>CM042807.1:4813303-6195519 GCA_009982885.2 Hyles vespertilio
TTGCCAATGTACAAAGAGCCCTTACAGCAATACCAATCTGGATCAGTTCACCAACCCACGTGTTCCTTCTATAACCTCGGTACTATCAACGAACCGTGGAGAATTGAGTAGGCCGTATAATTTAGTCAAATGGCAAAGAATTATCTTCGTTCACTGATAATGTAGCTGGCAATGTACCGACCATTAAATGCAGTTTGGTGAAATTGCTGTGTTGATGAAGCAGAAAACTTCTATATTAAAACGCTTGACCCAACACGTAGGAATGTTCCTAGCTGAAAACACATATAAGGTGCACTGCTTGCCTATTTGTCGCGTTTATTTTATCGAAATATGACTCTATAAAAATTTAGGGAAAACATCGTGAGCATAAGTATATTAAATAAGTATATGCAATTATACTATAGTGCAGGCCCGGATCTAGGGGGGGGCAAGACGGGGTCTGTGCCCCGGGCGGCAAGTTCAGGGGGGCGGCATTTTGAATCTTGGGAGACTACTATACAAGTCATCAATAACGTAAGGTGTTACGTTATTGATGACTTGTATAGTCACTTATTGGTGACTTACACGGACCTACTAGAACGTTTTTTTTTGCGAGGCGCGAATATTAATGAATATGCGATAGGGGTGCGTGAAAAAGAGTTGACGCTATATTTGGAAACTCCTTCGCCGATCTCAACAACTATGTTTAGTTCCAAATATTCAATTTGTGTTTCCTTGTTAGTTTTAGTTGATTAATCGAACAAAGAAGAACGAATAAATTATGTGGTTGTGTTCTATGTATGTTCTATGTGGCATAGCAATAAATGTTGCCTAGCGACAACATCATTGATATGCAGAAAAGAAAGGGTGGGCGGCATTATCAAGGCCTGAGGAACTCCCGCATTTTACGGAAATGAGCGCCGAAGTGTGTCCGTCGACGACGACACGTATTCTACGCCCATGCAGAAAGCCGGAAACCCACGAACACAGATTGTCGGGTAGACCGTATGCTGGATGTTTGGAAAGAAGACCACAGTGCCAGACCCTATCAAAAGCCTTAGCTATGTCAAGACTCACAGCAAGAGCCTCGCCACGCCGATCAATCGCCTCACCCCAGCGATGCAGGACAAACGCTAGAAGATCACCCGTTGATCGATTTTGACGGAATCCGTATTGTCTGTCACTGCTCAAC
The DNA here is from genome assembly GCA_009982885.2 of Hyles vespertilio. Classification (NCBI taxonomy): domain Eukaryota; kingdom Metazoa; phylum Arthropoda; class Insecta; order Lepidoptera; family Sphingidae; genus Hyles; species Hyles vespertilio. The sequence continues at coordinate 4,814,475 of CM042807.1, forward strand.
GAATGATCCTCCAGGTAGCGGATCAATTGAGCGTATATGATCCGCTCCATGACCTTACATATCACTGAGGTGATAGCGATAGGCCGATAGTTGGCAGGGTCTGACCGATCACCCTTTTTGGGTATTGGTTGCACATTGGCCTCCCTCCAATACTCAGGCACAACTCCTGTGCGGTAGGACGCTCGGTACAGGCGAGTCAGTTCAGGAGACAACTCAGCTGCACAATCTCTTAAAACTAGCTTTTCGCACATCGAAAGACCGTAGCTCACGCCGCACATCACACTGCCTAATGCGGATATCCGCCATTGAGAAACCGCATTCAGGCAGTTTAGGCAGCGTCTGGGAACTACGGTCCTCGAGGCGGGAATTAGCCGCAAAGAGATTTGTCAGTAAGGCAGCCTCTTCTTGCGGCTTGTGAGCCAGCGACCCTGAGCGGTGGCAACGCTGGATGGCAGAATTTAGATTAAACGGCCCCGGCCAAACTCCAATAAGTAGGGCTGCTAATTGGGTGATTGGCCAACGCACGCTCAACCCTGCTTATACGCTGGGCATCCGCTCTAACATAGGCCTTCTTGCAGACCTTGGTAGCTCGTTGTAAGCTTCTTTGAGAGAACTGATATTGGGATCCTTCATGGTGTGACCCCTGATCCAAGCGCGATACGCCGCCTGTTTGTCACCGACAGCATCGGCGCATGCACGATTGAACCAGAAGCGTCCAGCCCTTAATGGTGATCTCAGAGGAAGGAATGTAGTAATCCATTCCAAGCCTGATCTCGTCAGTAATAGCGTTGACACTCGCTGAAGGATCCTTACTCTCAAAGCAGCGCTGCCTTCAAGGGATGGTTGTAATGCCAGACCCTCTGCTTAACCTTCACGGGACGTGGAGGTACTGACGACCCAACCAGGCAGTGATCGGAAGTGCCCAGAGGCCAGAGGTACCAGCATTATCTGTCTTGGAGGAGCTCAGCCACACTTCGGTATGTGCATTGAAATCCCCAAAAACCACCATTTTGGCTGACGGAAACAGCGCCCGCGCGTCATTATCCGCCTGGCTAAAATACCTGAACAGCCGAGTCGACACATCGTCCCCGTTGTGAGACCTGTAAAGGCACACGTAGATGCGGCTCAGGGAACCAAGATCCATTTCCAGATTAATATTCTTTCGTCGTATGCTTTTGCTGTACACTGAATAATCTAATTCCTGTCCATCCAAAGGTTGCCTGGAAGAAATCGCTACTAGTGATAAGGCCGCCCATTGTACATAACCGTTATAGTGTGTGATCTTAAAACTGTATGTAGTCATTGTGTACAATAAAGCATTTTATTATTATTATTATTATTATCCATGTGCACCCACATAGCGGAGAAGGAGGGTTCCTCCATGCAGCACAAACGGCGACAGCAGATGTCCGACCGAAATACAAGCATACCCCGACTTTAAGCTTGAAGTTTTCTTCAAGCGAATAACCGAGGTAAAGCAGGTAGGAGCAAAGCAGGCCGGGCCATCTCGAAATGGTGGTGGACGGCATTGAGGCGTATGGAGTCCGCGGATTTTGGTAAACCCCATAGTGAGTGTGGTGGTGGGGTTATGCACCGCTGAAGGACCTGCTCTGTTTAATTGCACTGTCATGAAGTTGAAGAGATGGGTTTGGCAAAGAGGCATCGAGCAGCCTAAGTCCGGGCATTACGAAGGCCGAATGAACACCAGCATGAAAGGGTCGGTATGTGATGAATTGATCCGCCGGATGGAAGGGCCCCTGTACCCTCCCGGGATGTGCCGGCGCGACCACATATCCGGTCACCAACCGGCACTGCGCGACCCAAGATTATGCACGGTATGGTGACGCCACCTCTCGTGGTGGTTAGCCACGATTAGGCCCCTGTAGTGTACAACAGGTGGCCAGCAGACAACCGTTTCTACGGGTCTCCTTGGCCGGCGGGTCAACACTCCTCTCTTCGACAGCGACCGAAAATAGCCACATGGTACAACCTCATGCCCGGACTCAAACCCCTCGAAAAACCGGAATAACAAGGGCTGATCCCGGAGCGCGGTCCCCTTACGGGAATCACTATGGCGATCTTTACGTCCCGTGGATGGCTACTCGGGCGGACACTTAAGTCCTACCACCACGAACTTTGTCATTCATTTGGCACTGGGTAGTGGTTACGTGTAGTGAAACTAGAGTCATAGCCTAAGGACGCGAGTGACGTTAACCCTCAAAATGTGAAGCTACATTCAAGTGAAGCTAAGATAAAGCGTGTAAAATTGCTTAAAATTATGGTAAAATGGCGTTCTTTCCCGAAGGCCTGTGTCATCAGTGGGCGTCTGGTTGCTAAAAATGATGATGATGATAAAGTTAAAATATAGGAAGGCGGGGGCGGCATTCTCCAGTTTTTGCCCCGCCTCGAATAATATCTAGATCCGGCGCTGCTATAGTGACTTGTAAAAGTCTACAAACCCGTACTAGGCCAGCGTGGTGGCCAATAGTCAATTGTCCTCTCGATAGTAAAGAGGCAAGTGCCTTGCAGTGGGACGTATACTGGCTGATACAGATACAGATACTTAATCAAAATAGAATAAAGTAATATTGACTTGTTCTGTTGTAGTAATATTATTTTGTATTTATAAGACATGCATCGCTTTAAGCCCACGCCCAGTTATCCGACAGCGACATTGGTACCCGCTGTGAACCGTCTGGGGTTAACAGTTTATAAGTACGTGAGAAAAATAACACAATAAACATATCGATTTAAAAATTGTAGGTGCAATTTATACAAGCTTAATGTATTTAGCAAAAGAGCGGCTAGACAAAGTAATAATTTGTCGTCTAGTTACTGATTTATCGAAAATAATTTTTCTTCTCTTTTACTGTGTTTGATACGTATTTTATACTTGATTAGAATATCAATAATACAAGAAAGTCGATTTTCCCTTCTTCCTTTTTTATACTATAGGTCAGGTTAGCAAGCAAATAGGTCACCTGATGGGAAGTGATAACTGCCGCCCTTGAACATCCACAACCCATCGGGACGGGAATAGAAAGGAAAAATAATGACAAGAGAAACAAGTATTACGCATGCGGAAATCTAACTCACCGAACGAAACACGACAGAAATGGTGTCGCTTTATGTCGATCTCCTGTGAGACAGTGGTACGGTCCGGACGAACCTGTCCATTTATGAATCATAACTGACAACAGCGTGTCTCTACCACCTTCAAAAAGGAATGCTATAAGTTTTTTTTTCTTTTATATTTAGGGACTTTTACCTTAATTAGACATGCCAGCCCCATCGTAACCTTATGCGAAGTAACACTACAATACAAAGAAAAAATTAATGGCTAGGGAACAAAAAAATAGTGAATACTGGTAGTAGGTCTCTCATATGTGAGAGGCCATCTGGGTAGGTACCACCGTAATGTCTATTTCTCCCGTGAAACAACACTGCGTAAATGCACTGTTGTGTTTCGGATTGAAGGACATTGTAGCCAGAGTAACTACTGGACATATTGAGACTTAACATCTTATGTCTCAGGATGGCGAGCGCAGTGGAATATTGCTACTGTTTATGAGCGGTCGTATCGCTTACCATCAGGCGAACGGCTTACTCGTCTCGTCATTCCGTGCAATAAAAATAAAAAAAATATGTAACAATTGTCTTTACGAAAAAATAGATCATATAACATGCAAGCTTCCTCTGATGCAGGATTACTTAACATGGTTTGCATTGTGCCCTATACCCTATTATACCTATAAGGTTAGGTCAAAAATATATTTTCGTTAAAGTGGTGTGATATTGTCATTTATCGAAGCCCTTTTTACACGCTTTATTTGCACACAATTAGAATATAATATTATAGGAAAATTTGCAAATAATTTGCGTGGTGGCCTGTTGGTAAACGGACTAGACGCGGCTGCCAACATGTTCACGGTGGTCGCGGGTTCGAATCCCAGGGCACACCTCTGAGTTTTCGGAGTCATGTGTGTATTGATAGTCAATCACCACGCACTAAAACGGTGAAGGAAAACATCGTGAGGAAACCTGCATACCATAGCGATTCATAAGAATTTCTATGGTATGTAAGTCCGCCAACCCGCACTAGGCCAGCGTGGTGGACTATGTCCTAACCACTCTCAATCGTATTCTCGATTGTAGAGTAGGCCCGTGCCCTGCAGTGGGACGTATATGGGCTGATACAGATTATAGGAAAAAAATATTTAGTGTTATCGCAATCAAATAAAACAACGGATAAACTGCCTGAAAAACACGCTTAATAGAAAATAATATTTTACCTATTAGTAGTTACATAACGCTAATAGGCCTGTGGTTTTCCTTTACAGAGTGTTACTCGTGTATGTATTCACAAATTAATCGCATAGACCAGGGGTTGGCAACCAGGCTGGTTGGCACATGCGGCTTTTTAGGTGTGAAGAATTTATTACTTAAAAAAAAATTGAATCGATGATTGAGGATTAGGCTCCATTCCTATCTCTCAGCCACTTGTCCTTGCTTTTTACCACACCCTGCGACACACATCATCACAATTGTCAGAAAAAATGTGGCTCCTTAAAATTTATATTTTTTTAATTGGAATTTTTGACTCTATCAACTCAAAAGGTTGCCGATCCCTGGCATAGACCCATTGTTACTATGACGAACTATGAAGTAATCTACATCCGTATCGGCCAAAACATTGCTCCTACCAATTAATTTGAGCTTTTGTAGATAGCGAAATAAATTCGTTAAAATAATATAATATAAGTAAAACCGAAACGAAAAATAATGCGCAATATTAGAGGACTTATCATAATATTATTATTGTCAAAGATCTTTTACCAGGTAAATAAATTACTATTTATTACAGATGCCACAATATATTCGGCGAGACTCATGGCTAAAGGGCCGAATATCCGGCAGCCGAATATTCGGCAACACTTAGTTCTTTCCACGGGTGGCATTTCAGGAAATCGCTGCAGAAAATGTACATTCAGATTAAGATGTGGAACAGAAAAGTTCGGTTGCAAATCAACTTTTATTTAACTATTTGTATGTGACATCTGTTCGCCTAGATCGGGCAGCAGATCCTTATAATTAGTGGTCAGCAAACGCAAAACAATATCCCACCTTTTCACAATTTTATAAGATTTATTTATCATCTCCCGTTGGCCGTTAGCTGTGTATATGTTATGGGCCAAGAGATTAGTGCGAGCAGTATTCATAATGCCCGGGCAGTATGAATAATGCCCAGCCATATCGGGCCAAGTGATTAATTACAATCTAAACTCACCTATTTATTACATTGCCCGGGCATTATGAATATGGCTACATCAGGCAATGTGATTAATAGGTACCCAAATTTATACGTGGTGCGCTGCCGCATTGTCGCATCTGCGATAGACTCATAAATTAGAAAGGTTGAATTGACCTGCTTATGTTTAGTTGTTTTTTAACGTCCGGAACATTATCTTCAGAAGGAAATTAGTGTACCCACTTTATGGATCAGTCAGGTCGAATGTGCCCCAAAACCGACTCGGGACACCCCGACTTCACGTAGTCTTTTGGCTGCTGACCTTAGAGTGTATATAAAAAGCCGGAGACGTTGCAGAAGCAAATTTGTATTGACAACAAGTGTTTTGAGGTTAGGTTACTATAATTGATATTTCTCAGGAATGTTTCGTTACCTTTTCATGGGAGTGGTATCAGGGGAGGTGAGTGACCTTGCAATAGCCGCACGATGCTACTTCAGCTCATTGTTTTGATTTCGATTCGCTTTACATCACTCTGCCCAACAGGGCAGAGTGATGTAAAGCGGCATTGCCTATTGGCACTGGGCATTATTCATAATGCCCGGGCAATGTGATAAATCTATTGGTTATAATCACATTGCCCGCTCTTATTGGGTATTATTCATAATGCCCGGGCATTATGAATAATGCCCGATTAATTACTTAGCCCATAACATATATAATGAGCGGCTGTATTCGGAAGCAGGTATAATTTATGCCAAAAACGCAACCGTTTGCTATCAACAAATGCTCAAAAAAAGTGACAGAATACCTGAATACTGAACATTTCCCAAATATTCGTGGCATCTCTACAATTTATACAATTAATAATTTAATTATTAAAAACAGAAAATTTGATAATAAGTTATTATTTATAAAAAATATATTTTAATTCATTTGTCGAATCATAAAATAATCATTAATCTAAATTAAGCCACGACATTTATTCAAAATAAATCATAAATAAACATAAATGATTTATTCCGTAAATATAAATGAATCGTCATAATGTTGAAAACCTCGACAGATGCGTGATGAGTCATGTCTAATTGTCCGGATAGTAATGAGTTAATGAGGAAGTGGCCTAGTGGCGACCCCACCCCCGCCCATGGGAATTAGGAATTCTTGTCCATTATAAAAATCATGGTCCTGATCATATTTTCATATTTATTTTAGAAAGGTAAAGTCACGTATGTAAACAGGGTTTGTAGTCGTTTCACATGTGGCAACTACTACTCGTTGAGCTTTTTCTGTCTCAGTATGATATAAAGAATAATTAAATCTCTATGGTAGTACATAACCACCATTCCCTTGCACCTAAAATTAGATTTTTCGAACTGAGCTAGGTATCTATTAAATTAACATTTTACTAATAAGAAAACCATTGATAAAGTCTCGTTTTTCAAAAAGCGTTTCTTTAAACAAAATAATTATAATCTGCATTTCATTTATTAATAAAAAAAACTAAAAAATGCAGCAACTATACTAAACTTAATTATTATTCACATAAACAACTTCTACGTTCTTCGCTCTAAGCACAACTAGTATAAAGTACTTAAACTATGACATCATTGTCCTCAGGAGTGTCCGCGAGTGAGGCGCTGCGCAACGGCCTGTGCCAATCTCTGTGGGGGGCGTCTGCCAGCAGGTCGGAGCCGAGACTGGCCTCCCCTCCCCCACCGCAGAGCCATGACGCCTACCATGCGAGAGGTAAGCAGGCGTTATACCGGGTAAATCAAAACTGCTACCGAAAACGAAGTCGGGTGGTAGTTTTAGTGACTACAAACACAATGTAGCTAGCGCTTTTTTTATTATTTTTTAAATATCGTCGTGTTTGGGTGGTAAATCCACAGTTTTTGCAAAATAATAATTTAAAGCCTTGAGTACCATAGCGTATTTGAAAATAAAAGGGTGTACACTATTATTTAAGAAAAATCTATGTATTTACCACCCTAATACGGCGATAGAAAAAAAAATAACAAAAATAAACCGTTACAATTTTTTGCACAAAATTTAGTTGCATTGTGTCTGACGCCACTAATACTACCACCCAGCTTCGTTTTCGGTAGCACTCTTGATATACCCTGTATAATTACTGAGTAGTAAGTACCTACGATTGTTTTATCTATGATTTATATTGTCAGAGGGATTGTTAGGGACTAGTTGGTGTTGGGGAGGTTATGAAACGATATGCACTTCGAATGTTCGGACGCCGTACGTTAAAATTCACGAATGTGCCTAGATGCTCCACAAAATGTTGGAATCCTCTATCGTACGTTATAATCATCCACTAAGTTTGGAGAAAATGATAAGCATAGTAGAGAATAGTATTGATTTTTAGAAGTGGAAAACTTATATCTCACTCCAGATATCGAACTCTGAACATTCGACGTTCGTATCGTTTCATAGAGTAACCCTCTAGGATAATAGTATGACTCCCGATTTCTGTATCAGCCCATATACGTCCCACTGCAGGGCACGGGCCTCCTCTACAATCGACAGTACGATTGAGAGTGGTGGACCATATAGTCCACCACGCTGGCCTAGTGCGGGTTGGCGGACTTACATACCATAGATTTATTTATAAATCGCTATGGTATGGTACTCCCGATAACTTAATGATATTACTACTGAGTACGCTAGTTATATTTTAAGTTAAGGTAGGAATGACCTAAGGACTACTGTCGTACGTATGTACAAGTCATAAACAAAAATTGTATTTTTTGTTATTCGTTCATTTTTCATTGATCGTAATATTGTATTGGCCTGGACTCAGTTTTCAAACAAAACTACCTTCAAATAATCCTAAAGTTTGTATGGTATCATCGAAAAGCATTTGAAACCTCTTCCGCCTTATGATTGCTGCTATAAAACAGCGTCGGTAATCTCTTCCGATGGCGGCGCCGTTTGACTATTTATCTGTACAAGGTAGCGAATTACTGAATCTATCTATACTGTTATCTATCTTTTTTGTCTCCCGCTTACTATGAGAATGGGCAGTTATATCATTTTAACCGATTTGATCTGAAATTCATTGTGTACTTAAGTCAATAATTGTATCATCTGTTTGTTGATCATGTAGAAATAAAATAAACAAATAAAACTCCAACATATTTTTTATCTCTTACTGAAAGTTACTCAAAGTCTACTGAAGAATATGGGTCTCACCCAAGTATTTCTAAAACGACTTGTACGAAGCATCCTAATAATTTTATTCCTGGTTAATATAAAAGAGTTAAATTTAAGCTAATTTTCGATTTAAACACTCACTTATCAAATAAAACAGTTTTTTATGCCTAATCTGTGACGTCAGTGCACTAAAATAGTACTAAAAAACCCGTGTACAATACCAGAAATCATTAGACAGAACTTGAAAAGAGATTGTGGTTCATTAAAATATTGCCATCAATAAAGTTTGGAGTCATCAACATCATTTCAGCCACAGGAAATACACTGCTGAACATAGGCCTCCCCTAAAGACTACAACAACCTATTGAAACTGACCTGCACCCAGCGACTTCCTGCAACTTTATCTAGGTCCTCCGTCCACCTTGTAGGCGTCCAACTTGTAGTTTCAAGTAATTTTGTCGACTTTCCAAATCGCACATCAGATGCATGTGCACTCGATACTAGCAAAAAGTTTCCATTCATTACGTATGCACCAAATATCCAATAACACGAACCGCCAAATCCCACGGCTTCAGATTTTGCCTGACATATCTTATCTGGGCGCCCGTCAGCGCATATCACACGCCTAAAATTACGTTTGTTTTACAACTTTGATTTGCGGGCGGCATCGACAAAGGCAAGCCGATAACTTTATCGACATTATCGAGTATCGACAGTTTAAACGCGCATGTTATGATGGTTGTAATTTTTGTGTCGTACAATTTTTTCGATATAGATAATAGAGTACGGATAGCAAAGATGTTATTTATAACCAGGTATTGGTTTTGTGGAGTAGGCTTCGATGTTATATTAAAATTGGTGAATTATAGATGGTTCCAAAATACAGAGTAGATAAAAAAATATTTAGATACAGAATGTGAAGATTAAAATTCAATGGCCAAGCACTTATAAGATGAATAAAACTGGTAAGGATCTATGAAAAACTACTTTACGGTTGTAATCATTTTCAGGTTCCAAGCATTTGACTTCCTGAACTTTATCACGATGGTGATAGGAGCGAATAAAAAATAAACACAAGAATTGGTATATCCGAACAAGTGTAAATGCACTGTTGTGTTTCGGATTGATAGACAATGTAGCCAGAGTAACTACCGGACAATTAAAACTTAACATCATACGTCTAAGGATATTGAGCCCAGTGAAATACTAAGCATTGCTTTGTAATTCAAAGTGTGTATGTAATTCATTAGGCGAACGACATGCTCGTCTCTCCATTAATTGCAACAAAAAATATTTCACAAACTTCACATTTTTGTGCGAACCGTCCAAAGCGGTTGTCTCAGAACGTTGTAAATCCGATTTGGACATGTGTACCCTTGTAGGCAAACATTAGAGGCAGATAAGGTTTTGTGGACCGCCTGTTTGGCCTGTATGGATTGTGAGCCGTTAGGTTAAACTCTAGTTGTTGAAGTAAATATTATTGTTGTAATTGTCTGCACGAGAAGTCATCAAAAGCTTTTAAGTACTGAGTAATTGTTGTGGGACAAAATTATAATTAATCGCATTTACTAAGATGATATAATTACACTTTTGATTTTGTGAATACATACCGAAAAGGGGAAAGTTTCATAGTGCGTTCTAGCGTCTTTTATTTAAACCAAAAAATCTCAACGCATAGTATTATAGTGACAACTGAGAATAGATTGTGTTCAATTAATTTGAATTGTCTTCTTCGATTGACATAATCAGAAATGGTGAAATAATATTTACTTTCGGCTTTTCAATATAATTAATTATTTCTTTGGAGCTATTTTGCGCTCTTTGCATTTATTTTCTTTCTAAATCTATAAACCTTTGTTTTAACAACGACACACTTTATCATTCCAAGTATATTACTAACTAGCGGTTCATCCCGGCTCCGCCCGGGTGGAGATACATGTTTCAAAACGGCGATCAAAATGCTCAATTCCTACTTTCAATTTAGAGTATCGACCAATCAGACCATCAAAAGCGAATAAAATTTCCTCGTATTTGCTAGAAATTACACTACTGCATCCCGCCTTTAGGCCATAGCGTGATGATAAGCCTATAGCCTTCCTCGATAAATGGACTACCCAACACTGAAAGAATCATTCAAATCGGACCAGTAGTTCCAAAGATTACCGCGTTCAAACAAACAAACTCTGCAGCTTTATAATATTAGTAAAGATTTAACTAAATTATATTGGATTTTATGACTAAAAATAGGACTTATAAACGATAAAATTCATAGCTTCCTGGATAATTTTAAACCGATATCAATTACTTTGTCACGTATATACGTACGTATTATGGATTGGTGTGATAACTGTTTTTTATGTTGCTATTTATGGGGTAATATCTACATCTATAAATAGATGTACACTTTGATCATAATACACTACAGCTACAAACTAGTATAAAATTACAGGACATCTTTCATTGTAGTTAGAGAGTACGCAAAGCAAAATAATGGTTCCCACGATCAGGGGTCTGAATGATATTGACCTCCTGAACCTTTCAATTTTTTTCTTTGAATGAACTACTGAAACCTATTCTTATTTTTTTTAACACTATTAAAACACTTTTTTTTCTCTTTTTGTCTTCTTTCCATAAAAGACCAATCAAAAACTCTTCAACGAAGTTACATGTGGCCATCAAGATGGTGACATTGTTGCTGGTAACCACAAGGCTGGATCAATCAAAGGGCACTGGCTATGCCCGCGGGTAAATATTTGCCGAGCGGGCACGACATGCCCGCTGTTTACCCTATTATTCACGGCGGTGTTTGGCCAGGTCCGGCCAAGTCTGGCCAAATACTACCGACCAGGAGCGAATCTGGGCATCTGCGAATATTGACACCCATTTTATTCAGCGGTTTCTAGGCAGATTAAGTTCAGCTTAGGTGTATGAGTAGACTTCTTGTGACTCAAAGAAGTGAAAAAGAGAAAAAAACATTATTGTAATTGAAATCTCAATTCAGCTCTAGATATCATAATATTAAAATTGATTACATACTTTTAATTATACATATTAAAGGCCTATTTTAGTTATCAAGTATTTTGTCTTCTTCGCTCGAACTGAATTTAAAAGTCGTTTGAAAGGGACAAAACATTCTATTACTAAAATAGGTTTTAAAACTGTCTATGAATAAAGCCGTAATTGTACAAACCTAGATGGTGTATGATCTGATATTAAAAAGAAAGATAACTATTTTATTAGTCACAGACACAGGATAAAAATACGTAACATGTGAGTGACATCTGAAATCAACTATCTACTACAACTAACAAAAAGGTACAATAATAACAACGTAAAATTAAAATAATACCTCTGTAACATCATCAGGCTCTGTGACAGTTAACAAGCTTACATGTTGCTGTTTCTTACGATATTGGAGGGTTGTATAATTCCATATCTGCCATCTGAAGAAAAGTATTATGTATCAAATTAAATATTTACAATGCAGTACTAGAACAAACTTGGAAAAAACCACAATATCCCCCTCAAATAGTCCTTAATCCGTCCACCACCGAGTCACTATAACCTTACGTTTAAAGTTCGCGTGACTGCCAAGCATGACAATTGAATTCAATGTTGTCCCTTTTGTGAATTAAACAATGTTTTTGTGGACGCCTTGTCTGGGTAGCCCCATTTGAAAGCAAATTACTCGATTGCAAAATTAACTTTTGTGAATTGGTTTTGGAAGAACCACGTTGGATGCCACCAATGGATTTAAGGTATTTTTATACAAAATAGCAAATGTAATGCTGGTATGAGCAATGCAGTTTAGATAGAGCATTCCTGGAGGCGATTTTTATCCGCCTACGTTTGATATAATTATAGTTTAAAGACACGCTGATATGCCTAGGATGAACCCAAAGTACGACATTTACTTGTATATTTATGATAGGTATTTAATCGCTATGTACGGTGGCAGCCACCCGGACAGACATTAATATTTTACCACCACAAATTGGGCCTCCAAGATCACTCAAATGATCACGAAATGCAAAATATAGCATTCGTTTTGCATTCCTAGCTGCTGAGGCTTTATCACTTATAAATTCGTAAATTCAGTTGTCATTGCTTTGGTTACTATATACGTCAGTACTTTGTTAATAATTTAGTTAGGCATGGAATGCCTCTGGTCTAAGAAAGTAGTATCTTCCTTCAGATAATTTCAGTAGTCAATATTGCCGTCAATTGTCATCTGTTTAGTGAGTTTTCTGTAAGCACAATAATTGTCACTTTCTCTTCCCAAATTATGATAACCTATTGGTGATTTTTTTTGTTGGTGGTCATAGTGCTTATTATCAGGGAAATCCCTATTTAGAAATCGTATAAGCATTTAGCAGACTGCAATGAATGCAAAATGTACACATCAGTCCTCGTAAACATGTACGAGTCAAGTAACCTCAATCATAATCGTCATTAAAAAACAAACCTCGTTAATTTGCCGCTAATTATAAATCTAGACGGTACGTCTGTAATTATCAAACGACATAATCTCAAAGATGCCGCCTGCGACTCTTTATGGACTGACAAAATTTATGCTATCGCACCAATTTTGCGTACAAGCGATTCTCAACCTTATCTCTATAATTTAGGGTTGATTCTTGTGAGACAGAAGCGTGTAAAGACAAGTCAAATTTGATTAAAGACACAAACATGAACTGTTGTATTGTTTCAGCAAATAATTCGTGGAAACATTGAGAGAAATCGGGGCGTGCACACAAAGGCGCCGCCTTGATAACGCGGGGTCATTGCGTTCCCTCGATAAACGACGAAAATTATTAAAAAAGTTTATCTGGGGAGTAAATGGATTCTAGGAATTGTATCGGTAGGGCACGCCGAACTTAGTTAATTTGGCAATAATATACGTACTTTGTAACTGTATTGCCATAGTTCAGTCGAGACTGGACTTAGGATTAGTGATAGATCTTAATTTTGAGCTCAAAGAACAATTCTCAGACTTGCAAAGTTGGATTATCTTACATATCACTTACTTCAACGATGTAAAATCATTAAAATTGAGGCTTATCAACTTCCTTCTATTGGAATTCCTTCCGTCTTAAATCAAATTAGCAGTAAAAATATTTTAGATATGGCTTAGATAAAGAATTCGAGGAACATTACAGGTAATACACGTTTTCAATCAGTGAGATAGTCCAATAATCCCACCCATCATCAAAAGCGGGGAACGCACCAGCGCCTTTTCGATTGTGGGTGCTTACACGCGGCAGAATCACCCACTATCACATGTGCCGATTTACCAATTAATATTTCCCTTTAGACCTGCAACGCACCGACGCTTTCTCGAGTATAGTGGATGTTTGTGTATATTCGGCAGTAATCACCCACTATCATTCGGCACCTCTATGAACGGAATCTCTTAACCCCATTGCTCCATTAACGTGGAACATATGCGTTCCCACATGCGCATAAAATCCAAACTGATAAATAATGCTATCTGGCTTAACCGCACGATAAGTGAATAGGAAAAATATGTAATATTTACGGATTACATAATTTATTGCCTCTGATATTTTGGTGTGAAAACCCACAAAGGTAGCGCTTTTATCGGGACGTCACTGGGATGGAAATGTTCTAGAAATGGCATTTCGCTATATTTGAATTGCGATTATCGTAAATCAGTATATATCAGTTGTATATCTATAATTTGTTGAAAATAAAATAAATTAAATGTTTAAAATTTTTGCAATGAACTAATTATTTAAAATAATCTTTATTCAAAGCACCGGTGTTCCAGAGCTTAATAAAGGCCTTAGGTAATAATGTCTTGACGTCATTGGCTATTTGAAAATTAAATAGAAAATGAATAAACAGCATAAAATATTATTTTACCTCTACTAAATACTCCCAAAGACTTATAAAGGTACATTACGTTGAAATTATATCGTAGTGAAAAGCCTCTGAAAGGTCGTACAAGTAAACAGAAGGTTTCGAGGCGAATTCTTTTGTTTACGTTGTAAAGGTGAATACGTGATAAATCCACGAAAGGTTACGTCACGCAGCCGTCACACCATTATCAGATAAAAGATGGAAAATAAAACCACACAAAATGCGTATAGAATCTACACATACTTTGGACAAAACGACATCATATTTTGGATTAGGATTTTTACTGCAATACCCACGTGTAAGGACGGGTTTATCCAGATATTAAGGCTTCTATAGCCTCCTTTCTATCTATCATAAACGAACGGACACCTAGGTCCACTGTCTAATGTCTAATGTCACTAATGTTCTATAATTTGGTCCCCTTGCCAGTTTCTCATTGATAAAAGCTTCTTGTTATATTTTTTTGTCCATAATTAACTATAAAGACATCAAGCCATTTTATTTGCTGGTGATATAAAATAATACTGGTTTATGTCTGATTTTGGGATCAAAACATTTAGAAGAAACTAACACCAATCAGAAATGAAGAATTTAAATCAAAACATTACTATTTTAAAGCTGTTGAATGCTGCAGTAGGTAGTGCAAGGTTTTATTTCATCATGATAAAGTTTCAATATTCACGTCAATAGTCTGGCAGCAGGGGTCAGCCAGAGAATTCGTCTTAAGACCAGTAAAAACCAGAAACGAAGTCAGGCTATCTTGTAAGATGACGTAGCTAGGCGTGGTGAGCATTCCTCACATCTCGCCGCCTAAGACTTGATTTATCACTTATCGACGTCGAGTGACAATCTTAATACTCATGATGTGGTTTCGAAATGTAGATTACACGCGATTTGCCGTTTTATTGTGATGTATTTGAGATTGGAGTGGATTTGGATCTTAGGAATGCGAGAATTACTCGATTGGTAGGTGAAGCTTAGCCTTCTTGTCCATGCACCGTTTTTGGCTTTAAGATCTACAGTAAATTCGCCGTAAGTAGGCACGGTTGCCTTGTTTTATGGATCACTGACTGGCTTTCTTCAAGTACTTAGAAGATCAGAAATATCAGTTTCCCTAAGTGTACTGTGTAATAACCACCCCATGGAAAATACTTGATACCTTGTCAATATACTATCTGCGATTGACTGCCCATATAATAATTCTTCGTTTGAGCTTTCTTCTCGTTTTTAAAGCTCTTTTCAAGTACCTACGATTATAAAGAGAATAATTTCATTTCGATTGTAAAATTATAGTATATGATGTAACTTACATGTATTTTACTTGGGTCACTGGAGTTTGAATTCAATACATAAGCTCTCGTATGTCCTAATTGTTCGTTGAAGGTACTGACCACTCAATTAGGCTATTGTTCTTATCAATATTCTGTCATATGGACTATGAATAGTCACGATAGTTGTGACGATAATCGTAATTCTTCCTGGATTAAATATTGAAGCTGATATTTAGGGGATCAACTAGTATTTATTTATTTAATTCTTTTTTGCACTGTACAGAAATACTATGAAGATATTATACAATAAGAATAATAGTACAAGTGGCGGCCTTATCACACTAGGTAATCTCTTACAGGCAACCATGGGATGGATATACTAACTGGAGATAGATAGTACAAATGACTTAGATAGTATACCTCCTACTGTTTAGAATAATCCATTAATATTTACTATCGATTCGTGTTACGCCGACATGATATAAGCAAGGGTTTAACGGCTAAATATGAATTAATCGTCATAACTCTAAATTGCACTGTTGTGTTTCGGATTGAAGGACATTCTAGCCAGAGTAACTACTAGACATATTAAGACTTAACAATCTTATATCTCAGGATGGCGAGCGCTGTGGAATACCAAGCATTGCTATGGAATTCATAGTTTTATTTCATTTTGCTACTGTTTATTTGTGATCGTATCGCTAACCATCAGGCAAACGGCATACTCATTTCATTAGAATTAAAAAAATTCTAAGATGTTTCTACAACTATTGCAAGATGATTCTGTTCAGATATTTTTTGTGAATTACAAATACACTACGCAGATTTTAAAAACAATTGTAAAACCTTAAAAATGATAAATTCAGTTGTAAAGATAGCGAATGGCAAATCAATAATTTGGAGACGTAACGCGTTGAAGACCTTCGAATAACAACTTTGATTAATGTAATCCCGCCCGTAGCGGATTAGTTAAGAATAAATCCAGTGCGATTATGCCCGAGGTTTATCGATAAAAATACATGATGCAAATGGACGTACGTACCTGTTTGATGATGAATTATTTGGTCTTGTTATATACTCAAACACATTTATTAATTACTTATGAGAGTACCTACTCAAAGGTGTTTTTAAAATCTGGTTTTATTTTGCTATAAATGGCGAGAGGAGCGTGCTGTTCGCCTGATCGCAATCGATACGACCGCTCATGAACAGTAGCAAAACCAAGCAACACCTTGAATTACAAAGCAAAGTTTGGCATTCCACTGCGCTCGCCATCCTGAGACATAAGATTTGACTTTGTAGTATTCAAAGGTTCTTGAAAAATCTCGCTGATGAAAAAAGTAAATTCGAAAATAGTGTCAAAATTAGTTATAAAATGATAAGATTTTTTTAAATGTGCCATGTAGACTTTCGTTTTCTCTTTCGTACGCATCTTATAAAGGATAATGTCATATCCTGCATGTTGCATCCCTTTCCATTACCTACTCCTAATACCAAATCAAAAATATTTGGAACTTGCTTCTACTACTTTTTCCTTATTACGATTATGCATACCTTTCGATATAAACAATAATCTAAATTGGGGCAACTAGCCTATTATGGCCACTTTGTTATGTTTTACAAAAAGTGTCTGTAGCATGACTTTTTACATTTAATCTAAACCATAAATACGCAATCGTGTTGTATCAAAAATCATAATTCAATCCAAATTTTAGTCGGATTAAAGCAGTTTTCGCCAATCAAGACCACTGTATGTTCGTGTGGGTAAACCAAACGAAATTTGAAGCAAAGCCGTTTACAATCGTCGATTTGTAATCTACGTAGATAAAGGAGGATTAATTTGTATTACAACTGCAGATAATTGGTATTACATTTGAATGATAACATTTGATTTATACACAGTTGGCGAATATTTTGACACTTTATTGCGCGTGCGCGTAAATTTTCCTATATAATACGTAGGATACAAAGGTTAAATTTTTAATTAAACACACATAACAATCACATACATAGTCCTGACTCCACTATAAGACCGAGTTTTGCGTCGTCAAAAACTACGAGAGGCTTTTCACTATAACGAACACTCAGACCTCGAACAAAAACCTATGAATTAAACAAATATTTGTCTCGTGTGTGGGTTCAATCCGCAGTCTCTCGATTTACAGTCATATAAATAGTTATAATATGTATTTAAGAAAGTGCAGACTAAATTCTCGCAAAATATTACCTTTGCGAGAACAAACCCCAAAAGAAGGAAATAGAAATACTCAAATTTCACCATTTTTATTCGCGAAGTCAGAGAGAATAATTTTATCGCCTTATAACCATGAAATATTTATCTAATTAATATATAAATCAGTATGAAATGTATGAACTGTCACAAGACAACCCTCAAACGCATGCAGGTCGCGCGAGCCCTCAGTATTAAAATTTCGAAATCCGTCACGCTCCCCGTATCTGTTCAACACTTTATTAGAACTTGTAATCTTGATTAACGACCGATACGTGATTTTGCATTTTCAATACAGAATACGCAATAATCGTCATTAATTTT
The DNA here is from genome assembly GCA_009982885.2 of Hyles vespertilio. Classification (NCBI taxonomy): domain Eukaryota; kingdom Metazoa; phylum Arthropoda; class Insecta; order Lepidoptera; family Sphingidae; genus Hyles; species Hyles vespertilio. Next base: position 4,832,597 of record CM042807.1, read on the forward strand.
ATATTATTCGGTTATTTATGAATCCTTGACATTGTTTTATCGAATTTGAAATAAGAACTTACTTTTGAAATAAGATGTTTTGCAATTTTTAATGATATTGGGGTAAACAAAACGCAAATTAAATTTAACTCCATCTAGCGGAGAATGATATTACAGTAGATGATAGAGCTACGGACTTTGTCACGCAAATCTACCATTTTATCAAAATTTTATCTACAATAAAATCGGCTTATTTATGCACATTTGTGTACATCATTCTGTGTATTAATAAAATATGACATTCTTGATTCGCAATCTTTATATAAAACTTCAATAAAGTTGTATCTAATCAAATACTGTTTGTGATTGGCAGAACGATGCCTTTATGTGCCTTCCGCGGTGTGACATCTGATGTGTGTGTCATATTATTTGTATCAAGTTTTTTTATGGGGTTCGTCAGTTTGGCAGGTGTTAAGTAGTAGTAATGCTTTTCTCTTAACCACAGAATAAATTACCAGTAGCATAGTACAACAATAAAACATAAGTGACAGCTTTACCGTCGCGTTTTGTTCGCTGAGTGGAATTGTTTCAGATGCAATAACCTTACCTTTCTATACTACTTCTATTAACTTCCCTAAAGGTCGCAGAATTTTACCATCCGGCTGTTGTCAAACGTCAATTCTTTGTGCAATAGATTTTTCTTAATCTTCGAATAGACTACACCTGTATTATCATCGTAAGTTGAATAAAATATAACACCATATTCATCTGTTCTGTGTATTTAACCATCAATTTGTATCCAATGATTTAACCCGTCGAATTGAAACGACGTTTTCGCACCAGCAGCAAAACCGTCGGGGTACGAACGACCAGAATGTAAATTCTGAACCGCCAACCGCATCGGGCGCGAAACGTATTTTTAATTTGTTAAAAGCTCTCAGAAAAATAACAATCTGGATGCATAGCGCAATTTGCTGGGCCGCTCCTTTTATAATTAAAATTGCATTAAGCGCACAATAGGCGGGCGGTAATGATGCTAATGCACTGTTTGTCTAGAAAAAAACTGGACTGACGGCTTGTAATCGAATTTGCTATTTTAAAATGCCTTAATTCGTTCCCCGTTGCGGCTGCAGTTTTGAGAATGTTTGCTTGCGTGTGCCGGCTGGATAGACAAATGGACTTCTAGTTAGCATAACTTGACTAATTTTTAGCCGTTGGAATTTGGCTGTCTGGTTTTCAAAGTTTCGGGTTTTGAATGTGTGAGTATTATTTATTTTAAGGTAGCAATGAATTGAATGCGCTTGTTGTTAGACTGTTATAAATCGTTATTAATTTCTGACATTGACTTTAAGGGATTAAAGAATTAATCCCGTTTTCTAATAATCACGGCATATTTTTCTGTGAAGTTTGGATCAAGTCCGACTGTTGAATATATTTTTTATTCAAACATTTATTGAACACATGGTCAAATTTGTCACCATCACAACACTCACGCCCATCTCAAAACGTAAATCAAAAACTTAAATTATATGATCTAATTACAGAAGCACAATGAGACCGAATAATATCCATTCTTTACCCCATACCGAGCCCCATTCAATAGTTGGCAACGCTATAAATTCGAGCATACTGTCGGAACGGCACAATGAATCTAAATAACCATTAATATGTAATAAATACTATGGGGTAATAAAACCGTGTCGCGTGGGGGACAAACAAACAAGTGTACCGAGCAACCCTTAAACGCTGCCCATTGTCGAGGCCCGCAAGTGTAGCACGAAGGGTCGAAGTCATCCACGAGTGTAGCCGAAGGTTGCCGAGGGTGGCCGAGGGTTGCCGATTGGTTATGCTCCGAATACCGACAGCTGCTGCATTTCAGACATAGGGGTCGCTGTTCATTAGTGTAACTTGTCTCTGCTCGAGATGGATGTTTGTTTTTGGACAGCGTGAGTGCTGTGCTGATGGTCATTTGATGATGTTTGAAGTTTTTCGGATCAAAAGTGTTTATTACTACTGTGTTTGACAGTATATCACTATAATCTATGAGGATTAGATATGTAGGACTACTAAATATATTTTAGTAGCATAATTTTACTAAAACGCGAAAAAATGCTTACAAACCCTTCAGGCGACATTTACCAATATCGTGTTATTGCAACCTTTCGTTAGTGTATTACGTAAATAAAATAAAAGATTTTTAACAATTCTCTAAGGATAAAAAAATTCTAATATTAGTAGCGATGACCTAGAATAAAAGACAAATATCTAAAAAAAGATTTCAATTTTAAATTAAACAAAACTCACCATCCTTACCATTCATTATTCATTTCGCAAATAAATTAAAAAGCAAACGAGCAGAAACAATCAGCACATCAAGAACTAAAGCAAACAAAACTGAACAGTGCAGTTGCGTTTAGTCGCGCCCGCGGATTAGTGAATAAAAAAGATTGGGGTCCCTTCGACCCGATGTGTTAATTACGAGGGTTGGGCCGAGGGTTGGGTGCAGATGAAAGTCAATTTGCTGCTGCGACATGATACGGCCCATTTCATCCGGAGCGACAAGTGTTGCACCTGCGCTATTTGCGCCTAGGGGCCTGAGGGACCACAATGGCCTTTGTGATCATGCAAACAATTTGGATTTCTATTGTGTCAATAGACGATGGCGTTATTTAAAGCTATTATTAGGGTTATTATGCTTGCCATTCATCGATGTATCGGAAATTTGTTTATTTAGACACGCGTGGGGTTGATTTTCTCGAAGTTTTATTTTAGGAGTATTAAACAAGACAATTCTCAAAAATTAAGGAGCAAATGTGTCAGCAATCATTAATTATAATATTTTTGTTACCAGATAAAATCAAATTCGGCATCAACCGTCTAGTAGGCGAGAGAACTGAAGAGGAAGAAGAAGAGACCATCCACCATGAGACGAGACCAGAGCGCGCATCACCAGCATCCAGATGCGGAAGTCCATGCTGGGCGCCGTCTCCCCAATCCCCCAGATCCGTTCGCTCCAGCTCCCCTGAACTTGAAGTGGACTCCCCACCATCGTCCCCACGAAGACTACCAGACTCATCGCCACCACCGAAAAGATCAGAAGCATTTTCTGTCAGCGCCTTATTAAGACCTGATGCACCTAGAGTACAGCCCCAAAGACCATTTTTATACCCCCCACTGCCTTTCGCGGAGTTTTTGAGAGATGCAGGAAGCCTTGGTCTACCGGGATGGGGGGGATATAGTAACTTATATCTTCACGCCGTGCAAGCAGCTGGGCCGGAGCTTTTAAGACTTAGAGCGGCTGTGTTGGGTGCGCCTGGGCCTCTGTCCAGACCGCTGCCTATAGGAGACGTGTACTCCTGTGTGAAATGTGAGAAGATGTTCAGCACTCCTCATGGTTTGGAGGTCCATGCCAGGAGGTCACATAATGGGAAAAGACCATTTGCATGCGAGCTGTGTAGTAAGACGTTTGGACACGAGATCAGCCTTAGTCAGCACAGGTAAGCTATTTGTACGTAAAATGAAGTATATTTAAGACATTGATCGTTAAGGTCAAACTGCTTTGGATTGCAAATCAATTAAATTAATTTATTTTCAACACGTAAGTCTAACAACACGATTATCAAAGTAACTAAAGTGTTTCGATGTGTTTAAAAATACTATAAATATGGCAATTATGACTGTTCTTTGATATTTTTTTACTTTATCTTTCTATCGCTAAATGTGTTACTTTTAATCACCTATTATCTTGTCTTTTTTGACGTGACAACGTCTTAAATTAGGTTGCGGCTGGGAGTCACTTATGAAAAAGTGTAACGCCCGGTAACGTAACGGTGCGCGCGCAGCACTAGAGAATTATTTTTCAGTTTCACCCACTTTTTCCAAAATTGTCCCATAGCCCCCCCCCCCCTGCCTTCCCCCACCCTTATTCCGAAATAGTGCCTATTAGCCTCCCCACGAAACCTACCCCCCCCCCCCTCCCCTACCCCCACCCCGAAAATTTACCTCACCCCCCCCAATCCTATCTCGGCCAACATAGGTCGTAGACCCACCGAGTTTGGTATCCTCGGAACCGTCTTGGTGAGGGCTACAAATTGACCCCGCCAGAAATCCCAAATTACGCAAAAAATTACCCCCCCAAAAAAAATATTTTACCTCCAAAAAATTAATTTAAGTTAGCCTCCCCACGAAACCTTCCTCCCCCCCCCCCCCCCCCCTCCCTTACCCCCACCCCGAAAATTTACCTCACCCCCCCCCAATCCTATCTCGGCCAATATAGATCGTAGACCCACCGAGTTTGGTATCTTTGGAACCGGCTCGGTGAGCTCTACAGATTGGCCCCAACCAAATCCCCAAATTCCTCCCTCTCTCCCCTAAAATATTTGTCCAGGCATAACTCCGTCATTTCTTAAAGTAAACCCCCCGTGTTTGGAGTCAGAGGAATCGTCTTGACGAGCTCGACAATCGAGAGCAGGCAAAATACGATTTTTCTTATTGACGTGACAACGTCTTAAATTAGGTTGCGGCTGGGAGTCACTTATGAAAAAGTGTAACGCCCGGTAACGTAACGGTGCGCGCGCAGCACTAGAGAATTAGGCGCATTGAATCGGCGCATGCTTGTGTCTCTGTCTTTGTCTTTCTCGAACGTTCTTGGCGTTGGAAAAACAAGAAAGCGTCACAATACAAGTTCACACGTGTGGTTAAAGTATCGTCAGCTGTGTCTGTAGTGAAAATATGGAGTGCTTAGATTCGTCATTACATGTACAATGTTTTAGTAAACAAAATATATTTCTATAGTTAAAATTTGTGCAATTCTTATTTTCATTCAATTCCTTGTTCCTATTGTGCAATTTAATTATATTCATATCAATAAATATTCTACCGAGAAAAAGACGTTGTCACGTAAAATCTTCGCCCGTAAAAACCGACTTTACAGGCAACCATTTTTTATTTTAAACAAATTACATCGCCTCTCTCTCTCTCTCCCTCTCTCTCTCTGTTCGGTGCCTCATGTCTGAAGATCGTGGTCAGCATCAGGGTTAAACCGAATTCCCTTAGAATAACCTTCTTCATCCCCCCAGGGCTGTGCACAGCGTGGAAAAGGTCTTCGAGTGCAAGCAATGTGGCAAGACGTTCAAGCGGTCTAGCACTCTATCCACCCACCTGCTCATCCACTCTGATACCAGGCCTTACCCCTGCCAGTACTGCGGGAAGAGGTTCCACCAGAAATCTGACATGAAGAAGCACACTTATATACATACTGGTGAGTGGTAACATAGTTCACAGTATATTGCGAATAATTACAGCCTACCAATTATTACCACTGATTCGTATCTGTTCGCACTTATATACCTACTAAACATCTAAGCCACAAGTCCCTACTCACCCCTCGTGAACCATTAACACGTAAGTCGCGGTGGGTGTTTTATAATAACGTAACAAAGACGCTCCACGGTAGCCGAGACACTCGCGGTTACATTATGGCGGCGATTGAGTTACAACCACACACGGATGGAGAGAACGGACAACATTGTTTAAAAAATCTTTTATTATATAAGCTGAAGGCTATATAAAAAAACGAAATAATTCAATACAATCAACAGTTACATAGAGTCCTGACCCCACACTAAGATGAAGTCTTGTGTCGTGGGTAACAAGAACTACGAGAGATAATTCGGTCTCACAAACAACCAGACCCGAAACAAGTAACAACAAGTTGGGTGTTATTATTATTAACTACCTGTGAATCAGTCAAATGTTTGTCTCGGTGTGGTACACAAACCCGCGTCCTCTTGATTTACATCCGGCGTATATGTTATGTAGTAGTACCTACACCGAGGTGATTATTTCAGTATAGGGAGTTTGCCAAACTAATTTCTGAAGCAAGTCGTTAAAGGGCAAGGCCTTTTGCATTGCTGGATACAGTCCCAAGCAACGCATATTGTATTTCTCAGGTCTACTCACACAAAGTGAGAAAAAAAGGTACTCTATCCGATTGAGGATATGTGTAGAGATTTATGAAAATAGGGGAACCAAGTTAATATCAATTAATGTCAGCAACATGAAGCTTCAATGTAGAAGACGTCATAACAACATAAAAATGTTGGATCAAATGCTGGCCATTCTCTTCACCAGTGTGTCCTTGCTCCATGAATATAAGATGTTGCGGTCTTTGTCCGTAGCACTTAGCGCGGCAGATTCGCCGGCACTATCGCGATTTCAAACAGTTTTGTACCGGCGTCCGTTTAGATTGAATCGACAATGGTCTGCATAAATTATTCAGTGATGTGCTAAGGCTTGCTTCGAAATGGTTTTGTGTGTGGAGTCACGATAAAGGAAAATTTGGAGAATTTTCTAGAATATACACAAGTTTTAAAGTAACGAGCACTAGTACTAAGTTAGACGCCAATCGAGTGAAGTTAAAGGTTACAAATATTTAAATTTTGAAACCACGGTACACTTTATTTTACACGCTTACGTACCTGAGAAGTATTCACATGAATTGATAAAAACTCTTCTAAAATCCGGCACAATCAGAAGCAGATCGTTAATAAACTGATATACTGAGAAATATCCAAACAGCAGAAACAGTATCGTTAGAGCGATAGTGATATTATTCTTTGAAACGCCTAAAATTGACAAAAAGAAAATTTCCGTGTTATTCAAAAAACATACTTTAGATTTAAGCAATTCCTAGCCCTGTTGTTTTTATTTTTAATCCAAACACTGCAATCTAGACTAACAGCGGAATTTCTCCGAGACTTCCATTAAACTGCAAGATCTAGCGGACATATCTTTGTGAAATACCTACTATCCACCCCAATTTATTTTAAGATGAGGGTGGGGTTGAGTTCCGTGATTCCGACGCATAGATTCGTCGTTTTCATTGCTTTAACAGTCTGTGCGAGGAGGACGGAGATAGAGGCGACAATGAGTGTGAAGGAGAGGGAAAAAGAAGGGTTAGGTTAGTCGTAGACATGCTGCCTCCAGGGGTGATGTAGATAGTGGGTACATTCTTATTTAAAGAAAATAAGGCATTGAATATTGAAAGGAATATACTCGAATTGAAGTTGAAATCTTCGATTTAGAAAAGAACTGTTTTTTTACATTAATGGTATAAGAAACCCAGACATAATCATTTTCAAGGAAATTTCACACTGAGTACTAAATTAAATTAGTAGATGCCAATTGCTTATACAAAAAAGCTCCATAGATTCAGCTTATAAAAAAATATTATATACGAGTATCAACTAAATAGACCTCATATATTTTTTTTATTTTCGTGACTTTCAATATACCTTATGAAAGCCTTAATTACTAAATATAATTTTGTTGTCTGTAAGACATTGCCGTACAACAATAAGACCGCAATTTGTTAGTTAAAAACTAGTGTTTTTAAATATATTTTTTCTTTCTTATAGTTTACTTTAAGCTTATGTACAATAAACATTTAAATAAATAAACAATATTTGTGACCCCATATTCACACTTTAACATGAATAATTCTACCCCAAAACAAGGTCTAAAATCAAGATCAATATACCCCATTACACGAACGTACTGAAAGCAGATAAATTAAACCGCACCTGATCCCCTAATCCCATCCAACGTGTAAATTATTAACGATATCAACTTAGCGAATAGTTCAACGCAACAGTATTTTAATCAGTGTCCTAACTTCTTGATTAATGTGCCCCAAACGAGAATTTATTGGTGAAATTTTATTTATAATTTGGGAATTAAATGGGGTGTTAGTCAACGTCAGGCTCGCGATTTGTCACCTTGTTTTAATTGTTCGCTAATAGAAGGAAGTTTCAGCACCTGTTGGGGTAACTTTGTACGGTAGTTACTAGTTTGGGGTAATTTTAGTTTGAATTATTCAGGAGTTGAAAGAAGTTCTTGCTCCTTTGTGGGTAGTGAATTGACGGGAATGACCTGAAATTTGTAGTTCTGTTGATTAAATACCTTTTTAGTGTAAGTTTAATTTAAGTTTATCAGTTTTCATTATTTTATAAACCAAGTACAATTTTATGAAGAAATGAAGAACCATACATTATTTAGACATGGGATATACAGTTGAAAAAACACAAAATTTATAAAAAAAAAATAATATAAGAAAAAAAAGAAGAATGTACATACAGTCGAATAGAGAACCTCCTTCTGCTTTTGAAGTCTGTTAAAAAGTATAAAAACAGTATCCAACTTCCTCCCAAAAATCAAAATTTAATATCTTAATCCTGCTTCTTATACTTCTTCTTATACCAAATTAACCAAAGCATGGCCAAAAACATTAAAAAAATATTTTAAAAAAGTAACTCAATAACCAGTCGCGCCCGTCTCATGAATGTTTGATTCGTTCAAATGCGGCAGTTAAAGTATTTAAAAAAAACTCTTCTTTCTCTTAATTAGTCAGGGAATAAGCAACCGACACATTAGCTTTCGGTATAATTACATGGAGGCTGTTACGGTGTTATCTTGTTTGTTTTTCTTTTGCGCATCCATTGCGGGCGGGGGTAAAGAATTTAAAAGGCATTTGCGAAATTAGCTCGCAATGGTGTTTTAAAATTTGTATCTCGTGTTTGTAATTGGCCGTTTTGAATTTTCAGTCTTAGATTAAAATTTGCAGCCTTGTGTGAATTAACATTTTAACATTTGACAACCTTAACATTTTAGAATTGATCTGGCTTCAAACCCTCGCCATATCAAGATTTAAATTACACTAGTTTATGTTACAGAATCTTTAGAATTAGTTTAAAGAGTTTTCATATACTGTGGAAAGATCTCAGCTGTCGGTCAATTTATTTAGGTTGTATATTTGATAGAATTTAAATAAGCGAAGTCTCTGGATGTAGGCCGCTTCCAACAGGTCGATATGGAGATCCTTGGGGGAGACCTATGTTCAGCAATGGACTTCCTGTGGATGAATAGAGAAAGAGAGAGAAGAGGCTTGTCTTATTACCAAAATTTTGGTATTTGTTTTCAAATTGACCAAATTTAGGTACTTAGGTTACACACATATCCTTAACTCATACATCCCTACCGCATACACAATGCAGTCCCAACCTCCAGCGACAAAATGTAACACCACGATATTTTCTCGAAGAAGAAGAAGATTGCAAAGAACAAAATTAAAAGGTATAAAACAGTTGATAATTGCCCGGCCCGGTCGAAACGATGCTCCTCTGCTTCCACGCCCCTGATTACTTTTTAAAAGGTTTTTACACTTAAAAATGGGCGAGACAACCAGTGACTTCACAAGTACTCTCGCAATTGTATAATAGGGACATGAGACGCAATTCCGTTACGAAATTTAGCAATATGATAATGAGGGGAGAATCGGGATTTAGTTTCCGCTTTTGCGAATTTCATTAAATTTTTAGTTAGGTTTTCGCTAATTCGGTGTGAATTGGGTTGGAAACTTTTATTTCAATGTAGGCGCAAATAGTTTAGTAGTATAATAATAAGATTCTGTTCATTTTACATAAGTTTAACATGTAACCTGTTCGGAATTGTTTACAATAAATTAATATTTCGATATATCACTGAAGACACAAGGCAGTTTGAAAATGTATATTTCACGTTTTAAAAGTACCTATTATACTAAAATGAACTACCGAATTCAAAATAAGAAACGCCAAAGGATTTATTTTTTCCAATAAACTAAAATTTAACATGTAAAAAACTAAGTTTTATTACTATATTCCTTATATTCATCATTATTACATTTTAAGACGCGTCAACGTCTCGATATTACCAAAAACATTAACCCTTACCTAAAATACCCCAATCCGGTCAATCTAACCCCAAACGGCTCGCAAATACCTCGCCATCCAACAAAAATAATAACGATAAAACTAGCAGACCATTCCCTGGAAACCAATTCTTGGTACAAGATTCCAGACTTGAAAGTATTCAGTCCACAGCTTGGGGGGGAAATCTAAGCGGTCCATAAGGCGGGGGCGATGGAGGGGGCTCAAAGGGGGACGAATCAAGGAGCGCTACGTGCCCCGAGTTTAATTAAAGACTTCGGAGAGCTCGGAATAGCTTCGATTTCAGTGGCTTTTTATTTTAATTCTTCTAAAGTTGGTCTATTAAATGTTGAGTCGGTGAGGATTAACTTGGATTAATATTAATGTTTTATTTTTATAATTGTGACGTCTTGGCTGGGTGGTTTATAATTTGGCTTGACGATGTCTACTGCACTAGTTGGTAAACAAAATTGTGTACAAATAGAATATCGGTTGAAAAGAGATAACAACATTTTATATCAATTATGGTTTAAATCGATTCCATTTGCTGCTAAATATTGTTCTTTCGTTAAATTAAAATAAACTTTTGATAATCACAGTTTTTATCGTCATGTCGAGCGCAACACAGATTACGGAAAATACATTTTCTTAATTTCAAAAATACTTATACGGAGTCCAGTCGTGATTCTTTCCAATTCAATTTTCAAATTTTGTCAATACAGACTTTTCGAATCTTCGTAAGAGCTTAGAGTGCAGAGAACGCAAGATGGAATATTGCTGGAAAGAAATAACTTTTGCAGTTTAAAAATGGCAGAATGTCATGACCTTATCTGAAGTGGATGTTATTGGGATTAGGATAATTTAAATCGTAGTGCAACGAGCAGAAAATAAGGTTGGGAAAAATCAAATTATTTTAATAAGATATTTTATTCTTTATCATTTTAGTGGAAACAAAAGAAAAATGTTCTAATTTTAGAAAGATTGTACATATCGTAGACGCTATTTTACTTCTATCGAATAACTGTCCTCATTTCTTGACATTGTTTTCAAGAAAATCTTTCACATTGCCAGGGCACGACAAATCCAGATTTATATGTACATTTTTGAAACACGATCTCACTGGGGATTCCGGGGAAAATCAAATGTGAGATTTTTTCTCACGCGAAAAAATGACACCCGAATTTGTATGCCGGAGGTCGGTTCACTCCCGTATAATATTAGACGGTCCCAGGAGAGAGGGGTAATTAAATTAATGTCCTCAGCCCTCGAGCCCCGCGCTTGCCAGTAATCCGACACCTGCATAGTTTCTGAATCGCGTTTGAGTGTTCTTGGAAGTTTTTGGTGAAATCTTATTCATATGAAACATCAATATAATATTCGATCACGAAGTTGTTCACTAATTTATTTTTATCAAGGTATTGTACATTAGGTACATGTTCAAAACAGCATGTAGAGTAGAAACTCCAAATCTTATAAAATATCAGATTTTTTTGAAGGGTATTTATTTTAGCTTCCTACGTAATTTTTATTGATACCAAATATATTTGGACATTGGCCATCCGTATCAAAAAACAAGGCTTAACTTTTAAACCATTGTTTAGGTTTAGATAGTGTTCAATTTAGCAATCCTTGTATAAAGCATGTTGTTTGTCTTCAATAATAGTTACTAACTACCATTTCAGTTTTTTTTTTTGCGAAAACACAATTTCATATTTTATTTCGCAAAAACTCCTCCGATCTTTTTTACCAATTTCGACCAGTTCCAATTTCGAATTGAGGTCTAAATCAAAATCATGGCCGTCACACCTCCATCTGTCACCCTCTAACGAGCTATATCACTTAACATCGAAGCCCATGTGCGCCGGTCGCCGCGTGGCAGACGCACGCGCCACCTAATTCAATAAAAACATTATCACGATTAGCCCGAGCTCCCCCGCGGCGCCGGAGATGCCCGAATAGTTACGATGATGCCCGACCGCGCCCGAAGGAGTGGTCTTCGGGTTATTGTTCTGTATTCAAATTATAATTCTTTAATGGTTTGTTGAAGAAAATATGGGCATAGATGACGTAATAATTAGTGGGATATTTTAAAAATTATCGATTCTTAAACTTAACAAAATGTTTACGACATAGTTTTTGTAATCCATTTTAAATGGCGTCATAAAAATATATTATATAGCTGGGTGAATATTATTTTTTCACAAATATGAATTACATTACTTCTTTGGCAACCAAGACTTCACGGCTCCCGATGCAAATATGTAGGTACTCGTTGTCATAAAATACCACATTTTGAAATATCATGGTATAAAATGTGGAACGTTAATACTTTATTTTATAATAGTTAGTAGTTCATAATTTCAAACATAGATAGATACAGTGTTACCTATCACACACATCCTTCCCATTCGTTCACATTAATATAATTATATTATAATTTAATACTACAGTACACCGTATAAAACCACTCATTGGAAACCAAAAAGCAATTTACTAAGATTTTTGTTGCACCCCTATTAAAAACTTACCATACACACTGCTAACACAACCATGGACTTTATTAGTTTAGGGTAAAGTTTAAAATCGAATGCATATTTAGCGGAATACGAGTGATAGAATCATTTATATCGACCGTATGGTATAATGATATTAGACTCTATATTAGGGCCGTTTAAAGTTCAATATTCAATGCAGGTATTAATGCACTCGCATTGATAAGTGACAGTTTAAAAATGACCTCTCCATTTTTAAGTGATGTATCGGATTGGGGGTCAGGTTTTATTAGACGATTACATTAATACATTTGAAGGCACGTGCTTGACGCATGCGCAACGGGATGTCATTATTTAAACAATAAATATAATTGTAAATTGGTTTGAATAGTCCTGTCTGTTTAATAGTGCCCTCGCTGAATTGCGTTGCGTCGATAGTGTAGGAGAAAATAGTATTGATTTACAAGTCATTTATTGAGAAATATGCCGTATTGCCCTGTCAATCTTTGAAATAAACATAATATGATTCTATACATTTTCTTTCCTATAACATAATTGCTGCAGAAGAGCATTATTATGGTTCGATTAGCAGCACATTTTACAACCGCTAGACGCGGAAAAATGATTAATAGTCCAACCACTTATCAGTAATCGAACCCGCAAGTGTAATTGAATGGGCATATCTAAGAATGCAACCCACAATAATGAGGTCATCAAGAAGTTAATTATGAGATTATGTGCAGTTCGTAATGTCTATTAATTTAAATACGTTTTGAATATAATGACAAAGGATGCACATGATATGTTCGTGCGATCATTAATTGGTGCATTTTACTGATTGACACTCGGCGCGAAGGGTGTGTCGACACGTGACTTTCGCGCGCCCATGCTTTTTTTTACTTTTTTAATCCCATAATTATGTTGAAAAAAGTAGAAAGGTCTAAATCCTTATAATGCAGGCCATACAAGCAACTGCATAATTTAAATGATATTAGTGTCTTTTGTTCTTTCAGTTGCTTCGATATGAGAATGTATTTTACAAAATTCAATTTTAAAAAATAATATTCCTACACTTTTTTGGCAATTTTCTTATGTACAACATTAAGAGCTAAAGCTCCAATGAACGCTAAAAAATACTGGCCAGTAAAAAATCAACCTTGCGAACCCTTTCTAGAATTTCTTCACAATATGACAAAATTAAACACACATGTGCCGTTCCATTTTCAAAATAAACCATGTTTTCCATAATCAAATTACGCGTGTTTCCATTGGCCAGCGCTCGGGTGGCGCACCTTCGAGTGTTTTGATTTGACGGTGCGACAATGACGTCAGCTGGCCAAGTGTTTTAGCAAACCGCGCGCTTGCAAGGACCAAGAAAATATTTTCAGACGAGAATTTTAAGCTTTGTGCGAAAGGATTAAGGTTTAGTTTCGAATAGCGAGTTTTGTAATGGTTTGTGGATGTGAACCGGTGCAATTGAAGTGCAAAAATAATAGCGCCAAATGTGAATGCATTTGTTGCAATAACACGAAATCGTTTTGAGGGCAAATGCACTGGCTGTTTGACCGTCATTGTTTGAAAATAGCTTGATTATTTAATATTGTAGAGATTACAATAAAATGTTGTTCAGTTGGGGTAAAAAAAATAGAGTATTCTTTGAGTTTATTGGTGACAGTTTAATTTGATTTTAAATTAAATAGATAGTAGATATTGCATATAGATCAGGGATGTGATGGTCAATTCAGCGAAAATCAGAAATATTCTTGGGCCCTACTATATAAATCCGAAATTCGAATCTTCGTCACGAAGATTCGAACTTCGGATTTATATAGTAGGGCCCTTATATAGTAGGGCCCCTTAATTGGTGACCTAGTACCTACTCGTAACCGTAGTATCTGATATTCACGTAGAAAATAGACAGAGAATTTAATACAATTTTGAGGATATCGATCCATCAGAGCATGAAATAAGTCACCACGGGCAGTGGACTTTCTAAGACAATCATTGCTAAAGAATAAACCAACCACATGTATCGAATATCAGCCCCATATTACCACCTCTGATACTTTAATATACATAATCAAAATCACTCATACCCGCTCACATTTCACGTCATAGAATTATGCAAAGCCGCAGAGCTGTGGCATGGTCGCATCTGATTTGCGCCCTGTGTGAAATTGACAGCCGACAACATGTTGTAATGTGTGCTGTATCTTTGAAGATATTTTGTACAGAACTTAGGTTAAAAAGGACCTGTTTTTTGTTTGGTTGTATTAAGGTGTATTTTTGTTATAGATTAAATTTATTTATTTTTATTTATTTATTTATTCTTAACTGCACATAAAGAGGACAACATTAACCTATAACATACAATAAAAAGTACAGAAGGCGGTCTTATCACTCTAGGCGATTTCTTGCAGTCAACCTTTGGATGGATACGAGATAAGGAGAAGAAGAGAGGGGTGAAATATGATTTTATTGTGTGATACATTGATTGGATGTGTACTTCGATTCTAAGGGCGGATGTAGATGAAAGTTATATAAAAATGAAATTATAGAATTACCGGAGAATTTTATCGACGCCATTTTCTGGTCGATTCTGAGGCATTTTCTATCCTCTAACACCTGTTTGTAGCCAGCAGACGTCAGGTTTATCGATGACGTTAAAATAATAAACGCCAGTTAATTATACATACATCAGTATATTTATAATGCAATAAAACATTCCAATAATATTTTCTCATCTCCTCAACACATAAGACAACGCAAATCAATTGATCATGGGTTGTAAAGGTCCTGTTGATAGTATAATCCGACAAAACGACGGCCCAACCCTTCCCGTATTGTCTATAGGCGGTAGAGTGGCAATTTATTTGTCATCATTATTCTTATTGGATCCGATGTGGATTCGGTGTCGGGTAATGGACTAGGCGTAATACTATTAGATCATAATTTTAATAAAAGAATAAGTCGGAATGGTGTGGCGGATAATATAACAGGATAAATGGAAAATTGAGCCGGCTCTTTGTATAAGTCTTCTACAATTTAAAAATAAATTTTATGGTCCGGATTTATAATTTATGTGTACATAATTAATTAACTGTAAAAACCACCTATGAGAGAGATTCAGATGAGCACTTTTACATTTTTGGGTGAGCAATGACAGCATTCCGATTTCCAAAATAATTACGTCATCACAATATGAAGCACATTTTTCCTATAAAACGTGTATATAACGTATTTGCTACACTTGTACATAATTTAGTATTTGATAAATACATTATCTCAATATCTATCATGATATATCCCGTAGTTCTTCTACACTAATTGTATTCAATACCTTGTGGTCCTCTCCACACAAGTGCTTGTTCACAACTCCCCTTTAGTTTATTCAAGTTGTTAAAACTTGCATGTTGAAGTAGCCCTTAATTTTTATCAACAATTTAATCGAGTGACCTTTTGATGGCGAAAAGGTGCAGGGACATTAAGTTTCGTTGTAGTATATAAGTGGTAGAGTCAGGTCTGTGGATAAAACAAATAGGGAAGTAATTTTTTTTTTTATAGTGACCAACGCTAATTTGTTAAGTTTTAGTTTCAGCCTGTGTATATCTTTCTTAGAATCACAAGGCTTTTGAAACCAATGTGGCCAATTTATATTTTCACCACTATTGAACTATGGAAACGAGAATAAAGACATATAAAGGCTAACTAAGTTTCGAGGAAATATCCAACGATGAGAGGCCAAACTACATTATTTTAGGTAGGCATTGTACTTATCATCAGATGCAGTCACTTTGCGTTACCATTTGGAAAACAAAAACCAAAAAAGTCTAACCTAACATTGCAATTTTTACCCCAATACTAATGCACGAAGAGACATATTTGCTTGGCATGGTAATATACTTCACTATCCACATTCAGATTGACTCAGGCGACATAGAAGTCCCTGAAACTGGAAACATCAATTGTCACCGAGCAATAAGGGCGGTGACTGTCGCATTCCTCAGACCCGCGCCGAAATACTGACTCATGTAGAACTGACTGATTTTATACAGACCCTCACGTTGTACTGAATTAAAAGATCAAACCTTGAACGGCAATCGAGACTTTCATTTATAAAAAAAAGGTAAAAAAGTATTCCGACTGAGCTGGTAACTTTTTGTACTTTTTTTTAGTCCTGCCTATCTGTCTTGTATCTCAAAAATAATGTCATCTATGCATATTTAAGTAATTGATTATTTTTATGCATTTGTTTACGATTTCGCTTCCACACGATCATTGCTTTTTGAACTCCGCCTACAGTGTCCAATTCTACAACATCTATAATACCCAATATGTACTGGGAAACTATTCTATAAAGTTTTAATCGAAATTGAATCCAATCTTAAATAATATTTCCTATCCATCATGATATAAAAATCAAAACGATTGACACAACGCAGATCTAACTATAAAAACCTTAAACTAGGCACAAATCAAACATCGGCTCTGCACAATAATCTTTGACTGTACTTGCCAAAAATCCCGCATACCACGGTACGGACTCGCAAACGCATCGCAATAAGTGAAGTGAGTCGACATTCCGGGATGGACGGCAATCCGGCAATCTGCCGCATTCCGCAACTATCGCGGGTTACTGCCGAGTGCTGGACTGTATTGTCCCGCTTTAATTACATTGCAAAGATGATAAAATTAAATACGATTAGAAAATTGCGGTTTCGGTTTAATATAGGCTTTTTTATCTACTAAGACTGTATTTTGAGACAGAAAGAATTAATGCACTAACGTAAAACATTGATATATATTTTTTTTATTTAAAAAATAAAATTGGAGGTTTTTGTCCATATAGACATGCCAACATATCATAACTTTTTACCATATTTATCTTTAATATTTGTACTAAACAATTCAAAGTCGCGGATCACTGCTGAAAGGTTGTAATTAAGCGACATCATTGATATATCAGGATAAGTACTTATTTTTAGAATGAAAGCTGCCCTTAATGATGCCCAATCCAAAACCACGTCCAATCTCTTTTTATTTATTTATTTACACTTTATTGCACACAAAAGGAAAACAAATACAAACAGAAATCACAAATATAAAAAGTACAATTGGCGGTCTTATCGCCGAAAGGCAATGTCTTACAGACAACCATGGGATGGATTTAAAAATAGGATAAATAAAGGGCAGTCTAAAGTGTAAAGGATAGAACTTGCTTAGAAAGGAAAAGTGTTGCAATCTTTTTCTACAATCGTTAACGCCTTGACGTAAGCGATGATGTTTATAATATGTTGTAAGACGCCATTGGCTAACTCCCATACAAATGCTATCTAAGATGCAATTTGAATAGCGCAAACGAAACGTTATCGCTTACGTCATGTCAGGGCGTTAACGATTGTAGAAACGGAATAGATTAGAAGGGCTTGTAACTTGGCTAAAGGGGTCTATACCTTTTTAGGTAATGTAAGGTATGTACAAAGTTTTCTGATACCTGGTTAAGGATTTAAACTGTAAAAATGTAACAAGTTATCACAAATTAACGCTTATAATATTTTGCAAGGAAAAACAACATGTATCAATAGTGTTAATATACAGATTTTTATTGGTCAATCAGTCCAAATTTTATACATATTTATATTTAAAAATATGACGTAATACTTTTCGCCCCATAACAATCAAGGCCAAAACATTGTGGTCTCAGAGCACACATTAACCTGCATATTTAATTTTTCCTCTTTTGATTGCCAGTAATGTTACATGATTAAAATTAAATATTTTCAGACTTCTGAACATTACATATTGTTATCATCCAATTTGAATTAAATTGGACGATTTAAATTTACTTTTAACCAGGAAACATTTAAAACAATGAATTAATATTATAAATGTTTTGTTTATAAACGGTAAATAAATCCATATTATTGGAAAAGATTCCGTCGATACAATTATTTGTTGGAGTCAAACAAAAAAATAATTAATGTTTTTTCAACCTGATTTCACAATATTTATCAGTCCATATACATCAAAACAGGCTGCGTATATAAATTGCTTTGAAAAATAAAAGTAACTAATATTCAAACTTGAAAACATTTTATTTTCCCATCACTATAAATATTGATTATTTTGTAAGTCAAAAACATTTATCTAATTTTACCAAAAACACCTTACAGCTATTGGGATTCGAACCTAAGACCTTATCCATAATCCTAGTCCATAATCTATCACTAACGGCCGTTCTCTATATCCTATCTATCTTTAACAAGAGGTTTAAATGGATATCGTTACTATGTCGATACCACTGTAAGCTTCAATAAACAAAGATAGGCATACAATATTATCTTGCCTAGATATGTATAAATATATGCACCTTATCTAAATATCTGTGTCTTTCTTTACTGAAGCAAAAAATGTATCGAAATTTCGAGAGAAATCTCTTGTTAAAGATAGATAGATTAAAGAAACCGGCCGTAAACCAATGTCTCTGAACATTAATAAATGCAATTTAGAACGTGCTAATTCGGTGCAAAGACGTTTCCCCCTGTGGCTCGACGACGCCCTACGAGGGGTGCGTATTACCGAATTTGTCAAAATGTCACCGTTTAGAGGGCCTTATTAGTTTTTCTAAGGGGCCTATTACGATGACAAGAGGTGATTATTATTTGTCTTGTGAATGGACTTAAAGTATATCTAAAAATAAAAAATAATAAAAAATAAAAATCAAAAACTTTCATTTGACATTTCATACTTATATCATATATAACTTTGTGCAGATATAACTCACACAATTTCAATAAAATTTTCCGTAAAACCATGGAATTATTTATTTTATTTTATTTATTATACTTCATATACATTGTATACAAGGCGGACTTAATGCCAGAGGCATTATCTACCAGTCTACCTTTGGGTGATGCAGAGATGAGATGAAGTGGGCGTAATTATGAAGCTATCTGGGGGCGCGGCCGAGCCCCCTCCAAGTCGAGCTATAGGCCGTAACATCCTTTTCTCGAAGCAATTCAGACCATTTTCAACCCCCTATAACTTCGTTGTGGCTAAAGCATGAAGCCTGAATTTTCAGTTACTAAGCAGGCACTGTGTAAACACGGTATATTTAAAATTTCATTCAATTTGAACTAGTAGTTTAAGAATTGTAGCATGTCAAACTTTCTTAATTTTGTCACTCACTGACTGACTGACCGATCATCAAAAGTCTAAGGCACTTCTAGCAGACATAGAACCTTCAAATTTATAATACAATTAGTTTTTAGTATCTAAAGTAAGGGAAAATTCAAACATTTCATAATTTGTGTCTAGTTTTCTAGATAGACCAACTGCGTGAATAACTTTGTAATCCCATATAAATGTATAGGATTACAAAGTTATATCTGCAGTTAATGAATCATTGTACCCGTATATAATGGAATAATAGTTGTAGATAGATATTTATATACATGAGGCATAACAGGAGGGGATATAGAGAGGGAAATGGTATATTCAGCCCATGAAACTGTACAACATTCCTCTAGAAAAACATGACGAAGAAAAACTTGCAAATAAATAGATTAAATAACTCGAAAATATCAATTACAATGAAAGAAAGAACATTAATAATCAAATCCGCTATATTTGTGATAAATTGATACCTACAAAAATAAGAAAAATCCATAAGACAGAGGCTTTAAGAAAAATCGTTAGTGATATTCTAGAAGTAAGAAGTACCGAAAAGGAAAAAAATAGGACTACAAAAAGACGTGAGATCCCATCAAAAACATCCTGTAAAAAAATCCAAGTCTCGCAGCTCAGGTTTTCTACCGCAAAAAGTTGTGAGATGCATGTTATACCAAGTCGATTATTTATTTAGTCCTTAAGGGACCTTCTATATAAAGTTATTACGTTAGTTATTACCATATCAATATTAAAAATTCTTTACGTTTTAAATAAATAGATCGACTTGGCCAGCAGCATTATGTATAAATTGTACGATACATTATGTTTTCATGCGATGGCCAAGTCGATCCATTTATTTAAAACGTAAAGAATTTTTAATATTGATATGGTAATAACTAACGTAATAACTTTATATAGAAAGTCCCTTAAGGACTAAATAAATAATCGACTTGGTATAACATGCATCTCACAACTTTTTGCGGTAGAAAACCTGAGCTGCGAGACTTGGATTTTTTTTACAGGATGTTTTTGATGGGATTATTATTTTATCACAGGATTTACAATCCATAATCAATAAATTTAAATTTAAATCTTTTAAAAAACCTAAATAACCATTTTAAACAACATACTTTTTTACTAGACGTCATAACAAAGTCGTTAGGTCTTTCACCTGTATCTGTGAAAATATAAAAATAATCGAGCAGTTTTAATCCAGTTGCTTTTTAATTTTAAAAAAGTACTGAACTATTAGCTAATAACAGGCATACTGTCAACGAACAACCATCAATAAATCATGTAATAATGATTTTAATAAAAGGCAATAATTTATCAATTTAATAATTAAAATGTTTCATACACTGCTGATAAAGCGTTGGCGCTACTTGCTTCCCTAAATTTGTCGAAGTTACAATATATAAACCTTAGAGAATCAGCAAGCGAAAAAGGCTTTCAATTGTATCCTTCGTATTATAAATCTGGCACGGCACATATACAAGTTTTCCTTGGTATTTGTTAATTTATTAGATTAATTTATTTTATTTGTGTCAAATTTACTAAAGATAATCGTAAAAAAAGTTTTGGGGAATATTGAATTTTATCATTTCTTTCGAACAACATAACTGAACAAATTGCAGGTCTATGCAGACGTTCGAAGTATACAAGTACAGTAGAACAGACTAAGATTCAGAAAAATAAGGTTTCAACGCATTCTGCGTAGCAGGATTTCGTAGAAATTTAGGTTTTTATAGTGCGTTCCATACATCAAAAATCTAAAATATATTTTTTAGCCAAAATTATAGGGTTAAACAAAAATGTACAAAGAATGAATATTTAAGGAATGATAATATCGAACCGTTGGCGTCAAAATAAATTGGAAAATCCGAAAAAAAAATCCTGTCACAAAAATTGCCATTTCGACCCACTGTGGGGCGGGCCGCTACTAATAGATAAATCATTGCTTTTGTTCCTTAATACTAAAGTGACTGATGCAATTGTGGATGTCTCATTAGGATAAAGATGTTCATAAAAAAAAAAAACAAAATAATGTAAACTAAAAATATAAACTGTGATCGATTAAGAAATACAAACAAATGGTATCGATATCTCTTAATAATCGGATATATTACTAACCGATTTATTTGACATCATCACTATTTCACAATGTTGAGACACTGTCAAATGGAAATTCTTGATTTAGAAAAACTATAGTGTTCTGTTTTTGAAATTATTATTTCAGAAACATGATTTTAAAAATTACGTAATTATTCAATGAAAATCTTGAAGAGAGATTAGATTTCATATGATAAAATAAACAAGAAGAGACATCGATAATAATTGTGTCGATCACATAGTAAGATACATATTATTTTCATAATATGTATATATCTTGAATATCGAAAACAATGAGTAACTTAACCTTACACCCAGACATTGAAGTGTATAATAATATGATACATTTAGATTACGATAAAAATTCAACAACCATGCATTCAGTCACGGGGTTTAAATATCGAATATTTAAACCCCTTTTCCATACACATTGTGAATGCATTATGCAGAAATATAGGATTTTCATACATTCGTCATTACCCAACGACCGATTGAGGCCAATACATAAAAAACACGTTAAATAACTAAGCAGCCACAACTTATGTGAAGGCACTGTAAATCTCCCTTGTAAGTGGCATTTATACAACATATAACTCTTCCCAGTATGGAACAAATCGTAAAAGTCTCGCACGCAACGTTCAAGCTTTGGTAGGCACGGTTTTTACAATATACTTTGATATATTGTTATTTAAATGTGGGTATGCTGAGATGTGAATCGTAATTTTACGTCTTTTCTTAATCCTATTATGATTGATCGAATTATGATTTTCATCATCGAATCATTTCGAAATAGATTTTTTAGGATCATTTTCAACTGTAGGAAGTCTACTGCTTGACTTACGATTCTAGCTTCCATACGGACATACCAATTTAAATTAGAATGTTGTACGAAATCATCTCCTACACTTCTTACAAATTTTGTAGGGATCGTCATATTTACTTTACAAGTCAGCTCTAGACATAAACCCTTTAAAATAAATCCAATATTTATTTCAAATCAGATTACTCACGCAACTTTACCAATTAATTCTGCATCATGCATTCAAAACATTTGTTCTACAGAAGCTGTATTATCTATATTCTTCTCAAGTCTTACCTGAAAAGCATCAGTTTGTTTTCCCAAGATGGCGGTGTTTGCCGACCTCTCTCCTCGCAGATTGCGTCTTCCAATTTTCCATTAGTAGGAGTGTTGTCACAGCGACGGCAGTGTGATTGAATCGCTCTGCCTCTGCTTTGTTTGCTCAATCAAAAGACGTGGAAGTTCTTGTGATTGTAGCTAAGTTTATTTAGGTATTCTTGTGTTAAATGAACAATAGTTGATTGAAAGTTTAAGATTATGGACCATACGCTAGGTGGTAAGAGTCATAGTGACTTATGAAGGTTTTTTTATTGCAATGAATGGCGTAACGAGCATTCCATTCGCCCGATGGTGAGCGATATGACCGCTCATGGATAGTAGCAAACAACACCATTTATTACAAAGTAATGTTTGACATTCTGCTGCGCTCGCCATCCTGAGACATAAGATTTTAAGTCTCACTATGTCCAGTAGGTACTCTTAAAAGCGAGAAATATGCATAACACTTATTAACAAAAAATACTACAACATTACTACCAACAAATCATTACTCAACAAATACATGTCCCTGGCCAAAACATTTTGCTCATTCTATACGTATATGGTCATCCCTCCCTCCCTCCCCCCGGGTGGCACGCGGGTCGTAAACCGGGATTCTGAGAGAAATCCTCACTTCACTACCGAGCCGGTAATCACGCCCGGTGTCGGTTCGTGTGGATTTGTTGAGGCATTATGTGTTGCCATCACATATTCCGCAGACGCGACGTAAATAGACGAAACTGTGGGTTTTATATGACAATTTTAGGAAAACAAAGGACAAAAGAAATATATAAATACATTCAAAATTAAAATACATAGTCCTGACCCCATATACACATCGAGTCTTGTGTCATGGGTATGAGGAACTACGAGAGACTCTTCGATCGCCCAAACACACAGACCCAAAATAAGTGTGATCAAATACGCGCTACGGAGGCTGCCAAATAATTATATGAGAGTAACAACTGTAAACGATGCTAAAAAGCCACCATAGAGACACGCATAAGTTTTGGGTTCAATCTGTGTATCAAATTTCGACTAGGCCGGTTTTCTGGATAGTCTAATTGGGTCCACTGCCACCTAATTTTATATATTCTGTATCAGCCCATACACGTCCCACTGCAGGGCACGGGCCTCCTCTACAATCGAGAGTACGATTGAGAGTGGTTAGGCCATATAGTCCACCACGCTGGCCTAGTGCGGGTTGGCGGACTTACATACCATAGAAATTCTTATAAATCGCTATGGTATGCAGGTTTCCTCACGATGTTTTCCTTCACCGTTTTAGTGAGTGGTGATTGATTATCAATACACACATGACTTCGAAAAGTCAGAGGTGTGCCCTGGGATTCGAACCCGCGACCACCGTGAACATGTGGACAAACGCGTTTCGTCCGTTTACCAACAGGCCACCACGCACTTACCAACAGGCCACCACGCACTTATTTTTTATATTACCTAGTTCTAATTGTTATAATTCGAGTCACTATCTGACGATAAAATATATAATTGATTTCTTCTGAAGCGTGTTCTGACATAATAAATGTATGTTATAAACAAATAATTCAGGCAAGACAAAAGATAAATAAATAAATAACACCCAACAGTCACATACATAGTCCTGACCCCACACTAAGATCGAGTCTTGTGTCGTGGGTATCAGGAACTACGAGAGTCTTTTCGGTCTCACAAACACCCAGACCCGGAAGAAATATTTGTGGGCCACACAAACATTTCTCTCTGTGCGGGGATCGAACCCGCGGCCTCTCGTTTCACAGGCGGCGTCTAACCAACTGCGCCACGGAGGCTGTCTGGTACATAAGCCTACAGAAATATTCAAATATGTTTTCACCAAAAAATCTCATTACAAAAATACTTAAAAAATCAATGCAGAAATATGTTAACTTGTATCTTCATAAATTACCTCCGTTCATTCCCAAAGTGGTACGTATATTCATAATATGCAGTATGCATGAGCCGAGCCAGTCGCCAGTTTCCTTGAAGCTGCTCTTTTAATCTCGCACCTGGCTCCGGTTAAGTGCACCTAGATACCTAGTTAGATACCTACGTAGTGCATTCATTGACTGAGACACTCAAGTACTTTCCAGTCAGGGACGCAGTTTGCAATCTTAGGGTAGGTTGGTTGTATCGGTTTGACAATCTTGTCAATGTTTCATGTTTGTAATAGGTGTAGAATAATCTTAATCGTAATGTCGATTATAAAGGAGGCCCGTGTCATGTGGGACTTATATGGACTGATACAGGTACAGAAAGAATACTGGATCTTTCTGTTATTAGCGAAAAGTTGGATGTACAATATGTGTAGTAATGTAATTTTATGTATCGCAAACTATTGCAATATAATTAAAATCAAAAGGCATTCTATATGACTTACTACAGAATTATGATACTCTTTTAAAAATATATGATATTCATTAATCTTGTATAAATTAATTCTATGTTTTTCGTCCTTTGCAAATCATAAAAATTCCGACACCAACACACTCGAAACATAGGAAAAAAAATAAAACACTAACCATTACTGTTTCGAAAATGGCAAATTATATGAAAGAGATCATCTATTTATTCGTTTTACTCAACTTCTTTACAAATCACAATTCTTCCAATACAAACGTACCACAACAAATACTACCAAAACACAAAAAAAGCAGCAAAGACTCAGCCTCACTTTGCCGGCACGATGTCGCCAGTCCGTAGTTCCTCTGAATAATCAATGAACATGTAAATGTACCACCCCCACCAATTTGCTCAGAGTTTTTTACACCCCAATAAATTATTAAAACGTACGCCGGTAGACGCTTAGATTATCGTTACCATGTTTTCTGGTTTTGGATTTTGAGTATTACTTCGTGGTTTTATTCTTCAGGTTTAGATGTCTGTAATTTATATTTCCTCCGCTAAACAGCAGTGTAAATGCACTGTTGTGCATTTATATGATTTTTCTCAGGATTGCAAGCGCAGTGGAATGCCAAGCATTGATTTATACTTAAAAGTGTTGTTTGGTTTTGCTACTGTTTATGAGCGGTCGTATTGCTTACCATCAGGCGAAAGGGACACTCGTCTTGCCATTATAATATGAAAAATACAAAATACCTATTATAATACTCTACTTAACATTGATGAGATAGTTTTGAAACTAGAGGTCACAAGTTCAATCTATCGAGACATGTATTGCACAAATACATTTCCTAAAGACGTGATTCAATTCTTGAAAATAATATAATCAAAAAATATCTACATATTCTTATACTGAGAAAAATCTCGAACTGATTAAAAGAAAGGGAACAACAATCACTTTGACAAAACAATTTCTTATCACGCGTGACGTCACGATACCGAATGATAAATAGACAAGTTTGATCCTATGAATCATGATCTGGCATAAAATGTTTATATCAGTTCACATATCGACATTTGAAAACCGGCATTCGTCTCATTGAAATCTTGAATTTTCATCTCTGCAATACTGGTTCAATGTGGTTCGGTTAATGGATTAAACGAAGAACAAGTATAGACATCACTAAATATTATAATATAAAAAAAATTTGCTTCCCATCTTTCCCTATATGTATATATGTATGCTTAAATCTTGAAAACTATGCACCGGATTGCGGATGCGGTTTTCATTAATAGATAGAGTGATTCAAAAGGACGGTTTCTACTTATCATAATCCCAATTTGTAAGAATAATAACATGCATCAGGTGTGGAGTGGAATCGAAAAATATCTACAAATAATTTCAAGCCAACAAAAGCCATTAACTCTTGTTACAATTCCCGAAAAACTCTGCCATTATGATCGATGGTTTAATGATGTATTCTGCAAAGCATAATAGAGGTTATTGTTTTCTACGATAAAGGTATTGAGAAAATACCACTGCCCTTAAACTCTCTTAACAATACCTTTTTACCTCAAAACATGAACTTAAAGTCGCCAAATGTTGTCCAACATAGCTGTGCCTAAGCCATATTTCGTAAAATCTTGCCAGAAGCACTTTTAAGTTGCAAGAGCCGTATATTTAATTCACGAGCGCCTGAAGTACGTCCCCATAAAAATCCGGGGCCGTGTGATACTGTGCAGATGAGCCGCACAGGGCCGGATCAGTGCAATAATTTAATTGTATTAATGTCTGTTTTATTGCGAATCTCGCGTTTAGTGGGCCGATAATGGGTGGTAATGATTTTCTCCCGTTCCGATTTCATATAATCCGTGTAAATTGCTTTTGTATTGATTATGTTTTTTGGCAGATGGAATCGCGACATATTTTGCTAGTGAATGTCGTATCTTGACAGTATCATCTGTCTATATTCTATTGGTATGTGGGGAAATTACGTTCTACAAACAGTATCGTGTGTCTATATTCTATTGGCATGTGACGAAATTTTACACACAATTTTTTCATGTCAATTTATCGCATTAAACAACAAGCATTTATACTCGCAATCTAATGGTACTAACATGTCCAATACACTTAAATGTAAAGAGAGAAATAATAGTCCCAATATATTGAACACAACATGACAACAGTGCATTCGGAGGCCAAAAAATCGTACCTAATCTATACTACGCAAGAAGCAGTCTTAAGTGTCAAGCTAGTGTGTGTAGTGGGTTTGCTAGTATGACACATAAAAATAAACATTTAATAATTGTTAAAATAACTCAACAAAAGACTTGCAGATGACCTGGAATCAATAAATAACGCAATTAGCGAAATAATGTAATTTCATGCCTGGTGACGCAGTAACAGTAATATTGAAAACAGGAAATATTGGATATGCAATGATAGGGTATTCCCTAATAAACCATATATTATCTGGATTTAGTTAGCGACTTTTATCCCTGTTAATTATTATCAAAATCCTGACACAATAGTTAAGTAACAGTTATTTTAATATTTCCTTTTCCCCAAAATTGTTTGTGACGGGAAATGGGGTCTATCATACCGAATTATTTAAAAAGGACGTTAAAATTGGACTAAAAAGGACAAAAACTCGTAAAAACAATTTAAATATTCTAAAAAACCTTAAAGAGCAAACAAAGCAAAACAAATTCTACATTTGAAAAAAATAATAAGATTTTTAAATTTAGGTCAACCTTTTTAAACAAATCGTATAACTACACCTGACAATAATATAATATTTACATCTTTATATATTTAAATAATAACCGTTTCAAAGTCCGTCCCTGTATCACAGTTATCCGGATCCGTATATCCGGGATTTACGGTTATCGCTTACCCGGACGCGTTCAATCACAACCGGGGAACTTAATACTTAACGCGGATATTGCTGACTACCGACATACTATATTACCTGCTATGTTGTTGTATTGATTTTGGACAAACTCGATGCAAAGAGGTGTCACTACAGTCTCCCATAGACTATGAAGACTTCAAACAAGGCTTAAAGAGAGTACTCTCCTTAAGGTAGGCAGCGACTTTATTGTACTGGCCCCCGGCACTGTGGAGGTCCATGAGCAGCGGTAGCCGCTTACCATTAGGCGGGCCGAGCTAGCGGCAGTCGATAAAGGCAATTAGAAAAAAAAAACACTTAATTATTACCATCATTACATACCTAAGAGTTTATTAAATGTGCCAAATACAAATCCTAATTCCGGGCCACATTCCACACAAGTTAACATTTTCAAAATAAAAGAACAGAAACTCACACAAATAAAAGTTCCCGACCTACATTTCGAAATGACGTTGTTTTCCGCTATTTTGAACAGTCGTCGGATTCCGTAAAGACGAGAATATTTTTACACAAAATATTTTGAATTATAAAAAAACATATCATAGACTCCACATTTCTCATATTTTTTTTTATTGCAATATATGAAGGATTATGCCATTCGCCTGATGGTAAGCGATACGACCACACATGTACAGAAGGAAAATAAACAACACTATGAATTATAAAAGAAAGCTTGGCGTTTCACAGTGCTTACCATCCTGAGACACAAGATGTTAAGTCTCAATACGTCTAGTAGTTACTCTGGCTACAATTTCCTTTAAACCGGAACACAACATTTCATTTACACTGCTCTATAGCGGGAGATATAGACAGAGCGGTTTTAACTTCACGATAATCCTAAAACTCATAATGAAACATTACGATGTATAAAAATCTGTGAGCGCGTTCATTGCGCGTAATGTCTATAACTATTTTACAATCCATAACGCTGGTTAGTGCTCCTTTTCTCAATGACCGACGTAAACGCTTTAATGAAGGATTTTCAAAAATACTTTTGCGCGTGTTATAACGCTATAATCCTTCTCTTGAGCCTTATGAAACATTAGGAGATTTTTATGGTATTTTTTTGCTTCTGGCTTGTACTACGCTTAACAATGTGTATATATATTCCACCTATAGAGAAATGACTAGCGACAATACGTCCCTCGTTTTATTAAAATAATGCCAGCCTGCTCATAATAAGTTGAAACAAAACTAATTTTTACTTGTTTTACCTTCCTGACATTTTGATTACGTCACAAGTGTCATGGTCACGGGGTGGACAAAACCAGCGATAAAATCCAAAAAATATATTTTAACTCAATATGTAAATGTTCCCTTAAAGCTAAGATATAATTTTATTGACAAAAATTACATCTGTACCTATGACGGCAAAGAGAACCTATGATCCGGAAAGTGCCACAGAATTTGAATTCACTAAAACAAAAGCTTCAGTTGATATTTGTTAGAGAAAAGCAAGCTACATCTTCACAGCATAACCGTAACACTAAAAATCAATCCCAATGTAAAATTCCTCTGTAAATAACCAAGTATGATCACTCAATTCGTCCAATATTACGCACTTATTCTCCGTTGGTTGTAAATCAATCTGCGGTTCAATCAATAATTCATAGTCAGTCGTCTCCCAATTCATTCCGTTTCCTCGGCCGCCACCCTCGGAAATAACGCCTGGTTTCAGTGTGTTTATTTAATCTATAATTACTAGCTTCTTTAATAGTAAGATTGTTGGAGATATTTGATGTAGTTCTGCTTTGAGAGACAAAAATTCGATTGAAAGCATGGTGTGAGAAATTATTATTTTTCTAGTTATTTGTAAAACGATTGGTCATAAGTGCAATTAATTATATCAGCTAGGTCGAATACTACCGTATGTATAGCTTCCTCAGCTCTTTTAAGTTTCTGGCGTGACAAACAGGGCCCACGTTCTACTGTTGCAACATATTTATAGTATGTGTATAATGGTGAGCCACAAACATATTATATTGAGTATTAACTAGATTTACACAAGATAAACTCGAAACTCGACACATTATTGTAGGATTGGAATACTATGAAAGATGAGTACAATGAAACGTAAGATAGGTGACAGGTATGAAACGTAGTTTGTGTGAAAGAGATGACGAACGCTAAAGATGGAAAGAGTAAGAGGATGAATGATTAAATGTTGAAGAACAGAAGGACGGAATAGGAGAGAACTGTATGGAAGACGACGGAAGACGTTAAGGTTGAATACGTAATTAAAGAAGAGATATTATATTCAAGATTATCCAACCAAGATGGGTCGCTTAATTTGACGATACAGAAGTATTCCTACATTAATGTAGAACATTATGGCGAATTTTCCATTATCCTTCACTACATGGACTTCGCCTATCCACTATAAAACTATAAAATCAATAAATCCAGAACCGTATTTCCCTCCGGCTGAGGAACAATTAACCGCCCTCCGCTATCCTCCGTAATTACGCTGTTGAGTTCCGGAGGATTTTACGCACTCGCCTCTGGTAATAATTTTGCGCCACTTGCCGAGAGTTGCTCTCTATACTTTTTTCTATTTAAATATAACTCACACACATTTTATGAAACTAAGATTCTGAGATTTATCCTTTGAATTTTCTTTTTTTGAAAGCAGTTTTAATCACATTTAATTTTATATGACGACAATAACTTATTGGAGTGCGCAGTTCTGCTATATCGTTAGGATCAAATATTTAAACATGTAACAATAGGAGATCGGACTTTAAAATGTTAAATCAATGAAACTTTCGAAATATGAAGTCTTAAAGTTGTACCGATATAATATTGTCACGTAAAATTGTAAGCCGGATATTTTTGTGCCTCAATTTTAGAATGAAATTTGGATTTATTCTGTATCAGCCCATATACGTCCCACTGCAGGGCACGGGCCTCCTCTACAATCGAGAGTAAGATTGAGAGTGGTTAGGCCATATATTCCACCACGCTGGCCTAGTGCGGGTTGGCGGACTTACATATCATAGAAATTTTTAAAATTTAATTTTTGGATTTATTGCTTTGTTGAAATGTTGAAAAGTGAAGTGAAAAGTGAAGTATGATTACTTGTGACCTTTTGGAACGAAGTTCCTTATCGCGCGGTGTGAAAGGGGGCTAGACGGAAATAATTCTCACGAAAAGTTGGCACGACACTTTAAAACATTTGACAATCGTTTTTTATTTCTTTATTTGAAAATGATGTCATAAATTTTATTTAACTCTAATAGAGGCAATAAAATATCCAAATACATATTAATATGTTAAAGGCTATAGTAAAAACTAAGAATACGCTGAAGCCCAAAATTAAGTGGGAAACGTTGCGACAATTTCTAATTTTCATCAAATATCATAAATCAAATTGGTACAAAAGAAACATAAATTGCATATATATGTGAAAAAAAACATAATGATAGTGGTACCCAAATGATTCTTTGATGGTGACATTTAAGTAATTAAAATTACAAAATAAAACCGCAATACATTGATTTTCGATCCTCCTTAATAAATTTATTATTATTTGCAATTTTAGTTTGTTATCCTGCTGTCAATCATCTACCCTTCATTTGACTATGTATCATTGCCAATTATTACTAAAATTTAACTTACTGATTAAGTTTATATAACATTATATTGTTAATAATGAAAGGTATTATTTTTATAACTTTTATTATTTACAATTTTAGTTTGTTACCCTGCTGTCAACTATCAACCCTAGATTTGACTATGTATATTTACCAATTATTACTACAATTGAGCCTATTGATTAAGTTTATATTACATTATATTTGTTAATAATAAAAAAATGTATTTTTATAATTTAAGAAATATAATTTTATTACAATTCCTTCACTAATTAATCGAAAGGAACTTCGTTCCATCCGAGTGTCCGCTGACACCTCTCAAGTTTTTTATATAATACTTTTATCACGACATAGTTTCGTCATAGGTTTATACGTATATTTTAGATTTAAGATCTTGATATCAAGATACCATAAACCCTTAAAATTGCAGAGATATATTTCAAGGCAAAGCTGATTTGATATATTTTTGTGTCTTAAAACGTCATCAAATCCACTTCATACGTATGTACTCTGGTATTTATACATAAAAAAGATAAAAATTACAAATACTTTCCTCTTAGATAGTGTTTCAAAGCATTAACTTCAGGGTGTTATTAACTAATTAACTTCAATTATGAAAGCTTTAATTTTATCTGTCACTAGAAAATTCTAAAATCGATAATCATCTTAAATTTCTGTTATTTTGTAACTATATTTCATCTGTATCAGCCCATATACGTCCCACTGCAGGGCACGGGCCTACTCTACAATCGAGAATACGATTGAGAGTGGTTAGGCCATATAGTCCACCACGCTGGCCTAGTGCGGGTTGGCGGACTTACATACCATAGAAATTCTTATGAATCGCTATGGTATGCAGGTTTCCTCACGATGTTTTCCTTCACCGTTTTAGTGCGTGGTGATTGACTATCAACTATATTTCATACTATGATATAAAATACAGTGCTGTCTAAATTATAACAATAATATTATAGTAGCGTATCCGAACATTCACCATTAGACTCAAAGCCAAAACTCCATTACATAACGCGAAAACGCTTCACAAACCGAACCGAAAAAACCTTTTCCAAAAGCAAATTGCGAGCATCCCACAAAGGAAACATCTTCTCTACGTAAGGCAGTAAAAATCTGTAGCCGAGGAAGTACCGTGAAGACGGAGAGACGGCTAACGAGCGCGCCTCGCGGCAACCGCTCTGATTTCCAATTCAAAGGAAAATTGCGATCCATAAAGTGGGATGGGTTGTGTGGGGGGCCGGCGCGGGGCCTCGACCCCCCACCGTTGCTACGCGACGCAGGGTGGAGCCGCTGCAATCACGGCCCAATGGCACGACGGATATAAATTGCTCTCGCGTCGCGACACTGCTGCGAGAGCGGGACGGAGCGCGCGTCCCCCTCACACTAATGAAGTCGCCAGTCCGCACCAGACCCCCCGGTGACGGACTCTGGGCCTTTTTCGAAATGCTGCCTAAGTTAGGTATCGATGCTGGGTCGTGATTTGTTGGTAATTACCCACTGCGCATTGGTTGACGCGCAACGCTGCCTACTTAATGAATTTTACATGAATCGCTTTTGATACTCTGTATCACAATACCTTTGTTACGCTGTTGCAGGCTTTATGATGTATTTTGTGTATATGTAGGTACCTATGCATTTCGAAAAGTATGAAATAAGTTACACCTATAATTTGTATAATTAAATTAAACACACAATTAAGCTACTATAAATGTCTTCGGATGGTCTTAGTTACTGTCACTTTTAGATAAGGAACCTTTAATACCGAAAATAAATATAGGCTGAATTACGTTGTAAATTCAATTTCTCCAACGAAAATAAATCGTATAGAAAAATTATGTAAAAATTATTATTTCATCGTTCTAGATATGAACTCGAACCTTCTTTACACGTTAACTACTAAGCTATAACCCTGATCCCAACGTTAGCGAGTATAAAAACAGGCTGATCTATTAAAAGCCCACAATACAGCCTTCACAAAACGCTTTATTAAATTCCTCTCGAAGGAATCAAGATGTATAATAACTCCAGCATTTGGTATGAACATTTCTGTGTACAGTCAAGATTTATATTGTTTATTATTGCCTTTATTAAAGGCTCAAAAATAAACAACATCCAAGTTAACAAATTGGGATGGACTTATTAAAATGAATAATTCGTTTTTTTTTGTCATCTACTGATTTCAAATCAGGTGTAGGTATTATAGTTATGAAAACTTTAGTTCGTACAATACCCGAGAACGAAATATTTGTCGGTCACAAACAATTCGGTCGGCAGCGAGTTCGAATAGTAGCTCTCAATGCTCACTTAGTCTACTACGTAATGTTTTAAAACATTTACTATCTCTTTGGTCTTATAAGTGAATATTTACTATTACAGGACTCACTTTCGTATAATGCCCTGGACCTGGATCAATTATTATTATAATAACTGATTTTGGGGGATTGGGCCCTATCCCACAGCACGGACAACCAAGCGGATAAACCAGTATTTATTTGAAAGAAAAGGTTAATAATTTGACATTAATTGTTCGAAACCAAAAACGGAAACACAAGTCCTGTAAACCTCATTCTAAATTTGAAAAATCGTTCCAATATTCCAAATTCGAAAAGATCCGGTAATCCCCGCGCGGCATATGCTATAAAAGTTCGCATAGAATCAGCGCAAGGAATCCGGCTATAAATTGCGAGTCCAGAGCGAGTCCGCGAGTCGAATCCGTAATGCGGCCCGGACTGGGCACAGATTACGCGGACGTGTATTAATATGGGCGTGATGCACGTACTCGGCCACTTTGAGATCTTCGATAGGGCTGCTTGTGTGCCATTTAAGGGATTTTATGGTGTTATAGCTATAAATGATACATTAAGGCGTATAGACTTACTCTGAGTTGAAAATAACTTTTTAAAGAATTCCGATCGGATTTAGGAGATTTTTGAATATTGGGACTACTTGTCCACGGTTATTAAACGTTTACATGTGTATAATCTAATGCTGTACTGTATCTCCAGTACGCTTGCCGCAAATTGAAATGTACACAAAACGACAAATACGATAAACATTAATTCAATGATAAACAATATGTATAGTATAAAGATAGGCAACTTACCTTATTTCTGCTCACGAAGCTAGGTGGCCGGCACCGTCTACCATGGCGGCATACTATAGCACAAAACAAACACCACTAGCACTAGATTATTCACAACACAACCGAATATTAGACTTTACGAAGATTAGATTCATGATTAGCGCGGTCAATTACACATTATACACCAATTTTACTAGATTAACAATACCGAAACTAAGGTAAAAATTTGGCTTAATAGCGCCATGTTTTTACGCATACGCGAGACTAAACATGTCAAACTACCCGCTTCTAAATTATATTTTTTATAAAATGCAAATAGGATAACAAAAAGTAAAATGAAAAGAAAAACGTGAAGTTTACCGGAAAAAATATTCCATGATTCATATTTAATTGTAATTAAATTTTCATTAGATACATACTTTGTTCTAATTTTAAATAATTGTCATTATTTAATATCACCTTATTTTTCTATTGATATTCGTATGTGGCCAGTTACAATTTTACACGACAGTGTTAGCTGTTCCAAATTTGAATGTATTTTAAATTCGATTGGGTTTTGTTTTTGCACCTCCGGTTGGGTCTTTTTTAATGCAGAAAATAAAGTTTTCGTCATATTAACTCTTGATTTTAGATTGTAGATATATTTTAGAACGATGTAATAACTAATAACATTTTGGTGCGTGTGTCAGCCCTGTACGGCGACAGAAGGTCGTCCACACGTCGCGGTACAGCGGATCAATAGCTCGGATGCTGCGAACTTTGCTCTGTCACGAATTCAACCGCCGATACAACCAATATGTTGGTTTATTTCGTTAATTGTATTATTATATTGATCTCAATGATTTTATTTGATGACGATTTATTTCATTGGTGTATTAGGGAATGTGGTTCGTAGGTTTACGTTCGTACCTTCTGTTAAGGTTTTAGTAATAGCTATCTGTTTACTGCTTATGGTATTTGTGGAAAAATTATAGCTATTTTGTGATACAAACAAAATAAGCATTTTATTGTACGGACCCTGTGTGTTAACACACACATGGGTTTGACAACCCATTGAGATAGTATACACCTCAATAGCTAAATCGGACATTCTTATTACATACCTAATAACAAATTGTCACGTGACCTCTTACAGTGTTTTATATCTATGACCAAACACATTGCGTTGATAGTCATATTAAATCAATCAATTAACTCTCCAACCTTTGTTAACAGGCGAAAAACCTCACAAATGCCAAGTATGTGGAAAAGCGTTCAGCCAGTCATCGAACCTGATCACCCATTCTCGCAAGCACACCGGGTTCAAACCATTCGCGTGTGAGCTGTGTGGTCGAGCGTTCCAGAGGAAGGTTGACTTGCGTCGCCATAAGGAGACCCAGCATGCTGATCTGAGGACCCCGCAGCCGCATATGCAACCACCGCACACTGATGTACATGCTATGCATGATATGCATGCGGAACATCGGATAGGTGAACTTACATTTTATTTTATTTCATTATTGAAATTAATGGCGGGACTAACATGCCATTACCTGATGGTAAGCGATACGCTCATGGACAGTAGCAAAACCAAAGTCTCGAATTACAAACTTCGATAAAATATATACACTAGATTATAAGTAACAGCTCAAAAACGGCAAGAGAAATAAGAGCACAAATGAGTGTGTGCTCTAATTTGATTTTAGTATGGTCCAAACAATAATAAATCTTAAGTTAAAGGAATAAGGTTTATTGTTAATAACCTGTAGTTGATTATAATTTAAGACTTTATGCTGATATGTAGTTCGAAATTCAAATGTTTAAGTATAAGCAACCTCGGCCACATTTGGCGTGTGACTTTATTCCGAACCTTGTATCTAGTATATGTTTGATCGAAGATTACAAAGCAATGCTTGCATTCAACTGCACTCATCATCCTGACTCATAAAATATTAAGTCCAGTAGTTACTCTGGCTACAATGTCTTTGTAACGAACATAACATTTACACTACTGTTTGGCGGGAGATATTGACATTGCGTTGGTACCTACGGTGGTTTTATAGTATCAAATTACGAGTACTAATACATCTCCGACACCGTCTTAT
The DNA here is from genome assembly GCA_009982885.2 of Hyles vespertilio. NCBI lineage: Eukaryota > Metazoa > Arthropoda > Insecta > Lepidoptera > Sphingidae > Hyles > Hyles vespertilio. The sequence continues at coordinate 4,869,257 of CM042807.1, forward strand.
AAGGACGAAACAGCAAAAAATATTAAGACTTCAACTTCATAACTAACGCACATCTTCTCCGCAGATCTCCGCCAGCCGCACCCAGACCTTCGCCCCCAGGAGTTCAGGCCACACATGAGCACCGGAGTCCCCTCCCTGCAGCCGCTGCCCTCCTGAACGACGCCGGCCTTCGCGCCCGCTGCGTGGCGCTGAGGCTTCTAAATATCTGTCTGACCTGGTCATGTAGAAATATTTGCATTTGAATTTTGGGCTTGAGTTATTCAAGAGTGCTAGACTGGTCAAATAGGCAGTTTTTTTTTATTGCACTGAATGGCGAAACGAGCATGCCGTTCGCCTGATGGTAAGCGATACGAACGCTCATGAACAGTAGCAAAAATAACGCCTTGAATTACAAATGCATTGCTTGCCATTGCTCTGCGCTCGCCATCCTAAGACATAAGATGTTAAGTCTCAATATGTCCAGTGGATACTCTGGCTATAATGTCCTTCAATCCGAAATGCAACTGTGCATTTAAACTGCTGTTTGGCTGGAGAAATATGTCCGATAGAACTATGCTTTTTTGGAAGGTAACTACGATTCGAAACGATGCTCGAAAGTTCGAACGTTGTACGTAAAACTATACATGATTAAGTACTCCACAAATATTTGAATCGTAAATACACATCTTAATCATAGACTAAGTTCCGAATGATAATATCATAGAGAATAGTAGTGACAAACTTATTACTTCAGACGTCGAACGTCCGAATATTCGAGATTCGTTTTGGATCACAGGGTGTTAATTATGAGGAATTTTTGGTATAACATAATTTGATTCCGAATCGAATAATGTAGGACTAGATTTGTTTCTGTTTAAAATTAATTTTGCGATAGTCTGTCTTACCACTGATCAACATAGAGTCTGATAACAAAGATATGTGACGGTTTCAACAAAATATCTGTAAAAGTTTTAAGGGGATGTAATAATGAAGGAAGCTTATGTAATGTATAAATTCGCATATTAAGCCAGGTCAGACAATCCTTTTAAGGTTTTAAATATACCCAAAAATACGTTACCACCATATAGATTAAAATTATATAAAAGTGTAAAGCTTTGTAATCGTGAGTTTTTGATCTCAATGTAATATACTGCATACCATCATAGTAAGTATTTTTAATGTTTAATGGACTGATGGAATCATTCCAGAATGTTACTTTTATTTTAAAATAGGAAATTATTTTGCATTCATAATATTTTCGCATGTAAATAAATGCACCAATATTGACATAGTTCGAAGCCCACACTTTAGGTGTTGTGGGTTTCGAAAACTACGAGTCTTACCCCACAAACCCACAATTTTTTTTGTAATTTTAATATCTTAATGCGACTGAAAAGACAAATTATTTGGTTAAATTTATTCGTTTTTATTAGAAGCAGAATTAAGTGGACGTGCCATATTTTATTTAAATGATAATTTTCTAATTGTTTCCAGAGTAGCATTTCTTTATGTAAATTAGTGAATTAAATAGAAATGATTCAAATGTATTAAATAATTTACTTCTATTAAAAATATTCCATACGATACAAATCATTCCATGTTATACAAAATGAGCAGACGATTTTATCGCTAATTTTTTTTACTTTTAATACAATTTGTCAGTGTATTGAATTTTATATTTTAATAGTGTATATAAATACATACATATCAATATTTTGGGGCTATATAGAAAATAGTTTTTTAAGTACCTATCTAAATATTGCACCTGTTATTATTTTTTGTAAAAAATGTATCAGCCCATATACGTCCCACTGCAGGGCACAGGCCTCCTCTACAATCGAGAGTACGATTGAGAGTGGTTAGGCCATATAGTCCACCACGCTGGCCTAGTGCGGGTTGGCGGACTTACATACCATAGAAATTTTATAAATCGCTATGGTATGCAGGTTTCCTCACGATGTATTCCTTCACCGTTTTAGTGCGTGGTGATTGACTATCAATACACACATGACTCCGAAAAGTTAGAGGTGTGCCCTGGGATTCGAACCCGCGGCCACCGTGAACATGTTGGCAGCCGCGTCTAGTCCGTTTACCAACAGGCCACCACGCACTTTTGTAAAAAATACCAAATAAAAACCAAAAAGCTTTTTTTTACAAAGCCTATGCGGTTGTTGAAATTTTACATATAGTTATATACGTTACAACAGCTCCAATGAGACGAGTATTAAACTTTAGAAAACGTTTTCTAGAAATAGCCCCAAAATAAATATATATTCCAAAAGTACATTCATCACAAACTAGATTTAAGAGTAGTTAAGTTTCAGTTAATGTACAAAACTGTTGTCTGTTTATATCAATGTAGTTTAAATGTTTAACTCTTATTTCTGAACTCGGTAGCTCTGGTATACTCCCCATAGATTTAACTGCAATTGTTAAGTAATACTTTGCCTGGCATCTTATTAAATCGTATGTATGTACTCACAAAAGAAACAAAGCATAGTAGAAATAACTTTACGGATAGATCAGCAGGCAAAATCTTGATAAAACAAGATACGCCATTAAAGTTCAACTAAAATAAAATGTAACATCTACCAAGCACATCATTAATAGCTTATTATGCACTGACATAAAACATGTTGAGATAATCTTTCAGGAAGGCCTTGTAACGATTCAACGGTGGAATTTCTACGAATCATGATGTTATAAGTAGCTTCTAATAACTTGAAATCCTATGCCAAAGTCTTAAAATAAATATTCCAACTTTAATATCCACATTCCAAAGTTGAATTCCATAGTTCACACACATGACTTATCATTTATTTTAATAGTTGAAAATGTACAATGATTGTTATTAAAATGTAAAATAAATTAATAAATGTTTTTTCTATATGTTTTAGTTGGTAAGTGTATATAATGATGTATTTAACCGTTTCACTTCTCGAAATTAATGTAATTTTAAATGTTATGACACGGTGTATATAGTGTATATTGTAATCGAATCCAAAGAAACGTGCAATCCTTGTGTAGTAATTACGAATTAAAATTAATTTTAAGTATATCACTTCAATAAAACATTATGATGTAAATCTGATTTTCATTTTAATAATTTATTAACCCAACACACGTATATTTTTGACCCCAATCATTATTAAGACGCAATTCTTTTGACAAAGTTTTTGTAATGAAACGAAATAATAATATTTGTTGAATTCATAAAATATCATAGTATAGATCCAGTCACTTTTTTCCACTACCACCCGGTTCAGAAGGCTGTTTTCGCCAGATAAGAAAGAAAGAAAAATATTCTAGCGTTGACTTTGACTATTGATTTGTATATTGACCTGTTTTAAAACTCAATGATCAGCTGCTTAAAATGTTTTCTTATAAAACATACATAGACTCACCCCTTTTCCCGAGAAGGGATAGGCAGGTACCAATTTTTTTCACCTTGTATATTCCGTCCCACATCGTGATGACGTCACACTTATAAAACATATATTTATTATATTGTGTAACCACTACTCAGAAATAATCAAGCCTGCAAAAAGATCTACGAATTTACTGATCGTAACTGCTATTAGAACAATTTCGCAATATGACTAAGTCATAGTCCAAAATTAGACTAACAACAGGAGAAACTAATCAGAAGCAATCTATTTACCTTGCTTACAAATTGGCTACCTATCTTAGGAGTTCTCTGATAGTATAGTCCAGTGGGGAGAACAGCATACAAGGCTTACAAATACACATAAACTCACGCCTTTTTCCCAGAAGGGTTAGGCAGATACTTATGCTGGTAGGTCACTCACGTTTCGCCTTGTGTGTACTATCTCACAATTTGATAATAGGCGAGCCTCTCGTTATATCTGGCTTCTGTTCTGCTCTATCATTCCTAACTCAGGATTGATAGTGTGTAGTAGTGTTAGAATAAATAGCAATAGTAGTCACAAATAGCAAGTGAAGTCGATAATAACATTTCACAAGTTGTATGAATAAGCTAAATGCGATTTGCGATTGTGATTCACAAAGCCAATCAGCTAATATTTTTATACGATGTCGTGTTATCTATGAAAGAGTGAGTTTTTTTACGAGCCCGTTTAAAGAAGAAACTGAACAGTCAATTTGGTGTGTGTAATGTTAGAAGTGAAAAAATAGTTATAAAATACGGTCAGTTTTTTTGTTTTCATATTCTGTGGGGGCAATAAGAATAGCAGGAATATAGAGCATGCTAAGGCTTTAAAAATTACAAGATGGTGATGCTAATTGAAATAGTAATAGTTCCCATTACTAGTGAATAGAAAAAAACAATATAACTTTTTAACTAGCCCAAATCGTTGCCCCTCAGCGTTGTTATTATACTGTAATAAAACAGTGCCACCGAGACTGTTATGTTTATCGATTATATATTCAGCAAATTGACGACAAGAACAGATCACACTGCGCCTGCTCGTAAATATGAGCAACACCAATGAGGACGTATCATTATTATTACCGACATACTTTCTGGGGTACTTCTCATTTACGATCTAGTGAAGTGCAGTCACTATGCTGTGCCATGTTAAAAAAACCCGCTGGTAACGGACTAAACGTGGCTGCCTACATGTTCATGGTGGTCGCCGGTTCGAATCCCAAGGACATCTTTGATTTTTCGGAGCCATGTGTGTATTGATAGTTAATAACCACGCACTCTAACGGTGAAGGAAAATATCGTGAGGGAACCTGCAATCCATGGTGACTTGGGAAGTTTCTATGGTACTCAATACTCAAAACTCAAAAATCTGGTGGACCTTGCGGCCCTAACCCCTCGCAATCGTACTCTCGATTGTAGAGGAGGCCCGTACCCTGCAGTGTGACGTATTTGGGCTGATACAGATATAATGTAATTATAAACTGAAAACGATAGTACTTACGCACTCCTGTAAGTTCGCAGAAACGCCATCTCAGTAATAAGAGTCTAGCATCTAGAAAATATTTCATATTTAAGTTTTATTATATAGGAAAAGGCAAATTGGTGGCAGACATTTAATTGCCATAAACTTGAGGAATCATAGGTTCTATACTGATATTTGATAATAATACGAGAATACAATTTGGGTGAAACAAGTATTTAACCTTGTTATTTGCCAGATTAAATCCTGCATGCTAATTTCATTCTCGCAGACCAAATGACTATCTGTGGACTGCACTGTATTTTTACCAGTATGGTACGCGTCTGATATATCATTAACTACGAAAACTATGTATCCATCTATTATCGCTACAGCTTATAAAATACACACATATTTCTTCGATCCCACCAAAATGTGGGATACATCCAGAAACATGTACAATAAATTCCCATTGAGCAAACTTCCAGAACACCACATTAAACATAACTTATATAACGACTTCTCCCCTTCAGGAGTCGCGGCTTTCACGCGGCGTTTTAATATGAATTATGTAAATAAACGCAGAAATGTAACATTGATCTTAATTTCATCTCGCCATTATCTCTAAGGAGGCTGGCTGGATAGGATTTAATATCTGCCTGCTCACTTCTCTGGTTACATTGGGGTTGGCAGGGATGTAAAGTTTGTATGGAAATGGCAAAGTAGCAAAACTGTGCGATAGAAATAGAATTAAATTTTATTTTAAACGAACAAAAGGATGGTCTGATTAGAGTTGTTACCGTGAATTTACTATACTTGGACATAGAGGAAATACAGGAAAAATGATTGAAAAGTATAAATAGGTAACAAGACACGTGAATGAATATATAATTTATATTTCACGAAACTGAAAGCAGCTGATTGTCAGTGTCCCTAGCTAGCATTTTGAAGTTCGTGAGCATCGGTAGCGCTTACCATAGCGACATTTACATTTTCCTTTGGTAAATAACATTGTAAAGCGACAAAATTTATGAATGAATGAAATTACTATCCAGTTTGTTCTGACAGATCCGCCGTTCTTTTTTCTTTTAAGATTTATAACTAGGAATCCATTTACCGAGTGAGGGGGTAGTACTGCCCATCGAACTCTAGCAATAGGTCTAAGATATTAAAATTACTATGAAGGAATTATAGTTTTTCCCTACAGTGTTGCAGGTCGTATTAAGCAAATAACTTATACGCTCGCCGTTCCTTATAAGAAAAAAAAAGTAAATCCTTTGCATACCGTATGCCGTTTCCAGTAAACCATCATCGGTAACGCAAAGTAATATTATGAGGGTGTAATATTGTGTTCTTGAAATAAAGTGAACGCTTCAGTGTCTCATCTAATCGTGTTCTAAGAAAATGACCTAGAAAGGTATTCTTGATGAGGAGACAATTTTTGCATCTCAGTTTCTAAGGAAAATCATTATGTAAATATTAAAATACTTTATACTGACGATACATTTATACCAATGGCACAGCTATTGCCTATCAAAGGTAGATCCAGACTGCGACCGAAAATAAACATACTATAGACTGCACACTATAGCGATTTATAAAAAAATGAATGTGTGGGCTCCATCGTACTCTCAATTGTAGGGGAGACCCGTGCCCTGCAGTGGGACGAATATGGACTGATACAGAATCATACTAGAATAATTAAATGGGACCCAAGCCAAGCGGTTATTTCATAGTGTTTTAACCACGTTCATCCTTATTATAAAAAAAAATATAAAAGGGCTTTCCTACGGTATCGAGAATAACCACCCATATATTTTTTAAAGTAATTTAAAATATTAGTAATTTAATTAGTGAATGATTTATAATAAAAAAATACAATATAATGCATATTCTCGTTGTTAATTTTTATCATTAATTTATTTGATGGAGGGTAGTTTGATACTTTTCGCCATTGCGATATGTCTATAGTCAGTCTCGCGTAAGTTTCCGAATGCATGGCGTGCTCTATTGCCGCGCTCGATTTTTCGTCCATTTTTCGGTTGTGTTGTGGTCAATTTAGTGAAATCAGTATTTCAATTAGTGTTGGAAGTTGTATAAATTAGCAGTTATAATTATCTACTTCTTATTTTTAAATTCAAATCATTTTACCGTTAAGGTGACAGGTTCAGTCCAATACTTTTTAACGGTCTTACTTAGCTTGCCCTGTTTGTTTGGTTCAAATTTAGTAAAGTAATTGAAACGTCAGGAAGTTAAAAAAATAAAAATTAAACCAATTTCACCATAAAATGCATAAATAATCATCGCGTTAATCTAAGAAACCATTCTGCAAACTGTTAAACTTTTTTTTTAATATTTTATTTTAATTCTCCTGCAAACTATAATAACAATTGAGGGTAGTTGGTTATATTTATTTTATCAGCGTGGGTAGTTGACTCTCGCCTACACTTGTGATCGCGTAGCGTGGTTCGTGGCCGCGCCTGTATTTTTCGCTGGATTTTCAGTCTATTGTGGACAGTTCAGTAGTGTTTTGTGGTGATTAGTGAAAGTGCTCATCTATAATCTGTAGAAGTGGTGTTTAGGGCTATAATTAGTGTTTAGACCATCGTTCAGGTGCATTAATATATTTCTGTAGTGTGGTCGAATATGTAAGTAGCTAGTGGTGATTAGTGGCAGTCCTTTATAGTAATATTGTGCGAGTGGTGTTATGTGTATAGTGTTTTCGACCCTAGCTTTGGTTGCAGAAATTCGGTGAGTTCTTTTGACATATTATCCAATCATTGTCTTTTTTATTTTATTTTATTTTATTTATTAAATACAAGGATACACATAGGATTAACAAATTGAAGTGGCAGTGGGCCGGGCGCATAGCACGTAGATATAATGGCCGTTGGGGCCGAAAGTTTCTAGAGTGGAGGCCACGTTCAGGCAAGCAAAATGTCAGCCGCCCGCCTACAAGGTGGACGGACGACCTGGCTAAGGTTGCAGGAAGTCGCTGGATGCAGGCCGCTTCCAACAGGTTGATGTGGAGATCCTTGGGTTAGGCCTATGTTGAGCAGTGGACTTCATGATATGTAAGCTTCAACGTATTAAAATACTGGACAGTAATTATAATTTTTGGTAGCCAAAATCTATGTGATATAATACCTTATTTACCAACCATTCCAATAATCGCAACACTTAACAACCTTCGTGGTAAAGTTGGTTAGACGCCAGCTTCGAAACGAGACGCCCCGCACTTGGATGTGGGTCTAGGTGTCTGTGAGATCAAAGTCTCTCGTAGTTCCCTGATACCCATGGCACAAGACTCGATCTTAGTGTGGGGTCACTGACTGGGACTATGTCTGTGACTGTTGAATGAATTTCTTTTTATTTATTTACTTTCCGTAGAAAGCGTTTACCTAAAAATTTTACTAAAGACTTTATACAATGCGAATATTTCCTTCTATTTCAAACCACACATTCCCACCTCAAAATCAAACCCATAATGCGTCACAAAAACAATTAAACTAAATAACCCCAAAAATACTATATAAAGGAACCTTGTCCCCGTGTAAACAAAATCCCATTAATCTGCTAAAACGTGATTCAGATAGTGTTGTTGGTTTGTTTGCTGTATTATGATCGATCGACAATCATTAGCTTAATGGTCGATAATTTTCATTATTGAAATGTGTTGGCGTATTAACAAAAAAATGTCTTTGACCTCTTTGTGACAAGGCCAACAACGGTGGTCTAATTGGGAATTACTTACTAGGTATTGCGGGTTCGGGCCACTGGGTTTTTGACTATAAGAAATTGCCTAAAGATAGTATATTTCTGTCCTTTTGTTTATTTATTTTTCCTCTTACTGTCATATAATATATGTATATGTTATGGGCCAAGTGATTAATGCGAGCAGATTCATAATGCCCGGGCAGTATGAATATTGCCGAGCCATATCGGGCCAAGTGATTAATTACAATCTAAACTCACCTATTTATCACATTGCCCGGGCATTATGAATATGGCTACATGATGATCGGGCAATGGGATGAATAGGTGATTTTTTACGTGTTATGCTGCCGCATTGTCGCATCTCCGATAGACCCATAATTAGAAAGGTTGAATTGATCTGCTTATGTTTAGTTATTTTTTAACGTCCGTAACATTACCTTCAGAAGAAACTTAGTGTACCCAGTTAATGGATCAGTTAGGTCGACTGTGTCCCAAAACTGACTCGAAACACCCCGACTTCACGTAGTCTTTTGGGTACCGACCCTAGAGTGTATATAAAAGTCGGAGGCGCGGAGGGAGAGCAGCCCCCGCCCGCTGTAACGAAGGATAGGCAACCGGGCGAGCCGTAGCGGCTGAGGCTGGTCGCCAGAGGCGACCAGCAAGCCGAAGCTGCGGAGGTGAGCATGGGTGTCTATCTTTTGTTACGCAAGGGCGAAGGGGCTGAACTTCCCGTAGCGCCGGAGACGATGCAGAAGCTAATTTGTATTGACAACAAGTGTTTTAAGGGTTAGATTGCTATAATAGATATTTCTTAGGAATGGTAGGCGTTACCTTTTCATGGGAGTGGTACCAGGGGAGGTGCGACACTTCTCCCAACCCATTCCCTGGTGCTGCCCTATTCTAAATTCTACCACTTCGGCTCATTGTTTTGATTTTGATTCGCTTTACATCACTCTGCCCAATAGGCACTTGGCATTATTCATAATGCCCGGGCAATGTGATAAATTGATGGTTATAATCACATTGCCCGCTCTTATTGGGAATTATTCATATTGCCCGGGCACTATGAATAATGCCGGATTAATCACTTGGCCCATACATATATACAAGCAAGCATGGTTTGTAAGTCATGGTGCTGTTCAGTTTGTTCATGAGCGGTCATATTGCTCAGTAAGCGAATGGCATATTCATTTGCCATTCAAAGCAATTAAAAAACGGCAACCTTTGGATGTAGATAAGAGAGAGGAGAGAGAGTAGTTTAATGACCTAAGCAAGAGAATCAATTATCGCATAAGCTTGTGTTCATGCCGTTTCAAGTAGTCCATTGCTTTGGAATGATAATAATTTCTTTATGCTCTATCTGTATTGCAATGAACTTACCACCGATCCTTTTTTCTCTGAGTTTTACCCCTACCAGGGTCGACTTTATTTTTTAAAAGCTGCTATTTCACTGCATCTCGGCGTCATAGAGTATTAGATTTTGCACGAACATAAAATCCAGTAAACGTTATTTTTTCGAAATCAATTTGAAATTAGAATATTTTGAAAACTAAGAAAAATTCTACCAGAGTAGGACAGCAGAATAAAGGAAAAAATTCCACATGCCTTGGTATATTTGATTACACAAGGCAAACATCTAGATTTGCAGTGGAAGCGCAGGGCCGTCTCAGGGGGCCCGCGGACGCTAAACGCCTGTTAGCACGCACTACAGGGACGAACTCGGCTTTGCTTATTGTGTTTTGGTAGGGGCAGGTTTCAAATACCTGTATCTATTTTGTACCCATATTTTTTTAATTTATGTTTACGGTTCTCCTTTATTGGTTTAAATTTGAATTATTTTTTAGATAAGCGCTATATAATTAAGGATTAAAACCAAATATTTATGAAAAATCTTATTGTTTCGCATAAATCGGATTCCTACCTATACATAAACACTTTGCAACCATGTATTCTATTTAAATTGATGTAGAAATATCATTATATGTACAAGATTATAATCAATTAAGATATTTTGGGAACTTGATTTGAATATGTATTACAATTTAATGGAATATAACATATTCCCTTAAAAGCGTTTGTGCGAAATCGCATGGGTAATTTGTATGATTTGCAAATATTTGTTTGAGTCTCTGTTTGTGGATATGGAATTCATTTCAACACTTTTTATACAATAAGATTTCTTAAATACTGTGAAGCGATTGTAATAAACAGACTGCAAGCTATTAAAATTGAAAACCAGTACGTAATTTCAACAACCTAAATAGGCGGTTCCATGGTGTAATGGTTAGCACTCTGGACTTTGAATCCAGCGATCCGAGTTCAAATCTCGGTGGAACCTGTAATTTTATTGAATTTTGTTGTCTTATAAACCTGTTTTATTAAATCCTGATTAGAACAGAATGAGTCACACCTTCTCTATACAATAACAGTTTTTACCTAACTTCTACTGCTACAGAAAACGCATGTAACATTTATTAGTTGTTGTTTTTTTTTCTATAGGACCAACAAACGGGCAATCAGGTCACCTGATAGTAAGTAATCACTATCGTCTTTAAAATTCCATAACGCTTGGATCATAGATGAGTTGCCAGCCCATCAAACCAGGCAGAAAAAGAGATGGAAGAGGAAAGATGTATTGGGCAATTGGCAATCTCACTCATTGAACGAAATAGGGCAAAAATCTGTCATTTTACGTCGATCTCCTGTGAGACTGTGGTATCGCCCGAACCTGCCCATTCATCCTGACTGTCTGAAAGCAACGTGGCTCTACTACATCAATATACCTAGTTGTTTGTCTAAAACTTGCTGTCATCACTGTCGCAAGCTATTGTGAAGGATTATTGCAAATAAAGAGCTTAACAATATAGCTGATTTTAGGATTTTCGCATGCAACAGGATAGATCACCCATCTATCCATATAGCATGGTGTACGGTGGTAATACGTGGAAAAGCTGTCACCTGTGTAAACCTGGTGTCGAGCAGGCCAGCACAATTATGCTGATCTGCGGGGTTAACTTTGACGAGACAAAAACAACCAGTAGGATTATGCTTACAATTATAATCCCATAACTTTTTTGCTCCATCAACCTACCTTAACAATAGCTGTTGAATAAAAATCTCCCAAATCCGTGCCCATTGGGCCGCATCGCCAATCATATATAATTCAACAACATCCACGTGCGTTTCGGACGCAATCAGTATTGTGAATAATTGATGCGGCGCGGACCTCCCGATGATTGTCCGGCCCCGCGAGATTGTTACAAGATTTCGCCCCCGCCCTTGATCGGGCCCTGGTGGATTGCCGCTGTCATTCCTTTATGTTGTAAATAACGTGTAAATTTGGCGCAACATAATTTAATAAGGAAACCCGGATAGATGTGGCCTTATTTTTATAAAGGACGTTACCTAACATAAGTAACGAACTTATTTTGGTCTCGGGTATATTTATGTTTTATTTTCTATTTTGATACATAATCTACAGATAGTCCAAAACTAGGTATTATAGAATAATTCCTATCTTATATACAAAGAAATATGTTATCACTCATACTTTTAGGTACCTATTAGTGAGTACGGAACTCCGCTACAATCGGGAGCTTGATTCAAAGGCACTAGGCATTTAGGTCGTAGGCTATAGTGCACCGCGCTAGATTTTTTGAGATTTGCTACGAAGCCTGTACCTAATAAAATTATATTATATTAAGTACACCATAATTCATAAAAACCACGTAATCTGAAGGCTTTCATTGCGTTTCCTCTATATATGTATGAATTGCGAAATAACGGACAAAGGAAGTTATTTTTTGTGGAATCAAACCTAAAATTTTTCGATTCACATTCGCCGTCTTGAAATATTGTGCGACAGACGCCTAAGTTTAGTCGTATAATAACGGATTTTCTTAATCGCCCGAATAATGACCACCGCGCCATATTTAATAGGTAGGTCATTGAAAAACCGGCAGAGTCGTTTGCAAGTGGGTCGTGTTTGGGGACTGTATCAGCCGATATAAGTCCCACTGCAGGGCACGAGCCTCCTCTGTAATCGAGAATACGATTGAGAGGGGTGAGGCCATATAGTCCACCACGCTGGCCTAATGCGGGTTGGCGGCCTTTACATATCATAGAATTTCTTACAAATCGCTATGGTATACAGGTTTCCTCACGATGTTTTGCTTCACCATTATAGTGCGGCTTTGTACAAGTTAAAAAACAGTAATGATGAACTTGTATATCTTTATGTGTTTGAGGCTTGCCAGCATAATTGTACAAGAATATAATAATCATAATAATTATTATTATTCATTTACAAATTACAACCGTGAACTAGCTTGGTATTATATGTTTTGTGATAATAACAATAACCAAAATAACTAATGGAAAACAATATAAACACGAAAAAATGAACATGTTTTTGTTCACAATATTAGGCATTAGAACTGTATTTTCACAAAGATTGGACTCAAATTAGATTCCGCAGAATCTGCATGATAGACACCAGTTCCCATACACATACACGCAGTTAAATTCTAGTGCAATGAAAACCGCCTCAAAATGTAATATAAAAAAACATGCCTCCAAAATGATATGATATTATATGATATATCACAGCCCTTCTATTTCCAGTGAATGACTGGTTAAACTTTACTTTCTATCTGAGGCTATGTTGTTTCTTTGTCATACCGGTATGAATAAAAATCTTTCTTTTAGCACCAAATTACGAATTATACAACAAACTAGCCATCAAGTAGCATATTATTTATACGATGACAGAATTTTCATAAATTCCTCACTCATATTATAAGTTCGTCCTTACATACCGCAATTTCGCCAACACACACGACCGGTTCCATGGTGTAATGGTTAGCACTCTGGACTTTGAATCCAGCGATCCGAGTTCAAATCTCGGTGGAACCTGTACTTTTTGTATTATTTATTTTATTATCAGTGTGGTACGTTGTGTGATAAGAATTTAATTTTAATATTTATGTACGTTTCGTGATAAGAAACTTAAGTTTAAATATGATTGATGATGAATTGTATTTAATTGTTCCGATAATATGTGTGAAGTGTGACGTCATAAAACTAATATTGATATTCTTTGATATTTGAGTAAAACTGAAATTGCATGTATAGTGGAATCCGTTTACAATGACATCATAGGGAAATGAAAAAATATCAAACCAACAGGAGTTCATACAAATCAATTTGTAAAAATAAACAATCCCTGTTTTTGTTGCTATTTACGTAAGTATAGTATATTTTAACAGTCAGAGACATAAATGTATAAGAAAAAATATACATATATTGGTTTTGGAGTAAGAATTTAAAAAATGATTACTTTTCGCTACCTATTAATGTAGAGATGATTGGCATTATCCTTAACGATAAAAGACATAATGCGTATTATAAATTTTTAGTGATACGAGTATTACACAGTCCTACTAATTTACAGTGACTCACGGAAGTATGAAAATTCGTAAATCAGTCTCTATATTATCCGTTTGTTGCAGACCGACATAATTGTGTCGATGCTCTATCTTCATTGTACTTATTAATGCGTATGTATATTATAGCCATTTCATTTTACCTACCAAATTAGAAAAATATTGCCTATATTAATGAAACTTTAATGAGTATGCACCAATTTTTAGATGTTTTTACCGTTACCTACCAAATACAAAAAAACATGGACCATACAAAATACGGTAAAAATGCTAAAAAAGGTTTCAATTTAAGCAAAATGTCCTCCACCTATCAACCTCAAACTTGATAATCCGGAGTCGTGGCCAATATCCGCGGATATCATTTTCCGATATTCCAAAGCGCGGATACGATCAAATTTATTCAAATTGTGCTATGTCACCACACTATTTGTACCTGCTTTACATACGAGGTAAACTAAATTCAACTCTAACACAATTTGATAAGATACAAATTCAAACGATAAACTATCTTCAATTCCGGAACAATGCGAATGTAGATATGTAGATAGAAATTCTTATTCCGTTCAAAATAACATCCGTTTCTTCTTAGCAGAGGTTCACTCTTTCTATTTAGTTGTTGGTGGATTTTGTACTTTATTTTTATGATATTTTGGTGGAAAATTGTATGTAGTGGTTATGTAAAGAAAAGCGAATGGAAATACAGCCTGTGCAAGCGTTTGCATGCGTTGAAAGCCAACGGAAGGTGTCTTTTTCAAAACGTCTGTGCAGAATTAGGGGAAAGAATAAATAAAGTATTTTTTGTATATTTATGGCGTCCTTTCCACATCACGTGGAGTAGTTGTTAGACGATTTCAAGGCATATAGCAGAGTGCTTACCTCTCATACTTTACAGAAATAAATCCAAAGTAAAGTGTATTCTCGGATTATAAAACCAAAAAAAATGGGAGCCCAATGATTCATATTCTCGACTCATACACACAGTATGACGACCAAGTAAAATAGCTTGTGGATTCAAATTTATATATTGTTTATTTATTAATGACTGCACTGAACTTGATGGTTAACATAACATCTAGATAGAGTCCTGATTAGCAACATACGCACTAGCGTAGCGTAGATGAATGATGGAAGACTACTCCCGTCATTCATTATAATTATGGCGCTTTATAAAAAATCTCTTTAATAAAGTTTACCTGGGAACAGACATACACAAGATATCATAAATACATAAAATCATTATTTATTTATTTTATTTTAATTTAAGTACTTACAGAACAATGCGAACTTAATGCCAGTGGCATTATTTTCCAGACGACCTTTAATAATCATGATTACATTGAAAATACCGTCGTAAAACGACACAAAATATGTTATAGAATAAATAAAACGTCTCCACACACTCCTTAACAACGCCTTAACAAATCAACTTACATACGGATCTCCGGCATTCAAAAACCCGTCACGCCACCAATGAGATGAACCGTCTGGGGAACGCTTTGCAAACTTACATTTACCGTCCACCGTGGCGCCACTTGTCTTACATTACCTCCCGAAGATATTGCATTCAAAAATAGGTTCCATTTTCAAATTTTAATCAAATTTCATGCTGGTGATACTGGCTGGAACGTAATTATCATTGGTGTCATTTTTTAAATTCGGAATAGAGCCTAGAAGTAGGTAGCAATTTGTAAGGTTTTATTATTTTTGGATTTTTTTTAATAAATACTAAGGCATTTAAGTTTCTCTGAAGACAAGGTAAAAGCCTCTTAACGTTCAGCTAACTAAAAATACTCAGAATACAGTTAATTCCAAAACTCACCGTCTGCAAACGTATCTTTGTCGTGGAATTTACATAAAGATAGCTACCGGTGAAGTTTGAGAAGTACGGAATCGAGTTAGGAAGGCGAGGGCACTTTAAAACTGTCGCTTAGTTGAGACGTCGAATCCGTTTAGAATTTTCGACAGTTTGTAACAGGGATGGGATCGATTTCGAAGACGTTGGATTCTGTTGATTTAATTGAGTTTTAAGAATGCTTATTGAATTTTTATCGGTTGTACAATGGATTCAGGAATAATTCAATGGCTTTTGTTATTATGGTAGCTGCTGTTCATTTTATTTATTTTATTTATTTATTTATTTATTTATTTATTTTGTTAGCAATCCTTCGTGTTAATTGTAATAATAAGGCTAATAATTCCTTACGAGTATCGTTAGTTCCTACATTTTGCATCTCTACTTAGTAGATTTTTTTAGCATTGACCAACGATACATCTGCTCTTACAAATCAGAGTTAACAAAAGCAATGACTTACCGGAAAATTAGCCGATCTATCATCCATGCGAGTAGGTAATGATCTTTTTATGGCTTCCAAAAATAACCTTTTAGTCTCTACATCTGTAAATATATTTGTATTCTTGTTTTGTTTTACCCTTGTCTCAGTTTACCCTTGTTTCAATTTCAATAGATGGTGGTAGGTCTCTCCTATGTGAGAAGTCGCCTGGGAGGTACCATCACCATGTCTATTTCACCCGCCAAACAACAGTGTAAATGCTTTGTCGTGTTTCGATTTGAGGGGCATTGTACCCAGAGTAACTACTGGGCATATTGAGATTTAACAGCTTATGTCTCAGGATAGCAAGTGCAGTGGAATGCCAAGCATCGCTTTGTAATTCAAGGTGTTTGGTTTTGCTACTCTTCATGAGCGGTCGTATCGCTTACCATCAGGTGAGCGGAGAGCTCATCTCGCCATTCATTGCCATAAAAATATCTCGCCTAGTTTTCTCTCGTGTAAGTTACATCTCTGTATCGATACTTTCCGTCTCATCTCTACCCGTCGCAGGGGACGTCCAAGTTGCGTATTGAGTTACGCGTCTCAGGTCCAATGGCATCAGCCGAAGCCATTATAATATCCATTGCCGGCCGACAGGTTCCTAATCTTCCACTATTTACATAATGGCTGCGGTCTTGTTTAGGGAGTGACGACAGGAGATAGAGGCCAGACACTATTTTACGTGTATTGAAGATTTTGATGTTCAGCATAGGGAGTTTTTGTTGTTCAGTTATTACATGAAGATTTATTGAATGTTAGTTGCAATTTAAACTAATTTAGTTGTTAAAACTGATTTTTGTAACAGCGTTTTCGGGTTTCAATTATAACTGTATTTTCAATTTTTTGCATTACCTAGTGTTAACGCCCGAATACTGGAACGCCATTTAAATAATAAGTTGCTCTTAACAGCGCACGGCCCACTTAGCCAGTACATTTAATCGGGATTAACGTAGTTAAGCGCCATTTATATTTAGTTGCGTTCCAGTATTTGGGCGTAAGTGTTGTTGATTGATAAATACGAAGTAAAGGCGTATAAACTTTCTAACATGTGAAGCTACATCCAAATGGTTATTATATGGGGTTAAATGTAAATTATAATCAAACATCTTTCGAAATCATCACTTTAATATTACACAGGCTAGTCTTACAAAACCTATACATCTATGATGCTACGCTGAGCTAGCTATATAAGTCTTGATACCTCATCCACCTCTCTCTAAAGTGAAGCAATATTGTATATCAGCCCATCAACTCCTCTACAATCTAGAGTACGATTCAGAGTGGTTAGGCTATATAGTTTGAATTTTACATACCATTGAAATTGTTATAAATCGCTATCCTATGCAAATTTCCTCACGACGTTTTCCATCACCGTTTTAATGTGTGGCGATTGACTATTAATACACACATGTGTGCCCTGACATTCGAATCCGCGACCACCGTGAACAGGCCACCACGCATTCAGAAAGGAAGCAATACACACCTAAAAGATAATAAGACAAATAATAATTGATCCCATTCCAAGCCCACACCTTACCGCTTAATTCACTCCAAGGCACTTCCCGATACTTGATTCAGATAGTCACGTCTTACCTCGCGACTCTTTATCAATTTAAACGTGCCAATTGAAATTCAAACGGCAGACACCAGCGACGAATCAATTACAGCCGAGCTGAGCATTCAAATAACACCCCCAGGGCCCCTTGATAGAATTGTTCTGTAAGAATGCGTGTGATAGAATGTGAGCCACTACGTGAACGATATGTCTTCGTGTTTTACATGGGCGTGGCTGATGTTTTGACCTTCGCGGGGTATATGGGAAGGAATATTTATTATTCTGGCTTTGCAAAAGTACATTTATAGTAAGGGCAGTGTCGTCCAGATATCGACTGGCTAAGGTAGATTAATACGTTCGCTGACAGTACGTCATTAGGCGCGAAATTACAAAAATGCGTTTTGACAGCACGTCGAAGGACGGGCCACTTATTTTGAAGATTATTGGCAGTACGTCATCCGACGATAACTTTTCATATAAGAATTATAAAGAGCAGTATCCACTGTCATATTGTGAGCATATTTTGAAGTAGTTTTAGTGTCATATTTTCAATCAGACCTCATCGACTCACGTTTGGAGGTCCTGTCGCTTTACCTTCTGTCGAATTAGGGCAAGTTAACAAATGTACAGTATGGCACTACGTCTAGAGACGTGTGATATTTAGTATGACAAATTCTACTGTCATAATGTGGTGTCAGGGTAATATGGTCACTGTCAGCGAACGTGTTAATAATGATTAAGGCTTGAGGTATCCACACAAATCTAATCAAAATATTCTTTATTCAAATTGTCTTTCAAGAGATATTTTGAATCGTTAATTTCTGCTACCAACACTTCGGAATGTGTTGTAGCTGTAAAGAAGAAACATTTACTATATTGACATGAAACTCAATGAAATTGATCGGCTTAATTGCTTATTCACGCCTTCTTACAGAGCCAAGATTGTTGGAAGGAAGGACGTGAATTGGCAATTGAGTAAACGTATATAATTCAACTAAGTTTTTTTTAAATCAGCCTTCGCAGGCAGACGAGCATGCTTCCGGTCTGATGGTAAGCGGTCACCGTCGCTCATAGACATTCGCAGTTCTAGAGCGCTACACAACCAGATCGCTGCCTAATAAAGTTACTGGTTTTTTCTCTTTATTATAAAGGTTTTTTTTCAATTATGAAAACGACACACGGTTTTAGGTTGTTAAAGATTATATCAAATGTAGGCATTTATTAATTGTCGAAGTAGGAACACGCAACAAAACACACAAAGCGTGCAATATGACTGAAAATGAAATCATGACAGTCAAATATACACAACTGCTACTATAATGGGACAAAATGTTTTTATTTTTTATTAAATAAGTGCATTGGAACTGAAAATTCCTCTATATCAAAAAATATCTTCAAACAAAACTATTATTTGCGGATTTTACCGCGGATTATGTTGGCGGTTTAGTAATTACGGGCTTTTTCCAAAGAATGCCCACATATCCCAGTCTGCTGTTTTACGCATCCATACGCTGCCGGCTCTCTTGTGCAAGTGACTACTTGCGTCATCCGTTATCTCACCAAATCCAATGCTATGTTTGCCAAGACGCGATCTCCAAGAACAAGATTACTCCAGTGGTTATCCGTTCTAAAAATAAAACCGGTTACAATATAATAACAGTCAATTTGTCCATTCACTATAAAACACAATAATTTGAACTATATGTCCTGACTACTATCAATCGTACTCTCGATTGAAGTGGAGGTGCTTACCCTGCAGTAGGACTTATATGAGCTGATACAAATACAAAATGTCCTTTATTTCCATTAAATAAGCATCAGTTTCGATATATGCACACAATGATTTTCCTCGGAGGCAATATCATAAACTCAATATATCAACTGGCTATTATCGTAATATATTTGAAATGTGATTACTTCCATAAAAGACCCATCCTATCGACTTTTATTGCATATATAAAAAAGGCTGATCAATGTCATGTTTGTGCATAACATCATCTTTTTCAAATGCTTCTGCTTAAACATTCTTAACTGCTACTGTTATGAGAAAATAAGGACAGAAGCAATTAGCCCTATAGCCAGTTTCGTTTAGATCGTATAGAAGTCCAACAGTCAGTAAATAATCTGCTGAGTGCTGGGTATGAGCCTCCTCATTTGCACGCCACGTTTTTCTATCCTATGTAATAATGGTGGTGATAATACTATTTCAAAATACCTTTCTGAACTAAGGGCCTATGTTTAATTCCCCCAGCCTTTACATCTTTAACGCTGTTAATTGAGTGTCTACTATCTATTATCAATGTATATCTTTAATTATACCGATAATAACTACATTTAGCCATTGGTTCAACATAATTCCAAATATTAAATTTATCAACGCAATATATAAAAAATGAAACACTCAGTTGCCCCCATATAATACGAGGATTCCCTTAATTAAATACTCTGTCAAAATTATAGTTCCTCAATTGTTTTGGTGAAATCTGAGCAAAACTTAGTATTGTTGGGTCCTATTAAATTAATAAAAGAGACTCCATAGATCATTGCCGAGGCTATAGTTCCTCAAACGTTTAGGTAAAATTGAGAAAAAAAAATTGTATGGTTGTGACCTATAGAAATAATAAAAGAGGATAACTAAAAATCCTGAAACACCAGCACAAACCACGTGCACAAACTAGTGTAGCAATAAATACGACAAAGTAAACCTTGGATATATTTACGACATTCAATATGCTCTGTAAGTGATAGGACCGTTAAATTTATTTCATCTTTCTTGCGTCAAATGGCATCAACTCTTGTATGAATGAGATTAAACGTTAGCCTTTATATGACCAGAGTTGTATCGCTTGTATTATTTACTGGCTTTTAGCCGCGACTTCGTCTGGAATTGAAGATGTATCCCACAGGATTTTTGCATTTTCGTTGGATTAAAACTATCCTCTTAAGAGTGACATTTTTAAGTTTTTAATTTATTTTTATTTAAAACAGTGATGGTCATTTGCTATGTATACGAAGAAGAAAGATGGAAAGGATTTTGAGTCAACATTTTTATGTAATAGCTTAATTTAAAATTCATGTATAGAAAATATTTTATATCGTTACTATTTCTACTAACACGAATCTGCAAGTAGACTGAATGTATTAAATGGATTTTTTTACGTAATAAGAAATAACAAATTTACTTATATTTGTTATTGTTGTTTGTGTGTTGGAATGCTTAATTAAAACTTTTTTATTTAGTTTTGATTCGAGTAGTTAATTGGATTTACAAGGGATCACATTCGTTTAACAACCGCACAAAATATCACTTCGAAACTAACCATATATGTATATCTGAAAGTACCATTTTACATCACCAAAATATCAACGCCCCTGACATTTTAAATTCGCGTATCAAAAAAATATACGATTCAAAACCATCAAATTCGAGTAACAGCACTCCGTAGAATCAAGATGCTTTCGTACGGAAAATTATGCAAAGAGCTGGTCAGGCCCAAGGGTTGGCTTTTATGACGGAAAACGTCAATATTTTATGCGACAGCGCCGTACGAATCAATCATTCCACACGTTTACGTATTTCATATTCTGGGTACGTTTTTATATTGATGCAAAATTTAAGTACGATTCGGTATCATGTCCCATGTTTTGAGACGCGTGGACCGCTTTTTATATATTTTTTCTGTATTCAATAGGTTGGATATTTTTTCCTTCTTGATATTTTTGGTTTGGAAATGTAGGAATATTGGATGATATCCGTCGCTGAATTAATAAATAGAGATAGGAACGTCATTTTGCACGAATACATAGACAATTTAGTTAGTTTTATGAAAATAAATGTTGAATAGGGTCTTTAGAAACATACCATAAAAAAATTAAAAATAATTATTTGTCTTTTTTAAATGTTGTATATATTTAACAGTTATTAAACTATGTAACACCTGGTAAGTAAATATCACAGTAAATATAAAGTTTTCCTTATAGATAATTTAAAAGAATTGCTGTCACTTTCCTCGATCATGCAATGTTTCGTTGCCGTCGGACAACTGACTCGCAAAGTTAGTAAAATTAATATTTATCACTTTTGTTAACGATTTATGTGACTATGTAATTCACGTAAAAAACGATAACTGAAACACGTATTAATGAAATAGATATATATACCGGGTATCTCAAGACTGCTACAGAAAACGAAGCCGGGTGGTAGTTTTAGTGGCTACAAACACAATGCAATTAAAAATTTCGCATAGAAACGCGACAATTATTTTTTTATGATTTTTTAAATATCGTCATTTTTGGGTGGTAAATCCATAGTTTTTGCTAAAATAATAATTTAAACTCTTTTATACCTTAGAGTATTTATAAATAAAAGGGTATACACTATTATTTTAGGAAAAAATGTATTTACCACCCAAATATGGCCATAGGAAAAAAATAACAAAAAAAAAATTGTCGCTTTTTTTTGCAACTTTTTCTGTTGCATTGTGTCTGAAGTCGCTTAGACTACCACCCGGCATCGTTTTCGGTAGCAGTCTTGATATACCCTGTATATATATTTTCCATTAGTAAATCGGTTGACGCAGGCTGCTTCCAACAAATACAGCAATCTATACACACATGGTAACCTCATCTACCCTCAGAATAAAATGAAATATGCTGGTGGTAGGATATTGCAAGTATAATGGCTTAATTGTTTCTACTTAAAGGGAACCATTTTTTTCGGTTATTCTATTCAAACTATCCCTCCACCCCAAAGGAGCATTGTAGTCCTTATATCGTGTGTCTTTATCAGCCCATATACATACTTTTGGTTTAAGAAATGTATTCTCAAAAAGACAAAATAAATCACTTACATGAGAATAACAAAGAACGCTTAAGTAAAATTTAATTCATAGTACAGTGGTCGCCGTGCACTCATTTAACATATTTTAATTTATAAATATTAAGTATTGTAGTTGCAGCGAGCAATATATTATGTTAATTCATCTTCTTGCATTTTTTTTTTTATTTAAGTATATAAATATAAAGATGTTGATTTTCAAGTATGTACTTTAAAAGTTGAGATTTGAAACAGTTAAATGAAGTGCAAATCTGTGTGGATGGAATTATCAATAACTTTCCTAATAAAAATGCAGTTATTATATGCATAAAGTTGCGTTACATTCATTATTTTTGTATCATTATAAAGTTTTAATGTTGGTGTTATATATGGAAATTTAAAAAGTGGTTTAATAATTTTGTTTTGCGCTCTGTGAAGTTCTTTAATTTTTAATTTGCCGGCGCTGCCCCAGACCTCAATCAGGTACAATAAATGTGGTTTTACTAAACAATTATATATTGTGTAACGTATTTTTGTAGTTTTTAGCATTGTTTCAGTGAGGGATGAAAGTTTTTTCTTGATATATTCAACCTGACTAGACCATGTTAAATGACAGTCCATTCTTAGACCAAGGTACTTCTCGCAGTTCTTTTGTTATAATTGTTGATGGTAAGTGGATCATATGGTGGAATCTTTTTGATTTTGGGCTTAAATATAATGTAACACGTTTTTGAAATATTTATAGTAAGTAGATTATACAAGAACCATTCATGTAAACGATTCAGATCTTCTTGCGCTTGCGTAATGATATTGAATATATTAGATCCGAAATAAAATAAACAAGTATCATCTGCATATAAGGTTAAATGGCCATGAAGTGCTAAATGAGAAATGTTGTTTATATATATTAAGAAAAGTAATGGCCCTAGAATAGAGCCCTGGGGGACTCCATAAATGATGGGTAAAGTATTGCTTTGAGAGTTTTTGATTTTTACTACCTGGTATCTATTGGTTTAATACGATTTCAATAGTTTAAGGGCTTGTCCTGTTATACCTATGTTTTTCAATTTTTGTAACAAAAGATTATGACTAACAGTCATAGCAGTGTCAAAGGCTTTTTTTAAGTCTATAAACACGCCTATAACAATATTTTTTTATCTAAATTTTCCTTAATTATTGTTGTAAGATCGATCGTTGCAGAGGTGGTGTTACTTTTGGCCCTAAATCCATATTGTCTTTTTGATAAAAAATTAAAGGACTCTAGGTATGTCATTAAACGTTTATAAATATTTTTTTCAAAGATTTTTTACATTACGGGAAGTACAGAGATCGGACGATACTTGCCTGGATCAGTAGTAGCGCCCGATTTGTAAATAGGTGTTACTTTAGCGACCTTTAACATAAGCGGATACTCTCCATCCGTCATAAGTTTATTAAAACATTGAGCTAAGCTATTTGAAATTTGATTTCGCAAATATTTAATTACTTTAGGACTTATATTATCTATCCCAGTGCTTGCATTTGGATCCAAATCTTTTATAATCCTACTAACTTCATCTGCGGTGCAAGGTTTTAAAGTTGATAATTCAGGGTATTTATCTGGATTTGTAGAGTGTGATGGTGAATTAACATTGTTATGGTACTTTTAGGTATTTGTGCTGCCAAAAGGGACCCTATAGTAGAAAAATATTTATTACAAAATTTCACAAATTTTACTAGTGTCAGTTATTGTTCCGGAGTCCAGAGAGAGTTTTGAAGGAGCACAACTTGAATTTATTTCGTTACTTGATAGGTTTTTTTTATTGCAATGAATGGCGAGACGAGCAAGCCGTTCGCATGATGGTAAGCGATACAACCGCTCATAAACAGTAGCAAAATTCCACTGCGCTCGCCATCCTGAGACATAAGATGTTAAGTCTCAATATGTCCAGTAGTTACTCTGGCTACAATGTCCTTCAATCCGAAACACAACAGTGCATTTACGCAGTGTTGTTTCACGGGAGAAATAGACATTGCGGTGGTACCTACCCAGATGGCCTCTCACATATGAGAGATCTACCACCAGTAAACCTGATAGTTTATTTATTAGAGTCCACATTCTTTTAGGATTTTTATTACAATTTTTTAAATAACTAAATAGTAGTATGAATCTTTCGCACTTAGTATTATTTTTTTTACATTATCTCTTTTATCTTTTAGTTTATTTTCTAGGTTTTTGTCATTTCTGTTATTTTTATATTATGTCCACAGGAAATTTCTTTAAAAATTACTTCCCACTACAGAAACGGCCTTCCACTAAAATCGAGAGTACCTACAATTGAGAGTGGTTAGGCCATATAGTCCACCACGTTGGCCTACTGCGGGTTGGCGGACTTTACATATATTTTACAAATTCGCTACAGTATGCAAGGTTTCCTAATAATGTTTTCCTTCACTATTAAATTGTGCGGTCATTGACTATCAATACGCACATAACTCCGACAAGTAATAGGTGTGTCCTGGGATTTGAACCCGCGACCGCAGTGAGCATGTTGGCAGCCGCGTCTAGTCCGTTTACCATCATGCCACCACGCACTGTACATCATGCTAGTGTAAATAATTGTAGTTAATTTCTAGTTCAAAAATCATTGCATGCCAGCGCGCAATGCGTGCTGATCCCCAGGGACTCCACTTGCTCAATTATTCCAGTTAACTGCTTACCAGACGTGTTCATGTGCTCCCATAACTTCCAATTTGCACTCAATAATGGCCAATTACATTAACTTGTAAATAAACGCGGGTAGTTTTGAATATATTTACTTTTCATTGGTATTGTGACAGCTTGTACTGGCAATACAATGTGTAAGTTTTTGGGCTTGAAGAATACTTGTGAGTTACCTAGAAGTCAGTTTTGTGTATTTATATAGCTATCATCTGTTGGGATGGAAATAGCTTCATCGAACTTTAAGTATAGTTAGAGATACTTCTTCTTCTCTGTTTACCCTCTGGTATTATAATATTTTTATTTATTTATATATGTTTGATGTTCACGGTGGTCGCGGTTTCGAATCCCAGGGCACACCTCTGACTTTTCGGAGTCATGTGTGTAGTGATAGTCAATCACCACACACTAAAACGGTGAAGGAAAACATCGTCAGGAAACCTGCATACCATAGCGATTTCTAAAAATTTCTATGGTATGTAAGTCTGCCAACCCGTACTAGGCCAGCGTGGTGGACTATATGGCCTAACCACTCTCAATCGTACTTACGATTGTAGAGTAGGCCCGTGCCCTGCAGTGGGACGTATATGGGCTGATAAAGATACAGATATATATTTGTCTTATGCAACTAAGACTGCCCTTTCTCTTTTCTCTTATCTCCATACAAAGGTTGCCTGTAAGAGATTGCCTTGTGCAACAAGGCCGCCGATTGTACCTATTTTATATTTAGTTATGTTGAATTTTGTATTTTCCCTGGCGTAAAATAAAGATAATAAATACAAAGCAATACACGTGGGCTCATCAAAAAATAGTGTAGCTAAATAATTATGTTCAGTACGGTTGAAAAGCTTAGCTATGTAAGATTTCGCAGATAGCGCAGGTAAAAGTACGCAGACTCGTCATCCGGTTCCATGGTGTAATGGTTAGCACTCTGGACTCTGAATCCAGCGATCCGAGTTCAAATCTCGGTGGAACCTGGCTTTTTGTCTATATAGTAATTAATGGATTTAAAACTGGCAATACTTTAAGACACTCTGAGTAGGTATCATTCTTTCGCTATTCTAATAATATTGCCGTAAAAGTAAAGAAATATACGTCATAAATAATTATTTTGTATGTTAGATCTCAGTTACTTGGTAAGTTGTTTCAAATTTCCTCTTTTTTTATTTATTATTTATTAATACTTTATTGTACACCACACAACTTAAAAACATTTTAAAACAAAGCGCTAATTATATGTGTAACAAGCGGCGGTCTTATCGCTATCAGCGATTTCTTCCAGACAACCTTAAGATGGACTGGAATGAATGTTTTTTTTGTTTTTTTAATCCACTTTCTTGATTGATGAAAGTCATATTTTTATTTAAAACTAATGTGATATATATTTTTTATAGATTAGTTATAAACTGGAGCACTAGGATTTGTTGCTTGTATAAAAATAAGTTATCTCGGTAGACTGTATGTTAGGAATTAAGGACAATATTGCTAAGGTATTATAATAAGGCGCTAAATATTGCTTTAACCTCTTCTATATGTCGAATTAAAATTGTAAACATAAATATTTTTTGAAAATTTTCTATGCCACGATGACACCCTAGTGAATTCGGCCTATTTGCTTTAACTTCCAAGGCTCTACTATTTAACAATCTTGAGATTTTGTTTGTGTTTTACTGTGAATTTAGAAAGATAATTGCAATGTTTTAAATGATATAAACATTTCAATGATTTGAAAACAATTTTAATATTTAAATAAATACAACAGACAGGCAGATAAATCTTATAGAGCTGATTAAACTTTAAAAAAGCGAACAAACGGAATGGCGGTTTTGCGTGCCGCGCGCCATCTTGTGGCGGGTAACGAAGATTTAATGCGCGAGTTACAGACTCCCACTGTTGTATACATTGATTTGTTGCTGGCTTGTTTATTTAAGATGAATTAAGCAATTAAACTGAATAAATTGTTATATACGAGTTAATTAAATAAAAAAATATATAGGTAGTCGAATTGAGAACTTCCTCCATTTTTTTGAAGTCGGTTAAACATTATGTTGAAGAATTATCTGGTTATTTTAATTTGGAACCGACCCTAAAGTCCTACGGACTTAGATCCCAGGCAATACACTTTGTATCGATCTTTCGCTTTCTAAAACCTTTAGTTAAAACTTAAACTACTGGTGCTAGATCTCTCTTATGTGAGAGGCCACGGAGATAGGTACGACCACAATGTTTATTTCGCCGCCAAACAGCAGTGTAAATGCACTGTTATGTTCCAATTTGAGGGACATTATAGCCGGAGTAACTACTGGACATAATAAGACTTAACATTTGATGTCTCGGATGGCGTTGTGGAATGCCAAGCATTACTTTGGTATTCATAGTGTTGTTTGATTTTACTAATGTCCATGAGCGGTCATATCGCTTACCATCAAGCGAACGGCATGGTCGTCATATATAGCAATAAAAAATTGCGATAAGAGGATTGACTCTACCACAATTATATCTCGAAACGGTAAATAATTCAAAAAACCTATGATAGTGCTGGCATTTCTGTCTACGCCTTTTGGATGTTGGCGTGACCTTAAATAATATTAAAAATCCTCACCATATTTAATATTATTTAAGGTACGTTATTGTAGTATATAAAACATATACAAAAGGGATTATCTCTATCACTATTCAAATAACTTAACATTTTAAACTACCCTCTTAACAACTAAACAAATTCTTCAACACACCACTTCAATACTAAGCAATTCGCATAATGGCTGAAGACATTTGGCACGTCGATACAAATAAAAGCGAATTTATCGTTGCGGTTAGGTGTCTGTGTCGTGTCGTGCGCGTCGCGTGTACATTGCACCCGCGGGTGCTGTACCGCGCATTCTATAGTAATTATCCAAGTAATGCGTTTTACACGCCACGATACGTTGAAGATACGATAAAGTTAAAAATTACTTAAAATAATCCTAAAATAACTTACTCAATATTTTTTTATACAATGTAATATAACATTGTTTTTTATTTTAGTAATATGTATTATCTTATGATTTTCACATTAGTGTTAACAGTTATGTTTCTCAAACTCTGTATAAGTTTACTAAAAAAATCAAAGATACATTATAGAGATTTAAAAAATAATACTCTACCTTAGGCACATACAAATATTCTTGTCTCTTTCCCTTACCTTATTTTTTGTTAAATTGAAAATCATCAAATATATTGAAAGGCTTCGTGGCGCAGCTGGTTAGACGCTGGCTGTGAAACGAAAGGCCGCGGGTTCGATCCCCGCACTGAAACAAAATGTTTGAGAGGCCCACGTATATTAATTGTCTCGGGTCTGGGTGTTTGTGACACCGAAAAGTCTCTCGTACTCCTAATACCCACGACACAAGGCTCGATCTTAGAGTGGAGTCAGGACTATGTATGTGACTACTGGGTGTATTTATTTCATATATTAAACAATTGTCGGCTATATTGCATTAATCGGATCGAAAGTTCAAAATGCATTATAATCCATAGGCAATGCAGTAAACGTTACGACTTAACGTTTACCGATCGTTTGCTGTTCGATAACGTGGTGCAAGTCTTGTACCATTTCCTTAGTATTATTTCCTATTTTATTACCTAGGAGACTGCGGTAGGCCTTCGGTCCCGGTTGATATATAAAAAGATATATAGATAAATTACAGAAAACATTTACTGCGACAATGACTACGACTGCCTCGGTGGTGTGGTTGTACTATGATACATTGACAAAGCTGAGATCTCGGGTTCGAATCCCGGGTTGGGCAGTGATATTGGATTTTTCTATTAATTATCAGCCCGGAGTCAGGAACTCATGCCCGACATAGCGATAGGCTCGCCCCCTTTTACATTGTGGCACGAAACATACAAGGAGAAATGAGGGTGTCCTGGTTGCATTTCTGCCTATCCCTTCTGTAGATAAAATGTATATGAAAACAATTACTGATAATTTGATTGTATGAAGCCGAATCTTATGTGTTCTAAGGTAATATGCGGTTTATACTAAGTGTACAATTTATTTTATTGACTCTATACGGATCGGTCTACATTATCAGCGAAATTTTTTAAAGCGAAATAAATAGAAATTCAATAATACAACAAAGTTACTAAAATGTATTATAAAAATATTGCCACATCCCATTGCTAACCCTCATTTAACAAGGTTCGCAAATATTTAAACAAACCACCCCATTCGTATTAGAAATAATAATCTCGTTATTAACACAACACATTGTGTGGCCATGAATAAAAATACGCAAAAGAATCATAGACTACATCATTAACTAAGGACTCTATTTACAATACCTCCTTTCAGCCAAACCCTATTACCCATAGAGTACAAATTCAATTGTCAGATAGATTTCAAAAAAAGAACATTCGCCCAACACACTGGCAGTTTTGCAATCTATACACATCGATTGTAGTTAAAAGGAAACTTTCAAAATTCAAACATAGAATACAAATTCGTTCACACAAAATCCTCGCAGGGCTACGTAGGGGACGCGGAAAGCCGTAGGCCTATTTGTGTCGGTTTCACACTTACAACAATAGTGTCATGATTCGTGATCCCGGATTATCCCGGTACAATCCCGGGATTAGGTCGCGTTGCGGCAAACAAATGGAGTCGGACTAACGAGTGGTGAAACAAGTGTTCGCGGGTCTGCCGCGTCACTAATGGGGTGTTCGAATTTCAAATTCTATTTTGTTTTGTTTTATCTGCGGCCAGCGTCTTTACAAGGAGAATAAGGTTAAAACCTTAAACATAATACATTAATATTGTATTTTTAACATTTTATGCGTTTGATACATGGTACAAAGGTTTTTACATTTTTTTAATATTCCAATTACTGCCTATAATTAAAAGGTAGAGCACCGCAGTATCTCGGGCCACATTAACGACCGTAATATTTACTACCTTATAGAAAACTACCACTACTAAGTCAGTTTAAACAATAGCTGAAGATTCAATAAGCGTCCATTGCGCCAATCTCTTTCTCTAATAAATCGCACCCTAGTCCTGCGATGAAACCAAACTGCTTTTAGGTTTAAAGAATTTCTTTTACTGCTCAGAAATATGTTATAATATATACATATATTTCTTGTATACAGTTTGAAGTTTTACCGTGACATGCCTTTATTACCCATGCCTGTTCAAAATAAATGCTTGCAAAAGTATTGTCTTCTATAACGACACCAAAGTTAACCTATTACAATTTAGTTCACACCTATATATAGTGCCGCCATCTAGCGTAACAAACGGCGATTACAACCGAACAACACTCCAAAGACTTTAAGACAGTTAATCGTCTCCAATGTCTTCGGGTGTTTGTAGATTCATTAACAACCTTAATTGTCCCTTCGCTTACCCTTACACAAATCACGTCCAATTTACATAGACCTTTGGGAGTAAGGAGACAGTTCTAAAGTTCGAACATTGAAGGTAGTCTGACAGGTCAAGTTACAATAGTTGTGTACCGTTGTTCTGCGCTAATTAATCAGGCTAAATCGCTCACGACACTGGGATTATAGTACATTGTATTTGGTTTAACACAATCCCTATGGAAACTTGCTTGTTTGTGCTGCTAATGTGTGTAGGTATTGAAAGCGGCGAGATAAATTCGCAGAATTATAGATTTAGCAAAATTTTGTATTTAGAAAAGTTTGGCGTATGAAGTTTTTACACTAGCCTTTATTTTACAGGTACGTGGATGGCACTTGAACGTGGGTGCAGAACGGTAAGTTTGATTTTTTTTAACCATAAAATAATTTCGCACGTCGACTCTACAAAAATTGTACTGTTTCAGCCCATGAATGTCCCACTGCAGGTAACGGATCTCTTTTATAATCGTTAGTACGATTGAGAGGGGTTAGGCCATGAAGTACACCACGCTGTTAGTGCAGGTAGGCGGTCTTTTACACACAGAATTTTAGAAATCTCTATGCAAGTTTCTTCACAATGTATTCCTTCACCGTTTTGGTGCGTGCTACAACTATCAATGCACACAGAGTCCGAAAAGTCAAAGGTATCCTGGGACTTGAATCCGCGACCAATGAACATGTAAACTATCAAACATTTCCAAATTAATAAAACCTTGGTTCTCAAACTGATAAGCACAAACAAGACGGATTGTCTGACACAGGTATTAAATCGACGACCTGACTGAATGTAATATAGACGTTAGCACTAGTGCATTAGGACAACGTTATACCGTTTCTATCGATCTATTTGTCTTAAAAAAAAAATCAAAACATCAATTCCTAAAAAGGCCTTCAAACACCCCAATAAGCAAACAAATCTTCAGCCTCCACACAACAAACAAATCTCTCTTTATTTACTCTACCGAAAAGAACCTAAAGAATAAATTCACATCCGATTTTCCATTACCGCCTGTCTGCTGAAACCACTAACGATTTCAACAACCCATTCTCCGCACTCTTCTAACTAACATTTGTACGTATATATCTATCTCCCTCTGGCGGTAGTGTGAAATCAGTCCGACAAATTAAATCCCGCCTCAGATTATTACATAGCTCAGTGACTGTTCATAAATAACCCGTAGGGAGAAACGCGCGGGAAATTTAACCAGCACATACGGTCCATAATGGAAGTTTTTAGAATTCAATGTTTAAAACAAGAAATAACATTTTTTTTATTAATACTGGCTGGAAAAGTGATGAAACTGCGAGTAATGGTATACGATTATCTTTCGCAATTCGAAACAATTATTCTGACCTGCTCAATGGCTCTATCTAGCTCTAAATTGTAATTGTCAAACCGAACATGCAACCAATATCTATATCACTTTTATGCCATATGTCTAAATTTATTTCTTAAAAGTAATCGACTAATGAGCTTTCTAGGAGAAAACTCTACGATATTACATCTGTTGAAAGTTAAAATTGATTTATGACATTCTATTTTATCACAGCTGTCAATTCCGAATTGCCATAGACAACGGCCACGTCCAACGTGACCATATTCAAATTTGGAACGTACATTCGAAATTCAAATTGGGAAGGCCGCCCGTGCCGACCCCAATGGATTTGGGGCGTGCATTCCTGAACGACGCGACGACTGCCTCTCGCAGTTATATTATGTCCGTGATTTATGGCATTGAATTCTCTTCGGTAATTAGTGCGTGCCTTCCACGCGCAACCCGCCGTAGCACGGTTGTACAATGTGACATGTTTTTAATCAAATGCTGAACTTCGGATTAATTTATTTTGCTTGTTTAATTATGTGATGAGTTGATATGGTGGTAGAGACAATGGTTATGGTATAAATATTTTAAGAAATTGTGGAAGTTAATAATAATGTTGTTTTTTTTTATGCAATATATTTTTATATTTAATCAAGGATAAACCCAGTAAGATAGAGAGCTCCCAGTAGCGTATTACATAAGGCTGAAATAGAAAACGCAAATGAACGGTATCAACGATTGCTATAAGAATTGTATTAGGCGGATGCGCGATATATGCGCGTATCAGTATAATTTAGATTGCATATGGGTGTGTACACCTACTGTGATTTAGTTTAGAGTAAAAATAAACTAATAAAAGTTTAAATTTTTCTATTTGAATTTCATGAAATAATAAAAGTCTAAACACGTTACTACTAAAAGTACCGGAATAGATAAATACATAAATAACATTTATTAAAATACAAGGACGCCTTTTTTCGCTTTCCATTAAAAATATTCATGTACCTATCCTCATCGCCTCCAATAAAATCAATTATAATATCCATAATAATCACCAGCGCCGTGACAAATAGGTACAATTAATAAACAGTTGAAATTTAACTAGAGTCGGTGATCCCAGCCCCGCGCCGCGGATTACCGGAGATTGAGCTTAATCGGACGCCGGGGAACGTCCCATTAATAACGCTACTCCGTTAATTGAACTCCCAGTTTGCCGCCGGCCATATTTCAAATATAGAACGCACTGTAAAATATCGTCCAACTATTGTCTATGGATTAAACTCGGATTACATTTAACTCGTGAATGGATGACCCATTCAATGTCTGTAATTGAAAAACAATGTTTGTCTTTGGTGAGAATCGATGGTTTTATGACGCGGTTTTAAATATTTGAATTTGGAATTCGTTTGCTATTCGACTTTTTCTTTAATTTCAAATTATAATGATATTATTGAACAGACATCGATATTTTTTGGAGACTAATCGGCAATGGCAGCTATTTTTATTGACTTCTAGCTGGCAGATGAGGGTGCGGCCCGCCTGATGGTAAACGGTCACCGCCGCCCTTGGACCTTCGCAGCACCAGGGGTCTAGCACAGCCAGATCGCTGCCTAAAGCAAAAAAAAATATTATTTTGCCAAAGAAATTCGGTTGCTTGTAATTCTAACACCAAATTATCTGCTAGTCAAACAAAACCGATCCATCTACCAGTTCTATTACGTTAATATTGTCGACTAAGACCTAAGTCATTCCATATTAGGGAGGGAGGCAAATTCCCAGCCAGACTTAAGCAACATATCCATACAAATTTCTTTCAGATTACTCCACTGTCGATGTTAATCATTTTAAAACCGATACAAGAGTGATGTCGGAGCAAAAAATCCTTTCGTCGCGTAGTAACACCAGATAATGTGATTGCGCTCAGGTGTATGTACGCTGAGTGTATTGCCGACCGAGATGGGCCGCTAAGATGCTGCTAGATTACGATTTGCAAAACAGAAAACGCCATGTGTATATGCATATGTATATTGCATAGTTGTGCCTATGCAAATTAACTTTGTTTATTGAGCGCATTGATTTAAAAACTAAGGATAGGCCCTTCAGTACATTGGGTACGTCAAAAAGATGCCTGTGAAAATCGCGCCATCGCGTCGGTTAGATTTTTACGTCAATGGTGGCCATGAAATCGTTTCTCAATAATTCTAAAATAAATTTTATATTGACTTAAAGTAATATAATTTTTACTTACCGGTGATAACAAATGTAATCTTTTTTGTTGTGAACTTTCGGTCATCTTTATTGCACCCACGCACGATACAATTAGGCATTTTGTCGACGACTTACAGACCGGTGCGCTGGAGCTGCGGAACGCTTTCGTGACAACACTTTTCATGCTCTCCGCCCGTCCATATATTTTACGTCAATGATTGTGGAGCTCTTACCAATCTATGAGGTTAATTGATTAGATTGTAATCAGACATCAGTGAGGCAAGTTTTTTTTTTAATTATGTAAACAACTCGACTTTGCAATTGGTGTTGTTTGGTTTTGCTACAGTCCATGAACGGTTGTATCGCTTACCATCAGGCGAATAGCAGGTTCGTCTCGCCATTCACTGCAATAAAAAGAAATATTGCCGACTCTGTCATTTAACATGAGGGTTCCATTACAGGCTTAACAGCTTCCAGAGTAACTACTGGACATATTGAGACTTAACTAGAATTAAAAAATATAGTATTTTTCTTATAAGAAAATTAGGAAATATATGTAGGAATAGTTCCGTCTCGGGTCAAAGCAAACGAGGATTGTTTGGATAATCATCAATTTAATTACGTCTTTTATATTCGTCTTTATTTCGTCTTCCTCAGTCGTCCTTCACGTCTTACATCGTCCTCCAGACTGTTCTCTCTTATTCAAACATTCAAATCCTACATATTGTATAAATGAAAATCGGCACTCTCCTTATCAGTCATTGAGAATGATTGCTAATCGGTAACCGTTTGAATATCTAACACGATAGCGTTGTGACGACAACATAGAAAATATCAGGGTTTTTATCTGAAAGTGGAAATATCCACATTAGTGTGCCGACGGAAAAATACCCGGGACTTTTCTAATGTTACAAAAGTCAATACAACTATAATAGTTATTAGTGGTGACTTAAAACTTGCCATATAAGTTAGTTATAAGCCAAATCTGTTTGAGTATAAAATATAACAACTATGTGTCACCTATGCATGTGTGGCATAAGGATTTTTCAGAGCCTAAATTGTTAAGAAGAAAATTTTAAAATCAGAAATTAATGCTAAATTCTTTGTAGTTTGCCTCCTAATCTTTAAAAAAACATCCAGAAGAAGCAGGAAAAAGTATAAAATATACGGTTTAACATCATAATTACCATCGATAAGATATTTTCTTTTTGTGTGTTACTTACTCACGCTGCAAAGCTATTGAAAGCCTTGTTTCATAATTGGTATAATGTTGAATATAGGCATGGGGATCAAATTTGATCAGACCAATACCCACGTCTCATTGAAATCGGGTGAAAGAATGTTGTTCCCTCTTCTGCCAGATACGGTCTATTATGAACGGTATCGCATATAATTCCACATTTTTTTAAATGTAGCCTTATCCTTAGTTTTTAAATCAATGGGTTTCTCGATGTTACAACTAACAAACATTATGCATTTTCTTAAGCATGTTAATTAAAACAAACATTATATATTTTTCTTAAACACCTTAAATGAATGAAAAAAATCCATGTTTTCCTTCTCTAATATTTCTAAAGTTTTTTTCGGAAGCGCCATCTTACCGGCCGTGATCAACCGATCGACGCTGTATATAAATCATGTAGCTGTCGCACCGTATTGGATTAAGATTTCCTGCCGCGGATGTATTGGATGGGAAGGCCTCATCTTGCGGAGTGACAGGGAGGGAAATGCGCAAATATTGATATGAGAATTTCCCCCGGGATAGATTGGTTACGCGAATGAGCCACGTCGATGTATTGGCTTTTTAAAGTTCACCCTTTAGTTGTGAATATGCTGAATTGTGAATGTATAAAACGAAGCCGGCTAGTTTCATTGACTTCAGACACAATACAATACTCGTCCAGAAATAAGTACGGATCCTCTGCCTTATCTTAAAACTAAAAAAGTCAAACAATCAAACACAAAAACACAGTGTCAAACAGCACCTCTCCACAATCCGTCTGTGTAAATGAATATTTTATTAAAGGGCGTTGCGGCGACCATCAGTCTCTTGTCGCAATATACAGCGCTCGCGACAACCGAACAAATAGTCCGCGTACACGTCTCGCAGGAGTTGTGCTTGCACTTGAGTGGGCTGGTTCGATTGTGGAAGAACTATTCAATTTTGGTTCTTATACTTTGTTAAAAACGCTATTGTTTTATTTTGAAGGAAAGAAAGAAAATCATTTAGATACTGGTGGTAGGTCTCTCATATGTGAGAGGCCATCCGGGTGTCCACCGCAATGTCTACTTCTCCCGTGAAACTGCAGCGTAAATGCAATGTTGTGTTTCGGATTGAAGGATATTGTAGCCAGAGTAACTACTGGACATATTGAGACTTAACATCTTATGTCTCAGGATGGTGAGCGCAGTGGAATTTTGCTACTCTTTATGAGCGGTCGTATTGCTTACCATCAGGCGAACGGCTGCTCGTCTCGAAATACATTGCAATAGAAAAAAAATATCATCGCATGGCCACCGTAAGAAAAAAAAAACAATAATATAAATATACAAGTTAATAATCCAATGCTAATATGTACATGGCCAGGCTACAATGATCCACCATTTCAGCTTTTTCAGCTGTATGCTGCAATACAACGCAGCTTTACTGCGGTGCTGATTTCCAATGGGTGATTTTCTGTGTGACATCCGGACGCTATGTCCACCGGCATTTTATTGCAGGGAAGTGAGAATAGCTTACCATTCACCTGATGGTAAGCGACACGACCGCTCATGGACAGTAGCATAACCAAACACCATGAATTACAAAGCAAAGCTTGGCGTTCCACTGCGTTCGCCATCCCGAGACATACGATGTTGAATATAGGCATGGGGATGTAATGTAATATGTCCAGTAGTTACTTGGCTACAATATATTTCAAACCGGAACATAACAGTGCATTTACATTGCTGTTTAGCAAGAGAAATAGACATTTGATATTTTATGGCTAAACTTCTTTATACCGAAATTAGATTCTAGTAGAGTTCCATGGTTAATTGTGCAAAGGACTCAGGTAAATTTTGATATTCACCGTTCATATTCTATGTTAAAATACCTTACAATAGTTGAGATTTTTAGGATTATAATTAACTTCTGGTCCTAAGACTAGTCTAGAAGTTTCTGACATTTATAAATATGAACGCATATAAAGCGCAGTAACATCATCGATGATTCGAATGCAACCTTTAATTATTAAATGTGTTAGTATGAGTCACTAAAGTATTATGTTTTAGTACATCATTAAGTTTATCTGATTATGCAAATACCTTAGATTTTTTTTTTTTTTTTTTTATTGCATTGAATGGCGAGACGAGCAAGCCGTTCGCCTGATGGTAAGCGATACGACCGCTCATGAACAGTAGCAATATTCCACTGCGCTCGCCATCCTGAGACATAAGATGTTAAGTCTCAATATGTCCAGTAGTTGCTCTGGCTACAATGTCCTTCAATCCGAAACACAACAGTGCATTTAAGCAGTGTTGTTTCACGGGAGAAATAGACATTGCGGTGGTACCTACCCAGATGGCCTCTCACATATGGGAGACCTACCACCAGTTATCACCTTAGATTTATTAAATGTTAAAATAAAATGATTGTTTAATTAAGACGATTTATTAGAAACCGATTTTAAACTACCATCAAGTTGCCTTCTGGATTATTAACCATATTTTATGTGCGATGTATCGAATTTTGCTATTCCGGAAGACAGCAGTAAAATACATAACCTTATGTATTTTGTGTTATACCGGGTATCTCAAGACTGCTACCGAAAACGAAGCTGGGTGGTAGTTTTAGTGACTACAAACACAATGCAACTAAAATTTTCGCAAAGAAACGCGACAATTATTTTTTATGATTTTTGGGTGGTAAATCCATAGTTTTTGCTAAAATAATAATTTAAACTATTTTATACCTTAGAGTATTTATAAATAAAAGCGTATACACTATTGTTTTAGGAAAAAAATGTATTTACCACCCAAATATGGCCATAAGAAAAAAACTAGAAAAAAAAATTGTCGCTTTTTTTTTGCAAAATTTTCTATTGCCTTGTGTCTGAAGTCGTTTAAACAACCACCCGGCTTCGTTTTCGGTAGCAGTCTTGATATACCCTGTATAAAGAGTATTATTATAAAACCAAATGACTAAATATAGGATGTGCCTAATCTTTATAGAACTTTCTCAAACACATTTTCCTTTACAATTCCACAAATGCCTAAAACCGGTCTAAAACCATACTAAGTATATGTATGGATATTATTAACAAATTCAATTAGTTATATTTAAACTAATCTACTATTCCAAACCACTTCACCAGCCAATAAAACTACCAACCTTAAGTTCACACAAAAAGGGCCACTCAAAGCCCCTAAAACAAAAGGCGTGAAAAATTTGCGTCAAACGAAACGCGGTCAGGTCCGAAACTCATTTGTCGCGCGTAGATTGTGTTAAATGAAAAGTGGGTAGTTGCAAACTTTTTTCATCCCGCACTTGGCAACCCTGTATTTGTCATTGTGACGGCTCTACGCGACAACCCTTGACTGATTTTTTTCGCTGTTGAAGAAAATGCGCCGTCTCGCAAAAGAGATTTGTCAACCGTTACTGTTTTGTTTTTAATGAAAAGTACTGTAGGGTTGACGGCAGTTTAAAGGAAGCAATGGGTTTTAAGAATTTGACTCATTTTTTCATGTGTCTATTAGGACAGTAGGTTTACTTAAATTTTGAGACTTAATTGTCTACGTTTTTACTATATTTTAAATTCCTTTTTTAGCACTGAAAGTTTACTTTACCTGGCGATAGCCAATGCGCCTACCACATAAAGTACTGAATGTCAATTATCTTGCTATAATCATCAACTCAGCCACATGAAGTCAATAGCAAAACATAGCAGTCCCTCAAGGTTCTCCACATCGACCTGTTGGAACCGGCCAACATCCAGCGACTTCCTGCAATTTAGCCAAGTCGTCCACCTTGTTGGCAGGTTTCCTACTATATGAAATAATTATTCCACCCATTTTATTTCTTTATAATACGCAAATACCATCAAAACTACTAAAATATTAACACAAAAAAACAGAAAATTTAGTTAGCAATCTTCAATACGATGTCGAATAGCGTTTACAAAAGAGTTAGTTTCAAATATGTATGGGATCAGTCGATATGTGACTGAACGGCGCGCTTCGGGGACGGCGCGCTTACATATTTCATATTCCCACCTTGACTCCATTTGATGTAGTTTGGGAGACGAACATTTTTGCACCAACTTCATACATACATACATAAACTCACGCCTATTTCCCAGAAGGGATAGGTAGAGGTGCCAGAGCATCCACATTTCGCCTTGTATGTTCCGTTCCACGATGTGATAGGTGGCGAGCCTATCGCCATATTGGGCACAAATTCCTGACGCTGGCCTGATAATGAATAGAAAAATCCAATAACACTTTGCCCCACCCGGGATTCGAACCCGAGACCTCAGCTCTGTAACCGTACCGTAGTACAACGACGCCACCGAGGCAATCGTATTAACTTCATCAGTTGTACTAACTTCATCAGTGTAATGTACTGCAAGGCATGGTGATCTACAATTGAGATTTCTAAGCTGATGTGATGTGAAGCAACAACAATTACAATATACCGGTCGATACTGTCTTGGCCTGAATCATTGTAATTCATATAGTAATTTGTGCTTGATATGGCGATAGGCTCGCCTATCAATTTTGTGTCGCCTATTTATGTATGTATGTAATTTTACCGCACAACTAAGATTTAGAACAGGTTGCTGTCTCATTTGCAGGGAGCACTCGAGTTTTTCTATATCCTGCGTGCCTCCATGCAGGTAAGTAGGCCTGCATAATTTTGCCACATAGAGATAACGCTAGATTTTGCTAGAGATAACGCCAAAGTGCGATGCAGTACAGAGTATCACCCTGACTGGTTCAAGTTTAGGTGCAATGTAGTCAATTCGCTACTGTAGTTTGGGTTATTCAGGCCATCACATACATATTCATTACGTAACTAGCGGTCCGGCCCGGCTTCGCCCGGGTGAAGATACTTTTTGATTCCACTTTAAATCTGGCACTATTTTTCGTGACAATTAATAAGCATTTTTAAACTCAACGTTACTGCCGTACTTGAAACTGTCCATCCCATTCCTTTGAGTTTGAAAAAGTGTCGAATATATTTGAATTCCTTGCACATATCATGGGAACACTACATTTTTTCAGTGTAACAATTACCCTATGTATTAATTCGGGGTGTCAGCTAGCTCGACGCCAAATTTATCAAAATTGTTCTAGGGGTATGAGTGTGAAG
The DNA here is from genome assembly GCA_009982885.2 of Hyles vespertilio. Classification (NCBI taxonomy): domain Eukaryota; kingdom Metazoa; phylum Arthropoda; class Insecta; order Lepidoptera; family Sphingidae; genus Hyles; species Hyles vespertilio. Next base: position 4,909,952 of record CM042807.1, read on the forward strand.
AGGTCATAACACAAGCTTTCGCATTTATAATATTAGTAGGATTTATAATACGATCATGTATAAAACGAAAAAAATGTATTTTATGACAACGATGCTGATTACACTGACTTTCTTCTCTATATGAGTCGTAAAATTATAAACTAATGGGATAACATTTATCTGAGCGAGTCTAGCTCCTAGAGTACACGGGTTGTTGTTGGATTCCCGGTTCGGATATTGGCAAAAAACAATATTTTATACCGGGCGCTAAGCACCGGCGCGCAAATGTATGCTCGTGGACGTTTACAACCGAATACACATGAGGGTTACATTGCAAGATGGTTCTTAGGATACATATGTTTCCTGTTTTTGGGTTAACTCGGCAAAATACTAATTTTGTTGAATATTTTAGGTATGGCTTTTACTGAAGTATTTTATTTATTATTTTGTTTATTCAACAAAATCCACAGCCCTTAATACTAATATAATACAACTGGTGTGCTTATCTTACGGCCAATGATGGATTTACATTTTAAAAACATAACTAATATAATCATAGGCAGTCGAAAAGTTGTTAAAATAATACAGATAATAACACAATATATTTTTAGGATGAGTGTGATTGTTTGTGTGTGTGTGTGTGTGCGTGCAAGTATGTGGATGTTAATATGTGTTTATACATTGTCTTCGTGAAGAAGTTTTACAATGTTTGTTTTATATTTTATTTTGCTATCATGAAAAATATCTATTGGTAGAAACTTCTTATTATAACTCTTTGTAAGGGACTAACTATTGAATTCTATGCATAATTCGTAGATGAGTGAGGGACTGCAAACAGGCTCGGATTTCGTGTATGATGTTTTGGGGTATAAAAACGTAGCATTTTATCCGCGAGATCAGGACAATCAATGTATGCATTGCATACGCCATGTAGAAATGCCATGTCCATAACTGTACGTCTGTTTTGAAGGCTAATAAGTTTGTGATGGCTGCAGGAATCACTGTAATTGTCGAAATGTTTATGTGTCCTGTAATTGAGGTGTTTAATAAATGTGTATTCCAACTTAAAGGCCTCGTATTTTTTGTTTTATGATGACAAAATACCCTTTTTTATGCATTCTTATGTGTTCATTTTACTCCTTTAAGTGCCTGGGACTTAGCTGTTTCCTAAACAAGAAAATTCCTTTATCTCCAAATACCTTACCTTATAATTTTAATTTTACCATCTCCCATACAATGCATTAAAACCGAACTTTAAACAACATGACGATATTTCTAACACAAAGTTGATATCCCAAACCATACCTCGTGTATCGTTTACCGTAGCAAGTTTGCGGGCGCAGCATTAAATATAGACAAAATAAAAATGTAGAATGGTGTCGGACGTGCGCATTACGTCGACTAACCGCCGCCGTCCCATATCCGAATGCTGCGGATAAATATATTATGAACGTGACCATAAGTTACTGCGAGACGTTATGTATAATTGAAACGGATATATTTGTTTTTTTTTTTTTATTCTTCAATATATATTTTTTTGTTTTCTTCATTTGATAAAAATAGGTTCTAGTGAACATAGGCGTCCTGAAATCTTTAGCAGATAAATTTGATTCTGGGACTTTTTTTAAAATTTTATATTTCATCAAAAAATGGTGCCCAAGTGAACATAGGCCTCATGAAGTTATTGACAGATCAATTTTTATCAACCTTGTAATTTATTTCTTCTTGTTTTTTTTTTAAGGGATATCTCTGTCTGTATCTGCCCATATACGTCCCACTGCAGGGCACGGGCCTCCTCTACAATCGAGAGTACGATTGAGAGTGGTTAGGCCATATAGTCCACCACGCTGGCCTAGTTCGGGTTGGCGGACTTACATACCATAGAAATTCTTATAAATCGCTATGGTATGCAGGTTTCCTCACGATGTTTTCCTTCACAGTTTTAGTGCGTGGTGATTGACTATTAATACACACATGACTCCGAAAAGTCAGAAGTGTGCCCTGGGATGCGAACCTGCGACCACCGCGTTAAGGGATATAATTATATCTTATCTAGAAAATTTGTGGATTGAAATAGAATGTGAAACGAGAATTGACAAAGGAATTTTACGATGGTTTGGTCATGTGGAGAGGATGAATACAAGGAGGCTAAGGCGAGGATGACTATGTATGTATGTGTATGTATATACATATATACATATCTCTATATTAAAAGTCATCAAACAAAACAATTAAATACTATAAAGCTTGCCTCGGTGACGTAGTTGTACTACGGTACCGTTACAAAGCTGAGGTCTCAGATTCGAGTCCCGGGTCGGGCATAATATATTGGATATTTCAATTCACTTTAAGCTCAGAGTCAGGAATTTGTGCCCGATATGGTGATAGACTCGCCGCCTATCACATCGTGGGACGATACATACAAGGCGAAATATGGGTGTCGTGGCACCTCGGCCTAACCCTTCTGCGGAAAAAGGCGTGAGTTTTTGCTTATATTATGTATCTTATATAACAACGCCTAACAATATTAAACTACACATAATTGCAGATCCCATTATAGTACACAAGCAAGCACGCTATATTCTCCTGTTATTGAAGTCGCAGACAGAAAGATACAGATGTAGTTAAATATAAATGTTATGCGCTATCACCGTTGGAGATTCTAATAAATAAAAAAAATAAGAATATTTCTCCAGAACTACAACAATCGTGAAAATAAAACCTAAAATAAATTCACAATTGTCTTACTATATTACAAAACTTATATCCCTTCCCTTATCAATGTGAATGCAGTCGTGTCTTTGTTTTTATTGCAATACATTAAATGTTAATGCAGTTGTAAAATGGCTCAACCATTTTTTTACAATACTGGATCATTGAAATGGCTTAAATAGATTTAGTTATGATAAGCAGCAAATACGAAACATATAGCAATAAAACTTTAAATAGCCTGCTTATCGCATCACTTAATTATTTTTTTAATTAATAGAGTCCTTCAATAATACAAAAATCTCCGTTGGAAATAAATCTAATAAAATAAAAAAAATATCCCTATTCTAAAAAGGCAAACGCATATTATCCTGGCATATCTTCGCTTACCAAACCTTACGTTATATTATTTTCGTATATCTGTGACTTCGTATAATTACTTTATTGAAAAAAATACATCTCATACAGTATCGATTATTTTCCTCTAACGTCGAGAAATGTTGAAACTGTTCTGAATTCAAATTTAAACATAGTAGAATCCGACGTTTGGCGTGAATCCAAAAGAGTTTTCGGAAAAAATATATAAAAAACCGCCAGTATTTTCTGTAGAACATGTTGCTCAATAAAAATCTTAGAATTAATTATTATTTGACACTCTACTTATTGGAATACGACTGGCGGATAGTCATTAAATTCATTACTTCCAAGAAAGAGAGAGAGCGTCCCTCATACTTTTTTTTCTTGGGAACTCTATGATTATGTCATCATCTCCATCATCAGCCCGTTGCAGTTTACTGCTGTACGTAGGATTAATGTTATTATACTCGTATTATGATCTCTGTGTAAATAAATCATATTTTTTCTCTACCAATTTAATGGCCAGTTACAAATCACAGCATCATCTTAGACAAATGTGTAAAATTATTTGCATATTCAAAGGTGAAAGGAACTATCTTTTCTGATCAACTCGTCATCTGGTTCCATGGTGTAATGGTTAGCACTCTGGACTCTGAATCCAGCGATCCGAGTTCAAATCTCGGTGGAACCTGGCTTTTTGTTTCACAAAAATAATTAATAATATCCTAGAATTTAAATGTAGGCGTTTAAATATAACAAGCTTTTAAATATATTATGAGGTGGCAGGCATTCTGTGTACTAAATTTGAATAAATACTTCTTTATGTAAATATGAAAATTAACTTTGTCTAGAGGTCGTAGGTTATATTTTGCTTTTAGACCAAGAGCCCGTGGCCGCCAGACCTTCCTAATTTTATAAAACCTGAAAGTTTGTGTGCGCATGCCTCTGACATAGGCATCACACGATCAGCTATTATTAAGTTCCGATCGTGGTAGCTTTGGAAGTTATGAGCTTTAATGTTTCTAGTAAGATGAAAGAACCATCAAAAGTGTCTGTATACCAAGGAAATATTTGTTTATAGTTGCCTTAATAACATATATAAAATTCAGCTTTTATAATATAACGCTGACAAAATTAAATTATGTTAAAGTTTGAAGATAGCGTAATATTTAATATCTAACATGTAATTTTGCCGTGACTATATAGTAACATAAAAAAAAATTTATTGTCTATTGACATGTAATGATACGTAAATTATAATCCCTCCTTTACTGCAGTAAGAATACTATATTTATAAAACAGTTTATTGAGATATCAAAAAGCCAGGTTCCACCGAGATTAAACTCGGATCGCTGGATTCAGAGTCCAGAGTGCTAACCATTACACCATGGAACCGGATGACGAGATAGATAGATCCACTAATATAATACAGATCCTGCAAATCTCCTCCTTCTTCTTCTACCTGGCGTTACCCCGGCCGGTGCCAGGGTCCGCCTTCCGGTAAATTCTCCTCCATTTCGCCCGATCTTCGCCATCCTCAATAGTAAGGCCATTGGCCCTCATATTTTCCTTGACGACATCCAGCTAGCACTTTTTTGGTCTACCCCGCGGTCGCGGTCTGGGAATATTGAGGCTCAGGCACACATTACCGACGTACTCCTGTGATTTCCTTAGGACGTGACCATACCATCTCAAGCGGGATTCCTGGAGTTTATCAGCCACATCGCGGACACCAATACTGCCATGGATGTGCTCGTTACGGATTCTGTCCAAACGCGTAACGTTGCACATCCACCGCAGCATCTTCAGCTCCGCGACGTGGACCTCCTGAACGTGCCGCTTGAGGGCAGGCCACGTCTCGGAACCATACAGGATCACCGGCCGCACGATGATTTTATAGATGAGACCCTTGAACCTCATCGGCATCCTGCGGTCGCAGAGTATGCCCGAGACCTCCCTCCACTTAGACCAAGCAGCGACTATACGGGCTTTGACGTCAAGGTCGATGCAAATATCCTTTTAAAATTGATTCAGAGCGTGCCATTCGCCTGATGGTAAGCGAAATGACCGCTCATGGACAGTAGCAAGTAGCAACGTTTGACACTCCACTGGGCTCGTCATCTCGAGACATAAGATCTCAAGTCTCAATTTGTTCAGTTGTTACTCTGGCTACAATGTCCTTCTAGCTGGAACACAACAGTGTATTTACGCTATCCTCAGAAAATATTGGATTTGAAGAAAGCAGACACAATTAGGTTTCTTTGGTTGAGTTACAATTCGCTCCCGCCAGTAATGACTCTTCCAAAAACCCATAGCGTCTTCTATCAATACGCTAGTGTCATCAATTTTTATTATTGTTTATATCGAAAGATTCTGTATCAGCCCATATACGTCCCACTGCAGGGCACGGGTCTCCACTACAATCGAGAGTACGATTGAGAGTGGTTAGGCCATATAGTCCACCACGCTGGCCTAGTGCGGGTTGGCGGACTTACATACCATATATCGAAAGATTACGTTGTGCATAATCATAAGCAGAATCATTTTTAAAATCGGTATCGTAATAAGCAAGTTGCAAATATGAAAAGGTGGTGGTAGGAGTAATAGAATAGGATGCAACATGCACGACGTGACGTCATCTTCTATAAAGTGCATACGTGCGAAAGAGGAAAACAAGTGTCCCCATGACACTATTAAAAGTATTAATATCTCAGTCACTTTATAACTGAATTTAATGCTGTTTTCAAATGCATGTTTTTTAAAAGTAATACTTTATAGGAACCATTACACACTGTTCAAATCAAACTTTGGACACAACCCTTTTGCTGTGACATCACTTCACAGTGCCAGTAAATAAAAAATATCAGGACTCGTTAGGATTTTCTAATTTTAATTAAGTAAAAATATGCTGAGAAGAATTTTGAAGAAGAATTTACTGGTGGTAGGTCTCTCATATGTGAGAAGCTGCCTGGGTGGGTACCACCGCAATGTCTATTTCTCCCGTCAAACAGCAGTTTAAATGCACTGTTGTGTTTCGGATTGAAGGACATTGTAGCCAGAGTAACTACTGGACGTATTGAGACTAAACATCTATATCATTTCATTTTTCAACAGAGCTGCTAATGAGTTAAATGCCGTGGTAGAATTCTCGGATGTCGATCTTTTTAATTCCAAACCGCTTAAATTTAAGAAAATATTAACAGGGTTTTGGTTCTCTGGCTGTTAGTAATGTTGTTTGTTAATCTATCGTATTATTTCTGTGTGTGTGCTGTATATTATGTTTTTTATAAATAATTTTCCTATTGCTATTTGTTAATATTGTGGATGCTTTTTGATATACTTTCTATTTTCTATCTGCGGGAACATGTAATTAGTGTATAGTTGTTCTCAATGTTTGTTATAGTATCACTGTATGTTTCCTTAAAATAAATAAAATAAAATAAATAAAATAAAATATGTCTCAGGATGGCGAGTGCAGTGGAATGCCAAGCATTGCTTTGTAATTCAAGGTGTTGTTTGGTTTTGCTACTGTTCATGAGCGATCGCATCGCTTACCATCAGGCGAACGGCATGCTCGTCTCGTCATAACAGCAATAAAAAAAAAATGATTGCTTTCTACATTTAAACATCATAAGTGCTGTTCATTAAACAGAGTGAGAACAAAATGTCAGGTTCCACCGAGATTTGAACTCGGATCGCTGGATTCAGAGTCCAGAGTGCTAACCATTACACCATGGAACCGGATGACGAGATCGTGTACTTTCACCTGCGCTATCTGTGAAAACTTACATAAATTGTTTTGAAACATAACAACTAACAAACATACCAAGTTCAATAAAAGCTTTCTAATACGAATAATAATACTTTTGAAAAGAAAAGGTGGGTATTAGAAAAGTCCTAGTTTTTTCGTTGATTTACCATGCCCTTGTCTTACAATTCCTTCCTTTAAATCTACGGCGAACGAGCAAACGGTTGACATGACGGTAGAGCCGTCTAAAAGCACATACATACATTTATTGCCAGCCTTTTATAATGGGAGGAAAGAAGTAAGAATAAAGGACGGGATAAGAATACGTGTAATACAGGTACAGGTAATCTCATCCTGATTGAAAACGTCCGTCTACCGTAGATAAATGGTAGAGCTGCGCTTCTATAAATAACAACGTAGCATTGAAATCTTTAGTTAGAAAAACATGTTATACTGCTTAGGACTGTTAGGTCTTCTATAGTAATTTGAGACGATATAATCTTAACGAACAATAGGTGGAACTAGACGTCTCTCAGCATAAACATTAGGGATAGAAATGTGAGCTTATGTATCTTAAAAAGGAAGGGTTAATATGACCGCTATTGATATCCGGTTCCATGGTGTAATGGTTAGCACTCTGGACTTTGAATCCAGCGATCCGAGTTCAAATCTCGGTGGAACCTTTTATTATGTTTCAAATTCTCAAATGTTACGGAAAGTATTTAGATGGAGGAAGCTGTATGAAATAATATTTTTGCTCAGTCACAAAAATTTAAACACTTGCCAGCCTGGCAGTTGTTGCTGTCCATGGTGGAACGGATTATATAGCCAATTTGATCGACGCACCAAGACATGACATGCATTATGACCTTTTTTTTATAATGGCGAGAGAAAAGCTGATATGCTGCCGGTAACCTGAAAGAGGCCCTTTGATCTTCGAATACTCATTTTGTTTCTTACTATTTAGAAACTATAAAGCGAGCTCCAGCGGAGGCCAGTGGCCAGTGACTCCCGTTGCATACCACCAGCAACAGTGCCGGGTGTAAACAGTGATGCGAATTTATTAAAGCCCGAACCACGTAATTACCCTGAGTAATTATTTACTTACCTCCCCTACCTGCGGGCGGCCTAACCCGCCGCAGTCTTTCGTGTTGATAATCACGAGTCATGACTTTTTATTTATTTGTTAATTTATATAGTTTATTGAACACACAAAAAAAAAACAGATAAATCTAAAATCACATACAAAAAAAGTACTATGGGCGGTCTTGTTGATTGTAGGAAATTTTACAGACAACCAGGGGATGGTTTTAAGAAAAGGATGAACAGAGTTCCTAGAGTTATAGTTAATAGGGTAACAGGGTATATTTAGTAGTAAATAAATTGCACATAATTATATGTGTATAATTATAAGTGCGTGGTGGCCTGTTGGTAAACGGACTAGACGCGACTGCCAACATGTTCACGGTGGTCGCGGGTTCGAATCCCAGGGCACACCTCTGACTTTTCGGAGTCATGTGTGTATTGATAGTCAATCGCCACGCACTAAAACGGTGAAGGAAAACATCGTGAGAAAACCTGCATACCATAGCGATTTATAAAAAAATCTATGGTATGTAAGTCCGCCAACCCGCACTAGGCCAGCGTGGTGGACTATATGGCCTAACCACTCTCAATCGTACTGTCGATTGTAGAGGAGGCCCGTGCCCTGCAGTGGGCCGTATATGGGCTGATACATACATACATGTGTGTACACCTGTCCACATGCGGCATCTCTTGACGGAAAATATAATTATGTCAGCTTGTACAAAATCCACTATTTTGTGAATAGAACCAGTATTTTCTTATTTAAAAATACAACCAGATAGTGAAAATAAAAGTAGACAACCACATCATCCGGTTCCATTGTGTAATGGTTAGCACTCTGGACTTTGAATCCAGCGATCCGAGTTCAAATCTCGGTGGAACCTGGCCTTTCTTTTACTATAAGGAATATTGTATCAGACTTTTTTGCTTGCTGCTGCTGTTGCTGCATCCAAAATAATAGAAGAAATAGGCAGTAAAAAGCCAGGTTCCACCGAGATTTGGGGCCCTACTATATAAATCTGAAATTCGAATCTTCGTGACGTTTTTCGTTTCGAAACCTACTCTGTAAAACGAAATTCGAATCTTCGGATCGAATAATGAATGATTCGAATATATCGGCAATCCGAACATTTACATTTTTATTTACTATATTCATCCGAAACGAAGTTCGAAACTTCGGACGAACGAAGTTTGTGACGATACGAATGTACCTACTCTGTAAATGTTCGTATTGCCGATATATTGGAATAATTCATTCTTCGATCCGAAGTTTCGAATTTCGTGTTACAGAGTAGGTTTCGAAACGAAAAACGTCACGAAGTTTCGAACTTCGTTTCGGATTTATATAGTAGGGCCCTTGAACTCGGATCGCTGGATTCAGAGTCCAGAGTGCTAACCATTACACCATGGAACCTGATATCAATGGAAGTCAGTTTTATTTTATTTTTATTTATTCATTCTTTACTGCACACAAAAAATGACAAAGTATACAATATTTTACATATAAAATTAAAGAGTACAGTTGGCGGTCTTATCGCCCTAGGCGATTTCTTACAGACAACCTTTGGATGGATATAAGAAAAGGATAAGAAGAGAGGGCAGTATAGAATTTAAATAAAACTAAAAACATGCTCTTATAAGGAATAGGTAAACAAATTATTTATAGTGAATATATACATGATATATAATACATAATTATATAATACACTTAATATACATACATATATAAATATTTCTATAGATAAACATAGACATAAATATACATACTAAATATAAATTATAAATTACCTATTGAGCCAAAAAGAGGAAATAAAAACTTCTTAATGCAGCTACTTAGAGAGAAAGATAATAGTCTTTAAGCATTTTTTGAAAGATGTCAATGTAATCGCTAATAATGTATAGAGCCACAAAGTTATCTGACCCGGTGAGAGAGTCGCTGTAATCGAATTTGGTGTTGCTATTAAAAATAGATATTGCAATAAATGGGGTAAAGTAAGATTTTTCAATCCGATCAATAGTGTCGAGAAAATGACCAGTTTCATCTGCATATTATTTTTCCTTCACACGATTTCTAACAAATCGCTCCCCAAAACTCTTAAAAAAGTGTATCTGTATTCTCCTCCATAATCGAGAGTACGATTGCGGGGGGTTAGGCCATATCACAGGCCATATAGCCCACCACGCTGGCCTCATGCGGGTTGGTGGACTTACATACCATAGAAATTCTAATAAATCGCTATGGTATGCAGGTTTCCTCACGATGTTTCCTTCACCGTTATAGCGCGTTTTTATCAATACAAGCATGGCTCCGAAAAGTCAGAAGTGTGACCTGAGATTCCAACCCGCAACCAGCGTGAACTAGTTGGCTGCCGCGTCTGGTCCATTTACCAACAGGCCACCACGCACGTAACGTAAAATGAGACGAGTAAGATACATTTTAGATTATAATATGTACTTACATATTATATTCTACTAGTACGTACATAATTCTGTTTTCGTGGAATTTATTTTATAAAGCTGACAACACAAACCTTTGGTGGCAGCTACGCGTTAATACAATTTTTCGAAGGGTATTATTGATGTCGGAAGACGCTTTTCATCCTACGTAAAATTAATACATGAAGTATAACGTTCCTAGCATCACTTTTTAAAGTATTCGGCATTTTTCAATAGTTTTAAATAATGCAGGAAAAATAAATACATTGAGTAAACAACCAATGGCGGATATGTCAGCGACTGGCAGCTAGATTGACAATTTCAAATGACGTCTTTGTTTCCAGTTTTGGCCACCGGGCCAGATAACTTTGTGGCTCTATATAATAATGTAATGTATAATGTTTATAATCGCTATCGAGTATTTAAACCTTCAAACTAATTCTTCTGTCTTCAGTACTTATATCTACGTATATAAAATAGAATTGAGGGTTAAATTTAAGTTAATGTCCCTATGAGACTCATCGAGCTTCAATTCTTGATTTTCATTGTTTCCTTTCTTCAGTTTAATCATTAATAATTAATACATTTAGCACTGCCTTTTTGCTTGTTCATTATATTTAAAATTTTTACCATGACAATTTATCTACTTGTTGAACCTAGACTGTTTATTTTTTTGTTGAAATTTCTACTGATTTAGGTTAGATTCTATACGTCATTAATATCCATACAAGATTACATATTAAAGCCTGCGCTGTGTGGAAGCTTCTGTTATCACAAAGCACTGTCGCAAGTGAGCCGCGTAACACACATGCCTGCTTATATCCCTTTTTTATTTTTATATAATTACTTACTATGTTGCATGTAGCTAATTTCACTACAGTACAAATATTTTCGTTCGTTGTAATAAGAGTTGCAGTGGTAGTGGGTGAAAAAATACCAAGACATGAATCCATTCATCATTTGACAGCCTCCGTGGCACAGTTGGTTAGACGCCGCCTGTGAAACGAGAGGCCGCGGGTTCGATCCCCGCACCAAGAGAAATGTTTGTGCGGCCCACAAATATTTCTTCCGGGTCTGGGTGTTTGTGAGACCGAAAAGTCTCTCGTAATTCCTGATACCCACGACACAAAACTCGATCTTAGAGTGGGGTCAGGACTATGTATGTGACTGTTGTATGTATTTATTTATTATTTATTTTTAAAGTTTATCCCTTTTACTACTATCACCAATACTGAGTTATATTGGGCGTGGGTATTGATTGCCACTGCATGCTTTATATAAAATGAATTTCCTCGTTTGCCACTCCTGTTGAAATAAAAATAATATTCAATCTCACGTGCATAGTAAGTGCTAGATTAAAAATACAGATAAGTGTGCTTTGTTAGTCGGTGCATCCTTATATCCATCGATAAAAGTAATGCGCATTAAAGGTGTTATCACAACGCGCGTTTTGAAAATAAAGGCACTCTTAACGTGAATTTAAAAGTGACTTACAATGCACCTTGGGTTTAGTACAGTGCAGTCCAAATAGAGCATTTATTGGATAACTAGCGGTCCGACCCGGCTTCACCCGGGTGCAGATACTGTTTGAGTCCACTTCAAATCATTGGAACTATTTCGCGTTATAATTAACTAACATATTTATTTCAATTCAACGTTACTAATGCACTTTGAACTGTCCATCCCATTTCTTTGCGTTTGATATAGTATCGAATATATTTGAATTCCTTGCACATCCTACGGGGATATTACACGTTGCTGGGATTGAAAGTATCCTATGTGTTAATTCAAAGTGTCAACTAGCTCCATTCCAAATTTTCCAGCCAGTCCAGCGGTTTCAGCGTGAAGAAGTAACAAACGCACAAACTTTCGCATCTAAAATATTAGTAAGATAATGCTGCTAAAAACTGGTTATAGGTTACCTAAGGTGCACCCAAGGTGAAAACATACATACATAAACTCCCACATTTTTATCCCAGGGATAGGCAGAGGTTCTACCAATAAATCCAGGTTTCGCCTTGTGTGATCACTCGACGTGATAGAGATCTGATATGGTGAAAAATTGCTTTTGACTTTGATTTCAATTCGGTATAATATTAAAATTATTGACGATATTCACACTTGTATGCCATTAAGCAGGCAGATCATAGAGCTCCTACCTATGTATTACAACCCTGTGACCTATGTTTTATAAGTGAAATAAATGATTTATAATTTAAAACAAAACGTCAAAAAACACATTGGGTCATTTAGACGAGATTTCCATCGTCCTACCAACAGCTTATGGAGCCTCTGGTAATCTCACTCACTAAGCGAAAAACAAGTATTAAAGATGTTTTGATTTTTGAGAAACGATGATGCTCCTACTACCAAGGTTGACCTGATCATTGATATTTTTTAAGAAGGTACATTAAGAGATGTGAAATAGAGTCATAATTTCACCGTGTTCTCTTAATGTATCCTTTCATACATAAACCGATGGAAGCATTTGACAGCCTCTGTGGCACAGTTGGTTACACGCCGTGAAACGAGCAGCCACGGGTGCGATCCCCACACCGAGCTAAATATTTCTGCGTATATCCACAGGTATTTGTTTCGGGTCTGTGTGTATGTGTGACCCAAAAAACTCTCATATTTCCTGATACCCACGACAAAAGACTCGATCTTGGTGTTGGGTCAGGACTGTGTAAATGATTGTTGGGTGTATTTATTTATAAAATTCAAAAATAATTAAAATTATCTGACTCCATTTAAGGGAACATTATTACCATAAATACTATTTTTTTTATTCACATCTTACGTATATTTCCGACGACACCCATAAACAGAACCACTTCTGTTCTTAAATCAAAATCCAAAATAATAAAGATTATGTTTTAAACCGACGAAACGGCGCGATTTACCGCGTCCTGTGTCTATCACCTAACGACCCATTAGCATATGCACGGCAAGGCCGCGCCTCACTGAATTAACTGATTAGTTTAATTAAAAGCGCTAACTCTTTCTACCGCCATGGGACCCCGGAGTGTATGCGAGGATTAAAATAAAAATCTACGTCTGGTAGGGCCGGTTGCACTTAAACTGTAGTTTTAGAAAAGACTTGAAAAATACAAAAAGAAATATTATATTAAATAACAGTAAAAAAAACGCCGAACAATCACATATATGTATAGTCCTGACCCCACATAAAGATTAATAAGGTCGTGGGTATCAGAAACTAGTAGAAACTTTTCAGTCTCACAAACAACCAGATCCAAGGCAAATATATTTGGCCTCACAAACATTAATTATCGGTGCGGGGATCGAACTCGCGGTCTCTCGTTTCGCTGCCGGCGTCTAACCAACTGCGCCACGGAGGTTGCCAATGGTTAATTAAACTCAATTTTGTTGGACCCAGTATTTTAAGTATATATCTCGATGTCGATCATATCATCATAATTGATTTTGACCAATTAGAGATAAGTATTTCTCTGCTCAATTTCCCACCTACATAAGGTGTATTCGTCCTTTTGTCGTGTCAATAACTAGTATTAATAATAATCCAAGGTACTTCAAATTCATTGACCAAATCTAATCACATAAAATAATAAACGCGAATTAATCGATATGACGTCAGACAATTCACTACGCAGTAACTGTATCGATACAGCAAGTTCACTGTTGTATTGAATAAGTACTTTTTGTCGAATATTATATCAAAATACATGATAAGATGTATATAAAACGTTGAAGTATAAAATGTAAATATTGCTGTGTGTAGTAGAAGAGGAATTGAGAGAGTAGCTCGCTCAAAGAAGAATATTATTTTAATCTTCAAAAAGAATTTGTCTCACATCTTAGAATAATGGACCTAGATTTCTTATCAACTAAGTTTGTATGTGACTGTTGGGTGTATTTATTATTATTATTCCCTTTATTTCGTACATATTCTTTTTTAAATTTTTATACATCACATATATATATTTAAAAAGAAAAAAAATTATTATTATTATTATTATAATTATTGACGTCATTTTGCCTAATACTTGGATTAAGGTACTTTTGGTACCACCGTAATACATAATGGAAGGGGTAAGAACCTATACTCTTATATTTTACGCACCACTCTTACGGTGCTACCCAATGCACCTTACTACTCTTTAACATATTATTTCAATTATCTAGACCCAGAAAAAAATTACAAAGATATAAAACAAAAAATACCCAAAAACTAACCTAAGCTTAAACCCAACCCTCATTCAAGTGTCACCGGGTAACCCTTCCGATGGCGATGTTTATCGGCTCACGCGTCAGACACATTACCTGTGAATTATTATTTCTGATTAATAAATTGTACGGCCCGCGGGACCGGCGCACTGAAACTTGTCACGCTCTTATCAATTATGAAATTTGATGCTTTTTCATTAGTACCAACGGGTCCCGAGCGGCGTGGGAGGGTTAGATGGGCGTATCGGCTGTTAAATATTTGATATTTTATTTAGGTCGTGTTCAATCACGCTAATGACGTAATAAGGACGGGTTGATCGATGTGACGTCATATTGGTTAAATGACTTGGAGCCCAAATGTGATACAAGCAATGGACTTAGTGAGAAATTAAAACAGTTTGTTAGAAAATAAGAAGGCAACCATATTTATGGCTTCTATGGACAAATTTTGATATTCTATCTAAATTATTAGCAGATATTTTATTGTTTTTGGAATCATTGGATATTACTCTTCATCGTGTTACATGATTATATTAGACATGCTCTCTGTCCGTGTTTTCTAAGTTTCCTTGTATTTATTACTCCTAAGCGGAAAGTTTCTAGCCCCTATGTCAACTCTACCCCTATTGTGCACTTAGTGCCCTACTATATATTTACTTTTTACTTAATCCCAAAGTGTGCAAAAGTACAGGTTCCACCGAGATTTGAACTCGGATCGCTGGATTCAAAGTCCAGAGTGCTAACCATTACACCATGGAACCGCTTGTATTATTGTGCAAATTAATCGTTTTATTTGGGTAATCCATTATATTAATTGTGTATATTATTTAAATCATCCAAACGAATTTTATTTCCATACTATTCTAAAGTGTAATGTATATGACAAATTAATATCTCATTTCGAAGTATAAACATACATATTATGATCACGCCAGTGTACGGTTAGGGTAGGTAGAACCAACGCACACCATATTGTTTAAACATGAGTTACTATTTTGCAACCGCCTTTAAGGGCCCGTGGATATCGAACGGCGAGTAACTACTACTTATTTTGTAAATAAGCATTTCCCATAGAAATACAACGTCAATGGTTTTCCATCGGTTTTTATAATTTGAGAGTATATTATACGATAAAAATTATGTTATGATTTTTCGGCAATCGTCTGTGGGAAAGGCGGCATTTTCAATATTTATTTTTCTGAAAAAATGGATTTAACTAATATGTTATGGTCTACGTAGTTTTTGTTACACACAATACACGTTGTATCCTATCAAAGATAGGTTATTCCTTTCAATTCAGTTGTTTATAGTTGGCCAACTTAGTTGTATATTTTACAGATATATCAAGTGGTTCCATGGTATAATGGTTAGCACTCTGGACTTTGAATCCAGCGATCCGAGTTCAAATCTCGGTGGAACCTGTTTTTTAGCCAACATATAAAAGGCAGAGGTTATCGAACTCCGGCACGTTTGAAACGATATCGATAATTTGTTATTGGAAAAATGTAAAGAAAGATTGTTCCTAAATGGTGGTCATTTTTTGGACTAATAGAGTGGGCTATACTCTCTTAGTACATAAGTACCTTTTATTTTCGATTCAGTATAACATTTGAATTACTAAGGGTTTTAATGAAGATATAAGGATGAAGAGAGCCAAGAGAAGGCGTCGACACAAATTTGATGTACATATATTATACAGGGTATCTCAAGACTGCTACCGAAAACGAAGCCGGGTGGTAGTTTTGGTGGCTACAAACACAACGCAATTAAAAATTTCGCATAGAAACGCGACTATTATTATTTATGATTTTTTAAATATCGTCAATTTTGGGTGGTAAATGAATAGTTTTTGCTAAAATAATAATTTAAACTTTTTTTATACCTTAGAGTATTTATAAATAAAAGGATATACACTATTATTTTAGAAAAAAATGTATTTACCACCCAAATATGAGGAAAAAAATAACAAAAAAAATTGACGCTATTTTTTGCAACTTTTTCTATTGCATTGTGTCTGAAGTCGCTTAAACTATCACCGGGCTTCGTTTTGGGTAGCAGTCTTGATATACCCGGTATAATCTCCTTTAAAATGTGATATAGCCGCACGGCCGATGTACATATGTACATGTTGGATGTTACCATTCAAACAACATTTTCCGACGAAAAAAGAAAACAAAACGAATATTTCATCATATTCCTTTTGAGTTTTTTTAAACAACGGTTTTTTTAAACCATAAGCACATAGAATTTTTCTTTATTTTTCATACTTCAACAGACTAGCTTAAACTTAAGAATCTTATTTACCACAACAATTCATGATGCATTCAAATTATGTATCTGTCCAGTATAACATGACCCGTTGTATTGTCGAGTTATGACGTCAGCAGTTCGCACATGTGCCAATAATGAGCATCGTGTCAAACACGTAGACAAACAGACGGCTCGTGTGCCACCATATGTGTAAATAATACGTGTTAGCTATACTAATACATAATATATTGTATATTGAAAAAGTCAAGTTACTTAAGGATACAAAGTCGCTGGATACAGGCTTCGAAAGGTCCACCATGTGTGAATCTTAAAGACATAAAATGGGTTTATTGATCGTGTAGGCAATTAAATAGCTCTTATGACAAGTCAATACATAGCATGTAGACAGTAGATCTATATTTACAAAATAATTGATCAATATTATAATAATTATAATCAATATTAGGGTGAACTATGTCCAACAGTGGACTTCCTGTGGCTGAAATAGTGGGAGTGGTTAAAATGTGATAGTGTTTCTTATCCATTCAAGCGCCAATGTCACTCTGACAGCCAGGATCAACAGTAAAATTTTGTTAAATAAGTTAATTATCTAATTAGGTGAAGGTTGAAGAAAGTCGCTGGATACTGGTCCCTTCCAAGAATTCACAGTGAAAACCATTATATTTTAAAGTAAATAAAAAAATACCTTTTGTTATATAACGCATGCTATACTGTATATTATGTTTTACTGATGGTAGGTCTCTCATATGTGAGAGGCTGCCTAGGTACGTACCACCAAATGTATATTTCTCCCACCAAACAGCACTTAAATGCACTATAATAGTTTCGGTTTCATGGACATCGTAGTCAGAGCAAGTACTGGCATACTAAGATTTTAAGTCTCAGGATGGTGGGCTAAGTGGAATGCCAAGCATTGCTTTGTAATTCAAAGAATTGTTTGGTTTTGTTACTATCCATGAGCGGTCAAAATAAATCATAAATCGTTATAATAATAGTATTTTTTTAAACAAGTGAAATGACATAATAAACTAGAACCAGTATTGAATAATTTATACTAACAAGGTGGACGGACGATCTGACTAAGGTTGCAGGAAGTCGCTGGATGCAGGCCGCTTCCAACAGGTCATTGTGGAGATCCTCGGGAGAGGCCTATGTTCAGCAGTGGACTTCCTGTGGCTGATATGATGATGATGATAATAAATAGTACACTCAACAGCAAATGATGCAACATTTGCTGTTGTTTTGGTATATTTTATGTCTTTAATTAAACTAGTGGTCGCCTAGTGGTCGAAATTCGACCAAATCAAGAAGAAAAAAAGTTTTTACCTGTTGTTATTCTGATAATTCGTGCACATTTAAATGTACGTATCTCTCAAAATTACTTATTTATCCTGAAGTATATGCAATTACTAAATCGTACACTACAATAATTGCTTTGAACCAACAATAGCAAATTATATATTTTTTTGTACCTGAATGTTGTTATTGCAGATTGCTGCTACAGAACTTTCTTTATGCATATAATGATAGTCCGTGTACATTTAAATGTATCTTACTGCTACACAATTTGTATAAGCGCTCAGTATTTCACCTAGTATTCGTCAAATAAACTGCTTGACATTCAACAAAACCACAGTAAACATTTTTTTCTGATTGACATTCAACTATGTCTATAATAAACCAAAGAAACAATTTGACCAAAGAGTATGTATACGTGTACAAATACTTGTGTATGCGTGTGTCAAATGCATGCTGGTTTATTTATTGATTTAATGTACTTTTTATGCATTATTATTAAAATCTTTTTTTTATATTACATTTAATATTAGGCCTAATATTAATATTATTGCCTCATTTAAAATTAATATTCTCTTTTAATATTAATATTATTACCTCATTAGGCAAATAAAACCTTTTTTTGATATGTCTATGTCAGAAAAACAAAATGAAAAAGAAAAGAAACAATTTGACACCAGAGTATGTATGCGTGTACAAATACTTGTGTATGTATGTGTGTGTGAAATTCATGGTAGTGTGTGTAATGTTTTATTTTTTTATTTAATGTACTTTATAAGCATTATTATTGAAAAATATTAGCGTTCTGCACTTCTCCTACACATAAACTATAAGTGTGCCAAATTTTATGCTCCTGCGTCCGTGCAATTTTCGTAAAAAGGGGTCCAAAGTTTTTGCATCACGTATTAATATATAGATTAACAATTTTCTATCTGAATATATTGCCATTAAATTCTTACACAGTTTAATACTAGTAAAAGTATAACTACAGAGTAGTAAAAACAAAATCTACAATTTGCAAAATACCGGAATGTTTGAATTTCGAACGGCATTTGAATAGCACACGTGAATGCGAACACTGTCGTCATCCGGTTCCATGGTGTAATGGTTAGCACTCTGGACTCTGAATCCAGCGATCCGAGTTCAAATCTCGGTGGAACCTGGCTTTTTGGTCCTTACAAACAAAACTCAAATTTCTCTTTTTTATGTGCGAGTCATTGTTTCGAACAATATTTAAAGAGAAAGTAAATATCCGGATTTCTTACTCGCACATCACGTTCAAATACATAGTTCAAAGACCTGATACTAGAGGAATGATGCTACTAAACTAATATGTCTATTCTTTAAACTATATTCATTCCGTAAAAATAATTAAATTTTAACTTTACATGTAAATATTACCCAAGTAGTAGCTCTACCACTTAAATATATTTTTTGGTTATTATTGGAATTAAGAACTTAAAGTATTTATTACATGGTGTTCAAAAACATACAATCAGACATGTCCGAATTTTTTTAACATGGTTATATAGACGACTAGCGGCCCGGTCTGGCTGCGCCCAGGTTTTAATACATTTTTTTGAAAATATTCTCAGCTACGTTCGTCATGCATAATGTAGGATTTTAATAGTGAAATCATTGTTCAAACTGGCCCTGTAATTTTGGAACCTATTCAAAACAAACAAACATATATTTGTTCTTAATACTATTAGTATAGATAAATTATAAATTAATATAATCCTTACTCACGTAGTTTCCATGTTTATTTTCCCAATAGCTACTTGATCTAAACATAGTTTGATGACGTCAGACCTCCAAAATTAATTATTGTCAGCTGCGTATATATAATAACACATGATGTTTTGTAACAGAACTAAATGATCACGGGTAAAAAATATACACAACTTTTGGACGTAAGCGGTATCTTTTATGCAGGAGGGAAGCAATATTAAAAAAAAATTAAGTAACTATTTTATAATGAACCAGTTTTTTTATGCGGTAGAGTCATAATGGGGCTTAAAGTATTGTCATAAAGGAAATTATTATTCAAGAACGGAAAACTCTAACAAAATAATACCCACCGTGGTTTTATGTTCTTTACTGATTTAAAAAAGAGATCATCAATTCGATGTATATATTTTTATTTATAAGCACCAACCCACAATTTGCTAGCGTCGTGGAATATGACCAAGCCCCATTTAATTGAACTCCTGATTGTAGAGTCCTTCCCTCCACACTGGAAATTATGGACTGATACTTGATACAGTCCGAAAAACCATAACACTTATATGTCCTTACTTTAAAAAAATTGAAAGATTTCATAATGTTTTACTTTCTAGTGTAGTGTGTATGTGTAGTGGCAGGCCGCGTGTTAGGTTTCCTTCCTTTATTTTAAGTAATACATGTTGTTTTACGTACTATATAAGCGTCCAAAAATGTTAATTATAATGAAAGCTATTGAATGTATTAGTGAACAACAATAAATCAATCATAATAGACACGGGACAATACAATTCTAATTATCTATTAATATTTATAATCTTACTAAAGGAAAGATACGACGTAGAATACTAATGAGTTGTGACGTCAAAGGATGCGTATAAAGACAGATAGAATGTAATGCTTGATTTTATATTAATAGATTTCACGAGTTTATAGAATAATTCTATATTTATATCAAATCGCGTCTATAAATATGTGAAACATTTTAACAGAAATTGTGGTACAGCGACATCTATTGATATGAGTTTGAACTTTTTGTTCATTGAACAGGAGGTTCCAAAATATTAGTACTAAGGGTCTGTATTCGTGCAACAAAAATATGTCAAGATGACGTAAAAATAATTTATTGTTGTTTAGTAAGGTAAAGTGACTGCACTGCACTTGATATATTCTTGTGTTCCCACGATAGAGGGCCTATCGCCATATCAGGCACAAATTCCTAACTCCAGCTGATAATGTATTGAAAAATTCAATATCACTTTTTCCGACTCGGGATTCGAACCCGAGAACTCAGCTTTATACCCGTACCGTAGTACAACTACGCCACCGAGGCAATCATCTAGATATAGTTTTAATAATTATAATTGGTCATTCCACATCTTTTGCCCTCCTAGCTAACAATGTAGTTTTGTTAATTCTTCCATTTTACACATTTTTCACGACTGCATATTTGTGTATTCATGAACCATTTCAAATTGGATATTTGACATAACATCATCCATTATAGTACAATCTACTAAGAACTATACGTACGCAATTATTTTTAAGATTCATATGGCGATCGTAAATTTTAATAGAACATGTGCCAAAAGCGGATGCTTTACTTATATAAAAAATCTGTAAAAACCTTTCTGTTATGGTGACGTTAGAAAATTATACAGGATATATCAAGAGTGCTACCGAAAACGAAGCCGGGTGGTAGTTTTAGTGACTTCAGATACAATGCAACTAAAAATTTTGCAAAAAAGCAAGCGTCATTTTTCTTCGTAATTTTTTCCCATCGTCCTATTCGGGTAGTAAATACATCATTTTATCATAAAATAATAATGTACACCCTTTTATGTTTAAAGACGATACGGTACGTAAGTGTTTAAATCAATGTTTTAGCTAAAACTATAGATTTACCACTCGAACAAGAAGATATTTACAAAAAAAAATGTTGTGTTTCTTTGCGAAATTTTTAATTGTATTTCGTTTTTAGTCACTAAGACTACCACGCGGCTTCGTTTTCTGTAGCAGTTTTGATATGCCGTGTATACCGGGTATATCAAGACTGCTACCGAAAACGAAGCCGGGTGGTAGTTTAAGTGACTTCAGACACCATACAACAGAAAAAGTTGCAAAAAAAAGCGACAATTTTTTTTGTAATTTTTTTCCTATGGCCATATTTGGGTGGTAAATACATTTTTTCCTGAAATAATAGTTTACACCCTTTTATTTATAAATACTCTAAGGTATAAAAGAGTTTAAATTATTATTTTAGCAAAAACTATGGATTTACCACCCAAAAATGACGATATTTAAAAAATCATAAAAAATAATTGTCACGTTTCTTAGCGAAATTTTTAGTTGCATTGTGTTTGTAGTCACTAAAACTACCACCCGGCTTCGTTTTCGGTAGCAGTCTTGAGATACCCTGTATAAAAATTGTTTTCCTAATTCTAAAGAATCATTCTGCATTGAATCTTACATGCTAAATATTTTTTACTTGAAAATACCACACCCTACCTAAATCACCTATCTCTTGACCCACATCAAGATATCGTGCGTCATTGATACAAAAACTGTGAGAATTTTCCGACTGTCAACCAATAAAAATACTTGCCACGGTGTGAGGATTCAAACCCCAGACTCTACTTTTACAGTTTACACATCTTATCTGACTGTTGGACGGAGGTTAATTTAGAATAATTTGTATATTCTTTAGTTGAATTTTACTACCGGCCCCCTGATTCACGTCAAGCCTTTAGGGATTTTTTATGACAGGCGTGACGATCATGTCATTCGCCTGATGGTAAGCGATACGATCGCTCATGGACAGTACCAAAACCAAACAACAATGCTAATTACAATATGCTTGGTAGTTCACTACGCTCGTCATTCTGAGATATAAGATGTTAAATCTCAATATGTCCAGTAGTTACTCTGGTTATAAAGTCCTTCACACCGGAACACAACAGTGCCTTTACACTGCTGTTTGGCCGGAGAAATAGACATTGCGATGGAACCTACTCAGGTGGCCTCATACATATGAGAGACTTACCATCAGTAGTTGTTGATAAATGGTTGGTATGTGGATTTCCTTCCACTATTTTCCTTCACAAAGAAAATACTAAAGCAAATTACATGAGTACGTTATTGTTCAACGTATTAAATACTCAGTAAATTGAAAAATACAATAAATTATATGAGAAAAAGTCAAATGTTAATATCTCTATAATTTAAAATCTTCAATACAAAATCCAAGCAATATTTTCAATTAATGAAAGACTATAATTAGACGGAAATGAACAAACCAACAAAACATTTCGCCCATTCGTATGATTGCATTTTTTTTGCGCGTCGGTTAAGGGGAAAACTACACCACAAAACCAACTTCTATGAGAAATGACTACAGGTTTGATAAAACGCTTATTGAGAATGTTCCTTCCGATAGTAGAACTCTATGAGAAGTGATTATGGAATTAATAATATAAAAAAACTTTATTCATTTTCCAATAAAAAAAACTTATGATTACTAGTTGCTTTCGACAGTAGGAAGCCATTTATATTATCTTCATGGTATGAATATTTTATATGGCTGATAATTATATTCCAAAGCTTATCGCGGGTTTTCCCAACTATTGATGGATAGAGGACTTAGATAAATTTTACATCTTTATTACATATAAATAAAATTGAAGGGTCTGTTTGTAAAGCGAAAATAAAAAAATGTCCTACTACATATCGTTATATACACGATATCTATAACGAAAATGACCTTAGGTTTTTTTTGTCTGTCTGTCTGTTTGTTCCAGCTAATCTCTGAAATGGCTGGACCGATTTTGACTGGACTTTTATTGTCAGGTAGCTGATAAGGAGTAATTTAGGCTAAATTTATTTTAGAAAAAATATTTTAATGAGAAAAATAAAGTAATGTTGCAATGCCCAAGTACTGTCCAGTACCGTGCGTAGCTCACATGCTTTTCAATAAATCTAATAGAAAAACTGAAAATAAATGATAATTAAAATTAAAATGCAAAAACCAAAAAAAAAAACTAATTAACTTTTTGTTAAATTCCACGTGGACGAAGTCGCGGGTACAGCTAGTATATTCTAAATGTGGAAGTTTGTGTGTTTGTTACCTGTTCAGGCTCGAACCGCTATACCAATTGCGATGAAATTTAGTATAGCATTATCTGGCCCCTGGATGTGTAATACATGTAACACTAGCCTTCAAAAGGTGACATTGGCTATTTTTTATCATGACAAAATACCGGGTATCTCAAGACTGCTACCGAAAAAGAAGCCGGGTGGTAGTTTTAGTGGCTACAAACACAATGCAATTAAAAATTTCGCTTAGAAACGCGACAATTATTTTTTATGATTTTTTAAATATCGTCATTTTTGGGTGGTAAATCCATAGATTTTGCTAATATAATAATTTAAACTCTCTTATATCTTAGAGTATTTATAAATTAAAGGGTATACACTATTATTTTAGGAAAAAATGTATTTACCACCAAAATATGGCAATAGGAAAAAAATTACAAAAAAAAATTGTCGCTTTTTTTTGCAACTTTTACTGTTGCATTGTGTTTGAAGTCGCTTAAACTACCACCCGGCTTCGTTTTCGGTAGCAGTCTTGATATACCCTGTATATTATTCCCGTGGAATCTGCGAAGAATTTTAATACATTATATACTTTTTGCGTGCGTGCGTGATGGCCTGTTGGTAAACGGACTAGACGCGAATGCCAACATGTTCACGGTGGTCGCGGGTTCAAATCCCAGGGCACACCTCTGACTTTTCGGAGTCATGTGTGTATTGATAGTCAATCACCACGCACTAAAACGGTGAAGGAAAACATCGTGAGGCAACCTGCATACCATAGCGATTTATAAAAAACTTCTATGGTATGTAAGTCCGCCAACCCGCACTAGGCCAGCGTGGTGGACTTTATGGCCTAACCACTCTCATTCGTACTGTCGATTGTAGAGGAGGCCCGTGCCCTGCAGTGGGACGTATATGGGCTGATACAGATATACTTTTTGAAATTGAGTTTATCGTGATAGAAATATATAAATCAATATATCAACAATATATTTCGTTTAAGCTATATAGTTCACCACGCTGACCTAGTGCGGGCCAGCGGACTTTATACACCATAAAAATTCTTACACATCGTTATGTTATGCAGATTTCCTCACGATGTTTTCCTTCACCGCTATAGTGCATGGTGATTGACTATCAATACACACATGACTCCAAAAAGTGGTGTACCCTGAGATTTGAACCCGCAACCACCGTGAACATGTTGGCAGTCGCGTCTGGTCTGCCGATACAAGTCAGCGGGTCGGCCGCTTTGGTATGCGCTTAACATTTAACAAGCAATGCTCTACCATACAATACCATAAAAATTCCACTCAATCAACGTAAAAGAAAGCATTATCAACAATTTGATGATACAATAATCGGAATACGGCATCTGTATCGGTTATCATTGGATAAAATAATTGGGCAATTGTGTCATTAGGCGCGATGTGATAACAGAGGTACAAATGGATGACTTTCGTATCAAGATCAAGGCTTTGTTACAGTCGCAGTGAAAAGTTTATAGCACAATCCACGATAAATATTATATTTTTATTGATATTATGTATTTTAATGATATGCTTTTATTAGCTTCAGACGTATGTTAGTAAGTAACGGAATCTTTGAACATGATTTTGACCCTCTTCAAAACGTCGGATTGACTCTAAATTTTGCATACTTATCCAGGACCGATGACAATATTAAAAAAAATGTGACTTAGTCTTATCCAGAAAATCCAGAACTTTTTTTTTGAAAAGTAAAGCTTGCTGGAATGTAAGTAAAGGTTGTAAGCACCCCACGCTTTGTAACAATAAAATGTATGTATACTCCACTTTCTAGTCTTAAACTCATTATCAATTATTTTATGCTTTTTAGTTGGATCGTTTATAAAAGCGTGTTATTTTAGTTTTTTTTAAACTAATTTTATTTTATTAATAAAAGTTAAATAAATACTTCAATGATTATATTAGACATTGATATCCTAAGCATGATTCGCGATCATCATGATCATAATCCGTGGCGCAGAAGCGTGGCTGGATGTAGACTGTAAATCGTGAGGTCGTGGGTTCGATCCCGATATCCAAATAAATATTTACATATGTATCCTACAAGTATTTGTTTTGGATGTGAGTAATTGAGATATGACACAAGATTTGATCTTAAAGTGTGGTCAGGACTATGATTATCAATTTAGGTGTATTTATTATTTATTTAACCTTAGCACAGAGACATATTTTATAATGTTGTCAACATTAGTTGTAACGTGGAGGAATCTAGATTACCTACAACGCAATCCTACGTGCCTAGCACTAAGAATGATGTACCACGGATGAAATTCCGTTCTGGTAAGTTTTAATGATTTGAGTTCATCGACAGGACAATAGAACTATGTAACGGAAACTATAAAAATCATTCCATGAATTGCCCAACACATATTTCCCACGGCTTTGTTTGATATAACGGTAGATATAAAAATAACAGTTTGGGTCAATAGTTTATCTATACTATATGGAATCAACATTACTAGCGTAGTGACAAAAAAGTCTCGATTTTTTTATTTTTTTTTTTTGTATAGCAGGAAGTGATTTGAACCTATGTCCGCTATGCTGTGACCACACTGTGTTACTTAATATGTTGATATCGAAGCCGTTTAAGGGAGAAGAAATGAAGTAGCTACGGTTTTGTCCATCCTGACTCAGCTGAATCTCAGGAGAGCGACGCGATGTGAAGCGACAACTTTGCTGTCTCGGTCTCTCTGGGACTCTATAAAAACGATAAGAACTTCGAATGTTCGGACACCGTACGTAAAACTTCACTAATCTGCCTAGATACTCCACAAAATGTTGAGTTCCTTTATCGTACGTCGCAACCATGTACTAAGTTCGGAGAAAATGATGTCGAACATCCGAACATTCGAAGAAGTATCGTTTTTATAGATTAACGCCCCCGTTTCGTTCGGTGTTGGTGGATGTTTATGGGCAGCAGTGATCACTTATCATCAGGTGAACTACATGCTCGTGTGCCAGAACAGTGCTATAAAAAAAAGAGATTGTGAAGCCAAAGACCTATTAAGTGTGGCTTCTCTACCTTGGAATCGAAATTAAGACTCCATGGTTTACAGCTCATGTCAATCAAAATATCACTATAGCACAAATTTACCTACTACTAACAAATATTTAAACATTCGAAACAAAACAAAAGCAAGCAATTATTCAACATTGTCAAATTAAGCATGACCAAAAAATACAAAAAGACAATTATTTGTTATAATTATGAAATTAGCGAGTTTTGTCCATGTCTGTACCGAAACGTTGGCATTAAATATAATAGACGGTTTGTGACAAATATGGAGCACGGAGCGCGACCGAGTGGATCACCATTTACCTAATAACTGCTGTGACAATTATCGGTGTGGGGTGACCATGAATGTGGATTTAATGGGATTATATACCAAAAATATAAATGTGTATTTGTTTGCCGCATTTCTTGAACCCTCTGCTGTCACACGTCTAAATGAAATGCAATTAAATTTAAAAAATATTGAATCCATAAAATGTCATACATTATTAAGATTCAGTCAATTTTTTTCCACTACCACCTTAAATACTTGGTCTAAATACCGACACAACATAATATTTTACCTACAAAGAAAAATAAAATAAAATGTTTGCCTGTAAGAAATTACCTATTGGATTAGGCCACCACTTGTACTATTATTATGATTATTTGATTTCTTTGTTGTTTCTCTGTACAGTTCAAAAAATAATTTAAAAAATAAATAAAAATATATAATGATCCCATTAGCATTGCTTATTACAAAGTATCGCGTTTATATGTGTCGACCCTAAATGAGATAGATTACATTTCTTTACGGTTGCTTTTTAAAATTTTATTTTTATATTATTATATTCTATTGTTCTATTTCCATCAATAGCCGCTGTTTAGTAAAATAAAGTAAAACTGTGTACTATGTACTATAGCGCTGAATAGTACCTAAATAACGAGTTTTAAGTACTAATTCTAATTTAAATGAAAATGATGAAGCTAAGACATTGCCAGATGTACAGTCAGCGACATAAGTCGTTGAACACTTCACATTTTTTGATAAGCTTTTTATGAATTAAAATTTGTACGTACTACTCTGTAGTCGTAAAATATAACCAAGTAAAGTCATCTATGCCGAGATGTGCCATACGATATTGAAAATAATTATTATTTTGGATGATAAGACAATTCCAAATCTCGTGAATGTGTAGCGACTTATGTCGCTGACTGTACATTTTAAAATTACATGTAAATCAGTATTATAAAGAAGATCTAATGATCTTTTAATTTTAAGTTCCAGTTCCAGTTGTATAATAACAGTCTAATAAATATTTCCCATACTTTGACGCGAGACAAAATGCAACGAAACTCAAAAGCAAGTTCACTGTTCATTGGAAAATTTTGTAAATTTTCGTAAAACACCTATTTTAATATTTGCGTTTACTACATAATGTTTGTAAGATGTCATTTATTTACCCACCTGGGGCGCCTTTTATCAGTCTTATCTCGAACATTTAGTGAGTCAGACTAAAAACATTCAAAATATTTTGGACGGTTTCAACTCTTATTCAATGGCGACAATATACTTTTATAAATAAATAAACCCAACCGTCACATGCATAGTCATCTATACATATAATAAAATCGGAGTGTCTGTTTGTAATATTGAAATAACAGTTTTTTACTACATTATATTGTGAATATATATAAAAGTACATACACCAAAATAACATTTTTTAAATTTTTGTCTGTCTGTCTGTCTGTTTGTTCCGGCTAATCTCTGAAATTGCTGGACCGATTTTGACGGGACTATTATTGTCAGGTAGCTGATATAATAAGGAGTAACTTAGGCTATGTTTATTTTAGAAAAAATCTTTTGTTTTAGAAAAATAAAGTAATGTTGCAATGCCCAAGTACTGTCTAGTACCACGCGCAGCTCACGCGCATGCCACCACTGGGCCGTCACGTCGGGCGCCTCCCACCACTTCTCCCACCAACGAATCAATATCACAAAGGCTGCCTTCAGGTGTGGAGTCAAAGAATATCTCCACCCAGGCGAAGCTGGGCCGGGCCGCTAGTACACAATAATATCGGTTCTTTTGTCGTGGATATGTTATGGGCCAAGTGATTAATCGGGCATTATTCATAATTCCCGGGCAATATGAATAATGCCCAATAACAGCGGGCAATGTGATTATAACCAATCAATTTATCACATTGCCCGGGCATTATGAATAATGCCAAGTGCCTATTGGGCAGAGTGATGTAAAGCGAATCAAAATCAAATCTTCGAGGGTCTTGAGTCCGGGCATGAGGTTGTTCCGTGTGGGTATTTTCGGTCCTAAGAAGTCCTTTCCTCGAAGGGAGGAAAGTTGATCCGCCGGCCAGGGAGACCCGTAGAAACGATTGTCCGCTGGCCGCCCGCGGTATAGTACAGGGGCCCAATCGGGGCTAACCACCTCGAGAGGCTGCCTCACCATGCCGCGCATAATCTTGGGTGGGTCCGTCGTGCCGGTTGGTGACCGGAAGTGGGGTCCCTGCGGCCCATCCCGGGAGGGTACGGGGGCCCTTCCGTCCGGCGGAATCAATTCGCTTCCTGCCGACCCTTTCGTGCCGGTACCCATTCGGCCTTCTTAGTGCCCGAACTTAAGCTCCTCGTTGCCTCTTCACCAATCCCATCCTTAATCTACCATGACAGTGCAACCAAACAGAGCAGGTCCTTCAGCGGTGCTTAACCCCACCACTGCGTTCACTATGGAGTTCACTAACATCCGTGGACTCCATACGAACCTCAATGCCGTCCACCACCATCTCGAGACGGCCCGGCCTGCTTTGCTCTTCCTAACGGAGACGCAGATTCGTTGTCCGACCGATAATTCTTACCTGTTGTATCCCGGTTATTCGCTTGAAGTAAACTTCAAGCCTAAAGCCGGGGTATGCTTGTATGTTCGGTCGGACATCTGCTGTCGCCGTTTGCACTGCATGGAGGACCCCTCCTTCTCCGCTCTGTGGGTGCACGTGGATCTAGGTTCCTTGAGCCGCATCTACGTGTGCCTTTACAGGTCTCACAACGGGGACGATGAGACGACTCGGCTGTTCAGGTATCTTAGCCAGGCGGCTGATGACGCGCAGGCGCAGTTCCCGTCGGCCGAAATGGTGGTCTTGGGGGATTTCAATGCTCATCACGAACTGTGGCTGGGCTCCTCCAAGACTGATCATGCTGGCAGAGCTGCCCATGCATTTGCTCTGACTCATGACTTGACACAACTGGTGAACCAGCCCACCAGGATCCCGGATGTGGCGAGTCATGCGCCTTCTCTGCTGGACCTTCTGCTGGCGAGTCACCCAGCCGGGTATCGTGTGACCGTTAGTGCGCCTCTGGGCACTTCCGATCACTGCCTGGTTGGGTCGTCAGTACCGATCGCATCACCTCCACGTCCCGTGCAGGTGAGGCGAAGGGTCTGGCATTACTCGTCGGCAGATTGGGATGGTATGCGGGAATATTTCGCATCCATCTCTTGGAAGCAGCGCTGCTTTGAGAGTAAAGATCCCTCAGCGAGTGCCAACGCTATTGCTGTCGAGATCAGACTTGGAATGGAATATTACATTCCTTCCTCTGAGATCGCCAGTAAGGGCCGTGGACACTCCTGGTTCAATCGTGCATGCGCCGATGCTGTCGGTGACAAACAGGCGGCGTATCGCGCTTGGATCAGGGGTCGCGCCATGAAGGATCCGAATATCAGTTCCCTCAAAGAAGCCTACAACCGTGCCTCCAAGGCCTGCAAGAAGACCTACGTTAGGGCGGATGCCCAGCGCGTTAGCAGGATTGGGCGTGCGTTGGCCGATCACCCAACTAGCAGTCGTGCTTATTGGAGGTTGGCCAGGGCCGTTCAATCTAACTTCTGCCGTCCAGCGTTGCCGCCGCTGAGGTACCCACAAGGGTCGCTGGCCCACAAGCCGCAAGAGAAGGCTGCCTTGCTGGAAAATCTTTTTGCGGCTAATTCCCGCCTCGAAGACCGTGGCTCCCAGTCGCTGCCTACGCTGCCTGATTGCGGTTTTTCAATGGCAGATATTCGCATCAGGCAGTGTGATGTGCGACGTGAGTTACGGTCTCGCGATGTTCGGAAAGCCAGTGGTCCGGATGGGATACCAGCGGTGGTTTTGAGGGCTTGTGCAGCCAAGTTGTCTCCAGCACTAACTCGCCTCTACCGAGCGTCCTACCGCACAGGTGTTGTGCCGGAATCTTGGAGGGAGGCCAATGTGCAACCGATCCCCAAAAAGGGTGATCGGTCGGACCCTACCAATTACCGCCCTATCGCTATCACCTCAGTGATGTGTAAGGTCATGGAGCGGATCATAAACGCTCAATTGATCCGCTACCTGGAGGATCACTCGTTGATCAGTGACCGGCAATACAGTTTCCGTCATAATCGATCGACGGGTGATCTTCTAGCGTTTGTCCTGTATCGCTGGGGTGAGGCGATTGACCGGCGTGGCGAGGCTCTTGCTGTGAGCCTCGACATTGCCAAGGCGTTTGATAGGGTCTGGCACCGTGGTCTCCTGTCCAAGCTTCCAGCATACGGTCTACCTGTGTTCGTGGATTTCCGGCTTTCTGCATGGGCGTAGAATACGAGTAGTCGTTGACGGACACGCTTCGGCGCTCATGTCGGTAAATGCCGGAGTTCCTCAGGGCTCGGTGCTGTCGCCCACCTTGTTTATTCTGCATATCAATGACATGTTGTCGCTTGGCAACATTCATTGCTATGCAGATGACAGCACGGTTCATGGGCGATACCACTGCGGGCCTCCAGGTTGCCGTGTCGAAACTGTGAAGGGACGCGAAGATCTTGTCATTGAGCTCAACCGGACCTTGGATCTCATTTCTACATGGGGTTCCAGGAATATGGTTGAGTTCAATGCCAAAAAAACAACCCTGCGTGATGTGGCAGATATTACGCCCTCGATGCGATTCCTTGGATTGAGATCACAGCGGAAATCCACACCAAGGATACTCAGGTCATTCCGCACTGAGAGGGGAGTACCCTGAAGAATGGGGAGGGGAGAGAACGGGGATTTTTTGCACGTGAACGCACACACCTGGGTTTTTTTGGCATTGAACTCAACCATATTACTGGAACCCCATGTAGAAATGAGATCCAAGGTCCGGTTGAGTTCAATGACAAGATCTTCGCGTCCCTTCACAGTTTCGACACGGCAACCTGGAGGCCCGCAGTGGTATCGCCCATGAACCGTGCTGTCATCTGCATAGCAATGAATGTTGCCAAGCGACAACATGCCATTGATATGCAGAATAAACAAGGTGGGTGACAGTACCGAGCCCTATATCATATTAAGGCAACTATCAACAAATGTTTGTTTGGTATTCAGTCACTTGATGGTTCTTTCATCGTGCCAGAAACATTGAAGCTGATACCTTTCAAAGCAATCACGATCAGAACTTCATGATAGCTGATTGTGTGATGTCTATGTTAGAGGCATGTGCAGATAAACAACCAGCTTTTATAAAATGACGATTGTCTGGCGGCCACGGGCTTGGTCTATTACTCCGGAGCGGAAAGCTTCTATGCTAAATTTTCCTTGAATTTTCACTTAGCACTGTACTATATCTTTACTTTTAACTTAATCCCAAGGTGTGCAAAAGTAGGTTCCACCGAGATTTGAACTCGAATCGCTGGATTCAAAGTCCAGAGTGCTAACCATTACACCATGGAACCGATTGTATTTATGAGCAAATTAAACGTTTTATTTGATCAATACTTTTCATTAATTATGTATATATTATTTATTTTATCGTACAAACGAAATTCATATATTATTTCAAAGTATAAACATATCTAATATATTCACGCCAGTGAACGGTTGGAATCAGCAGAGTGCTCCTGATGGTAGGTCTCTCATATCTCTCAAATAGACGCAATGTCTATTTCGCTCGCTAAACAGAAGTGTAAATTCACTGTTTTGTTCCGATTTGAAGGACATGGTAGCTATAGTAACTGCTGGACATATTAAGAGTTAACATCATATGTCTCAGGACGGTGGCCGCAGTGAAATGCCAAATATTGCTTTGTAATTCATAGCATTGTTTGGTTTTGCCACTGTTCATGAGCGGTCATATCGCTTACCATCATGCGCATGGCATGCATTTCGCCATTTGAAGCAATAAAAAAAACATACTCAAAGGCAAAATACTCTCAATAATACCACGAAGAAATAATGAAAGATAAACTAGAAACGTATTGTTTAGAATAATAATATGCGATTTGTTTGCGTTTGTTACACATTGATATTACATATCTTGGGAAAAACAATCTAAATAGGGTAATTACAAATGATATCCATGTTATTTATTTAAAATTTCTTATAGATTAGAACATGAATTTAAAAAAAAGCTCTTTAATCACGCGATGGAAATTAGATTGCTATCGTCTATAAAATTCCACAGCTCTTAATTAAAAGTGTTTTACAATTGCTAGCTAGAAGATAACTACGCTGGATTTTAAAAAAGTATTGGAGAAAGTATTGTATTTCCTTCTACTGTATAGATCTGGCAAATATAGCCGCCGCCCATAAACGATAGATAACGCTTTGCCGGCCGCTTATGATAAAGAGAAAACTAAAAGATGGGAGTAGAGTAGGAAAGCCTCCGTGCAATGTTATTTAAGAAGAAATCATGAAAGTGAAAGATTGTGTGGGGGTCAGAGGTGCCACTCCAGTAGACCTGGCCCAACCCTAATTTAGGCCAAGGCAGCTATAATTTAGCTCTATTTGTATGTAAATTGTGTTGAAGATATTTCCTGGGCTTAAAGCTTGAAGGTAGGAATTTATTCATTAGCTTATAGGTAAGCTAATCTCTACATAACAATATTTGATCCTCAACTAATTCATTTTGTTCATGTTATTAGATCGTATTAGATTTTTGTGAATTGTAATATTTTACTGATAACCTACGAATATGATTAGATAAAGCCATAAAACGTATTTCAAAGAACTTTACATTTTTATCAGGGTCTTAAAATAATTGTATGGCGTCATATTCGTAAACAAACTCTAATTTTAAATCTATTGCGCAATTTTCGAGCCCTTTAAATGCTAATAAAAAAATATATTTGAGCATTTATGTTCATGCAAAGTTTAGGGTAACGGATCTACTGATCGTGAGAGGTAAATAGATACCGCACCAGATGAATTAAAATTTGCAAGTTGTTACCAGTCAGGTTGAAACTGAAGTATCAATTTATACTTCTTGTTAACAACCAGGGCAGACAGGAGCATAATTCGTTAGTATTTGTGTGTAACAATTATAATACGAGATCTATGACCTTGGGCAAATTTCTTGTGCCTAGAGTCACTAATGTTTACGGAGATAGAACCTTAAAAAACAGGATACCGTACAGTCTCAACACTCTGGCCGAGGTCGTAAGGCAAGAGTCCGTTAAAACTATATTGAAATATAAAAGGCATTATGTGGCCAATTTGCTCTAATGTACGAGAATAAATATGTATTTACATGAGTAAACACCGATCCTGCAGTCAAACTGTTTGTACAGTTTTGTAGGACACTACTATAGTTCCTATGTATATATCTTTTTGTTAAATATATATAAATAAATATAATATAAGAATATTTGTACTAGGATAGTAAATATTTTGATTCCATTAAACGGAAGAGAAAGGAATGGAAAAATGACAGAAGGGTAGATACAATAGTCCTCCCGCAATTTCGATCTTCAAACGAGCACAAATGTAAAGCTGTTTTCTCATTAGTTTTCTATGAGACATTGACACAACTTTCACTACACACACTTTATACTACTACTGACTACTAACAAAAACTGAAGTAAGACTCAAGCTTTTCTACGATACATTGATACCATTTAAAAATAATTCTAATGCTGAATAGCAACAGCTAGGAAGAGATTCAATATTTAAACTATAGAGATTGGCATCCACCTCACGTATAATAACAATGCATTACAACTTAGCAACGTATAAACTCTTTAGTAACATAATTTAAGACTATTGTCTATTGTGATTCAGTTTTTTTTTGTTAATCATTTGCATAGTTTAACAGCCTCTATTGCACTATTGTGTAGACGCCGGCTGTGAACGAGAGGCCGCAATTTGGATTCCCGTACCGAGACAAATTGTTGAGTGACCTACAAGTATTTACTACAGACCTGGGTGTTTGTGAGACCGACAACCGACAACATTCCCGTAGTATATCTGTTATGGGCCAAGTGATTAATGCGGGCAGTAATCATAATGCCCGGGCAGTATGAATATTGCCGAGCCATATCGGGCCAAGTGATTAATTACAATCTAAACTCACCTATTTATCACATAGCCCGGGTATTATGAATATGGCTACATGATGATCGGGCAATGTGATAAATAGGTGATTTTTTACGTGGTGGGCTGCCGCCTTGTCGCATCTGCGATAGCCCCATAAATAAGACAGGTTGAATTGACCTGCTTATGTTTAGTTGTTTTTTAACGTCCGATATATTATCTTCAGAAGAAAATTAGTGTACCCACTTTATGGATCTGTTAGGTCGACTGTGCCCCAAAACCGACTCCCTAGAGTGTATATAAAAAAGCGGAGTCGCGGAGGGAGAGAAGCCCCCGCCCGCTGTAACGAAGGATAGGCAACCGTGCGAGCCGTAGCGGCTGAGGCTGGTCGCCGGAAGCGACCAGCAAGCCGAAGCTGCGGAGGTGAGCATGGGTGCCTATCTTTTGTTACGCAAGGGCGAAGGGGCTGAACTTCCCGTAGCGCCGGAGACGATGCAGAAGCTAATTTGTATTGAAAACAAGTGGTACCAGGGGAGGTGCGACACTTCCCCTCCCCCTCCACTCCTCCCAACCCACCCCCTCGTGCTGCCCTATTCTAAATTCTAACACTTTTTTTTAATTGCTGTTAATGATGAGACGAGCATGCCGTTCGCCTGATGGTAAGCGATGCGACCGCTCATGAACAGTAGCGAAATCAAACAACACCTTGAATTACAAAGCAATGCTTGACATTCCACTGCGCTCGCCATCCTGAGACATATAGATGTTTAGCCTCAATATGTCCAGTAGTTACTCTGGCTACAATGTCCTTCAATCCGAAACACAACAGTGCATTTAAACTGCTGTTTGACGGGAGAAATAGACATTGCGGTGGTACCTACCCAGGCAGCCTCTCACATATGAGAGACCAGTAAAATACTTCCGCTCATTGTTTTTTTTTTTTTTTTTTATACAACATGTAACAGATTTAAATGTAAAAGCGGAAAGTAGTACGTTCAGAATCAGCTACTGAACCGATATTTACATTTTTTTTGGTAGGTATTTTTTTTCAAAATAATTAGTTAAGACCAAGTAAATTACAGACACTCTTTCGTTTAGTACTCCGAACAAACGAAATTGAAACGTAACTTGAGGACATAAGATCATTTTTAAATGAATCACTAAACGAATACTCTAATAACTAAATCATGAACAAAAATGAACTTTATTTCGATAGTCATAAAGTTTATTTAAGCAATCTATCATTAATTAAACGCACACAACGATAGGCCTGAATAAACGTAATAAGCTACCAAAATAAATAACTATCATATTCTCTTTTCCGCACATTTAACTACAACTAGATAGAGCAGGATGCAGCTATTGTTTAATGCAATTTGATCCATCGGACAAACGACGCGACGGCGCGCGCGGCGGTACATCAAAAGGTTATAGGGATGCGCCGCGAAAAAAATTACTCCCGGGATTTGCAAGACCGGGCGATCCAAATCCCGCGCAATACATGCACTTAAATGAAACAAATTAAATTGTAACAAAATCACTATGAAAAGAAACAACAAGTAGGTATTTCTATGAAAAATAATTTCGCGGAACGTTTAAATGGTGAATAAATTCGGTTTATAATTTTGCTACAATGTATGCGGAATCCCGGTGTGTCGGATATCCCGTTATTGCAATCCCTAAATGGGCATTGGGCACCGACAATGTGAAAAAAATCTAGTCGTGCACCGCAGTTATCTGTGTTTACTTGTGTTTAAGTGTTAAGTAGATATTTCGACAACTTTCGCGCGCGATGTCTTTTCGGTATTCGAATATTGAATACACTGAAATGGTGAGAACTTCCGCACTCTGTGGTGATAATGTATCATTGGCATGCAGGACATTTAACAACAGGCACGGCACCAGTGTAGTGTCCGACAGTATCTCGATGCTGAGTTCGGAGAGCGCTGGATAGGTCGCGGCGAACCTGTGCAATGGTCAGGTGACCTAGGAGGTCACCTGACTTGACGCCTCTTGACTTTTTTTGTGGGGACGTAATAAATCTCTATCGGTATACTTCAGTGAAAGTACTAATGTGGAGGAACTAAAAAGTAGAATAGTGGTAGCCTTCCTAAAAGTGAAAAGTGACACTGAAGTTTTACATAAATTACGTAAACAATTACGCAAATGTGCATGAAAGTGTATCAAGGTGGTGGACATTTCGAACATATTTTAAAAAGAAATCGCCGCATGAGTGCCATGTAACACGTAAGTTAATTTTTTTGTATTTTTGTGTTGTGATTCCCAATCTAGTCTTCGTTGTTAGATATTGCGTTATCTTATTATCTTATTCATTAGTAATGCAAAATAAATGACGCCCGTATCCTGCCGGCCTGTAGGAACAAAGTTTAGCGGAAGTGAAATTAATAATATTTTATAGCCGATTCATGCAAAATATTGTCTTATGTTGAGTTCGTACGCATTATATCTTGTAAGTAAAATATTTAGATTTTATAGTCAAAACACAAATGTTATGCTTACATATTAAATTAATAATAATTTGTTTACCAAGCCACCAAGTAATCAGTTACATACGTAATTTGTATTTCGTTTATTGTCAGCTGTTACTGTCGGCGGCGCAGCGTTCGACGTTAGTACTCGTATGAATGGGTCTTGTGTACATGTGTGCGTGTCCGCGAGCGTGTGTAGTAGTGCACTCTTATTTGTAACTCGTAAGGTAACCATGTTAAGTGCCTACATTTGGTATAACTAATTTCATAAATAAAAGATTTTGTAATTATGGTAGTACGATTTCAAAGCATAAACTATGATTGCAATAATATTTTAAAGTTGGGGTGTCTGAGGTTGTGAATTAATCCTGTTACACGTTGTATATACTGGCCTGGCATAGTGGCGGCATTGCACCTGATGGAAAGTGCCAATGCCGCCCAGGCAGAGTATCCATTGGCATCGGACGGCAGTCCCATGCCAATGGAAACAATTAAGCCGGCCTGCTAAGGTGCCTCTTCACACCGCGGCGGAAGAACCCAGGATTGTAGGAAGGAGGGAACACGTGAGACGGCAAACAATTCCACAGCCTGACGGTGCGGCACAAAAACGAATTTGAGAACCGTTTGGTTCGGGCCGGGATGGTGTGGACCGTCAAGCTATGGCTTCGCAAGCCAGCACGCGTGGTTCTGGTTAGGAATGGAGAGGAGGGGAGCAAGTTGAACAATTCTTCAGAGCACTCACCGTGATACAGGCGGTAGAACACGCTTAGAAAGGCGACATCTCTCCGGAGTTGTAGCGACTCCAAGTTGCTCGTAACGTCTGCATCATTCACAATGCGGATGGCCCGCCGCTGCAATCCATCCAAGGCATCGAGCAGGTACTGGGCGGATCCATCCCAGAGGTGCGAGCAGTACTCCATACCCGGCCGGACCTGCGCTTTATATATTAGCGACAAAGCTGACCGGGCGTGAAAAACCGACGCACCCTGTTCAGGACTCCTGAAGTACCTGCTCGATGCCTTGGATGGATTGCAGCGGCGGGCCATACGCATTGTGAATGATGCAGACGTTACAAGCAACTTAGAGTCGCTACAATTCCGGAGAGATGTCGCCTCTCTAAGCGTGTTCTACCGCCTGTATCACGGTGAGTGCTCTGAAGAATTGTTCAACTTGCTCCCCTCCTCTACATTCCTAACCAGAACCACGCGTGCTAGGTTGCGAAGCCATAGCTTGACGGTCCACACCATCCCGGCGCGAACCAAACGGTTCTCAAATTCGTTTTTGTGCCGCACCGTCAGGCTGTGGAATTGTTTGCCGGCGCACGTGTTCCCTCCTTCCTACAATCCAGGGTCCTTCCGCCGCGGTCTGAAGAGGCACCTTAGCAGGCCGGCATAATTGTTTCCATTGGCATGGGATTGCCGTCCGATGCCAATGGATACTCTGCCTGGGCGGCATTGGCACTTTCC
Source organism: Hyles vespertilio (assembly GCA_009982885.2). Lineage (NCBI taxonomy): Eukaryota > Metazoa > Arthropoda > Insecta > Lepidoptera > Sphingidae > Hyles > Hyles vespertilio. The sequence goes on from CM042807.1 coordinate 4,949,146, forward strand.
ATCAGGTGCAATGCCGCCAATGTGCCAGGCCATTATAAAAAAAAAAAATATGATTTAAACTATACGAGTAACTTTTATACTATAACTTTGGCGAAATTACAAGATATTAAGTAACTTGTAACTTAAGTTAATATAACTTGAAACGATATAAAATCTTTTTTAGGAGAGAAACGTATGCCATTGTCAAACCATGTAACCGCCATAGATAAACGTGTTTAACAAATGTTTGCACGATACTTTTTTTTATATCCTTACGATAATCGAGTTTTCGAGGCGAGAAACTCTCTCCATGGAAAAGGGGCTTAAACTATCAGATTGGCTTATTATTATTCAGATTGGTATACTTAACTCAAGAGGCTATGAAATTCACTCTTGTCTCCCTTTGGCTTCTCAACATAGTTTTTCAAAAGCCATGTCCTTCAATGTTCCTGCCAATCCTTTAGATCCTCATATATTCTTAGTGTTCAGGGGCAGTGGTGGTCAATGAGACGAACGGCTGTTTATCACCATCTGTTTATCGTATTTCTTGTATATCGGACTCATACCATAAATTTATCTAACATCATAAACTGGTGGTAGGTCTCTCATAAGTGAGAGGCCGCTTGGATGGGTACCAACGAATTGTCTATTTCTCGCGCACAGCAATTTAAATGCAATGTTGTGTTTCGGATTGGATGTCTCCAATGACATTGTGGCCAGAGTAATTACTAGTCATATCTAGACATCTTATGTCTCAGGATGGTGAGCGTAGTGGAATGCCAACCATTGCCTTGTAATTCAAGGTATTTTTTGGTTTTGCTTCTGTTAGTGATCAGTGGTACCGCTTACCATCAGACGAACGTCATGCTCGTCTCGCCATTAACTGCATTTAAAAAACATAATTTGTGTAAACAATATAAATATTGATTGACAAGCAATTACGTTTTACATTACTATGAGTAATTCATAAATTAGTCACTTTTGAGTTGGAACTAAATTAGAATGTTTATAAAACGCCGTTTATGCTTAGTAAGAAAATATGAAATAATAGTAATTGTATCATATTTTATTTTAATACGTGACTTTATGCACCTAGGTTTAAATTAGTACTTAAATTTCAATCAAGTCACAAATGACAAATTAAATGACCCCCATGAATCACTTTTAGCTTCATGTTATAATTTATTTGATAGGAAACTTTTACTTGACGATTGATAAATCGGCCCTTAGCTAAAGAGATATTTCAGCTGGTATATGAAAAGTTTCAAAGGCCCACCATAAAGGTGAACAGACAACCTGGTTAACGTGGCAGAAAGTCGCTGAATGCATTCCAACTCCAACAGGTCTATGTGGCGATCCAATGAGCAGGACTACGTTCAGCAGTGGACTTCCTTTGTCTGAATAGAGAGAGAAAGATAATCTGGGCAGACATTGGGAGACATTATGTATTGACACTGCCAAATGACTAACCCACAGAATAACAGGTTGTATAAAGGTATACCAATTTGTTTCAATTCTTGAGGTTCGAAGGCCGAAAATACTTCGCAGTTTTCGATACGCATCACACAAAGCACGTAAATGAATATTTTTTTTTTATTTCCTGCACATTTTGTCGAAAGCAGTGTAGTCTCTAGATCAAGTATCAACAGGGTTGAGATAACAGTCTCGCCAATCGACACAATTTTATCGGCCTAATGCAATCTGGTATAAAATTGAAACCGAAACATCATGTATGTTTCGGTGGGTTATTAGGTCAGGTTTTCCATCAGTGGCAAACAGTGCTTAATAATAATAACTTATGAGTTATATTGCTTCTGTTTTGTACTGGTTTGACGCCTAATATAAGGCTATTGACCTGCCTAATTATAATGAAAAAATGCCTCAATTTGACATACATATAACACTAGACCTGGTGGGAGGGACCTACCCTCATATGTGAGAGACCATCTGGGTAGGTACCACCGCAATGTCTATTTCCCCCAGTGTTCATGCACAGTTGTGTTTCGGCTTAAAGGACATTGTAGCCTGAGTATATATTGGACATATTGAGACTTAAAATCTTATGTCTCAAGATGGCGAGCGCAATGGAATACCAAGCATTGCTTTATAATTCGAGATGTTGTTTGGTTTTGCTACTGTCAATGAGCTGTTGTATCGTTTACCATCAGTCGAACAGCATGTTTGTTTTGTCATGCATTGCAATAAAAAAACGGGGAAGAAAAACATCGTGAACAAACCTGCATACTATAACAATTTGTAAGAATTTATATAGTCTATAGTATGTAAAGTCCGTCAACACGTGCTAGGCCAGGGTTGTTGACTATACGGCTTATATCCTCTTTCAATCGTACTTTCTATTATAGAGAACGCCCTTGCCCTTCAGTAAGATTTATATGGGCTTATAATCGCACAGATACAGAAAGTATTATTCAGATATAAATCTAACTCGGGACCTCCCATTTCACGAATAAATATGCATGCGTATGAATGGCATTGTAACAATTAATTAATTCGCAATGCGTACGATTCTGAGGAATTCAAAGTTATGTTGAGTCATTTGTTTTTGTTTTTTTTTCCTGTGTTTGATCTTCTTAAAATGTAGATAGAAGGAAAATTGTGATTTTTTACTATATAACAATGCAAGGCGACTACAGTATTATTTTGTTCTCTACTATACTTCAGCATGCTTCAAACCAGATGTTTACTATAATAACTATATAGATACTTTGGGTCCACTTTAGAAACATAGGAACTATTTCGGGTGAAAATTAATTAGCATATATAAACTCAACGTTACTGCCGTACTTTAAGTTTCCCATCCCATTCCTGTAAGTTTGAAATAAATAGTATCGAATATATTTGAATTTCTTGCACATCCCACGGAAAACATTTGACTAACACCAAATATATGTAGCTCCAACCCGCACTAGGCCAGCGTGGTGGACTATATGGCCTAACCACTCTCAATCGTACTGTCGATTGTAGAGGAGGCCCGTGCCCTGCAGTGGGACGTATATGGGCTGATACAGAAGAAACATATGTAGGATTTTAAAAATTGTTATTTGTCTCCATAACTATTGTATGTAATAAAATCACAGCGATTTGATTCGGATGTCGGACAATGTCGGACGCCCGCCTACAAGGTGGACGGACGATCTGGCTAAGGTTGCAGGAAGTCGCTGGATGCAGGCCGCTTCCAACAGGTCATTGTGGAGATCCTTGGGGGAGGCCTATGTTCAGCAGTGAACTTCCTGTGGCTGATATGATGATGATGATGATACGATTCTCTTTATCACCCACTCCATTTGAATATCACAAAATATTTCACAATTTTATATTGGCGCGAAAATAAGAAGACACAATAAACAATCGTATAAAAATAACAGATTTCAAATTCAAAAGTAATATTTTGGTTATTTTTAATTGTAACAGTATTTATGGCCAGACTAAGTATGTATTATACTTATATAATTACATTGAGCTAGTACCACTTCATATAAAATTATAACTATTGAAATAAACTATTGAAATAATTATAACTATTGAATTATAACTATTGTTCTCACCCTTATGCAGTCATTACAAAACCACCAATTAGGTCAGCAGGCCACCGCAGCTACATCTGAGGGGATTTACTTGTTTCAAGCGAAATGCTGAAGGTGAAAGGTAGGCTCAGCAGACCATTTTAATTGCTGTAGGTTAAAGAATCTTATTCCAAGGGAATATGAATGGAAATTGCTGGCACAGTAGTATTTAAAGGTAGATTTACAGACAACAGGCATTGCTGTGGGATGTGCAACCTTGTGTATAGGGAATATGAGCGAAAATTGCTTGCAGTAGTATTAAGAAAGTCACGCATGATGCCTAAATTGGTATGATGGAATGCTTGTATTCGTACGTCTGTGTTGAGTAATGTTTTAAAATTGATTCGGCAAGTGGTAGGAGTTGAATCCGCCCGGATATCAACAACCTTCCATGGTGTTGAGAAACCCGTCATAGTATTTCACACAAGTGCCGTCTGTCGAGCTCAGCATATAATATGCGAATTTGATGGGAACGGCTTAATTGTATAGATCAGAGAGAAATAATAGTTTGATGTTGGTAGATAGGTAGATTGTTGGTAGATGCCCTATCAAAAAACGATTGCACTTATTATCAGGATTTTTGAAACTTTGTAGTGACAGTATGAAAAAAACTTGTATACTGCCCTCTCTTTTTATACTTTTCTTATCCATCCAAAGGCTGAAATCGCCTAGGGTCATAAGACCGCCAACTGTACTCTTTAATTTTATTTGAAAAATATTGTCTGTTTTTTTGTTCTTTTTGTGTGCATAAAGAATAAAAATAAAATAAAGAAACCTACATTCTTCCACCAACAAACCAAGACTCTGAAAAGGAAAAACAGTCTTCAAAAACCTCAAACCATGCTCACCCTACAATATGGTTGTGTATAAAAGTTAAAAATTAACTGTAATTACAGTGAATGTGTTAATACGAGCCACTAACTGTCCGGCGTCACGTAATGTCTCAATCCTTATCAGTTGTTACAGCCAATTTTGTGGGGGTGTGGACCCCCAAAACAGACATAATTGGAGATAGTTAGCAGTTACTCTGTTTTTACAAATGGCTCTATTACTCGTATCTACAATCCTAGTTTCGATATATCGACATTAAATAAATGCTTAGGATAGATTAGAATAATCAATAATCCAATAATAGAATAATCCAATTTCACGATGTACGGTTGGAAGATCTTTTTTTATTGCAATGAATGACGAGACAAAATTGCCATACGCCTGATAGTAAGCGATACGAAAGCTCATGGACAGTAGCAAAACCAAACAACACCTTGAATTACAAAACAATGCTTGGCTTTCCACTGCGCTCGCCCTTCTGATAATTAGGATGCTAAGTCTCAAAATTTTCAGTAGTTACTCCAGCTACAATGATAAATAACACAACAGTGCATTTACACATTACACCGTGCATTAAAATCCTCTATTATCCATTCTCCATGCTCTAATGCTAGATAACTAGTCGTCAGTTTTATGTGTTCATGGACAGCAATAACCATTTTGATGAGATAATTCGTCACTTACAACAATTAAGTTTACAAAAAATCGACCCATTTTAATTAAATACCTACTTTGTGACGTAGGTTATCATAATCCAACAGGTAAGCGTCTTACTCATTTTCAGCTCAGTAAATATTAACCTTTACTATCAGATGTTTACATACTCGTAAAAGCACATTCATAATATGAGTGTACTTCTTATCTCGCTTAGTTATAATTTCATTCATACTTCTACCATCGACATCGGAAATCATAAGGAAAACCTGCAATTCATATGAATTTATTATTCTGAATAGGGTCAATTGATAAAAGTCAAATGATACCATAGCGGTAGTGACTTCGCCTTCGCCAAATGGCAAGAAATCATGCTTGAGAGAAACCATTGAGATAATAAACTAGAGGGTATATTGCTAACAATGTTAGCGGCAAAAAGAGCACATGTATCGCTAATTTTGTTTCTGTCTGCCTCACTTCTTGAATTTCACACGATATTTTCACATGTTCTTCTGTGTTCTCGCTGTCCTAGTTGCTATAAATGTACTCAACTTTATTCGTGATGCGATGGTAAATATCTCGGTGGTAGGATCTTTCTAGCGTCTTTATAAAATTCCATTTTTTACGGGGAGAGTTTCTCGCCTCGAAAACACAATTATTGTACGGATATAAAAAAGTTGCATTGTGTAAACATTTTTCAGAACACGATAATCTATGGCGGTTCGATTATGCGATAATCGTATACGATTCTCACCGCGAGTAACTCTTCCCGTGTAACTGTGGCTTAACTCGTAGTGCACTTTGAGTGACCATTCCAGATTAACATTCGGTAACTTTGTCCGTTCATTAAATCACTAACCATCTCATTATTCTGAAGTGGGTTAGACTCTGTGGTGATTTGCTGTTATTTCAGGAGGCAATTTTATTATTTATTAGTTGTTGGGAAATAAGCTTGACGAGCGATGGGTGTCATTAGTAGCTCCATTACCTGCATTTGAAAGATGTAGGCGTGCGCGTTTATTTGACAGGCTCCGCAGCGCAGTTGGTTAGACACAGGCTGTGAACGAGAGGCCGCGGGTTCATTCCGCACACAGAGACAAATGTTTGTGTGAGCCACAACTATCTGTTTCGGGTCTGGGTGTTTATGCGACCGAAAAGTCACTCGGATTCCCTGATAGCCACAACGCAAGACTTGATCTTAGTGTGGGGTCAGCACTATGTATGTGACTGTGGGATGTATTAATTTATTTTATTTATTTGTTATTTCTTTCCTCATAACATCAAGCCAACCGTCTTTGGGGAATTTCGGACCTCTAGCCGTGCTTTGTTTATACATTTTATTTATTGATTATGATCATACCTATATGTTAAAAAACGACTCTTTTTGACATTTCCCACTTAAGAAAAACCGCAAACTGGCACAAAAAAAAAGTATTTCCAAATCAGTTTTCTATTGGATAGCTTTTTTTTCCTCCTTTATCTGTATCAGCCCATATACGTCCCACTGCAGGACACGGGCCTCCTCTACAACCGACAGTACGATTGAAAGTGGTTAGGCCATATAGTCCACCACGCTGGCCTTGTGTGTGTTGGCGGACTTACATACCATACAAGTTTTATAAATCGCTATGGTATGCAGGTTTCCTCACGATGTTTTCCTTCAACGGTTTAGCGCGTGGTGATTGACTATTAATATACACATGACTCCGTATTAAAATCAAATAAGTGCACACGCTTATTTGTGCTCTTATTTCTCTTGTAGTCTTTTAGGCCGTTACTTAAAATCTAGTATATATTTGATCGAAGTGCGCGGGCGCATTCAGTCCCGGAGATTTCATATGAGATTTTTAGTCGAAACACTGAACCGAAACACACATAAAGAGTTTTGTCCCATCTTGAATTCGATTTAGGTTTACTATATATCCCCAGGCCATATATAGTAAACCTAAAACAATTGGCTACAAACTCGTCATAGCCTTATGACGGCACGTTTGGACTTCCCTCCTATTTTTAACTATCCTATTTTTAACTCCTGAACTAATGTGTGTGGTCTACAATTATTAATTTCTGAACTGGATCAATAATGCTTGAGACGAAAATTCCCTTGTAATTTCAAACACATGAGACAGGTGTCTTATAAGGTTCTGCTTAGTGTATGCAACTGATGATCATTATTTGTGTAATGTTTTTTTTTTATTTATCGTTAATAAGAAATGACGTCACCAAAGGCAGGTGGCATACTCTGAAGAACAATTATTAGTAAATAATATTATTTATGCAATAGTATATAATATGAAGTGCGTGGTGGCCTGTTGATAAACGGACTAGACGCGGCTGCCAACCTGTTCACGGTGGTCGAGGGTTCAAATCTCAGGGCACACCTCTGACTTTTCGGACTCATGTGTGTATTGACAGTCAATCACCACGCACTAAAACGGTGAAGGAAAACATCGTGAGGAAACCTGCATACCATAGCGATTTATAAGAATTTCTATGGTATGTAAGTCCGCCAACCCGCACTAGGCCAGCGTGGTGGACTATATGGCCTAACCACTCTCAATCGTACTCTCGATTGTAGAGTAGGCCCGTGCCCTGCAGTGCGACGTGTATGAGCTGATACAATACAATACAATACAATATGCAATAGTACGAAAATTGGTTTTGTATGTGTTTAATGACTTTCAGACAGATGTCTTGTAGCTGACGCAGATACGGAATAGCTGACGTGTTTGGTCAATATCATTCATAAGTATTGCACTGAATTGTTGCCAACTGATAAATGCTGTATTAGCTTAACTATAAACGTGATGCAGATTAGATTCGTATTCAGAGCGGCGCGTTTTTTATGCGCATTCAATAGTTTTTGTAATGTATTTTTTAGAGTATGTTGTAATATTTAATAATCATCTTTATCTAATCTACTTTTGGAAATGCGTCCTCTATGACAGTCTGACCTCTCTTTCCTTATAATAAAATGTTTGTTTTCCATAATATAGTATCGTGTGGTTAAGACGCCGGCTGTGTAAGGATAGGTCGTCGGTTTGATACTCGTACTGAGACTATTTTATTGGGAACTATAAATGTATTTTGTTTCATGTCTGGATGCTGTGTAATATAATCTTTTAAGATTTGTACGTTACTGAGTGTTCAAGATGGGAACTATAATCTACATATTTTGTTTCATATCTGGATGTTGTGTAATATTATCTATGACACAAGATTTGTACCTTACTAAGACTACATGATAAAATGTATGTATGTGACTGTATATTTAATTTCCGTTAATTACTTTCTCGTGTCTAGTTAAAAGCTAAATCATGACTATCATTAAATACGTGTAGTTGATTCAGTAAGTTTACAATATTATGTATTTTAATATAAATCGTGATACAATAAAGTAAATTCCATAAAAACCTTCGAACATTCTAATAACTCATAGTAAGAGGTAAAATCAGCGTTTCTTAGAATGACGATTGTATAAAACCATTAGTACGGGGGATTACAGAAGCATACGTCCGCTTATGAATAAAAAATGTGCTACAATCAAAGCGTTTATTTTCACATAGCTACATCGTCTCCAAACCTCGGTCTGAAGCACCAAAAAACCGCAAAACACTGCGCAAACTTTCACTAAAGCAAAGTCCGGTGTTCCACCACACTCGTTCACCGCATCACAAATGTGAAGATCGACTCAATCACGTCATCTAGATCCTTGCTGAATGGTGAGAGTTGAGCTTCGTACGACGGCATCGACTTCTCCTTACCAGCCACCATGAGATGGCAGCTGGGACCAAGCAGGTTCACACTGTCTCCACGCCACCGCTTGTCTATGTTCACTGTTCCGTTACCACCCACAAGGTTAATCACACCGTAGTTATTCACCACTTCAACGCGACAGTCGTTTCCGACCACTTCGATGTCTCCCTGGTTGATTCCGACCCGCACGATGCAGTGGTTGCCGACCACCTTCAACAGAGACCCGTTGATCTCCATCGTCACCTTCTTCTTGTTGCCGACGATCGAATACTTCTTCATTTTGGAATTTGTTTTTTTTTTTAACTTTAAAATTAAAATTGGACCTTTTTAAATCAGTTCGATTTTTGAAAATAGAATTGGATTTTTTTAAATGGAATTCGATGTTTGAATTCAAATGTGTAAGAAACTATAGCTGTTCTGTCTCGCTGCGTCTTAGCGAATGATTATGAGCGGCGCCGGTCGGGTTTTATAAGCGGCGGCGCAAGCGTCTTCACCCGCGCGGCGATAGGGACTCCCCTCTATGCGTCACTCATTGATGGAACGCGAAGTGTAGATCGAGATTTGTTTAGTAGTAACGAACTCTCATCACCTGACGCCGCTGCGAACATGTTTATTATACATTTGTATAGTTATTCCCCCGTATAATCATTATCGGTAAATAACTTTAAGCATTATTTTTTTATGTTTGTTTTACGGAAGCTAATTCTATGTTGATTGTTTATATTTATGTTTAGGTTCTAGCTTTTTTAATTTAATTATTTTGATTTTAATCTCTGATCAAATATTAGTTTATATGTTTATATTTTTTGTAACAATTTTTTTTGTAGCAATAATAGCTATGGTGGCTATGGCCAGCGTGGTGGACTATATGGCCTAACCACTCTCAATCGAACTGTCGATTTTAGAGTAGGCTCGTGCCCTGCAGTGGGACGTATATGGGCTGATACAGAATAATAGCTATAGCAGCAAAGGAAAATATTGTGCGGAAACCTGCATACCATAGCGATTTGTATGAACTTCTATGGTGTGTAAAGTCCACCAACACGCACTAGACCAGCGTGGTGGACTATATGGCCTCACAACTTCCAAGCGTAGTCTCGGTTGTAGAGGAGGCTGGTGCCCTGCAGTGGAACGTGTATGGGCTGGTACAGATACACAATGGCTGGATATTTAGACATTACCTATTTTATACAAGGAAATTAGTATATGGGGCCCTGGCTATGTGAGAAATCATAGGTTAACAACAATTAATAGACGTTGTGGTTTATCTTTGATTATTTTTTCATATTGTCCAGTTGAGAATATCATTACAGAGCTGAGATACGTATGATCGCTTTAAGATAACCTTCGGAGATAATCTAGAGATTTTAATTAATAGCATGTAACAAAACACGAGCCAGCTATCTATTTTGTAGAAACAATCAGTACACCTAGAAATCTATGAACATAATAATTACGATACTTAAACAATTGCTAGTCTTTTTTTCAAGATAAATGATGTAAAACAAAAGATAGATTATAATATTATACAATCTTGGGGGTTACTCTGTGCTCCGACACTAATGTCGAATGTTCGAACGTTTGACGTCTACCTAAAAGATATAAGTTTACTACTTCGAAAAATCATTTCTATTCTCTACGAAATCTATTAGTTTAGTTGTGACGTGCGATAGAAAATTCACACATTTTGTAAATTATTTAGGCATATTTGTAAAGTTTACGTAGGACGTTCGAGCAGTCGTCGTAGTGTCCGGTTATAGAGTAACTCCCATTGTTATATTGTTTGGTAAAAAGACAATTAAGAAAACCTAATTGATCGTTTCACAAACAATTGCGTCAATTTTCTAAACTCTAAACATTACGAAATTTTAAAATCAAATTAATCTCAAGATAATACAATCAGGTAATGGTTTAATTGTGATAAATTCCATTGCCAGGGACATCACCGTGGGCCTCGTTACATTAAAAGTCGATTTAACCGATAAGCCTAAATGGCTTAGGCATAAGCTTTACAAAAAGACGCACTAATGACTATAGATCCTTACTTTGATAGAGAAATAAAACTGAGTTGTTAAGGGTTATTTTGAAAAATAGACAGTATATAGCTTTCTTGAGATTGAATTATTTAATCTAAATTAATTTGTGCTACAATTATAACTAGCGTCACCGAAAGTTTTCATTCACATTTGTTAGAGTTTTGAAGAGTTCCAATCAATATTGTATGCTAACAAACCTACACAAAGCCTATAAGATGAGAGGCTGGCTCACAAAATGTAGAGCTAACTTCTGCATTACTACGAAAAAAGTAAAATGTCTCGACTGAAGATTAGGTTATTTTCAAAATAAATACACACCTTAATATTATCATGAAATTCGTCGCAATAAACAAATACTACTTAATAATATAAATAAAACATATACATTTAATCGTAATGCGCACTTTAGAAGGGACATCACCGTGTTAGTTATTACACCTCATTAAAACCTCGTTCGAATTGCTACAGCCATTTTAATTGGCTGAAACGTCACGTGATCTTCATATTTACGTTTTAAGTTTTGAAGATTATAAATCTGACTTTATATTTTGGTGTAATAGGTGAATTTTGTTGGTTTTTGTTCGAGCTAAATAAATTTCTTCTATTTTAAAGTAAGCTGAGAATTTGCTGACGTAAGACGTTTATTAATTCCCCTGAGATATAAATAATCCAAGAAAAATAAACAATACCCATAGTTATTAGTAATCACTGATATCAACACTTGTAAAAAAACTCAAAAATTTTATGAGTTGAGAGATTGATTAATTAAACTTCTATTTAATTAAACTTCTATTAATTAAACTTCTATTAATTAAACTAAAATATGCATATACCAGGCATTATTAATGGTACCCGTAGTTATTAGTAACAATTAAGATTAAAACAAAGATATCGATTGTTTTGCAAAATTTGTATTTGCAAAAAAAGTTTCCTGGATAATCTATATTTAACATCAATTCTGATTATTATGATTAGTCTGCTCTAGAAATTAAACCGAAAAAACTATACAAAATTATTTTTCCAGTAATATCTTGAACTTGTAATATCTGCAATTACAATAAAATACATCAATTAAATAAATAAATAAAATAAATAAATACACCCAACAGTCACATACATAGTCCTGACCCCACACTAAGATCGAGTCTTGTGTCGTGGGTATCAGGAACTACGAGAGACTTTTCGGTCTCACAAACACCCAGACCCGGAAGAAATATTTGTGGGCCGCACAAACATTTCTCTCGGTGCGGGGATCGAACCCGCGGCCTCTCGTTTCACAGGCGGCGTCTAACCAACTGCGCCACGGAGGCTGTCAAATTCAATTGATTCTACTTATGAAAGAACACGTAATATTAAGTGTCAATATTCCAAAAAATATATTTCAGATTTCTCAAAATTGTAGCGTGAAAAAAATCACCACGAAAGTAGCAGAAAAAAACTGAGTAACCTTTCTTTGAATGACGTTTTGTTTGAGGAAAATACGTTGCGTTGAATCGCTATTGTTCCAATCAGATTAGTTTTGTGGGTAAAGTACAATGACTTCTTGTAAACATTTCGCTTTGTACTAGGTGGCCTGGTGGTCGAAATTCCACCATGATTCATACATACAGGGTATATCAAGACTGCTACCGAAAACGAAGTCGGGTGGACAGAAAAATTTGCAAAAAAAAAGCGACAATTTTATTTTTGTTATTTTTTTCCTGTGGCCATATTTGGGTGGTAAATACATTTTTTTCCTAAAATAATAGTATATACCCTTTTATTTATAAATACTCTAAGGTATAAAAGAGTTTAAATTATTATTTTAGCAAAAACTATGGAGTTACCACCCAAAAATGACGATATTTAAAAAATCATAAAAAAAAATTGTCGCGTTTCTAGGTGAAATTTTTAATTGCATTGTGTTTGTAGCCATTAAAACTACCACCCGGCTTCGTTTTCGGTAGCAGTCTTGAGATATCCGGTATAATCAATTATAATGTGACAGCTTCTGTGGTGCTTTAGACAACGGTTGTATAATGCCGCACTCTGCAGGTTCTATGCTACAAGCACACGGAGATAATTTTTTGTTTGGTCCACGTTTCGAGTCTGGCTGTTTGTGAGACCGAAAAGTCTCTCGTAACGTCATAAATATCACCTGCGACCGATTCGATCTTAGTAAGGAATCAGGACTATCTATGTATGTAACTGATGTGCGTATTTATTTAATTATTATTTGATATTGACCAATTACGGAGTATAATGGCATTGGGCTTAAAAACTAAGCTGTGGTCGCGAATTCGAATCCCGGGTGGGGAAAATTATATTGGATTTTTCTATTCATTATCAGTCCAGGGTCAGGAAATATGACGATAGGTTTGGCCCCCGGGATAGAACACACTAAACGAGACATGGGTGTCTCAACGTATTCTATCTGGAAAAAGGGCGTGTATGTAGTATATACAACTACATATCATTAGTCTGAAAATACATTTCATTTCAAAATACATTAGTCTTGATTTCAATTTGGAGACACTGATAAGTTATTAACTCGAATCTAATTAATTTGCTAAATATTTAAGTGAATGTACTTCGATATCGATATTTGAATATCATTTATCTATTGTTCATATTATAACAATGAATAATAATTATAGGTATTATTAGAGTTATATTTGAATATTACAAAATGTCCTCTTCTTACCCTTTATATCTTCATATTGTCATAATAAAATTATAAAAAAGAAGATAATTTATAGATAATATTTGACTTTGAATTACGCATTAGAATTCACTCCAAATTAATATATCCATGTTTTACATATGGCCTATTGCATCGCATAATTTAAATCTGTGACACTTGTCAATCGCGCGACCAATTTAATCGGGCCATTTACAGCCGCTGCCAATAAACAATCCCAATCCAAAATTTGCCGTTTGAGATTGACAGCTCAATATTTTTTCTGATACTATATTGCCAATAATCAATTTCAGTAGTGAAAAAACTATGGCAACATGGTAAATGACAAATCGAAAAGTAGAAAACAATCCAGATTGACTTCAATCTATTTTTTGCGATTGTTTATTGGCATCGGCCGTAAATCGCATTAGTTTAATCGATCATGAACTTATAATCTGACAAATCAGCTCACGATAACTAGGAAGTACTGGATCATCGACCAGAATTACGTATCCAATGCGTAGTTATTATCGAGATGTCTTTGATATGGTCATAAATAAGATGAAATGTAATCAAATAATTATATGTGACACCTATAGGTTATCTCCCTGTTGTGATTATGATGTATTAAATAATAATACTTATGTAAATAGTTATCTCGTGTTCACTGAAACGTGAAAGATTATATCTCGTTGCTATTTTTGTTTCGCTACGGTAATTTACCTGAAATCACGACCCAAACCGCTTAACATATTTAATTTTAGCACGTGACGTTGGAAAATGTGTCTTATTTTAATTCCTTTATTTGTATATCTTTTTTTTTCATACAGTGCTGAGTTCATGCTATGAACATATCTACACCTGTTTGTGTGTATTTTCTGGCACAACAATCTAGAGCATCCAAAATGAAAACAAGTAATTTTGATTTTTAGGATCACACAAACGTTAAACAAAGAGGAAAGATTATCCCATCAAAAACATCCTGTAAAAAAATTCCAAGTCTCGCAACTCAGGTTTTCTACCGCAAAAAGTTGTGAGATGCATGTAATACCAAGTCGATTAATTTATTTAGTCCTTGCTTAAGGGGCCTTCTAAAGGACTTCTAAGGAACCTTCTTCATTAACCGAAGGCTGATTAAATTATTCACAACACGTATTAAAAGTGTTATAAAAATACATAGTACAGAGGACATTTTTGTTTCCACATACATAGTTTAAATCAGAACGAGGTAAAAACAGTATTGAAGGTTTTATTTATTAGCCGTCAAGGAGAATGTAGAGAACCTGATTATGAAAAACCTACTGAAATATAATAACTACAATTAATGCCTTGGAATAATTCGTCTACCTCAGAGGTGTCCATTTGCTATAGCACAGAGTATTTCAAATGAAAAAATTGAGTAAGCCGATATATTTCAGTCACACCTTTGATACTTTTTTAATATTGTCTCTAATAGTATCTCTGTTTAATATTAAATTGGCTAAAAGTATTTTTGTAATTATAATCTGTGGCGAGACTAGCTTTCGTTTGATGGTAATAAATCGATACGACCGCTTCTGAACAGTGGCAAAACCAAACAACACCTTGAATCGCAAATTGCAGCAATGCTTGGCATTTCACTGCGCTCGCCATCCTGAGACATAAGATGTTAAGTCTCAATATTATGTCCAGTAGTTACTCTTGCTACAATATCCTTCAAACCGAAACACAACTGTGCATTTACACTGCTGTTGGACAGGAGAAATAGACATTGCGGCAATACCGACCCAAGCGGCCTTCCACCAATCTTATTTATGTATACGAGTTCTTGTGCAATTATTAATTAATAATATCATATGACTAAATTGCTTGCTTATCTTACTACAAAATTATCCAATGTTATTACAAAACATCCCCATGAAGACACTTTCACCACATTGTAGGGATTATTAATCATAAACCAGTTCAAAATTCTTGACTAAATAGGATGCGACCTGACCTAGAGAAACCCGAAGGCCTTTTACGTCCGAATGCTTGGCTTATATTTATTTTAACAAATATGTTTACCTACTGTGTGTTTACATGATTCTTTATGGTTACCGTTTGTACACGTATCTAAAAAAAATAAGGTTAAGAGCGGGAAGGTAAGTGTGAATTTAAAATATATGAATAAAAAAAGCAGATTAAGCTATCGTAATCACATTCTTGAAAATAATCGTACTTTACACGCACTCACTACACTTTTTTCTATACTTACGTCTCCTACCCCACCTTCTTATCTTACATCTCAATTTTGATACTTAGGCAGTAACCACGATAGGAACCTTCGGTCAACCAAAAATTTTCTTCTTCATTGCCCTTCTCACAACTCAGACTTCATACATTCTTCTTTCCCTATTCAGTCCATACTCCTATGGAACGCACTCCTCCTCGGAATCAGGGCGTCGAGTACTCGCATTAATTTTAAAAGGTCAGTTAAGCAACTTTTACTTGATCGCCTGGCAGAATCACTTTAGTGCGTATTGATCACTTTCCATTTACATTATATTATATATGTATATATATATATATTATTTGTGTATATGTATATGTATATATATATATATATATATATATGTATATTTATATGTGTGTATGCATGTGTATGTATATAAATGTGTGTGTGTATCTATACAGTTATATTTATTAATTGATTCAAATATATTTATATATTACATATTTTATGCGCCTACCGTGCTCTCTCTCTGCACCACCTAAAGGTTGACTGGTAGAGAATGCCTCAGGCATTAAGTCCGCCTTTATACAATTTGTGTATATGAAGCATTAAAAAAATAAATAAATAAAATAATGAATATAGCAGTGTTTTTACAATCGATTACCCTGTAATAGGATCTGACTTAAATACTATTCCCTACATAGCTGGAAGCTGCTCCACTATGCCACTTGACTGCCACTTGACCACATTGCCTGTGAACAACAATTACTGCTACTATTTCTTTTATTGCTATGAATGAGCATACCGTTCGTTTGATGGTAAGCGATACAACCACTCATGAAAAGTAGTAAAACCAAACAACACTATGCATTACAAAGCAATAATTCTTGGCATTCCACTGAGCTCGCAATCCTGAGACATAAGATGTCTAAGTCTCACTATGTCCCATAGATACTTTGGCTACAATGTCCATGAATGCCGTGAAGCAAGCTGTTTAACTGTCTCCATAGGCAATAAAATAATTAATTATAAAGGCAATGCCTTCAAAAGAAAATACTCAAACCTCTCACTACAGTAACAGAACAATATAATGTAAATACACGTACGCTATTAAAATAACCGGCGATCGTTTCCGCGCCGCCACTTCCCATTGCATATCCTGTTATTATTTTCCTTGTTGTGACGGTCAATGCTACTGGCTCGTCGTTTATTCACAACCTTTGCACGTGGAGTCTCGGTTTTTTACCTATATCAGCATTGGACGCAGGCTTCCCCCAAATGCGCTTTGGCTGAATGTTACCGGATGTGTACCAATTACCAAAGCATTTACGAGAAATTGCTATTACAATAGCGGCAATGGCACTTCAAATAATTTGTATGGATCCAAATGAAAAGGTGAATATTATTGCGCTTATTGGGTATATATTGGGCAGACTACTAATAATTATAACTATGGCCTCTGTCTCAATGCAACTTTCGCATGTAGAGTGGCATGCTCATTGGGAGACTAGAAACATAGAATCTAGAAGCTACAATAAATGAATATAATTGATTATAGGGTATTGTTACTGTCCAGCTCGATAATAGACGCTCTATAGACATTGCAAAATAATAGAACGCGATGCAAGTGTTTTGGAATCTAGGGCTCTACTCTGTATATCCGAAACGAAGTTCGAATCTTCGGACGACGATGTTGGACCAACATATACTTATGGTCGTTATTGACTTATGGTCGTTATTGACTTATGGTCGTAACTATAGACTTATGGTTACGATGTACGTTATATGAATTCGAACATTTCCAGAGTAAACTTCGATCATCCGAAAATTCGATAATGGATAGAAAAATCCAATATCACTTTGCCCAGCCCGGGATTCGAACCCGAGACCTCAGCTTTGTAACCGTACCTTAGTACAACTACGCCACCGAGGCAGTCGAAAAGAATCATGGTTGAAAATATCTCAGATGTATGTTATGAATTAAATTCCATCCATCCGCTAGTGTTGACTACCGGTTTGTGAGCCATGTGGTCAGAAAGCGGGTTAAACTAGTCGAACAAATCGAAAATCGAGGTCAATAACCTTTGTTACAAATTGTACTATCTAGTTCGTTTTGATGTTGCTATAATCTGGATATGTTTTATTATTCTATGGTTTAATAAAAACTATGTTTGCACCATTAACGATCATTAAATTTCATTATGACGCTAATTCGTTCTATTTATTTTGTGTACCTAACATATTGCTTATTTCACTTTATTGTACTCAAGCAGTATTGCGGCCAATATTTATGATATTCACACGTACAAATAATTATGGGATATATTTTTTTGTATATCTAAACCGGGTAGGAACCTACATAATATGAACCTACCTAATACCTATTATAAGCAAACAGGTAGTAAAATCACATAAAGAACTTCAACCTTGGCATCAAACCTAGAACCTTATAATTTGCAGCCTATTACGCTAAACTAATTACCTACTACACAAAAGGTCAATTCATCCGAAGGTTCTATTAATCAACACATGGAAAGGTCAATCCAACCTTAGTTTTGTTGCGTCTTTTCTTCCGCAAGAATACGGAAAGGAGAATGCCAATTTTACTGTGAAACTTAGTATCAGTGCAAAGATTCTTGTCTCTCTATGGAACCTACTTTTTGTCTAGGGAAAAATATAGGTTTCAATAAATATAAACATGATTGCGACCCAGGCCCGGAGTTCTTGGAGAAATTAACTTGAAGTCCAATAAAAATATTTTTTGCCTTCAGCTCTATGAACCTAATATAACATGTGTTTCTTTATATTATAAAAATCTGTCGCCCGGGAAACAGGAAAATGTTTAAAGACAGACCATAAAAATACTGTAATAAATTTTAAGCAGTACATATCGGTATCTACTATATTTTTTACCGATACTATGAATCTACATTCTCATTTTCCTACATTTCTACTTTACCACGAAGTGTGCATAGTAATAATTAAATCATATTATATACATACATGAAATTTCTTATCGTAAATTATTGATGAGTCACCGCTTACCAAATTGAAGTAATCTGAGCGTACGAAATGCCATCGCCGTGTTGTGACTTGCCACTTGTGAGTCATCGCGCCTTACGAGTCACAGATCAACGGACAGACAGGCTCGCTGATAGCTATATCGTCATTTGTTATGTCACCATTGTGTCAACTGGAATGATATTTTTTGATTATCTCATTTGTGATTTTTGAGGAAAAAATTGCAACAAATGCTGTTGGCTTTATGTATCTTCATTCTTTGCCTATTAGGAGGCATACATTTTATTATTCTATCAGAGATACGTAGAGTACAAAATAATACATTTTCATAAATAAATCTTTAAAAGAAAACCTAATAATTTCAACATATCCTGAGATCGGTACAAAACCATAAGAAAAAGATTGTTGATTTGCTTAGATAACAACTAACCATTATATATTTGTTTTATTTTTTCTTACTCCTTTTAAGTTAGTTTTTACTGTTCGATATCCTATTCCTTTGTTAAATAACATAACACTATATTCTCGGTTTAGCATACTGCTTCTTACTACAAGTAACAAACATTTCCTAAATATTGAAATGAGACCAACTAAAATGCAAATATGTTTTCTTTTGAAATATAAATGTCGAAATAATTAGGTTGCGGGTTTGTCGGAAAGAAAATTCAATTTAATTGGCATTCGTTCAAGCCCCGGATTGAATACCGCGAAATACATATTACGCGGTTATTAGGAAGGAAAACATCGGGAGTAAACTCGAAATAACTTTTTACGGTGGTACGTCACAATATTACACTTATGCTCCGATTTAATGTCTATGAAGCACCTAGAACAAGAAGAAACAACGAAACGAAAAACTAAAGCGCCGTGGTTTCGATTCCTAAACCGGGACATCATAAGAATAACAAATGTTTTTGGTTTTAGCCTGGGAAATGGGACCAAAAACTCCTCATCGTTTTAGGTAGCCGCAATAATATATGATTCGTATTTTTAGGATTCAATGTATGGGTAAGATTGTAACAATGATGTCCCCTATTTTTTAAAAAAGTCTAAGGCAACTACACCATACAGCTATAAAGACCAATAAATCAAATAAAGACCCGAAAATTCCGATACATGTCCCGATGGCTGCCATCCAGAAATCCCGATGAGTCACTGGCGCTTCTGCGTTTTTAATCTGTTGCGAACGGATCGCCGCCGTCGCGCCGACTCGGTGGGAACATTGTGATTCATGCGCACGCGCAGACGGTAAAAAACTGGACTAAATGTGGTCAGTCGCCTGTGTTACTATATGTTTACAATCAGGATGTTAGCTTGTCGGGAATGCACGAGGAAAATGTCTCGAGATATTTTTAAGAGCCAATTAAGGCTTGTCTTACTTATGTCAGAATCGAGCAAAGGTTCTGTTACATCTGCCTACACGTATACAACGTTGATGCGACCGATGGGCATTTCTTTAAACTGCATATACTAGGTACCATTTTGAAGCTCTGTACTAAAAATCAATTAAATAGGAGCAGTAGTTTAGTCATAAATGAATTTTTAAGTTTTTGCCCCATTTAAACACGATGTAGCTTTTCTAACAGCTGATTACGCCTGACGCATGGTCATTCACCTTAAAACGATAGCACCTTAGATTATATACTCGTCTAGATGACACATCACACCTCACCGCGCGGCTCAAAAAAAGTCTACCAAATTTGGTAGACTCGCTTCTCACGTACGTCAGTGTCATTTGAACTACATATGGATAACGTGCTCCCGAAAAATAATTAATTATGCCGGTTTGTGCTGTCGAATTGTATCGCAATTGTGTGGGAAAACTGTATAATAATACCAATATCACTTTCTATCGGTAACATTATTGTTAAACCACTATTATTTGAAGAAAACATGAACTTTTAATTCATTATTTTGAAGATGAGTTTCATTGGCCAGTGTTGTCAATTTATTACTAGGAAAATTTGTTGAAACTATGGGAGAAACTATAAAACACAAATATCATTACATAATATTTCGATCAGAATAACAAGAAGAATGGCATTATTTATTGAATGAGTAAATAAAACTTACTTACACGATATTAATGAAACCCAAGACGGCATGCACTTCATAGTAATTTTATTAATTCTTTGCCTTGCAGGTACCATTCCAAATTTCATAAACGGGGTACTGCTATTGTCATCTTTGAAGAAACAGCGAGAACTTATTCAAGGTCCTAATAATATTTTTAGACTTCCTACGGATTCCGTACTAGCAAATTGCTGGAGAGACATTACACAGCGGAAACGAAAAGAAGACCATTCGTAGCCTCACATGACTTCAGTTGTGTGTTCCGAACATTTTACTTATGATGATTTATATTTTACATAAATACAGAAATCAGATAACAGCCCAGGCAATAAATCCAAAGAGTTAATTCTATTCGGAAACAAACACTAGGAGATGGGTTTAGATCTTTATTGTTTTTACTAAAATGCGTTATAAATATAATTAATAGTATGATTACTTTAAATAAAGAAAAAATATTTTATTTAACCTATTTTGTATATCAAATAATGGGGAAAAGTTAAGTTAATAATCTGGAGTAGGCATCCCTAAACACACACACCTTGACAGTTGGATTACAATAATTACACGACACGTACTCACACATATCAACGAAAGTGAGGACACTTTTAGCGCATCGTTTGTTGACATTGCTCAATCTAGACGAGTATATAATCTAAGGATAGAACGTACTAAAATCTGCGCGTTGTTGCCGCTCTTACACAATAATAAGTACACGACAATAACACGCGCCGCACGCGACGTTGCCAATTTGTTATCTATTTGTACCTACAGGTCAATGAAATTAATTTACACAGGATGGTTGCGTTTTACTCTTATTTGGAAGTTTGTTTGGAACAAACAAAATCAAAATCTGAGTCCGCCCCGTGACCACGAAAGCTGTAAAGTGATCGAAACGTCGGGAAGTTAAAAATGTAAAAAATTAAACTAAATTCGCGATAAAATCCGTAAATAATAGTTTTATTTCAAACAAAATATCATTTTTGGTATTATTAATTTTTCTGCCGTGCCGAATTCATACCAAGGACGTATAGCATACATAGTGTAATTTAATGCCCATCGGTCGCATCAACGTTGTATATATGAGGTAACGGATAGATCGGTAAAATAGTTTGTTTTTACCGTCAGGCGTCAATTTAGCTTCATGATAACTAGCGTCTTAGAACCGTTCATCGCTGGTCATAAACCTTTCCAATTTACGGCACTGGGTAAAATCATAACTTCTCTTATTCAGTTGTTTACATATTGCAACGATCAGAGCTCTGGCTTCCCTAAAGGTTAATACTGCGGTACATATAAATACCTATAAAGATACCGTGGAATCAAATATTGTCTTTTTTGTGGTCAAATTCCGTGGTTCACTTAAAGAGTTTTTACGAACATCGAACTTTGAAGTATAGACTTTTAGTTTACAACGAACTTCAAAAATTACAATGCAATTTTAAACTTTAGACTAAAGTCGTACACGAGAAAGTAAAGATCATCTTCTTTGTTTTCTTGAACTGCATAACACCTTAAATCTTTATCCTTATAACCTTGACTCAAAAACCTCGACTGTGATTTAAGTCAGACATTATCTGTACGCCCACCAGTCTGGCTGTGTCATTATTGGCGCCAAAACAAGTGATAACGATACAAAACACATTAATTTTATAATTATGATTTTTTTTGTTTTTTTGCAGGATATCCTTGTGAAATTAGTGTTACACAGTTGGAAATTAATTGATACAAAAATATTTTTAACATGTTGCGGTCATTTGGTATTTTTTTATCTAATTGAAACCTATGCATGAACAAAGTAGATACAATATTATTAAGATTCCATCTAGTATTATGTCAAAATATTTTAAGAAGTATACCGTAAATATCTTATCTTGAAATTCATTGCATCATGGCTTTTATCTAAATCTAAATATTTTATCAGCATATACCGGTAACAGATTACCCCAGATGAAATAATTCCCGATTATCTTTAACTCAAAAAATTCTCCGTATTTTGATATGAGCTTCGATAAATGTATATAAAATCTAAATTCTTAGACGTTGTAATACTTTCGCTGAATGTTTTTTCCGTGTAATACGTAACATTATGAGAAAAAAAATGTCGTTAAGAAATCGTGGAAGTGTGTTCGCGGGAAGCGATGGCAGAATAAAAATAAAAATATCCCGCGTACGCGCGGCATTAAACAGGAAAAGCATGACATTAAGTCACTTTTAAAATATTGGAAAATACGGCAGAATGTTGTAAGTGTATGTATGGGCCAAGGTACACAGTTGCTGGTAGGTCTCTCGTGTGTGAGAGGCTGCCTGGGTGAGTACCACCGCAATGTCTACTTCTCCCGCCAAACAGCACTGTAAATGCACTGTTGTATTTAGGATTGAAGGACATTGTAACCAAAGTACATATTGAGACTTAACATTTTATGTCTCAGGATGGCGAACGCAGTGGAATGCCAAGCATTGCCTTGTAATTTAAGGCGTTGTTTGGTTTTGCTACTGTTAATGAGCGGTCGTATTACTTGTCATCAGGCGAACGACAAGTTCGTCTAGCCATTCACTGAAATACACACATATGAGTTCATAAAATTAAATTCAGTTTAATTAATATCGATCACTTTATCGGTGAAGATCATCTTATGAAAAGCTATTTATATGAGAGATCTCCAGAAGTATTAAATAATTGAGTAGAGTTTACCAATCTATTATGCCAGCTTCCTTCTTTGTAATTATGATAGAATCATATGAGAATTATCAAAGACAAATGTTAATGCAACATGCGTATGCAACAGTACGATTTAAATTAACAGCTTAAATAAGGTTTAAATACGATTAATATCACATTTTAACTGAATCGAATTAATGTTAGGTACCATTAATACTGACCTGGCATGAGGTTGTTATGTAACCTCACCGATTACTCGCAAACCCAAACAGCACCATGAATTGGGCATAGGTGCCAGGATATCCACATTTCACCTTATATGTTCCGTCCCACGAAGTGATAGGGGACAAGTTTATTGCCATACCGGGCACAAATTCCTGACGTTATAATGTATATGTAGAAAAATCCAATATCGTTTCGCCCAACCCTGTATTATAACCCAACACCTCAGCTTTGTAACCGTACCTTAGTGCAACTACGCCACCGACGCAGGCAGATTGATCTAAATACTGGTAATTCCTGTCAGGTACCTTACATTTTGGTAATTATCGTACTAATCAATAGAAATAGGTACAACCAAATGAATGGTACTTCCAGTCGGTTGCCTGCAAATCAGTGATCAGGTTTGATGCACTGGATTTTTTATACCTGCTTAATATTTTAAATCTAGATTATTCATTATCACGTCTGTGATCAGTGACGTAGGAGGGACTTACCATTAACAATTCTTATTAATTGTTGTACCTCTTGAATGAATACGTTTTATCTAACACCTGGACATTCCCTGTGTAAAGTGTTAATTTCCTGCATTTCAAGTGTTTTTGAGTATGTATATTCAAAGCGTTTCACGGTCCATTTTTACTATATTAAGTTTGGAAATAAGTTTTCTTATTATTATATCTTCAGCCAAGGGAAGTCTTTTGTTGGACGTAGGCCTCTCCCAAGGATTTTCACGCTAACCTGTATCGTTGGTAGCATTCTGCAGCCTTTTCTTTCGTCAAATCTAACTGTGGATTTGTTGGCTCCCGAGAGACGTCTTGAACTCAGAGCACCCAAACTCAAAATAAATACTTGTGGACCACAAAAATATTTGTCTTTAAACAAATATTTGTCGACTATACACAAATTTGTCTTCAAACAAATCTGTAAGTTATGGCTAATTTTAAATGTCACCAATAATTTTGATAAACAATTAGTATGTGTTTCGGTTCTAGAAGAATTATAATATTCCAGAATGACAACACTCAGTTACACTAACGCCAAAAAGTGCCTCGTAATAACCACTGAAATGGACTCGAATATAAATATAAAAATTAAAACCAATAACTAACAAGTTACTTATTCAGAAATCCTACACCCTTCGATCACAGTTATCGGTCGAAGCCTTTAGCCTACACTTGACAGTTTAAGATTCCAATAAAAATCTACGCCCGATAAAATAATTAGCACTTAAAAAAAATCCCTTGCGGGGACTTCTGATTTCATTTCTTTGAGTGAATAACTAATTGATTAACAATTACCTAATCATGTTTGTGTCATGAGTATCATAACTTCTGCTGTATACGTCACCCTCGACAGATCAATTTTAATAATAGCTCTTATCAACTCGAGTTTGACTCGAGTAGTAAACATGACGTAGGTATATAACATTGATTTGCTTTTGAGATAATGCAAATTATTCGCGATATGTATCGGCTGTTTTATTGCTTTGATTTTTTATTTTGTTTCATATCCGGAGTTTAGCGTTAACAAACAAAAAAATACGTCCAAACACCCAGTCTCCGAAAAATATTTGACCTTTGCAAGTAGGTATTTATTCGACTCTAAGGCCGTTTGTCCACCGCCGCCGTCACCGGACCGTCACCGAGAACGAGATGACGGCGCCGATTTAGCGATACATATATTTACTATGGCCTTATTGGTCTGTGACTATGACCATGTGTCCACCGCAGGCCCGTCACCCGAGAACCGTCATCCCAGCCGCCGATGTTTCGAGTACTTCGGCGTAACCGCTAGAAATCGGCACGGTTTAATGACGGGCCGGTATTTTGGTTTTGTCTATCATAAAATTTGTATAATAAATAAATAAAACGATATGTTTATATTTATACGTTCATTGAAGTTGTAAAGAGTAAAGACTGTTTGTGTGCAAAGATAAAATTTTGAAAAAAATGCCTTGCGCGATGTCTGCGTCATTTTAGAGCTCAACTTTTAAAACATGGACATCCTATAGTAGTTAAAAACTTGTGTTCATATTGCTGCAACTTGTCGAGACGTACATAAACGCTTCTGTGATGTATTGTTCACGTATTAGCGGATGAATTCAAAATTCTTTGCATTGCCTACGCCTTTGAGAGTACAAAACAGAAGAAGCAATTGTCCCCGGTTGAAACTAGCCATCCTCCTACTTTATTTTATTCATACTAAAAAGGAAAACGTGATTACCACGCACGACAAAGTGAGCCACCGATATATCGGCGCGGTGGACACACGACCGCCGTCACGTCATCTTAAACTCGGCCCGACATAATCTTGTTCTCGTAACGGTCCGGTGACGGTGGCGGTGAACAAACGGCCTAAAACCGCAATCTTTCAAATCAAACCGCAAGCAAATTATAACCGAACGTCAAAAATGAAAGTTCGCGATTACATAGGACATAGGCCTATCCTAAGGTACGCCACAACAGCCCAAATGCTGTTTTATGCACCCATCCATATAATTTAACCTAATAGAATTTTCCCTTCGCCCCTTTAAACACAAATGCTCCTCAGGTGCATTCGCTATGCCGGTTAAAAAAATAAACTTCACATTCCGCTCGTAGAATGCCATGGGAATGAGTCATTCGGTTTACAGAGTTTCGTTTATAACTTGTCCGTGTGATCATGTATCTTTCTTCGCTTATTGCTTCAGGTTTTTCATTTTCTGCAAAAGGATAATGAAAGCCTTCTAAAAGCTTCTCCAAGCCTATAGCATTTTTTTTAAATGGCTTTTGCAATTCCTTTCAATGTTGGATTCTAAGTATAAACAGCTTAAAATTCTTACGATCTATTTGTATCAGATGTGGTTGTCGGTCATACTTTAGTGAAACTCCAGAAACTGCTATTTAGATACTAACCTCTACGAAGGCTGCATTTAATATTTGACATTTTTATAATGCTTCTTTTAACTGTTTCTAATATTCTAGAGTAGATTGATTTTCAATTCATCGATTGAACTGGTATGAATAACGGTATTGCGTATTTGTCACGGGTTCAGGTGTTTGTGAGACCGAAAAATCTCTCGCAGTTTCTGATATCCTTGTCGCAAGACTCGATCTTAGTGTGGGGTCTGGACTGTGGTAGGAAAGTGACTGCTGAGTGCTGGGTTTATCTGGGGGCGCGGCCGAGCCCCCTCCAAGTCGAGTTATAGGCCGTAACATCCTTTTCTCGAAGCAATTCAGACCATTTTCAAGCCCCTATAACTTCGTTGTGGCTAAAGCATGAAGCCTGAATTTTCAGTTACTAAGCAGGTATTGTGTAAACACGGTATATTTAAAATTTCATTCAATTTGAACCAGTAGTTTAAGAATTATAACTTGTCAAACTTTCGTAATTTTGTCACTCACTGACTGACTGACCGATCATCAAAAGTCTAAGGCACTTCTAGCAGACATAGAACCTTCAAATTTAGAATGTAATTAGTGTTTAGTATCTAAAGTAAGGGAAAATTCAAATATTTCATAATTTGTGTCTAGTTTTCTAGATAGACCAACTGCGTGAATAACTTTGTAATCCCATATAAATGTATAGGATTACAAAGTTACATTTGCAGTTAATGAATCATTGTACCCGTATATAATGGAATAATAGTTGTAGATAGATATCTATATACATGAGGCATAACAGGAGGGGATATAGAGAGGGAAATGGTGTATTCAGCCCATGAAACTGTACAACATTCCTCTAGAAAAACATGACGAAGAAAAACTTGCAAATAAATAGATTAAATAACTCGAAAATATCAATTACAATGAAAGAAAGAACATTAATAATCAAATCCGCTATATTTGTGATAAATTGATACCTACAAAAATAAGAAAAATCCATAAGACAAAGGCTTTAAGAAAAATCGTTAGTGATATTCTAGAAGTAAGAAGTACCGAAAAGGAAAAAAGTAGGACTCTACAAAAAGACGTGAGATCCCATCAAAAACATCCTGTAAAAAAATTCCAAGTCTCGCAGCTCAGGTTTTCTACCGCAAAAAGTTGTGAGATGCATGTAATACCAAGTCGATTAATTTATTTAGTCCTTAAGGGACCTTCTATATAAAGTTATTACGTTAGTTTAATAACTATGGTAATCCATATCAATATTAAAAATTCTTTACGTTTTAAATAAATAGATCGACTTGGCCAGCAGCATTATGTATAAATTGTACGATACATTATGTTTTCATGCGATGGCCAAGTCGATCCATTTATTTAAAACGTAAAGAATTTTTAATATTGATATGGTAATAACTAACGTAATAACTTTATATAGAAGGTCCCTTAAGGACTAAATAAATTAATCGACTTGGTATTACATGCATCTCACAACTTTTTGCGGTAGAAAACCTGAGCTGCGAGACTTGGAATTTTTTTACAGGATGTTTTTGATGGGATCTATTTATTTACAATCACGAGTAGCGTGGAGTACGTATTACCAAACCGACTTTTAAGAAGTACATTTTGGAGTATTTTGTTTTTACTATACTAATCTGATAAGCTTTTTAGTTAGGGATTTTTTTATAAGTGTTTATACATTATACTTTTAGCCCATTTTAAAGCATGCAAACAGGTCATGCAACTTTGTAAGACATTAAAGATTACCAGAATAAGACTGTTGAGTCAGGTAGACTCGCCGCCGACCTTTTACGAAATTCGGGGATTTTTAATTTTTACATCTCGTAAAGAAAGCAAAAAAATGAAAGATGGCTCGTGGGAGCAATGATTTTGGGGATTTGTAATAAAACTTATTTATTATCTAATATATAAAATTCTTCTGTCACGGGGTGCGTAATCGAACTCCTCCGAAACGGCTTGACCGATTCTCATGAAATTTTGTGAGCATATTGAGTAGGTCTGAGAATCGGCCAACATCTATTTTTCATCCCCCTAAATGTTAGGGGTAGTCCACCCCTAATTTTTTTTTATTTTTTAGACAATAATTTTAATTTCTATTTTTTTATGATACAACATACAAAAATACATACAATCCTCAATTTTCACCCTTCTACGATCAACCCTTATTTTTTAATAGCCATTTTAGTAATTTAATCATTTTTCCTCTCCGGTCGAAAACTGATCAATCGTCATTTAATTAGTTATGCCCGCCAGATGTCTACAGGTGTCACTTCTGACCCAGTAAACAGCACGGAGTAGGGATGAGAACGAAGCCGGTCTCCTGTTTCTCTCACACAATACGATTATTGTTTATGCATCAAGTGTAGTAGTAACGTTGACAATTATTATTTTGCTATCTCAGTGTAACTCTCATATTAAATTTTAATAATTCCTATTTTATA
This sequence comes from Hyles vespertilio, assembly GCA_009982885.2. Taxonomy (NCBI): domain Eukaryota; kingdom Metazoa; phylum Arthropoda; class Insecta; order Lepidoptera; family Sphingidae; genus Hyles; species Hyles vespertilio. The sequence goes on from CM042807.1 coordinate 4,978,137, forward strand.
TATAAGATGTATATGGATGTTTATGGAGAGAAGGGACATAAAGTAAAATAGAATCGAAGGTACGGGAGAGGGCTGGGATAGATGACAGATTTGTTAGGACGAACTGTAAATGCACGTTATAAAACGGGATGGATAATAAAGAGAAGGGACGGGACGGATTGGGAAGAGACTGAACAGGCGGATGAGACGGGATTGAGCTGGACAGTAGGATAGCTACGTCAAGTTTAGGCATACAAGAGTTTATACGAAAAACAACATGTATTTGGTGTGGTGTGGAATCAAAAAATATATGCACCCAGGCGAAGCTGGGTCGGGCCGCTAGTTTTGTTTATATAATAAAATCAATAATTTTGACTTTGACATAATTACATCTTGATATTCAACTTTTGTTTACCAGGACTTCTTAAAATTAAAATACATCGCTCTATTGCTTATCTGATTAAAAATCTTTTTACATTGGTAACTTTTTCTCTTATATGTATCCTATGAGGTATATTTATATCTGAATACATTATTTGTAATTAAATTTTCTTTGTAAGTGTGAACTACATAATGATACATTTATTTATTCATTACAGGTATATGAACGAAACAAGCTCACCAAGTAAGTTGCATGCTTATTTATTCTAGGCTATTTAATACTTACATATCTAAATACATATTATTTTTATTATTATTTATTCCTGCACACAATCAAATAAACATACAGAAATAATAGACAATCAATAGTAGGTACAAGTGGCGGGCTTACCGCTCCATAACTAAATTTTATAACATTTTTTTACGGTTATTTTAAATCGAAACACTCGTAGACTCAAAACAAAAGAAATACTACAATACATTCATGCATAAATCTCAGAATTCTTATATTCATTAAATAACAAAAGGAAAAAGCAATAACAATACATTAACTTCACTCATCTGCTATATATAAAGATAGGAATTCCCTGATAAGCTTACGGAACTCGATAGCTGATAACAAACACACTGATAAGGTAGCTAGAAATGCATGATTCATATTTCATGCACTGTTCTCAGCAGTCAGCAGTTTTGATAGTCGGTCACGGCAACGGAAATTACCTTATACGGACAGATGACGAATTATACGTTCGACTTACTCGATTACGTTTTTCTGTCATAATATTAAGATTATGAATGTTTATTTGGAATTAAACTTCGATATGTTAGGCCATTTGTTTCGTGTGAATTGTTTCAACCATCGCATGAAAACATAATGTATCGTACAATTTATACATAATGCTCCTGGCTAAGTCGATCTATTTATTTAAAACGTAAATAATTTTTAATATTGAGATGATAATAACTTACGTAATAACTTTATACAGAAGGTCCCTTAAGCAAGGACTAAATAAATTAATCGACTTGGTATTACATGGATCTCATAACTTTTTGCGGTAGAAAACCTGAGCTGCGAGACTTGGATTTTTTTTACAGGATGTTTTTGATGGGATATCACGTCTTTTTGTAGAGTCCTACCTTTTTCCTTTTCGGTACTTTTTACTTCTAGAATATCAATAACGATTTTTCTTAAAGCCTCTGTCTTATGGATTTTTCTTATTCTTGTAGGTATGAAATTATCACAAATATAGCGGATTTGATTATTAATGTTCTTTCTTTCATGGTAATTGATATTTTTGAGCTATTTAGTCTATTTATTTGCAAGTTTTTCTTCGTCATGTTTTTCTAGAAGAATGTTGTACAGTTTCATGGGCTGAATACACCCTTTCCTTCTCTATACCCCCTCCTGTTATGCCTCATATATATAAATACCTATCTACAACTATTATTCCATTATATACGGGTACAATGATTCATTAACTGCAAATGTAACTTTGTAATCCTATACATTTATATGAGATTACAAAGTTATTCACGCGGTTGGTGTATCTAGAAAACTAGACACAAATTATGAAATGTTTGAATTTTCCCTTACTTTAGACACTAAACACTAATTATATTCTAAATTTGAAGGTTCTATGTCTGCTAGAAGTGCCTTAGACTTTTGATGATCGGTCAGTCAGTCAGTGAGTGACAAAATTACGAAAGTTTGACAAGTTACAATTCTTAAACCACTGGTTCAAATTGAATGAAATTTTAAATATACCGTGTTTACACAATGCCTGCTTAGTAACTGAAAATTCAGGCTTCTTGCTTTAACCACAACGAAGTTATGGGGGGTTGAAAATGGTCTGAATTGCTTCGAGAAAAGGATGTTACGACTGTGCCGCTTTTTAGCTCGACTTGGAGGGGGCACTGCCGTGCCCCCAGATCTTTAGAAAGTGCTACCCGTAACTTGGTTGAATTAAATTTTATTGATCTCTAGGAATCTATAGGTACACAGATATATATATAACTAATTGAGAAAGGTCGCAAATACATAAAGTATATAGGTACAGGAGTATTTCAGAGTATGTTGACAGAACCGATGAGAAAAGTGGCTAAATACTTGTATTTTACAATTGTTGATATAGTAAAGCTAGTTTCAATAATTATATGTACAATAACATAAAAAAATAACAAAACATAGCCTAAAATAGTCGCACAGCGACTCAATAAATAAAAACAGGATAAATAAAGAACAAAAAATGTTATCCTGGAGTCCCTAATCACTTTAATGAGGCGAATAAAATCAATCACCCACATTATTTGTTCTAGCCATAAAGTAGAAAACCGGGAAACACCCGCTCAGGTGCTAAAAAACGAACGGTAAATAGTTATTACTGGTTTTTTGCACTTTGATACTAAACAAAAAGGTCAACAAATTGGGGCTTACGCAACCTCGACACTCGCCAACTTTTTATTCGGTGAATAGGTACAGTCCGAATATATTAGCATACTTATTATGCTTTATAAAAATAATAAACACGCCAAATTATTTAAAATTATGGTAATTACCTGTCATTTTGGTTTAAACGTGTTTTTGTAAGTTAGTTTTGAATGGTGCAAATGACAAATGTTTTCGGACGTCATAGTTTAATTGATACAAAGATTTATACCTAACCAACAGTGGAATGTGACAAAAAAACATACGTACATATTTATCTTTTTTATCTTTCTCAAGATAAAGTCCTGCTAATATCATCGTATAGGTCAAAATATAGATTTCCAAATAATACGCCCATCTACTATTACTAATAATAATCTGATATTAGTCGCCCATAGATAAAATTATTCCGCCTATTCCCCTAAGTCCCCTAAGATGTTGCAGAATTATTTGGAATAAAACAATTATTCACAGATTTTAGAATTTTTACATTTTTTAACTGCCCAAGACGTTTCGATTACTTTACAGCTTTTGTGGTCACGGGGCGGACTGAGGTATTATTCATCCGCTCAGTGACTGTTGCAATTTAATTTCTCCTTGCGTCGTGCTCCTCAAGATCGAGGGTCGTGACTTTCCTTATGCATCGTTTCATTCGAACGAGCTTTCTCCATCTGGTTCGGTCTACGGCGATGTGAAGGGCGCTGTGGAGTGTATAGTCAAGGGTGGTACGGATCTGGTCAGACCAACGCACTGGATTCCGTCCACGAGGTCTACTCCCGTTTACTTTGCCGGACACAATCAGCTTTTCGAGGTTGTCACTGTCTTTCCTTGCAATGTGACCGAAGTATTCCAGAACTCTGCGTAGACCCTCAGATAATGGCTAAGATGAGAATCACAATTTAACTACGTAGGTACCCTTAATTTATTATTATTAAATTGAAAAGTTAGTTTAAAATGTTAGTTGGTTTTTGCGTTCCAATCTATGCAGAAAGAGCTCACTGGGTCTGGTCTGGTTGTTGGTCTTTTAGAAAATGTAGAATTGAATCCCATACTTGTGCAAGCTTCAAGCCATCTGCTCAATTGAAATTTGGATTTTTTATTTCAATAGCCTCGCGAAACAATCAATCTATGTGTAACATTCGCGTATGTAAAGCTAAGAAATAATTATAGAATTAATTGGCTCAAATTTACAACAGACGGACAGCAACCCTTTTAGAAATATTTTATTATCTTCTTCACGCAATCTAAATTCAAAGTCGATCGAATGGGACAAAATATTTTTGTATTAAAATAGGTTTTAAAACAGTCTATGAATAATGCCCTAAATGTACCACCATTGCCTAGTATAGATATAATAAATAAAACAAAACAAGGTTTCCAATGAATTTTATATAAATTATGATAATAGGTATACATGAAATAGTATCCGCTTCAATACAAACTGTAAACATTGACATACATTTGTATACACACCAAATAACATTGTTGACATATTAATGTTAATTAAATTTTCAAATACTTATACAAATTCAGATAATCATGTTGACTATTTTTTTTGTCGCAGTTTTTGAAATTAACACTACACACACAAATGTATTAAATTACATAAATGTATTAATTTTCGCCCTCAATTATAATTTGTTTAAAATGAAAGGGAATGGAATATCTATACTGGTAATGTAGGCAATTAAATAGCTTTGATGACATTAAAATCAATAGGTTCAATTCCCTTAACGAATATTTTTAAACTTAGAAGTTGATTTTTGATTGAAAAACTATCCTGTAATATTTTAAGCACCTGTTTTATATAAAAAATAGGCATGGAATTTTAAGTAAATTATCATCTTCAAATAACATTACATTTCAGAATAATACAAATTACGCGAATCGGAAATCGAACCCAGAGTCTCGCGGTTTACAATAAAGCGACAAATGTCATGATTAATATTAATTAAAAATGCTTTTTCTATTCTACGAACGTAGTTCAGTCATGATAATATGACTATGTATACAATTCATATTATTGTACATTTTACTAAAAGCTAGTCGTTTATTTATATTATTTTAATTGAATCACAATGATATTCATAATATTAGGAAATAAAATGGTACATCACATGTCTTGATTTAAATTGTTCACGACAAAAAATCACATAACCAATAGTAAAATAATTAATTTAAAAAGACAAACATCGTAAAAATTATACCAATTACATTTAATTCAATATATTTAAATCACAAAATCTTGGGTTTTTAACACAGATCTTCGTAGTCAGATGATTTTCACTTGGTTCATAAAACTAAGGAAATAGGTTATACATATAAATCCTTAATAAATCTAATCTACTGATTTGTATAAAATCACATGGCTACTTATAAATATCTAAGCGTCAGCATGTAAATTTGGCTACTTAAAATTCTACTTAATAAAAAAATTAATTATGAAAATATGAGATACAAAAATAAAATATATCCTGAGACTCTGAATAAATTATACAAGCAAACCGCTTACAACATTCTATTTGAAAAAAAAGCAGCCGAATGGATAACCTCCTTTTTCAAGTTGGTTAATTATAGCGACATCTCGCGGTACAATGTTGAGTCACTTGGTACTTGTGCGACATTTAGTTTGTCCAGCATTTTTGCCTTTAGTTTCTTTATTGAATAATTCAAACTTGAATGTATAAATTCAAGTGAAGATTTTAAAATTACTAATTAAATTATTGGCACATTAATTTGAATGGATTTATTTATTCACCCTCGTTTTAGGGCAACTTATTAATTTAAATTCCAGATTTTTTTCCACAACGTACGAAGTTTCTATCTTCGTATAAATTCACACATTCCCAGATTTTAATTCCTTTCAAGTATTATCTTGTTTTTTTTTTCAAAACTACTCGCATTTTACATTTTAATATTTTTAAGTTAGTATCTAAATAAAAAATATACTATATATTTTAAATTGTCGGGTTTGTTTTGCGGTTAAGTTAAATACGGTATAACAAATAAGTTTGACAATCCAAACGAGTTTGATATAATGCTACCATTGTTATACGTAGTACCCGAGTTGTTACCAACTGATATTTATGGTATAATTTTTGGTGAAACCATATTTTCATTTATGCGACCATACATGTATTAAGATTTAAGTAACTAAGAATTAAAATTTCAGATCTGCCAATTCTGATAAAAAAAAACATATATTTTTTCTCACATGTGCCTTGTGAATAGTTCACTATTTTTTGAAGGAATGCCCATTCATAGTATCGGTAAAAAATATGGAAGATCTCGAAACCTGAAGTTTTTGGTTATTATGGTTTGCCTTTAAACGTTATCCTGTTTCATCATCATCATCATAAACCATTTATCATCACATTTTACAATTTGTTCACAGAACGAAGACAAAAAAAAATGATTGGACTTCATAACTTGAAGTCCAATAATTTCTCCAAGAGCTCCGGGCCTCAGTCGCAATTATTTTTATATTTATTGAAATTATATTTTTCCCTACACAAAAAAGTAGGTTTCATCGAGGGACAAAAATCTTCGCACCGATACTAAGTTACATTGTAAAATGGACATTCGCCTTCCCTTGTCTCTTGAAATAGTACGACTAATAATTTAAGAAATATACCGGGTATCTCAAGACTGCTACCGAAAACGAAGCCGGGTGGTAGTTTTAGTGGCTACAAACACAATGCAATTAAAAATTTCGCCTAGAAACGCGACAATATTTTTTTATGATTTTTTAAATATCGTCATTTTTGGGTGGTAAAACCATAGTTTTTGCTAAAATAATAATTTAAACTCTTTTATACCTTAGAGTATTTATAAATAAAAGGGTATATACTATTATTTTAGGAAAAAATGTATTTACCACCCAAATATGGCCATAGGAAAAAAATAACAAATAAAAATTTATCGCTTTTTTTTGCAACTTTTTCTGTTGCATTGTGTCGGAAGTCGCTTAAACTACCACCCGGCTTCGTTTTCGGTAGCAGTCTTGATATACCCGGTATATGCAAGGCTTTAAATTATTATTTTTCAAACTATGGACACCCAAAAATTACGATATTTAAAAAATCGTAAAAAAAATTGTCGCGTTTTTTTGCGAAAATTTTAGTTGCTTTGTGTCTGAAGTCGCTTAAACTACCACCCAGCTTCGTTTTCGGTAGCAGTCTTGATATACCCTGTATACTAGTGACCGAACAATTTAGTCTAAATAGGGTAGTAGATAGTCATCAACTATGCTAACATTCATGTGCCAGTTGAAATGGTTGACCCCGGGCACGGTGACCACGTGCAAGCGTCCCGTGTTGTCCAGGGTTCGAAGCCCGATCAGGTCGTCCTTGTATGTGTCCTGGTTGTACAACTCTATAACCGTCTGGTTATTTTTGTCGTAGTATCCGAATTGGCTGAAAATTTTGAAAATAAAAAATGATTAAAACAAAAATGTTTCAATGTAATATTGTAAATACTAAATAGTCAATACCTAGTCCTAGTAATAAAGCATGAATTAAGATTAAAAAGATTGGATTAAAATTTATAAGTAAATAAAAGTGCAGGAATCGAACCCGTAATGTCTTGTTTTACAGCCAGTGTACCTACTGCACTACGGTGACTGTCAAGACTTGCATGGTATCTCTTTTTAAATATTAAGTTAATAATATTATTCTTATAATATTTTCCGTGTCAACCGAATGAATTGACTGACAAAAGTGGCGTACTAATCTAGCAGTTCCAAATTAATTTATATTTTATTAAAATACTGATTACCTGCTTTGCCAAGGCGTGATGACGTTGTCGTCCGGACCTCCGATTAACACCAATCTCTTCAACCTAAGCATGTTGGCCTTAAAATCGTCGGATTTTGCCGATCTAGAAACACAACACGCATAAATAATTAAAATTAAATGAAATATGTAGTAATAAATTACGGATTTTATCGCTAATTTGAGTTCGCCCCGTGACTACGAAAGCTGTACAGAAATCGAAACATCGGGAAGTTAAAGAATGTAAAAAATAATCCAAATTGTAATAAAATGTAACATTCGCGTAAATCTAAGAAACCATGTTGAAATATGAGTTCTTTAATTTCATAATGAGACAAAGCCTTCCCGTCAAATATACAGGGTGATATTGATACATTGTACTTAATTTAACATACATGTTCCTCATTACCCCAGCAAACATTGTACATACTTTGAAAAAAATATAAAGATATTTTTTTGTCAAAAATCGTTATTTTTGTTTTCACGATTTTTGGACACCCATATACGTACCCATATAGGTATTTTACCGCGTTGCTGAACTTCAGTTCGGTTCGAGAACTGACCTGAGTCGTAAAAAGACTCGGTATCTACAGGTTGGATCAAAATTCTTGGAACATAAAATTGCGATTTTTGACAAAAATATCAGGCAGTTGTTGATCAAACTTTGTACAATATTACCTATGGGGGTTAGGATTATGTGGTTTAAATTAAATACAATATGTCAATATCACCCTGTATATTCTATAGAGCTTACAATAAATAAATTATTCGATATCGAATTCCGCGCTAACTGCCAACTTAATTACCTCATAAATTGATCGTCAAATAAATAGAATGAAATAAAAATACAAAGAAAATTACACCGAGCCAATATCGGTTAAGGAATATTGTTTATGAAAATCTTATCAAAAGGTCAATTTACGTCACAGTATTAACTTTATTATTATTGTGACATTGACACGGATAGTTTTCCTGTTTTTATACAAAGCATATAAAGGTCGCATGCATGTCATTGACACGACCGCGTATCTACGAATTCGCATAACAAGAAACGCAGTGGCCTAATTTAAAAAAAACTCCGACGTATTGAGAACCTCCTCCTTTTTGGAAGTCGGTTGAAAAACGAAATCAAGTGCCGTTAAAATTAAAACAAAAAATGAACTGAATGAATGATCATTTTTAAATTATTTTCAATATTAATTATATTAAATGTAAAATATTATTTAATCTTGACGTATTTAATTATTTCAGTTAGTCCCAGGCCGAATTTATTTATATTAAGACCCAATTTTTTTGTGAAATTATAGCGTTGTAAATGTAGTTGGATAATTTATACGCTGTTTTGGTTATATTATATTAACAAAATATTTTTTGTATTATTTTTTAACTATTTATGAATTGAATTTCTTCAATAAATAATAAATAATAATTATAAAATGTCCAAAAAGTGAAATGCAAAATTTCAGGTTCCACCGAGATTTGAACTCGGATCGCTGGATTCAGAGTCCAGAGTGCTAACCATTACACCATGGAACCGATGGATACCTCAACGAAATTATCCAATAGTATTTCAAGTTTACTATAACAGACCAAAAAAAAAATATTTATGGAAATCCCATAAAATATACTCCAAACATAAATAGAGCGACAGTTAAGTATATGACAAAATAATCTTAATTTTTGCAATTGTTACAATAATATTTAATTGGTATGTTAAAAAAATTAGAGTTATATTTCGGCACACATACATTTTAATATAGTATGGAAATAATATAGCTTATTTTTACACTTTGGTTATGATGATTTAAGTATTAAATGAATTTTTATCATCATCCATTGGATACAGCCAAAAGTTGAGTTCAAAACTAAATTACTACCCTATGACAGATTGCTGGATTATAATTGGCAACAATTGATAATTCAACTGATATTTTAAAGAGAAAATATGTATTTATTTTGAAAAATATCTGTATCTCTAAAGAACATAAGCGATAAAATATTTCCAAAAAAGTGTATCTGCACCCAAACGAAGTTGAGACGAGCGGCTAGTACTTAATAGAGCTGCTACGGAGAAAAAAAAATCTGCTAAAATAATCGCGTGTAAAAAGATAAATTCCACGAATTTAATATCGACTCGGGTCTTCGGTATCACAAAACTACATGACCTTGCGGTCTCACAAACACCTCGACAAAAAATAAAATATTTATGTAGGAACATCCATATTATTTCTAACATAATAAAATATTTGTTTCGGTTCGTGGATGTAAATCGCAATTTCTCTTTTCACACCGGTGTCTAAATGCAATAGGAAATCTGCCATACTCGTTTAATTTTATGGTCATACTAGCGGTCCGGCCCGGCTCCGCCCGGATGCAAATACACTTTTGAAAATGGCGGCCAAAATGTTTAATTCCCACAATTTTTTTTTTATCTTTCGTAAAAATAGTTTTCTTTTTTCATAAAAAGTATCCTATGTTACTTCTTATACCTCCAAGAATATGTGTACAATGTTTCATGATGATCGGTTAAGTAGTTTTCGCGTGAAAGCGTAACAAACATTTACATTTAGAATATGAATAGGGATAGACTTACTTGATATGATTATTGATGTAAGGCAGGAATACGCTGTAGTTCTCGTACAAAGACTGGTGGTAGGGATCATTCCAGTAGTTCCCCACTGATGTATGCTGCCCAACTCGGGAATAGAACAACTCGTAGGCCGTGTCTGTTAATAAACCGGGAAACACCAGGTGAAGGAAGCCAGCTGAAATTTGAATTAATTATTTTTAGGATTATTCTGTGACTGAAGATTGTAAATAATAATAAAATAAATATATTGTAGAAAATTCACTTGATGAATCGTGTGTATCAAGATTTGCAAGGCTTTCCAGTCTTATAAGGCATAACTGACTCGAAAAAAGTGCTTGTAGATTAATGTAGGCAAATATCAGCACAATGTACGCAACCTCATGTTTGTGCATATAGCAATATCGTTTAGTTTCAAACAGTAAAGCTAATTTTATGCCTATTGTCAAGACTTCGGGCTAACTATATATTTTTTATTCAAAACATAAAATTCGTCTGGTCATACGCAAGTACTGGGAGTTAAATTCTAGACCGTAAGGTTACACGTGGTCATTGAACCAATCAGCCGAATGTAATACATGTCTCACTGCAAGGCACGGGCCTCTATAAAACCGATCCGACAAAAATCTATTATGTAGTGACATAGTATTAATAAAATAAATATGCATTACTATACTTTATTGACTTCTTAAAAAGTAAACAGCAATTAATGAAATATGAATAATTGCATGCTTCTGACATAAAAATTGAATACCATTTAAATATAATTCAATGTTCTACTAATTTAGAAATTGCTGGCAAACAAAAATATTTAGAGTGCCTGTTTATGTAACATATGTTTTAACAATTTGCAAATATTTATATTTGTTTTAATATGTCCCACTTCTAGCAAAATAATGATGCATAGACATTATTTGACTTTGTATACTCACTTGGCTCACTTTAACATAATAAGTTTTTGTATTATAAGAGTAAAGAAATCTGCCTGGCAGAAGATTAATTTTATAATACCGGGTATCTCAAGACTGCTACCGAAAACGAAGCCGGGTGGTAGTTTTAGTGACTACAAACGCAATGCAACTAAAAATTTCTTAAAGAAACGCGACAGTTATATTTTATGATTTTTTAAATATCGTCATTTTTGGGTGGTAAATCCATAGTTTTGCTAATATAATATTTTAAACTCTTTTATACCTTAGATTATTTATAAATAAAAGAGTATACACTATTATTTTAGGAAAAAATGTATTAACCACCCAAATATGGTAGGAAAAAAATAACAATAAATCCTATTATAATAACTTAAAATCCCAGTGCATTCCACTACATTTTATGACAAATCTTTTACTGTACAAGCTGCTAGGCTGTGGAATTAATTACCTGTCGCAGTGAGGCGGGCAGAGTCGCTGCCCATATTCAAAAGATTGGTCAAACAACATTATCTTTCACAACTAAACTGAAGAAGACATTGCATGTAATTTTTGCATGTATACCATGTATATTTATATACAACATGTAACAGATTTAAATGTAAAAGCGGAAAGTAGTACGTTCAGAATCAGCTACTGAACCGATATTTACATTTTTTTTGGTAGGTATTTTTTTTCAAAATAATTAGTTAAGACCAAGTAAATTACAGACACTCTTTCGTTTAGTACTCCGAACAAACGAAATTGAAACGTAACTTGAGGACATAAGATCATTTTTAAATGAATCACTAAACGAATACTCTAATAACTAAATCATGAACAAAAATGAACTTTATTTCGATAGTCATAAAGTTTATTTAAGCAATCTATCATTAATTAAACGCACACAACGATAGGCCTGAATAAACGTAATAAGCTACCAAAATAAATAACTATCATATTCTCTTTTCCGCACATTTAACTACAACTAGATAGAGCAGGATGCAGCTATTGTTTAATGCAATTTGATCCATCGGACAAACGACGCGACGGCGCGCGCGGCGGTACATCAAAAGGTTATAGGGATGCGCCGCGAAAAAAATTACTCCCGGGATTTGCAAGACCGGGCGATCCAAATCCCGCGCAATACATGCACTTAAATGAAACAAATTAAATTGTAACAAAATCACTATGAAAAGAAACAACAAGTAGGTATTTCTATGAAAAATAATTTCGCGGAACGTTTAAATGGTGAATAAATTCGGTTTATAATTTTGCTACAATGTATGCGGAATCCCGGTGTGTCGGATATCCCGTTATTGCAATCCCTAAATGGGCATTGGGCACCGACAATGTGAAAAAAATCTAGTCGTGCACCGCAGTTATCTGTGTTTACTTGTGTTTAAGTGTTAAGTAGATATTTCGACAACTTTCGCGCGCGATGTCTTTTCGGTATTCGAATATTGAATACACTGAAATGGTGAGAACTTCCGCACTCTGTGGTGATAATGTATCATTGGCATGCAGGACATTTAACAACAGGCACGGCACCAGTGTAGTGTCCGACAGTATCTCGATGCTGAGTTCGGAGAGCGCTGGATAGGTCGCGGCGAACCTGTGCAATGGTCAGGTGACCTAGGAGGTCACCTGACTTGACGCCTCTTGACTTTTTTTGTGGGGACGTAATAAATCTCTATCGGTATACTTCAGTGAAAGTACTAATGTGGAGGAACTAAAAAGTAGAATAGTGGTAGCCTTCCTAAAAGTGAAAAGTGACACTGAAGTTTTACATAAATTACGTAAACAATTACGCAAATGTGCATGAAAGTGTATCAAGGTGGTGGACATTTCGAACATATTTTAAAAAGAAATCGCCGCATGAGTGCCATGTAACACGTAAGTTAATTTTTTTGTATTTTTTGTGTTGTGATTCCCAATCTAGTCTTCGTTGTTAGATATTGCGTTATCTTATTATCTTATTCATTAGTAATGCAAAATAAATGACGCCCGTATCCTGCCGGCCTGTAGGAACAAAGTTTAGCGGAAGTGAAATTAATAATATTTTATAGCCGATTCATGCAAAATATTGTCTTATGTTGAGTTCGTACGCATTATATCTTGTAAGTAAAATATTTAGATTTTATAGTCAAAACACAAATGTTATGCTTACATATTAAATTAATAATAATTTGTTTACCAAGCCACCAAGTAATCAGTTACATACGTAATTTGTATTTCGTTTATTGTCAGCTGTTACTGTCGGCGGCGCAGCGTTCGACGTTAGGTACTCGTATGAATGGGTCTTGTGTACATGTGTGCGTGTCCGCGAGCGTGTGTAGTAGTGCACTCTTATTTGTAACTCGTAAGGTAACCATGTTAAGTGCCTACATTTGGTATAACTAATTTCATAAATAAAAGATTTTGTAATTATGGTAGTACGATTTCAAAGCATAAACTATGATTGCAATAATATTTTAAAGTTGGGGTGTCTGAGGTTGTGAATTAATCCTGTTACACGTTGTATATTCATATATATATTTGTTACTATGGTTATTTTATGTGTAATGTTGATACATGTTAGTTATAATATCTATTTATGTATGTGTTTATGTCTATGTATATATATTTATTTATATATGCATTAGGTATGTATACTTATAGATATATGTCCATTTATCCTTTCGTACATCTCATGGTATCCCAAAAATTTTGTTCCCTCTTATCCATCCCATGGTTGGTTGTCTGTAAGAGATCGCCTCGAGCGATAAGACCGCCTTTTGTATTTTTTTTTTCTTGTCGTTTATTTCTGTATTGTTAGTCTTAAGTGTACAATGAAGTTTTAAATAAATAAATAAATAACAAAAAAATTGTCGCTTTTTTTTGCAACTTTTTCTGTTGCATTGTGTCTGAAGTCGCTTAAACTATCACTCGGCTTCGTTTTCGGTAGCAGTCTTGATATACCCAGTATAGATTTTAAAACCCACAATTGAGTATTTTTCTTTTTTTTTTTTAAGAAAACCACACTTCTATGTTCAGTATAGCTGATAAACATAAAATATGGTAAGGACTAAATATAATAAAATATTATGTGGTTACCTCCGTATTGTCCGGCTTGTGGTGAGCTCAAGGATATGAATGTACTGACTGAGACATTTGAGAAGGTCTGCACAATGCCTCTTGCTATTAAACCGCCTTGGGAATATCCTGAAAGGATAAAAATCTATATCAATCTAATGAACTTGGAATATTGCCCTATATGGCCCTTGTTAGATAATTATTCAGGAAATCTGAAATTATAAAAATATTTGGCTACAAGCATAAAGCGCGCCGGCAATCGTGTGCGTTTGTTATTATCGCATGACATAACCACCATAAGATTATCGTATTTGATAAATATTTAAGTACATGATGCAAATTATTATGTTGTTACAATAGTTGCATTTTAAAATGCGAGAAACTCTACCTTTTACTGTACCTGTATGTTTAAATAATTTAATAACACTATGATAATAAAAAGTACTGTATGCAGATAGAAAAACATTTATAAACATACTAGCGGCCCGGCCCGGCTTCGCCTGGGTGCAGATACTTTTTTATTTTACTCCATACCAAATACGTGTTATTTTTCGTATAAGCTCTTGTATACCTAAACATGAATTAGCTATCCTACTGTCCTGCTCAATTCCGTCCCATCCCGTCTGTTCATTCACTTCCCGATACGTCGCGTCCTTTCTCTTAATTAACCATCCCGTCTTATACCGTGCATTTATATTTCGTCCTATTAAATCTGTCAGCTATCCCAGTCTTCTCCCCTACCTCCCACTCTATTATATCCAGTTTCTCTCTTCTTTCTAAACACTTTATCGATTTTGATTATCCATGCAATATCCCATCCCTTATTTCACCCCCACTATGCTGTTTTTCCAAAAATATTACGCCATTACTCTTGTTAGTAATAAAGAGATGAAATATTAATTTTCGTAGAAATGCACTCACACACACACAATTAACGTAGAAACAATTATATTTAACTGGTTTTTCAAGACACAGGCAAGCCTAATTTGAGAATCCCTGCAATATTCTCCATAATTATATAAAATTTTTATTTTATTCAGTTCAGTTCAGTTTTTATTTTTATGTGTTATTTTATTAAAGATTTTTCATTTTCAAGTGAAATTCTATCTTGAAAAGAAGTAAAACTTAATACATGTGAATATTATTTATTTAATTGTCCTATATTTATGTAGCATCATAATATACTCTTTAGTTTACAATAAATTCCTGAACGTATGCATAAATATTTGACAATCAATTTAAATGTCAACCACTTTTCATTACTGTCATTAATTTACATCTTTAAAATCTAAAATACGCCATAAATCGAATATTGTGGCTATGTGTTGTCGATTCGAAACCTTTATTTAAATACGTTATTTAATTTTAGGGAAGAGTTTACCGTATCGACGCTATGAACATTAAATCTTTGACAGTTACAAACCCATGAACATTTTGTATGGCAAAATGTTTTTTCTTTATTTTTTTATACTTTCGTCAATTCAATCGAGATAAAAACTATCCCACCTTTAAGTTGGAACAAATAACACATATCTACAAAATTTCATTATAATCAGTTGAGTGGTTTAGGAGTCCATCGCGGACAAACAACGTGACACGTGAATTATATATATTAAGATTTTACTTTATTGAATAGGAGAATGAGAATAATGTAAACAAATTACCTAATAGATTAATTCCCTCTGGATGTTGAGCAGATATATTAGCAACGTCCAGTCCAATCTCAAGAACTTGATGCCACATTGTTTCCAAACTTGACCAGCTCTCAAACCTATTTACATTGTATATCTTTGTGCCTGGGTGTTTCTGAAAAATAATTATATTATATGTATAAGTACAAATATAACTACTAACTACATAATTATATATGTATAAAGAAAGATACAATACAAGTTATAGAATACTTGTTAATTTTTTATGGCCTTCAAACTAGACTATGCAATTATTTCACAGATTATTGTTCTATTTATTATAGCTTTTTTTTATTGTTTTAACAAGGCACAAAGTGTGTTAATTATTGTCCAGCTTAGGCATTCAACTTTAAAAATAATAAATATGCATAACATTGACATGCACAGTGCATGCCCCTAATTATTATTATTATTTTTTTATTTATTTGGGATTCGAACGCAAGGCACACCTCTGACTTTTCGAAGTCATGTGTGTATTGATAGTCAGTCACCACGCACTAAAACGGTGAAGGAAAACATCGTGATAAAACCTGCATATGTGAAACTCTATCTCTCCTAAAGATGGCTCTCCAAACTAGTTGGTATACCCTATGGTAAAACAATATACCATTACTTGTTTTAAAAACAGATATGTGCTTATGTGCATTATTATAATTATACCTATATCATACCAATAACACAAACACATATGAGATAAAAAGCAATATAGTAAGTACTAAGTAGCATTAATAAGCATGATACATTTTAAAACATAACATTTTAAATTACTTTGTGAATAGTATCCAATAACGATTTTTCTTTATATTTAACAATTTTTAAACAATTTAATGAATCATCAATTATTTAATAATTTATGTATGTTTATCATTGCATTACTCATCAATTAATGTAAATCTATTCTGGCTAAGACAATAAAGCCATACTTACAAATTTAATTTGACATTCTTTTATTATTGCACAATTGCAACTGCAAAATAAGTTACTTTTTCACCGCAATTGTAAAATTGGAAATCTTCCTACAATTATTTGTATTAGGTATTATATATGTTTATATCTTTTGTAAGATTTTGCCAAATTTAAGTAATCTAATCTAAATAAATGAACAAAAAGTTGTAATGATTTTTTATATCCAATCCATTAATCTAAAAAATAATATTATATACCTAATATATAAAATTTATATTAAAGCAAATAATTGGCTCTTTGATAATGACTTACCTAACTTAAATTAATCATTTCGACCAAAAACAAAAAAGCTTACCTCTTCAATTCTATTTTTTATCATCTCCATACTGCCACTACCAGTCATAATTCCGTGAATCATAACCAATGGTTTGTAAGTTAAAATAGGACTTACAAATAAGAAAATAACGAAAACTACGAATTTTAAATCCATTGTGTACGAACAAAGGAGTTGCTTTGAGTTGGTGTCGATCAATAATACCGCAATGGTATTTAAAATATACGCAACTAATATTTTAAACGTCGTCTGTTTATTTAAAAATAGCTGATTGTAACCAATGACATCTTTGTCGTCATTAATAATTAAGATAAAAACAATTTTACACACGACAATACAAAGACGATCACAACAAAATACAGAAAAATACACGCGAAAACACACGTGAATGCGTCAAATTAGAGATGTTCCCCTGGACTTTCTAACTCGAGCTACCTCCAGCTGTGCCTAATTCGAGTAAACTCGAATTGAATTCTTCGTAACTCGACTTGAAAATCATGGTAAATGACCACATTTTTGTACGAAAGAGTATCCACTGAGTAGCCAACATGCACTCTTTAATTCATTGCTATGTATGGGACCACATTTTTCGCGATAAATAGTAAATAATAATAATAAATAACACCCAACAGTCACATACATAGTCCTGAACCCACACTAAGATCGAATCTTGTGTCGTGGGTATCAGGAACTACGAGAGACTTTTCGGTCTCACAAACACCCTGACCCGGAAGAAATATTTGTGGGCCGCACAAACATTTCTCTCGGTGCGGGGATCGAACCCGCGGCCTCTCGTTTCACAGGCGGCGTCTAACCAACTGCGCCACGGAGGCTGTCTGTAAGCATCCTAAACGAATATATTATCATGATATCAGCTCCCTTTATCCGAAATTTCATCTAAATTGCTTTGAATTGTAAAGAAGTTACAAACACATGTCAATACAAACCACATTTTTCTATTTCTCCCGTCAAACAGAAGTGTACATGCACTGTTGTCACAGAGTAACTACTGGACATATTGAGACTTAACAACTTATGCTAAGCATTGCTTTGTAATTCAAGGTGTTGTATGGTTCTTCTTCTGTTTATGATCGGTCGTATCGCTTACTATCAGGTGAAAGGCATGCTCTTCAGGCCATTCATTGCAATATAAAAAACACATATGATACACACATACCAGTACAGTCACATACCAGTAAAACTAACGTAAATAATGTATTTCTTTGACAAATAAATTACCATAATGTAATAACTAATACTTTAAATAAAATATGAATAAAAACTAAATAAATAAATAAAACAAATTATAAATAAAAATAAAATTAATTTAAAAATAAATAAATTTAATAAATAAATTGATAAAAGCAAGAAATTAAAATAAATAATACTAAGTATAGAAAATATATTATATATAGAGATTAAGTTCTATGTGTATTGACTTGTCATAAGAGCTCTTTAATTGCCTACGTGACCAATAAATACATTTCATTTCATTTCATTAACTATAAAGACCTTTTTGGTTCAATCCTAACAACATTTTTTTTTCCTTCTAAGTTCTAACTTGAGTTTGATTCGTTTAACTTGAGTCGTGTTTATCCTGAGTTGGCCCAACACTACGTCAAGTAGTGAGCTCATTGTCAAAGACAAAAGTCAATGTAGTCTGTGGTAGGGATGATTGATATTTAAAAACATCGATGTTAACATCGATTTCTAAACATCGATGTACGATAAACATCGATAGCAAAACATCGATATTTCTAAAAACATCGATGTTTTCGGTAGCAATTAAAAATCTCTATTGTATTCATGATTAAATTTGTATAATGTTATAGAAAATTCAGCACAAGAAAAAATCAACATTCCCGAAAAACATTTAGGCACACTGCAAAAATAATCAGCTTTGACAGGTTTTTTTCCCTTTAAATAAATAAATAAATAACACCCAACAGTCACATACATAGTCCTGACCCCACACTAAGATCGAGTCTTGTGTCTCACAAACACCCAGACTCGGAAGAAATATTTGGGGGCCGCACAAACATTTCTCTCGGTGTGGGGATCGAACCCGCGGCCTCTCGTTTCACAGGCGACATCTAACCAACTGCGCCACGGAGGCTGTCATTTAGCTGTCATTTAACATTTGGAGGCTTTCGTCTGTTTCGTTGCTGGTAAAGAAGTTGGCCGGCTTTAGAAAAAAGTCTGAAGCTGAGGATGCTGCTGTACAATACAAATACTTCAAAGCAATTTTCTTTAAATTTGGGTACGTAGATTCTAGTGAAAATAGTTCAACTTGATAGTTATCCATTATTTCCTACCTAGCATATGCAACGTTAGATAGCGCTCAAGGATATATTGACGTTACGATATTTTATTCTCATAACATCGATGTGTCGATGTTATCGAAATCAAAACATCGATGTCAAAACATCGATTAACCTTTAACCGTTGTTTACAAATGGGCAATTAAACTCTCAGCTGTATAATTTATCCTTCTCTAACTTCAAAAGAGTATTTTTTTTGTTTCATTTCAAATAAATCAATCAGTTAAACAGGGACGTGCTTAGATTTAAGCGTCAATAAATTAACAACATAATAACTTTAGGTGCAGTTGCATCGTGTATGGATTGACTATTTTGTTTGTCATTATTTTCCTTAGTGTCACAAATTCAAACTGAAAGATACCAAGAAATCACACTGGTCATCGCTTAAATCATGTAAGGTTGCGAATTTAATTATAATTAGAAAAGTTTTGGTAATACCTACATAACATTTAAATTATCTAAATAATTAATATTCATTGAAAAAATAATCTGATGACACTGATTAATAAAAAATAAGATTTTTAAAATGATGGCCCAATTCGGCCCTATTAGTCAAAGGAAGCCGCCGGTCATAGTGTAGTTCGTCGGATCCAACCCAGCTCGATTATTTTTCCTTTGAGGTTGCCGCCGCCGATTGTGAGTGCGAGCCGAAATGCAGCAATTTGTTTGTCGGTAACTTTTAGCACTTTGCAAAAGAACATCTTGAGGTGTCATCATTTATTTTTATTAGTTGAATTCGGATTAGTCGTGTGCATATTATTGTAAATTCGTTTTCAGTTATTTTGAGTAAATTTTATTCATTTCACTATGCATTGAACATTACCCAATTTGATAGCTTTTGATGTGACTTGTGTTATGTGAAATGTAAAAGAAAAAGTGATTTGTCCTACCAAATTGTGACAGTGTTTTCGTGCGGGTTTTGACTGATCCTGCGCTTCCATCCTTGACTATCAAGATCATTACGGTTTACATTACAAGGTCAGTTAACTATTTTAGTGGTCATTAATGACAACTAACCAGCCCATATGAGTCACCGACGGCCTCCGTGGCGCAGTTGGTAAGAACCGCCTGTGAAATGAGAGACCGCGGATTCGGTTCCTGCCCCGAGACAAATAATTTCCGTGATCCATAATTATTTTTCAAATACCCGCGACACAAGATTACTATCTTAGTGTGGGGTTAGTACCCATGTATGTGACTGTTGACAGTATTAATATAATATCTTTTTTATGTACCCTGAGCGTGATGTAAACAATCGCACGACTTAGAAATAAATAATGAGCTCTGCTTATTTATTGTTGAGTGTCTACCGTTCAGTTGTAAGGTAGAATCACTTTAGCGTAACATGTTAATGGTACCATGTGTAACGTTAGTTTCCTTTTTCTTGGCATATTTCTTAATATTTGCTAACGCCATGCAAATCCTTCTAAATTAAGATGCCTTCACGATATACTATAATGTATATTGGCAGATTCGCCGTTTTCTGGTACACCCTGTATATAGCTATTATTGTTTTCAGTATTTATTACCAGTAGAATAAGATATTTGAATCAATTAAATTATACGTAAATTCTCCATATAATGTTTAGGCATATATTATATGCCAACCCGCACTAGGCCAGCGTGGTGGAATATATGGCCTAACCACTCTCAATCGTACTGTCGATTGTAGAGGAGGCCCGTGCCCTACAGTGGGACGTATATGGGCTGATACAGATACAGATATATTATATGATATGTTCTAAAAAATACTTTATTCCTAAGAATTTATTGAGTAGTTGGCACGGAGACGTCTAAAAATTCATTAATTAAATTAATTTATAACTAACTCTGTAAAATTCATTTTATGTAAGGATGGGACATTATCTAATCTTAAAACCAATATATTAAAAAAATCTATTTCAAATTTATAGGTACATTCAATAAAACATAAGTCAAAAAATAATATTTTGTAGCAAAAGTTGTTAGATGTTTTGCAAACATTTTTTACATAGATATTTTTGTTTCGTTAAAGAAGTTTGGTGAACAAACTTTGTTTATAATTTTGACATCAATAACGATCATGGATCCTGTATAATATTATGTTGCTAGTCCATCAAACTGGAAGAAGAGTGGAAAGTCAAATTGAAGGGAGGAGGTATTGAACATCCTTCAGATGGAAATTGCTGTTTACTCAAGAAACAATTTTAAATTGGTAATTGAAGAGATGTTTATTTAATATGTTGATAAGTACGTAAGATTTACTTACAAAATCAAATTGTTTTCTTTTTTGAGGTCAATTAAATTATTTAATTCATCACTAAAATCGATTTTAATGATGAATTAAATTATTTAATTCATCACTAAAATCGATTTTAATGATCCTGTTCAAGAATCGATTACTTTTAACACAGTTAAGCAGCACTAAGTGATTCAATAGCGGTGAGCTGTCAAAACAATGAAAAGAATGAAATATACACGTGCTTCTTCTAAAATACCGATTTATAAATTTAAATATTAAGTGAAGTGTCTATAATTTATAACTTTGTTAGCCGTGCTTATTTTCACGTAGTGCTTTGGTAAGTTTTTGTATTGGTACCGATAACGTAAACATTTTCCAAAGATTTCTCTCGTCTTCAAACCATTCGATTTTGTTTTTAGATTGTATTCGAGGCCATGGCAGCCACGTCTCTAGCCCAACAGCTGCAAAAACTTTCTGCTCCTCAAACAAAGGTGTACAAGGACTCTAAAAAGCAAGTTTCATTACTTTTTGATCCTTCTGAGGCGGCGTTAAAGGATCGTGATACATTCTATGAAATTGGCCTAAGCGGTCTTAATGAGCTTATAGCCTTGAATCCAGACTTCGCCGTATACCAGGACACGTTATACAATATTGCCTCAAAAGATTTCGAAAGAGCAGTCCAGTCAAAAGAGGTTAACCAAAACCTTGATAACAATATTGAGAAGTTTCTTCTTCAATTATCCCCTTACTTTCTACTTCAGTCGTCTCATAAGGCTATTGAATGGCTAATAAACCGATATCATATACATCAGTATAACCAGGATGCTATAATGGCCCTAATCTTACCATATCATGGAACTTTAATTTTTGTACGCTTTGTACAATTAATGGAAATAAAGCAGAACTCAAACCGATGGAACTGGTTGGCACCTATACAGAAAAACGGTGTTCCGTTGGCAAGTCAAATGTTGTACAATCAATGTGTATCTAACACTGCAACATTGACATTTATAGCAAAAACTATTTTAAAATATGTGAAAGAGTTTAAAGAGAAAGCTACACAGTTGAACACTGTCTATGCATTTTTCTGTCAGGTGGCCGTTGGGGTTATTGACAGTAATAAAAAGGTCACTGAAGCTATAATAACAGCATTGCTGCCAACCCTAATGAAAGGTATTGAATCACCTATCGCAGATTTCAGATCATCATGTTATATTGTACTTGGGTATTTATTTACAAAAACAAATATCAAGATTAATACACTTAACCAAATACTTGATAAGCTGTTAACAACTGAATTTGATATGTCATATGATGTTGTACTACTTATGACAATGATGTATGAACATCAGAAACATGTGCACACAATGTCTGATGCAATATTTAATATATCCTCGGATACAATGAATGTGATTTGTGGATACCTGAAGAAGTTTGTTGAGACAAAGATAAATTTACAACCATTTGTGTTGGCATTTTTAAAGAAGATGCTACCTCACATTCAAAGCAATATTGGAGAGTTTAAAACCTTCAGTCGTTTGCCAGAGATTCTAATCAATGAGGTGAATTTGAAGAATCAGGGCCCTGAGAAAATAATTAAGTAAGTAGAAATTATTTATTCCCGGATTATCATAATAGATATGTGTCAAAAACATTAGTCCAATGTTATTCTGTACAATAATATTGTACTGTACTGTACTGTATCAGCCCATTAACATCTTACTGCAGGGTTTAGGCCTCCTCTACAATCCAGAGTATGATTGAGTGTGGTTAGGTTGAGGGCTTCACATACCTTAGAAATACCTACAAATTGCTATGGGTTAAATGATTCCTCACAATATTATATGAATTTTATCATCATCATGTCAGCCACAGGAAGTCCACTGGCCACATAGGTCTCCTCCAAGGATCTCCACATTGAGCTGTTGGAAGCGGCCTGCATCCAGCAAATAATTTTATACTAATATAATATTTTATGCATATTTACAGATGTATCCTTGCAGCTTATAATCCAAGTGATAAAAATGAAGACAACAATGTTGCTGGTGATGAAGAAAGTGACATTGAAATTATTGATGAAGATGATTTCTCATCTAAAATTCTCAATTGGTATGCAATACTCCTCAAGAACTTTGAACGCCAATACCCTGACGCTTTTGACAAAGTTATCAGAGCAGAAATGAGCTCTTCTAACCAAATTTCAGCTAAGAGACAGCACCAGCTATCAAAATTACTAGGTTTCAAACCAGCAATTGCCCATAAGGTTGGTGGAACTTATCTATTTGAAAACCTGAATCATGTCAACCCAGAAATGCGTATTGAAGCAGTAAAGTACATAGGAAAAGAGTTCCAGGCATTAAAGATACAAAATACTGAATTTGTAAAGGAATCTATCATTGAAAGGCTGAAAGATGATAATTCGAGTGTTGTTAATGCTGCTTTGGATATAGAAGACGAATGTCTGGAAGATGTACTTAATGGTGAAGATTTAAGGGCTGTTTTTGTAACCATAATATCTAGGAGGTCTAAAAAATGGAGGTCAACTATCAAAAAGGCTATTATGAAATTTTGTTCTTTAGATATCTTATTAGTTAATCAGGACACTGTTTTGGCTATAATGCCCCTATTATTCCCTCACGATGAAAAAACAGCTGAAGTAACATACCAAATAATAAAATCAAAATGGGGCCAGAAATTTGAATTAACTAAAAAAGTGGCAAACAAGATTGGGAACCCAAATAATTTCGATGAATTGAGATCGAAAATTTTCAACGAACTTTTTGTCGCTAAATCAATTAATTTCGATGGCTTATTAGATGTGAACAAGTTGGATAAAAATAATACACTTGATTTATGCTTTTTCATTCTTCTGAAATCTTGTTCTTTCAAAAAAGCTGCAGTAGAAGAAATTTCTTCTATCCTCAATTTGCTGTTAGAATCAGTAGAGAATAGATTAATAGAACAAGATTCCGAAGGGTCGTCTTTCTCTGAAGCGATAATGCCCAAATTTATAAAACTCGCAACTGAAAACAAAATGTTATTTGAAGTCATAGAATATATATTCTGCAGAGTGATTGAAGATGCGAACATAAAAGAAATATCTAAGCCCTGGTGTAATGTCCTGAAGACTCCCGAATTAGTTTTAATTAGAAGGTTGTACGAAATATGCATTACCGGTTGCGCTATTCCAAGTTATGGAGAGAATTACATAAAGCTGCTCCAAAAACTCCTTAATAAATTTTGTAGCAATCCCAAAGAGAAATTCGAGTTTGTAGCGAATTTTACATGCGGCCACATTTTGTACGCCACAGATCCTAAAGACGTTATCGCACCTGAATTGCAACTGCGTAGTCTCAAACTACTGACGAATTTCCTAGCAGTTCAAGAAAATGCTAATTGGATTTATGATTCTGATGTTGTTATGTTGGTAATTCTCTTTAATTTGAATAATCCTATCACAGTTATTAGAGAATGTGCTATTGATATTATCAACAAGATATTGAGGGAAGAGCCTGACAGAAATCTGTTGTATGTGCAACTCTTACACGAATTGATAGCACACAAAGACGAGCTTATTTTAGATCATGATCAAATATCACAAGTGTTGCATACAATAATGACCGCAAAAGACACCCAGAACAAATTATTCAGACGGAATTGTCTCCTGAAATTGACTGGTATTCTAAATTTTAAAACTCCGTCACACATAAAGGCTGGGTTCTTGAAGTTGTTGTACAAATTAGATAATGCTAATGCATTCCCGAACATTATAACGTGTTTGAATCCGCTCGAAATAATTCTTAAGCGCAATGAATTAAATACAAAGTTGACATTCGATATTTATGAATCAAATATGTTTAGAAGCGTTTACAGTTACATTAACGAATCAACGATCACTACTTTTAATAGAGAACAGGTATGGAAATCCATTGAAATTGGTTTAAAAGAATACAGACAATGTATTTTAGAGGAAGACCAATCTTTCACCAGTCCTTCAATTCTAATAATGAGACAAATAAATGAAGATGTTTTCAATAAAATTCCGGATGAAAAGCGAAAAGCTTTAGTGCACTTGATTGCATCTGCTGGAGCTGTCAGTAATAATCCAACAATATCTCTTGTAGCATCCAAAGCTATGAAGAAAATACAGCTAAGTTTTGCTGATTTCAAGCCCATTCTTCAAGGTATGCTAAACGCCGCCGATCCTGCTACCAACGTGCCCAAAAAGAAGAAAGCTACTGTGTCTATGCTGTCGTACCAGTTGACGGAGACAGATGAATGGAGATTGGGTGTTGGATTGCTCGAGCATGTGCAAAGTAAAAAGAAAATGCAGTTAGACAATTCATTTGTGTCGATACTATTTCAATTGCTAAGCAAATGTTTGAGATTCGATGAACAGTCCTATGTCGAGTATACGAAGCAATTGATCCTGTCATCACTTTGGTATTATTGTAAGAAGCACGTCAATGACGAAGATAAAGATCAACTGAAGTCGCTGAAGTCTGTATTTGACGTTGAACTGGTAGTACAATGCATTAGAGGGACGCAAAATCCTCAAACGCATCATCACGCTTTGATATTGCTCTCTCATGCTGCGTACATGTTGCCCGATCAAGTATTGCATCATACGATGGAGATTTTCACTTTTATGGGATCATCAGTTCTAAGGCACGACGATGCATACAGTTTCCAAATAATAACGAAGATTATAGAGAATTTGATACCTATTTTAGTGAAAATGGACAAAAGTATAGAGGATCACACTGAGAGAGAACTGCAACAATTGCAAAATCGTGTTGTTCCAGTTCTACGTATATTTGCCGATGTAGTACTGCATGTGCCAGAACATAGAAGGTTGCCGCTCTTCAGTAAGTTGATAGAAACACTGGGGCCCTCTCAGTTCCTCTGGGTTTTCCTTGCCCTACTTTTGGAAACTCATATTGCACATTTCAACGACAAGAAGGCTAGTAGGAGCAACACACGCACGTTAGCTGAACAGGAATCTCCTATCAACCGATTAGATTTCGGACAGAGCATTCTATTAGAGTTCCCTCCTGAAGTTGGTATGGAAAATTTCGTTAAACTGATTATGTATATTAAATCGCTTCCATTACAAAAAGATGAAAATGCGATGGATACGGAAGTTAATCCTAGTGACATTTTCAGCGTTAACGGTCATACATCTGTACAATTACGTCACTACAAATATGTTATAATTACTTTTATGAATACGTGTTTGGCATCTTCGAGATTTATCCAACATTGCAGCCTGGCTACTGATATGAAAACCATGGAAGCTCATTTCAAGACCTTTATAATAAATATATTGACATTTATTCAAGCTATTTCGAAAGTTACTGATGAAAAGACAGCGAAGTACTGGCGAGTTATGCTACACCACAGTTACGAACTACTGGACCATGCCAACAATTTGTTATCACCTACAATGTTCTTGGGAGTAGTCAAAGGCTTATTCAAACACACATTACCAACGGTCAGAAGGAAATCAATGGAGTTATTGAACTCAAAATTACAAACCACCCCAGAAGTTTTTGAAGATGTGGACAGACAATTGCTTTACTCGTTACTGCCAGCATTATTGGCTATTATCAAAACTATAGAGAACAAAGATGATAACCTTACTGAAAATGCTGCCCAGGAACTGGAGCTTAATCAACAAACAGCCCTTTTATCTTTAAAACTGCTGACTCGTATGCTCGCATCCGAAAATCCGGAACCATTCAAAGATGTCTTGGAGACGATTACTGAATATACGTGCAATGTTAATATATCTGGTAATGTGATGGCTTCAATTGTATTGTGTTTGGCTG
The DNA here is from genome assembly GCA_009982885.2 of Hyles vespertilio. Classification (NCBI taxonomy): domain Eukaryota; kingdom Metazoa; phylum Arthropoda; class Insecta; order Lepidoptera; family Sphingidae; genus Hyles; species Hyles vespertilio. The sequence goes on from CM042807.1 coordinate 5,005,568, forward strand.
AGCTATGCAGCAATTTGAAGGCCCATGCATTAGCTAGCCTTAGAAAGTTTATGCCAGCTCTTATTAAAGTACTGAAGAAACAAAGGAAAGCTGATACTCCAGAACTGGTGCTATTAAGTACGGTAACCGCCATAGCAAAGATTGTAGAAAGCCTGCCCTTGTTTTTGAGTCCATATTTGCAGAAGATTCTATACGAATACTCAATTTTGCTAGCCAAATGGCAGAATTGCGATCAGGAGTGCAGTAAAGTGTCGGCGATTGTTGCAAAATTGTCAAATATTAAAAAGAAGATAGCGGAGTCGATACCGCCAAGAGTTTTGATACCGGTTGCAAGCGAGACACATCAATTACTTCTAGAAAAGGAGAACTTTGATGCTATCGGTCCTGTAATGTCGGTTTTGGCTGATTGCTTCGCTAATGTCACTACAGCTGACTTTACAGCTTTGCAGCAAGATTTGACAGCGTTCTTCTTGACGGCACTGCAGTTGAGAAGTGATGCTGCAGAGAAGAACATAGATGGCTCTGTTATAGATACGGCTGAAGATGAAGTGGTTAAAGCCCTTGTATGTCTCGTTTTGAAACTGTCTGAGACTAGTTTCAGACCGCTTTACTTCAAGATTTACGATTGGGCGATTAGGACTAATGTTGAAGGACATAGAGACCGGACTATCACTTTCTATAGGTGTGTATTAGTTATTAATTAACTTGTTTTCGTATTTAATAACTTAAAGCAAAGATGTCTATAATACTGTGGTTAAGTTACTGAAATAATAAGTATAATATAATTTATTGGATTTTACAAACTTACGTTTTAAGCATCATTAAACGTCAATAACAAATTATTTGATTTTATATTTACGGAAAACTTACAGCTACAGAGGGAATAGAATACAGTATAACGACCGAATGATTAGTCTTTTTGTAAAATCGTTTATTTGACCGATTAACTTGAATTTTCAGATTTTGGTCATTTGTTTCAGATTAAGCAGTGCAATTGCAGACAGACTGAAAGGTTTATTCGTTCTCTTCGCTGGACACTTCGTGAAAAACGCGGCAGAATTATTAGACGCTTGCAACAACAGCAAAACCGAAGAACCTTACTTCGACAGCGAAGAGAAATGCTTGACTCTGGTCAAATATATTATAAAAACACTCCATATCGTATTCTTGTATGACAGCCAAAGTTTTCTGAATAAGAATAGGTTTGAAACGTTGATGCAGCCAGTGGTAGACCAGTTAGAGAATACGATTGGTGGTGTGGCTGATCTGAAGAGAAGGGCATCGGAATATCTCATACCGTGTATATCGCAGTTTGCTGTGGCCACCGCTGACGATTCCCTGTGGAAGTTGTTGAATTATCAAATATTATTAAAGACCAGGCATAATGATGCGGAGATAAGGTGGGTTAAAAATAAAAGCATTTTTGTGTACAATTCATATGCAAAACTCTGATCATATCTGTCCAGTTTTTAGAGTTTCATTTGTGACGCAAAAGTTGGAGGTTACTTGATAAGAATAGTTTTTTGAAATCTATGCACAATTTCCATTGATTTAAAAACTAAGGATAGGCCCTTCAGTACATTGGGTACCTCAAAAAGATGCCCGTAAAAATCGCGCCATCTGTTGGATTTTTACGTCAATGGCGGCCATGAAATCGTTTTTCAATAATGCTAAAATACATGTTATACTGATATAAAGTTATATAATTTTTACTTAGCGATGATAAGAAATGTTATCTTTTTTTTGTGAACTTTCGGTCATCTTTATTGCAACCACGACGATACAATTAGGCATTTGTCGACGACTTACAGACCGGTGCGCTGTGACGTCACCACCGGTTGCATTGGTCCGCGGACCACTTTCGTGACAACACTTTTCGTACTCTCCGCCCCGTCCATATATTTTACGTCAATGACAATTTCACGATAAATGTGGAGATAATATTTCTGATGGGAAGATTTTAATTCACGTTAGTAGACATATAAAAAGACGTGCCGCTTTATTGTGAATGGTTGCGGTCGCTCATAAATCCACAATATCATATAAATTCTTTATGTCTTTGAAGAATATTTTTAATATTTATACTTTCAAATATGTGCAGGTTGACAGTATTGGACTGTTTGGTGTCGATGGCAACCCAACTCGGAAGCAGTTGGTTGCCACTTTTGGCTGAGAGCGTGCCCTTCTTAGCAGAACTTTTAGAAGATGGCGACCAGGAGATAGAAGCTTCCACCAAGGAAGCCATTAGGAAACTCGAGCAAATACTCGGCGAACCGCTCGAGAAATATTTTTAAATAAACATATTGTTCATGAAAATATACTATATTGACATATTTCGACCTGATTTATTTTAGATATTTTGAAAAAGCATTTCTTTCATTAAACTGGCAATTACAAGTGAAAAGCTTAGCGCCATCTACCGATTTGTATTAAAACCAAAAGATTAATGCACTTCAAATTAGCGACATCTAATGTACAAATAATAATTTATAATAGTTCCATTTAAAATGTTAAGATGGCATGTTGTTTCACTTTTACGGAATGGGAAGCTTCAGAGATACGAGTTTAAAGTTTGAATTTATGTAAATCTAACTTTACGAACTCGATACATTAAAAAGTAAGCGTCTAGTCTTAGATTATATACTCGTCTAGATTGAGCAATGTCAACAAACGATGCGCTTAAGAGCGTTTATACCCTGCACGCGCTTTTTGGCTTAAAAACAGGACTTTTCAAATGAGTTAATAGCCACCAATAAACAATTTAAAGGAAAAATAATTAGTACTAACTTTAGAAAAGGTTGTCATCTAGGGATTTTGGTGGAAAACATTATAGATTGATGGATAATTTGTGAGTACTATAAGGATTACTGAACACAAGTTTCGTTATTTAGGCTTTAAATGGCAATTTAGAAGCTTAAGATATCCGAAACCACTAAATATAAGATGAAAATTAAAATATTATCAGACTAATAAGACCCTTATGGAGGGATTTTGCTGAGAAAAATAATCTTTTTGTGTTTAGTTCCTGAAAAATAAAAATTTAAACAATGCGAAATTATTCAGAAACTCTCGTCAAGAACATATTTTTTTACACCAACTTATCGTACATAATTTTTATAGCCATTGCATATTATAATAGAAGAACATCTTATCAATAAATAACCATTTTTATATTTCAAGAAAATTAGTTTTCATGTTTTCTACAAATATTTTAAAAACCACTATAAAACACGCTGTCCGACGTGGATCAAATCAGACCGCCGCAAGGCCTTCTAGAGGGAGGACGTATCGCTCGTCGCTCCGGCCTGGCTGCAGTCGATTATTGCCGCGCGTAGTGAAAATAGCCGAGCGTGGACTGCGATTACCACATCTTAGTACTTTGGTAGTAAAATATTTAATTATTTTTATTACCTACAATGATTTTGTAGTGAGTATAAATTATGTTTCAGGTAATATAATGGGATTTAATTCCGAGGCTAAATTATGTTATGTATTGTAATCTAAAATTCAATATATTTCGTAATTGTAAGGGCTTGTAAGGCCCCTAACACTATTTATGTGTTCGAACACGAAATTATTAATAAAACGTCCGTAGTATCTGCTGATTGAACACTGATTTGAATGCAACTTAACAATGTAATAATAACGAAAATATGATTAGTATCTAAATTTGTATTATTCTTTGCTTGCACAGTAATATTTGTCTACTTATAATGCAAATAAAATATTTTTATGATATTATATTACAGTTACATTTCAAATGAATATTTGAAGCGCACGGATCAAAGTTGTTTGAGCCGTTTGTATAGCGAGCCGACGCGGCAGCTCTACGCACACAGCTTTGGTCGCTTATGTGTGCGTGAAATGAACGAAGAAATACCTATAGTTGACTTTGCGCGCAAGGTGTATACGCTCTTAAAGTGGCCTCACTTTCGTTGATATGTGTGAGTACCGGTCGTGTAATTATTGTAATCCAACTGTCAAGGTGTGTTTGTTTAGGGATGCCTACTCCAGATTATTAACTTAACTTTTCCCCATTATTTGATATACAAAATAGGTTAAATAAAATATTTTTTCTTTATTTAAAGTAATCATACTATTAATTATATTTATAACGCATTTTAGTAAAAACAATAAAGATCTAAACCCATCTCCTAGTAGTTTGTTTCCGAATAGAATTAACTCTTTGGATTTATTGCCTGGGCTGTTATCTGATTTCTGTATTCATGTAAAATAAAAATCATCATAAGTAAAATGTTCGGAACCCACAACTGAAGTCATGTGAGGCTACGAATGGTCTTCTTTTCGTTTCCGCTGTGTAATGTCTCTCCAGCAATTTGCTAGTACGGAATCCGTAGGAAGTCTAAAAATATTATTAGGACCTTGAATAAGTTCTCGCTGTTTCTTCAAAGATGACAATAGCAGTACCCCGTTTGTGAAATTTTGAATGGTAATACACATGCAAGGCAAAGAATTAATAAAATTACTATGAAGTGCATGTCGTCGTGAGTTTCATTAATATCGTGTAGGTAAGTATTATTTACTCATTAAATAAATAATGCCATTCTTCTTGTTGTTATTCTGATCGAAATATTATGTAATGATATTTGTGTTTTATAGTTTCTCCCATAGTTTCAACAAATCTTCCTAGTAATAAATTGACAACACTGGCCAATGAAACTCATCTTCAAAATAATGAATTAAAAGTTCATGTTTTCTTCAAATAATAGTGGTTTAACATTAATGTTACCTATAGAAAGTGATATTGGTATTATTATACAGTTTTCCCACACAATTGCGATACAATTCGACAGCACAAACCGGCATAATTAATTATTTTTCGGGAGCACGTTATCCATATGTAGTTCAAATGACACTGACGTACGTGAGAAGCGAGTCTACCAAAGAACATCGGCCATAATGGACCGTGGAGGGACCAGTTATGAATGGTACATCAAAAAATAGTACGATTTATTAGAATAAAAATGCATATTTCCATATATTTTTAAATAGCCGGATAAAAAAGAAAATCTTAAAGTGTTTTAATAATATTGAACGCGTATGAGCGCGTTCCATCACTCATACTTTGTTTCAAAATAAGGTTTTAACCACAGCGTTGAAGGTAGTCAGTGCTGAATTAAAAATAAAGTGTAGGTATTTTCTATGACACATATTACGACTTCTGAGTGCTGTCATTTGCTTTCTTGTGATTTCCAATTTGCGCCTACTGTTATTTCTCTGTTTATATTTATGACTTGGCTTTGATAACGGTCTCCGATAGACCCTTGCATTTCTGAAGACCTTGTACGATTGACCATGAGATAATGATAACGCTTTGTGATTTCGTTAAAAGTGCGAAGTATTCTCATATTTCCAACACCAACCCGGAGCGTCAGTCTGCTCTTCAAAATTTTTTTGCATTGTGTTCAAATAATTCAGCATTGTGTTTTAAAAATATTTTTTTGTTTTATTTTAGTGATCACTGGTTAGTATATTCCTATTTTAGCATAAAGGGTGAATTTTTAAAGTGTGTGTGGAAGGCCAAATTCGAAACTATGAACTATATGAATACTCAAAGCAGCCTTGGGCCCGATTTTAATGAAATATAACTGGATATAGGTCTACCAGAATCTCATGGCATAAAATTAAAAACAAACACAATGATTTTTATATGGCAATACCATCAGTCAACAGCTGTTTCAAAACTTGAGTTATGTCATTTGATGTGAATATTTTAAGATTTCTATCCTTTCTTAGCGAAAATGTACTAATTAGTTCTACAATCACAAGTGCGAAACATTGTTTACAAAGTTTATCGCCAGATCCGTGAATAATTTGGCCAAATTCAAACAAAATCGTCGATTTCAAAATCGACGTCGTTTTAACAAGTAAGTCGGAGTGAATAGTTTTGATACTTCATTTTTTTTTTGGTTAGTGTTAGATATGTGCATGTGTTTTATTGTATATACTTTGATATCATTTTTTGGAACTAAACAGTAATGCATTAAATACCTATTTACAGGAGTTTCCAGAGATTTTAGATAAGGAACGGTTTATTATTATTCCTTTATCTTCATCGTCTTCATCTGAAGATGTACAGGAAGAGTATTTAGAAGTAAGGTCTGACTAAAGTGTTAATGAAATAAAGAAGACTGAAAATAAAATTATTTGTTTTTATTTTACAATCTTGCATCGTTCGTATAACATTTATCGAATCTAATAATTATTTAAATAAAACCGACTCATAATCAAACTACTTACAATTTGGAAATTGAAAGTTGTTTGATTAAGTGGGAACTAATAAAAAGAGAGAATTAAAACGAAACTGGTGGCTCGGTACCACCATTTTTATCTACGTTTTGAAAGTACCAGCGCTCCAGCGCTAATTTTATAAATACTCGTAAGACACGTATGTATTTTATAATTTAAAACTGAAAAAATCTTATTTGCCTATTTTAATTGGCTATTAACCTAAAAGTACAATTTTGAAGTAATTTTAATGTTTGAATAACCTATATACAGGGTATATCAAGACTGCTACCGAAAACGAAGCCGGGTGGTAGTTTAAGCGACTTCAAACACAATGCAACAGAAAAAATTGCAAAAAAAAGCGTCATTTTTTTTTTTGTTATTTTTTTTCCTATGGCCATATTTGGGTGGTAAATACATTTTTTCCTAAAATAATAGTGTATACCCTTTTATTTATAAATAATCTAAGGTATAAGAGTGTTTAAATCATTATTTTAGCAAAAACTATGGATTTACCACCCAAAAATGACGATATTTAAAAAATCATAAAAAATAATTGTCGCGTTTCTTAGCAAAATTTTTAGTTGCATTGTGTTTGTAGTCACTAACACTACCACCCGGCTTCGTTTTCGGTAGCAGTCTTGAGATACCCGGTATTTTTACTTAAAACATTATTTACTTTATTTACAAAGTTGTACTAAAAAATAATCAATTTGAAATAATAATTAATTACAATTATTGAAAGTATCAAAATATGTTCATCCAATTACCCCAGTATTGCAATGCGTAAATTCAAATTTCCCAAAATGCCATGAGATTCTGGTAGACCTATACTTGTATTTTTTTAATGAATATTACTAGCGAGTAGTCGAACCTGGGGTCCTACTCTGAACATTATTTTCAAAGTATGATGATGTTTAAAAAACATTACTTTCTGTATTGTTACACCATTCGCTTAGGCTGCTAATAAGGATCAAATTCTGCGAAGTAATGTCGTAAAACTACATTTTCTCTCATTACTTTAACGTAACACAGATATGGTATACACCATATTCCACGCTTAATTAGTTTTATGACAAAGAAAATTAAAGAGCGATCATTTTGATTTAGTACACTTTTCTTCCTAGGTACCTGTTAACAATAAGACCACCATACATTAGGTATATTTGACAATGACATTATAATGTGCAATTTTTTTATGGTTAGGTATATTTGACAATGACATTATAATGTGCTATTTTTTTTAAACGTGTAATCCTAACCTATAAAGTTACAATTATATGAAATATTGTAATAAATCCGGCTTTTTTTTAATCTTCATCTAATTGGACATAATTCCTCAAGCACTATGCAACAAAATAAACTATATCTCAACTGGGTACAATATATTTTTTTGCCAAGTCCCAATATGTATGGACGTGACCGATGTTCTTTGGTAGACTTTTTTTGAGCCGTGCGGTGAGGTGTGATGTGTCATCTAGACGAGTATATAATCTAAGGCGTCTAGTATTGTTACAGCCGACACAATAATTTTCGGTTAGTACTAAATAGAAGGTACTTAAATAAACTTATTTGAAATCTTGATGCGAGCCATAAATCGGCATATCATATGTCTGAGAAGTTTAAAAGAAGCAATTCCATCGTTACCATATCATGAAGAACTATTCCATGGAAGAAACATTGTACTTTCTTACACATACAATCTATACATACATATAAATAAAATTGAAGTGTCTGTTTTTAAAGTGAAAATTTAAAAAAATGTCCTACTACATATCGTTATATACACGATAACAGAGCCGAAAATGATCTTTAAAAAATTTTTGTCTGTCTGTCTGTTTGTTCCGGCTAATCTCTGAAATGGCTGGACCGATTTTGACGGGACTTTTTTTGTCAGGTAGCTGATATAACAAGGAGTAACTTAGGATACATTTATTTTAGAAAAAAATATTTTATTTTGGAAATATAAAGTAATGTTGCAATGCCCGCGCGCAGCTCACGCGCATGCAACCACTGGGCCGTCACGTCAGGCGCCTCCCACCACTTCTCCCACCAACGAATCAACATCACATTTACAAAATATTGTAATAAAAAAAAATCAATAAAGCTAATACAAAAATCTGAAAATAAATGTGTAACGGGAGTTTACCGCCGCTAGCTAAGAGATGGCGCCACCGTAAAATTAGATAGCGGTATGGTTTCGTTACAAAGGTTGATAAAAAAAATGAAAATGCAAAAACCAAAAAAAAAACTAAATAAACTAATTAACTTTTTTGTTAAATTCCACGCGGACGAAGTCGCGGGTACAGCTTGTTTTAAATAAATTGTAATTGAAGCTCCGAATGAAGACAGATTTTGATGAAGATGGATCAATCGCAGAAGTGAATAAATAAGAAGCGGAATAAAGAAAGCTGGGAGTGAATAAATATTATCCAAAGCAATGCAGTAGTTAATTTATTTATTGATCATAATATTATGTGGAAAACTTTTTCATCGACTCGAAACTCGAAATAAGCAAATAAAGCACTTTTGTGGGTACCTAAATAAAAAAAACAATACACCAAAAACAATTTTATAAAATTTGAGACATATTTTGCGACAACATCTGATGTACCTACGCATCATTAAATACAATACGCCGCAACAGAAATAGCGTATAAATAGGTGCTGGAAATATTGAGACTGAATATTCTTTGTGCAGGTTGGCGGGCACAGTAGAATGCCTAGCATTGCTTTGTAATTTTTGGCGTTATTTAGTTCTGATACTGACCATGAGAGATCCTATCCGCTTACTATCAGGTAAATGGGTTGCTCGTGTCGTCAACTATAGCAAAAACAAAACGCAATCACATATCGTATACCTATGAAAAAAAAAATCATTAATCAAGCAGAGTCCCTGTCTCTTGGCAACACTAACATGATAAACACATAAAACAGCAACTTAAATTAACTTACAAGTTATAGTTCCAGCGAGGTCCCAAGATCGCCCTCCGAACCAACAAACACGAAAAGGACCGACCCGCAAATTGCGTGGATTCTACAAAGTTTTCCTAACACATTTCGCTCGTAATTAGTTAACTCGAGAGCAACCTGTTACTGAACGCTCGACCCACGCATCGCCTATTTATAACTAGCGGTCGGGCCCGGATCCGCCCGGGTGCATACACGTTTTAAAATGGCGGTCATAATATTTAATTATGACTATCAGTTTAGAATATCGACCAATCGATCGGACCACGAAAAACGAACAAAATTTCCTCGTATTTGCTAGAAATATCACTACTGCTTTCCTCTTATAGGTCATAGCGCGGTGATATATAGCCTATAGCATTCCCCAATAAATGTACTACCCAACACTGAAAGAATCATTCAAATCGGACCAGTAGTTCCAGAGATCAGCGCGTTCAAACAAACAAACTCTGCAGCTTTATAATATTAGTAAAGATTAATAGCTGTATTGTTTTTTAGAGAAAACAACGAAATTAATTTCAAAAACTTTTTGTATTTTTGGCATCCATCTGGTTTTAACGTCTACTCTGGTTTTTGTGACTGGAATTTAAAGGAAAATGTAGTACCTATACCAGTTTTGCCAATTTATGAAATCAGAACCTTGAAGCGATACTCACTCGGGGAAATTTCTCGAATGTTAATGGGCGAGAGTCGTAAGTCGTTATTGCATGCGATAATCTTGTGGATAATCTCATCTTTTGAATGCAACTAATAATTAAAATTCTCTTTGAGGCGAGAATCGGGAGATGCTTGGGCCTTTAAGCATTTTATAAATAAATCAGGGAAGTAAATTATTGTTGTGGCATGTCGTCGTGAAATATTTTGTGTTTAAAAAAAGCACACTTATACAAATACTCATTTACATATTTCAATAACCGCACCTAATACCTACCTAAACATGTTGATATTATTTTATATACATTTTTGACAGCCTCCGTGGCGCAGTTGGTTAGACGCCGCCTGTGAAACGAGAGGCCGCGGGTTCGATCCCCGCACCGAGAGAAATGTTTGTGCGGCCCACAAATATTTCTTCCGGGTCTGGGTGTTTGTGAGACCGAAAAGTCTCTCGTAGTTCCTGATACCCACGACACAAGACTCGATCTTAGTGTGGGGTCAGGACTATGTATGTGACTGTTGGGTGTTATTTATTTATTTATTTTGCATATTTAAACCTCACAGCATGAGTTTTAAAACATCGACGGTCTTATTCATAGTTATAGAAACTATTTTAGTTGTTGAAGAATGTTTTGTCTTCCCTCAAACTGAATTCAAAACTCGTTCGAAAAGTACAAAAAAACATACATACTTACATAATCGTCACGCCTGTATGTCATAGGGGTAGGCAGAGACTATAGACCGGCACTTTGCTCGCTCCTGACATACTACTTTCGCTTCATCCACTTTCATCAACGTCTTCATGCATTCTCGTTGGTTCAGGGTACTTTTAACCTGACCCTTGTTGAGGGTATCTATTGTACCAATTTGGATGGTGTATGTTCGGTGTGTACAAAAAAACGATTGCAAAAATAGTTTTTAAAACTATACGAATAAAGTTATAATACAGAATTTACACTTTTCCGCCAACCTGTGATAAGAGAAGCAATTAGGAGACAAAGGAAGTTACAAAATAAAAGATCTCAAAAAAGGTCGGATCTTTCCACTACTTCCGAGCTATAACCGACAGTTCCCGACTTGTTTAAATATTTCACGAGCCTCTCAGTCTTTCAATGGTCGTAATAAAGGTTATAACAGTACTCAAGGACGATAAATATTATATTTGATGCCTGTTTTATTCCCTTAGTGCTCGGTGTAACAGACAATTGCGAGGAAAGTGATGCTTTGTGTAGCTTGGTGTTGTTTGAATAAATTATTTGGGGTGTTTAATTCGTGTGGCATCTATTTGTTTTGTTTTGTTAGGGAATGCATGGCAATGCATGTAATATGTGTGAATTGCAGAACATAACATTTGCGCATTGCATTGACGCTTTAGTGTCGCGGTTTTGCACAAGAGCGCGATTCTCAGACTAATAATTTAAGTTTAATTCTACACATTTAAGTGTAACTTCAATGATTATTTATGGAAAAAACTCGAGTTCCCTATAAACGTAGTGGGCAATTTACGGCTTTGCCGCCAAATAAACTTGAACTCTGAAGGAGCACAAAACTTCAAAGCAGTTTCTTTAAATATGATAGCTATGAAACTAATTTGCAATTTGGCAACTTTTAAATATGTAATTCGTCGTTTAATGTAGGTAGATTAAAATTAGTAAGCACTCAAATTTTGCATTATTTATTTTATTTTGTGTACACTTTGATGGCTAGATGGCCATGTAAATATACAGCTGTTATAACTTGAGCCACACCACAGCGTTGGCTTTTAGCGGACATCCAAACTGAAGAGTACTACAGAAGCAAACTGAAATTTACCAATATATTTTTAAAATTCACAGGGCTCATTGTCCAATTATGGGCATTATTCTGTAAAACTGTTTAATATTTTATGTATATTGCATAGCGACACGGTCCGCCTCCGGCCAGGTGCATATTAATTTTTTTTATATTCTATGATCTTTATTCATCATATACATATAGTGTACTGGCGGCTCGGCCCAGCTTCGCCCGGGTACAAATAGATTTCTGTACAATAATATGTACGTATTATACATATAAACCTTCCTTTTGAATCACTCTATCTATTAAAAAAAACGCATCAAAATCCGTTGCGTAGTTTTAAAGATTTAAGCATACAAAGGGACATGGGGACATAGGGACAGAGAAAGCGACTTTGTTTTATACTATATAGTGATGATTCTAAAGGTGAAAGAATTTTTCAAATCGGTCCCGTAGTTTCAGGCTCTGGTCTACTCAATACAAACAATTAAATCTTTCCCTAATTATAACATTAGTATAGTTTTTACCTCATGCATTAATAAAAATAAATAAATAAATCCGGCGCGTTTACATAGACGCCTTGAAAGTTTTACCTCTCACTTGAATATTAAAGTGATAAAGCTCCCAGATACTAAAATATAAATTTTAGGTGTAGATTTACAGCAAAATATTCGACATAACGAAGCGACTCCACCGCACCGCGCGTAGTGTTTGAACAAATCCTTTTGAACTCATCCATATCTGTGCGTATTGACACTTACAACACAAATAGAGCACACATCGCCGCCTACATTCACGCTCAATGACCCGATAGACTGTATCGTCTGTACGTAGCTGTACGACAATTGTAATAGTTTATATTTCATCGTCTTATATTCTGTATCAGCCTATATACGTCCCACTGCAGGGCACGGGCCTCCCGTACAATCGAGAGTGCGAGAATGGTTAGGCCATATAGTCCACCACGCTGGCCTAGTACGGGTTGGCGGACTTTACATACCATACAAATTCTTATAGATCGCTATGTTATGCAGGTTTCTTCAATATGTTGTCCTTCACCGTTTTATTGCGGGATGATTGACTATCAATACATGACTCCGAAAAGTTAGAGGTGTGCCTGGGGATTCGAACTCGCGAGTGGCGAGAACATGCTGGCAGTCGTGTGTAGTCCGTTTACCAACAGGCCACCATGCACTTAATACGCAGTTAAATAACATTTTAAGGAACTAAATTAATGATTTGCTCATATGTTTTCAGTTTAGTTAATATTTTGTCCTTTACCTATACATAGATATACCATAGCCAGTAATACGAATTATTCTAAAAAGAAATACGACTGTTTAGTGCTTGTATTATAACGTGTAATTTTATTTAAATTACCCTGTAAAAAAACTTCTATGTAGTCATGTCTTTGCCATTAAAAGTTCTCTTATCATCCAAAAATATCAATCGTATTTGATGCCAATTCGAGCGAAATGCACAAATCTGTCTTATTTCTCTACAAAGTCTGAAAAATAAACTATAATATTACAGATTAGAGTACCGTATTTACTAACCCGCCGCATACCTATCACTCAACTCTTCAAAAATAAAATGTTTGCGAAGAAAACTCGCTGCGGAATATTTTTAATTAAATTAAGGTGGAGAACATGCACATATTTCTGTTAGGCTGCCATCCGACCCAATTTGACTAATGTACGACTGGGACTTGTGTAAATGTTTTTATAATCGTGTTTTATATGATGATATTTTATTTTGCGCTAGTATTTTTGTTTTATTTTATTTGTTTATTTTCGCCTCTACTATTGCAACTGTTTTCAGAGAGTAATAATGTTACGCAAAGAATTCACACCAAGTATCGAAGTTAGGCGAGTCTCTTGATTCTTAAGGACATTACTTTGTTACTGAATCGCAATAATATTAATATTGGAGTGGGATTGGGCAGGTCATGTCGCTTGAATGTATCCTAATTGGTGGCCTAAAACAGTGACCCAATGGGTATCAAATAGCCGACGATATCGCGGAAGGCCAAAAACAACCGCTAGCGTGAAGACCTTGATGTTTTCCAGCCTATGTGGTCTGAAATTGCTTGGAACCGTGACTTATAGAAAAATAGGATAGAGACCTTCGCCCAACAGTGGGATGATAAAAGATAAAAAAAAAATGATATATAAAAAATAGAAAGGAATTTTTCATAATCGAATCTAATAACTTATAACTATATACGTTATTTTACAAGTTAATAAAATCGCATTGTGAAGTGAAGCTAAAAGTTAGCTCATCCAGCCTATTGTTTCAGGATACAAAGAGCTAATCTACTTTTAAAATCTCGTATTCGAAGTCCCGAATTAAACTACTGTGGAATTATTCTGTTTTAGTTTGCTGACACACTGGTGTTAAAACCGAGACATATTCAAAAGATGATTCTTCTTAAAATTCTGATGTGTACTAAAAAGTGATTAGTCAAAGGAAAATTTTGAATGAAGTTGCAGCGTCTCGCTACGTAAAAAATACGAATTCGATTATTGATTCTTATTCGGTAAACTAAATTCCCGTGGAGTAAAGAATACGTTTTTAATTTCTGTTTCAACTATTTTGTTCTACGATTTTATTCCTCTTTGTGTGAAGAATAAACTTTAATAAAGATTTGAAATTATTCAATAATTTAGGACCACCTAATCATTTCAAGAATTCAAGATATCAACTTCACATATACATACTATTGAACTTATTTAAAAATTTAGGACCACTTATAATTTCAATAATTTCAATTGAAACTACTTTCAATAGTATTGCGAATCTACTAATAAATAAGATTTAAGCCTCAATTTCTAGCATTGATATTTATTTTCAAACAACTTAAATCGCCAACCACAGCCCATTACTAAACAAACCCGTCATTACTCCAGTATAAATAATGGCTCGCAAAATCCAATTAAAACGCAATAATTAGTCATTTGGGTTCATTAACCCAGAGCCATAGAAGTTTTCACTGAAATAAAATACATCAATTACACTGTGCCCAATGTTTCAGCGCTCTGAAAGGTCCCCTTATGTTAGACGTTGACAAACCGACCTTTCTGAGTGAAATCAATCAAGTATTTTGGCCGCTAATATTACTCACGGGGCTACGGGATTTGTGAAGTAATTCAATTAATTTTGAAATCATATTTACGCGAGTGTTGATGGATAATACTGAGACACACGAATGTCCAATTTATATATTTTATAATGACGACACTAATAAAACCTAGGTGTTAAGATTACTACAGTACAACATGATGGATTAAATGGCACTATAATTGTAGAGGAGGCCTATGCCCTCCAATGGGAGGTTTATGAGCTAATGCAGATTGTAGAAGAATTAATATATTTTGAAATGCTAGAGGAGAATTCTTATGTATACTCTGTGGCAAAATTTGCGAACGCTAGACTTAATATTAATGATGATACATACATACATACCTAAACTTGCGCCTTTTATCCCAGAAGCGGTAGGTAGAGGTGCCAGGACACCCACATTTCGCCTCGTATGTTCCGTCTCACAATATAGTAGAGGGCGAGCCTATCGCCATATTGGGCACGAATTCCTGACTCCGGGCTAATAATGAATAGAAAAAGCTAATATCACTGCCCGACCCGTGATTCGAACCCGAAACCTCAGGTTTGTAAGCGTACCGTATTATAACTACGCCACTGAGGCAGCATATTATTCATGATAGAATGAACTTATCTGCACGTGACGTCCGATTACAGTTCTACGGACAATTCCATTCGATATGCGAAACATGAACGCATGATCACGTCATTGTAAAAGCCTATTTTGGTTCTACTTTACAACATAATTAAAGATTTTGATAAGTGGAAGAGCCACATTGTAACTCAAGCGTACACGATGGGTAGCAGTGATCAAATAAAATCAGACGACCTGTTTACTCGTTTGCTAGACCTATGCCATAAAAAAGACACCAAATACCCTGTCATGTAGGCACATGCCCATTTTAGTCCAACATACAACTAATTATAGTGTTATTTTAAGGTGTTTTTTTTTTCTAAAATTAGGCCTTCATGTAAGAATTATTAGCGATCCGTCACGGCGCTGTATCTCGAGTACAAAGTGAATTTTCTCATGCAACGTCAGGCACAAACTCTCCTACCCCGCCGAAATTGGATTTTAGCCAACCACAAATCTGATAACGCTTTTATGGCAAATACTCACTTATATTTATCTTAATATGGAAGAAATAAACTTCCCATGCGGATAAGGAATGTAGAATGGACTGAAGAGTTTTGTAAGATTCCTTTTCTTATTTATTATACTAAGTACGTGAATACAAGCTAGATTCACTGGGTCTTTATCAGATGATATAAAAATATAGCTGGACCTGAATATCTATATGTCTCCGAGGAAGATGGGGCCTGCAGTCTATTGTTTCACTACCGTGTTTTCGCTCGTCAAAAAGCCTTCAAATTCTTATATAAAGTAATTTTATATAGCAAGAATTTAATATATTATCTGTTCTGTACTGTATCAGCCCATATACATCACAATGCAGGGCACAGGCCTCCTCTACAATTGAAATTATTATCTGTACAAACACAATTTTTTGCGGTCATCGGGATGAGCAAAAACATTTATCTTGATATGTGGATGGAACCCCGATCTCTTATGTGTTAGCGTTCTAACCAACTTGACCACAGACGCTTTATTAATTCGGGATCTAGCAATCCTTTGCTATTTGAAGCGATGTGTGTTCTAGCGGCTCGTGGTACAAACATCAATACGTTAACGCGGCCACCGAAGCGTTGCATTCGTTTGAGTAAATGTGGTAGCCGCCAGATCGAAATCAACGCTTTGAGAGTAGCGGTGAGGTTTTACTAACTACGTATCTAAATTATGTATGTTTTATTTATTTAAAACTTTATTGTATACCTAAAGACTTGAGACAAACAATAAAGAAATGAGAGAAGAAAAAAAAAGTATAAAAGGCGGTCTTATCGCTCGAGGCGATCTCTTACAGACAACCAACCATGGATAAGAGGGAAAGACAGTTTTGGGGTAGTATGAGGTGTACGAAAGGTTAAATAGACATAATTATATAAGTATGTTTACTTAAATGTATGTTTTATACATTGGTGGTGGTAGGTGGTATATGTGAGAAGCCGCCTGGGTAGGTTCACCGCAATGA
Source organism: Hyles vespertilio (assembly GCA_009982885.2). Classification (NCBI taxonomy): domain Eukaryota; kingdom Metazoa; phylum Arthropoda; class Insecta; order Lepidoptera; family Sphingidae; genus Hyles; species Hyles vespertilio. The sequence continues at coordinate 5,022,406 of CM042807.1, forward strand.
TTATTTCTTTCGTCAAACAGCAGTGTAAAATCACTTTTGTATTCTGATTTGAAGGACATTGTAGCCTAAGTTGGAAATAATGAAACTTAACATCTTATGCCTTAGAAGCGAGCGCAGTGGAATGCTGTGGTATGGTTTTGCTACTGTCCATGAGCGGTTACCATCGGGCGCATGGAATGCCCGTCCCGTTATTAATTGCAATAAAAAAGGTCTTTTTTTGGTGTTGCTTGCTGGTTATCAAATACCTTTTAAAGGTTTCAGCTTTCTTCCCTGAACTTTTTTTTTTGCTTGTCTACATAGGAAGACCATAGAAGATATTGTATTAAGACTATTGTAAATCCACAAATCGCAAACCTTCGGTATTCATGTTAAGATGTTGAAGTACGGAAGGACGGAAGAGAAGACAACAGTCTGGATAACGATGGAAGACTTGAAGTGATGACCAGAAATACGAATATAATTGAGCTCAATCGGACCTTGGATCTCATTTCTACATGGGGTTCCAGGAATATGGTTGAGTTCAATGCCAAGAAAACCCAGGTGTGTGCGTTCACGTGCAAAAAATCCCCGTTCTCTCCCCTCCCCATTCTTCAGGGTACTCCCCTCTCAGTGCGGAATGACCTGAGTATCCTTGGTGTGGATATCCGCTGTGATCTCAATCCAAGGAATCACATCGAGGGCGTAATGTCTGCCACATCACGCAGGGTTGGAGTCCTGAACAGGGTGCGTCGGTTTTTCACGCCCAGTCAGCTTTGTCGCTTATATAAAGCGCAGGTCCGGCCGGGTATGGAGTACTTCTCGCACCTCTGGGATGGATCCGCCCAGTACCTGCTCGATGCCTTGGATGGATTGCAGCGGCGGGCCATCCGCATTGTGAATGATGTAGACGTTACGAGCAACTTAGAGTCGCTACAACTCCGGAGATATGTCGCCTCTCTAAGCGTGTTCTACCGCCTGTATTACGGTGAGTGCTCTGAAGAATTGTTCAACTTGCTCCCCTCCTCTCCATTCCTAACCAGAACCACGCGTGCTGGCTTGCGAAGCCATAGCTTGACGGTCCACACCATCCCGGCGCGAACCAAACGGTTCTCAAATTCGTTTTTGCCGCACCGTCAGGCTGTGGAATTGTTTGCCGGCACGCGTGTTCCCTCCTTCCTACAATCCTGGGTCCTTCCGCCGTGGTGTGAAGAGGCACCTTAGCAGGCCGGCATAATTGTTTTCATTGGCATGGGACTGCCGTCCGATGCCAATGGATACTCTGCCTGGGCGGCATTGGCACTTTCCATCAGGTGCAATGCCGCCACTATGCCAGGCACTCATAAAAAAAAAGAAAAAAGAATATAAAGACGAAATCAAATTGAAGAATATTCAAAAGATCTTTGTTTCATTTGACCCAAGACGGAACTATTTCCACATACATTATACGAGTATACATAATTAATAATCCACGTGTATACGTCGAAGGCTTAGAGTATTTATATATAGAGGGAGCGCCGTCATACATTTGGGACTTCAAAAACGTAGATATTTTCTTGTTCGTAATGTTGGTAGCACTGCTATATTAATGTTACCAATAAATGACTTTTCCACGAAAAATATATAAATAAATAAATAAACGGAAATTAACATATTCACGTTACGTTGTTTTTAGCTATCATAATACAAAATATTAATAATAAATGAAAAATAAAACTCACCCTTGGCTCATTATAATTTATTTCGCTCCAAATTCAAATATTTTATATTTTCTAACCTAACCTAACCTAAAATTATTCCGGAACATTTTCGGAATTCCAACAATTTAATTACTTGTAACATTGAATAAAAAGGCATTCGAAAATTCAAAAATATGAATGTTTTTCTGTAAAATATTTTTAATTATTTCTTGTTAATTAATAAGAGATTGGATTTATTGTCGATGCTAAACGAATGCACAGTTAATAATTAACCCCTAAAACAAATTTGGATGGTATTCGATAGTGCTAAACTACATTTTTTGATTTTTCTTTTTCATGTAAGTCATGCGTATTCCAAGCTGTCACAAATCACACTGGATGTAGGGAAGAAAAAAGGTGGCCCCGGCACCACCATTTTTATCTACGTTTTTGAAGTACCAGCGCTCCCTCTATATATGTATACTCTAAGGTCGAAGGCATAAATAAATAAATACGTCCGATCGGACTCCAGAAAGTTAAGTCTTGAACACGAAAAGTCATAAGTATGTTTACTGGGACCAATATCATGTCAACTCGGTTCTACTTTTCTTTCCAAACAAAACTCTTTATACGTTATTTCTTTAATAAAACTATAAAACACACAAAGCAGGCTGAAGCCACATACTCTGTTGTTAAATAAACGCAAAACTTTTTAATTTTACTTTTTTAGCCACAACCTCTTGAATGGGCGAAGGAAAACTCTTAAAGTTCGCGGACACTTGCGACGTGGTATTAAAATAGTGAGGAAAACTTAGAGCCCGTTTTATCTCGGGATTATGAACAAAATTCCTAAGTGCCTCGCGAAGAACTCGGCCCGTGGTGGGAGGGACTTACCCCCTGAGTAAAAAGTTTTTTTTTGGATAACCTCTAGGTTTCAAACTATCGATTGATTTTATAAAAAGTTCGCGTTTTGAAAGTGTGGTTTGATGTAAATGTGGCTCAGATTTGTTTGTATGAAAAGTTTGAAATTTATTTCCAGTTTAAGATTATTCATAATATAAATTTGTTTCGAACATTTAATTACAAAAAATACGGTCGAAACCATAAGCCAAATCACAATCTTGAGACAGTGGAAGAGTTGTTTTGCTGATTTATTTTATTTTACTTCGTTCAGATAAAAATGTGCTTAGATTGTTTATTCAGTGAAATAAAAAAAATATTACAATTTGAAGCCCCTCACCCACTAAGGATCGTAATTCATTCACCTATATGGTAACAATACTAAATAGCTGCAAAAACAATGAAGAATACAAATGCCTTCCACAGAATAAAGATTGTCCCATAATAAAAATAATATTTTGAAAACTAAGATGCCACCGTCTCGGAAAATGGAATAAAAATATTCATTTTAAAATCTATGCGTACCTGTAACAGGCGTGCCACCCTGACAGTCTGCGAAGTTTGCATGCTGACGTTGGCAGCAGAATTAACGCGGACTATAGACAAAAGAGTTTTCATGCGCTGCAAGAGATGTGAATTATAATCATGGCGGGAACAAAGAACATTTTATTCTTAGGAATTTGCTAGTATTTGTTATTAAAAATATATATTGCGGAATACTAGTTTATGGTTTAGTAGAGCTTTTTCTCGTATTTTATAAATGGCTTGTCCCTTAAATGATAATGTGACCAATTCTTCATAATCCCTACAGGATAAAAATTAGAACTACTTTTCCGAAGTAAATTTTGAGTTCCTATTTGCCTTAAAGAATGTCATGGTTTGGTATTTGCGATTTTTCAGCTTGATAATTTTAAAATGATAGTAGCCTAGCCTTCGTAACATTCTACGAGTGGCTGACTAAAGGTTACCGCTCATCATTCAGCCCTCGCGAGGTCCACTCGGTGGCAATGCGCGGTTCATTCGGGACTTGTGAATTGTGAATGCAAAACAACGCAAGACAAGCATGCGGGAAACGAGTTGTCACAGAGTGATCCACGCGTGGAAGGCGGCGATCCGGTGACGTTAAAGAGTTGATGTAGTTAGCGTATGTCCATACAATATCCTATAAAGAATATTAACCACGCGAGACGAGGGGGTGCCGGGTGGGTCTAATGAGTGGTAACCTTAATATATCGTCCGCCTCGTGACTGAAAAAAATATTTCCGAATCCGCGAAAAAATTGTAAAACAGTTTTATTTCAATGTACATTCGCGGAAGTCTAAGGAATAATTGATCTTTATCTACAATACTTTGTCAATAAATAATAATAAAATACTGAAATATTAAACAATCTCGTCCACAAATCAGACCTAAAAATATCCAGAAAATGAAAACCCACCTCTTTGATATACAAGAATAACTTTACAAACAATCTCCATCAATATTAATACACCGAAAGATTTTACCCAACGCACTTTGACTTGTACGAAATCTCGTCCAGATATCAGGCCTAAAATATCCACAAAATGAGAATCCGTAATAAATTCCCGGGGGCGAGTTGATCCCGCCGTTTTCGGTGCTAAATTAATTTGTTCTAGCCAAGTCGGCCGCTGTTATAACGCTGTAATTGATCGCCTTTCATTCAGAAAACTTCTTTATGTACTCGCTTATATTTCAGTAATCAACGAGCATTATAGTTAATAGGTTTGTTTGTTTATATTAAAAACACTATTAGTTGAAATTAGACTGATATTTTATTGCAAAGGTCTTCGTTTCAAATCTCGAGTCGGGCAAAATGATATTGGAATTTTCTATTCATTATCAACCCGGAGTCAATAATTTGTGCTCGATGGCGATAGGCTCGCACCATATCACATCATGGGATGGAAAACACATGGATGGGAGCTATGAAGGAAACAACAAGGAAAGAAAGAAAGAAACCTCCGCCTACGCCTTCTGGAAAAAAAGGCGTGTGTTTATGTACCACAACTAATAGTGTGGTTAGAAATAAGTTTAAAATATTACGACAACGATTTATCGTTTATGCTTTTAATGACTTCGCTAAAGCATTACAAAAGAATTATCGTGTTATTGAAATTGAAAGTTTTAACCTTATTATTAGCTGGTGGGACAAAAGAGATAATAATTAACTATAATGACCGCACATATAAGGTTTTTTACTGATGAAAGTTTCGAGAGAAAGTGATTCCAAATTTTAAAAATTCGTATGTCGCGGTGACCAGAGAGGTCACTTTACTTTTTTTCACTTCTTAAAAGTGTTTATCAATACATTTCTGTATCCTTAATTACTAATATGAAAACAAGAAAGTTGGTGAGAATGAATGTATGGATGTTTGTTCCTCTTTCACGCAAAAATTGGATAGTTGTCAACCTGGATTAACATGATGGCTGCTTTTCATCTAGAAAAAATGTAGTGCTCGTAGAATGACTCAGGATTTCATTAATCTTTCACGCAAAAACGGCATGATCTATTTTATTGAAACCTTGTATAGGAATAGCTTACAACCTGTTTTAACACAAAGGCTTTTTTCATCCAGATAAAAAAATTGTGATGCCGTGGGATGAGTCAGTATTTTATTACCCTTTCACGCAAAAACAGCCTGATCGATGTTAATATTTGGTATACGGATAGCGGACACCTTGAATTAACACATAGGCAATTTTTATTTCAAAAAATGTAGGATTCCCGTGGCATGATTATAGGAATTCTAATATACTTTTAGAGACTTTCTCGCCCTCACACCCACCACTGCAACTACTGTCAGACAGAATCAATAGTTATTTTTTTTTGTTTTCTTCTTTACTACAATCTGTCTTTGTGGGACATTCAGCAGTAGGTTGGTTGGTGCTATCGCTGACGTGTTCGGTATGTGACCTATGTCACATCCTCATTGTTAAAACAGTAAATGTGTTTACTGTGTTTGTATTAAATCTTGAGGTATTTTACGCTTTAAACGTCGCGCTTTGTTGTGATTTGCCATGAGTGGCCGAGCCAGAATATTTGGGTGTCGTTCGATGCGCTCTTTATAGGTTCTGGTATGGAGTACAATTCCCTGTCTCACAGTGGGCAGGCGTAGGTCATGGTGTAATAATTCGTTCGGTACGAACCAGGGGGCATTGGTTATCATGCGCAGTACTTTATTTTGGAACCTTTGTATAATTTCAATGTTTGAATGTGATGCAGTACCCCACAGTTGGATTCTATACGTCCAGATGGGCTTCAGTATTGCCTTGTACAGAAGTATTTTGTTTTCGAGGGACAGTTGCGACTTTCTTCCAATGAGCCAGTAAAGTTTCCGCGTTTGAATACCGAGTTGCTTTCTCTTGGTGAAGATATGTTTCTGCCAGGTAAGTCTTTTGTCTAAGTGCAATCCAAGGTACTTCACATGATCTGCCTGTGGAACTGCAATGTTGTTAAGTGTGACTGGGGGACAAGAGTTTCTTTTTAAGGTGAATGTTACGTTGACTGATTTTGTTTCATTTGCTTTTATTCCCTACTTTTTCAGCCAATGGGATATGTCGTTTAGCCTCCCTTTTTGGAGTATTTGTGAGGATATTTTTGGGTCGCTATGTGAAGCTAGAACAGCGGTATCGTCAGCAAAGGTTCCAGTAATTAAGTATTCCGATGTCGGCAGATCCGCAGTGAAGATTAAATAGAGTATAGGACCCAGTACACTGCCTTGAGGAACTCCTGCTTTTATAGGGCAGATGTCAGACAGTGCTTCCCCTTGCTGCACTATGAAATGGCGCTGCTGGAGAAATGATTTCAATATACCATAAAAGTGATCTGGTAGCCCATTTTGCAATTTCAATAACAATCCTTCATGCCACACACGGTCAAACCCTTGAGATATGTCTAAGAATGCACTGGTGCAGTAAGATTTACCTTCTAGTGATTTCATGATATGTTTTGTTAGTCTGTGTACTTAGTCAGTAGTGGCATGTTTACTGCGAAATCCAAACTGGTGATCAGGAATTAGCTTCTTTTCTTCGAGTATAGGCAACATTCATTGTAGCAGTAGGGATTCGTATATTTTGGATGGAATGGGTAACAGACTTATGGGCCTATACGATTTTGCTTTTTCAGGTTGTTTCTCTGGCTTTAACAGCATTACAATTTGTGCAACCTTCCACTCCAAGGGAAAGAACTGCAGTCTGGTCATGGCATTAAATAAAGACGTGAGGAAAGTTATGCCCGATTCAGGCAGTTCTTGTAATATACGATTGGTAATAAGGTCGTATCCTGGAGCCTTTTTTAGGTCCGTTTTTTATGACTCGGGCAACTTCTGTTTTTGTATATGTTGTATCCTGGTAACCTAAAATGGCTTTTGGATGTGAAGTGGGTTTCCGAGATTAGCAAAACATCTATGTGGTGTATTTTAACAAATATTTTTAACTCTTCCAAGTGGTTTGACAAGCCATTGGCATTCCATACACACAATTTTAGTGATGAGAATGTGAAGGCATTTTTGAAATTAAGTCAGTGAGTGTTTGGGTCATAATTAACATTTGGTTCATCAGGGCAGCTAGTGATTCTATAATGTTTTTCAGTTCATTAGTATTTTGATTTTCATTCTTCGTGTTCATTATTTGTGTCATTGGTTGTTCAGGGACAGGGGTTTTTTTTGTGGTTCGGGCGTACGATTTTTCATTATTTATTGATTTGCTTATAGGTTCTTGTTCCTTTCTAATATATCTAGTGTTATTTTTGACATTGGGGATTGAAGGAGGGTATCGGACTTTCAACAGCTCCTTGTAGACTGTGCAGCCTTTGTAGTTGGCTGGGTGGTTTCCCTCGCAAAGGACACATTTAACGTTTTTGGTTCTCTCTTTTCGTAAACAAGCTGAGGTGTGATGCGAACCTGCACATTTGACGCATCTTGGTTTTCTATTACAGAACTTTTGCGTGTGATTGTAATCTTGGTAATTAGTGCATTGGGGGATTATTCGCCTTGGTCTGGGTGCTTCAAATGATATGCGACAGTGTAGAAGATATTTGACGCTATATATGTCTTTGTTATTGTCACGAGGCTCTAGTTCGATATTCCACATTGATAGCGCTTGTTTTGTTCCAGACATTTATTACTTTATGATTAAGCTCCTCAATAGCTATTTTTATGTCCTCTTTGTCTGTAGATGGGTGTAGATTTTTTAGCACAACTCTAAAACTGCGGTCTTGTTTAGGCTGGTAACTATAAAATTCCGTATCTTTAGCCTTTAGTTCTTTATAGATGGTGGAATATGATTCGGATGATTTTGATTGTATTTTAACTCTGTCGCCTCGTAATACCTTGATTTCATATTCTCCTTTAGCTACATCTTCAAATAATTTAAATAAAGGCTGTATATTTTTGACTCCGTCAATTAAAAGTGGAGGGGGTCTTATGGGCTTCTGTGTTTTTATTACTGGTTTGTCTACTTGCTCTATATCGTCGAGCTCTTTGAAGCTATTGGATGTTGGTACTGCTGGTGTTGCAAGCCAGTAATGTAATTTTGCCTGTTTTTGGTTGCGCATTTCTACTTCTGGACTGGATCTTTGCCTTTTGCCATAATGCACTTCTGCGAAGTGTTCTTTAGGTTCTTCAGCTGTTTTATCTGCCAGTTCAGTGTTCCCTTGATTAGCAGTTTCACTAAAGGAACTTGATCTTGGGCGATTTATGAACATTCCTTTATGGAAAAGTTGTTGAGTCATAGTTTTTGGGTTGTTCTTATCTAATTTTTGTTGAATTTCAGGATCATAATTGCTCATTTTGTTCCCACGAGTAAGGACGATATTTGGTCGCAACTGGGGTGACGCCTATTCCCAGAAGAAGGCTATATAAAACGACGTTCGTCTATTACGTCGAGTTTGGTCGCTAGTGACTGGTCCCACCTTCCAGCCAAGGAGTCCTTTAGGCGCGTACCGCACCGTAGGATTAGGAGATTTTTTATAGAGGTTACTTTCCTCGCAGTCCAAGTGGTGAAGCTCAGACCCCCGTTCCTATGAGACATGACCATAGGGTTACGGTCTGGGGCAGTCTTTTCAGACTTCACGCTGGTTTTTATTTCAGGGTTGTTTCCCCTATCTGTTTATTAGGTTAAAGCGCCTAATACTCGCTTTCGCCCAACATACTTTGCTACTGCAGTCCAGGGGTAGATAGGATGTGTGGGGCCCTATAGACTGTAGCATTGCCCAGGAGGGACGACTCACAGGTGTAGGTGAGCCCACCCCCAGCCCGCGGCGGCAGAGTGGAGGCAGCGTGGACGTGTATGTTGAACTTGTTGGTGCACATGGTAACCCAACTCCACACACTTGGGTTTATGTTTTAGCTCTATCTCAGCATTTGATGGAAGAGTGTCTTACAGCAAGACAAGCACCACTGAGGCTTGAACACCAACCCCTCCCCACCTATATCGCCCCCCACTAGAATCAATAGTGACACACTAAGATTTGACACCGAGCTCCGGAGCTCGGCGAGTCTCTCAGGGACACTAGCTTGTCCTCTAATATACTTGTTTGCTATTCTTTCAAATTCAAATGGGATGCCTTCTGTCCCGTGCTTTTCGGCAAGGTTCAGAATGAAACGGGATGGGAAAAGCAGTCGACGGCGGCACATTGAATTAAAATATAAAACAGTAGGTACGCAAAACAATATATTGTTGATGTGGTCTGGATTCAAAAACTCTCTGCACCCGGGCGAAACCGGGCCCTACCGCTAGTATGTATGTGTCTCAGTTATTGAAACATTTTAGACATAAATTCCACCCTTCCGAAGTCACTAGTAAAAAAATACTTTACGCGGAGTGCTCACGTATTATTATTTTCCTTTCTTTGAGTATACTTTTATATTTTGAGGTAAAATATTTCGCAGGTTCTTACTAAGGCATGGATTACCACTGTACCTTTGATATATGATAATTCTGTAACGTGTTCGTTAGTATTAAAAAGGATTTTTTAGTAACTTATTTTTAGTAGGTAAATACATTTATTTTTGTTATATTTTTTTATGTGCTACATCCCTGGGTTACATCGTTTCATAAAATAACGCCCCAGCTTAGTGGTCGGACAGCAACAGCAACAACTACAAAAAAATCTGCATCATCAATCCGTGGGACACTTACCTTAGTGTTATTTTCTCCTGCTTGTATAATGTGTCTCTTAATGATTATTATTTTTTTATTTCAGTGAATGGCGAGACGAGCATGTCGTTCGCCTGATGGTAAGCGATGCGACCGCTCATGACAGAAGCAAAACCAAACAACACCTTGAATTACAAAGCAATGCTTGGCATTCCACTGCGCTCGCCATCCTAAGACATAAGATGTTAAGTCTCATTATGTCCAGTAGTTACTCTGGCTACAATGTCCTTCCATCCGAAACACAACAGTGCATTTAAACTGCTGTTTAACGGGAGAAATAGACATTGCGGTGGTACCCATCCAGGCAGCCTCGCACATATGAGAAACCTACCACCAGTAAATAAATTATAGTTAAGACGCAACTAATTTTGTTTATTGATTACAGGCAATTTGACAGCCTCCGTGGCGCAGTTGGTTAGACGCTGACTGTGAAACGAGAAGCCGCGGGTTCAATCCCCGTACAGAGAGAAATGTTTGTGAGGTCCACAAATATTTGTGTCGGGTCTGGGTGTCGTCCTTATCTATCGCACTCTAAATCATTGCTTTATAAACTTGAAACTCCACATAAATAATATCCTTCTTAAGATTTTAAAAACAATTTCTTACAAAGAAAATATGTCGTGGTCGTGAATTGTAAATGGGAAAATATAAATCTGCTTTTATCTCGCTCACAGAAACTTATAGTACGTGGCGATAGATATGTTAAAACTTGGAGTATGTATAGAGATAATTTTTGAAAAAATTCTAGCTACGGTTTATAATATTTGGTAACTTATATGTAAGACTCATCTAAGAATATTCAATGAAATACTTTATGGAGTAATATAAGAATATTTTGACTGTGTAATGTGACCTTACTTTTATATTGTTGGATTTCACTGTCTTCTAGTCTAGTCATAAAATTAAGCATAATGTGATTTTTTTAAATATTTTTTATCAGAAACAAACTAATTAAATATAAAATAATCAACCCCAGATCCTAATTACATCTCCAACAAATTATCACCATATTTTTAATCACTTATTTTTTGTAAAGTAATTAAACAAAAAAGTTTTTGTGAAAGACAGCAAACTCATCCAATTACAAGTTACAGAAAAAAAATGTTTTCCAAACAATCTGTAAGCACCGAAGGGGGCTCAATAACCTTTGGTCACAAGACGAGGTGGCTTCGTTAAAGAAAACTTTGATCATTAAAAACTAATTATGAAACGTTCCCGATGTGCGGTTCGTGCGTCTGCTTTACTTTATTTTTTACATCAATATCATTTCAAAACTTTTGTACTGAACATTTAAATGTCACATTTTATTTTATTTCAGCAGCGAATGTTGTCGTATGCTCAGTAATTAATTATAATTCTACAAGCGTTGAGCTTTTGTAATATAGAAGGAGCGCTAGTACTTTAAAAATGGCGTATGTACCGGGCCACCTTTTTCTGCCGTCCTATTGGCCGAAATTTGACAGGTTGTCTAAAACGCAAGAATTAAATAAATTGAAAATAAATAGTTTAGGTCTATTTAATTCCATTGAAACTGGTTTTAAAAGAATAATGGCTAATTATTTTAATTTATTAAAAATTTCTTTGATAACCAAAACTATTGGTTATCAAAGAAATGTATAGCAATTTGTGTTTAAATAATTAATTCAATTTTCACTAATATAGATTAATCTACCATAATTACGAACAGTAAAATATCTACTTTGTTGAAGACGAAAATTTGTGACAGCGCTCTCTGTATATTATAAATACTCTAAGTATACAAATAAGAGTTACATACTTAAAATATCCTTCCTCCTCGACAATACTTAAACAATTTTGGATCTTTCGAAACTAAAGTAGTGTTACATAATTTCGTTTCACCTACCAAGCCTTCATTATTTGCCCAACATATTAACTATATTAAGGTGTATCTACACCGCAGTTATAGTTCGTGGAGCAAACTGCAATATCCTTTATATTTTTGATTATTACCACAAGTTGAATGTTACTAACACCGCAACATTTACTATGCTATTATTGAGTAAACATTTGAAAAAGTTGAACAACATTTTATAAGTAGTAGAGCCATGCTGTTCTCAGTCATGACTCAGCACGAATGGGTAAGTTTGTCCGGGGCGTACCACTGTCTCACAGGAAACCGAGGTGAAGCGACAACATGGCTGTTTCGTTTCGTTCGGTGAGTGAGATAGCCGATGTCCAATATCTCTTTTCTCTTCCCATCATTTTTCCTTCCAGCTCCCCTCCCGATTTGATGTGTCGGCAACCTATCTATGATCCAAAATTCGTTGATGTTCATGTTCGGGAGTGATCACTAATTATCATCAGATGAGCTGATAGCCCGTTTGCGCGTCTTATGAAATAAATATTAATAATAACGTTGGTCCACACAAGGTAACTGCGGTGTGGTTGCACCTTTACACCATGCACCTAGATAGGTAACATAAAGGCGGTCGCACGACGTGTTATGAAAAACTTGATTGTCCCATCCAACGTATACTCAGGAAACATAGTGGAAACGTAATATGTTTCCTGAGTGCGACTTTCACACGTGTGTTTACAGAAGTCAGTGGGGTGAAACGTACCGCACTTTCGGGGATGAATTTTTGTGTTTACCTTTAAATATACATTTACATTTTGTATATTGTCTAAGTAATTATACAAATGTGTGAAAATATAGTAGTAGTGACCGTTCATTGTAATAATAGGAAATATAATACTATATCTCAATTCGGTCGAATGTATTTAAAAAATACCGAACTTGCAATAAAGAAATTCTAAAAATAAATTAATCAGAAGCTTAAGTTTAATCTACCTTATATTAGATGAACACCTGTGCCTATATAACCTAAATAACAATATTTGCAATTTCCGTTTAATAATATTTCTCTACGCATATTGAATCAATTTTCTAGTCCAATGAAGTAAAGAATTACGTAGTGTAAACTGGCGAAAGTTGCTTGTCTTTTGTAAATCTTTATGGGCAATTTCCTCCGGACTTTGTCCTTTTGCTGAGCCCTTCACTTCTCAAGATATTTATAGGAAGGGATTACCCGCCTAAATTATGTCTTGTACAGTTTGCCAAACAAACATTTAATTTACTGACGCCTTGTTCTTTAACTACTTTAGGTACTTCATTTGTTTCTTAACTTGTGTAAAAAATCTTTTATATCGTTGTGTGAATATTTTGAATTAATTAATTTTGAAGTGAACTTTAACTTTAGCACGATTTGATTTGAAAATTAGATGAAACCAAAATACGAAACAAAAAAGAAACAAAATATATTTGTGAAAAGGATTTAGCCTGCGAGTGAATCAGTGTTTTATAGAATCTTTGTTTTCACTATCCAACTATTTCAGTTATTCTTTCTTAAATGAAATGTATTGAACAGTTTGCATAATTGTAATAGTTCAGCTGTAAAAAAAAAATTGAGTTTGGTAAAATATTGTAAAAAGTAATCAATGTGTAATTTAATATGTAATTAGCCTAATGATCGTGTCACTCTATAATTATTTAGACTTCTTTTCACTTCTGCCGTGTATGCATTGCACACAGACATTTTTTTGTAATGAAACTGTATGTTTATTTCAGTGCAGTCATAAAAACACCTACCAAATAATTCCCGAGTCCTACAACATAAATTACAATTTACACTTAACAATTCCATCAAAGTTTTGGAAGGGATCGCGCGGCCTACAAATTTTTTCTCTCTTTTTTAACCTCGGGCATCACTCTTGTTTAGACGTCGACAGGTGGATATCCTTGGATAATAGATATGCCATTTTTGGAGCGTTTTCGCTTTGTTTTGACCGTTTGAATTTGCATTTTTTTATTGAAAGGATTATTGTCTGTCGTAAATGTTGTGACGATTTATTGTTTCGATATGATTACACTGATAACCTAAATAATATGTATAGTAACAGAAAAATATATATCATAAAAAATATATGTGTGCGTAATGTGAGATTGGGTGTTCAATTTCCGTGCCGAAAATAATGTTGTGAACTTGAGGTTAATAAAAATAATAACATTTTTACAGGGTAAATTACAATTAACAGACAACACTCTCAGTACAGGAGAAAGAATAGAAGCAATGGACTTTAATGAAACTTACAAATACCTGGGCTTTCAGCAAGATAGACAAATCCGTCAGAAAGATACAAAAATGGTTCTTACTCGCAAATTTAAACATAGGCTTGGATCAGTACTAAGAACTCAACTCAATTCACGAAATATAATTAAAGCCATAAACTCTTATTCAATCCCTATCTTAACGTATTCTTTGGCATTATAAGCTGGTCCCAGACGGAATTAAAAAACCTACAACGTGTCATTAATACGACGATGACAAAGCATCGTAAACACCATCCACGATCATGCACACAGCGCTTAACTTTGCCAAGAGAAGAAGGAGGTAGAGGGATTATAGACCTAGTTAATCTGCACAATAAACAAATATCTAAACTTCGAACTTTTTTCCATAACCGAGCAATAGAATCTAATTTACATGAACGCGTAGTAAAGGCCGATAGACTGTTTACACCCTTAAATCTCCATGATAGAAATATCCAAAGTAACGAACACATAACAGATAACAAAATGAAAATTGCAGCATGGGCCCAAAAGTCTCTACATGGGAGACATCGCTATGACCTCCAGCAATCACATGTCGATATGTCAGCGTCGAACGCATGGCTAAGGCGAGGCGATCTATTCCCAGAGACAGTGGGTTTCATGCTTGCAATTCAGGACCAAATAATAGAAACTGAAAATTACCAAAAGCACATAATCCGTAGACCAAATATCATTGACTTATGCCGACACTGCCATAGTAGCCCAGAAACCATACAGCATATTACTGGAGCATGTAAATCCATAGCCCAAAGTGATTATAAACATCGCCACGATCAGGTAGCAGCTATAATTCATCAAAATCTGGCTTATAAATATAAATTAATCACTCAGAAACAACCATATTACAAGTACGAACCACAGTCAGTTTTAGAAAATAACAAATGCAGGATTTATTGGGACAGAACAATAGTGACAGATAAAACCATCCATAATAACAGATCCGATATTACAGTGTTAGATAAAGATACCATGACTGTATATATATAGTAGATATCGCAGTTTGTAACACCCATAACCTAAATAGCACATTCACTGAAAAGATATCCAAGTACACTGACTTAGCCATTGAGATAAAGACTCAATGGAAAGTCAGTAACACCAAAACTGTCCTAATAGTCTTATCAACTACAGGAGTCATACCACACACCCTCCATACTAGCCTCAAAACACTTGATATGCATAAATCCACACACATACTTTTACAAAAAGCGGTCATTCTAAACACATGTCGCCTGGTCCGTAAATTCTTGAATAACAACAGTTAATCGAACCTAAATAACTATATCTCCTTGGCTTCGGCCCGAATATAGTATATTGCCTTCCGATTGTGGGAGAGAAGGTTAGACATAAAAAGAATAATAATAATAATAAAAGGTTTCGCATAGATTATTGTAATTTTGATACTTTCAAACTGGGTGTTTTAAAATAACAGTGATGGAGACAATATTATGATATTTAAATAGAATACAATCACTTTGATCAACACAATCTAACATTGACAAAATTAGATTTTGTATCAAAATCAAATACTTCCTCAATTGATGACATTATTGGTTCAATAACATAATGCAATAGGTACAGTCAGCGACATAAGCCGCTACACATTCACGAGATTTGAAATTGTCTTATCATCCAAAATAATAATTATTTTCAATATCGTATGGCACTTCTCGGCATAGATGACTTTACTTGGTTATATTTTACGACTACAGAGTAGTACGTACAAATTTTAATTCATAAAAAGCTTATCAAAAAATGTGAAGTGTTCAGCGACTTATGTCGCTGACTGTACCAAATTAACTAATGGCTATAATAAATGTGGAATATATATTATTATTCTGTCTTAATGACGCGAAAATATTTTTTATTGACTCAGGTTTTTTAAAAAGGCCTAACCTCTTCACGGAAAACCAAACATTTTTTTTATTATACAACACGATAATATTTATTTAGTAAATTACTTGGACATTTCTAAGATATTTATTGTTGCGTAAAAAATGAAATTCTTTTAAAGAACAGCAAAGTTCAACACAACAAAGTTTTAATTGAACTGGTCCAGCAGTTAGTGTTGGATGACATAAAAAGAAAATTGCTTTCCTCTTTATGACTTGTGATTGAATAGTTTCACAATCAAACATTTTATAGACAGTATATGGATTTGAAAGCCTAATGACAATATTGTCATATTTTTTATCAAACGGTTTTATTTAGCTCACCCCGTTTTTTTGGGTCAAATTTAGTAATTGAAATTTAACCCTCTTCCCGTTAACCGATTGTGCTGAAATTTGGTATACGCCTTTGATTCTGGTGACAATACAATTATCCATATTTAATATTATTGTGAATCCAAGATGGCCGCCGCTACAAGATGGCGGACAACTTAGTTTTTTTCAATCCCATCAATATGGGTATAAAATGAAAGGGCTTGTCAAGTAAAATTCAGTGCACTATACAAAATCGAAATCAAAGATGGCCACTGCTACAAAATGGCGGATAATGTATTTTTCAATCCCATCAATATGGGTATCAAAATAAAGGGCTTGGTGTTATTACCTTGCAACGGTTTTATATTGCAGATAAATGTACTAAAAAACACACAAAGGCACAAAATTCATTTAAAGTGGACGTTTCCCACGATTTTATTTTAGTTTAATCAATGCATATGTTTAAAATTTGTATTTTATTGGTACCCATGACTGTATCCATGAAATTATTTTTTAGCTTTTAGTACATTTATCTGCAATATAAAACCGTTTAACTTAAAAAAATTTTTACTTTTTTTTAGGATCATAACTTGTAACTTGGCAACTGTATTATTAATGGAAAATATCTTTTGTTTATATTTATATCTCATAAAAGTATAATTCCGCCATTTATGCTCATAAGAAATGTGTCACGAAGATATCTTATAATGTAATATAGTGTCGTGATTGTATACTAAATTACATTATAAACTACGTGAGACTTTAGCCAATTTTCAGTATATTTACAAATATTTGTCTTGCCACAGTACCACTATTTAATCAACTACGTCACAACCCCGGAAAATTAAGCTTTTTTTCAAACTCTTCTTCTTAAGCCTATATCACCTAATGGTGAATGTATGCCAGGTATG
This sequence comes from Hyles vespertilio, assembly GCA_009982885.2. NCBI lineage: Eukaryota > Metazoa > Arthropoda > Insecta > Lepidoptera > Sphingidae > Hyles > Hyles vespertilio. Next base: position 5,039,387 of record CM042807.1, read on the forward strand.
TGTTGTTCTGTCCAGGGCAGTCCTCAGCAAATCCTAGCCACGTAGGCCTGGTTACTACTCCACATGTTTTCCAGATTATAAGGCATAAAACTCAATGCAGTATAACGCAACAATGAAATGAGTGTCACTGAATAAATGTACCAGCAGAACATAGACACCAAAGCATCGGAACCAATGCATCCAAATGGGACGTAGCCACTCTGTATTCACGCGGGAATTGAACCCGCTACCCTTGAGATGCAAATGCGAGTGGCTGCAAGATTGGAGTCGAGCTCGCCAGGGCCGGCTTTAGCATATATACTAGATAGAAACATTTATTGATTGTTTTAGGTGTTGTTGATTTTAACTGAAGTTCAAAAAGTAGGGAATTTTTAATGTCGGTTTCTTTGTAACGACTTTTATATTGGTTTCTTAGATTTACGCGAATGTTACACATTGAAATAAAACTATTTACGGATTTTATCGCGAATTTAGTTTGATTGTTACATTTTTGACTTCCCGACGTTTCGATTACTTTACAGCTTTCGTGGGCTTCACGGGCAGACTGGGGTATTAGATATCCTCTCAGTGACTTTTACAATTTAACTTTACTTTTATATTGATATAAACATGGTCAGTCCCAGACATTTTTGTATGTAAGTATATTATGGTTCGTTCCTATTAGTATATAGTATATTTTGGTATATTTTGAATCGTTAATTTCTGCTACCACGCGTTTGGGACGTGTTGTAGCTGTGAAGAAGGAAAGGCGCGAGAAACACATTCAAATGAAAAACGTCTGGTTTCATTTGCATTTTTCTTTTTTATATCCCCAAACCCGAAAAAGAGAAATAGCGAGTAAAATAGAAAAAACAATACACACGGGTAGTGGTAACCTTGCAAAGGCGGGTACGTAAAAAAGTGAAAAGGTTTTCATATGCAAATACAAATCTCGCACAAAATCAGGCTTGGTTGTATTTAATAATTTTTTCAATGTCGACGCCATGGGCATAAACGCCTAGTTTTTCTTTCTAAATCCGGCTCTGTCTCTATTTGTAGAGTTGGTAGAGTGTTTAATTTGCATAGTTGTCGACGTGTAACAGTTGATTGTGAGGTAATTGCCATGAGCTTTTTACAATTAACACTAGCTTAGTTCGTTCTGAATCTATTTTACTATGAGGATGGAATTTAGCAACAAGACACGGATAATTTTGCTGTTGTTTTTATTTTTCGTGCAGATTAATTTGCTGTTATTTACAAAAGATTTTTTTTAAATCATTACCTGTATCTTATTTTAAAACCATTAAATATAGAGTAATAAATACTAGATAGATAATAATTATTACATAGTCTCTCTCTTCAGTCGGTCCCTTATTATTGAGGATCGTGACTCTCAATTGTCTTGATGACCTCTCTCCACCGGCATCGGTCCTCTGCTTGATGTAATGCTGCATTAATGGGGGACCTTCAGTGCATTGGAAACCTGGTCCACCCATCGGTTAGGAGTTCGTCCTCGTCGTCTTTTTCCCTCCAAATTTCCAACAATGAGCAGTTTTTCCAGGTTGTCTGGTTCGCGTCTAGCGATATATCCGAAGTATGTTCTGTGTAGGCAGGTTGCAGAAAGTTTTCGTCTTCTTTCAAGATGCAGTTGTTTTAAGATGGATATGTTGGTTCGATGTGCCGTCCACGGTATTCTCAACATCCTGCGCCAGCACCACATCTCAATCGCATCTATCCTCCTTCTATCTGCTGCTTTGACGGTCCAGGATTCACAACAGTATAGAAAGATCGGTATCACCAAAGTGTCCATTATTCTTATTTTTGTTTTATTAGAGATGTTACTATCCTTCCAGACTTTTTGGAGTTGAGTCATTGCAGCTTTGGCCGTTCCGATGCGTCGCCGTATCTCAGGTTCACAGTTACTCCTGTTGTTTAATTACAAAGTAATAAGGTTAAAATCGAAGTCGCTGAATGCAGGCCGTTTATAATCTGGGGGCGCGGCCGAGCCCCCTCCAAGTCGAGCTATAGGCCGTAACATCCTTTTCTCGAAGCAATTCAGACCATTTTCAACCCCCTATAACTTCGTTGTGGCTAAAGCATGAAGCCTAAATTTTCAGTTACTAAGCAGGCATTGTGTAAACACGGTATATTTAAAATTTCATTCAATTTGAACAAGTAGTTTAAGAATTATAACTTGTCAAACTTTCGTAATTTTGTCACTCACTGACTGACTGACCGATCATCAAAAGTCTAAGGCACTTCTAGCAGACATAGAACCTTCAAATTTAGAATATAATTAGTGTTTAGTGTCTAAAGTAAGGGAAAATTCAAACATTTCATAATTTGTGTCTAGTTTTCTAGATAGACCAACTGCGTGAATAACTTTGTAATCCCATATAAATGTATAGGATTACAAAGTTACATTTGCAGTTAATGAATCGTTGTACCCGTATATAATGGAATAATAGTTGTAGATAGATATCTATATACATGAGGCATAACAGGAGGGGATATAGAGAGGGAAATGGTGTATTCAGCCCATGAAACTGTACAACATTCCTCTAGAAAAACATGACGAAGAAAAACTTGCAAATAAATAGATTAAATAACTCGAAAATATCAATTACAATGTAAGAAAGAACATTAATAATCAAATCCGCTATATTTGTGATAAATTGGTACCTACAAAAATAAGAAAAATCCATAAGACAGAGGCTTTAGGAAAAATCGTTAGTGATATTCTAGAAGTAAGAAGTACCGAAAAGGAAAAAAGTAGGACTCTACAAAAAGACGTGAGATCCCATCAAAAACATCCTGTAAAAAAATGCCAAGTCTCGCAGCTCAGGTTTTCTACCGCAAAAAGTTGTGAGATGCATGTAATACCAAGTCGATTAATTTATTTAGTCCTTGCTTAAGGGACCTTCTGTATAAAGTTATTACGTAAGTTATTACCATATCAATATTAAAAATTATTTACGTTTTAAATAAATAGATCGACTTGGCCAGCAGCATTATGTATAAATTGTACGATACATTGTGTTTTCATGCGATGGCCAAGTCGATCCATTTATTTAAAACGTAAAGAATTTTTAATATTGATATGGTAATAACTAACGTAATAACTTTATATAGAAGGTCCCTTAAGGACTAAATAAATTAATCGACTTGGTATTACATGCATCTCACAACTTTTTGCGGTAGAAAACCTGAGCTGCGAGACTTGGAATTTTTTTACAGGATGTTTTTGATGGGATATGTAGGTCAATGTGTAGATCCTTGGGGGGACCTATATTCAGCAGTGGATTTATATTTGACATAATGATGAGTGTAAATAAGTGAGTGTTATGGAAATGATCATTAAAGTTCTATTAACTTTCCAAAGAGTTCTTCAGATTAAATATGTCGTATATTTCAGATCTACAATACCAAATCATGCCTAAACTAAAATATAAAAAAACTTTCCATTACTTTTCTCAAATACGAACAAACAAACTAGCAACATTCTAATGACCAAGTAGTTTCAAGACTCTGAAACTAGCGTTACAAAACACCAGCACGCTTCTTATTAAGACATCGTCATTAGCACATGTAGGGAAAAGACGCCATTTTTTAATGCACAAAGGTGAGGCAAAGGCTTCATACTTCGACGGCTCACATTGTCGCCGTGTTGTAATGTTGCACTCTATTTTCGTTGTTTGTGTTTCTTATTTGCGTTTTGGCTGGTGGAAATTGGGAAGGGTTGTCTTTGCTTTTTGGTATTTTTAAGGTATGCAGCTTGAAAATTCAAAATCTGAGGTAAAGTTTTTTTTAGGTAATTCGTTATATAGCCTTGGGGTATTTTATGAACATATTCGATACGACCCGGAAGACTTTACAGTATTAAAATCTCGACCTTATACATAGACAGTCTTAAAACCTATGTAGCTATCGAATATTTGTCATCTTCGTTCAAATTGAATTTAAAAATTCATTCAAAAGGACAAAATATTTGATAGCTAAAGTAGATTGTCTATGAATAAAGCAAATGTAATTTTAAATAAAAAACAAAAATTAAGAATTTATTTTTGTATTAGTTACACAATTTATTATAATTGATTGTTACGTAACTTTTGTCATCACTACATATTATAAAACAAAATCGCTTTTTCTGTCCCTATTTCCCCTTGTTCGCTTAAATATTTAAAACTACGCAACGGATTTTGATGCGTTTTTTTTAATAGATAGAGTGATTCAATAGAAAGGTTTACATGTATAATAACATCCATTAAATAGTGGAGAAATATTGTTATTTTTGAGGTTTCTAATGTGATATCGTTAATTATCAATATGTTACCGCTTACATTGCAAACGCAGGCTGAACCCTACGAGATTTATCAAAATAATGTACTACATATTTGTACACATTGAAAAGGTCTACAGAAAACTCCGCGATGGTATATGTCTATCTCTTATGGATATCCCACAATAACATTTTTTTGTCATTTACTTTTTACGACAAATAATGGCTAATTTTCGAAGCGATTTTAACCAATACAGCATTAATCCTTATCCAATTAAATATCCAATACAATTATATTAAATATCCAATTAAATGTCCTTTATAGCACAAGATTTAAATGAATATTTTCGAAGATATTACAGATTTAAAATTGCGGGACGTAGCGCTTGCGGCGGTACTGGCCGGCCAGGGCGGCGCGGCGGCAGCGTGCCTATATACATAGGAATGTTTACATGTATAATAATAATACGTACATATTATTGTACAAAAATCTATTTGTACCCGGGCGAAGCTGGGCCGGGCCGCTAGTATTATTACAAACTTGGATACAAAATGACATGATTCTTAAAAATAAATAACTTAATATTTCAAAGTAAATATTAACGATAATTCTATGCGTAGTTTATGAATCATTAAGTTCAACTATGTCCTACAAATCGTCAAATTGACTTCAATAAAAAGTAAATCGCCCCAACGAACCTCAATTGTGTACACTCGACAGGATAAAGATTTAATTAAAACGGAATTACGTGATGTAAAAGGTGAAATTGCCGGTGAAAAATGTGAGATTTTCTTTAATCTGTACTGCGACATCAGGCATACAAAATTTGATTAATAATCCCCCCGTGTTTGGTGACCGTGAATTAAAAGAAAATTTATTTTACTACACTTTTAGTAGCTTACCATTTGAGGCGGCTATTCTAGTTATCACTCGAGATTATTGTGCATGACTTTTTATTTTTTAAATTTTACGTTTAGTGACTTTTATGTTAGAAATAACAACGGTTTATACTAAATTTTCATGATTCGGTTTGATTTCACTGTGTTCCACTGAAATTGGGCGTTTTTCCTCGTACAAAACACTAGTCCAGATCACTCTTAGGCATCGAGAAAATGTTTTCAAAATAAAAAACAGGTCAGTCGAAATAACTCCGCTACAGAACAATAAAAAAACGAACACAGTTCGTACTTGCAGTACGAGGCTTAGAATTGGACCCGACTTTTTAATTAAAGCAAAAGTTATTGTTGGTGAGACAGACTTTCGGCGTTACAGGAAATTTAAACGACACGTTTCGCCTCCCCGACCTCCTCTCTCCGTGCAGGTGAACAACGTATTTAATATTGGCTTATTCCGATCGTTAACTCTAATTACGTTTAGGGGAGCATGTGGTACATCGCTCCGACTCGGCCCGCCGCGCCCGGTAAATTTTGATATTGCATTTTTTATGAGCTGTTTTGTTTGTGTATTTATTCATTTTTTTCGTGTAAAGCTGAAAGGGAAATTTCAAGAATTTGATTTAGGGGATTTTTGTTCTATTGTGATAGAAGAGATTTACTTTTATATTATAGATTAAATTATTGACTTTACTTAAATTTTGTGCCTAAGACATCAAATCTGTTTTTACTCCATATGTAAAATGTACCCAAACAATAAACATTTCACAAATGAAATAATCGAAAAACAAACGAACAAAAAACAAAATCCAAAGTTCTGCCAAACTTCTTATATTTCCGTAAATCTTATATACATTAAGGGAAGAGGAAATAAATAGCATCTCCTACGAAACATCTCAGATGATTGCGTTACTTACAATCATATCAGTGGATGTTATTAATCGTTTACCACATATGTTCCGCCTTCATATACAATTGTTACAGACTTTGTTTTGATTTCATATTAATAATGATGAGTTTGGTTCGAATCAGAAAGCCTATAGGTTCAAAGTCCACACCAGTGTAGATGTACATTTGTCTCGAATTTGAATGATGTAAGTCCATGCTCGTCGTGCTTTGTAATACACACATACTTAAAAACACACATTTTTCCCAGAAAGGGTAGGCAGAGGTGCGATCAGGTCACCTATATTTTGCTATGTATTTTCCATCCCTTGATACTATAGGGGGGGATACAATAGGTGAGCTTATCGCTATATCGGGCACAAATTCCTGACTTCGGACTAATAATGTATAGAATAATCAAATATTAATTTGCACCACCCAGGGTTCAAATTTGGGACCACAGCTTTTCAATGATACCGTACAACTGCACATCCGAGGCAGTATTATTTATAATAATACTCATAATCTGTAATAAGAAACAAGTATTATTTTATTATTATTATTTTAGTTATTGCGTAGATCCGGCAAATTAGAAAGCAGTTTACCTGATGGTAAATTATCACTATAAATTATCACGCTTGGATCATAGATATATTGACGACCAATCTAATTGGGAGTAGAGATGGAGGGAAAAAGAATGGGAAGAGGAAAAGGGGATTGGGCATACGGAAATTTCACTCACCGAACAAAAAGCGACGGCTAAGTTGTCGCTACACGTGGTTTTCTTGCGAGATAGTGGAACTGCCCCGGATGAGCCTTCCCTAACTGACTGACAACAGCGTGGTTTTTCTACTTTCAAAAATATTAAATCACTCTAAGATTTGATAAATGTAAGAAAAAAAATATATTTACCCAGCCATCTATACAGGTTCTTTATTATTTTCTTAGAGTACAACCCAAGATTCCATTAAATCAATTGAATACATAACAAATGAAATCTTTATATTGAAGAGGACATCCAAACAATTTTCATTAAAAATACCTTTTGACAACATAATTGATACCAATACGGCATCACTAAGGAAACGATACCGCATCATTAATGTTTATGAAGTCGCCGAATACTGAAGATGAAAACGGAAAGGAAAATTTCATACACTTATTCAGCGTATTTTTTTCATAAGCTTCGATTATTGGATGGAAATTCGTTAGGCGTGACTGTAATGGAATCTCTATTGAACGGACTTATCTCGGATAATCTTTTCGCCTTTATGTCGATGGGTACGGTAATACGGTGTGTAACTGTATTTAATATAATTGGAGATTAATTTGTGATCGAGTTTTTTGTTGAATGCAATTATGTTTAATACTTGTTTCTCGAATTAATTAAATGTATTTGTTGTGATGCGTGAATTAATTTAATTTATATTATCTGTTAATCTGATAGTGTTGTTCTGTCCGTTACCGTTCATCGAGGGATGTTAGATAATTTTCCATTTTTATAAACTTAGCGTTTTAACTACTGTGAAGATTGTGCTGACACCCCGCTGCTTTTATATTAATCCAACCCGGAACCATAGGACTAAACTGCATCACTGGACATGTTTATGCAAGAATTTACTTAAATATTTTTTTAGTATTGCTCTATTTTTTGTATGTGATCGGTTTTGATTTTATTTTGTCAGCTAAGTATCTAAGTATTTTATGATCTCAAAAGAAAATCCAATGATAAAGGAGATACATATGTAGATTAACGACCTAATATTCACTTTAGAAGGTATGCCTATTTAAGATAGCATGGGACTACCGTCTAATGTCATTTGATACTTTGCCTGGATGGCACTTGCGCTTACCATCAAGTGCAGTGCAGTCATTATGCCAGGCCAGTTTAAAAAAAAATTATGAACGTGGTCTATTTTTAGCCTCGTTCGTACTGCTTGCTATACTTTATAAATTCCCTGAATTATGGGATTTGGCGCATGTCGTTTTTTTTATTCTTCTTCTTCTGTTAGTGCTTCTTTAATCTTGATGTTTGGCCGTAAGCTTCTTCTTCTTTATTTATCGTTGAGGGTAATGTAAATATCAATATAAAATCTTGTTATTTTTATTCATAGGTTTTATCCCCATTTTGAGGGTAGACTAGGTAGTGTCGAGTTCATTCGTGAAGAAATTATTGGTCATAATAATTAAAATATTAGCCTATTTTAATAGTCAAAAGCTGGGCACAAGACACCTCTACAATCAAGAGCTCTATTGAGAGAGCTTAGGCCATAGCCCGGGATAGCAGACTGCACATAAACATAAAAACTATTTTTTTAAATTAACCTGTAATTTTCCATTGCTGGGCAAAGATCTCCCTCAACTCAACTACTTCCATCTGTGTCTATTTTCTGCCGTTACCGTCCTATATATGCTACTGAAATGATCAAGGTTGTCACGCTATCTCTTGCGAGGTCTGCCTCGTCGTCTCTGGTTATTCGTGGGAGTCAATTGCGTGGCAATTTTCAGGTGTATCCTGGTGACGTGTCTCGCCCAATCCCATTATAATTAATGAAAAATTATAATTTCAGGAAATTAATCAAGTTAGTATGGCAACTCAGAGCTAAGGGTTTGCGGTTTAATAAATTAACCGCTATGTATTATTCAAGCGTTACCTGGAATAGGTTATGGCTCACATATTAATATATTTTGTATGATGTTTTCGTGTTTAGAAGCCGTTTTATGTTTTATTTTATGGATCATAATGTTTAGTGTTTATTTTTTGCTTTATTTAAAGGTTGTTGATGGGTTAAAATACGGCATATGTGAAAAATGTGATGAAATACAATGTTATGAAAAGTAACATAACACTTTTCTGATTTGTTGCATTTCTTACGATATCAGGGACTTAATCGTAGTTTTTCTTCCGTAACAGTTTTAATTTCGTTCAATAATTAATTGCGTCTGATTAACAGGCCAAAATCTAAACCCTGACTTAAATAAAAGTAAGATGACGAAATCTAATGGTTTCTTAGATTTACGCGAATGTTACACATTGAAATAAAACTATTATTTACGGATTTTATCGCGGATTTGGTTTAATTTTTACAATTTTTGAGTTCCCGACGTTTCGATTTACTTTTTTAGTTGAATTGTAACAGTCACAGAGCGGACGTCTAATACCTCAGTCCGCCCCGTGACCACGAAAGCTGTAAAGTAATCGAAACGTCGGGAACTCAAAAAATGTAAAAATTAAACCAAATCCGCGATAAAATCCGTAAATAATAGTTATATTTCAATGACGAAATCTGTTTTATATTAAGAGCGTTTACGCCTTCCGTGCGCTTGTTAGCTTACTGGGTAGATAGATAGATAAAAATGTTTATATGAGTATTAACTAGTGCAAAAAACATCTACAACATCATATAATAGTATTATGACGTAAAATGTACAGTTGAATTAAACACTAACAGTGTGTAGCACTTAGAATTACACGGTAGTGGTATTACGGAATAAAGGAACAAGATTTTTTGTATATTTTCTTTCGATTCGTTTTTACACCCTATTACCCTAAATACCACGTCTTTTTTAATATACATATAAATTTTTGGTTACATTAAAATGCTTCCTGGGCCATAGTCTTTGATCTCGATGTTGTGACATGTCAATTTCAATTTGCCGATCCGTATGTAAATAGCATAGGTGTGGGTAATACATCAAAAGATGTAAAACATTTTATAACAGATATGAGGCTGAATGAGCTATAAAGCTGTTTACGTTGGTAACACAGTACCGGATTCTAGGGGGGATATAATTAGCTAAAAACCCAAGGTTGAACTGAAATTATATAATTTTAAATTAAGCTTTTAGTTCAATGTTATGTCTCATATTTTGCATGTTTAATGTTGATTTCTGAAACGGAAATAATAAACTACATAACATAAAAGGTGTAATAACAGAAAAAAACACCAAAAAGTGATTGAGATGTACAAATTAATCGGGGAATCAGGTGCTAGCACAGTATTTGTTGTCACTGGAATTATGGTTTTCAGAGTCCTCTTAAGAAACGCCGTGATTTAAAAATAAGTGTACAGCACAGATTTATGTCAATTAAATTTACTTAATACATCCCTGCAGAACGTATGCTTGTTACTTTGTAGCGCAAAATGCGCTTTATGTCGTGCGTAAAAGCTGCTTTATGCGTGATATTCAGAGATGTGAGGTGACGTGGGAGTGGAAATTATGGAGTTTCGCTGGATTTAAGTAATCATCATCTCAGTCGCTTTACTACCATCATAAAGCGAACCTATAAAAATAATAGTCAAAGTTAGTGGTCATATAAAACTAGTTACTAAGCGGTCATTTTCGGTTGCCAAATGTTGTTCTAGAACTTAGTTAGTAAATGTTTTTATTGTGTAATAAGGAACATGGCCGGCCTTAAAGCCAGTCAAAACGTGGTGGCCGAATGTTGTCAAGATGCATATATATAATATATAGCTATTGGTCTTACAGTAGGAAACGCTGAAAATTGGACAAGATGGAGGCGTAAGACAATACAGTAGCTCCGAATAAGATAGGAAACAAACGTTACGAGGGAGCTATGTACTGAGACAGTAGACATTTTCCAGATTTTTTTGCATCAACGAAATTGTTACCAGTTTTAAATGGCAAATTAATTGGCCTATTCCGAGGTTAGGCATTTATCGAATGCAGTTTTCAACACATGACCTTCAGTAATTGCAAATTATTCTTTTTCAACACAGGGCTTCCAGTAAGTACAAATTAATTTAATTCATTATTAGGAGGAATCACCGCGTCTTACTGCTTAAACGTCTCCACTTGCCCAATTTTCAGAATCGTCAATTGTACAGTCAGCAACATAAGTCGCTGAACACTTCACAATTTTTGATAACCTTTTTATGAATTAAAATTTGTACGTACTACTCTGTAGTCGTAAAATATAACCAAGTAAAGTCATCTATGCCGAGAAGTGCCATACGATATTGAAAATAATAATTATTTTGGATGATAAGACAATTCCAAATCTCGTGAATGTGTAGCGACTTATGTTGCTGACTGTACATTGAAAAATCAATTACGATATCAAAATTGTTTTGCGTACAGTTAATGATGAAATTTTAGTTACAGAATCAAATAAATTATGAAAATAATTAAAAAAAAACACCATAGTAGTGTACAATATTCTAGTGTAATTCAATTTTATTTCAATAAAATGAATAAAATTTACACAATAGAATAATTATGATTGAACTGAAAGATATAATTATGAAACGAATTAGGAGGAACAAAATGTAAACAATATCAAATTTAGAAATTATTAATTAATTGTTTTCCGTCCAGTAAATTGATGACTATTAAAATATTCAGAATTATTAGGGTAAGGTGGCTCTTGTAGTCAACAAAGAGGGTAACGGTAAACAAAATATCTCAGGTTAAAACAAACAATCCAATTAACTTGTTTTACTATTGTATATTGTTAACCTGACCATCTAATTAAAAACATAACTAAGTGGAATTCAAGGGGTTCCTCTGTGATTCGAAAGGAAACACGAATGTTCGGACGTTCGAATTCCGAAATAAGTTGTAAGTTTGCCACTTCTAAATATCAACACTATTTTCAATGATACTTAGCATTCATTCCGAACTGAGTCTAAATTTACGACGGACGATAGAGAATTCAAAGAGTTTGTGAGTTATTTGTGTAGTTTTACGTACGATGATCCAACATTCACCATTGTGTATGAGTATCTATAGAGTCGCCCCCCAGATATATTTATAGAAACTGCATAGTTCTTTCTTCGGCAATTTTTCCCATCTCATAAAATTTTGAGAGACCTGAAATGCATGTTCTAAGTGTTTTAGACCTTCAAAGCCAGCTTAAAGCCCCATTTGCGCGGGAAGAGTAGCTCGCCTCGAAGAAACGATTCATCGTAAGGATATAAAAAAAGTTGCGTCGTGCAACAAGTTGTCAGAACACTACAATGGATGGCGATATAATTATGTCATGCGATAATGGCTTACGATTATCTTTGCGAGAAACATTCTTCGTGTAAATTGGGCTTTAATCACTTACCATTAAGTCATTGCAATAAAACAACCCATCCACTTTCATCAGTTTATCACAAGCAACGAAAACTTATGCTACAAAAAAACTGTGACAAGATTATACACATCGAATTTATAATCTCCTTTTTTGAAGTCGATTAAAAACATAATGTTTCGAAACGAATGTAGGGTAGATAAGAAATCTCTTTTAGTTCACATGCTTGTAGCACAAGACATGGATCTTTTTGAGGTTGTTCCGCCCCACTGCAACTTCTGTAAGCCAGGATCAACAGTGGCAGGCATCTTAATGACATCGAGCATTTAAGCTCAGTCCTAGATCATCGTGGTGGACCATGGTCTTGCCCCTCCCAATCTCGATCTCTGATTCTTGAGAAGGCTCGTGTCTTATAGTAGGGTGTTTATGGGCTGATATTATTATATAGTTCTTAAAGCTCACCGAGTTTCCAGCAATGTATAACTTGTCTACCCGGGCAAATTTAATCAACCAGTATATACAGGGTATATCAAGACTGCTACCGAAAACGAAGCCGGGTGGTAGGTTAAGCGACTTCAGACATAATGCAACAGAAAAAGTTGCAAAAAAAGCGACAATATTTTTTTGTTATTTTTTTCCTATGACCATATTTGGGTGGTAAATACATTTTTTCCTAAAATAATAGTGTATACCCTTTTATTTATAAGTCATCTAAGGTATAAAAGCGTTTAAATTATTATTTTAGCAAAAGCTATGGATTTACCACCCAAAAAAGACGATATTTAAAAAAACATAAAAAATAATTGTCGCATTTCTTTGCGAAATTTTTAGTTGCATTGTGTTTGTACTCACTAAAACTACCACCCGGCTTCGTTTTCGGTAGCAGTCTTGTGATATATGATATAGAAGGTAAAAATATTAGTGTACACTTCCCTCCGTAGCAAACCGGGTGACAAAACGAGATACTAAACAGGTAAATAATCTTGTATAATAATTTCTTTGGTTTACGCGAATGTTAAACATTGAAATAAAACTATTACTTACAGATTTTATCGCGGATGTGGTTTAATTTTTGATTTCCCGGCGTCGCGATTACTATACAGCCAAATTAATCAAAAAAATAAACCGAATCCGCGATAAAATCCGTAAATAATAATTTAATTTTATTAAATAACCTTAGATAAAAGAGACAGCTATAGAAGTCAGCTGTAAAGCACCAAGACAGGTATCTTACTAAGCCGAACAATGTACAAGTGTTTATTATTAAAGCGCATATGCATACAGCAGGAGGTAAACAAGGGCGTCCGACACCAGCGCTTCTCGGTACATATTTGCATAAAATTTAACCAACAGTCACCTACTTCAGAGGTGGGGTGAGTGCTTTATATTATACTAGACTAGCGGTATAGACCAGGCTCCGCCTGGCTGCAGACATTTCAAAATGGCGGCCAATATATTCAATTCCAACTATTTAGAATATTGATAAATCGGACCACGAAAAACGAATAAAATTTCCTCGTATTTGCTAGATTTTTCGCTACTGCTTCCCTCCTATAGGTCATAGCGTGATAGAATATAGCCTAAAACATTCCTAGATAAATAAACTATCTAACACAAAATCATTTTTAATTTCGAACCAGTAGTTCCTGAGATTAGAGTTAATAAACATACCAACAAACAAAAATCAAACAAATAAATAAAAGCGCTATATATGAGTATAAATTTGTTTACGGCTTCACTCACGTGAAAAAGTTTTTCCAGGATGAAAATCCCGCTATTTATTTTCCCGGGATTGAATGTATCCTAAAGCCTTTTTCAATAAATAGACTAGCTGATACTAAAATATTTTTTCAATTCGCACCAGTAAAGTCTGGGATTAACGCGTACAATCTAACTCTACAACTTTATATATTAGTGTGGGTTTTGTTTGCGGCTAGGTGTGCAATGAAGATAATTCGGGAACGGAGATTTTTCTAGATACCTGATTTTCATCCAAGATGCGACGTATCTGTGCTTCTGTCATTCGGGTAATAAGTTGCTATTTATTCATGTCTTATGAGTTTTCATGCCTGACTACAATCGTATTTCACAGAGTTTCTTATATAGGACCGTATTTTTTGGACGAGCGTCTAATATTTATTCCCCTATCCCTTGGGAAGAGAACTCAATTTCTAGATTAAAAGTAGCTGAAACTTTCAGTTTACATGTTACAACAATATTTTGTATAGAAGACCGGAAAAAATAAGTTACGCTACGTTAGTAAAGATAAATTTGTTTTAAACTACAAGTAAACTTACTTGATGGCTTAAAACAAAGTTATACCTTCTTTCTTAATTCTTAGAGGAATTACAGATAGAACTGAGGAGTAGAAGGGAGGAGACAGGATGGCAATTAGGGGTCTATAGCGCAAACTGAACTCTAATATACATATTTACAGACTTAACCTTTTTCACATGTTGTAATTATAACAGTGACACATCGTGAGGAAACCTGCATACCATAGCGATTTGTCAGAATTTCTATATAAAGTCCGCCAACTCGCACTAGGTCAACTTGGTAGACTGTATGTTCTAACCACTATCAATCGTACTCTCGATTGTAGAGCAGGCCCGTGCCCTGCAGTGGAACGTATATAGGCTGATAAACATTTTGTAATTTTTCGTCATTTTTCCGAAAGATGGAAAACCAAATCTATCGCGCCAATTAGATCATGCCGAAGCAGAAATTTGCGAAAGCATACCTCTACCATATCAATACATATTCATGCGTAACCAGACACCACTTCATAATAAAACTGAACAAAACATGTTTTTATCCGCAAACATATTGTGGCATGAAACTTCGAGTAAAATATTCCACGGTAAACATCCTTGAACCGTTGTAAATCCATTTTTATGACAGCGAAAGTATAGATATGACGAAAAGTGTGATCTTACTTATCTGCTTTGTACAGGTATTTTACCGTGGATAATACATGCTTCTCTTACAACTTCTGATTTTTAATATGGTACAATTTTGGTGTTTGGCTGATACATAATGAGTTTTTGTAAGGCTATCTAATATAAATAAATTAAAACGATTCTTTAGATTCGTCTAACTTAAGTTATCTGACCACTTCAACTTTCTTTTCTTTTGGGCTATGTTGACACTCTTCGTCCCTCCACTGATATCCTCATTACAGACTGAAAGAAATTGCAGCAAATCGCTGGATGCTGATCGTTTCCGTTAGAATTTAGATGACATATCTTTAGAGGAGGCAAATGTGCAGTGGTGAACTTCCTGTGCCTAAATAAAGAGATAGAGAATTACTTAATATACTTAGTGGCTACAATAAGAATAAAGTTCCAGCCAGAAACTTGTGATCTAAAAAAAAAATTGTCACTCTAACAACGTGTCCTTGTTACAAATTTGAATCTTTCAATCGAAGCGATCGAATGTAAAAATTAAACCAAATCCGCGACAAAATCATTAAAAAATATTTTATTTCTATATGTAACATTCGCTTAAATCTAAGAAACCATTATTTCCATACAATAGATTTTCATAATCAAACCAGGTTGAGAATTTTTCACCACTATTTTTTACATGAATAAATTGTATAAATGCGCCGCAGTAATATAACCGAGTAATAATAAAAAAGCTTTCTACAAAATAACGATCTCTGTGCTCAGAACAAATTCAATTTTATGACGCCGATGTAATAATGTCAAAGAGCCAGATGCCTAAAGTAGTTTGTCACGAGCATACATTTCGCGAAAGCCTCACGTACTCGCGGAAAAATGATTTATATATTCGCAGAGGTGGCAAAGTTTACCCAGAGGACTGCTTTAGGAAAACCTTGTATTTGATGAGTTTTGATCGTGTCTTGATTTTGTTTATATTATCTGTCATAAAAATGATAATAATAGATTATGAGTAAATTAATTTTATATTTGTATCCTAACTTATAACCAATCTTCTTTGCGTGTTTGTGATGCCAGCAGTGATACGAAAATATGAGGCT
Source organism: Hyles vespertilio (assembly GCA_009982885.2). NCBI lineage: Eukaryota > Metazoa > Arthropoda > Insecta > Lepidoptera > Sphingidae > Hyles > Hyles vespertilio. Next base: position 5,055,467 of record CM042807.1, read on the forward strand.
TCAATTCCCGTAATTAGGCAGTTATTTGGGTGACTCACAAGTTTTTTTCTTGTCTGGATAGATACCAAACAGTCTCTGGGACTTACCCACGACGAAATGTTTTTTAGAGTGAAATAGATCACACACTGTATTGAGTGACTGATGAGGGAAATATTGTGGCTTAGTGACTCTCCCAAGACATTAGTTTATAGTCAGATAATTAAAAGGATTTTGAAACACAGTAACCACTATACCAGATACAAATACGCTTAATATTAAGTATAAACGCAGTATGAAAATTCAACACCGAGAATATCCGTAATAACAGTTAATGAAGCCAAGATAATAACTGAAATAATGCAAACGGAATTCGAAACGTTAAATTGGCGCGGATGAATTCAAAAGAAAAGTGTCGCGGTAATAAAAATGTAAAACGGTATAGTCATTTGCGCGCCGCGCTCGGCTAATTTCGCACTTTAATGTATATTTCATGGGATAACTGAATAATGTGCGCTTTATACCGATTCCGAGAGTCGCTGTTCGTTCCCTTTTATGTTTTTATTAATCGCATATTTCTTGATTGTTGAAGCATTCATTGATATTGTATTTTATTCGTCGGGACGCTTTGTGTGAGATTTTATTAAAACTATGTAATTATTAAACATCCAGTTTGGCAGATTTTGCGGTATGATACTTCATTAATGTTTGAAAATTCAAATGAAAATGAAATGAACATGACAATGAAAATATTATATTAAATCCATTAAGATGTTTTACCTCGTTTAGATTCAGTTTTTTTTATCTACCGCCCATGTATCAGCCACATATGTATCAGCCCATATACTTCCCACTGCAGGACCCGGCCTCCTCTACAAATATGATTAAGAGTAGTTAGGCCATATAGCCACCACGATGGCCTAGTGCGGATTGGCGAACTTTACATACCATACAAATTCACACAAATTGCTATGGTATGCAGGAAAACATCGTGAGGAACGATGTTTTCCTTCACCGTTTTAGTTCGTGGTGATTGACTATAATCAATACACACATAACTCTGAAAACTTCTTTCATGTTTGCGGTAAAATATAAATGTGCTTTATTTGAAAAGATTTGGTATTGTACATAATCTATATCAGACAAACTGAATCGTTTATTTACATCTTTATAATAATAAAATTTATTTATTAACACAATTTTAAGGAAAAAAAAAACAAAAGAATAGTAAAAACAAAGAGAAAACAATATATACTTATTCTGAATAGAATACTGAATTTACCAGAGGTAACCAAACTAGGTAAGCCTGTAGGGCTTGGGATAAAATAAAATAAATAGGTAAATTGTATATTTTCGCATCAAGTTTTTTTATTGATATGAATGGCGGGACTAGCATGCCGTACACCCGATGTTAAGCGATACGACTGCTTATGAACCGTAGCAAAACCAAACAGCAACTTGAATTAAACAACATCCAAAAATTCAGTCATTAACTAGAGCAAAAATCCGTAGAAAATTAAATTACCTTCCGTCAAGTCAACAATAGATAAACTAATACATTCACTTGAGCGATTTCAATTTAATCCATTAGCTATTTCCAAGTGAACAGCGGCGGTAAGTGCAACTTGATTCTAGTGGTTAATCGCGCCGCTCTGTCGCCTTAACCCGATCTTATACATAAATTATACCATTACAGAGGTATCGTAGTTTATACTAGTTAACTTTAATTAATTATGTTGAAATGTAATGTTGTAAAAACTATTTTTTTGTGGTATATATTTTTTATATTCTTTTCATGTCACCAGACGAAACCAGTGCACTGCTGGTCCTTGAACTTATATTTTTCCCTATTCTTATAATATGTGACTTTTATGAAATAAAACTTGGATCATAATTGACTTGTATGGCGTTTTAATTTTCGTATAATAAGCATTCCAAGTCATACAATTATTTTGAATAATAATTGCAAGACAATTTCCAAATTAAGAAAATGAATTATAATACGTAAGATATTTAAATAAATTTTAAATGTAATGTTACATGACAACATAGACTTCATGTTGAGTAGTGAATAGTGTAAGTGGTGTTCATAACTGTTTTATTCAATAAATAAATAAATTCTTGAAGGGTTACCCAGACATGCTATTAGCACCAACTACAAATCGCAATTTACTTCGGCCCAACAATAATATAGTGCGTGGTGGCCTGTTGGTTAACGGACTAGACGCAACCGCCATGTTCACGGTGGTCGCGGGTTCGAATCCCAGGGCACACCTCTGACTTTTCGAAGTCATGTGTGTATTGATAGTCAACTACCACGCACTAAAACGGTGAAGGAAAACATCGTGAGGAAACCTGCATACCATAGCGATTTATAAAAATTTCTATGGTATGTATGTTCGCCAACCCGCACTAGGCCAGCGTGGTGGACTATATGGCCTAACCACTCTCAATCGTACTGTCGATTGTAGAGGAGGCCCGTACCCTGCAGTGGGACGTATATGGGCTGATACAGATACAGAACAATAATATAGAGAGTTAATATTTAACTTATCCCCAATTTGGACACAAATCCACTCCTGGGCAATGCGTCTGAGTATTTTCCCATACAAACTTAATCCTCGAACCCTGATACCAAACTTCATAGAGAGATAAATAAAATGCAATACTATCACGAAAATGTTATGAATTATGGTTTGTACAAATTACAGACCCTTCCGTATTAATGTGTGTTATTTCAAACTATTCCTATCCTTTTTCCGCACGATAGAATGTGACAGGGACAGAAATACGTTTAAATTAAATCCCCGTAATAACTCTTAATTGTACAAGCTAAACCTACATAAGTCGGCGTGCGTGACATTTGGCAGAGAGTAAAATACTACAGGATTTTATAGAGGGGATATTTCTTTGTTCTTTAGTTGGCATTCCACTGCGCTCGCAATCCTAAGATATAAGGGCCGTCCATTAATCACGTGACCTTTTATTTAGTATTTTTGACCCCCCCTCCCCTTTGATTATATGTGACCCCTCCTCCCCATCAAACATCACGTGTATTTTTGGTACATATAAATAAATCTTAATTTTTTAAATATTATCTTTAAATACGGGTATAAAATATAATTCATATAATAAAAGAATCGTGTCATCATACGAAAATATATTATCGTAACATTTTAGCCAAAATTATGTGTCGAAAAAAAATACACCTGATATCTTACTAGACCCCGCCGCCCCCCTTGTGATATTTCGTGATTTTTGTCCAATTACTCCCGCCGCTCCCCATTCAAGCCTCATCTGAGTAATTGACGGCCCCTAAGACCCTTAAGGCTCATTATATCCATAATTAATTTAGCTAAAATGCCCTTAAAACCGGAACACAACAGTGTTAATGCACTGTTGTCTGTCGTGAGAAATAAATTGCGGTGGTTGCTACCCAGGCAGCCTCTCACATATGAGAGACCTTGTGTTGCTGACAAAGTTTGTTGTGCTGTGATTTTTCAGAACTTCTACATATTCTGAACCTCTAATAGTATCATTAATTAATCCACTGAATGGTCTCATCCTGACCCCATATTAAAATGTAGTCTTGTGTCGTTGGTATGATAAACTACGAAGGGGTTTTCAGTCTCATAAACATCCAGACCCGAAACAAATACCTGGATCACACAAATATTTGTTCCAGCGCGGAGATTGAACCCTGTAGCCAAAAGTTTCACAACCACTTCAAACGCGCCACGGAAGTTGTCAGATTTAGTTGATTAGTTCGAAAGCCATCACCTCGCAGTGAAAACCCATCATAGTACTATTTATATTGCATTAATATTTATTATACAAGGTATATCAAGACTGCTACCGAAAACGAAGCCGGGTGGTAGTTTAGGTGACTTCAGACACAATGCAACAGAAAAAGTTGCAAAAAAAAGCGTCAATTTTTTTTTATTTTTTTTCCTATGACCATATTTGGTTGGTAAATGCATTTTTTCCTAAAATAATTGTGTATACCCTTTTATTTATAAATAATCTAAGGTATAAAAGAGTTTAAATTATTATTTTAGCAAAAACTATGGAATGAATTAAAAAATCATGAAAAATAATTGTGGCGTTTCATTGCGAAATTTTTAGATGCACTGTGTTTGTAGTCACTAAAACTACCACCCGGCTTCGTTTTCGGTAGCAGTCTTAAGATACCCGGTATTTGTACACCAAAGAAATATTTAATATAAGAGTACAAATGGTGGTCCTATCGCTCGAGGCAATCTTACCTGCCATGGAATGGACATCAGTGAGACAAAAAAAAGGTAGCTTCGCTTTAAAAATAAAAAAACTAAAGGCTAAAGTATACTTTTAGGACAAAAATAGGATTCTATGTTAATATGTCTCCCCTAAGGAATAAATAAGCCTTATGAATATTCATTTGTGCATATTATTCTTTGGCATGGTGTGACCATAGCAAGGCACGTGCCGTTTTAACGTCGCATGTTGTTTTTGTCCGTCATCGTAGTTTAATTGGGGTCAGCAGTCGTTTGTGTCGCCCGATCGCTTATACCGGACTCAAATTATGAGGGAAAAGTTTCAGCTTACCTTTGGATTATGCATTTAGTTATGCCGGGGTGAATAGCCGGTAAATAATGTAAATAGATGTGGTAAGAAGATCAGGCTGTATTATAATTATAAATTTATATAGAAACATCTAAGAATTCATAAAAACAACTCACATTTTGGGACGGAACATACAAGGCGAAATATGGGTAAGCTGGTAGCACCTCTGCCTACTCCTTCTGGGAAAAAGGCGTGAGTTTATGTATGTATGTATTATTTTTTTCCCATCTGTATAGTTGTTGTTAAAAAATTTGCAGACATTCTCGCAGGTGTGGTATTCATTACACATTTTACTCATGTGTTTGAAATTATCATGTTATGTTATATCAACATACAAAGTACCCTCATTTACAAGTTGATGGGGGCTATGTTAAGGGGTAAAAATTCAAAGAGGCATTTACACGCGAGTTCATTGCTTCTAATTTGCCCCATTATGTCGCTCGTGATGGTTATGACATTAATTTTGGCATATCGCGTATACGCCTGTAAAGAATTAAATGGAAGGAATGATAGTTTTTTCACCATTATTATATACATTTTCTTGTACTTTGATAGAGTATAAGTAGTAGTAGGTTATAAACTTTAGAAAAAGACAGTGCTTCATACTGGTCAAAAACAGTACGGCAACTCTGTTAATGCCTCTTCTGTTTTACTTTAAATACTTTGGCTTATCGACTGGCTGCTCGACCTCAACCCATTCCAGAGTCGATTTTTTGGTTTACAATGCTTGTTTAACGTGGTTCATAAACTTCACATACCTTCAAAATTCTTCAATAGAATAGGTCGTAAATTATATCCAAAATTCTGTTAAGAGCCCAAAAGTTCTTGAGTGTGAGCCACATAGAGGCAACCGCCGTAACATTTATTACATTGAAAATAAACTCTCAATCTGAATTTGATTTTCATATGGATTTCCAATGCTTACATTTTAAAATTATGCTTTTTTATCACTATTTTTCGTTTTTTTTTTCTGATACATCATCAACGGTCTAATTGGAAGTCCCTATCGTCTGTCTTCGTTTTAGAAAATGTTTCCGTACCGACTAACACTCAGAGTATCCAACCACTGAATGCAAGATTCCATAGTGAGTAATGATCCTTATGCCTGAATTAACTTTTCTACGGGGGCTCATGGTTTGGCAGTAGTAATTCATAAATAGACTTTTAATTCAGAATCTAAAAATACACCAGCTACATATGCTGTTGGACCGATGCTAATAAGCTTTTCTACATCAACAAAATGAAATAAACTTTTCTTTGATGTTATTATAAGTAAAATTAATGAATCTTTTAATTAGTATGTTTACTCAATTATATGAGTCACATTAAAAGTAAATTTACCCTCGGTACAACGGTCAAAGGGATGGAACCAAGTCGCACAGACCAATTATAATTAATAATTAACTACATATTAAACCTGACTATGTTTACTTGTGTAAATAAACCTTGTTAATTATATTTGAAGACAACAGAAGCTTGAAATTTGGTTTTATTGGTAACTTTAATTATATTGGTAAGATTATATTTATTTATAGTCTTCCAATGTTTGCCTATTTTTTGCTCTATTTTGGCTAGCCGTTAATCAGTTTATATCTCGTGACCTAAACATATATTATGTATACTAATAATAAATTATACATGTCTTTCGGTTTGTAAACTATAATTAAATACTATTACTTGGTAGAAGTCAGTTTAGTATCTCTTGTTTTTAAACGGGTTTTTTTAACTTTTCCTGTTTTTGTTTCTTTGTTTCTTTTTAGTTATTACTTTTTGTACCATGCAAATTAAAGTTATACAAGTAAAAATAAAATTCAAAATTATAAATAAGACATTTTAAACTTCAAACAATATTGATCTTTTTGCCTTTGTTTGGCAATAAACTTCAGTCTTATAATCTTTATCCCTATCTGGAAACTCATCCAATTGCCAGATAATTTATATGAAGTCTGTTAAAACTTTGCACCACTTTGGAAATATCTTTTAACGTTAAATAAACGCAACAAAATGTTAATATCTTAAAGTTTTCAATAAACAAACTACTTTAAAGCGATTCTGTTGTAACATACAAAACTTTAGCTTTGGCACTTGACTTTGTTCATACCTAGAAATCTGATTTTGTCTGTAATAAATATGTACCTAATTAAAAATGTAGATAATGTTATTATCTTTGTTGGAGATTCTAATAAATAAAATAAAATAAATAAGAAGTGGTTTATGCTACTGTCCATGAGTGGTTGTATCGACTTGCCATCAAGCGATTGACATGTTCAAATGTATACAATGGAGCATGCCTAATGGTAAGCGATATAACCGCCCACATACAGTAACAAAACCGAAAAAAACACCATGACTTACAAACCAATGCATGGCATTCCACGGTGCTCCCCATCCAGAGACATAAGATGTTAAGTCTCTATATGTCCAGTAGTTATTCAAGCTACAATGTCCTTTAAACCGGAACACAACAGTGTATTTTTTTTTATTGCAGTGAATGGCGAGACGAGCATGCCGTTCGCCTGATGGTAAGCGATACGACCGCTCATGAGCAGTAGTACAACCAAACAACACCTTGAGTTACAAAGCAATGCTTGGCATTCCACTGCGCTCGCCATCCTGAGACATACGATGTTAAGTCTCAATATGTCCAGTAGTTACTCTGGCTACAATGTCCTTCAATCCGAAACACAACATTGCATTTAAACTGCTGTTTGACGGGAGAAATAGACATTGCGGTGGTACCCACCCAGGCAGCCTTTCACATATGAGAGACCTACCACCATTTGAAACTACTACTACTAAAAGTCCGTGAAAGGACGACAGACGAACATACAAATTTTTGTATGTATTAATAATGGTAATATAATTAATTTTGCTCTGACTTTAGCGGGCATTTTGGGTTTACGAGCTTTTATTAGGATTGTAATTTTATAACTAAATTTATTTCTTTGTGAATCATATTAGGGCGGAGTTAAATATTGTTACAAGGGCCGTTTGTTTGCGTAATTTTGTATTTCTAGGGTGAAAATTGTGAGCAATATGTATTGTGTATTTTTATGTTAATTACTTTTGATTTTTGTTATGTTACGTGAATCGACGATAATTGCGGCACTGTTTTACAATTAAATTGGTCTTAATAGTAACGTTTTTTGGATTGGATTCTTAGGAGAGAACAATTTATTTAGTTATTATTTTAGTTATTCTGCACCTGAATAGAGAAAGAGATAGAGAGAGAGTTTTATCGATAGAAAACTATAACCGCATTATAATGAATGGTCGAGAACCATATTGACTAGAATCCTTGAATAGTGCAAAAATCATTTTGCAAAATATATAAAATGACGCATTTAGTACAAGATTCTGACATCAAATGCTTTACAATATTAATGGGGCAGCACATTAGCAGAGAACAGCTGAAGCGCCCTACTTACTCACTATCAACGGAAGACAAACTTACGAATGCAGAACGTTCAGCATTTAAATTAAACTGACTAAATAAACTGAGGTCATTACTGCAAGGTGAAGGAGTTAAAATTCAAGGTGCGGGGGTTAACAAACGACAAACACTTCCCGACGGCGGGGCCCATTTGTCCCACGGACCACCCGCCCACCTCCGGCCCCCACCACATCCATTAACCTAGCGTCGCCCGCCTTATACCGCCTTCACTGTACTACGTTTAATTCAATATTTACACGTCATTTTAACAGGACTAGACCTGTTTTGATGCTGGGAGATATGACCATAATACATGTTTACAGTCCGGATCAGACAATTACAGGGTATATCAAGACTGCTACCGAAAACGAAGCCGGGTGGTAGTTTAAGCGACTTCAGACACAATGCAACAGAAAAAGTTGCAAAAAAAAGCGACAATTTTTTTTGTTATTTTTTTTCTACGGCCATATTTGGGTGGTAAATACATTTTTTCCTAAAATAATAGTACATACCCTTTTATTTATAAATACTCTAAGGTATAAAAGAGTTTAAATTAATATTTAAGCAAAAACTATGGATTTACCACCCAAAATAAAGATATTTAAAAAATCATAAAAAAAAATGTCGCGTTTCTAGGCGAAATTTTTAATTGCATTGTGTTTGTAGCCACTAAAACTACCACCCGGCTTCGTTTTCGGTAGCAGTCTTGAGATACCCGGTATATGCATCGGGTGATGTTTATTTAATTTGTCTATTTTCTATTGACGTGTGGCGAATTTTGGTTGGTCTAAAATCGTGCAAGCTAATGTCACAATTATTGACAAAAATCATCTCGGAATTTGTTTAAATTTTGTACAATGCCACCTGGTGTTTCACAAACACCCTGACCCCCAACAAATACCTGTAGATCACACAAACTTTTGTCTCGGTGCGGAGATGGGACTAACGGTCTCTCGTCTCACAGCCAGCGTCTAACCAACTGCGCCACGGAGGCTGTGTTGTATATTCAATTTCCCCGCCGTAAACTAAATTCACAATATTTCCGTTAGTCACCTCGAAAGTCATATCACGTAAAGTGTGCACATCAGTGTGTACTCGATAACAATTTCCATCGGCGCAAATAGATCTACGAAGCACGCATCCAAATATGTGTGTAGTTCCAAATGGTGTTTACATTACTCAAGATTTTGACGTGTTTGCTATTCCCGTGATAATTCTGTATTCGACTTCTAGTGTGTTTGTTTAAAGTTTTTTTTTATTGCTCTGAATGGCGAGACGAGCTAGCTGTTCGCCTGATGGTAAGCGATATGACGGCTCATAAATAGAAGCAAAACTTAACACCTTGAATTACAAAGCAATACTTGGGATTCCACTACGCTAGCCATGCTGAGACATCAGACGTTAAGTCTCAATACCGGGTATCTCAAGACTGCTACCGAAAACGCAGCCGGGTGGTAGTTTTAGTGACTACAAACACAATGCAACTAAAAATTTCGCAAAGAAACGCGACAATGATTTTTTATGATTTTTTAAATATCGTCATTTTTGGGTGGTAAATCCATAGTTTTTGCTAAAATAATAATTTAAACTCTTTTATACCTTAGAGTATTTATAAATAAAAGGTATACACTATTATTTTAGGAAAAAATGTATTTACCACCCAAATATGGCCATAGGAAAAAAAATAACAAAAAAAATTGTCGTTTTTTTTTTGCAACTTTTTCTGTTGCATTGTGTCTGAAGTCGCTTAAACTACCACCCGGCTTCGTTTTCGGTAGCAGTCTTGATATACCCTGTATGTCCAGTAATTACTCTGGCTACAATGTCTTTCAATTCGAAACACAACAGTGCATTAATTACTTTATTTATAGTTATTCGATATTATTTATAGACAGTTTTAAAACCTATTTCAGTTATCGAATGTGTTATTCCTTTCGAATGACTTTTGAATTCAGGGAATTCATTACCATATAAATCCGAAATTCGAATCTTCGTGACGTTTTTCGTTTCGAAACCTACTCTGTAACACGAAATTCGAATCTTCGGATCGAAGAATGAATGATTCGAATATATCGGCAATCCAAACATTTACATTTTTATTTACTATATTCATCCGAAACGAAGTTCTAAACTTCGGACGAACGAAATTTGTGACGATACGAATGTACCTACTCTGCAAATGTTCGTATTGCCGATATATTGGAATCATTCTTTCTTCGATTCGAATTTCGTGTTACAGACTAGGTTTCGAAACGAAAAACGTCACGAAGTTTCGAACTTCGTTTCGGATTTATATAGTAGGGGTATTCCTATGGTCCTATGGCCCGGGATAAAACAGGACAACGTTTAAGGACAAACCATAAGAATACTATAATGAATTTATGTAGTATAGGTTTCGGAATCCTCGATTTTTTTTTACCGATACCATGAATGGGCCACCTTTTTTATAAAGTGAATCGTGTGGTTTGTACTACGTATAGTTGCACGATAGCTTAGGAAGGGAATCACCTTACGAAAAAAGTTTACACACGCCATAATATTTAGGAATCGTTGGGGACCGGAATTTTGTGAACGATGGGACGGGGGATGTTTGTTATCCTATATAAACATTATATTTTATATAGGATATATGTCGCTAACATCAAATAAGTATAAAGAAAAACAGGCAGGTAAAAAAATAATAGGTATTTTTAGGTTCTCTTAAGATTTATTAAAAGATTAGATTTATATCTCTCTTTTAATTACTATTAAAAAAACGGTTTAATTATTTTAAATTATGTTTTATAGACATACGATAAGAATGTTTCGTTTTCTTCTGGACTGTACTATATCAATCCATATACAGGGTATATCAAGACTGCTACCGAAAACGAAGCCGGATGGTAGTCTAAGCGACTTCAGAAACAATGCAACAGAAACAGTTGCAAAAAAAGTGACAATTTTTTTTTTGTTATTTTTTTCCTATGGCCATATTTGGGTGGTAAATACATTTTTTCCTAAAATAATAGTGTATACCCTTTTATTTATAAATACTCTAAGGTATAAAAGAGTTTAAATTATTATTTTAGCAAAAACTATGGATTTACCACCCAAAAATGAAAAAAATAATGTGGGTAGTTGTAAAGGCCATTGAAATAAATTTCGCTCTGTAATAATTTTAATTTTATAATTACATTTAACCAGTTATTTAATATTATTTATGCATAACTTTAATTGTTAAACTGTTTACCTGCCGGTTTTAGTATACCATCTCCTTACATTCTTTCCTTTGTCTATCACATCACTTCAAGTTTTTTGCACTTCAACACTATTTTATATTCTTCACTTTTTTACTGAAAACCATGGAGTCTATATTGAAAGCATCAATAGAAGATCTGAAGACAGAATTCCACCAAAGGATGGCAGATTTTGAATCAGATCTCAAGAAAACATCAAATAGTGTCACACCACCGGGGTCCTCTGATTTGACTGCTGAGTTTTCCACTTTTAAAGCCTTTATCACTCAGGCACTCAGTCTACTACAAAAGCAAATTGAGGCTTTGACCCACACTGTCGACACTATTGAGATGCAGCGACGCCGGAAAATCATCCTGTTCCATGGAGTTGCAGAATCTGCTAATGAAGACTCTTCACAAACCATAGTGGATGTGGTGAAGCAGCACTTGGGAGTTGCAGACTTTTCGGCTGGACTTTATAGTCGTTTGGCACGAGTTGAGGGGTAAAAATGGTCAGAGGTGGTAGGGATTGGGTCCCTGATTATAACGATACCACTCTTATTAAAAGGCAATGCGTAGTTTTCGAGAAATTAATAAAAATAGTTCTTAACCTCAAATCACATATTACGCAAAACGGAACGTTATTATAGGCGATTGACAACTATATCGCTATTACTAAATAAGTTATATTATCTGTGGTTTAGAAATTACATGAAATGGAACGTAAAATAAAAGTAATTGCGTTAAGTGTCAATGTCATTCATTCATAAACTTCATTCCGTTTCCCCCGAGTTGCGTGAATGTGTTCTTTGAGCTCCGTGGTGATTATTGTGTGGATTTCTTCAACGACATTGGCATATCTTCTGGACTTCGATTGTTTGCCTTCACGACCAACCTACGCTTTTACACTGGACACCTTTTACACTTTTTTTTGTTTTATTTGTTTTCAACAACACAACCCATTATGTCTGATGGTAGTTATTTAACCGACTTTGGGTAAATTAGGTCGACTCTGTCACAAAACCGACATAGGGCACCCCGACTTCACCTAGACTTTTGGGTACCAACCCTAGAGTGTATATAAAAGCCGGAGGCGCGGAGGCGAAGGGGCTGCACTTCCCGCAGCGCCGGAGACGTTGCAGAAGCAACTTTGTTTTGAAAACAAGTGTTTTGAGGTTAGGTTACTTAAATTGCTATTTCTCAGGAATGGTGTATTGCCTTTTCACGAGAGTGGTATCGGGGGACAGTGGGCACCCCCCCCTCCTCCCCCTCAACCCCTACCTACCCCCCATTTCGTGCCAAACGATTCTAAAGTTTTCCCGACTTTTCTGTTGATGAAGTGCAGCGCAGCCATAGAATGGGCCAACCATCTTCTTCGAAAAAGCCTCGGCCTTTGCTAGTCAAATTGCGGGATACGTCTATGCGTGATAAGCTTTGGTTCAGTAAGACCAAGTTGAAGGGTTCTGGCATTACTCTCTCCGAGTTCCTCACGAAATCCAGATACGACATTTTTATTGCGGCACGAGAGAAGTTCGGTGTAACAAATTCCTGGACCCGGGATGGGAATGTTTGTGTTATAAGTTCAGGCACCCGGCATCGCGTGGTGTCGCTCACTCTGCTTGATCAGATTGCTGTGGACACCCCCGCAAAGCCGAGTCCAGTGAGGAAAACTATTGCTGTTCCCAAGACTCGACGAGCTGTGACGTCCAAGAAGTGAAGTGTAATTTTATTTTTATTTCGCTTAGTTGGTCCAGGCAAAACTTTGTAGTTTGTTTAATTATAATACTTATCATGTTACTCATGTCTTGTTTATAATAATTAATATTAATTCCACCTTCTTTGTAAGTAAATTGTAAACATTCAATTGTCAACATAACCTTACAAACTTTTTGACAAATGCCAGTTGTTGACATTTAGCGTTTTGTTACTCCTTGCATTACTTGTTTTAACATTCTTTAATTAGTTTCTAAGCAGCCTCTTGCCTGGACTGATATTGTTATAATTAGTTTATTAGTGTGTCGTAATTTTAACTTTATTGCTTTTCTGTTTTATAAATTTTTCCGTCAATTATTTTTGATAAATCTTGTTTATATTTTATTATTAGTTGTAGTTACAAATATTTTCAAATAGAAACGTGATAGCGTTTTGTTAATTAACACAACCGGCAGAAGGATAACTGTACTCTTAATTTTTATTTATCAACTTTTTATTTATTTAATTATTTTTTGTTTATCTTTGAATTTTTAATCTATTATTATTTTGTGTTTAATTTAGGTTTGTTGTTTCTTTTTTGCTTCTATATTGTTGTTTATCATAATGTCTGAGCAATATGATAGTAGTGACAATGAATTCTTCTCAGTGTGCAGCGATGATAGTTTTGTCAGTGTTCCATCACTTGCTGATAATCTTGTGTCTCAGTTCTCTGATGTTCCCAGGAATTTTAATGTTGTCCATATAAATGCCCAGAGTATACCGGCTCATTTCCCAGATATGCTGGCTAGTTTTGACTGTACTCATCATAATCATCATACATGCTATCCTGATTTCTGAATCTTGGTTAAAACCATGTCTTTCCTCTTCCGCTTATTCCCTCCCGGGGTTCCACCTTATCAGGAATGATCGCACGTCACGTGGTGGAGGCGGGGTTGCTATATATCTCCGAAACCAATTTCGATATGCTGTAGTTAGTGTATCTTCGCAACCCCCGCCATCTGACGCTGGTGAGCATCTTTTCCTAGAGGTGGAATTCTCGCTAAAAAAAGTCCTACTCGGTGTTTATTATTGTCCCTCGCTCCATATTGACTTCTTCTCTTCTCTAGAAATTATCCTTGAAAATCTTGTTACCATGTACAGTCAAACCATAATCATGGGTGATTTCAACACCTGTCTCCTTAAGAATGACCGTCGTTCTTCCTGCCTACAGAATACCATCCAATCCTGCAACCTTACTATTCTTCCACTGTCTGCGACCCATCACTCTCCTAACTGCTCTCCTTCTCTTTTAGACCTTATTTTTGTTTCGTCCCCAAACCTTGTGGCTAAACACTGGACAATGTTCCGCTGACGCCTTTTCCTCCCATGATTTGCTATTCCTTTCTTTTCGTCTCCGTCCTCCAAAGGTCCTACCCAAAATCCTTCTGCAAAGAAATTTTCGGGGTATGAATCTTGATAATCTTCGTAAGGATGCCGCCAACCTTGACTGGAGTTCTCTTCTCCTTGCAAACTGTATTGATATGAAGATTCAAATTTTCAATAATAAGATGGTTGAGCTATTTGACCTACATGCACCTGTTCGGCCCGTAAAGCTCAAGCACCTACCGTCTCCTTGGCTCACTCCCGATATTAAAGAGCTGCTTTCCAAAAAAGCATCGGCAAAGACCAGATATAACCGTAGACCCAATGAAATAAATTGGCAGAAATACGTCAAAATTCGGAACCATTGCAGTAAGGTGTGTAGGTATGCTCAACGCCGACACATTCACAATTCAGTCGAAAACGGAGACCCTTCCAAGGTTCGGAAATTTCTTAAGACACTGGGAGTGGGTAAATCCCGACGAGAGTCCTTTTGTAAATCCATCGATTTGAATTCCTTAAACCGCCATTTTTCCTCGTCGTCTTTCTTTGACAAGTCAATCAAAGACAATACCATTAAGTTCCTTTCGACCCTCAAGACTCCCGATTGCTCTGCTTTCGTCATTAATCAATTTGCTGCTTGTGATGTTAGGAAGACCATTACGCTCATCTCGTCTAATGCGACGGGAAGTGACTGTGTCAGCCGTAATATGATTCTCCCTATCCTGGACGAAATCCTTCCTATAATATCCCATATCCTTAACCATTCTATTTCCACTAGCACCTTTCCTGCTGCTTGGAAACAAGCCCATGTTATTCCTACTCCTAAAAAATCCAATGCATCCAATTTTACTGACTTTCGTCCTATCTTAATTCTTCCTTTCCTCTCCAAAGTCCTTGAACGTCTAATCCATACTCAGTTAAACGATTTCCTCTCCAAGCAAAATCCTCTCCAATCGGGGTTTCGTCCTGGGCATAGCACGACTACTACTTTGACTCATATTACGGGTGGCATCAGGTCGGGTATGGAGGAAGGCAAGCTGACTGTCCTAGCATTGCTGGACTTCAGTAATGCCTTCAACACTGTCGATTTTGATGTATTACTTGCTGTAATGTGCTCTCTTAACATATCTCCAACGGCAATTGATTGGTTTCGTAGTTACCTGTATGGTCGCCAGCAACGCATCTGTTTTGAGGAATGCTTTTCTTCCTGGTGCTCTGTAACTGCTGGTGTCCCTCAGGGCGGCGTGTTATCTCCATTACTCTTCGCTGTTTTTATTAATTCCATCACTAATAATCTTCGCTCCTCCTACCACCTCTACGCTGACGATCTGCAAATTTATACACGGGCACCGGTGGACAAGATGGTCGATGCGATTCGAACTATTAACGATGATATCCAACATATTATATGTACTTGGAGTAAATCCTATGGACTGAAGGTGAATCCGTCGAAAACTCAAGTGATTGCTGTCGGCAGCCCCAGGATGATATCGAGACTTGATTGGGCCCAACTTCCATCCGTTTACTGTGACGGTGTTACTGTCCCATATAGCGATGCCGTAAAAAACCTTGGCCTATATATAGACAAATCTTTCACCTGGGGTCCGCAGATTCGGGAGCTAAGCCGTAAGGTTTTCGCCTCCGCTGGGTCCTTGCGAAGGTTACAAAATTTTCTACCCATTACCACGAAGATTTCCCTTGCACAAACTCTCCTACTCTCCATACTTGATTATGCCGATGTCAGCTATCTCGATCTCACCGAGGACCAACTTAATAAACTTGAGCGTATTCAAAATTTTTGTATTAGATTTATATTTGGTCTACGCAAATATGATCACGTTTCTGAGTTTCGAGCTAAGCTCAAGTGGTTGCCCATACGACTTCGTCGGAATGCTCATATTCTATCTCTTCTGTACAATATCTTATTTAATCCTCTCACCCCTTCATATCTCAAAGAACGTTTTCTATTTCTTCATAAATCTCATTCTAAGTCCTTGAGGTCATCGGAGAATCTGAAACTGAGAATGCCGTTGCACACTACAAATTTCACAGATAAGTCGTTTGCAGTCCAAGCTGTACGACTGTGGAACGAGTTACCCACTCTAGTAAGGCAGGCTCAAACACTGGGATCGTTTAAAAAAATGGTGAAAGACTACTATCTCTCTCACTAAACCTACAGACCGAGAAGTATAGTTTCTACATATAGAAAATAAAACCTACAGGCAATTTATAGTATTTATAAGTGTTTATGCATAATCATAGTTGTATATGTGTATGTATGTATGTGTATATATATATATATATGTGTGTGTGTGTATATTTATATGAATATATATTATATTTATAATATTAATTATAAATAATTCGTCTATAATTCTTATTTTACTGGAGCTTGTTTCCTTTATTTCCTAGACTGCCCCTCTCTTCCTCTCCTTATCTCGTATCCATCCAAAGGTTGTCTGTAAGAAATCGCCTAGAGCGATAAGACCGCCTTCTGTACTTTTTTATTGTATGTTATATGTTAATGTTGTCCTCTTTATGTGCAGTTAAGAATAAATAAATAAATAAATAAATGACGATATTTAAACAATCATAAAAATAATTGTCGCATTTCTATGCGAAATTTTTAATTGCATTGTGTTTGTAGCCACTAAAACTACCACCCGGCTTCGTTTTCGGTAGCAGTCTTGAGATACCCGGTACGTTACACTACACGGCGCGGGCTTCCTCTACAATCAAGTACGATTGAGATTGGTTAGGCCAAATTATAGTCCACCACGCTGGCCTAGTGCGGGTTGGTAGACTTACATACAATAGAAATTCTTATAAATCGCTATGGAATGCAGGTTTCCTCACGATGTTTTCCTTCACCGTTTTGGTGCGTGGTGATTGACTATCAATACACACATGACTCCGAAAAGTCAGAGGTGTGCCCTGGGATTTAAAACTGCGACCACCGTGAACATGTTGGCAACTGCGTCTAGTCCGTTTACCAAAAGGCCACCACGCAACTTTTTTACACTATAATGCTGACAAAATTACATTATTTTAAAGTTTAAAGATATTGTAATATTTAATGACATGTAATTTTGGCGGCGTTATAGTATAAAAGCTTAATTTTATACCGGGTATCTCAAGACTGCTACCGAAAACGAAGCCGGGTGGTAGTTTTAGTGACTACAAACACAATGCAACAAAAAATTTCGCAAATGAACGCGACAATGATTTTTTATGATTTTTTAAATATCGTCATTTTTGGGTGGTAAATCCATAGTTTTTGATAGAATAATAATTTAAACACGTTTATACCTTAGATTATTTATAAATAAAAGGGTATTCACTATTATTTTAGGAAAAAATGTATTTACCACCCAAATATGGTCATAGGAAAAAAATAACAAAAAAAATTTGTCGCTTTTTTTTGCAACTTTTTCTGTTGCATTGTGTCTGAAGTCGCTTTAACTACCACCCGGCTTCGTTTTCGGTAGCAGTCTTGAGATACCCTGTATATGTTATAAAGGCAAATATAAACAAATATTTCCTTGGTATTCAGACACTTTTGATGGTTCTTTGATCTTGCTAGAAGCATAAAAGCTCATAACTTCCAAAGCAACCACGATCGGAACTTCATAATAGCTGATTGGGTGATGTCTAAGTTACAGGCATGCGCAGACAAACTTTCAGCTTTTATAAAATTACGAAGGTCTGGCGGCCACGGGCTCTTGATCCATTATATTCCTCCAAAGGTTGTCTCTAAGAAATCGCCTAGAGCTATAAGACCGCCATCTGTATTTTTTTATTTTGTAATATCTTCTTCATTTTTATGTTGTAATTAAGAATAAATAAATACATGTTTTATAACCCGCACTAAGTCAGCGTGGTGGATTAACGCCAGACCACTTTCAATCGTACTTTCGATATCGACGGCAGTAGGACGTATATGGGCTGATACAGATATCCTATAAACTTAGTTGAATCACAGAAGAAGCACATAGTAACTTTGCCATAACCGTTATGAGTGATAATTGATTGGCACCATTTGGCAACTACCATACGCAGTATCATCTGCAGTTGAATGAGCTGGCTCCATCGTGATGGCCCAAATGTGTGATAAACCGACGTTGATAACTTTGCTGTTGCATTTCGTGTTGTGATTGAAGTTGACAAAGCCCCGATGCTGACAAAGGATTGCAATGCATTCATAGTTCGGTGGTGAAGACAATTCTTGATAGTGATTTTGTTATCTATTTCTTTGTTTTCCTTTAGATAGACAAAAAGTGATGTCTAGTTTTTGGAAGTGTTCATTTATTTATTATATAAAACATTTACATTGTAAACAAGCAGAGTATGTAAAAACGTTTACATAAAGTTAAATTGTACAATTTTACAATAATAATCATCTACACACAAAACAAAGGCTAAAATATTTGAATAGAAAAAACGATTATTTCGATTTTAGCGCAATGCTCTGGTGAGAAAGAGAAATTGTCGTGTAAGTACAGTCAGCAACATAAGTCGCTGCACACTTCAAATTTTTTGATAACCTTTTTATGAATTAAAATTTGTACGTACTACTCTGTAGTCGTAAAATATAACCAAGTAAAGTCATCTATGCCGAGAAGTGCCATATGATATTAAAAATAATTATTATTTTGGATGATAAGACAATTCCAAATCTCGTGAATGTGTAGCGACTTATGTCGCTGACTGTACCTATGCATACTTCAATTTAACCCTTTCTTTTGACGTGATACCGGATTCGAATGCGTTTTGTCTAGTTTTCCGTTGCATGGGTTTAATGATTTGGTTTGAATGTTATCGTTATTAATCCTTCAAAGTGTTGATATTCTTAAACAGAATATTATAATACAATCATATTTTTTCTTCACGACGGAGAGAATTAAGGATCACCTAAGGTCTCAATCCTGGATGCACATTAACAGACCTTCGTTTGAAGGGCATTGTAGCTAGGGTAACTACTGGACACATTAAGACTTAACACCCCATGTCTCAGGATGGCGAGCGTAGTGGAACGCCAAGCATTGCTTTGTAATTCATGATGCTGTTTGGTTTTGCTACTGTCCATGAGCTGTCGGTATTATATGAATTGTTTGTTGTTGTTAACTGTACCTAGTTTAAATTTAATTGTTAAATGGCGGTAATGTGCTATTAAACTAAGAAATATGTTTTGAATATTGATATTATAAACTCATAATATAAAGCAATTTCAACATGATATTGGTTAAAATTACAAGAAGTTACGAATGATATACATTTTGAAGTATTAACTTATCAAATAATGAGAAATGAGATATATTAAGGATAACGAGAAATGAGATAGATTTCATCTTGACGACGAATACACGGATGTTCAGTGATGTGTCTGTGATCAACAGGGTGAAAACCGGTAGTGATCACCGAATGGTTAGGGGCACATTGAATATCAACGTACAATTAGAAAGGCGCCGCTTGATGAAGTCTACGCTCCGACCTACTCGCGCCCATATCCAAAACCCCGAGAGGTTTCAACTCGAGTTGACAAATCGCTTTGATTGTCTAAAAGAAAACCTTGCAGTGGACGAGTTAAACAGCGGTTTGGTAGAAGCTGTCCATACGGTGGGATCTAAGTATTTTAGACCTCGCCGTAGAGATAGACCACAAAAACTCTCGATCCATACTCTTGACCTCATGGCCGAACGTCGATCTTTGACGCTGCAGTCTTCCGTTGACGCTGAAGCATATCGGCGGCTCAATAGACGAATCTGGAAGTCCTTGCGACACGATGTCCGTGTTCACAATACTGTGAGTATTAAGGAGACAATTGAGCGGAACGGAGGCTCCAAAGTGTTTGCAAGAGACTTGTCTATTGGGCAAAGCCAGTTGTCTAGGCTGAAAACGGATGATGGCCGCGTGGTATCGACTAGGGCAGAGGTATTAAGAGAGATCGAGAGGTTCTACGGTCAGCTTTACACCTCGGTTGCCGAACCTACTGTTAGCTCGGCCGAAGATCCGAGAGCCGAGTTAATCCGACACTTTAGAGATGATATCCCGGACATCAGCCTGTTTGAGATTGAGATGGCCCTCAAACAACTTAAAAACAACAAGGCGCCGGGTGAGGACGGAATCACTTCAGAGCTTCTGAAAGCGGGCGGAACGCCGATACTGAAAGTCCTTCAGAGGCTCTTCAATTCCGTTCTCCTCGAGGGCTCAACGCCGGAGGCATGGAGCAGGAGCGTGGAGGTACTGTTCTTCAAAAAAGGTGATAACACTTTGCTGAAGAACTACAGGCCCATCTCGCTCCTGAGCCATGTCAAGTTTGTTGACTTCCAGCCTCCCGAACAAGCCGGTTTCCGAAAAGGCTTTAGTACCATAGACCATATTCATACGCTACGGCAGGTTATACAAAAAACCGAGGAGTATAACTTGCCGCTTTGTTTAACGTTTGTGGACTATGAGAAAGCCTTTGATTCGATCGAGACCTGGGCTGTGCTACAGTCTCTTCAGCGGTGCCACATAGACTATCGGTACATCGAAGTGTTGAGGTGTATATACAACAACGCCACCATGTCGGTCCGAGTACAGGATCAGAGCACGAAGGCTATTCCACTACAGAGAGGCGTGAGACAGGGAGATGTCATATCTCCGAAACTGTTCACTGCCGCGCTGGAAAATGCCTTCAAGCTCTTGCAGTGGAAAGGATTCGGCATCAACATCAACGGCGAGTATATTACTCACCTTCGATTTGCCGACGATATTGTAGTCTTGGCAGAATCGCTGGAAGACCTTAGCACTATGCTCGAAGACCTTAATCGAGTTTCCCAACAGGTGGGTCTTAAAATGAACATGGATAAAACGAAGATCGTGTCGAATATCCATGTTGTGCCCAACCCCATTGGAGTTGGGGGCTCGACTCTCGAAGTTGTAGACGAATATGTATGTGTGTAGTATGTAATTATTGAAAAATGTATAGTAAATCAACTTGGAAATTACTTGCAAACTAACGAGGTGTTATGCAAACCACAGCATGGCTTCCAAAAAGGGAAGAGCACTTACACCCTATTAAGAAACTTCACTAATGAAGTCAACACGTATTTAGGCGATAAAAAATTTGTTGTAGCCATATTTTTTGATTACAAAAAAGCCTTTGATACACTTGATATAGACACCTTGTTAATCGCAATAGAAGATTGCGGAGTGGGGAAGCCACTAAATTAGTGGTTTAGAGACTACCTCACATCGCGATCCTATCGAGTCAAAGTTGGCGACGCATTTTGTGAACAAAAAAATGTCAGATGTGGCGTGCCGCAGGGCTCCGGGTGTGGCCCGGTATGTTATCTTATGCATGTTAACAGTATATGTGGAGTTTTGCGCCATTGCTCGGCACACATGTTTGCAGATGATCTCTGCATACTGCTCGCTGGCACAGACCTAGCCGAAACATGTCGCCTAGTTCAACAGGATGTGGATTCCATAGTCAAGTGGTCGCATGACAATGGCATAGTATTGAATCCTGATAAAACTAAATTGTTAATGATACATTCACCCTACATACCCATAAATGATTTTTGCATACCAGTATATACACATAGTTATAAATGTTTTCATAATAATCGTGTCGATTGTAGTAGTAAGCCAATTGAGAGAGTAAAGTGTGTAACTTATTTAGGAGTCATAGTTGACGAGCATTTTTCTTGGGTGGAACATGTTAATTTTATTTGTAAAAAGCTTAAAGTAATATTATGTCAATTTTATCACCTTAGTTATAGGATTCCTAAAGGAACCCTGAAATTATTATATTCGGCTTTAGTAGAATCTATATTGGACTATGCTCTTGACTGTTACGGGCTTACATATAAAACGCATATTAATAAATTAGAGAACGTTCAAATGAGATTTATAAAATTACTTGTAGATAATAAAATTAGAAATAAATATAAAAATGATACATATAAACTTTTTAAAATTTGTAAGTTGTTACCAATCAGGCTGAAACATAAATTGATACTTCTTGTTAACAGCCATGGCAAACATGAGCATAGTTCTCTAGTATCTGTGTGTAATAATTATAATACGAGGTCTATGACCTCGGGCAAATATGTTGTGCCTAGAGTCAACAATATTTATGGAGATAGAACTTTAAAAAACGCATACCCTACACTCTCAACAGTCTGCCCGAGGACATAAGGCAGGAGTCCGTTAAAACCATATTTAAATATAAACTCAAAAGGCATTATTTAACCAACTTGCCCTAATGTTTGAGTTTAAGTATGTAATTAGATATGTAAACACCGATCCTGCAGTCAAACTGTATGTACAGTTTTGCAGGACACTATAATAGTTCCTATGTATATAACTTTTTTGTTAAATAAATAAATAAATAAATAAAAATAATGTCTATTTAGGACAAGTGGTCCGGTTAGGCAGGTCCAACTTTGAGAGAGAGGTCAATCGGCGAATCCAACTCGGTTGGGCAGCGTTCGGGAAACTTCGCGACGTCTTCTCGTCCAAAATACCTCAGTGCCTAAAATCTAAAGTCTTCGATAGTTGTGTGTTACCAGTGATGACATACGGCACCGAGACGTAGCCTTTCACTGTGGGCCTCATTAAAAGGCTCAAAGTCACACAACGAGCCATGGAGCGGGCTATGCTCGGTGTTTCCCTACGAGATCGAATCAGAAATGAGGAGATCCGTAGGAGAACCAAGGTTACCGACATAGCCCATAGGATTGGCAAGTTGAAGTGGCAGTGGACCGGGCACATAGCTCGTAGAACTGATGGCCGTTGGGGCCGAAAGGTTCTCGAGTGGAGGCCACTTACAGGCAAGCGAAGTGTCGGACGCCCGCCTACAAGGTGGACGGACGATCTGACTAAGGTCGCAGGAAGTCGCTGGATGCAGGCCGCTTCCAACAGGTCATTGTGGAGATCATTGGGGGAAGCCTATGTTCAGCAGTGGACTTCCTGTGGCTGATATGATGATGATGATGATGAATTATGAAATTTTGCGTGTTCGCCTAGCAAAATCGCGTCGAAAAAATAAAAAGTAGAGTTGTGCATCTATCTCTGTGTATAATATATTACTAATCTATTTTTTCGTCTTAAGGATAAAGTGTATCGTACTATCATGCCTGACTCAAACAAGGAAGGAAAGAGAAATGCTGTTAACCTTTATTTGTATCTAAATTCATATTTCAATTTTGAACCCACTCTCCCTCCCACCTTTTCATATTAATTTAAACTTCAGCTAGCCTCATGCAGTTTAGGGCACATATGGCGTTCATTAAACTAATAGCCAGTTTAGTGGTAGCATTTTCGAGCTAATGAGGTTTCTGAAATCTAATCTGGACTGAAGAGGAACTATTTTCCGAGATTTTTATGCTACCAATTACAGGATTCAAACCACATAATGAATCTTAAGATTAAAGATTCAACTATATTCATGTTTGATATTCAACCGTATATTTTTTTAAGCATGTATGACGTGCAAAAAGGGGACTACTAATGCTTTCTATGAGTTTTTGAGGATCAGTAAAAATCGAAATAAAACTATTATTTACGGATTTTATCGCGGATGTGGTCTGATTTTTACATTTTATAAGTTCCCGACGTTTCGTTCACTTTATAGTTTTCGTGGTCAAGGGGCGGATTGAATCCGCGATAAAATCCGTAAATAATAGTTTTAATTCAATGTGTAACATTCGTGTAAATCTAAGAAATTGATCACTTAAAAAAAAAAACAATTCATCATCATAATCATCGGCAGAAATAATATGCTGTTTTTGCCTCCCTCAAGGCTTTTGACCAGATGTAGGATTTGAATCATACATTCATATAATACCGACAGCTCATGGACAGTAGCAAAACCAAACAGCATCATGAATTACAAAGCAATGCTTGGCGTTCCACTACGCTCGCCATCCTGAGACATGGGGTGTTAAGTCTTAATGTGTCCAGTAGTTACCCTAGCTACAATGCCCTTCAAACGAAGGTCTGTTAATGTGCATCCAGGATTGAGACCTTAGGTGATCCTTAATTCTCTCCGTCGTGAAGAAAAAATATGATTGTATTATAATATTCTGTTTCAGAATATCAACACTTTGAAGGATTAATAACGATAACATTCAAACCAAATCATTAAACCCATGCAACGGAAAACTAGACAAAACGCATTCGAATCCGGTATCACGTCAAAAGAAAGGGTTAAATTGAAGTATGCATAGGTACAGTCAGCGACATAAGTCGCTACACATTCACGAGATTTGAAATTGTGTTATCATCCAAAATAATAATTATTTTCAATATCGTGTGGCACTTCTCGGCATAGATGACTTTACTTGGTTATATTTTACGACTACAGAGTAGTACGTACAAATTTTAATTCATAAAAAGCTTATCAAAAAATTTGAAGTGTTCAGCGACTTATGTCGCTGACTGTACTTTATACCCGTGTATACAAGAAACCATTTTGACTGTTTTCAACGTGAATCGTTTTGGCGAATGATTAAAACCGAGCTCACTGCAAGTGGCGGGTTAAAATTGGATATTCTGATTGACATGCGAAATTTTATTCCACTTTTAAATATTGTGATGATTGGGTGGGTCTGTTATTGAATGTCTTTTGTTTTGCGGTTCATTTAAATATGTGACGAGTATTTGTTTTGCAGTTCGGTTTGTTGTGTTATATATGCTTGCCCAATAAAACGTATATCATGACAATACTATGAACATTTATGAAATGAAATGTATTTATTGGTCATTTAGGTAATTAAAGAGCTCTTATCATAAGTCAATACACATAGCACTTAATCTCTATATACCTAGTCAGGTCATAAATTCTGTCACATGTTTAATATAAAATAATTGAAACAAGTTTATTCATTATGTAACCATTTATATACCAAAATGAACTTAACAAAACATAGATTCTTATGACACTAAAGTTTATTCACAATGACCTCCGTGATTTTGAATACAGGCCTTCAATCTGCGCGGCCAGTTGTCTATCGCAGCACGAACGAGGTCCATGTCAATATCGGCGGCTGCCTTAATCAAGGATGTCTTGAGTGATTCCAATTTGGGATGAGGCTTTGAGCACGCCTTTTCCTCTAAGTGTTGCCATATCTTGTAATCTAACGGATTCAAATCTGTACTGGAGGAGGGCCAGTCTTCGTGCCGGATGAAGTCGATTTCACGCGCCGCCAGCTAGTCTTGTGTGCTCTTCGCTCTATGAGCTGGCGCCGAATCTTGTTGGAATACCCAGTGCCTGTTATTGAACATGGTATGAGAAACAGGTTCCACAAGGTTCATCAGGACTGTATTATGATACACAACTGCATTCGTTTTTACACCTTTCTCACAAAAATGTACCTCTGTTAAGCCCCAATAAGAAACTCCCAACCATACCATGAGCGAGGATGGAAAATGACCTCGTTGGACACGCGGAATACGGTTGCTCGCTTCTTCACTACTGTGTGCGTACACCTTATCATTTTGTTTGTTGTAGCTCTCTTCTACGGTAAAATTTTTTTCATCTGAAAAAAGAATATCCCGAATTTTTTTTCCCGCGCACCGCTTCAACAAAGCGCGGTATCTCTTCAGTCTCAGGTCCATTAGACGAGCATTCAAACGATGTCCTGTTTTTCTTCGATATGCCTGAAGCCCTAAGTCTTCATTTAATACCCTTTTCACCGTGGTTCTGCTTAACCCCATCTGAAGGGCCAAAAGTTTCTGCTTACGTTTGGGATTTCTTTGAATTCGCGCCTTCGCAGCTTTTATCACTGCTGGAGTCCTAACAGACCGAGGGCGACCACTTCTTGATCTACACTAGAGTCTTCATTGTATCGTTTGATGGTACGATAAACGAATCTTTTGGTTTTATTCACATTTTTCAGTATGTCAAAAATTTGAATTGGCGCGTAACCGCAACGATGCAACGCAATAACTGCAACACGGTCTTCTTTAAGCGTCCACTCCATATTTAAAAATGAGTAAAATTCTAAAAAGTCTACATTTTTATTATCACGAACAATTCGAAATTGTAATTCAATAAACTTTTTTGTGGCCGGCATTCTAAAAGAAAAGTTTTTACTGGGTGACAATACTTATGACCTGACTGTGTATAAAATATTTTTTGTACTTAGTATTATTTATATTAATTTTCTTTCAAATTTAATATTTTTTTCCTAATTTATAATTATTTTTATTTGTTTATTATTTTATCAATAGTATTTTATTTAAAGTATTAGTTACTAAAACTATGAACCCAGTTAGCACAAAAAGTAAATAAATTAATGACCTATGTGTTGTACGTGTATTGAACATGGACACATTTTGAGCAAAAAACAAAACACAAAGTGAGATATAATTTATTATACGCTACAGTCTAGCCGTCTATGATACCATGTGTGAAAATTCTCACATAAAAAATCTTTATTGAAACTTGCTTTCTAATATTTTCATCCAATTTTATTCGTATCTACAATACCTTTCTCATGCGGATTTTCATAGGTTCTTTCAATATAGACAAATTCTCAGACAAATACCAGTGCCAAAATCTCAAAGGGCGCATCAATTATTCATTCCCTATAAATCCGCCTTTTCAACCCTTTCCGAAGGGTCTGTGAGACCATTGTTATTTTAAGAATGATATTTGCTTATTCATTGAGCCAATTTTGGAGTGTTTCAATGGGGAAGGCTCGCCGAAATCACAACTAACATTAAAAACCATTATCCGGCTCAAAGTTGCTTTTGTGGTGTAAAAATATAAAGTGTGGAGTCACCGCGGTGCGCGAGTCACTGAGAATATGTTAGGGAAAGGTTGAAGTATGAGCGACAGGTTAACTTATAACACAAAAGGAAAAACAAGGAAACCTTTTGGGTATAAAAGACCCACTGCGGGGTATAAATGTTTACAAAAAATATGAGGAAGCTAAGGCATGAATCCGCCGTGGTAGCCTTCTACATAAATTATTGTTATGTGGTAAAGTTTAATGTAGTTGTCTGGTGACACAAACGTGATTTTACCCTGATGCTGTTTACTGCTGGTAGGATATTGGAATCAGCCTGGACTGCAAACCCCATACACTACGATGGAAAACCAAACAAGGCCAAGTTTTGGCATTTCGGGTTCAGCTTGTTTTAATCCCGCTATCCAACTGACGCGTTGGCGCAGTTGTACTACGGTATGATTGTAAAGCTGAGGTCTAAAGTTCGAATCTCGGGTCGGGCAAAATTATGTTGCATTTTTCTATTTATTATCAGCCTGGAGACAGGGATTTGTGCCCGATATGGTAATAGGCTCGCCCCATGGTATCGTGGGACGGAACACACAAGGCAAAATATGAGTTTCCCGGTACCACCTGGCACCATTGCCTACCTCTCTGGGGAGAGAGCGTGAGTTTATGTATGTATGCAAAACCGACTACTGGCTAGTATAGACAGATACGTCGACTGACATTCTATTTAGATTTTACAACACTATCAAATCCTTTGCAATATCCATGTTGTTTGGCTTATAAGAACCCTCTGTACCTAATTTTTTCGGTTTACGTACATGCAAGAAATTACTGATAAGTATTACTACGCGCTCAACCCGCACTAGGCCAGCGTGGTGGACTATATGGCCTAATCACTCTCAATCGTACTCTCGATTGTAGAGGAGGCCCGTGCCCTGCAGTGGGACGTACATGGGCTGATACAGTATTAATACGCGATTGAAACCATTTACTAGGAAAGACATCATCATCAATAGCCCGTTACAGTTCACTGCTGGATATAGGTCTCGTCCCAGGTACCCCACAGAGCCCGGTCTGCTGTTTTATGCATCCAGTCGCTGCCGGCCCTTTTGTGCAAGTCGTCTCTCTATCTTGCCAGAGGGCATTACTCTACGTTTGCCAACAAGCATATAAAAGATAAGAACAAGCAACATTAAATAGCACACACTTCAATATAATAATTTCAAGGTTTTCCTCAAAGGAACAATTTAGCACCAATTTACCGCTGTAATATTTTTCGCGTGTAATATGAAAGCCATATTCACATACTGTAAGCGACGTGTCTGTTATCTCTAAAGGCAGATAATGAATAAAGATTAAACGGGTTCCGCCACTCATTTCTGTATATGACAGTTGAATGTGTAGTAAATTATAGTTAAGTCATGGGAGTTAGTCTATACTTCGACACGAAATTCGAATGTTCGGACGTTAAACGTTAACACATAAGATAAAAGTATAGTATACTAATTTATTTCCAACTTAACTACTAACGTAACTTTCTGGTTAATTTCTTGTGGGTTAAAGACAAGTTAACATACCCGGAGACTCGCCGAGCTTCAATGCTCGGTGTCATGACATTGCGTGCCACTGTTGATCTTGGCTAACAGGAGTTACAGCGGTGGGTGTGAGGGCGGTGTAGTCTCCATATCAGATAAAAGTATTCCACTTCTAAAAATCAATACTTTTCACTTTATAATTAATGATTCACTTCGAACTTATTCTAAGATTATTACGTACGATAGTGGATTTGAACATTTTATAGACTGTTTAGGGATATTCGTATTGTTTTACGTGCGATGTTCGAACATTCGTCGTCGTGACGGAGTACAGAGTGATCCTCTTCGTTCGTATGTATTATCTGGGTTTTATTAAATGAAATTGGATTATTCGATAAACACAATATGAACTTAGGATTTAACTTTGATCGCCTGTTACGCGTTTTGTTTAGACTTCTGCTGTTACAGAAGAGGACATGAGCTCGACTCAAATAGTCAATAAATTGTCTCCTAAGTGGGTAAAGTTTAAAAACAGAATTTGTGTAAAATATCTCAGGCATAAAGTAGTATACCTAAACACGATATCTAGCTTTTAAAACAGTTTTTTTTCCATTCAAAGCATCCGCAGGTGGAATCATATTGTAGTACACTACGAATAATATTCCCGGCTCTTTAGAGGTTTGTCAATGTAATGTCAACTTAATGTCAGTTCAGAAATAGTTAGTAGTTAGACGTTTGAGTGGATAATAGTAAACCTAGACACGATATCTAGCTCTATCAGTGCGACTGGGTCCCGCGTTGGGGGTAGCATTAAGCTCAGTTGCGTTATGAAAAACATTATCTCTCACGCGGCGCGGCTATTGTCCCTGCGCATCCACAGCACAGCTTTGTGCCGTGTGGCGTCTGTTAGATATGCGTAGGGCTGTCACATTCAATTTTAATTCAGGGTTAAGAATGCAGGTGTCATAAAAATATACCAAGACTAAGGCTATGGACTGGGAGGTTCTGAGTAGGATTTCGAACTGAGATTTATTTGACATGAGAGAATGAATGTAGGAGTGTATAACAAAAATATATGAGTACAAATACCTACTCGTGTCTTCAGATGATTGGTATCTACGAGGTTGCTAGCACGACATCAAATCATGAACTTTAAATTTCATTTTACTTAACTCATTTCCCAGGGGAAGAGGTGAAATTAAAACAACAAGATTCTTAATGTGTAATGTGACATTTACTGTCCTCATTTCATTTAAATTCCAATCACATGAAACTTCTCTGGCTGGAAAAAAAATATTCAAAAATACTTGATTCATTTTCAAAAAAATATATTCGTCTAATACTTAAAACAACTTATCTAAATCTGCGGTATCGAATCTGTTTACTAAAGTGGAATTTATCTAATTCGACCATTTTGCTTGTTGCCCTGAACAACAATAAACTCTGGATAATACAATTTGGTCATAAAAATTTAATACCCACGCACACACACACATACAACGAAGTTGTGATGTAATAGAATAGTTCTTTGTTTCTTTTTTAAATATTTTTTGCTTGTTTTAGGTTTATTTTGAATTGTCATGTTATTTGTTTATTGTATTTTTTACTATTAAAATTTCTGTATATTAAATAAGTAACTCCGACTGATCGTCCGCACGTCTCTTGGGCCTCCCATTGAAAATCAGCGTTGTAGTATTGCATATGCAGTACTGCAGCAGAAAGCTGAATGGGAGGTTCCATTGCTGGCGCAATATTTATAATTTCAGAATAATTAATTTTATATTTATAATTCTGTTCTTAGTGTAATTCGTTTTTTGTTTTGTATTCTTTTGGTTTTTATTTTTTGTAATTTATTTTGTTATTGTGCTAGCAATAAATAAATATTTCTTTATTTCTTTCTTTCTTTAATAATGCCTACGGCTATACAAATATCTATCAGTTAATTAAAATATTTCACCGACCATACCAGCCTACCGACCGTAATATTTCATTAACTTGTCATGTCAGTGATTGTTTATAATATAAACACATTCTTGTAACGGACCAAGTGTGAGTTTGATTTGCATTTGTCTTTTTATTAAAACCGTACACTACAAACTTTAAAAAACACGTTTTCGTTAAGAAATGTTTCAGATCTAGCACCACAAAACCATTACAAGCACTTAGTTATATCTTGTATTATTAAGGAGAAAAAAATATTCAGTTTAGCAACTTTATTTATAAAAAATAACATTTATTATCAAAGCTAAGTGGCAACCCTAATAAAGCCGGACCAGCTAAGCGCTGTTATTGTGTTTTATTTGCGGCTATTTGGAATTCAAGCTGGATCGACGCTGTTTGCCGAATCCAATTGAATACTTTATGAACGAAGCAAAGTCTGGCCCGACTGTTTCACCTATTTTATTCTTAAACTCATTGTACAATCGATCACATATGCAAATATTTTAATATTCCTTTACCTTCCCTTTATTTTTTCTTCACTTTCAACTCCGGTTAACATGGAAACGGCTCATCAGATGATATTATGTAGTTATTGCCGGTAGTGGAAATCTAAGACTATATAAATAAATAAATATACATTTCGGTTGTAGGCGGATAGCCTCTCAAAACATGATAGGAAAGGAGGGTAAATATCTGTATCAGCCCATATACGTCCCATTGCAGTCTCCTCTACAATCGAGAGTACGATTTAGAGTGGTTAGGTCATATAGTACCCCACGCTGGACTAATGCGGGTTGGCGGACTTTACATATCATAGTAATTTTTGTAAATCGCTATGGTATATAGGTTTCCTCACGATGTTTTCCTTCACTGTTTTAGTGCGGTGCTAAAACGGTGAAGGATAAATATACTTGATTATTTTTCCGACCCAAATATCGACCAATAGAATTGCACCATTCGACGTCACGTGGTACAACCTACATGGTATTATACTGATAATTTTTTGAAAATTTTCTCTGGTAGTTGCTATATATAAAAAACAAAACAAGATCCAGT
This sequence comes from Hyles vespertilio, assembly GCA_009982885.2. Taxonomy (NCBI): domain Eukaryota; kingdom Metazoa; phylum Arthropoda; class Insecta; order Lepidoptera; family Sphingidae; genus Hyles; species Hyles vespertilio. The sequence goes on from CM042807.1 coordinate 5,087,031, forward strand.
CAAATTAACCACACGTCAAACTGACAGGTTGAATTCAATTGTGAAAATTGGAGATTTTGCATGAAAATGAGTTTGAAATTAAAATTTGGGACGGAAAAATAATCCCCCGAATACCACACGAGCTTCAAAATTATCTGGCATTTCCCTCAAGGTTCCCTGCAAACAAATAAAGTCGTCAAGTTTTGACTCCTTCATTTGTTTGCAACGAACCTATCGGGAAATACCCGATAATTTTGAAGCTCTTGTGGTATTATAAGTGATAGTTTTTTCAGCTTTACTTATTTGTGACCAATGATGTTTTAATAAAGATGACGCATATCCATATTGCGTGACGTTTAAAACTGTACTGCTATGCATATACATACTCATTTGTTAATACTTTATGACAATTTTAGTGAATGAAACAGATTATACAGAAAGTACGAGACGAAAAGAGATAGCATTGCGCTATCCAAACATAGAATCGAAGCGGTAAAAACAGAAGGGTGACGATAAATAAAACTACCTATTTGGTTTTATAAGTATATAATATATTAACTTTGAGGTTGCTACATGAGTATACATGTGGTACGCCGTCCTGAAACAAATATATTTTTATTTGCTTACAAAATTGAAAAAATAAATTGCCGTTTAGTATATTAGTTCATGGTAAGCAGGCACTGAAAAAACGATCTCTTAATAATATTATTATTTGTTGTAATGATGACAAGTGATATGACCGCTCGTGGACATAAGGGAAACCAAGACACCTTAAATTACAAAGCAATGCTTGGCTTTCACTGCGCTCGCCATCCCGAGACATAAGATCTTAAGTATAAGTACAGCGATTACTCGGGCGAGAATGTCCTTTGAACCGGAACATAACATGGCATTTAAACTGCCGTGTGGCGGGGGAAATAGACATTGCGGTGGTACCTACACATGGTGGTAACGTATGAGCGACCTGCCACTAGTAAACAACCGATACTACAACCGATGGTGCAGGTTTTGTTAGGTGGATATATATATTTTCGTAGTTGTATATTTTTAATCAAAATTAAATGTGCTAAACCAATATTAATCAGTTTTAAAGGCATCCAGTCACGATCCCCTCTTTTTGTCCGAGCTGTGCTTAGTGCATATCCATTTACGTCTCAAAAGCTCATCACGTGGAAATCTGGAAACATTCAATGATATATGTAAATATTGTCTTTCAAAATATATGGGGAAGCTAATGTATTTTGTAATGTTCGTGGTTGGATTAAGTTATTTATTATGAAAATAATTCATAACAAATAACTTAATCGTTTTAAATATGATTGAATTAGAAACAAATATACAATTATCCAAATCCATTCCAACTTTCATCGTCAATTTTCTGTATGATCGGTTTCGCTTCTGACTTGTTAATCTATGACGTACACTTTTTGTCCCTATCGCACTTCACAATCGTTGTATTAGGCGATCCTTCTTACACAATTGAAGGCGGTGTTTGCTAATTTAAAATAAAAATTAAATTTTGTGTGGTTTTTATATACTTACGTATGGTGTGTAGGTCCAATTTAGTTTCATATTTTTGCACCATTGTTTTAACACTTTTAAAACACACAATTCGACATTTTAGACAATATTTTCGAAATATATTATGTTGACAGCACTGAGGTCTTCCCTCTGTCGCCGTTGCTATGCGACTAGATGAAATTACACCAATTGCCCGAATTTGAACGCCTCACTTTTGAAGTGGTAGTGCGATATCTACGTCGTATGTGTATAATATATCATTGTTTGTGACCCTTGTTGCGTAAATAAAATGGAATTAAGATGCGAGGCTATATTATACATTTGGTTTTATTTTACACAAGAGACCCTCTCTTACGTTACATAAAATATTTTTCGTACACTAGTACAGTCGTATTGAAAACTCTTTCTTGAGAAGAAAACGAAACCTACTCGTTAAGTCCGCCAATTACTCAGACCCTACCTAATAAATTAACAATTCTGTAAAATTTACCAACTATAAAACACTCACGCTACGAAAGCACTTTCTAAATCTACACGTGTCCTGAAAACGAACAGAAAATTAACAAAAAACTTTTTAGACAAACGAAAAAATACTCCGATAATTGAATTTCGTGCGCGAATGTAGCAGAAACACGTTTGGCTATTTGAATGTTTCAATTGCGTTGGACTTTATGTTTTACAAAGTAACTTGGACAGTTGGACACAGGTGCTTAATTGAGTATTGTCTGCAGTAACGAACGCGTGTTCTTTATTAGATTTTAGACAAACAATTCATTTATTTACTTTGTATTGTACACGAAAATAAAAATATAATATACAGAAATAACACAATAAAACATACAAATAGCGGTGTTATTGCTCTAGACAATACCTTACAGACAACCATGGGATGGATTTGACGGAAAAAATACAGAAATAGAAAATAAAGAATATCTTTTAAATAATACTCATTCAACATATTTTTGTTGTTATTGTATACTCTTTGTTGCCTTTTGTAAATCTATTTTTTCTCTGTGCGTCTGTGACAAATAAATCGGTTTTATTTCTTTTATATTAAATTGGTAGAGCCACGCTTTTGTCAGTCACGACTCAGCGTGAATGGACAGGCTCATCCGGGGTGGTACACTATCTCAACTTTGTTACGATGGTAATGGTGCAATTCGGTGCAATAAATAATACTAATAAACTTTACGTATACACCTTTCTTTTAAATGACTGTATTTGTTGATGAAAATTTATTTTAAATTTGTTGCATAGTTTAAAAAATTTATAGGATCAGCGAGAATCGATTATAGTATACTGAATATCGGCCGGTCCGGGCTCCGCACGGAAGGATTGTATTTTTACTAAACACTATATATGATAAAAACAAATAAAGCAAAGCGACTGCCTCGGTGGCGCAGTTATACTACGGTATGATTGCAAAGCTGAGCTCTGGTTCGAATCCCAGGTCGGGCAAAGTGATATTGGATTTTCCTATTCATTATCAGCCGAGCTGATATTTGAGGTAGGAATTTGTGATCGATATGGCGATTGGCTACCTATCACAACATGGGACGAATACATGACAAACCGGGGGTCCTGGTTGCACCTCTGCCTACCCATTCTGCGAAAAGGCGTGAAGAAAAGTCATGCATGTTCGTCTAGCTATTCATTGCAATAAAAAAAAACAACCCAACCAATAACGTGTTAGTCGAGTATGACGTGCAGTGGTCTAATCATTTCCCACTGGTAATTCATTGTAACTTGGATTTAGTGTCGTATAATCAGTTACCAATCTGTGCACCGTTGTTCAGTGGGGTTATTTGGCGTGAACATACGACTGAGCAAATCCGGAAATATAATAAACTATGTTGTGCTCAACTTCGAGAAATTGATTTTCCGATGTAAATAAGTAGTTGTTGTGATGGAATGTGCTCCAATGCTGAGCACAAGTTATTAATAAAAAATATGTACTTAAGACTGGTCACTACATTGTCGGATGCAGCAACAGCTGCTTGCAAAAGGGTCAAGGCTCGAAGGAGGGGTGGTTATGTTGCGGGGTGGAACAAATATGTTGTTACCATAGAGAGGCCAGGTTGAGGTTTTTGGCCTGGGTGGAAGATGGCAAGCCTAAGAATGGTCAAACGTATGTTGACATGGTAGAAAGTAGGAAGTTGTTTAAGCAGAAGGTAAGATGGTGCCAAGATAGACAGGAACAAATTAAAATGGATGCACTTGCATCCCATCATTCCGCTAGTAATTTCCCACAGTTCTGGAAAGATACCGGAAAATTTAACCAGAAGCCTGGCCTTCCTGTGAGTATTAATGGTATTTTTGACCATCACTTGAATGCAAATGCGTTTAGTAAACACTTCAAGGTGACACCGCAGCGTAATACTGGTGTGTTTCGGTCCCCCATTGCTGGAACCATCACCCAGAAAAGAGATATCAGTTTTACATCGAAGGAGGTTAAAAAATTTATTAACAGCATGCATAGAGGTAAATCCCCTGGATATGATGGTCTCAGCATCGAGCATCTTAGGCATGCTGGAGTCCACCTGCCACGCGTCTTATCCCTGTTTTATAATATCTGCCTTTGCCATAGTTACTTACCAGAGGAACTTACTAAAACTATAGTGATTCCAATTATTAAGAACAGAACTGGGGACGTCTCGGATATGAATAACTATCGATCCATCTCTCTTGCGACCATATTGGCCAAGGTGTTGGACGGCTTGTTTAATAACATTTTTTAACAAACACATTAAACTGCATAAAGCCCTGTTCGGTTTCAGAAATGGGCTCTCCACTGAAAGTGCGATATTATGTCTTAAGCAGGCTGTTCAATACTATACGGACAGGAAAACACCGGTATACGCGTTCTTCCTAGACTTGTCTAAGGCGTTTGTTATATGATAAGCTTTGGGACAAACTGGGCAGAGCGGGTGTACCGGTTGAGGTCATATCAGTTTTACAGGACTGCCAGCGGAACCAGGTGAGATGGGCGGGAGCTTTGTCCGGGCCATATGGCATGGAGTGTGGCGTGAGGCAGGGGGAGCTGACCTCTCCTTTGTTATTTAACTTGTACATAAATGACCTTATCGGTGAGCTCAGCAGCACTCATACCGGTTGTCATATTGATAGTGTATGCGTCACTAATATTAGCTACGCGGACGATATGGTGCTGCTGGGACCATCGGTAGGTGCTATTCGTAAGATGTTGGCTATATGCGAGACCTACGCTGGGGAACATGGACTGACCTACAATAAAGCAAAAAGTAAAGTTCTGCTTTTCAAGGGTAAGTCAGGTGCACCCATTCCAATTCGTGTTCCTTCAATTAAATTATATGATGAGGAACTACAGAGAGTGACCAGTTTTAAGTACCTGGGCCACATTGTGACGGATGATTTGTCCGATAACGCAGATTTGAAGCGGGAGCGCAGGGCATTGGCGGTCCGAGGAAACATGATTGCCCGTAGATTCGCTCGGTGCTCCTCCTCAGTAAAAATTACTTTGTTTAAGGCATTTTGTCAATCATTTTACGCGACTTGTACATAAATGACCTTATCGGTGAGCTCAGCAGCACTCATACCGGTTGTCATATTGATAGTGTATGCGTCACTAATATTAGCTACGCGGACGATATGGTGCTGCTGGGACCATCGGTAGGTGCTATTCGTAAGATGTTGGCTATATGCGAGACCTACGCTGGGGAACATGGACTGACCTACAATAAAGCAAAAAGTAAAGTTCTGCTTTTCAAGGGTAAGTCAGGTGCACCCATTCCAATTCGTGTTCCTTCAATTAAATTATATGATGAGGAACTACAGAGAGTGACCAGTTTTAAGTACCTGGGCCACATTGTGACGGATGATTTGTCCGATAACGCAGATTTGAAGCGGGAGCGCAGGGCATTGGCGGTCCGAGGAAACATGATTGCCCGTAGATTCGCTCGGTGCTCCTCCTCAGTAAAAATTACTTTGTTTAAGGCATTTTGTCAATCATTTTACGCGAGCAGTCTATGGGTGAATCATACTCAGCGGGCTGCCAGGGTCCTGCGCGTTCAATATAACAACATCTTCAGGGTGCTGTTGCGGCTGCCTCCCTACTGCAATGCGTCGCAAATGTTTGCTGATGCTCGGACGATTGGCTATCAAGCTATAATCCGAAAAAAGGTTGCCTCTTTATTAAGACGAGTGAGAGACAGTAGTAATAGCATCCTCGGGATGATTGCTTCTCGCGCTGATTGTCCGATCCAACATAAATGGATGTGTATAATTACCGGACAAGACTGACATATCCTTATTATTATTTTACTCTTCATTATGAAATGTGTATGATTTTCTTTTTTCTCCAAATTAATTGACTGATTGACATAATGATAGCTAATATTGACATAGAGTGGTTACTACTGTATTGATATAATTATGTGTTTCTAATTCATTTCCTTTGTATAACTTAATTAATTGAATTAGTATATCGTTAATTTTCTATTTGTATTCTTGAACTGTTTGTGTGCTGACTACTGTATTATTATTTTATGGATTTTATCTGAAATAAATGTTTTATTATTATTATTAATAACTAAAAACTTCAAAATGGCGGCCAAAAATTTCCGATTCCAACTGTGAATTCAGATTATTTAAACGAAGGGTTCCTCAGATATCGATTTCGAGACCAATTGGATCAATAACAAAAAAGTTCAAAATGGCGGCCACTTTCGGTTCTGACTCCCCTCCGTCCAGTCTTTGGATTATTTACACAAATAGTAAATAATTACAAAGCAATACGTACCGATACGTCCCGTCCTTTCTCTTCATTATCCATCCCGTCTTATACCCTGCATTTACATTTCGTCCTATCAAATCTGTCAGCTATCCCAGTCCTCTCCCGTACCTCCCACTCTATTATATCCCGTTTCTCCATATCCAAATAGTGTGCCTTATAAATTTTTGACACTAAACACTTTAGCGATTTTGAATATATAATATATTCCATCCCTTAGTTCACCCCCACTATGCTGTTTTTCCAAAAAACATTACACCATTCGTTTTCGTTAGTAATAAAGAGATGAAATATTATTTTTCATAGAAATAACTTCAGTGGTTTCGTTTTGCTTCGACATAACATTTCAAAATATAACTTATATGTCTCACTCAGAGACGATATATATTTCTATCAGTAAATTATAGCGAAGGAAAAGTCAGTGTAAAAATTCGTGATAACAGTAAACATAATAACACATAACACACAAACTCACACATACGCTATTAGCACTTTCTCACACACACATATACAATTAATGTAATAACAATTATATTGAACTGGTTTCTCAAGACACAGGCAAAGCCTAATTTGAGAACCCCTGCAATATTATCCATACGTAAAATTGTTATTTTAATAAAGATTTTAAGCTATTGCATAGCTTCTATCGCGGGCCTTGAGCGTGGAGACCGAATCCAGAAATTCCGTAACGAAAATAACCTAAGTCCGACCGAAATTTAAATTTAATATTTTTATTTTGATTTAAATATGTGCCAGTACTTTTAAATGCGAATTGCAAAGCTATTGCGTGATTAATTATAATCTAACCTCTTTCGATATTTAGTTTTGCCATCTATCGATGAATAGTAGAACTTTTAATGACTTTTTGAAATATCGCGCTTGTCTCTTTAGTTCAGCAACTCGCCTCTCGCTGCCTTTTTCAATAATCTATCTATCTTTAATAAGAGATTTCATTGCACAATTATATGTATTTTATTATATTTTATATTTCAGTTAACAAAGATACAGAGGTTTATATATGACGCATATATTTATAGATCGCTAGTTAAGATATATTATAAGTCAATCTTTGTTTAATGAAGCGTACAACTGTACTGACACAGTTATGGTAGCTAATTTAACTTCTTGTTAGAGATAGATAGAATATAGAGAACGGCTCTAGGTGGCAATGGTTGTATCGGCGTTACTGCGCATGCGTAATCCCCCTCTTCGCCCCGCAATCTGGTGACTCATGCCTGCATAGAGTTTCGGCGTTAGGGCACCTCCTCTTTGTATTTACTTCATGGTACGACTCTACGAAGCTCGCACGTACAACAGTGAATATCTGCACAATTAATATCAAAGAAAAACAAAGGAAAAAATACTGCATAAATAAAAGAAATAAATAAATAATTATAATTACATAAGTTGATAAAAAATGTTATGCACTAGCTTTACTGCGGCAGTCTCCCAGTGCCACACGTCTTTTTTCATTTTCAAGTGACCTTATATCTTGAAAAGAAGTAAAACTTCTTACGTGTGAATATTATTTATTTAATTGTCCTATAATTATGTAGCTTCATAATATATTCTCTTTAGTTTACACAAAATAAATTTTTGAACGCATGCATAATCACTTTTCATTACTGTCATTAATTTAAATCTTTAAAATCTAAAATACGCCATTAATCGAATATTGTGGATATATGTTGTCGATTCGAAACCTTTATTTAAATACGTTATTAAATTTGAGGGAAGAGTTTACCGTATTGACGGTATGAACATTAAATGTTTGACAGTTACAAACCCATGAACATTTAGTATGGCAAAATGTTTTTTCCTTTTTTTTATACTTTCGTCCATTTTACCGAGATAAAAACTATCCCATCTTTAAGTTGTAACAAATAACACATATCTACAAAATGTCATTATAATCAGTTGAGTGGTTTAGGAGTCCATCGCGGACAAACAACGTGACACGTGAATTATATACCGGGTATCTCAAGACTGCTACCGAAAACGAAGCCGGGTGGTAGTTTTAGTGACTACAACCACAATGCAACTAAAAATTTGCTAAGAAACGCGATTTTTTTTATGATTTTTTAAATATCTTCATTTTTGTGTGGTAAATCCATAGTTTTTGCTAAAATAATAATTTAAACACTTTTAAACCTTAGAGTCTTTATAAATAAAAGGGTATGCACTATTATTTGAAGAAAAAATGTATTTACCGCCCAATTACGACCATATAAAAAAAATAACAAAAAAAATTGACACTTGTTTTCCAATATTTTCTGTTGCTTTGTGTCTGAAATCGCTTAAACTACCACCCGGTTTCGTTTTCGGTAGCAGTCTTGATATACCCTGTATATTAAGAAGATATATAAATAAATTAATAAGATAATAAATAAATAAATATACATCCAGCAAACGGGTAAACAGCAGCCATACACATTCACAACCCTTGGATCATAGATATGTTGTCGGCCTATAAAATCTGGAGTGGGAAGGAAAAATAATGGAAAGAGGAAAGAGGTACTGGGCATCCAGCAAATACGTCAATCGTCAACTTAACGTAACTTGTATAAATTCGTTATATTCTACTAGTAACTTCACGCGTAAGTGTATCATATTTTACCATCGTATTATATATTTACTTCATACTTATTGTCAAATCTATATCCTAAGGTTAGGTACAGACATTCACTACAAAAGCAGTGTTATATTCCTAGTAAGTTGAAACCACACTATGAAATTGTTTGCAAGTAATTTACGTAGTGTGCACAGGGTTTACTAGACTTATGTTGGAGCAGAGGTATCAAGAATTTAACACCACCTGTCTTGTAACATTCAGAGCTATTTTGAGAACCGTGAGAGAATAGAAAATCACATACTAACACACGTTATTGCCTCGGTGGCGTAGTTGGCGGTACGATTACAAAGCTGAGGTCTCGGGTTTGAACCTATGTCGTGCAGTGATATTGAATTAGGAGTTAGGAATGTGTGCCCGATATGGCGATAGGTTCGCCCCCTATCACATCGTGGGACGGAACAAACAAGGCGAAACGAATGTGTCTTGGTACCTCCTCTGCCTACCACTTCTGGGAAAAAAGGCGTGATTTTGTGTATGGATGTATATGTTATGGGCCAAGTGATTAATGCGGGCAGTATTCATAATGCCCAGCCATATCGGGCCAAGTGATTAATTACAATCTAAACTCACCTATTTATCACATTGCCCGGGCATTATGAATATGGCTACATGATGATCGGGCAATGTGATTAATAGGTAAACTTTTACGTGGTGCGCTGCCGTATTGTCGCATCTGCGATAGACCCATAAATTAGAAAGGTTGAATTGATCTGCTTATGTTTAGTTGTTTTTTAACGTCCGAAACATTATCTTCAGAAGGAAATTAGTGTACCCACTTTATGGATCGGTTAGGACGACTGTGCCCCAAAACCGACTCGGGACACCCCGACTTCACGTAGTCTTTTGGCTATCGACCCTAGAGGTATATAAAAAGCCGGTGGCGCGGAGGGAGAGCAGCCCCCGCCCGCTGTAACGAAGGATAGGCAACTGGGTGCCTATCTTTTGTTACGCGAGGGCGAAGGGGCTGAACTTCCCGTAGCGCTGGAGACGTTGCAGAAGCAAATTTGTATTGACAACAAGTGTTTTGGGGTTAGGTTACTATAGTTGATATTTTTCAGGAATGGTGCGTTACCTTTTCATGGGCGTGGTATCAGGGGAGGTGCGTGACCTTGCAATAGCCGCACGATGCTACTTCGGCTCATTGTTTTGATTTCGATTCGCTTTAGATCACTCTGCCCAATAGGCACCGTAGACAGATAATACTAATAGACTCGTAGTTTGCGTGCCACTGGCAGAGAAAACTAATCTGTCAGTTGAAAAATACGTAATATTTAGGGTTAACGTACGATAAAAAATTACCCCACAGTTTGATATTTTCTAGGTGCGAATCACTTTCAATATTCAAATCACTTTTAATAATATGTACATATTATTGATTCGAAGGCTTTTAAAAGCGGAATTTGAAAGCTGTGACTGCCATTTGAATTTGTAGATATAACTCAGTTGGTCTCAAATTTATTGACATTCGGATTTTGGGGAACTGTCGATATGCTGTTATATATCAAAATTCCTGTCCATAAAATACATTGTGCTTTTTTTAACCACCGATCACCGAGGACAGGTGACATTGGCTCGGTCACCGGAGGGTCAGGCAGGAGTCACTTACCCCTGCTTGCTACTCATCTCATCGCCGCGCTGGAAATTTCCTTCGAAGGAGCTTCACCAAGAGTCCTGATCACTAATGTGGTGCTCTGTTATAAATAAGGTTTTTGTGTAGGGTTGGGTGTCGGAGCTCTAAATAAACGAAACTACAAAGATTACACTTTAATTTATATTTGAAAGTCTCCAAAATACGTAATGACAAACTGAGTACTTAGGTGGCTGTAAACGAACGGACGTATTGACTAAGGACAAAGGCAAGGAACAAAGGCGCACGTCGTTTAAATAATATGGGAAGCATGGTGTGAGCATCAGGATATTCAGTCTACAAGCAAGAGGGTAAAATTTTGTTAGAAATTAATTTAAAAAGCCTATATACTATACTACTTATATTAAATATAATTTCATTATTAACACAGTCTATTTATGTTAATACTCTACTATTTTAAACTGTACTGATCAGAATTAAAATAATATTTCCATACAATATTATGATTTAAATTAAAGTATTACCTACACTCACAGCAGTTCAAAACTATTATCACTTTCTATATACAATGGTTCATGTAAACTGAAGGAAGTTATTGCTATGTCCTAAAAAAACAACAATTACACAATAATTCAAATGGCTTAGGTGCAGGATTACCATGTCTGAAACAACTTAATACCATGTTAGTAAATAAGTAAATTGTCTACCAAATACTGCTACCTATATATAGAATAATTGCAATTTACCTGTATTATGACAGCATCAGGAAACAGTCTAGTAAGTTTTTTTTTCTCAAAATGATTGCTACAAATTTTCAACCATGATTATGGTGTCCACTGAGAACGTCCAGTAGTTAAAATTCAGACTTTTGACAGATGTGGTCATTTACAGGAAAACTGAAAAATTATAAATATCCACCTTCGTTATTTTATCATAAAATCACGTTTCATAATATATTCGTTTATTAAGATACAGTCTACGCAAGAACAAAATACTGTACTACAAAATGCATTCCACTACGTACGGGTAATAATCTATTGGCAACACTGAACTGAGAATCGTATCGGTTACAATTTTTAAATATAAATAATGTTACTTATAACTTGAAAGAATAAACTCGAAAATGAGTAATGTAGGTGTATATAATATACATTAAATAGTTAGTGATGAATTAATCGTGGTAAGCTTACGTATTAAAAGACACGTCTGGTATTTTCCTTTTAACTATTACTTTTACACCCAATAACGCTACACCGTCTCACTTTTACTTTTAAAAATATTGTTCGTCACTTGTACTTCGATTATTATCACCTGATTAATATCATTTAACACAAAATTCGTAAATTAATTCAATAAAACTGCACTTTACGTTGTCAACTGTCAAAATCTTTTTAGCAAATTAAAATTGCTAATCTTGAAAAATCCGGCACGCGCCGTGATACAAGAATTATTATCATTCTGTCTCGTTTCTTAGCACGTCATAGACATAAGTTGTTACTCTTCTTGTGTGAATGCTACAAGTCATATCAATTCGTCTATATATTTTCTGTCTACGATAGGCACAGAGCATTATTCATAATGCCCGGGCAATGTGATAAATTGATTGGTTATAATCACATTGCCCGCTCTTATTTGTCATTATTCATATTGCCGGGCATTATGAATAATGCCCGATTAATCACTTAGCCCATAACATATATAATTGAAGTTATATGTACGTATATGTTTATGAAGTATTATTTTGTATATTCAGATTTCAAGAAGTAATTAAGGTACGAATATTCTTTATTCTTATATAAAGTTTTATATTTTTACCTCATACTAATAATCCAAATAATATTTTTATTCTTCAACCAAAAAATGCCTACACATGACAGATACCTATAAAATTTCCCACTAGAGAAAATTACATCTCACTACTTCCGTGGTACAGTCCCAGTAAAACTGAATTGATCCTGACTATATGACTGCTCTATGACATTTACAACATTTAAATAAATACAACAAACACTTCTAACCATTTGATCTCTATATTAATTAGCCAATAATGAAAACCGCACTTAAAACCACGTCAAATCCCGTCAAATTGATTCACAACAATTCTAAATCAACCGCATAGTGTATTTCTATAGAACTAATTCGCATATGGCAAAATTTTATTGGATTTCCGATTGCAATAGGCGTGACATACGTGTAGACTCGTTGTGTAATTGCAAATTCAATTTGCATTTGTCACCAGTTGGCTGTCGCGTTCTTCGATCAAGTTTTAGATGATATTTACAATGTGATAAAATTTAATAATTGTGACCATTGTATTTTATAATTATATACCTACTGTAAGTATGTTATTTTTACTTTGTTATAAATGTGATCAAGATGATGTTAATTTAACAAAATGTACATAGTTTAACCGATCAGTGCAACTACGTATTTTGTATGGTTGCCCTAACATTGGATTAAATACGTTTCTCAGTAAGTGGATTTATGAAATCTTATAATTCAACTCTGTGGGTTCTGTTTTTCTGTCAGTTGGTCTTTGTTGGATAGTATCGAAAATATGGGTTTGATGTTTTTTGATAGCAACGTGAGGCAAGCGTTGTAAAAGTATACTGTATTGTATCAACCAATACATGTCCCATTGTAGGGTAGGAGCCTCTACAATCGAGAGTACAATTGAAAGGGTTAGTGTAAATAGCCCTGCAAGCTGAAGAAAACAATAGTAAGGTGTGTTTTGTTAAATATTTTTTGATGTATTACATATGGCCCATTCTTGATTATGCCGATGTCAGCTATCTTGATCTCACCGAAGACCAACTTAATAAACTTGAGCGACTTCAAAATTTCTGCATAAGATTCATATTTGGTCTACGCAAATATGATCATGTCTCCGAGTTTCGTGCTAAGCTTAAGTGGTTACCTATACGGCTTCGTCGGAATGCTCATATTCTTTCTCTTCTTTATAATATTTTATTTAATCCTGTGACCCCTTCTTATCTTAAAGAAAGATTTATTTTTCTTCATGACTCACATTCGAGGTCCTTGAGGTCGTCAGAGAATCTTAAGCTAAGAATGCCTGTGCACACCACAACATTTATGGACAATTCTTTTACCGTCAAAGCAGTTCGATTGTGGAACGCGCTTCCTGTTGCGGTGAGACAGGCGAAATCGCTGTCTTCATTCAAGAGGCAAATTAAAGAACATTACCTTTCTCTTTAATTAAACTGATTTTAGTAGTTAACATTATATACATCTAAATTATTTTACAATTTGTGTGCATTATATTTATATATATATATTTATTTTTTATTATATATGTATGTATTTATGCTATTTATTATGTATGTATGTATGTTATGATGATGTAATTTGTTTTTTTTTTTTTTTTTTAGTTAGTATGAATATTATTTAGTGTCCTCTCTTTTAATTATTTATTTTACACTGCCCTCTCTTTTTCCTTCTCTTTAAATCCATCCCATGGTTGTCTGTAAGACATTGCTTTAAGCGATAAGACCGCCATTTGTACTTTTTTTTTTGTTTTTTTTTTTTGTTTCTGAATATTGTATTTGTTTTTATGTGTACAATAAAGATTTTAATAAATAATAAATAAATAAATATGGCTAAATACTATTATCTTTCTATTTTCATAAGAGATTTAACGAATTACGATATCGAAACTGTAATTACCGGTAATGTAAGCAAACAAAGCGTTATTGATATTTCATATTGAATCTACAACTAATACGGTTGCAATTCTGTCTTACTCACTCTAATACTATATGTTAGTACAGCGGTGGTTTATGTGGGCATGACCTCCATTACAAACGTATTCAGCATTCAACTAGTTTTTTAACTTAATATACCGGGTATATCAAGAGTGCTACCGAAAACGAAGCCCGGTGGTAGTTTAAGTGACTACAAACACAATGTAACTAAAAATTTCGCAAAGAAACGCGATTTTTTTAATTTTTTTTTAAATATCGTCGAGTTTGCGAGGTTAATCCATAGTTTTTGCTAAAATAATAATTTAAAACCTTGCGTACCATAGCGTGTTTTAAAATAAAAGGGTATTATTATTTAAGAAATTACTATTATATAAGAAAAAAAAATGTATTGACCACCCTAAAACGAAGGTAGAAAAAAATAACAAAAAAAAATTCGTCGTAATTTTTTGCATATAATTTAGTTGCATTGTATCTGAAGTCACTAAAACTACCACCTGGCTTCGTTTTCGGTTCTGTAATCGAAATGTCTGAATTTTACTCTGGCTAATTAGGCACTCTTAAATGAAGGAGGGAATATTTTGTTCCTCACTCTGAGGCGATAATATATTTCAGGTCTGAGAGTTAGGTTTCTTTCGCCAAACAGCAGTGTAAATGCACTGTTGTGTTTAGGTTTGAAGGACGTTGTAACCAGAGTAGTTCCAGTACATATTATATATCTTATGTCTCAAGATGGCGACTGCAGTGAAATGCCCTTGCTTTGTAATTCACGGTGTTGTTTGATTTTGCTACTCTTCATGAGCGGTTATATCGTTTGGATGAATGGCATGCTGACCTCGCTATTCATTGAAATAAAGAAATGTCCGAGAGTTGTAGAACTAAAAATGTCCGCGTATTTTGCCGTCGACGACCGAAAATGTGCATCACTTTGTATTCAGAAACTGTCTGTATAAATGTTGAATGTATTTACTCACACTATTTATCATCTAAATCCGTGCCAGTCTGCTAACCCAGTATTACGTGTTAAAGCAATTACTCTAACCGCTTCAGAGAAATTCTGCAAGAAACTTTATTGTTTAGACCGAACTGTCGGGTTATGACGTACTTTGACAATGCTTGGCGCATCAGACGTCAAGCATTTATTGCATTTGAAACTTATAGTAATATGTTTTAGTACTATCTATATTTACATATATTGTCATACATGCGAAATGTGTGCCCAATATGTCTCATCATCTGCACAAAAGGGGATATCATCGAGGTTACAGACGATGCCATAAGTTTAGCGACCGGGAAATTGTTTTAAGGTTTTTGCAAATCTTTGAGGCGTTTTTTTATTTCTACGAATGGCGAGACGAGCATTCGCCTGTTAACTAATACTACCACTCGCACACGGCTTGTGACGGCCAATGCGAGTGTGAGCATGTACGGCGGGGTTTAATAAGCTATACGACTGCTCATGAACAGTAGGAAAACCGAACAGCACCTTGACACTGCGCTCGCCATCCTGAGACATAAGATGTTAAGTCTCAATATATCCAGTAGTTACTCTGGCTACAATATACTTCAAACCCAAACACAACAGTGCATTTACACTGCTTTTTGACGGGAGAAATAGACACTGCGGTGGTACCTTCCCAGGCGGTCTCTCATATATGAAAGACCTACCACCAGTAAAATAATTAATTAATTAATTATTATTAGAACGAAGCAGAATATCTAAGCGAAATTTCAGCCCGCCTCCAACGATGGCGGACTACTTGGCTAAAGTTGTAGGAAATCGCTGGATGCAGGCCGCTTCCAACAGGTCGATGTGGAGATACTTAGAGGAAGTCTATGTTCAGCAGTGAAATTTTTTTTTGTTTCCTTTGGCCGAAGAGGGAGAGGAAAATATTGCCATACAAAAGATAAAGAGAAATGCAATGCGGATGTTGAGTACAGTCCGCTATAGAGACACTACTGAGCCTATTGACAGTCTCTGTGGCTCAATTATTTTATTTATTTATTATTATTATTATTTTGTACTTTTTTGTACACCAAATAAATCTTAAACTAAACTAATATTTAACATAAGAGTACAAATGGCAGTCAGATCGCTCAAGGCAAACTCTTACCGACTACCATAGGATGGACTTAGGAAAAGAAAAATAAAGATAGAGATATTTTACTGGTGGTAGGTCTCTCATATGTGAGAGGCCATCTGGGTAGGTACCACCGCAATATCTATTTCTCCCGTGAAACAACACTGCTTAAATGCACTGTTGTGTTTCGGATTGAAGGACATTGTAGCCAGAGCAACTACTGGACATATTGAGACTTAACATCTTATGTCTCAGGATGGAGAGCGCAGTGGAATATTGCTACTGTTCATGAGCAGTCGTATCGCTTACCATCAGGCGAACGGCTTGCTCGTCTCGCCATTCAATGCAATAAAAAAAAAAAAAAAAGATAGGGCAATCTAAAGTGTACTTTTAGAATAAAGCTTGAATGATAAAAATAGGAAATAAGTTAGTAAGACGTCGGCTGTGTAAGGAGTGTCCTTGTATTCGATCCCGCGACTAATGTCTGTAGCAGCATAAAACAGCTGGCGAGAAAGGTTTGGAATTTTTAGAAACTTAAACTTCCCACTCGAAAGAAACACAAAAACAAAAAATCATTTTGTTATAGTCATCTCCACATTCCATTTTATTCATTTGGCAGAATTCACAAAAAATACAAGATGCTTAATAGCATGCAGATTTCCTCACGATATTTTTCTTTACCATTATACATTTTGCAGATTGAAACGATTATTTTTGTATGGAACAGCTGATATTTTTCGCGATTTCAGGGTTGGGCCCATGGTAAAAGTTGTTAATTATGATGCGTGTAACATCCCCCTTTAGGCTTCATATATTTTTTATGACTAAACTTGTTAAATTAACATCAAGAGTTTAATGTATTTGCGTGCTTAAACCAGCTAAGCAATCGCTCAAATCTAAAACAATTATCCCGACATAATTATTCGGAGCAAATCTTCATTATTAATTCCAAGTTCTAATTGAATCTATTATTGTATTGTCAAATGATTTGTAAACAGTAATTTGAATACAAACAACGTCTGTTGTACAAACGAAAATGTTTATCGACAATGTTTTGATACAGAATTAATTTCTCGAAGGCGCTTCGCGTTTATGATGGAATGTAAACGGATTGAGGGAAATTATGTATTGTTTATCAATATACTGCCTCAGTGGCGTAGTTATACTAGGGTACGGTTACAAAGCTGAGGTCTCGGGTTCGAATCCCGGGTTGGGCAAAGTGATATTGGATTTTTCTATTCATTATCTGCCCAGAGTCAGGAATTTGTGTCCGATATGACGATAGGCCCGCCACCTGTCACATCGTGGGACGGAACATAAAATTCCAAGTGTGGGTGTCCTGGCTCCTCTGCCTACCCCTTCAGGGAAAAAGGCGCGAGTTTATGTATGTATGTTGTCAATATATGAATACACTTAATATATAGTATTTTAATATATATATATATATATACAGGGTATATCAAGACTGCTACCGAAAACGAAGCCGGGTGGTAGTTTAAGCGACTTCACACACAATGCAACAGAAAAAGTTGCAAAAAAAGCAACAATTTTTTTTTTGTTATTTTTTTCCTATGGCCATATTTGGGTGGTAAATACATTTTTTCCTAAAATAATAGTGTATATCCTTTTATTTATAAATACTCTAAAGTATAAAAGAGTTTAAATTATTATTTTAGCAAAAACTATGGATTTACCACCCAAAAATGACGATATTTAAAAAATCATAAAAAATAATTGTGGCGTTTCATTGCGAAATTTTTAGTTGCATTGTGTTTGTAGTCACTAAAACTACCACCCGGCTTCGTTTTCGGTAGCAGTCTTGAGATACCCGGTATATACACATATATATATTAATATACTATACATTAAGTGTATTCATATATTGACAACATACATACAACATATAGCGATAAGGCCTATGTTGCCGTATAATGCCGTTTTAAGTATGTAATCTGTTATTGTTTCGTTTTCATGGTGTACAATAAAGTATATATAAATAAATAAATACACAAATTATTTTGTATCTGGAGGAGGCATGTCCGTATATGGAACAGATTCATTTTTGTGTATTATGTAGATTGTAGATCATTCAGTGCAATATGGTACTGTACTTAATACAGAAAGATCCGTAAAATATATTTGACTTAATTTCGAGTACTAGGTTGTTTCATGTAGATCTCTCCCAAAGGCTTAGCTACGGGAATATTAGGGCATATAATGGCCACATATTATTTTTTAATAATAAGAATTAAAATATGTTAAGTATTGGGTTTTCCGTTCCTGTCTTCAGTCGCAAGAAGTCCAATGAACCAGGGTAATATCCAGCGTTTGCACTGGGCTGGAGGGCCAGAGACACTGACATACCCCTTTACGCCTCCTCTGGGGTACCGAAAGGGAAGCTTAATAGCATCTTAAGTAAAAAGGTACCTACACAGGCGGCCTCTTAGAAATCAAAGACCAATCAATAAACTGATATTTTGGAACAACAAAATAACACTGGTTGTAGGATTCTCATATGTGAGAGGACGTGTACCCACACGTCCTACCCAGGTACCACCGTAATGTCTGTTTCTCCCGCCAAACAGCAGTGTAAATGCACTGTTGTGTTTTGGATTGAAGGACATTGTAGCCAGAGTAACTACTGGATATATTGAGACTTTACATCTTGTGTCTCAGGATGGTGAGCGCAGTGGAATGCTAAGAATTGCTTTAAAATTCAAGGCGTTGTTTGGTTTTGGTACTGTTCATGAGCGGTCGTATCGCTTACCATTGTACAAGAAAACAGCCTGTATTCCATGACAAATCCATTGCAAAATAAATTATGCGCGTCACGCGTCACTTGCAAACTCTCACTCCTTTATTCAGCTGCTCAATTATTAAATGGTGACGTACAGGTTTGTCAGGAAGTTTCCAACTTGCCGCGGCCGGAAGCGGTATTCCGGGATTAAGTTTGTCTCTGCGCGACGTTCATTATACTTGCTTATACGACAAATAAGTAGCACTTTTTGAAATGTTTCTTGGGCGGCCAATGGTTTTTGTTTTAAAGTTGATTATGTTAGGATTCTTGAGTTGAATATTTTTGGGTAAATATTTATAGAGTATACATTTTTTTCGGAAATATCAGGTCTTTGTGGAATTTATTGGGTATAATATTCCCTATGACTGAATACGACGCTTTTATAAAAGTATCGTACTAGTGTGATATATCATACTAGTTGTCCGACCCGGCGCCGCCTGGGTGCAGATACACTTTTTTGCAAATATTCTATCGCCTATGTTGTTCTTCCTTTTTTTATTGCAATGAATAAGGAAACGAGCTTGCCCTCCGCCTGATGGTAAGCGATACGACCGCTCATGAACACCAGCAAAACTAAACAACACCTTGAGTTACATAACAATGCTTGGTATTCCACACTTTGAAAGGCATTGTACTCTAGCTACAATACCTTTCAATCTGAAACACAACAGTGCATTTACACTACAGTTTAGCAGGAGAAATAGATTTTCATCTTCATCTTCGGAGATAATTAAAGATTTTAATTGTGAAAAAATAAATGGTCTAGGTTGCTCGTAAAATATGAATTTGGATATTTTGCCCCAAAGATGAAAGGAAGAACAGTGTAAAAAACAAAACACGTATGAGTTCTCCGCAATCATTTTAAAGATGCCTGATCCTTTTGTAGAATCTTCAAAAATTTGCCATGATGGTTAATTCGAATTATAACCAAAATCTTTTCGCATAATATAAATTTTATTTCGCATAGCTGAACAAAAACACTGAAAGCAGATGACAAAATCTATTTTAATGAAATTAGAAAACGTTGAAGATCTCTTCGATAATTTTTAATTCATTGTAAGACGTTATTCCGGCTTTTTCCTAACCTTGGATGATCGAATATTGAAAGAAATAATGAACCCTTTGTCCTCCCTCGATGGATTCGTATCAAAGGCTTGGATAGCTTTTTAATATTCCTCTTTTAATTACCACCATTAATACGAAAATAATGAATTATTAATGTTGAAATACCCCTGAGTGAAAATATTTTGTGCCAGAAGTATAAGAAAGATATTAAGAAAGCTTATTGGTGATTCAACATCGATATTCAGTGGATAAAACGCCGCTTATTTTTTAAAATCTAATATTTCATTCAAAACCAAATTTGCCGATGTTGGCAAAAAAACCGTGAAATTCAAGTAGGACGGGGCTGAATATGTGTGTCGCATGCCAGGTTCACCTGACGGTTAGTGATAACCGCCGCCCATGAATATCTGCAACACCTTTGGGCATGGAGATGCGTTACTGACTTTTAAGTTTATATACTCAGTTTTTGAAATGTGGGCAAGGACCACCACAGAATGGGTCCCAACAATACGTCGACCATGTGGAAGATCCAGACGTAGGTGGCGAGACGAATTGGACTCATATTTAAAATATTGGTCTCCTATAAAGCTCTTCAAAAAGATGAGTGGAATATGGAAAGAGTGGCAATCGCTCTGCAGTGGTTATCGAAAAATAATAAAATAATATCCTCCCACGGTCTTCATAAGGATATATGGATATACTGTGGTATACGCTGGTGTTAGGTCTCTCATATGTGAGAAGACGCCTGGGTAGGTACCAGCGCAATATCTATTTCTCTTGCCAATCAGTAATGTGAATACACTGTTGTGTTCCAGTTCGAAGGAAATTGTAGCCAGAGTAACTATTAGACATATTGAGACTTAACTAGCGTCTGGCCATTCGTTGCGAGAAAAAAAAAATACAAGGTGTTTTTATTTCCGTTCCAAGTTTTTTGCATAAAAGCATTAATGTATCAGCAACTTGATTGATATAATAAATGGTACTCTTGGATAATCACAAAACAATAGGACAGTGTACTTCATAAGAATATTGAGGCAAAGGACACGAAAGAAGGAAGGAACTAAAATGAAACAGCATTTTTGACCACAACTTCGCCAGTCAATTCCAATACCAATTCAATTGCCTATACACTTTAGTTATTTTATTATGTTACATTTTACTTTGATAACTAAATTACACTTTTAATTACTTTCCTGGAACTATATTTCTTATTACTAAACAAGAAATATACATCTCTTTCAAACCGCATTCACTATATTTTGTAAATACGAATAAGGTTTTAATAATATTTTAAAATGTACCGCAGAGGAGTTCCCATTGACCCCGTATTTCCAGTTAGCCGGTAAGAAGTTGGCACTACTGCTTGAGACGGTAAGAATTTTAGAATTTTCTACGACCCGTTCCACTCGTATGTCAAATATTAACTAAACGATGTCGAGAGCATCTGTGTACTGTGTACGAGTTCAACTTTATAATATTACTAGCTGTCCAGCCCGGCTTCGCCCGGGTTCATATACTTTTGGGTCCAGTGTACATCAACAACATATTATTTCGCTAACTGCTTTTAATGTGACTACTGTCGACTATATTGATTTTCACGTCCCGATCATTATTATTATCCGTATATTAATTTCTGTCCCGTCTCATTCCGTGTCATGACGAAAAGCATGCAATTCTGTCCTCTCCTGTCCCGTAGCACCCATTAAAATTTGAACGGTTGGAAACAGTAGGAAATAGTATGTATATTTAAATTCCTGACTCATCCAACGACATTTTGTCGAGATAAAAAGTATTTTATGTGTTAATCCATAGTGTCAGCTAGTTTCATGCCAAATTTCACCAAAGTTGGTCCAGCGGTTTGAGCGTGAACATGTAACAAACACACAAACTTTCCTTACCTGAAAACACTTGTGACATCCTAGTTGCATTACAGAAGTTTGATGGCGGGGTGTGTAAGATGCAAGGGAGGAAAGAGGGTAGAGGGGGAGGCAGGGATTATTGGACCTCCGGTAATCCTCTTGACCGGACAAACACGATAGCAAAGCTGTTGTTTTCAGTTAAAATACCAATGCAGCTTTCGATAATATTTTAAAACTGCCAGTAAAGGAATCCGCGTATATAAAAGCCTTTGATTGGATTACAAGCGCACGCATAAAGTATCACGAATACACCAGCATAATAGCCTATAGCCTATATATTTACAAGAATGCATGTATATTTCGTATTGTATTTAAAATAGTATTACAACACTGTAATATTATTTTAAAAATTTGATTTGTTACACATCAACCAGTGTCAAAACTATTGATTACTTGTAAGTTAATAACAAATTATTAATGAACTGCTCTGATTTAAACCAACTTGTAACTTTTTTAATAATCACTACATTGTAAACTGGTTTTGAAAAGAGCATCACTAGAGGTTCTTGCCCGTTCTTCTCTAGTGAAAACCGCTTTCCGAACCGTATGTTAGATCAAAAAATGGCTGAATCTAAATGATGTTGAAGATTTTAATTGATTCAATAAATTATTTTCATTTTTCATTTTAATTTTCAGGCTTTCATTAGTTTTTTTTTTTTCAAAACGTTACACTAATGGAGTTACTCTTAAACTGTAATAAAATAAAAATGCGAGATATGCCAAAGTAAACATCTAATCTCATAAGTCAAAGTATTATCCAAATCTTGTTCCATTAATAAACTTATGGCTCCCAACTAGCTCAGCGACGTTGTCGGCGGGTGTTAGAGCCGTATGCCAATCCCACATAAACTAGCCGCAGGGATATGCCGGCGAGTTGTGCGTAAAGCCGGCGGCATGTATAACTTGGACGCGCCCAAAATTTTCTTCTTCATTTGATTTCTGTCTTCTGTATCAGCCCATATACGTCCCACTGCAGGGCACGGGCCTCCTCTACAATCGACTACCGATTGAGAGCTGGTTAGGCCATATAGTCCACCACGCTGGCCTAGTGCGGGTTGGTGGACTTACATACCTATAGAATTTTTATAAATCGCTATGGTATGCAGGTTTCCTCACGATGTTTTCCTTCACCGTTTTAGTGCGTGGTGATTGACTATCAATACACACATGACTCCGAAAAGTCAGAGGTGTGCCACGCACTTCTGTCTTACTTAAAATTAATATCACATATCAGGTGATGTTGATAACTCCATTGTCCTTCATAAATTATAATAAGAGAGAATTACTAGCACGTGTGACTCGTGACAATGCTCTGCGGCATTGGGCCAGATTTTGCAGCGAGTGCCACCGGCATGGTGTGTTGACTTTACATTCACACGTCAATTCAAAACGTCAGTAGCTGTACCAAAATTCCCACAAAAAATCCAGAAAATGAAAGCATTGAGTGTATTGCCTGGGAATAGATTAAACATGACAGTAAATCAACTTGAGCGAACTACCTCTGTGACATATGTAGGTGATTATAAATTTAACTGCTCGGAATAGCATGTGGCTTGTCAGTTTGTAGCCGAGTTCAGTGCCAGCTGAAATTTTAATTTAAGCCGTGAATGTTGATTATGAGATTTGACAAAACTGTGATAGCTGTTTGTTGTTTTACGATTTTTATGAAGAGTTTATTAGATTTTGTTGGTGTAAATGCTATTTAAAGAACCTTTTTTTATTAGAACTAAATAAATGCGCGATGGACCGTAAGTAATGGACCAAACCCGGCCGCCTACCTAGGCCGTGACCACCTGGTCACTGTGGCCGAGGGTTGAAATCCCAGAGCATACCTCTGACATTTAAGCTGATTTTTACGGATTTTATCGCGGCTGTGGTTAAATTTTTAAATTTCTCAACTTCCCGTCGCGACTTTTGGATTACTTCACAGCTTTCCGGGTCACGGGGCGGTAAACAACAATCAACGATAAAATCCGTAAAAAATATTTTTATTTCCATGTGTAACTTTCACATAAAATCAGAAATACATATAATATTTACTAAAGTATTTCTAGTATAAACTTTGACGTATAATTTTACAGGTAAAATATTAAGCTGAATAGCGCTTAATTAAATAAGAATTACAATGAAAATATGTAACTAACATCTACATGTACATAGTACATACACACATAATATATGTAACATGGATTTAATGAAGGTGCTTAAATTTAATTTATTTATTAATTAAGACAATTCACACAACAAGCAAATAGTATTAGAATTCACAAAAAATACATTATAATTTGTCTGCGGACACAGCAATGAAGTTTTTAATGGTATTCCCACATTTTTTTCTAACATCCGATTTATTTATTTATTTAATACTTACTTATATTGCAGTGTACATAGCGACGGTTCCTACGTATATAAGGACAAGTCAAAAACCGAGGTTTACAGGAGAGCGTAATTTGTGTTCAATTCGCCCTAGAAATAATTCTATGACCAAAAATAAAAAAATATCTTTCTACAATCATTTAACTGTTTTAAGAGCTTTATAGTGCCATTTACACATATTTTATTTTTTTACGTTTTCTTAGAAAACTTGATAGATGACTGTTTCTACACCGATAATAAAATAAAAGCATGTAAGTCATGTCTATGATATCTTTTTATACGCAGGAAACAAAAAAGCTGTGTCTGATATACAGGGTATATCAAGACTGCTACCGAAAACGAAGCCGGGTGGTAGTTTAAGCGACTTCAGACACAATGCAACAGAAAAAGTTGCAAAAATAAGCGACAATATTTTTTTTGAAATTTTTTTCCTATTGCCATATTTTGGTGGTAAATAATTTTTTTCCTAAAATAATAGTGTATACCCTTTAATTTATAAATACTCTAAGATATAAGAGAGTTTAAATTATTATTTTAGCAAAAACTATGGATTTACCACCCAAAAATGACGATATTTAAAAAATCATAAAAAATAATTGTCGCGTTTCTATGCGAAAATTTTAGTTGCATTGTGTTTGTAGCCACTAAAACTACCACCCGGCTTCGTTTTCGGTAGCAGTCTTGAGATACCCTGTAGAATTTAAATAAAATGTTATATGAAAATATAGGATTAATTTACTATTTTTAAACTAATACGTTAAATATACCCAAATCATCTCCCATGTATAAAATAAGTACTCCAATGGAAACTTATCACTTTATACGTGGATTTAGTAATTCGGGGTAGGAATATGTTCTTTTAATGTATACAAAGACATGTCTTTAAATAAAATGATCCGGTTTCTATTTTATTAATTAAACAAAGTTTATAAATTCAACATTATTTATTATTAAGCAACAATCTTTTTAACATATAAATAAAAGGCACTCAAAGGCTCTCTGAAGTAGGAACTAAACATAAAAAATTGCTGTCGTCTAATACTTATTAGTAATTAACTATATTAATTTGAAGATTGTGTCTGATTGATTGATTCAATAATCATCACAGTTTGATTAAGAAGGTTCCCCAGCTTAATTAACTACCTATCGACTTAATTAGTAAAATTTAATAATCATCACAACATTGTTTGAGTACGTGCCTCATTTTAACACCTAATTGATAAAATTTAACAATCATCACAAGTTTATTCAGACGGATTCATCTTATTACTAACTTAATAATTCAACCGGACCTTGGATCTCATTTCTACATGGGGTTCCAGGAATATGGTTGAGTTCAATGCCAAGAAAACCCAGGTGTGTGCGTTCACGTGCAAAAAATCCCCGTTCTCTCCCCTCCCCATTCTTCAGGCTCTCCCCTCTCAGTGCGGGATGACCTGAGTATCCTTGGTGTGGATATCCGCTGTGATCTCAATCCAAGGAATCACATCGAGGGCGTAATATCTGCGACATCACGCAGGGTTGGAGTCCTGAACAGGGTGCGTCGGTTTTTCACGCCCGGTCAGCTTTGTCGCTTATATAAAGCGCAGGTCCAGCCGGGTATGGAGTACTGCTCGCACCTTTGGGATGGATCCGCCCAGTACCTGCTCGATGCCTTGGATGGATTGCAGCGGCGGGCCATCCGCATTGTGAATGATGCAGACGTTACGAGCAACTTAGAGTCGCTACAACTCCGGAGGGATGTCGCCTCTCTAAGCGTGTTCTACCGCCTGTATCACGATGAGTGCTCTGAAGAATTGTTCAACTTGATCCCCTCTTCTCCATTTCTAAGCAGAACCACGCGTGCTGGCTTGCGAAGCCATAGCTTGACGGTCCACACTATCCCGGCGCGAACCAAGCGGTTCTCGAATTCTTTTTTGTGCCGCACCGTCAGGCTTTTGGATTGTTTGCCGTATCACGTGTTCCCTCCTTCCGACAATCCTGGGTCCTTCCGCCGTAGCGTGAAGAGGCACCTTAGCAGGCCGGCATAATTGTTTCCATTGGCATGGGACCGCCGTCCGATGCCAATGGATACTCTGCCTGGGCTGCATTAGCACTTAGCATCAGGTGCAATGCCGCCACAACGCGGGGTCAGTATAAAAAAAAAATAACAAAACAATATCTATAAAAACTTTTGTCCAGTTTTAGTATGCAGCCAAGTTTTAAAATCTAAGACTAGATCTTGATCTACTTCTACAACTGTATATGGTGGATCATTCTGTTTAGCCCAATGAACCAGTGTGTACCATTCATCTGGTGTATAAATTAGTTTATTTCTTTTCTTTAGCATCGACTTGTCTCGTCCGGGGAACTCCTGTAAATGGCGACAAGTCTGACAAGACCGCGTTCGCACCGAGTGGGGTGCATTTTAAAACACCGTACAAAAAGATATGTATAGATGTCTGTATCTACGACACTTATTTGTTGTATTTATAATACTTGTTCTTTTATACGATTTGTAAAACAAGGTAAATAAATAAAATAAAATAAAAAAAGAGTATGTCAGTATATGCGCATAGATCATCTAAAGCCAATGATACAATAAAAAAAATGGAATTTTCGACATGTCTTTATATACGTAGGGACCGTCGATAGGATATCTAATTATTAGATATCTATGAAAATACAATAAAACTAATAGTATAAGTGGCGACCTATCACACTATGTCATTTTTTATAGCCAACCATGGATGGATATAAACTTATTTGCAAAAAAAAACGGGCACCTAAGCAATGAACCATTTCAAATGTTACTATTGGTTTGTTTGATAAGTATAGGTAGTTTAAGTTTCGCAATTTTGTAAATTAATAAGCAAATAATCGTTTTCGTCAGTATTATCATAAAATTTTGATAAAATTTATGGGTTTTAATGCTAAAGTTCACTAGTAGTGTATGCTCGCTAGTAGTGCATATGCTCGTGAAGTAAAAGTTAACAAAGATTTTTGTTTGTTTTTTCTTTAATAAAGTAAAAGCAGATAAATGTTTAGTATCGAGTGTGACCCCCTCTAGCTGAAATCACAGCTTGAATTCGTCTGGGTATGCTAGCGGGGATATCCCGGATACTTGCTTGCGGAATACGTTCCCACTCCGCGGTAATCACATTCTTCAGCTCTGTGATGGTCTGCGGACCCGGTTGTACTGATCTCACGCATCGTTTCAGAACGTCCCAGACATGCTCTATAGGATTGAGGTCGGGACTTCGAGCTGGCCAATCCAAACGACGAATGCCGACCTCTTGCACATACGCTTCCACATCGCCAGACCGGTGGGCGCGAGCGTTGTCGTCCATAAAAATTGAGTCTTCGCCTAAAGCGGCCAATGCGAGTTGTGCATGAGGAATTAGAACTTCCGTTATGTATCGATGTCCAGTCAGTGAGCCGTTTTCAATGAAGACTAACTCTGAACGATCCATTGAATTTATTCCTGCCCAAAACATAACAGAGCCCCCACCATAAGGTGTGATTTCTTCAAAACAAGCCTCTGCAAAGTGTTCGTCTCGTCTTCGTAGCACTTGCCGACGTCGATCTTCACCGAACAGAGATATCCTGGCTTCATCGGAGAACAATACCCTATTCCAGTCTTCTTGAGTCCATGACTCACAATTTCGAGCAAACCTAAGCCTGGCAACTCTGTGCTCACGGAGTAACTTAGAGGCCGCGGGCCGGGCGATGACTGCGTATATTGGCCGCGAGAATCCTTCTCCTGACCGTCCATACTTATAATTATCAAACAAACCAATAGTAACATTTGAAATGGTTCATTGCTTAGGTGCCCGTTTTTTTTTTGCAAATGAGTTTATAAATAGGAAATAGAAAGCGCAGTCTAATTCGTAAAAAAATAATAATAATTTATAATCACACATATATAATATGTTTGATTATGTTATATTTTTATATTTAGTAATTAATTATATTATACCTATCGTAAAATATACCAAAATGCGACTGGACACATTTTCAACTTTCTACCCCCGTCATACTGGTTTTACCAAGTTATATTATTTTACCTAAGGGATAGCTAAGATCAGTATGCATGTATAGTAAAGCCGTATTTTGATCGCAACAAATGAGGTCGGAGAGCCACTAACTTAGTTTGGAGGATGACCGCGTGCCCTACTAATCGGAAGTCATTTTATACTCGAAAAATAAATAATTCTCGAATCGATCATGTATAAACGCAAAGTTGGGCACTCACAAATTGGATAAAAGAAATAAAAGTTTGAAGAAAGACGTTCAATGCAGGTTTTTTACTTATTTAGTAATATTTGGGGTAAGATTATTAAAATGTGAATATGACGGGTTTTATAAGTCTAGTAGGATTTGAATTTTATTATGAAAGATGAGTAGAATGGAACGTTAGACGAATGACTGGTATGGAATGTAGTTTGTGTGAAAGAGATGACTAATAAATGTACTTAACACGGAAAGAGTTAGAGGATGAATTATTATGATGTTGAAGTAAGGAAGGACGGAATAAGGGAGAACAGTCTGGAAGACGATGGAAGACATAAAGGACGACTGAAGTGATGACGAAATAAAAACGAATAAAAAATACGCAAAATATACTGAAGATTATCCAAATGATCTTTGCTTGATTTGACCCGAGACGGAACTATTATTATTAGTATAGTCTGATCTTAAACTATTTGTCATTTTAGGGTGTATTTATTTTAATAATCTGTTCGAGTTTCACTAGTACCTGTTTATAGATTTTAGGCCTGGTGTAAAGTACTGTCGGTGCAAAATGCTTTTAACATTCGATAATACCTCACGGGCCGGCCACGTGTCGCGTGCAAGAGGGATGGAAGATGCAAAATAATTCATAGTAGGATGTTCGGAGGCCGGTGGAAATGTTCCCAGCCCGTAATGTATAGGTGTATGGTTTAAACGATGGAGCTGAATGAGTAATTATGTGTATAAAGAATTCATGAGTGGGTTATCAGCGAAATTTCGGGTGAGCCGTGAGGTTTTTGAATTTTTCACCAACCCATTCTCAAGCATAGGCGTTAAATAAAATTTAAATTTTATATTTATGAAAATGACTTGGTATCACGCACTAGATAAGCATGATTGGCTATATGGCTTTATCCCTTTCAATCGTACTCTCGATCGTAGAAAACGCCCGTGCCTTGTAGTAGGACGTATATGGGTTGATAAAGATACATAATATACATAGAAAGAAATACGATTTATAGAAAGAAATTAAGCTTTGTTGTTAAAGCAAACATTAGAATAAATGTTACCATTAGGTTGCTGATTCAGTGTAAGAATATGTCGGTTCGCTAGTGCTAATATTCATAACCACCTCAAATAATACATAAACACCGCCGAAGCTGTCTTCGCAAAAGTATCGCGTGCAGACATTATGTTTGTCTAACATTTCTAGATTTAAATAATCACGTTGTGTATGAAATATTTAAAACTTACCAATTCTTATAGGAACAAAATAAATATTCAAAGCCCACAGACGATACTAAGTAATTTAATTATGTTTTACAGCATATGTCAGTAAAAATCTGGGGGCACGGCAGTGCCCCCTCCAAGTCGAGCTAAAAAGCGGCACAGCCGTACTATCCTTTTTTCGAAGCAATTCAGACCATTTTCAACCCCCCATAACTTCGTTGTGGTTAAAGCAAGAAGCCTGAATTTTCACTAACTAGTTACTAATTAGGCATTGTGTAAACACGGTATATTTAAAATTTCATTCAATTTGAACCAGTAGTTTAAGAATTATAACTTGTCAAACTTTCGCAATTTTGTCACTCACTGACTGACTGACCGATCATCAAAAGTCTAAGGCACTTCTAGCAGACATAGAACCTTCAAATTTAGACTATCATTAGTATTTAGTGTCTAAATTAAGGGAAAATTTAAACATTTCATAATTTCTGTCTAGTTTTCTAGATACACCAACTGCGTGAATAACTTTGTAATCTCATATAAATGTATAGGATTACAAAGATACATTTGCAGTTAATGATTCGATGTACCCGTATATAATGAAATAATAGTTGTAGATTGGTATCTATATATATTATATATGAGGCATAACAGGAGGGGGGTATAAAGAGGGAAAGGGTGTATTCAGCCTATTAAACTGTACAACATTCCTCTAGAAAAACATGACAAAGATAACCTTGCAAATAAATAGACTAAATAGCTCGAAAACATCAATGACCATGAAAGAAAGAACACTAATAATCAAATCCGCTATATTTATGATAAATTGATACCCACAAAAATAAGAAAATACCATAAGACAGAGGCTTTAAAAAAATTCGTTATATGTATTCTAGAAATAAAAAGTACCGAAAAGGAATAAAGTAGGACTCTACAAAAAGACGTGAGATCCCATCAAAAACATCCTGTAAAAAAATTCAAGTCTCGCAGCTCAGTTTTTCTACCGCAAAAAGTTGTGAGATCCATGTAATACCAAGTCGATTAATTTATTTAGTCCTTGATTAAGGGACGTTCTGTATAAAGTTATTACGTAAGTTATTATCATATCAATATTAAAAATTCTTTACGTTTTAAATAAATAGATCGACTTGGCCATCGCATGAAAACATAATGTATCGTACAATTTATGCATAACGCTACTGGCTCACAACTTTTTGCGGTAGAAAAACTGAGCTGCGAGACTTGGAATTTTTTTACAGGATGTTTTTGATGGGATAAATATTCTATTAATACACGTCAAGTAAGTTTAATAAGAAAACTTATGATTGTCGTCGCGACATGAAAGTTTCATAATGAGATATGGTACGCACTCCATTGGTATTAATTAATAATTTGCAACTTTATAATCACCGCGGCTTACTGGCAGAGTTAAGTAAATGTATGTAAATATAATAAATATTTTTTTATCAACCTAAATACCCTTTTGAGATTCAAGTATTAAAATTACAGAAAATTTATGTAAAGTAACTTTGCTGTATCGTTTCGTTTGGCGAGTGAGTTTTTTCGAGGTAGCACGATCTCTCCATTTTTCTTGTCTTTTTCTTTCTGAACTTAAATAAATAATAAGTACACTCAACAGTCACATGCATAGTCCTTAATCCATACTAAGATCAAGTCTAGTGTCGTGGTTATCGAGAACTGCGAGAGACTTTCGGTCTCACAAACACCCAGAATCGAAGTGCTTGTGGCTCACACAAATATTTGTCTCAATGCGAGGATCGAGTCCGCGACCACTAGTTTCACAGCCAGAGTCTATCTAAATGCGCCAGGGAGACTGTCAAATGCAAATATTTGGGTTTTACGTTAACAATAATGAACTGTAAAAACATGTACTTTCAGAAAATCAGAGCTTTGTACCTCATGATATAACAAATAAACACAAGTGCAGCAGTATTTTTTAACTGAAAAAACCTGACCAGGTAATTATTAAATCTAGGTCACTTGTGGTAGGTCTCTCATATGTGCAAGGCCGCCTGGGTGGGTACCACCGCGATGTCTATTTCTCCCATCAAACAGCATTTTAATGCACTGTTGTGTTTCGGTTTGAAGGACATTGTAGCCAGAGTAACTACTGGACAAATTGAGATTTAACATATTATGTCTCAGGATGAGCGCAGTGGAATGCCAAGCATAGCTTTGTGATTGGAGGTGTTGCTTGGTTCTGCTACTGTTAATGAGTAGTCGCATTGCTTATCAGGCGAACGGCATGCTCGTCTCGCCATTCATTGCAATAAAAAAAGTCTAGGTCACAAATCCCCAGCCACTGCTTAAATATTTCCAACGCTCAATCATCACAATTAACAATATCTAGGTCTATTCAAACAAGAGCCATTCACAGACTGAGCAAACTCGGGGACAGAATCCGTGATGGCTGTGGAATAAGAACAGTGCTCTATCGCGTCATAAATTCTGTGACGTACGTCAAATATTAATATTTTAAACTGTATCCCTTACTAATGTACTCATTTTTAATGACCGATAGAAGATTCTTTCACCATTTAAAAATCGAATTAATTTATTTTAAATCGATCTTAGTAACTTTTGCAGTCAAAAGAACAGTCTTTGAAACATTTTAGTGAAACTAAAATTCAAATTTAATAAGCTTTTTTTTTATGATGGCCTGGCATAGTGGCGGCATTGCACCTGATGGTAAGTGCCAATGTCGCCCAGGCAGAGTATCCATTGGCATCGGACGGCAGTCCCATGCCAATGGAAACAATTATGCCGGCCTGCTAAGGTGCCTCTTCACACCACGGCGGAAGGACCCAGGATTGTAGGAAGGAGGGAACACGTGAGACGGCAAACAATTCCACAGCCTGACGGTGCGGCACAAAAACGAGTTCGAGAACCGTTTGGTTCGCGCTGGGATGGTGTGGACCGTCAAGCTATGGCTTCGCAAGCCAGCACGCGTGGTTCTGGTAAGGAATGGAGAGGAGGAGATCAAGTTGAATAATTCTTCAGAGCACTCACCGTGATACAGTCGGTAGAACACGCTATTCTAATTGCTATAAAGCTAACGGTTAATGAGTTTTTAAGGGTCTTTTAATAATTGTGCTTTAGTTGTCTACCCAAATTTACAGTCAATTTTGCACGACTAAAATTAACTTAAAAATACTGGCTTGTGTATTTATGTATCAGCCCATATATACGTCCCACTGCAGGGCACGGGCTTCCTCCACAATCGACAGTGCGATTGAGAGTGTATTTATGAATGTATCTTAATTACCCTCTGTAAAAAATAAAACTAGCTGTATATTTAGTATGGAAAACTTAATATCGAGTACCGTTCGACTTGAAATCGAGTATCCATAGTAGCGATAAAGAAAATAGGCTATCATCAGAGTCATAAAGCGGCGTTAGAATATTAAAACCCCTTACATTTGCAAGGCGAGTACGATCTCAGTGCTAATGACTTGCCACGGATTCAAACACTTTTTACCTGGAAATAGTATAAAATCACCGTTCCTTTAATTTAAACGTCACTCACGCGCTGATTTCGCATTAATATAAAACGTGAAAGACAGCCGGCTGTGATAAATTGAAGTGTAAAAGACTTTATTTTTAATTTATAAAAATAAAGCTTTTGAAATTTAGACATTTTATTTCGAATAACTAATGATATGAATTTATTTCTACTACTTCGTCTTGCAGATAGATTTTCCGTTGTTCCAATATTTTTTTCCTGGATTAAATATTAAACGAGTCAAATTAAAACACACTAACGGAAAAAACATAAATTAATGTAGTTAGCTTAGTTGCTACGTGTACTACGAGATACGTAGCAAGTCGCTACGGTAGCGTAATTATCTCGGGGTCAAGTGCAGTGATGACCTCTCGAGATACACATTACGGCGAATTAACACGGAAAATTACGTGCTACATAGAGAATGGAAAATTACTGCCCTCCACTGTTTTGCAGCTCATCTAAGCTTCTCTACTTAGTTGGCGTTTTCTTGGCTTATGTGTTGAGTAAATAGGAAACCTTAAGTTACTTAGTGTGATGTTTAGTCGATTTTTTGGCGATAAAGCTATGGTTTAGTACGTTGTTTATCCAGTATAACATTCCGGTTGTATTGCAGTATAACTAGTGGAATAAATACTGTAAAAAAAGTCAACGTTTCGTTAAGTTATCCACCAGCTACCCTTGATTACAATATAATAAATAAAATATATAATAAATTAATCGTATTAACGACTTTGTAGAGTTCCATTCATTCAGTGAAACTGAGAGCCCTATAGGCCTTACAATTGCCCTCGTCGATACCTTCCATTCTCCTATTTACCTGCATTCTCAAAAGGCTACTCACCTACTATTTCAAGAAAAGTGGGTGATTTTAGGCGGTATGGGTGATTTTAATTATTGCTTCTAATAGAGATGCGACTCAATAAAAAAAAGACGTGTGTCACTCGGAGACTGCCGCGGTTACGCTATTTCATAGCATTTTTTATCAACTTATGTAATTATATTTTTTTTTCTTTATGCAGTATTTTTTTCCTTTGTTTTTCTTTGATATTAATTGTACAGATATTCACTGTTGTACGTGCGAGCTTCGTAGAGTCGTACCATGAAGTAAATACAAAGAGGAGGTGCCCTAACGCCGAAATTCTAAGCAGGCATGAGTCACCTGATTGCGGGGCGAAGAGGGGGATTACGCATGCGCAATAACGCCGATACAACCAATGCCACCTAGAGGCGAGTTGCTGAACTAAAGAGACAAGCGTGATATTTCAAAAAGTAATTAAAAGTTCTGCTATTCATCGATAGATGGCAAAACTAAATATCGAAAGAGGTTAGATTACAATAAATCACGCAATAGCTTTGCAATTCGTATTTAAAAGTACTAGCACATATTTGAATAAAAATAAAAATATTAAATTTAAAAGTACTGGCACATATTTGAATCAAAATAAAAATATTAAATTTAAATTTCTGTCGGACTTAGGTTATTTTCGTTACGGAATTTCTGGATTAGGTCTCCACGCTCAAGGCCCGCGATAGAAGCTATGCCATAGCTTAAAAATAAAAATTTAAAAGATCTATGTGTAATTATTTCAATAATGTGAGATGCGCGTCCTTAAAGAAAAGCTGTTGGACAAGATAAGTGAACACGAGGACATACTTTTGTATCCAACATTTTAGCAAAGTTTTAAAACAGTACGAAATATTTTTTATTAGAACTCTTGGAAAACGAAGCTAATCTTGTTGTGGAGTGTAATTTTTTTGAAATATGGCCGCTATATTGTCACGTGGGCTTCCATTTTTTTGAGTTATATATATGTCATATTCGAATTGACAACGGAATTTAAGCTTTATCTTTTTAAAGTACGGTTCAGTTTAGCTATTCGCTATATTTTTAAATACAAATGCTGTAGGGAAACAAGTCTAATGTAGAGTGCATTATTTGATATAGATAGTAGCTTCAATTGGATAAATAATCAAATTTAGTCATCACTTTGAAATATAATTGGCCACATAATGTATAAAAGCAAATAAATAAATTAATAAATAACACCCAACAGTCACATACATAGTCCTGACCCCACACTAAGATCGAGTCTTGTGTCGTGGGTATCAGGAACTACGAGAGACTTTTCGGTCTCACAAACACCCAGACCCGAAAGAAATATTTGTGGGCCGCACAAACATTTCTCTCGGTGCGGGGATCGAACCCGCGGCCTCTCGTTTCACAGGCGGCGTCCAACCAACTGCGCCACAGAGGCTGTTATGAATATTACGAATAATATTAATGATGCTGCAATCATCTGAATAATTATAATCATATTTGTATAGTACATTTACTAAAATATATACTTACGTGAGCTAAATATTGGAATATAGTCATCAATAATTAGTTAGAAGATTTATCAATATCATTTACAGCACTTTTGCTTCATCTTCACTGTTTTTATTTTAGCATATAATTGTAGGAGTAGGGCTTAATAGATTTTTTCAATTTTACAGAAAGATTATCATCGTTAGTATTGCATGTAATCATCTGAAAACGTTGCTTTTCTCAAGGATTTTTTTTGTGATTTTTTTATTTTCCAATCTTGGTCAGGAAATTCCGCATCATCTAACAATTTTCGCTCCAAAGAGTTGTTGTGCAAAATGCAATGAAATAAGTGACATAATTATTACTTTTTCTCCCTTCACATTTTATTACATTAAACATGTTAGATTAAATACTCGGTGTTTATATTATGAAATCATAATCTAAACAAAGTATTTAGGAGATATTTTCACTTTTGTTTTTTTTTTTTTTTATTGCAGTGAATGGCGAGACGAGCAAGCCGTTCGCCTGATGGTAAGCGATACGACCGCTCATAAACAGTAGCAACATTCCACTGCGCTCGCCATCCTGAGACATAAGATGTTAAGTCTCAATATGTCCAGTAGTTACTCTGGCTACAATGTCCTTCAATCCGAAACACAACAGTGCATTTAAGCAGTGTTGTTTGACGGGAGAAATAGACATTGCGATGGTACCTACCCAGATGGCCTCTCACATATGAGAGACCTACCACCAGTATACCACCAGTTATAGTTCCTTATTTCTCTACACGCTAACTTATGGTAGATACGCTGTAGCTTCTTGTGTTGTTGACTAGTCTCTCTATAAATCACTGTTATTATCTACAATATCTTTGAGTTATGATGATATATTGGTTAGAGCCTCTTATATCTCACTTTTATTAAGTTTAATTGAATTTAATTATAATATTTTATCCATGATCTATTCATACTTATCATATACTTTTTACTTTTAAACAGGCATGTCAATGAACTATTTAATTAATACAATTTTTCTTTGTATTCTTATAAAACTTAAACTTTTGAGATGTTTTATATCTATTATTTATTAGTTTGATATGTATAATTTAAAATGACTGCTCATAATTTTTCACGCATTACATTTTTTAAATTTTCCACCTGTGTCAATGCCTAAACGTTTACATTTAGGCTTACATTTAATTGACAATTCCATTTCATTTTCTCTTAAAATATATAAATGACCATTACTTTTAATTACTTCAAGCCTCTATTATTTCTCTCAAGCCTCATAAAATCACCAATAACCCCAGCTTAAAACTTATTTAATATCAGAATATAAGTGAGGGCTGTCGATCGAGGCATCGGTTCCGTACAATTACGTTAATGGCTTGACTTGAATGCACTAGTGACTTGACTTGTCTAACGCGAAATATCTTAGACCTAAGAGATTGCTCTAGGCTCGCTATATTGAAGCCATTGTATGCTCTTGTGTGGTGTGCTGAAATTGGTAGACTGTTTGAAAGCCTCCTTTGAAAATTATAAAGGGAAATGGTATGACGTTTTTGTTTCGTATAGTTACGAACGCATATGATTTTAGTCATGGCCTGTATATATTTGTGGGAGCTTATACTACAGTCCTTCGCACTGTTTTACAATGTCTGTTCCAACTACATTATGCCTTTAAACAAATTTGATCCTTATGTATCCCTAATTCTAATACTTAAGAACAAAAGAGACGTAATGAATGAACGGCTTTCCTCTTCTCCACACGGACCTAAAAAATCTTTTACAGATTCATTATCTCCATACTTATAGAATAAGTAAATTATTTTTTATCGCTCAAGTTGATATTAATTGCTTATAACTTTGGAGTTTGATTGTTTACGACGCCACTTTGCAAGATATCCCACTTCAAAATTTTCGTGACATCAACCCCATTCCAAGAGTTGAATGGTTCTCAACCTTATTTATTGGATTTAGAGTTCAGTTTCAATCGGTTATGACCGGAATGTTATTATGTAAATGAAACTTTTTATAATATTTACCACGTTGTTATTCAACATTTTACGCGCGGAACATAATGTTATCCATATAAATATTTCACAAAAATCCCTACCAAAATCTTATAAAGATTATCTCTAAGATTTCGTATTGCATAGTACTGAGTAGCAAATAAAAATTCAACAATTCTAAAGCGAAATAATTTTTACTATAAAAATTATCCACAGTATCTGGATATTTGTAGACACCTGCCTTTTACCTAAGTTACAAGCGCTTCCAACCCATTCTCTTTCTAAAATCGTTTAAAGCGATGATATTTGTACGTTGACCAACGCTATTAGCTAACTCCCATATAAATGCTATCCAAGATGTAATTTGACTAACGTAAATGAAACGTTATCGCTGACGTCAAGGTTAAAAAGAAAGATAATATGTTGGAAGCGCTTGTAACTTGGCTGAGGCGGTTGGAATTTAATTGACATTGGCCTTTCTGGAAAGGAACATTAAAGAGCGAAACGGAATGCTTCCGGCTACTTGATTTGCACTCATATTTCTGACCAAAGGGAACGTAATTTCTTCACGTAGTATTTCATTATCCATAAGATGGTGAAGTCAACAAGACCAACCCATTGAACCTGACACGACCTTAATTCAAATAAAACAAAGTCATATTTATAAACTTGCTAAAAGTAATTTAAATCCGTTCGTGCTTAACCGCCGTTGAGACAAAACATCTTACTGTATGGAATTTCGCAAGAATATAAAAAATATAATAGCATCCAAAACTCAGCGACATCGCGTAATCCTATCCTTATTTACCTAAAAAAGTTAAAAAATTTAATATATTTAATACACGAGAACGCATTTACGAAATATTCTAAAAGGAATTATTTTTTGAATTATAAATTTCGCCCGATACCTATCAGTACACGATATCGCATAAAATTCCAATCCCAAGGGATAAAAGGAATTTTCAGATTTCGGCATTCAGTTGATGGAAATGGGATGGCGTGAAAGTTTTAAGATTCATCTTTAAAACGAACGTCGGATTTAATATTAATTAGTAGACGTCTGGGGAAGGTCTGTTCATATGCCGACGGCATGTTTCCGTAATTAAGGAATCTTACAATTCTACTAATATTATACAGGGTATATCAAGACTGCTACCGAAAACGAAGCCGGGTGGTAGTTTAAGCGACTTCAGACACAATGCAACTGAAAAAATTGCAAAAAAAGCGTCAATTTTTTTTTGTTATTTTTGTCCTATGGCCATATTTGGGTGGTAAATACATTTTTTCCTAAAATAATAGTATATACCCTTTTATTTATAAATACTCTAAGGTATAAAAGAGTTTAAATTATTATTTTAGAAAAAACTATGGATTTACCACCCAAAAATGACGATATTTAAAAAATCATAAAAAAAATTGTCGCGTTTCTAGGCGAAATTTTTAATTGCATTGTGTTTGTAGCCACTAAAACTACCACCCGGCTTCGTTTTCGGTAGCAGTCTTGAGATACCCGGTATATGCGAAAGTTTGTTTGTTACGTCTTCACACTTATACGGCTCGACCTATTTCGATGAAATTTGGTATGTAGTTAGCAGATACCCCAAAATGGATAGGCTATTTTTATTCCTTAAGAATGTATTCTTCTGGTTGGACGAACAATACAATTAAATCAAATGATAATGAGGGTGTAGTTTGGGGAATAAGGGACCAAGAAATGGTAATCAATTATAAAAATGAATGTAATAAGCGATTAAAATTAATTAACTTTACTAGTGAATTTTTAAAATGTACTAATTGTTATTGTAGTGACCCAGACCATAGGCGTGCTCTTGATTTTCTGTACGCAGACATTGTATCCGCCCTCCGGGATTCGTCCTCGGCTAGCCAGAAGACCGCAAAACAGGGTAGGAGAGCACAGCGTATAGTGGGTTGGAACAGGCACATCCGTGAGGCTCATGATAATGCTAGGTTAAAATTTAACTTATGGGTATCTTATGGCAAACTAAAATCAGGTGTTATTTTTAACGAAATGCACGATAGTAAGCGAGTGTTTAAATCTCGCTTAAAATGGTGCCAAGATCACCATGATCAAATTATGATGGACGCTATTGCAGAAAAACATTGCAGGGGTGACTTTCGCAGTTTCTGGCATACAACAAATAAGGCAAATATAAAGCCTGGGCTTCCTGTAAGTGTCGATGGGGTCAGCGATCATAAGGGGATTGCAGAAGTGTTCAGTAATCATTTTTCAGTATGATCACCCTTGGGGCCTTCAACTGGAATTCTCGATGTCCTAATGCCAATTAGGACTCCGAGCGTGCATTTTAACACCGTTGATGTTGAAAAGTGTATCCGGCATATGACAAGAGGTAAATCCCCGGGGCATGATGGCCTTAGCATTGAGCACTTGCAACATGCGGGCCCTCATATATCTGACATATTGTCTGTACTTTACACTTTATGCTTAAACCACTCCCACCTGCCAAAGGATCTTATGAAAACGATTGTAGTTCCAGTAGTGAAAAATAAAACTGGTGATCTTAGTGATAAAAACAATTACAGACCTATTTCCCTGGCAACAGTTATAGCCAAGGTGTTTGACTGTTTGTTGAATACAGAGTTGAATAAATATGTCAAACTACATGACAATCAGTTTGGATTTAGACCCCAACTCTCTACGGAAAGTGCGATACTCTGTCTCAAACAAACTGTGAAATACTACTTGAATCGAAAAACTCCTGTTTACGCGTGTTTTCTGGACTTATCCAAGGCTTTTGATCTAGTTTTATATGATATTTTGTGGAAAAAACTAATTGAAATTGACCTGCCGTGTGAACTTATAAAAATCTTAAAGCACTGGTATACGAATCAAATAAATTTTGTAAGATGGTCGGGGGTGATGTCTGAGCCCTATGGGTTAGAATGCGATGTTAGACAGGGTGGATTGACCTCGCCTACACTGTTCAACCTCTACGTGAATGATCTGATTGTTGCTCTCAGCGGCCAGCACATCGGATGTCACATTGATGATGTGTGCGTTAATAACTTAAGTTATGCCGACGATATGGTGCTATTGAGTGCGTCCATTTGTGGCTTAAGAAAGCTGTTGAATATCTGTGAAAAGTACGCCTGCGGTCATGGTTTAAAATATAATGTAACTAAAAGTCAGTACATGGTCTTTGAGACTGCTAGTGCTAGGTGCCCTAAAAGCATACCACCGATTCATCTTAACAGTGTAACATTAGATAGGGTGTTTAAATTTAAATATTTGGGCCATATAGTCACAGCGTGTCTTAACGACAGTGCTGACATAGAACGGGAGCGTAGAGCGCTGTCAAAGAGAGCGAATATGCTGGCTCGTAGGTTTGCAAGGTGTTCTACCGAAGTTAAGATTACGCTGTTTCGTGCTTATTGTACCTCCCTATACACGTGCAGTTTGTGGGCCAGCTACACGCGTGTGAATTACAGCGCACTGCGTGTCCAATTTAATAATGCATTCAGGGCGGTGTTGGGACTGCCCCGTTACTGCAGTGCTTCGAGTATGTTTGCTGCGGCGCGCACTGATTGTTTCTACTCGATTATGCGAAAAAGATGTGCGTCCTTGGTGCGCAGAATTCGACTCAGTTCCAACACTGTCCTGAAAATGATAGCTGATAAGCCAGATTGCTTTTATGTACGGCACTGTTGTGACAAACATATCACATATGGTGCCGGATAGAGGCAAAAAAAAGAAAATGTATGTTCTTGTGGATGTATGTATTATTTGTGTATTGTCTTTGCTATGGGTCCTTGGTTACCTGAAATAAATGATTATTATTATATTATTATAATGAATTAAAATATGTATATTTGCTACTTCGTCAAACTCATAGCGATAGTTTGGGACGGAATATAAGACTAATGAAAAGGGATATAAAAGGACAGGACGGGAGGTAACGGGATAGGATGAGAAAAGTTGTGTAAAAGTGCCTGCATCAAAGTGGAGCCGGGCCGCTAGTTTCATTTTAAATCAATAAAGTTCTTGATGTTTGAGCAAGAAATCAGATTTGATAAAAGATTAATGCACGAAATCAGTGTGTTTACCATCAAATTTAAGACAGTCTATTCCTGACATTTACCTCTTCAAAGATTTCCTATGAAAAACCGATTACAAGTTAGTTTACAATGCAATAGAAATTAGAAACCCATGATAATAATCATCCCGTACCGTGTGACGGGATGTCAAGGAATCTAAAGGTAAAACGTCACGATAGGTTATTTCCTAAGCCAATCAGACAGACCGAGCTTTGATCCAGCTAATGACACTCGGCACGAATAGGACGGGACTTCGGTCCTAGGCTGAAACACAGGTCTCAGCCTCGTTACTAGTCTATTGATTCATGAGCTGGGCTTAAATTTTTAATTGAGAACTTCTGTAGTCAGCAGTGAATTTTCTATGACGGTAAGGTCTTTGTTCGGTGTAGCTTAATTCCATTCTGTGTATTCATAGCCGATGCTTCAGTTGTATTAGCTTTAGAATCTGCCCGTCTATTGACAGGGGATGTTGAACTAGATTGTTTAGATAAAGTCATGTCTAGATAAATACAATGAAAAGATAAGCGGTCTGTCAATTTTAGGTCGGTGAAAAAGGAAATCTTTTCAATTAAAATAAAGTGTTATCCTGTCCAAGTGGATTATCTAAGTATGAGAGATGGTTATCTTGTCCATCGACAACATTGTTTGGGCTTTCTTTTAGTCATGGAGCCACGTTGTTGTTAGTCATGACTCAGCATGATTGTGCAATCTTGTTCGGGGCGGTATCACTTTCTAGATGATCGACGTAAACCGACAAATTTGCAGGTGGTATTTGTTCGTTGATTGAGATTGCTGGATGGCCAATACCTTTCTCCCATACTTCTTTCTTTTCGCTCCCCTCCAAATTTGATGAGCTAATAATACATCCATGGTCCAAGCGTGATGGATTTCGATGGCGCTAATAATCACCTGCTATCAAATTACCTGCTTGCTTGTTTGACGGACCTATGCAATAAAAAAAACATCGGATAAAAAAGAGTATTAAAATAAAAATTCAGAAAGTTGATACTTGAGTTGGTCAACTATGATTCTGTTCTGTATCAGCCCATATACGTCCCACTGCAGGGCACGGGCCTCCTCTACAATCGAGAGTACGATTGAGAGTGGTTAGGCCATATAGTCCACCACGCTGGCCTAGTGCAGGTTGGCGGTTACATACCATATAAATTTTTATAAATCACTATGGTATGCAGGTTTCCTCACGATGTTTTCCTTCACCGTTTTAGTGCGTGGTGATTGACTATCAATACACACATGACTCCGAAAAGTCAGAGGTGTGCCCTGGGATTCAACTATGATTACTAACCATTTATTTATTTATTTAATACGGCTTTCCTTCTTTTCCACAACCAGGCAAACCTAAGAGCGTTCTCATAATATATTATAAAATACTCAAAGATACATTTGCGAGACGAGACGGCCTGTCGCCGCCGGTAATCGATGACTCGATACAGACCCAATGGACCACAAACACAAGCTCTTTTGCCCAGAGTACTTGAGTAATTTATGGTCGTTTAGCTTTTCG
This sequence comes from Hyles vespertilio, assembly GCA_009982885.2. Classification (NCBI taxonomy): domain Eukaryota; kingdom Metazoa; phylum Arthropoda; class Insecta; order Lepidoptera; family Sphingidae; genus Hyles; species Hyles vespertilio. The sequence goes on from CM042807.1 coordinate 5,130,359, forward strand.
ATTCTATAAATTTATGGCGACATAGCCGTGGGCTTGATAGGACTCCTCATCAACTTTTTAGAACATTGTTTAATTTTAAAATATTTTAATTTATTTTATCAATGTTTATTTTTTAAATACACTCATTTGCAAAAAAAACGGGTGGTTTTGATTTTAATTCTTCTTTAAAAAAATACGGTACAAAAATGATGTTTTTTTTTTTTTTTTTTTTTTATTGCATTGAATGGCGAGGCGAGCAAGCCGTTCGCCTGATGGTAAGCGATACGACCGCTCATAAACAGTAGCAATATTCCACTGCGCTCGCCATCCTGAGACATAAGATGTTAAGTCTCAATATGTCCAGTAGTTGCTCTGGCTACAATGTCCTTCAATCCGAAACACAACAGTGCATTTAAGCAGTGTTGTTTCACGGGAGAAATAGACATGATTGATGATGATTTCATGATGATACTGACGAAAACGATTATTTGCTTATTAATTTACAAAATTGTGAAAGTAAAACTACCTATAATTATCAAACAAACCAATAGTAACATTTGAAATGGTTCATTGCTTAGGTGCCCGTTTTTTTTGCAAATGAGTTTATATCGTCCCATAGTTACGCTCTTAAGGAATTAAACATTCTATTTTTTACTTACAATATAAGATTTGCTTTCTTAAATACATTGTGTGTTTTTTACATTATCGATATCAAGATTGTAATTAAATAATGTTTCCAACAAATTGTATTACCCATGTTATTTAGAGTCTAAAGCAAAATTTATCAGTGTGTAACATATTTTGATATTTACAAGACCTTAAAGAGCGTTTGCATGTTTCATCATTTTGTGATGTAATATTATCGAATATTATAGGCGTAGGCGTACGACGAATAAATTTTATTATCAGTGGTAATACTCCGAACGAGTCGATGGCAGACATACAGTCGTAAAATTATTACCCGCATCGTGTGCTTTTGACAACCTTTTTCTAGAGTATTTTTCGTAGGTTTATGATTACAATGATTTGCGTTAAAAGTGACGTTGGTCTTATAAGACATTAATAGCTATATTTAAAAATAAACGACACACTTATATTATTAAATTGACGAGACAAGTAAAGCCAAATTGACCAAGAATACAGGATAGTCTTGACGGAGACCGAAAATGAACCCAGGTGGTAGATTTGGTAACTATAGACATAAAGCAATTAAAAATTCAGCAAAAAAGTGTCATTTTCCCTTTCTATTTTATATCAGTTCATATAGTACGTCCCACTGCAGGCCACGGGCCACAATCAAGAGACGATTAAGAGTGATTAGGCTATATAGTCCACCACGCTAATGCGGCTGGCCTAATGCGGGTTGGTGGACTTAAATACCAAATAAATTCTTAAAAATCACTATGGTATGCAGGTTTCCTCACGATGTTTGCTTTCACTGTTTCAGTGCTTGGTGATTGACTACCAATACATACATTACTCCGAAAAGTCAGAGGTTTGCCCTAATTCGAACCCGCGACCACCGTGAGCATGTTGGCACCTGCGTCTGGTCCGTACGGTTTATGCCTAAGTTACATTAATTATATTTAGATACCGCTCATACCTTTACATAAAACGTACAAGATACATAAAAATAGCTTCTGTACGAAGTTACTCTTAAACCGTAATTTAACACGTCACAGAAAAACCATGAGTGATTAGACGCAAAAACATTCGGACTTAAATCAAAATGAGCGCATTACACAGGCATATAAAATACCTGCCGAGATCCGAGAGTTTATGCAAAAACAATGCCTTTGTCGCGGCAAAAAACGCCAAGATTTTTAAACGAACACATAATTCAGTTTGGGTAGCAAAGAGTTGCCTCGCAAATTCCGTTGTTTAGCGAAAGTTTAATTAAGTGTAAAGTTCGAATTTGTTTCGGGTGTTGCTCGCGTTTTTGCGCGTTTCAAAAAAAATTAAGACTGTATATTTTGTGTATTTATGGGATCAGCCGTATCTTTGTATGGATAGTGACGGATGTTTTTGGAAATGGAATGAAATGTTGATTTTGCCTTTAAGTATCAGTATAGTGGGATTCATCGTTTAGTTATTTATATTTATATATTTTTTTATGTTGAATTCACAGCATCGTTGAAGTGGGCAATCAAAGTGATATTTTTTAAGTGGCTGATAAGTCCATTCTTGAGTGGTATCTTGTGAGTAGTCATATATTTTTATTTCATTAGAATGTTTGTAACTTTGTTACCTACAAAGTTTTTGAAATTGACATTTAAAAACATACAAAAATTGTATATATTTTTATGAAATTTGGCTCACGTATTCAGAAGCTGATACATGCTAATATATCTAAAAATTGTACAATTCTGATAAGAATACATGTGTACACATCGAATTGATAATCCCAATTTTTTTTGAGTCGATAAAAAAAGGTTGGAAAATTAAATGTTCTAGCAAAGTCCATAAGTACAAACTAAAGTGAAAGTGTAAAACTTTAAATCTACCAAATGTGGCGAAGTGTAGTCATAAAACTGTCGGTGCGAATACACGTCCATTAAGGTTTCATTGAATATCCTAGAATTACCGACACAAAGAGTTTTTCCCAAGCAATTTTTGTGCCAGTTGTTTTAGCTGTAAATTGTTCCCTGTTTAATTTTAAAACTTTTTTTTACAATATTCTGCGTCTGATAACAAAATAGCATAGTGTTTATTTATTTTTATTTTAACTTATAACGCTATCCCTTATCTATAAAATTAATTTAATAATAGTAACTCTATTGAATATCTAAGTTAAAATGGAAATCCATTCAAAATGAAAAATAATTTAAACATTTTGTAATTTTTGGTATATTGCCAGTTCAAACGGGTCCACAAGTATAATGACAACAACACCTTTACAGTTGAAGCCTACGAAAGACCTATCACAAACAATAGAATGACAATACATTTGCAACACCTACACCCAGAGTAGAAACTTATGTATCACAAAAACGTTCATCTCGACCCCGAACCCTCCTCTTTTCTTCTGTAGGTTTTTGAACGTATTGCACCAAACGTTCCATAAATATCAATATTAAAACGCGGTTCTAAAGCCATCAAACCCTCAAATTCAAAAGGTGGGTCCTTAAGACCTGGCGCTATAACTTCCATCCGTCAACGGATGCGTGATTGATGCGACAAGCTACCGCCGTGCCAAGATATCGCCATTGAATACACGTAAAGTGTTTTCGGGCTTCCACTAAGGAAATTAACTTAACGATAAACTGGACAAAGAAAACTTTTGCTAATGTCGATATGCGTTTTTGCATTTAATTAAATGTTAATCACCGTATTGGTGAACAAGCCGTGCAGCGTGTAGAAGTTTTACGCTTTGATGTTTTAAGTTGTTAAGTAGACAATGTGTATATTTTAAGATAGTGTATATATGCATATATTTTTATCAATAAACCTTTTTTGCCTAAAGGGTTGATTAAGTATAGCTTATAATTAATTTAACAATGGGCCAGAGCTATTTACAGTATGCGAAAAAATATAAAAATTGTAATTAGGTGTGAGAAAATAAATTTGAATGAAGTACAAAATAATAATTTTAGCAATTCAAACATACAATTTATGCTAGGTCTCATATACTTTGGGGGTCGCTTGATTGGGTACCTCCGCGATGTCTATTTCTCTCTCGAACCAGCAGTACAAATGCTCTTGTATATCGGTGTAAAGGACATTGTAGCCAGAGTAACTACGGGAAATATTGAGACTCCTCTTAGTGTAAATGCACTTTTGTGTTTCGGTTTGAAGAACATTGTAGCTAGAGTAACTATTGTACACATTTAGACATTATGTCTTAGGATGGCGAGCACAGTGGAATGCCAAGCATTGCTTTATAATTAAGTGTTGTTTGGTTTTGCTACTGTCCATGAGCGGTCGTATCGCTACTATCAGGCGAAAGGCATGTTCCTCTCGCGATTAATTGAAAAAAATACAGGTTATAACAGTCTTAGAAAAATAATATCACATAATAAATTTGCCTAAGCACATAGACCCAAAATAAAATAAATAAAACGTCGATACGTCCAACCCGAAAGTAATGGAGGGTTGATCGATAATTTATATCTCGTAAATAGTTAATCGAAGGGCGTGTTACCGGCTGTTGAATTTCACTACATACGACCGAAATTAAAATCCCATCATCACTGTCTGAAACTATATTCTTTACTATTGCCTTGAGAAATTCAATTTCCTATGAAAATTGCGTAGCGTGGTTTTAGTTGTACTACGAGTCGATTACAAACTTCTCGAGGTTCGAATCACGTGTCAAATGATAATCAGCCCGGAGACAGGAATGTGTGCCCGATATGGCGATAGGCATGCCTCTTATCACAATTACAGGACGGAACAGTTAAGAAATGTGGGTGTCCTAGTAGCATCTCTGTTTACCCCTTCTTGGAATAAGGCGTGAGTTTATGTATGTTAAAAAATTGTATTGTGCACGGATATTATGTTAGACATAACGTGTTGATATTGCATTAAATGAATTCAAGCATGTATCTTTTTTTTTTTCTCTTTATTTGTTCGGGGACTTTGAGTCAAAATTGATTATGCCAGTCCCATAGTGTTCACAATTTTGTAATATACAGAAACTATTTTAGACTACTATCAATTTTAAACAGCTTAAATGCAGACATATATAAAAATCCAGCGGCATCAGAAGAATTTGCCGCTAGAATGGTTTGGAATATACCTACGTCTAAACAATTTATATTTAAGCGGTTGTACAATTCCTGTCTCATATTTGAACTCCTAACACACTCCGATAAGAAATGAAAAACATCATCGACACGATTACACAACGTACAATTTGGGCTATCTACTTTCTTCATTATGAATTTGAACTTATTTGAAACAATGTGTCCAGAACGCAACCTAAGGGCTACTCCTAAATGGTCACGGCTTAAATTAGAGTGTGCAAACCATGGGACACGAGGAGGTTCACTCGCTAGCGTTCGGTACCAAATACCCTTCTCTCGAGATATCGCATCAAAATACTCTTTCCACTCCAATAACAAATAACTTCTATATTTCGATAATAATACACAATGATCCGGCCTAACTTGAACCTCTGTACCTTTTGATATGGCTTCTCGAGCTAATTTGTCTGCCTCCTCATTCCCACGTATACCAACATGTGACGGAACCCACTGCAATCCTAGAGATACGCCACGAGACACCAGCAGGGAAACTTTACGTAAAATAGTATATGCAATCGATGTACCTCTGTAACCAGAGGCGCACCGAGCTAAATGTTGCAAAGCGCTTCTGCTATCAGATAGAATAACCGCTTTATTAATTCCGGTACTAATAACATACGACAATGCCTCCGAAATCGCAAAAAGCTCCACACACATGATGTTACATTCCGAGTTATTAACTATTTTAAAGGATTCTCTCACATTGTGAAAGGGAACATAAAAAGCAGCACCGCAGCCTGCTTGACTCTGAGATCCATCAGAAAATATTTTAAGCCGACCTTTATACTTATTATGTAGCATGTGCAACGAATTAAATTTGAAAACTGTATTATAAATTTTTTTCTTAGGCTCTGTGGCACCTTCAATTAATGTTTCAATAAAATCCATATTAAAATTGAACATCCACGTATCCAATGTAAACATGTTCAAGGGATTAGAAATATTTATCTTTTTGTCTTTAGTACCATCATATACATTTATGAGGAGAGGTTTCTTTTTTCTATGAAAATAACGTGAGTTGGAAAGACTAAGAAGACTTCTTTCACTTACAAACATTTTTAACAACCATTTTATAAACATAGCTAACAACACCAATACCTTAACAAATAGTCATTTTGACCGAAATATAATACCCCTTTATGAAAAGACAATGTTTCTAACACCAACCGACGACTTGGAGGTGCTTCGGACCATCAATTCACTAAAAAATAAAAAGTCAGCAGGATATGATTTATTAACTACTAATATTTTGAAAAAAATGTGCCATTTATTTAATAAAACCTTTAACTCATTTAATCAATATAAGTATTGAACAGGATATTTTTCCGAACAGGTTAAAATATTCAATTGTTAAGCCACTTTTTAAAAAGGGAGAATATGATAAAATTAATAATTACAGGCCAATCGCACTAGTTCCTATACTCTCTAAAATTTACGAAAAAATAATTTACAATAAAATATACAATTTCATTACTTCAAATAAGATCTTGAAAAACGAACAATTTGGTTTTAGGAGGAAATGTTCTACATCTACAACATTAGCGTGTTTTTCTTTGATTATTTAACTGAATCTTTAAATAGAGGAGATCATGTTGCAGCAGTTTTCTTGGATATGAGCAAAGCATTTGACTTTGTTTCACATGATATATTATTAAACAAATTATATCTGGGGGCGCGGCCGAGCCCCCTCCAAGTCGAGCTGTAGGCCGTAACATCCTTTTCTCGAAGCAATTCAGACCATTTTCAACCCCCTATAACTTCGTTGTGGCTAAAGCATGAAGCCTGAATTTTCAGTTACTAAGCAGGCATTGTGTAAACACGGTATATTTAAAATTTCATTCAATTTGAACCAGTAGTTTAATAATTGTAACTAGTCAAACTTTCTTAATTTTGTCACTCACTGACTGACTAACCGATCATCAAAAGTCTAAGGCACTTCTAGCAGACATAGAACCTTCAAATTTAGAATATAATTAGTGTTTAGTGTCTAAAGTAAGGGAAAATTCAAACATTTCATAATTTGTGTCTAGTTTTCTAGATAGACCAACTGCGTGAATAACTTTGTAATCCCATATAAATGTAAAGGATTACAAAGTTATATTTGCAGTTAATGAATCATTGTACCCGTATATAATGGAATAATAGTTGTAGATAGATATCTATATATATGAGGCATAACAGGAGGGGATATAGAGAGGAAAATGGTGTATTCAGCCCATGAAACTGTATAACATTCCTCTAGAAAAACATGACGAAGAAAAACTTGCAAATAAATAAACTAAATAGCTCGAAAATATCAATTACAATGAAAGAAAGAACATTAATTAATAATCAAATCCGCTATATTTGTGATAAATTGATACCTACAAAAATAAGAAAAATCCATAAGACAGAGGCTTTAAGAAAAATCGTTAGTGATATTCTAGAAGTAAGAAGTACCGAAAAGGAAAAAAGTAGGACTCTACAAAAAGACGTGAGATCCCATCAAAAACATCCTGTAAAAAATTCCAAGTCTCGCAGCTCAGGTTTTCTACCGCAAAAAGTTGTGAGATGCATGTAATACCAAGTCGATTAATTTATTTAGTCCTTAAGGGACCTTCTACATAAAGTTATTACTTTAGTTATTACCATATCAATATTAAAAATTCTTTACGTTTTAAATAAATAGATCGACTTGGCGAGCAGCATTATGTATAAATTGTACGATACATTATGTTTTCATGCGATGGCCAAGTCGATCCATTTATTTAAAACGTAAAGAATTTTTAATATTGATATGGTAATAACTAAAGTAATAACTTTATGTAGAAGGTCCCTTAAGGACTAAATAAATTAATCGACTTGGTATTACATGCATCTCACAACTTTTTGCGGTAGAAAACCTGAGCTGCGAGACTTGGATTTTTTTTACAGGATGTTTTTGATGGGATAATTATGTACTAAGAGGAAAAATATTAGATTGGCTTAAAAGCTATTTATGTGACCGTAAACAATGCGTAGAAATAACCAGACTAGCAAATAAGCATATAAAAACATATATATCAGAATATAAGCGAATTTATCATGGAGTACCCCAAGGTAGTGTACTTGGACCACTTTTATTCTTATTATACATGAATGATCTTCCAAATGCAACTCAAGATGACTGTATTTTGTTTGCTGACGACACGACATTAATTATCAAAGCCAAAGATAAAAGCGAAATTGAAGATAAAGTGAGCAGATCTCTTAAAAATATTATTGATTGGCTTAGACATAATAATTTAAATATAATATAGATAAAACGAAAATTAATCACTTCAAAAATTACAATAGTAAAACAATTGACATTAATATACAATTTGAAAATAAAATAGTGGAACAAACTAATGAAACCATATTTTTGGGATTAAAATTGATAAATATCTGAATTGGAAGGCACATGTGGAACGCCTATGTAATTAACTGAACAGATTTGTGTATGCGTTGCATAGACTAAGAAACATCGTCTCTAAAGAAGCTGCTCTATTGTCATATCACGGATATGTAGTTTCATCACTGAGATACGGCCTACCATTATGGGGTAACTCAGTAGACATACAAAGAATTGTCATAGTACAGAAAAAATGCGTAAGAGCTCTTTGTAACGCTAATAATATGGAAAGTTGTAAACCATTATTTAAAATATTAAAAATATTGCCCCTTCCATGTCTCTATATCTTAGAAATATCACTTCTAGTACATAAATACCCTTCCTTATTCCCCACAATGGCGGATATGGGATGTAAGAGCAAAAGATTAAAAGATAAATTGTATATACCATTACAAAGGCGCAATGTTTTTATAAAAAATGCTTATTGTATGGGCATAAAAATTTACAATCACTTACCTGACTATATAAAACAAAGCGAATTAAATGGATTTAAAAATAAATTGACACAAATACTCCTACATAACTTATATTACAACATAAATGATTATTTTAATGATAAAAATATTAATATAAATTAACATTGACATAATATTATTCGTTTTTCGTTTAAACAGCTTATAAAATCTAAATTATGATTATTAAAATTATATTGACATCTTTTAACATTTATTTGATTACATACAAAGTTTTATTTGCTATTTTTTTTTTCTATTTGTTACGTATAATGCTAACATTAATGTAAACCAATTATATATTTAAAATATTTGCACGTCAACTATGACAGATTGTGAGACTCCATGGAACAAAAATGTTATCTTTATGTAACCACATTCTTGCAAATAAATTTTCATTTCGTTTCATTTCATTTCTTAAGGCTTTGATGCATATATTGTTTGTCCATGATTGCGCCTTCAAACAATATTTTGTAGCTAAATAGTTTCGACGCAAATGGAGTGGATGTAAACATAGCTCATACTCCATAACATGTACAGGAGTACTTCTGATGTATCCTCCTATAACTCGCAATGCTACATTTTGGAATCGATCTAACTGTAGTAAATGAGTTTTTGCAGCATTATCATATATAAAACTACAATAATCCATTCTACTTCTTATTAATGATATATAAATTCTACGCAGATGCAGGGGATGTACGCCCCACGAGGGCCCTGCCAAAACCTTAAGTAGATTCATACGCTTCAATGATCGCGAAAGTAATTCATTAATGTGTCGTTTCCATAAAAGACCTTTATCCAACCAGAGTCCTAAATATCTAATGCAATCTACCTGCGGGATAAGGTTATCGTTAATTACTAAGGATATCGGATTTTGTTTCCTTTTCCGGCTAAAAAGACATATTTGTGTTTTGGTAAATGAAATTTCCAATCCTATACGACCCAATAATGAACAAACCATATTTATACCATTTTGAATTTTGACTTTACTAGTGATAATATTAGCGTTTTGCACAAATAAAACTAAGTCATCTGCATATTGCAGGTAATGCAGATCATTCTCGATGGCCTGGCTCAGCTTGGATGTTGCTATATTAAATAGGAGAGGAGAAATTGGGTCTCCTTGTGCTAAGCCTTTTCCTGTCCTAAACTATGGTCCTTACCAGAAATATCCTGGGTTATATTTAAATACCTACGTTTTAAAAATGTAAACAAATATTTACAAATTTTAGCGCCAACTTGCAGATCATCTCACATCAAAGCGAGCTGATCAACCAAAACATTATTGTACGCATTATCTATATCTAAAAAACAAGTGTAGAAACATTATTAGCAAAACCGCATTGTATTTGTGAAATTAAACGGACTATACAATCCACACTCGACTGCCCTCTTCGAAATCCTGAAGTTGATAGTCCTAATATTTTATTCTTTTCTACAAACCACTCTAAACGTTTCATTAACATGAGATGAATTTTTTTACAAATACATGACATTAAGGAAATTGGTCTTAATTTTGGCTCAGAATTATTGTGATTTATTTTAGGAATGGGTATTATTTTAATGTCTCGCCAGTGTTCAGGTATTGAACAATGTTTCAAAACTAAATTGTATATAATGAGCAGTAATAATTTACTAAACACGAGGAAGATAATAAATCATAGAATATGTGATATTATCGACACCTAGCGCTGTATCCCTCTTTTTTAAACAATTTTGGAGTTCGTATAAAGAAAAGTCACTTTCTAATTTAACATTTTTGGAAAGAAATATTGGCTGAGGAGTCTCAACAAAAACTGGGGCTAATGATTTCAACAGTTGTTCTTTACTGTGATCTGAAACTATAACTACTTTATTTCTAACTCCTTTCATCCACTGCATTTTTTTCCACATTTCAGATGATGAAGTTGTTTGATCTATTTCGCTAGTAAACTTTTTCCAACTTTTGATTTCTCCTGTCTTAAAACTTTCTTTGCTTCAGTTATACTCTTAGTAAGGCTATCAAAATTATCTGGTGTAGGGTTTTGTCTAAACCGTTTCAATGCTAAGCGCCGTTTAGCAATCGCGTGAGAAATAGCTGCGCACCAATAATGTTTCGGCTTAAATGATTGTAAATAATCAGTATTTATCTTCAAAAAAGGTATACTCCTATCAGCTGAGTAATTAATTTTGTCTATAAAAAAATCATAGAAAGTCTGTACATTGTAACTAGCCGGACTAAAGTTTTGTTCCGCAATAGCCTTTTCAAATGTATTGCGATAAAGGGTCCAATCAGCTAATTTAAAATTACGACGTCTTATGTAATGAGGTTCAAAACTAAAATATTGTAAATCAAACTTTATAAAGATGTGATCACTACCTAAACTCTCATTCGTGACATGCCATTGAAAAAAGACAGCAATATCTGTGGAAACGAAAGTTACATCGGGCGTACTTTCCTGTAACTTCCCATTAACTAACTTGACTCGTGAAGACATTCCATTATTTAATGAAATAAAATTATGATCCACAGTAGAATCAAATAATTGTGTGCCCTAGTATCAATTCTATTCGACCAAATTGAATGTGCATTGAAATCGCCTGCAATAATTGACTTTTCACTAAAGATAAAACAAATCGTCCCAATCACACTGTGAGGTCCCTACTGAAGGCGCACAATAAACCGATGCCACAAAATTTAACAAACTACAGTTACATATTTTTACACAAATAATCTCAATTCCTGAATTTCTAACAGATACAGGGAAAGCATGTGCACTTGTTGATCTATGAACAAAAATTGCAACACCACCGTAACAATCTTGTCTATCTTTTCGAAAAACATTATAACCAGAAATATTAAAATCTTTGTCAGAAGTTAACCAAGTTTCGCTAACTATACATATGCTAATTTTTTCTTGGCTTAATAAAAGTTCAAACTCCTGTTTTTTAGGTATCAGACTCTGAGAATTCCATTGCCCGATATGCAAACAATGAATATTAGAACTTCGAGAACTTCTTAAATCGCGTTTACATACATTGCCAATATTATCCATTAATATTAATTGAACTAGTAAAAAGTTTAAATATATCGCAATTACTTACAAATCTTACAAGAAAACATTTGACCTCATCAAAACATATTTGTAACGCTTGAATAAATTTTTGCTCAAAACTAATATTAGTAAATAATAACATTTTTATTTTGTCCTACCAACGTAAAGGTTCCGCATTATGACACTCACCATTATTCGGCCTTGACTTACCATCATCTTCTTTTCGATTTATGCGGTTACTTGTAACTGTCTCATTATTATGATGGACTTTGATTTTTTTTCTTAGTGTAGTTGGACTATTATTGTTAGTGACCTTTTCGATCTCTTAAGCTTCCGTCTTTTATTTTTCTTCTGTTTATTTGTTATATTTAAATTGTTAGTATCATCTTCACTGCTTCTTAAGATGCCCTCACCATATTCACTGTTCGCAGAATCGCTTTCAAATTCTCTGGAACTGATAGCCTGCGCCACTGTTTCGCCAAAATTCTGTACGTTTAAATCTTCCATGTTTAATTGCTGTAACTCCGTTTCACTCTCAATATTCTTACTATTCTCGTCGTTTTTCTTTGATTGAATATATTTAGATAAGGCTATCTTGTAAGTGCAAGTTTCACTACACATTATTCTTCTAATATGTTTTTCTTTTACGAAAACTGGGCAACCTCTATAAAAAGCCATATGCTCACCCTGACAATTTAAGCATTTGTAAGTTGTGGTATCGCAAGTTTTATGATCTCCAGTACATTTAGGACACACAGGTTTTTTAACAGAGCACATACGACTCAGGTGACCATACTTCCAGCAACTAGAACAATGTGTCACTGGGAAAGTATAAGGGTCAACTTTAAAGCGACAATCATACCCGTATACATAGTTAGGCAGTACGTTGCCCTTGAAGCAAAATCTTACTGTTTCACTGTCGATCCACTCGCCTTTATCGTCCAATCGTTTTAATCTTTTGACAGAAATAATTTCAAAATCACATTTGAATGACTTCATAAGTTCTTCCTCTTTAATATCCAGTTCTACATATTTCACCACGCCGTATATAAGGCTTACTTCATTTGTTAAGCGACGTCTATATCCCAAATCCTTAAATTTCGGGTTATTTATAAGTTTTTCAGCATTTTCTTTACTTTCAACCTTAATCAATAGTTTATACGGACTTTTATATTTAATTTGAATTATGCTTGGTATATCTTGTTGTTTCAATAACTTGGCGAAGCCAATTTGTTTTGGTAGCAAATTGTCTGAAGAAACACATACCTCAATTAAATTAGAATCTTCTTCAGTATTTTTTGTTTTATAGTTATTATTTGCAAAAGATGTTTTCCTTACAAAACGTTTGTTTTTCCGTTGAACTAAAGTAAAACCTTCCTCATACTTTTCAGATATCTCTTGTTCATCGCTATCATTTCTTGGTCTCTTCTCCGACCTAAAACTTGTATTTTCAACAATATCAGATGCAACAGTCTCCTCCGTCATATTAACATCTTCACCCTCACATATATTACTACCGATTGATTCATTCATTTTCTTATATTATTGGGTCCAGCTCGAAGGCCGAGCCCATCCAGATGGGAAACTTTCAGAATGTGTGTACAACACATTCGAGAATATAACTTTATAATTATGTTTTTGTTTTACAGTTGAACAGTCCAAATTATAACAATTAATCGTAGATTAACCTAAATTTGAAAATTAAAATTGGTAAAAACAAATTTAACATCCGACTTAAATGTCAAATTTCCCGCCAATGAAGCATGTATCTTAGAAACTGTAATGTGTGGGTTATATTATCTGTGCCCAAACCATAGTTGGGGACATCCTTGTCTATTTTTCTCTTCCTTTTCCGTCTGTCATTAAGACATCATGGCTGGAAGATGTGAATGTTGTGAAAGTGTTGAATAGCAAGTATATTTATATAACTAAATATTTCAGAAACCTATGTAATACCTTTAAATTATAATACCTTACCTTGTAAATAATACCTTAGAATCATCGGTATTAAAAGACCAATAGTGCGTAAGTAATAAACTGAACAACAGACTGTTTTGTTCGTCCTAATAACCAACAATACATGAATAAAGATAAAAGGTGTGCGTACTTGGCTTGCGGTCATAGATTAGTATTATAGTATACGGAGATAGATGCGCAACTCTACTTATTTTCGACTTGATTTCGCCACCAGAAGGTGCGCTAGACAAACGTGCGAAATTTCAAATTTGTTATGTCAATATACTATTTTATTACCTCCTGTAATTTTAACCAATTTTAAATTGACGTTGGTTAAATTTACAGAAGTTTATAATATCAACGCACAAAACATACTCCTTGGCTTTGTGACACACTACCGCCATTTGAAAATTCTATTTAAACTTCTTAAGGTGCGTACGGATAGCGCGTACACTGGTACGCGTAGTCAGTTTACGCGTGTCCGGACCGTCGCGTCGTAGTCCATACTTGCAGCTACGCGTAGACTCGTGGGGAACGCGTATCGCGCGAGCTAGCTCGCAGCGCGAGCCGCTGTCTGTCGGTTTTTGGTCGCTCGTCAAAGAGGACGCATACCACCGGGTACGCTATATGTAGACAGCAAAATGAATAGACACGCGTGTTCTTCGAGTTTCAATAATGAATATATTATCAGATTGATTCAACTTTATGAATTTCACCAGGTCCTTGTCGGAGCTCTCTGGATCAATTGACCTCGCGTACAGGTTCGCGGCGGTCCGTACAGGAGCTGTATGTGTATCCAATGTACGCGTAGACAGTGTTTTCCAACTACGCGTAACACAGGAACGCGCTATCCATACGCACCTTTACACGATAATTTCTCGTTCTCACCAGAGCGTGGCGCTAGACCCGAAATAAAAGTTTTCAATATTTTTCATTTACGAAGTCGCACCCCTATGCTTGCAGGAAATCAGCTGACACGAGGGTCGTAATCGATGACGGACAGCAGCGTCCATGGACTAAGCAACTAAACTTAGTCTATTGCAGCATAATTACTTTAGAAGCAATGGACTTTATGTTGCAGAAGATGATTGTCACAACTTCTTTCGTATATATTCGTTACTGGTAGTCTCTCATATGTGAGTGGCTGCTTGAAGAAGTACCACCGCAATGTATATTACTCTTGCCAAACAGCAATCTAAATGCACTGCTGAGTTCCGGCTTGTACGTTGTAGCCAGAGTAACTATTGGACTTATTGAGAGTTAACATCTTATGTCTCAGGATGGTGAGTAAAGTGGAATTCTAAGCATTGCTTTGTAATTCATTGTTTTGTTTGGTTTTGCTTCTGACATGGTCATCATAGCAAAACCATCAGGTATTAACTGCAGCTTTTCCTTAAATTATGCTCTTCCACTACCACGTTGGGCACCAATTGATCAAAAGCTAAAAATATTTTATTTTTTGACTAAGGAAAGAAACATTTTTCAATCCATTGTGTATCTATTGTGGAACATATTTAATTGCTGAGAAGATTTTTCAAAAGAACTCATTTCTTTTCAAAAGAAATAAAGATGAAATTTATTTTTGGACAAGTTTCGGATGTTCTCTTAAAGAAATTTGTGGCAATAAAGACGGTATAATTCTTTATGCTTTCACTAAACCTTTACTTTTAAAATATTACATCGCTTATTATTTCAGGGAAAATACTTAGGCATTTTAGACAGCTTCCGTGGCGCAGAGGGTTAGCGCCGGCTGTGAAAGGAGAGGCCGCGGGTTCGGTCCCCGCACCGTAACAAATATATGAGTAAACCGCAGGTATTTGTTTCGGGTCTGGGTGTTTGTGAGACTATAAAGTCTCGTAGTTTCTGATACCACGATACAAAACGCGATCTTAGTGTGGGGTCAGAACTATGTATGTGATTGTTGGGTATATTTATTCTTATTATTATGAAATTAGCTATTGAGATCATTCATACAGGGTATATCAAGACTGCTACCGAAAACGAAGCCGGGTGGTAGTTTAAGCGACTTCAGACACAATGCAATAGAAAAAGTTGCAAAAAAAAAGCGACAATTTTTTTTTGTTATTTTTTTCCTATGACCATATTTGGGTTGTAAATGTATTTTTTTCCTAAAATAATAGTGTATACCCTTTTATTTATAAATAATCTAAGGTATAAGAGAGTTTAAATTATTATTTTAGCAAAATCTATGGATTTACCACACAAAAATGACGATATTTAAAAAATCATAAAAAATAATTGTCGCGTTTCTAAGCGAAATTTTTAATTGCATTGTGTTTGTAGCCACTAAAACTACCACCCGGCTTCGTTTTCGGTAGCAGTCTTGAGATACCCTGTATAGACTTTTTGATGGTGAATATTCGTATTCGCTCGAATAGCAACAATTATACACAATAATTTCACCCCTATTGTGAGTATGTTGTGTGCTCCCGCTTGTGTGTCATTCAGGATTCACCCTGAATATTCGGTTCGTGGCAGGCTTATCAATTGACGACAGATAATCATGTTTCACCGGTAAATACATTATTTGGGCGATACACATCATGTAGATATATTGTTGCCTGCCATGCTGCTCGCTTGTGGAATGAACTACGATTGTCGATTAGATTAGCCAAATCCCTCCCCATCTTCAATAGGTTCCATAGATCACGTTATCTACCACTTTAAATTTATTATTATTTTCAAGTTTCCCCTAAATCCGTATTTTATATTGTATTGTAGTTTGTGTAGTGTATTATAAGATATTTTTATTTTATGTAGTCTATGTATGTTTAATGAAAATGTATGTTTGAATTCCTTATATTTGTACATATTCATTTCTTTTATGTTTACCAGTCTCCTTCTTTTTTGCCTTTTTTGTGACCCCCTATTCTTTGTAGCTTTTTTTCAACCTAGTCCATCTAATAGTTGTCTGGAAGAAATCGCGTTAAGCGATAAGACCGCCAATTGTCGCCTTTATTTAAAAGTGTTGTCATCTTTTTTTTATCTTATAACTGTATGTGGTGTTCAATAAAGAATTTATAAATAAATAAATACATTGTTGTGTAAACGGTATGCTAATGAGATTAGATTTTTGTACATATCAGTCTTAAAATGTCATTAACGGCTGTATACTCGAGGGGTTAGGTGATCAGTCACTTACTTTTAGACATGTCAATTTACGTTTTAAGAGGTGTTAAAAATAAACCCAGGAAAGTCGCATGAGATTCTTCACACCGAGAAAGTAGAATGCATTCATCGCATCGGTAAAAAAATATAGTTTATTCCGATACCGATACATACTATTTCAAATTAATAATAGCATTTTTTATGGTTTGTCCCTAAATTATTTTCTGTTTTATAGATATTTATAAAATAAAGTAATTATCATCAGATTTTTCGTTTTGCTCACAGAGCTTTAGAAAAAAAATGGACTTCAAGTTAATTTCTTCACGAACTCCGGGCCTGGGTCGCAGTTATGTTGGCATTTATTGAGGATATATATGTTTCCCTACACTAAAAAGTAGGTTTCATCGAGGCAATCTTCGCACCAATACTAAATTTCATAGTAATATGGACATACTTCTTTAAAGTTTAAGTCCTTATCGGTCGCCTGTAGGCCCATGTAATACTTTTTACTTTCCGTACAATACCTCAACAAAAACAAAAGACCATCAGGCCATCATCAAAAACTTTTCCTGGCATAACTCGATTATACGGCTTAAGCATTCCATTACAACTTGGTCAGAGATTACTCGGTATGAGTAATTGCCATAACCAAAAGTGACGCTGACGAAATTAAATTTCTCCCGCCGACTTATCGCATTATGATAAAATGACGACATTACCTCACATTGCATTAAACATCTGTGGTGTCTTTTTTACATATTGTGGGAGATGAGAAAGCGTCCTCATTTTTCTAGTCAAAATACGTTAATATGTTCACTGAAAAATTATCTTTTTGTTGTTTCCTTTGTACGTGGTTTTGGTTATTCGTGAGAAGGCCGCGATATGTGTGATTTTTTTAAATACATATCTTTTTTTTTTTTTTTATTGCCTTGTAGGCAGACGAGCTAGCGGCCCGCCTGATGGTAAGCGGCTACCGCTGCTCATGGACCTCCGTAGTGCCAGGGGACCAGCACAACAAAGTCGCTGCCTACCTCGAGGAAAGTACTCTCCTTAAACCTCGTTTGAAGAAGGACAGGTCATAGCGCTGAGGAAACACCGATGCAGGGAGTTCATTCCAGAGCTTGCACGTACGTGGTAGAAAAGAACGCTGGAAACGTACCGTCCGGGAACGGTACGCGTCCAGGTGGTAGGAATGAACTCTACTGCGGTAACGTGTGGTGCGATGGTAAATAGGCGACGGTGGTACCAACTCAAACAACTCCTCGGAGCACTCCCCATGGAACAAACGATAGAACACACAGAGAGATCCGAAGTCTCTCCGCAGTCCTAACGGTTCCAATTTGTCCGTGAGATCGGGATCATTGACTATTCGACAAGCTCGTCGCTGCAAGGAGTCAAGTGGGTCGAGCTGGTATTTTGGGGCACCTGCCCAGAGGTGGGAGCAGTACTCCACGTGGGGCCGGATTTGCGCTTTGTAAAGCGTCAATCTATGACCCGACGTAAAGTACCGCTTGGCTCTGTTCAGGATTCCCAACTTCTTGCTCGCCAGTTTGGCTTTGTCCTCCAAATGACTCCTAAACTCGACCTTGCTTGATATTTCGACGCCACGGATTCCAATACTCTCGGATCCTTGGAGAGTAACTCCTTGGAAGTGCGGCGCCATGACAAAGGGGTCCTTCTTCGCAGTGAACACGCAAACTTGTGTCTTCGAAGGGTTAAATTGAACTAGGTTCAATTCACCCCATTCGGAGGCCCGCCCCAGAGAGCTCTCGACTTCAGACACAAGTTGACTCCGTCTTTCCATAATGTAATCCCGAGAGTGGCTCCGTTGGCCGATGTACCGCGCGTCACTCGTACTGTCATCTGCATAACAATGCATGCTATCAATGGACAACATGTCATTGATATGCAGGATAAAGAGTGTCGGCGATAGCACCGATCCTTGTGGAACACCAGCATTAATGGTCTTGGTCTCGGAGCAACAGCCGTCCACTACGACTCTTATGCTCCGACCATCCAAAAAGCTGGCGATCCATTTGCAGAGCCCGTCAGGAATTCCATACGCAGGTAGCTTCGCCAGAAGGGCGCGATGCCACACTCGGTCGAACGCCTTCGCAATGTCAAGGCCGACCGCAATCGCCTCACCCCCACTCTCCAAAGCCTCCGCCCAACGGTGCGTGAGGTACACAAGAAGATCACCAGCCGAGCGACCGTGACGGAAACCGTACTGGCGGTCACTTATCAACTGGCGATCCTCAAGATACCTCAGGAGCTGAGTGTTTATAACTCGCTCCAAGACCTTGGAGAGTAGGGATGTGACAGCAATCGGCCTGTAACTCGAAGGGTCCGAACGGTCACCCTTTTTGGGGACAGGGTGTACATTGGCGACCTTCCATGAAGCCGGTACCCGGTTGGCTTTATAGGAAAAGACGGTAAAGGCGCGTGAGCACGGGTGTCAACTCAGGGGCGCACGTTTTAAGAACCACTGCGGGGATACCGTCTGGCCCACTCGACTTATGGACGTCTAGAAGCCTGAGCTCCCGTCTGACAGCACGCTGGGTGATTTTTACGTCAGATAGGAGGCTCTCACAACGCGGGATGTTCGGCGGTGTGGCGCCCCCGTCATCCAAAGTCGAGTTCGAGGCAAAGAATTGGGCCAAGAGATCGGCCTTCTCCTTTGCACTGTGGGCCAAACTGTTATCGGGCTTGCGCAGTGGTAGGAGACTGGACAGGCAGGAATTACTCCTCCACAGCCTTAGCGAGCGACCAAAAAGCACGACTCCCAGAGGGATAGCTCTGGAGTCGCTCGCCAATTCTGCGGATGTGCTCCGCCTTGGCCTTAGCTAAGGCTCTCTTGTTGGCTCTAGAGGCGGCGTTGAATCTCCGTTTCTCCTCCTTTGAGTTTGGATCCCGACGCCTTCTTGCGTCTTGCCACGCCGCGTATGCGGACTGCTTAAGGCGCGCAGCAACAGCACAGGCACGATTGTACCAAGGCCGGCTGCGACGCCCTGCAGGTATTTTTGAGCTGGGTATGAAAGTCTCCATACCCAAGCTGATCGTATACGCAACGCAGTCCGCACAGGCGTCAGGATCATCGGAGGAGAAACAAAGCCGCCCCCAAGGGTAGGACGCAAAGAATTCTCGCAGTCCATCCCAATCTGCTGACATGTACCGCCAAACTGTGCGAGTTCCAGTCGTTGAAGAGCGGCTAGAACTCGCTCCAGGAGCCCATGAACGGACCAGGCAGTGGTCAGAAGATCCAAGAGGAGCATCAACCACTATCCTGTATCCGTCCGGGTGGGTCGTCAGCAGAAGATCCAACAAAGAGAGCTCATGGCTCTCAACGTCTGGAACACGGGTGGGCCTGTGTTACCAGCTGCGAGAGATCATAAGCCAAGGCCATCTCATAGACAGCCCGACCGGGGAGATCAGTGGTCCTGGATCCCAACCACTCTTTGTGATGAGCGTTGAAATCACCGAGGACCACCACCTCCGCGGAAGGGAACTGCTCGAGAATCTGGTCATTCCCCACTTGGACGCTCTCAAATAATTGAGTAGATCCCGTATCACTGGCGTGGGACCTGTACAGGCATGCGTAGACTCGGGTCCTACCCCTGTGTTCTACCCGTAGCCACAATAAGGACAGGTCGCGACGCTCGAGGCCCCGAAGGCGGTGACAACAGATATCACCCCTGACGAAGACGCACACCCCAGCTTTACGTAGGAATCGATGTTCCAATACGTAACCGGGGTAATTTAAGTACGATACATCGTCAGGGGCGGATATTTGCGTCTCCGTTAAAAAGAGCAGGGCAGGCCGCGCCGTCTCAAGATGGTGGTGGACGGCGTCGAGGTTGCTATGTAGACCCCTGACGTTACAGAAGTCCACAGAAAATGTGGATGAATTTCCCGCCGTGGAGAGCCTGCTATTCTTTATCCTTCTCATTTGATTTTTAAGAGAGTGGGATAGGGTAAGGACAAGCGTGGTTGAACCATGACGATACCCGAGATGGGAGGATATAGTGCGAAGCGGACACACGGCATTGAAGGAACCAGTGTGGAGCACGGAAGGGCCCCCGATGCCCCCCCCGCGTGCAGTCGCCGGGATCCACTCCAGTCTCCCACTCTGGCACGACGACTGCACAACGGGATTTTCGCCGGTTGGCGGGACAGCTTCCCGGGGAGGGAGTTTGACAGTTGTGTATCCCCGGGTTCAGGTCCCCTACTAACCGGCAGGCGGCCGGCGGTGACCGTTCCCACCGGGTCTCCCTGTACTCCACACCGGCACCTCCGACCGAGCGCCCACTCCGACACCCAACCACATCAACGAGCATCGCCTGCAACAACCAACACCTATTACTGAAGAGGGAGGAATGGATGAGGGAACGGCTATCCAGCCCTTCTACCGGAACGCATTTCTACTTAGCGGTAGAAATAGACCAGACGGTGGTACCAACCCGCTCGGATTTAGCATTGAGTAAAAAAATATGACTCGACACCAAAATCCTGCCACCAGTAGTGGGGAGGGAGGGGGACGCCAAAGTCGCGGATTGGGAAGTGGAGTGCGACAATGGTGGCTCGAGGGGCCGGGAGCGCGTGCCCGTGCCATTCTGTAAGACAGCCGGACAGGTTGCCAGAAGAATGACCCTCTGACCATAAATAATCTTAGGTCTTCGATCATCTTAGGTACATTTTTGATGACATGATGATGACAAGCCTGTGGCCAGAACGAGAGGACGCGGTTTCGATCCGCGCACCGAGATTATTTTTTGTGAGAACCACATAAGACTCGATCATAGTAGGGGGTCATTCACTTTTAAAGCACCTTTACATTTTTATACGAAAAAATCACAATCGTGTATTATAATTATGAAGTAAATTGATAAAAAAAATATAGTATTCGATCCACAAGAATCCAATAGAACTATGTCTCACATTTATTCATTTAATTTGTTTTGATAATAAAATGACGGCCGATGAAATTCAACCCTAATCAAGCGGAAATCCTCGCTCAGGGGTATAAATTACCCGATACAAGTCATAACCCGAAAGTTGAGAACACTATAGTTAAAGTTTCCCAAGATTCCATCCCTCCACTATCGAAGATTTACAAAGTGTAATGAATCCGAAAAGTTGGTGTATTTAATCGCATCCGAGAATTTTGGTAATTCAGAAGTTATATACAGGGTATATCACTATTCTGCCACCGAAAACGAGGCCGGGTTTATTTTCATTTAGTTTAGAGTTCAGACACAATTCAACTAAAAATTTTGCTAAAAAAAGTGAAGTATTTTGTGTTGTTATTTTTTGCTATCAAATAATATTAGTGATAAAAAGTGTTAGTGTTTGTGTACCTTTTATTTTTAAAGACGCTAAGATACTGTATCAGCCCATATACGTCCCACTGCAGGGCACGAGCCTACTCTGCAATCGAGGGTACGATTGAGAGTGGTTAGGCCATATAGTCCACCACGCTGGCCTAGTGCGGGTTGGCGGACTTACATACCATATAAATTCTTATAAATCGCTATGGTATGCAGGTTTCCTCACGATGTTTTCCTTCACCGTTTTAGTGCGTGGTGATTGACTATCAATACACACATGAAAAGAACACTCCGAAAAGTCAGAGGTGTGCCCTGGGATTCGAACCCGCGACCACCGTGAACAGCCGGTTGGCAGCCGCGACTAGTCCGTTTACCAACAGGCCACCACGCTAAGATACGCAACGGCTTAAATTATTGTTCTTGCAAAAACTATGGATTTACCACCCAAACACGATAATATTTAAAAACTCCCAAGAAAAACACAGGTCGCGTTTCTATGCGAAATTTTTAGTTTCATTGTGTCTGTTACTAAAACTACCAACTGGCATCGTTTTCGGTAGCAGTCTTGATATACACTTTATAAATTGGTGGTAATGAACCAGACCTGAATTCGGGTCCGTGGTTGCGGTTTAGAATACCTGGACATGCCTCTGACATTTCGAAGCTATTTGTGAATTTCCAATTGCTAGGTTCATTAGTGTTATTGATTAAATAAAGGTTTTTGTTCTTTACTTTGGTGTATGAAATTAATTATATTTTAGTTAAATGCTTTTATAGTGTAAAATTAGCTCATAAAACATATTATCCCCAACATTCTGCTGATATCTATAAACAATCTCATGAAAAATCTTTTACATAAAGCTCAATACTCATAAAATCGTTCAGTTTTATGCTAAGATCGTTCAATGGGCCGGTTAACTCGAGACACAAATGTGAATTGAAAGTCAAAATGTTTTGAATAAAATATTATTTTCGTTCAAATTGCGGTATCATCACGGAATATCGCGTGACAATGGAGTAAAAGAGAGAAATTTATTTGATGCCTCAACTTATAATGCGGAGTGAAAGCCTCACCCGAATTTAGGTAAAGGTTTTATTGCATTATGTTCGCAAGTAGATTTAGGTTGCCATGGGAATTATTTTGCTAATCGAGTGGAGGTGTTGAGTCATTATTTAGGGAGCAAACTCTGAGCAATAAGTAAATTAATAAATACACATAACACCATATACATAGTCCTTTAGGACTATGTATAAGCCACACTAGGATCGAGTCTTATGTCGTAGGTATTTCTTTTGTTGCAATGAATGGCGAAACGAGTATACCATTCGCCTAATGGTATGCGATACGCCCGCTCATATACAGAAACAAAACCAAACAACACCATGAATTACAAAGCAGTTTTTGGTATTCCACTGCCCTCGCAGTAAAATAAGTTGAATTTTGAAGACTACAGCATAGAATACATCCATCTAATTACCAAATCAAAGACATACCGATCGTTATTTCAATTTATTAGCTTCAATTTGAAATGGCAACTTCGCAATAACTTGTGTAAAATTTAATATTTACGAAGTACTACGCTTCAAAGCGTATTCCATATTGAAAATGTAAATAAAAATAAACTTACCGGACGGCGGCCATCAAATTGAATCGAGACTGGCGCGGCGCACTAACTCATCGTCGTGTTCTGTAACACACTTATTGGAAATCAAAGCGATTGGAAAAGGATTTACTATCTTATTGGGTGTTTAATGCTATAAATACTCTCTGTATTTGAATATTTATCTATTTTTATTTTCGTAATAATGTACCTGGGTGACATAAGCGCAGGTATTAACTCAAAGCCCTTTTGTACATGAATAATAAAAAATTACGTACGATACGGGGTGATTAGGAACGCACAGGTCAAGAGGTATAGAATTAATCTTTGAGAATCGTATTAAAATTATCTTTGAATATACCTGTAGACCATTATTATGTCATAAATAAACACTCGACGTATATAATCTCTATTATTTTTTCATTAATAAATTTCGCAAGGCATTGTTTTAAATTTATATGCCGTGGCTCCTAAATCGCGTGTTTGCACTAAACGCCAGTATTTCACGTTCCAATGACCCCAGACTTAAAATATTTGAGACACGGGAGCTGAAAAATCGGGCATAAAATGCTCTTGTAATAAGGTGTATATCCAAATCGCTCCTTGTAGCGTGCGCCTGAACCGTATGTGGTAAATCACATGGAATTCGCTTCATTTAGACAAGGTGTTTCTGAGGTTATACTCATATTTACTATATGTACTTCAATATGTCATCCATCATCCATCCATCAGCCAAAGGAAGTCCACTGCTGAACATAGGCCTCCCCCAATGATTTCCACAGAGACCTGTTGGAGGGACCCTGCATCCAGCGACGTCCCGCGACCTTTACCAGGTCGTCGGACCATCTTGTGGGTGGACGTCCTACGCTGCGCTTTCCACTACGTGGCCTCCATTCGAGCACTTTCCGACCCCATCGGTCATCAGATCTCCGCGCTATGTGCCCTGCCCATTGCCACTTCAACTTGCTAATCCGGTGGGCTATGTCGGTTATTTTAGTTCTCCTACGGATCTCCTCATTTCTGATTCGATCTCGTAGGGAAACCCAGAGCATAGCCCTCTCCATAGCTCGTTGAGTGACTTTGAGCTTCCTAATAAGGCCCATAGTGAGCCACAGTGAGGCCACGTCTCGGTGCCGTAAGTCATCACTGGCAACATACAACTATCGAAGACTTCAATATGTGTGGAATTAAAAAGCTATACTATAGCTACCTTTAATTATTGTAGTAACAGGCCAGGCAATCTGGTATGCTACTTCTGTCACTAACAATTCAACATCATTCAGCATCAGTTAGGTTCAGATGACCGCGCGGTTCCATCAACCGAACGGTACAAGATCAAACTAAACCATTCGTATTGTAATACCTTTTTTTTTTTTTTTTTTATTGCATTGAATGGCGAGACTAGCAAGCCGTTCGCCTGATGATAAGCGATACGACCGCTCATGAACAGTAGCAATATTCCACTGCGCTCGCCATCTTGAGACATAAGATGTTAAGTCTCAATATGTCCAGTAGTTACTGTTCACGCAAAACGGAACGACCGCGCCCGGACGATCGCGGGGACTGCACGGGACGAGGGGCGAGTGGCTGCGGGAGCGCACAAGGAGCCCACTTCACTTTCTCTTTCGCCTCTGCGCTCACCGACGACGATGTCATTCAATTTATATTATATTTTGTAACAATTGTATTATATAAAAATTAAAAGTTTCATCCGCAAATAAGGATTTGATTGAAGAGCCTGACCTCACACACAAAAGCCGAAACATCTTGGACCTACGAGCCGGATCATCTTTTCCTGGATCAGCACAGCAAAAACGGTCAGGTCAATTAAATCCTTTCTCATCCTTCCATCCTACTCTTTGCGTTAACATTGTGCTCATAATTCCAGTGAAGTTCGCGTGTGCTTGAGACCGCTTCCAGCCTACCCACGCAATACGTTACGTTTGTTCCGCCATTTCAAACAGAAGATTCTCGAACTGTAAGTACTTGATTCTTATTTCGCACAATCACATTTCACAATGACGAAAAGGAGGCAATCTAGCGTAAATATTGAAAGTCACGAGGATATTATTCGGGAACTTGTTAAGAAAAGAAGTGTAATTAAAAGTAAATTAACTTTATTCACAAAATACGTTGCATCATTAGATATCTCGGATTTGTCACAAATTTTAAAAGCCGAATTAAGTTCACGTTTTGAAAATTCTTACACATTATTGGCTCGGTTTTGTACAATACAAGATGAGCTCGATTTACTTGTACCAGAAGATCAATCAGAAAAGGAGCTATTCGAGAGAGAAACCTTTGAAAATAAATATTATGCTATTATATCTAAATGTAAATGTATTTTAAATGATTCATCCAATACACAAACGGAATATACCACGAAGCATAAAATCAAGTTACCCACTATTTCTCTCGCTAATTTCGACGGTAGCTACGATCAATGGCTGGAATTTAGAGACACTTACTTATCAGTCATTCATAAATGCACTGATTTAGACAATATTCAAAAGTTTCACTATTTACGATCTGTATTATCAGGTAATGCTTTAAATGTTATAAAATCGTTAGAATTCACTTCCGATAATTATTTAGAAGCCTGGGAATTACTCAACGCGAGATACAACAATAATCGCTTACTCTTACACAATCATTGCAAAGCATTATTTTCTGTTCCGACAGTCAATAAGGAGTCAGCTTCACAAATACGCAATTTAATCGACATAGTGATGAGAAATATTCGCGCTTTGAAGAGTTTGGGCGAACCAGTAGATTCGTGGGATACTTTAATTATCTACCTCATAGTAACGAAATTGGATTCGAACACAAACCGTGATTGGGAACATCACAAGTCCACTATTATGCGTGAAAATAATGATAGATTATTGTTGAAAGATTTGATTAATTTTCTTAAAGACAGAGCTAACGTTCTAGAAACTATTACACTATCACAAAGCAAAAGTAGTAAGGAAGACACATCACACAAAAAATTATCCGCGTCGTCGAGTCAAAAACACACACAAAGTCATGTCGCACAAAATGCAAACAAGTCGTCATTACACTCAAATCGGGCGAAACGTTATTCATGTATTTTGTGCAAAGACAATCATCCAATTTATGCATGCGATTCGTTTCTTTGTTTATCTGTTGAGGATAGAATAAAATGCATTAACGAAAAGAATCTGTGCAACAATTGCTTACGTGCCGGTCATTCATTAAAAGATTGCTGGTACGGCCCGTGCAAACAATGCAACAAAAAACACAACACATTAATACACAAAGACGATGTTGACACTGGTGCATTAATATCTTCAGCTGTCACACGTTCATCACAACAATCGCAAGAGCGTGATGCTAGTGTAGGCTCCACACACACACGCACAAAGCAAACTGCATCGCACCAAAGTACAACGCTTTACTCCGACGATAAACAGGTTCTATTATCGACGGCTTTGGTTGAGATAGCGGACGTAAACAATAAATTCATTACGATTCGCGCGCTTTTAGACAACGGGAGTCAACACAGTTTTATATCACAATCGATTTGTAATAAACTAAATATTCACATGGTACAGTCCACTGTTCAAATCACAGGCATAGGTAATTGCATTACGCAATCTACACAATCATGCACAATAAAATTAAAATCAATGTGTAACTCTTATAACACACGCATTAATTGCATAGTTTTACCACAAATAACAGCTCAGTTACCATCATTAGGAAATAATCACAATATTTCCATACCTGATAACATACAACTGGCTGACCCTAATTTCTGTTCACCTGATAAAGTAGATTTGTTAATAGGTGCCGATAAGTTCTGGGAGTTATTAAACGATGGTTTAATACGCTTATCCAATGGTCCTTACCTTCAACACACAAAATTGGGTTGGATTATGTCGGGACCCATTTCAAATTTTAAATCACGCGCCAAGCGAGCTCAATGTAACATCGCATTAGATAGTCAACTAAGGCAGTTTTGGGAACTCGAAGAAATCAATACACAACACACATTAAATAAGTCGGATAGTGCATGCGAAAAATTATTCAAAGAAACAACATTACGCGATACTACAGGCCGTTTTTCGGTACGCATACCGTTACGCGAGTCAGCTGATGTTTAGGGGACTCATTTGTGACGGCAAAGAACCGGTTTCTTGCACTTGAACGCAAATTTCATCGATGCACACCGACATATAAACAAATGTATAGTGAGTTCATTAATGAATATTTAAGCCTAGGACACATGGAGCGCATCAATGAATTTGATTCGTCTTGTTATTTTTTACCTCACCACGGCGTATTTAGGGAGCATAGTACAACCACCAAATTAAGGGTCGTAT
Organism: Hyles vespertilio; assembly: GCA_009982885.2. Classification (NCBI taxonomy): domain Eukaryota; kingdom Metazoa; phylum Arthropoda; class Insecta; order Lepidoptera; family Sphingidae; genus Hyles; species Hyles vespertilio. Next base: position 5,158,341 of record CM042807.1, read on the forward strand.
TTGATGCGAGTGCTAAAACCACTTCTAACAAATCACTTAATGATATACAATTTGTTGGCCCTATATTACAAAATGACCTTATGTCAATTTTACTCAGATTTCGGCAATTTAAATACGTAGTGTGTGCAGACATAGAAAAAATGTACAGGCAAATTTTAATACAACCCGATCAGAGAAAGTTGCAATTTATTCTTTGGAGAGATAATCCTAGTCATTCACTTAATGTGTACCAGCTTAACACGGTGACATATGGCACAGCCTCCGCACCATTTCTCAGTATACGATGTTTAAAACAACTCGCATCTGAATGCACAGATGACGTCATTCGTCAAGTCATTAATGACGACTTCTACGTCGATGATTTAATTACTGGTAATGACGACAAAAATACCTTAATTAAAATCTGTGAAGAGGTGACTAAAGTGTTAAAATCTGGTTGTTTTCCGTTAAGAAAGTGGGTGTCTAATTTTCAGTTCTTATAGTCACAATTTCCATATAAAGATTTATCGTTGGGTAAGAATAATCAAACAAAAACACTAGGCTTAGGATGGTTCAACAATTCTGACGAATTTTATTACACTACAAAGTGCAATGAGGACATTACTAACACAACAAAACGCAAAATTCTCTCTATAATATCGCAGATTTTCGATCCGCTAGGACTATTGTCACCAACTACGATCATTGTAAAAATATTATTGCAAAAGTTATGGCTGTCTAAGTTGGGCTGGGACGATCCTGTGCCTGATAATATTTTACATGACTGGCAAAATTTTCTTAGCAAATTAACACATTTACCAAACTTATGCATTCCACGTCATGTTATGGGCGAAAACACAAAGCAAACGGAATTGCATATTTTCACAGACGCATCGCAGTGTGCCTACGGCGCGTGTGTATACGTACGTACCATATCACATGACTCAAAGATTACAGTTCGTCTATTATGTGCGAAGAGTAAGGTCGCACCCTTAAAACCCCTCACTATACCTAAATTAGAACTGTGCGGGGCATTGATAGGGGCAAGGTTATGTAATAAAATTGTTAATTCTTTAAGACTTAAATTCAATTCCATTCATTTTTGGACCGACTCCACTATTGTGTTAAGTTGGCTTAGAATATCTCCAACACTATTAAAAACATTTGTACAACATCGAGTCGTAGAAATTAATGAACTGGTAGGTGACTCATCCACTTGGTCACAAGTCTCAGGTAAACAAAACCCAGCTGATTTGCTATCGCGCGGGATACATTTAGATGCATTGCAATGTTCCGACATCTGGTGGGATGGGCCGGAATTTCTACACACATTTATTTTGCCTGGTGCTGCAGACATATCCAGTTGTAATTTCGATGAGTTACCGGAACTCAAAACAAACAAGGTCGCATTAGTTTGTCAAAACGAATCTTATTCCTTTCCGTTCGAGCGTTTTTCTTCGTTTAATCGATTAATACGTACAACCGCATACATTTTGCGATTCATTAATAACTGTCGTATTAAAAATAAATCACTGCGTGCTAATGGTACATTATCTGTTGACGAAATAAATCAATGCACACGTTTTTTAGTTAAAATTTGTCAACATGAATCATTTTCACAAGTTTTTAATGACTTTAAAAATAATCGAAATATAAAATACCCACGTAATATTTCAAGCCTTAATATATTTATAGATAAGTATGATCTCATTAGAGTTGGTGGTCGTCTTAGTAATTCAAACACAATTTCCTTTGATAAAAAACATCCTTTGTTATTGTGTGCGAAACATAAATTCACGCAGCTTTTATTTATTCACCAACATCAGACTTTACTACACGCTGGTCCTCAGCTACTTTTAGCTAATATTAGGGATAGCTGGTGGCCACTTAGGGGACGAGATCTGGCAAGGAAAACAGTCCATCAATGCCTTAGGTGCGCACGGTTAAAGCCTAAATCTTTACACATACAAATGGGTAACTTACCTATTCAGAGAATCGAACCATCGTATCCATTCTTAACCTGTGGCGTAGACTATGGCGGGCCATTGTTCATGCTTAACCGCAAAGGGAGGGGCGCGAAATTACAAAAATGCTATATTTGCTTGTTTATATGCTTCGCAACACGCGCAGTGCGCACTTGGAATTGGTCACAGATCTCACCTCGGAAGCGTATATTCTTGCTTTGAAAAGGTTTATTTCTCGACGTGGCAAACCTTCTGAAATCTTTTCTGATAATGGCACAACGTTTATCGGAGCGACAAAAGAATTTTCAAAATTTTTAGACAACAGTAAATCTGATATTATTGATTTCACTAGTAGTCATTCTATAAAATTCACATTTATTCCTCCGTATTCGCCTCATTTCGGTGGATTGTGGGAGGCGGGAATCAAGTCCTGTAAATTTCATATTCGGCGCGTAGTAGGAAATGCTAATCTTACTTACGAGGAGCTGAGCACAGTGCTATCACAAATTGAGGCTGTCCTCAACTCCCGACCTATAACTTCTATGTCCACAGACCCTAATGATTTACTTCCATTGAGTCCTGCCCATTTCTTGATTGGCCGACCGCTCACAGCGCCTGTCACACACGATGACCTCACAACAACGGCTACACAACGGCTTTCTCGTTTCGATCGTGTTGAGAAAATGAGACAGCACTTCTGGAGACGGTGGTCTCAAGAGTACATCTCCGAACTACAGAAGAGGACAAAGTGGCAGACTAAGCAAGATACTATTACCATTGATAGTCTTGTTCTTATCAAAGAAGCTAATACACCACCCTTGCAGTGGCGCTTGGGTCGAGTACTGCAAATCTATCCAGGCAAGGATGGGCTAGCACGGGTTGCCAGGATCAAGATATCAACTGGAGAAATTATGAGATCATTTCCACGCATATGTCCACTTCCTCTGATTACAGGAAACGAAAATTAATGACATCACAGTCAGTCTGAAGACATCGATCGCATCATTATCACACTTATTGGAATCAACCAGGTGCTTCCAAGGCCGGGAGTATGTTCACGCAAAACGGAACGACCGCGCCCGGACGATCGCGGGGACTGCACGGGACGAGGGGCGAGTGGCTGCGGGAGCGCACAAGGAGCCCACTTCACTTTCTCTTTCGCCTCTGCGCTCACCGACGACGATGTCATTCAATTTATATTATATTTTGTAACAATTGTATTATATAAAAATTAAAAGTTTCATCCGCAAATAAGGATTTGATTGAAGAGCCTGACCTCACACACAAAAGCCGAAACAGTTACTCTGGCTACAATGTCCTTCAATCCGAAACACAACAGTGCATTTACGCAGTGTTGTTTCACGGGAGAAATAGACATTGCGGTGGTACCTACCCAGATGGCCTCTCACATATGAGAGACCTACCACCAGTAAAATATCTACTAAAATACCTACCCGCAGTTCACACAAATATTTATCTCGGTGCGGAGATCGAACCCGCGGCCTCTAATTTCACTACCGGCGTCTAACCAACTGTTCTACGGAGGCTGCCGAAATCGATATGAATTACTGTCGTGTTTCGTTGGTCAAATGAGATGAACTTAGGCACAATCCCCCCTTCTGATGTTCCATAATTCAATATTCAATTATTTTGAATTATTATTTTAATATCACCGTAATCCAGTCCATCCAAAGGTTGCCTGGAAGAGATTACAGCTAGCGATAAGGCCGCCTATTGTAACTACGCCTTTAGTTTTTAGGTCTGCGTATTTGATTTTTGATGTACAATAAAGCATATATAAATAAAATTATTCTTTCCCACTTTAATAGAACAGCAACGCACCATGATACGTTTTCTCGTTTGCCGAACCATGCTAAAAAATAGAAAAAGTATTACAAGAACTAATTGCAATTAACCATATACATTACGATCAAAACTTCACCAAACTGAAATCGATAAATTTAATTAAAGGCTACTACATATTGGGTGTTGAGATAAGTTGGAGCACTTAAAACGTCACAAATGTCTGCGGTCGAAGTTAAAACAAGGTGTTATTACTATAGGTTATTGTTTACACAGCAGGTGGGAAATAAACCGCTTCGGGTGATTCCACAATAGACAAAGAGCCTGAGCTCGCCAGACTCATTTTATAAGAAAAAAAGTTTGTCTGGGCCTCTAACATAGACATCACAAGATCAGCTTTTATGAAGTTCTGATCTTGGTTGCTTTGGAAGTTATCAGCTTCCATGTTTTTGACAAGATGAAAGAACTATCAAAAGTGTCTGAATAGCAAGGAAATATGTGTTGATAGTTGCTTTAATGACATATGAAATTCAGCTTTTATACTATAACGCTGACAAAATAACGTGTTATTAAATATTACGATATCTTCAAACTTTAACAAAATGTATTTTGCCAGCGTATAGCCTATATTAGAGGTATGCCCAGACTATCTTTTAGATTTTATAAAATGACGAAAGTCTGGCGGCCACGGGCTCTTGGTCTACAACCTATTTCAAACATGGAACGATTTAATGTTAGGTTGTACAACTTAGTACGTTCTGTATACATTGATACTGTCAGCCTAACAGAAAATTAGGGCATAGAAGGAGCAAAGGTTTTCATAATGTTGATAGCCTCCGTGGCGCAGTTGGTTATACGCCGCCTGTGAAACGAGAGGCCGCGGGTTCGATTCCCGCACCGAGAGAAATGTTTGTGCGGCCCACAAATATTTCTTCCGGGTCTGGGTGTTAGTGAGACCAAAAAGTCTCTCGTAGTTCCTGATACCCACGACACAAGACTCGATGTTAGTGTGGGGTCAGGACTATGTATGTGACTGTTGGGTGTTATTATTGTTATTATTATTTCCAGTCATAGGTAGTCCACTGCTGAACATATTTCTCTCTCAATAATTCCGACAACATTTGGGAAACGACGGGCATTATGTAAACTTTTCAAAATATTTTCGAATAATAAGATAGAGAGAAAGAGATTGTATGGCCAATGTTTTTTTTTGCATTCAATGGCGAGGCGAGCATGCCGTTCGCCTGATGGTAAGCGATGCGACCGCTTATGACAGAAGCAAAACCAAACAACACCTTGAATTACAAAGCAATGCTTGGCATTCCACTGCGCTCGCCATCCTGAGACATAAGATGTTAGGTCTCAATATGTCCAGTAGTTACTCTGTCTAAAATGTCCTTCATTCCGAAACACAACAGTGCATTTAAACTGATGTTTGACGGGAGAAATAGACATTGCGGTGGTACCCACCCAGGCAGCCTCTCACATATGAGAGACCTACCACTAGTTATATGAAAGCATTATTGTAGTATGTACCTACATTGCTTTTTCTACCTTAAATTAACGTTTCAGTGTGTATTTGAGTAGATAAGTATACTCAGAACATGCTCTTTGTCTATTATGACATAAATAGAATGGAAGTGTTGAACATAACTCATAATAGTAGTATTTTTGATTCACGCTTATCACCAAACTAGCGGTCGGGCCCGGATCCGCCCGGGTGCATACACGTTTTAAAATGGCGGTCCAAATGTTTAATTCTGACTATCAGTTTAGAATATCGACCAATCGGACCACGAAAAACGAACAAAAGTTCCTCGTATTTGCTAGAAATATCACTACTGCATTCCTCCTATAGGTCATAGCGTGATGATATATAGCCTTCCACGATAAATGGACTACCCAACACTGAAATAATCATTCAAATCGGACCAGTAGTTTCAGAGATTAGCGCGTTCAAACAAACAAACAAACTCTGCAGCTTTATAATATTAGTATAGATAATTTGCTCGAAGTGCATTTCACATGTGTATTATTCATTTTAAGTGCGTGGTGGCCTGTTGGTAAACGGACTAGACGCGGCTGCCCACATGATCACGGTGGTCGCAGGTTCGAATCCCAGGGCACACCTCTGACTTTTCGGAGTCATGTGTGTATTGATAGTCAATCACCACGCACTAAAACGGTGAAGGAAAACATCGTGAGGAAACCTGCATACCATAGCGATTTATAAGAATTTCTATGGTATGTAAGTCCGCCAACCCGCACTAGGCCAGCGTGGTGGACTATATGGCCTAACCACTCTCAATCGCACTGTCGATTGTAGAGGAGGCCCGTGCCCTGCAGTGGGACGTATATGGGCTGATACAGAGATTATTCATTTCCAAATTCCTTCTCTTTTCTCACATGAAAAAAAACATACAATCGAATTAAGAACCTCCTCTTATTTTGAAGTGGGTTAAAAATGAATCGTTTCATTTTCAATTTGCTTGCATTTCCCACCACTATAAATAGATGGCGTTGATTAATAGTATTCATGTGCCGTACCGAATTCTACGTGCGTTGTAGTGGCTATCTCCAAACAGGGGGGTTACTCTGTAGTCCGACACGACGACGAATGTTCGAGCATCGCACGTAAAACTGTACGAATATGCCTAAATACTTTACAAAATTTTCGAACCCTGTATGGTAAGTCGTGATCTTAGACTAAGTTCGAAGTCAATGATAAATTTCATAGAGAGTATTGATTTTGAGAAGTGGATTTTTTAAATCTTTTAAGATGACGTTCTACGTCCGAACATTCGAATGTCATGTTGGAGTATAGAGTAACCCCCCAAAATCAGCAGCTGATGAGTGATTGTGTACTGTCGCTGATTACTTGCTTGTTAACGCGACAAGATAATTAGGATGTGTGCGTTGCAATTTGTCCCAATGTGTCCTATTGTGTGCATTTAGTCTGCACAAATAGCGACTTAGTAGGATGTTAATTTTAACTTAATTAGTTTAATCAATTTTGTGCTACATTAGTGATTTAACTACACTACCTTGGTGGCGTAGTTTTTGAATAGTAAGATTACATCGCTGATGTTTCGGGTTTGAATCCTGGGTCGAGTACAGTTGTATTGATTTTTTCTATTCATTATCAGCCCGGAGTCAGTTGTACGCGATATGGCGATAGACTCGCCTGTCATATCATGGGACGGAACACATATGAAACACATAATAACATATACGGCTAAATATGGGTGTATCGTAACACCGATATCTGTCTTTTGGGAAAAAGGCGTGAGTTTTCATAGTAATTTAACAAATATAATATGTATATAAAATATACCAGGGCAGTAGAGATAGATAGTAATTAGATTGCCTAATTACCTTATATTATTTGGCGTTAGTAATTTAGATGGTTTAAATATATTTGGTAAATTCCTATATCAATGGTTTCAAATTTCGTAGTATAAAATAAATATTCTCTTTTCCCAAGTTTGTATTGATGTCATCAATATTAAGTTTTGGAAAGCATTTTAAAACAATCGAGTACGTTGACCTAATAATTATGAGGGATAATCGTTTTTCGTCACTTAGTATTCAAACATTAAACTTGTTTTACTGGCAACTTGAGATATTCACTGGTGGTGGCTCTCTCATATGTGAGAGGCCATCTGGGTAGGTACCACCGCAATGTCTATGTCTCCCGCCAAACTGCTGTGTAAAACGCACTGTCGTGTTTTGGTTTGAAAGACATTGCGGCAGAGCAATAACTGTTCATATTGTGACTTAACATCTTATGTCTCAGGATGGCGAGCGCAGTGGAATACCAAGCATTGCCTTATAATTCAAGGTACTGTTTGGTTTTGCTCCTGTCCATGAGCTGTCGTATCGATTACCATCACAAACGGCACGCTCGTCTTGCTATTCATAGCAATGACAAAAAATACCGTAAAATTTCTTATGAAAAGCCGCGCTGGGAAAATATTTCTCAATTTTTTTACTGGTTCGATAAACTTCTATAAAGAGAGCTCCGTCAGCGTTTAATGTTTAATAACACTAGAGGTAATTTTACGTGAAAAAATATCAGTCGTCTATTTCCTATTGGCGTATGGCGAAATTTGGAACTTCAACTAATACGATTTATAATATCCAATTAACGCATTGTTTGAGATATGTTTTCATCACATAAACAACAAGAATGTGTATTGGTAATGTAATAGTATTAAAAACATCCAATAGAATAAAATTTGAAGAGAGAAAAACTGTTCCTAGTATTTTGTCAACAGCACTTGAACGTCAAAAGATCGCTGACAATCTGTAAATTCAAAGCACAATATAGTCACTTACAAAATAAGTACATAAATAGTAACCGTTAAAATGTCTTTCGCACAAAATAACATTTCCATTAGGCGGATTATTTTAAGATTTCTTTTTCCAAAGCTATATATTACTTTGAAATGGAAATAATGTTCTTTGGAAGAGCCATAAGTCACCCTCCCGACGTCCGCACAAAGGGTTTCTGTTCAACTGCACTTTTTGTGCCGTATCGCTAATGTTTGTGAGGATTTGTTTAAGTGATATTTGAATTTGTATTTTATGTGATATTTTATTGGATAATAATTCTCTGTTCCTTATTCATTGACAGTTTATAAACCTATTTTAAGTATCGAATCTTTGTCGAATGCTGTTCGCTCACACCGAATTCAAAAGTAGTTCGAAAAGGTTAAACATTCGATAAATAAAATGAGTTTATAAACTGATCTTGAATAAGGTCGCACATCTATATAGGCATTTAACATTCGTCAGAATTTTATTTTATTTCATTCACTACCTTTAGTAAATAGACGAAAAATAGTAGATAGCATATATCTTGTCAAAATCCTGTCTTACAAAGTTCGCTACTCTGATCTCCTACATAAACTCTCTTTTAACGTACCAATTAAATCTAGAAGGTTCAAATACCCGATTACCCCATTGCTCATCAAATTATAGAATGAACTCATATATGGTACGAGCGAGAAAACACTTCAACCTTTGTAAAGAACTAGAACACTTATAAGGAAGTTTTACCTTTCTTTCTTTAAATAAACACTTAGTCACACTTAGTCGTTGAGATATTATTATTATTTTCTTCATGTTTATATTGGTTTTTCACTTGTTTTTTTGTCTCCATGTCTTCTTTGTTTTGATATTTTTGATTGTAAGTTGCTGCAATCGGATTCGTGACAGTGAAAATCTATAATTGGCTTTCCATTAACTTAAAATAAATGTATGCTATATTTGTAGCTGTTGATTTTAACTATGTACGTATGTTTTTTTATTTATTTATTTAATTTATTTTCATGGAAGACTAACAGCTAAAATAATATAGCTTTTACTATCTAATTACCAGAATTATGTCACTACATTATACACCTACAAAGTTTTGGTTTAATATATTTAGCTAGTAGAATATATTTCGGACGGACGCTAAAATATACTTTAGCGCCGGAAGCCTAATTACTAATCCGGTGCAATTAGAAACTAACAGCTAAAATCCATTATAATTAGCTAACAGTTTCCCAAAATATATGACGTACTATCAAGCTGTGGATATAGTTAGGACACTCGGGATCATTCCTGGATATTAAATATCTAGAATTTTTAAGTGGAGTATAAAAAAGCATCTGATCATGAAATTTCATGGTCTTCGTAGGCAATCATGCAGCCCGTTTGGTGGTTATCTGTCATCGCCGCTCATAGACCATCGCAGTGCCAGGGGAACAACACAACCAGGCAATTGGACAAGACATAGCGAGCATTTTTCAAAAAATGATTATCAGCCATTACTTCGATATTGTGTTTATATCCAATATCACTACCAAGTCTAGTATTGCTTGCCAAGTTATTCTTAAAGAAAACTATTATTAATCACACTGGGATTGCAATTGTTCATATCAGAGGCCGAATAATTCTCGCTGATTCCCCATGCCTGGGGCACCTGGGTTATCTGCATATATAATATAGTAGATACTGGGTCCTAAACAAAATCACACACCAAAAGTGGCCGAGGATGCTTATACTTATACATTTGAATTTCGAACTACGAGACGTAGCAAAAAGTCTTAAATGATAATCAACGTCAGGTAAAAATAAACCTTATTCCTTAAAATTAAGATTTATTATATTTTTGGACCATACTGGAATTAAAGAAGACCACACGCTTATTTGTGCTCTTATTTCTCTTGCTGTTTTTAGGCCGTTAATTAGAATCTAGTGAATGTGATCCAAGGTTATCAGTCAAAGTTGGACTATGACTGTGGCGCCCCCAAGCAGTATATGTCACACCTACTAATATGCCCAATGTGCCCTACCTCCCGCACAAGAATGGTCATTACTGAGGCTACAGACGCCGCCTTGACTGTAGCGACCTACTGAACTATGAGAGTGTTTTTTTTTATTGCAATGGCAAGATGAGCATGCCGTTCGCCTGATGGTAAGCAGTAAGCTCAAGGACAGTAGTAAAACCAAACAATACCTGAAATTACAAACCAATGCTTGGTATTCACTGCGCTCGCCATCCTGAGGTATAAGATGTTAAGTCTCAATATGTCCAGTGGTTACTCTGGCTACAACGTCCTTCAAACCGAACACAACAGTGTATTTCCACAGCTTTTTGGCAGGAGTAAAGGACATGGCGGTGGTACCTACACAGATGGCCTCTCACATATGAGAGACCTACCACCAGCGAAGTGTGAAGATATTTTTTGTAATTGATCAATTGACTTGAACGAAGAAGAAGATTCCTCACAATTCACTCATCTCTTTCTTTCTTTAAATTGTTTTGTAGCAATCCTTATTATAGTGCGGTGGCGATAACGTTATGATTCCCTTCAGTCAGATATACATAATAAATGATAATTAAAATCGAAGCCGACTTGCAAAGATATTTTAATGATATCCGAACACTCCCATGATACTCTTGTAATTAAAAAAGAAATATATATACATACCATTACAAGTGCTCATATCTTGTTAACGAATACCATACGGGAACGTGCAGTATTATAGATGAGAGTTATCATATATATTTTTTAAATTCAATATATTCATTAGTTACTCTGGCTACAATGTCCTTCAATTCGAAACACAACAGTGCATTTAAACTCATGTTTGGCGGTAGAAATGGACATTGCGGTGGTACCCACCCAGGCGGCTTCTCATATTTGACAGACCTACCAGTAAACTATGTCTCAGGATGGCGAGCGCAGTGGAATGCCAAGCATTGCTTTGTAATTCAAGGTGCTGTTTGGTTTTGCTACTGTTCATGAGCAGTCGTATCGCTTACCATTAGGCGTAGGGCATGTTCGTCTCACCATTCATAGCAATTAAAAAATAAAAACAGAAAGTATTACCTCGTACCCATAATTATGACTTTACACCTCATCGTATTTCTTTACCTAGTTGATATAGAGTCAAACCATACATTAATTTCGAAAGAACATCGTTGTGTTTTGGGAAAAAATCCTTTTAAAATCTGCACACCTCATCCGGAACAAGTGAGCTAGAGAGAGAATAGCTGGATAAAAGAAATAAGATAATTGTACTACGACAAAGCTAGGTTAACTTAAGCCCCATTTACACAGACAGAGATACCCACGGCCTCTCGAGAATTGTATGCCATTATCGCATGACAGAATCGCCATAGATTATTGAGTTTTACGCTGTATGTATTAGTATCAGCTCATATACGTATCACTGCAGGTCACGGGTCTTTCGCTATCAAGAGTAAGAAAGAAAGAGTTTAGGCCTTATAATAGTCCACCACACTGGCCTAGTGCGGGTTAGCGGACTTTACATACCTGATACAATAGATATTCTTTTAATCGCTATGGTATGCATGTTTGCGATGTTTTCCTTTACCAGTATAGTGTATGGTGATTGGAGATTGACTATTAATACACACATGACTCCAAAAAGTCAAAGATGTGCCCTGGGATTCAACCCCGCGACTCCCATGAACATAATGGCACTCGTGTCTGGTCCGTTTACCAACAGGCCACCACGCACTTCACAATATGCAACTTTTTTATATCCTTATGATAATCTTATGTTCCATGCGAGAAACTCGCCCTATGTAAATGGTGCTTAACTTGTAAAAGTCAGCATAGCAGAAGCTTCTACGTTACAAATAGATGAAGGGATGTTGTTTTATCCTTTGAGGAATGCTGTTAACTTCGCGTTTTGTTTTCAAAAACAAGCATTCTGTTAGCGCGGAACAGTACCACTTTTAATTATAACTTGACTAATAAAGAGAGTAACAATGTGCAAAAACAAGAGCAACTTGATATCGTGAATCTCAGTACCAGCGCCGTGCCTTTCATTCATTTATTTCGTTTCAGTTATTGCATATTTTAGACGTTGAATATTTTATAGACAGTTTTGAATTAACAGTATTTTATAAAAATGTACATCACTTTTATAGTAAAGATGACGTCAAAAATCGACAGAAAATATCGATTCATACTTACTAACCAGTTTTTTATGATTCTGTGCGATACATACGGTGGTCTAAGAATTTGAATATTGGACTAATTAACTTTGCTCAAGGACATCAAGAAACAATCGCAGACCCCTTCGATGTACATATATATTTGATCGAAGGCAGACGCGCATACTGTCATTTTAACTCCTGATTACATTACAATTACAAAGCAATGGCTGTTGTAATATCGTTTACCAAAATTCCAAAAAATACTGCATTTGTAAAAATTCTACTATCTATCAACATTCCTATACAAAAGAATATACAAAATTCAACTCCATTTTAAAATTCTGTCGAAACGAGTTATGAAAATTAAACTTTTTATCAAATGAAATATAATTTATGGAAATTCAACTTCATATCAAAATTCCAATGAAACTATCCCAGTCAGTACTTGTAACTTTAGGAACTATTACAATTGTCAGTCCGTTACACACGATACAGTCCGCGCCATTGAGCGTGAATGTAGGCGGCGATGTGTGCTCTATTTGTGTTGTAACTGTCAATACGCACAGATATGGATGAGTTCAAAAGGATTTGTTTAACACTTCGCGCGGTGCGGTGGAGTCGCTTTGTTATGTCGAATATTGTGCTATAAAGTATTGAGCATATGATATAAATACTTACACTTACACGGTACACCCAACAGTCGCTTACACAGTCCTGATCCCACACTAAAATCGAGTCTTGTGTTGTGGGTATTAGGAACTACGAGAGACTTTTCCGTCTCGCAAACACAAAGTAACACCATGTCAAAAGTATCATCAAGTCTGTAATAACATCATGAAAGAAGATAAATTGGGCAAACTGTAAAGGAATAGTGGCATTGCTACTTAAATTCTTAGAGTAACAATCATTAATCATATATGAATATGTAGAGCCAAAAGTTGTTGAAGCTGAAATTAAATACCCATTTTAATGTTGATGCCATAAGGTTATTATTAAAGAAACATTCCATCCATCAGCCAAAGGAAGTCCACTGCTGAACATAGGCCTCCCCCAATGATTTCCACAGAGACCTGTTGGAGGCAGCCTGCATCCAGCGACGTCCCGCGACCTTTACCAGGTCGTCTGACCACCTTGTGGGTGGACGTCCTACGCTGCGCTTTCCGCTACTTGGCCTCCATTCGAGCACTTTCTGATCCCAACGGTCATCAGTTCTCCGCGCTATGTGACCTGCCCATTGCCACTTCAACTTGCTAATCCGCTGGGCTATGTCGGTGATTTTAGTTCTCCTACGGATCTCCTCATTTCTGATACGATTTCGTAGGGAAACCCCGAGCATAGCCCTCTCCATAGCTCGTTGAGTGACTTTGAGCTTCCTAATAAGGCCCATAGTGAGAGGCCACGTCTCGGGGCCGTAAGTCATCACTGGCAACACACAACTATCGAAGACTTTCGATTTAAGGCACTGAGGTATTTTGGACGAGAAGACGTCGCGTAGTTTCCCGAACGCTGCCCAACCGAGTTGGATTCGACGATTGACCTCTCTCTCGAAGTTGGACCTGCCTAACCGGACCACTTGTCCTAAATAGACATATTCGTCAACAACTTCAAGAGTCGAGCCCCCAACACCTATGGGGGTGGGCACAACATGGACATTCGACATGATCTTCGTTTTGTCCATGTTCATTTTAAGACCCACCTGTTGGGAGACTCGATTGAGGTCTTGGAGCATAGTGCTAAGGTCTTCCAGCGATTCTGCCAAGACTACAATATCGTCGGCAAACTGAAGGTGAGTGATATACTCGCCGTTGATGTTGATGCCAAATTCTTTCTACTGCAAGAGCTTGACGGCTTTTCCAGCGCGGCAGTGAACAGTTTCGGAGATATGACATCTCCCTGTCTCACGCCTCTCTGTAGTGGAATAGTCTTCATGCTCTGATCTTGTACTCGGACCGACATGGTGGCGTTGTTGTATATACACCTCAACACTTCGATGTACGGATAGAAAAGGAACATTACTGTAAATGTAAAGGTTGTACAAAGGTTTACCGAGGCCATAAATCATGATATCTTACGTTTCCCGTGCCGGCGCGATGAGGTGAGAAATGATAATGCGGTTTCTTATGAATTTATTCTGCTCTTTAGCCCATCTATCTCGAATTATATGTTACATTCGTTAATATTTTTTCTTCTTTTATTCCCTCAAATTTACTTGGCAGGCATTAAAAAATCTAATAAACTATGCTAACGTAGGAGTTATATTTTACATTTATTAATATTTTTTCCTTATTTTTAACCGACTTCAAAAAAAGGAGGAGGTTCTCAATTCGACTGTATGTTGCTTTTTTTTTTTATTTTTTTTATGTTTGTTACCTCATTTCTCTGTACTGTGTGAACCGATTTCGATCATTCTTTCTTTGATTGAAAGCTGATGCTTGTCGTTTGGTCCCATAAAAATTTGGTGAAGATCTGATGAATATCTTCGGACCTGGAGAGGGGAACTCCTTAAAATTAAGGAGAATTGCAATGGTTCTTTTTGCATTACGTTCATTAGAAAAGTTAAAATACAGTAAGAGAGGGAAAAGGGGGTAGGGGTGAGGGGGGGTGGGTGATAAAATTAAAATACACGTAAATTCTAATATCTTCGGCAGCTTTTAAGCGATTATAGTGATTTCTTTTTCATTGGAAAAAACGTATTGACAGGTTGATCCCAGGAATACGACATGAAGATATGATGATTATGTTCGGACCTGGAGAATAGAACTCTTCAAAATTTAGTAGGATTCCAATGGTTCTTTTTGCATTAAGTTCATTATAAAAGTTAAGCTACATTAAGGGAGGGAAAAAGGGGTATGGGTGAGGGGGGGGGGGGGGGTGATAAAATTAAAATACACGTAAATACTAATATCTTCAGCAGCTTTTAACCGATTTTAGTGATTTCTTTTTCATGGGAAAGAACGTATTAACAGTTTGATCCCAGGAACACAACATTAAGATCTTATTATCATGTTCGGACCTGGAGAGTAGAACTCCTCAAAATTTAATAGGATTTCAACAGTTCTTTTTGCATTGAGTTGAGTATAAAAGCTAGGCTGTAGCCTAGCTCAACTACTGTAGTAGTTGAGGGACAAATAATAAACATGTGTATGTATGTATGTATGTATGTATATATATATGTATTAATTATAAATAATTCGTCTATAATTCTTATTTTACTGGAGCTTGTTTCCTTTATTTCCTAGACTACCCCTCTCTTCTTCTCGTTATCTCGTATCCATCCAAAGGTTGTCTGTAAGAAATAGCCTAGAGCGATAAGACCGCCTTCTGTACTTTTTATTGTATGTTATATGTTAATGTTGTCCTCTTTATGTGCAGTTAAGAATAAATAAATAAATGTGATAGGTGGCGAGCCTATCACCATATCGGGCACAAATTCCTGTCTCTGGGCTGATAATGAATAGAAAAAATCCAAATTCACTTTGCTCAACCTTGGATTTGAACCCGAGACCCCTGCTTTACTACGCCAGCGAGGCAGTCAATTTCAGATTGTTTAGTACAAAATATATTTTAGTTATATCCATTTTCGTGTAAATTACAAAACTCATTAGCATTCAAAACACTTGCTTGCAAAAATTTGTAACAACGTATTTGCATACGATAATATCCAACGAACAACTTCGCTTGTTGTTGTTAACAGTTCCAAATTCAAACTTTGTACAAACATTTTTGTACACTTCTGGAAACTTCTGGAACAATTAGGCCTAGTTTCCAATCGTACATACTCTAATTTGAAAAGGCGTGGTTGGTTAAACGCTGTGAAACGCGAGGCTACAGGTTCGAACCCGAGGCCTAAGTGTTGTGTCGATACCATGTTACAACTGCGCCATACAGGCAGTATATATGACTGTTGAGTGTAGGGATTTTGATCAGCCCAACGTGCAATTAGGTACGGGATTTCTCTGTGATAGAAAGCGCCATTGCAAGAGTTTAAGACACCGAATGTTGTGTTGTGCGATAGCGGAGCTTATATACCATGGCATCTATTGTTTCAATCTCTATAATATGCAAGTTACCGCATAAGTTTTCCCTTAACAAAAAACATACAGGGTATAATAGTCACTTTTTACGGTTAATATGTGTAACATTGTAGTAGAATACAATTATTAATATTTATCGGCTCGTTTGCTATACACCACGTCTTCACACCCCGTTCCGTCCTCCACGTCTATGATCTATCTCCTTCTATATCTATCTCACTCACCCTTGGTACGCGTAGTGTATAGTTCGAGACGACAGATGCTAAGAGTATGAATTTATCAATACACTACACAGGGTATATCCAGGCTGCGGCCGAAGACAAAGCCAGGAAGTGGTTATAGACGCAATATAACAAAAACATGCAAAAAAACGTCAATTTCTTTCTTTGAATTTTTTACCCGGTGGTAATTTTAGTGACTACACACATTGCAACTAATGACTATTTAAATATCTTCGTGTTTGGATGGTAAATCTATAGTTTTTCCAAAAATAATTATGTACAGTCAAAAACTGTGGATTTATCACTTATAATAGGGGGATTATTTTTCCGTCCCAAATTTTAATTTCAAACTCATTTTCATGCAAAATCTCCAATTTTCACAATTGAATTTAACCTGTCAGTTTGACGTGTGGTTAATTTGACTGGATCATGTTTTGTTTTTTATATATAGCAACTACCAGAGAAAATTTTCAAAAAATTATCAGTATAATACCATGTAGGTTGTACCACGTGACGTCGAATGGTGCAATTCTATTGGTCGATATTTGGGTCGGAAAAATAATCACCCAAACACGATGATATAAAGAACATTGGTAAAATCATTGTTAATGCAATTCGTAAGCGTCTATAAATTTCATGTATAAAAATATTAATAATTAATTTTCAAAGTAATTTTGGTGCCTAGCTCACGGCGTACCTAAGCCTGAATTAAGAAAACACATTATTCGTAAAACTCTATTGATATTTGCCTTAATTTTATTGGAGAGGCGTTATGTCCTTTCAATGTTGCCATTTTTAAAATATATGCTTGACTGGCTTTTGCATTATCTTTATCAGAAAATTAATGTAAAAAAATAGTGCAGAGAAGTGAGAACAGAAAATAATCACTGATTAATTAATTAAGGAATAACAATTTGCTTCTGTCGCCCGAAAGCGCTATTGTGCAAACAATAATATATAGTTGTCTCCTCCTTCCTTTTTATTTCATTGCACATGATATTACTATTATGTAGATTAATGAAATAAATAAGTACTCGATGTTTAAAATGCGTGTAAAAATATTTTTTTACTTTTATTTGTGGGTCGTAACTTTGCCTCACGCCAATATAAATGGGACAAAATAACATTAACTACCCACAGAGTTTGACAAGATATAGAAAATCTGTAAAACTTTAAAGTGGAATATCTTTTTTCCTAGGCTTGCTACAATAGAAAATCTTAAGAAATAATTGTTAAGAAATTCGAAATGTATATTTGAAAATATTTTTCATCTCAATACACACAAAAAAAATTACAACAAAAAAATGTATGGAGGTTTATCATTGTTCTTTAATCATCATTAGTTGCATTCTGTGTAGTAACTAGTAACTAAATCTACCACCTGGCTTTGTTTTCGGCACAATCTAGATACACCTTACATAATTACAGTCAAATTATATCAAAGTAATAAGTATGCTAGTTTTTAGCAAACAAATATTTTCCTACATTTTTATTTATGATTCTTTAATCATTGTACATTTTTAACTTTTGGATTGGATGTTTTTCGCAGAACTCGATCCAATTGGAATTTCCCTTAAAGGTTTCAGAAGCCATATTGCACTTTGACAAATGCTTTGCGATGCTGGTAATTTTTCCGTCAGTAAAAATATGGACGTTCATTCTGTCACTCACAAAAAATAGTTAAGTGCGAATCGGGTTCGCGTACAAAGTATTCCATATGCTTAATATTTCAGGCTATACGATTTTATGAGTAATTCACACGAGAGTTCGATTGAGAGCGGTTAGACAATATAGTCCAAGACGTTCACCTTGTGCGGGTTGGCGGACTTACATACCATAGAAATACTTATAAAACACTATGATATGCAGGTTTCCTCACAATATTTTCCATCACCGCTTTAGTGACGCTTATTGAATACCATATAACATAAATTAATAAAAATAATAGAGAAATATTACAAATACCACCAATTGTTCACCAACTGGATCTTATATCTTAGAGCGATCTCTTACAAATAACTATATCGCAATATAGTAGGACATTATAGAATAAAAATAGGGTGTTTGCTGTTAATTTAGCCTTTTTATAAAATAAAAAAAAATAGGTATTTTCTTATACTCTTTAGGTTTCATTCAAGGCCTTATTCTCGAAAATGTTGTACATTTTACTTTTAAATTCAGTGGGTTGCCATAACAGGATTTTCACATTAGGCCGAATTACATCCGTGTTTATAAATAAAATCGTAAATATACCAAATAATCTAGTCAATTCCATAGCTATGGCCTAAAGTTAAACTCTCAACCATCCCAGTTTATTAATACGACCCTTCAAGGAAACCAAAACATACGACAAAAATAAATTACAAAGAACATAGATATTTAATTCCTTACATTATTATTTTTTCTTTGATACCCACATTAATGATTCATACTAAGCAAAAATCCGATATCTACAGTTCTAAAAATAAAAACAATAGCATGAGAGACGACTTAGGCTCGCTAATAGGGTACCGATGCCGCAGAACTAAAAAAGATTTATGTAAAGCATCAAAAGAATTTCTGCCGTGGAACGTAATCGAGTCGCTAGTCCGCGGAGGCAATCATATTTCAGCTTACACTTCTTCTTTGATGTCCAACCCCCTTTCGACCGCTCAGTAATGTAAAATAAAATGTAGCCAACGATAATATTATTTTATTGGTCTATTTTTCCGTCGACTTTCGAGAGAACATGATATGTGTGAATAACATTTGGGGTTGGATTTATGTCGGCTTCGCACGTTTGTCCCAATTCTATTTGTCTAATGTGTGGATAAAAAACAATTTGAAATGATTTATGTCTTTCTTTCCTTCCTGAGCTAAGCATATTATTATATGTTGGTTTAAGAAGTCATAGCTTTGTTGTCACCAAAACCTCGCTCCGAAAGGTAATTCATATTTATTTCGCACAGCTATGAGTTTTAAGATGTTCCCCTCTCTGTGTAATGTAAGATTTTCCGTCGTAGCGAGAAAAAGTTTTATTAGCGGCCACCAGTATATCGATTTACAAATTCAAACTGTCATTAGTCAATCGACACTCAAACTGAAAAACATGGCTGCATACATTTTACTACTTTGGAAGTGTCTGTCGTGCAAACTATTCAGTTTAGAAAAAATGATATTAGAAACCTCAATAACATTTTTGAAGACCTATCCATAAATACCCCATACGTATGGGTTTGGGGTTAAGTATCCCCAAAATTTATTGTTTTTTTTGTGTGTCAATTTTAACGTGATTCACAGAATACATCTACTTGCCAGCTTTCAACAGTACAGTTCTTACAATTTCGGAAAAAAAGTGGCTGTGACATACGGACGGACAGAAAGACAGACAGACATGACGAATCCATAAGGATTCCGTTTTTTGCCATTTGGCTACGGACCTCTAACTTGAGCAAACATCAGCGAACGTGTAACGCGGTCGTTATTGTTTTGTTTCTGAAGCATTCAGCACAAGGATATTTGAATGCATATCTTTGAATTACAGAGGGGATAAATTCCCAGAATTACGCCATCAAAAAATTCAAAATGTTGATGTATTGTGAAAAAACACGGAGGAAAAAAATGTTTTCCTGAGAGGGTCGTTAATGTTCATCAGTTTTAATGTCAAAACATTTTATTTCATTTATGATTTGAATGTTGGCGGATCATCCATCATAATATTTTATTTTTCTTCTTTTCTAGGTTCTTTTAATTTAACTTAAATATGACAGTTAAATTCACGGCGTAGCAGGTTCATAAATTACAGGGCACACCTTTGACTTGCGTAAGGCTGAGTTGCACAAACTGATTTATCAATACCTTTAACTTTGAAAATGTCCATCTCATACATTTGAGATGTATTTGACATTGCCAATGTATGTGATTTACATTTTAAGGTTGAAGGTATTGGTAAATTAGTTTGTGCAACTGAGCCTAAGTTATGTGTGTATTGATAGTCAATCACTATGAACTATAATGGTGAAGGAAAACATCGCGAGGAAACCTTGCATATTATAGCGATATCTAAGAATTTCTATGGTATGCAAGACCCGCACTAGGCCAGCGTGGTGGATTATATGGCCTAATCACTCTCAATCGTGCTCTCGAAAGTAGATGAGGCTAAGCCGTACAGTGGGATGTATGTGTACTTGTACAGATGACAGTTATCAATGACAGTCAGCAATGGTTTAAAACATTCTAAATAATTTATTATAAAATCCAGTGTACATATAATTTGTTCGCCTCCTCTGACGAAAATAATAATTGAAGTTGAAGAATTGAAAGGGCGAGTGGGCATTGTTGGGCTAACAGCGTTATAGACTCTGTACAATAAGTATTTACCTATTTATTAAAAGTTTGTATTGTAATTGAAAGGTTAACAAGGACACTATTTTTCCAAATTAAATGTTCTAGAAGTTAAAAACTTCAAGTAAACTTAGTTATTCACTTTCTATAATGCTATAATTGTTAAAGTAGCAAGAACTAAGAATGTACGTGATGGCCTGTTGGTAAACGAATCAGACGGGGCTACCAACATGATCACAGTAGTCGCGGGTTCAAATCCCGGGGTCAATCACCCCGCACCATAACAGTAAAGGAAAACATACCATTGCAATTTGTAAGAATTTCTATGAAAATGAAAATGAAAATGAAAATAATTTATTGAATCCATTAAAATGTTCAATATCATTTAGATTCAGTCATTTTTTATCTACCACCCGGTTCGGAAAGCGGTTTTCACTAGAGAAGAACGTGCAAGAAACTCTAGTGTTGCTCTTTTCAAAACCAGTTTACAATGTAGGAATTATTACAAAATTTACAAGTTGGTTTAATCAGAGCAGTTCATTAATAATTTGTTGTAAATTTACAAAAAAATATTTTTATATGAATATGTTTATGTTATAATTACTACGGCCGAAAGTAGCGAAGTCACCCAGAACGAAGAATCAGTATACTCTTTTTCGCCAAAGCAGCGAATAATTGCGAAAGCCTTATGTAATCCATTAATTAATCCGTTACAATGTAAGCAAATCGGATAGACCAGTCTACGCAAGCAGCACCCGTTCACGAGTATGACGCATGTGCCAGCCATCGGCCTCCTCAACCATGCTATAGGGAAGTGACCGACCCGGCACACGACGCCACCGCAAGCATAGACTTTTTAGCGAGCATGACATACCCAATCACTTACACAGCAAAACAACTGCAAAAGTTACTTAATTTGAATGATATTATACAGAGCACACCAATACCTCCGCTCCGAGATACTACACATTTATTTAATTTTATTCTATTCCCAAGCCTTGTTATCATCTAGATATTCAGAAATTTTATAATATGCTTTATTGCATAATTTTTGCTTGATAGTTGATTTGAATTTTGTAATCGTTAAGGCTTTAATATGACTGGGAACTTTGTTATAAAAATGTATACAGTAACCCTTAAAAGATTTGCTGATTTTGTGGAGCCTAGTCTTATGAGTAGCTAGATTATTCTTATTCCTAGTATTTTTGTTATGAATATCGCTAACGAAAACTTTCTTTATTTCTATGAACATAAATTAAATTTTCAAAAATATATTGTGATGCTACTGTCATTATATTTATCTCTTTAAATTTTTCTCTAAGAGAATATCTGGACCCTAGCGAATAAACTGATCTTATAGCTCGCTTTTGGAGAACAAAGATGGTATTAATGTCAGCAGCACCACCCCACAATAAAATTCCATAACTCATCAGACTATGAAAGTAGGCAAAATATACCAACCGAGCTGTATCAATATCAGTCAATTGGCGAATCTTACCCACCGCAAAGACTGCGGCGCTCAGCTTTTTAGCTAGAGCGACTATGTGAGAGCCCCACTGAAGTTTGGGATCTAAAGTGATTCCCAAAAACTTAGTTGTATCCACAAGGCTCAACTCATCCCCATTCAAATTAATGTTAGCATTAACTTTTTTGACATTAGGTGTCACAAACCTTATACATTTAGTTTTTTGGCTATTTAATAACAAATTGTTAATGCTAAACCAATGTACTATTTTTGAGAGGGTGTGGTTTACGTCGTCAATATCGGGATTACGTCGATTTACTTTAAAAATTAGTGAAGTATCATCAGCAAACAACACTACCTCACAGTTGTCCCTTATAAAAAAATGTAAGTCATTAATGTAAATTAAAAATAGAAAGGGTCCAAGAATCGAGCCCTGTGGAACTCCCATAGTTACGGCAGACCCAGGAGATCTTATTCCGTTGACATCAACACTTTGGACCCTATTGCTCAAATATGATTTGCATAATTCGAGAGCAATACCATTAATTCCGTAGTGGCTCAATTTCCTGATAAGTATATCATGGTGAACACAATCAAATGCTTTGGATAGATCACAGAATACACCCAAGGCATCCTGTGAATTCTCCCAAGCATCAAATATATTACCTATAAGCTCCACACCATGGCCACATACCACTATGGTATGTGAAGTCCGCCAACACGTACTAGGCCAGCGTGGTGGATTATATGGCCTAACCACTCTCAATTGTACTCTTGATTGTAGGGGATGCCCATGCCCCGCAGTGAGACGTATATAGGCTGAGACAGATACAGATCGCAAGAACAATCACTCAAGAAATCTTAAAAAATGTAAATCACAAATCCAATAATCTAACAGTCAAATAATTAATTTGTAATATTAAAAAATCAATAGTGTCTATAATATTATAATAAAATAAAAAATACACAGTAACAACTAACGATAGTATAAGAAACTAGTTACTTAACGATCGAGGTATAAAAGTATCCAATCCAACAATGGAACCGGTTCTCAATCGCCCCGACACAAAAAAAAAAAACTTAATTAAATTGTGCTATTGAAATGTTCAACTTTGCAATTTCCGAGATCTTCAGAAGCCTTGATCGCTGTGCTTTGGCGGAATTGCTTCTTAGTTTATGTTTTATGTTATTTAAATGGATATTTTGTAATAAATTTAATTGAGAAATTAATGATGTGACGGATTTTATAGATTTTTTTTTCATGATGCGAACGTAACCTTTGTCTTTGACTTTGACTTTGACTTTGGCACAACGGATTGACGAGTTGAACCGCCGTGTTGTATGTTTGAGTATTCTGACTTTTCGAAGTTGTATTCATACTGCGGCTAAGAAGTTCAGAAAATCCACAGGAGCTTGCTTGTTAAAAACTTCGCTTTAAATGGGAGGTCGCTAATTGAACTTTTTGTAGATAAATATTTTTAAGTCCTAAAAATATGAATGCAAGCTGCATTCTCTATCTATTCTATTTTTCACAGGTATTTGTCTCGAGTCTGGGCGTTTGTGACGCCAACATTTCTCTCGCAGTTCCTGATACCCACGACACAAAACTAGATCCTAGTGTGGGGTCGGATCTATGTTGGATGTATTTATTATCGAATTATTTTATGTACAGATGCTGTTTTATTTACATAAGATCACTTGACAACCCTATTTACTGTAGAATTAACTGGCGTCTCAAGCGATCTCAAATCACTTACCGCATTAATATCAATAAATACTTCATGACAGACGGCGTGATTGCCATATTCGTAATATACGGATAAGCTGGGATCTGACAACCCTAATTGTCGTGACTCGTAATATGCTTATTGAACCGATCCATTCAATTACACTCATGGATGTA
Source organism: Hyles vespertilio (assembly GCA_009982885.2). Lineage (NCBI taxonomy): Eukaryota > Metazoa > Arthropoda > Insecta > Lepidoptera > Sphingidae > Hyles > Hyles vespertilio. Next base: position 5,182,497 of record CM042807.1, read on the forward strand.
ATAAGTACATGTTTTATAGTTTAGCTGCTAGTCATTCACCACGTGTAAGACTATAAACCGTAGGCCCAGGGTTTGTTTCAAGTGTCAGGCATTCCAATTTGTAAGGGCTTAATTGGAAATGTACTTGTGACATCTTTACTCATTCTTATCTACATAGATGAGAGTAAGTAATAAATTCAACGATAAATTGCAACTAAAAATCACGAGCGGCAACCTTATCAAGAAATTATCCCTTTCATCGCGAAGAAAGTTCACATCGGATGAAAGTGTTAACGTGAAGATAATAGAGCGGTGCGGGCGACGGCGATCATTTATCAAAAGTTACAGTTACTTCGACAGCCTTTATTGAGCCACTAGAAAAGGGGAGGGTAGGGGAGCTAAGCACTTGAGCAATAAGTCTGTCTGGATTTGTATCAGCCCATATACGTCCCAATGTAGGGCACGGGCCTCCTCTCAATCGAAAGTACGATTGAGAGTGGTTAGGCCATATAATAAAATCTGGATCTTGTACTATTGGAGTAAGCGAGCTCCGTAGTAATACCAATCTAACTGAAGATCCCAGGATACATCTCTGACTTTTCGAAATTGGATGTATATTATCAATTTCCTGTCGTTCCCATCGCTAAGCTGTGATTGCCGGTAGTGACTTGACTCACTTTTTCCTGCTCCTAGATTTCTTTCCCTTCCCCCACCTATTTCGGGATCCCAAGAACATACCTACGATCTAAGTCTTGTAGATTTCCATGGCCGGTGGAAATCACTCAGCAATTTAGCTGTTTGCTCGTTTATCTATACAATGAAAAATCAACGCAGGACGCTGGTTCTATAATAAAATGAAATACTTCAATGAAGTCTAACAATAATTTTATTACGGAGATATGTGTCATATAAAATATTACGTATTAACCGAGATATATTGGCCGAGAGTCCAATAAGTCAAGGGCCTCGCGTCCCAAATGTCCGATATGATATTTTGCTGACCACACATTTTGTCAGTACTCTCAGGTGAAAATTGAATATTTTTTTCGTAGAAATTGTTGAACAGGTGTACGCTTAATTAATAGACTATCCGTAGATGAAAATAATGTGAAAGCTAATTGGTTTTTCACCAACATTTACGATCGTCGCTATGCTAGTGAATACGAATATATATCTACTACTAACTTCAACTGTTCCTCTAGTTAGTATTTATCTGAAAATAACTTTGGTGGTTATAAGTGTAGGTATTAGAATACTTGCCAATGCGTCCAGCTATTGCAGAGGCCGGAATTCGTCCTACTTCCACCAAACAATAATTTAGCACAGCATCTTTTTAACTAATATTATACAATAAGGTACACAAAAATTCTTACTTAAATAAAACGACTCGCAGATGTTTTATGGTTAAACATCTGCAGTCATATTTTAAAATGAAATGCGTGTTTAAATAATGTTCAAATCACAACTAATAAGCGTGTTATTTTAAAAGCTAAATATAAGTTGGCGTATTGCAACCGCTTTAAAAGCTATATCTAAGTTGGCGTATTGCAACCGCCACATAACCATTCATTTGATATGGATAAACCTATAGTGATTTAATTTATTTTTTATTTATACCAAATCGACCTTGCAAACTAACTTCCCAGCAAGTCCTAATCTCACAATTTAATGCAGTTGGTGAATATATTGAACATGAATGTACCACCTGACCACCTAAACAACATCAATTCTTTTAAAAATTATCTGAAATGAAACATACAGTGAAATCTCCGATGGAAATATAGAAGACATGACCTCAGGGAATACGATCCTTAGAAGATCTACGAAACTAATAAGTATTAGGGTAGTTGATTCCAATTTTTTTAATTATATTTATCAAAACGTATCCATAGCTATGTTCTAATAAACAAAGAAATTTATAAATCCATTCAGAATGAAACAAGTTAGAAACGTTTTAAATCTTGTAGTGGGAGTAGCAGAAAAGAAATGCATAACAACGGTAGTGACGTCACTAGAGTTATTATACATTACAGTGTGCGCGTGTCAAAGAGACAGCAAGATATCCCCACTACACCCTTAATCTTTATTTTTAAATATTAATATTTACCTTATGTTACAAGCTACTCTAATACTTTTTGACAGGAATGCTTTATCTTTAACGTATTTGTGTTTGTAAGCGAAATAATACCAAAAATCGATAATAGTCAAATACCATATTGTTCCATCAATTCCATTCAAAACCACCAAACACCTCCGACCAAAATATTTTCAAACACATTCACAGCCCGCACTGAAAGCCCATTAATTATTTACCGAGCGACATAATTTACGCGGTCGCAACTAGATTCATCAATAAATCAGCCGTACAAATCCATGGTATATATTTTATGTAATAACACGCCATCCCGACTATACTGCCGGTGTAAATATTGGATGGGGAGGGACCATGGACGACGAGCTACAAAGGTGGGAAATAACGTTTTATCTTAGAGTATGTATAATATAGAGGGAGCGCTGGTATTTCAAAAGCGTAGATAAAAATTGTGGTGCCGGGCCACCTTTTTCTGTTCTCCTATTGGCTGATATTTGACAGGTTGTCCAACATGACACGAATTACTTGGAAAATAAAATAAATAGTTTAGATTTATTTATTTCCACCAAACTCTTTATAAAATGATAAAAGGTAAATATACTTTCTGTTATCAAAGGAATTCATTACAATTTGTTGTTAAATAATTAGTCCAATTTTCACTAATATAGGCTAGCTACCAACATGCATCATCATCATCATGATATCAGCCACGGGAAATCCACTGCTGAACATAGGCCTCCCCCAAGGATCTACACAATGACCTGTTGGAAGCGGCCTGCATCCAGCGACTTCCTGAAAATATCTACGTTTTTTAAGACGCAAATGTATGACAGCACTCCCTCTATATTATAATTACTCTAAGGTTTTTATACAGCGACTTCATACACAATGCAACAGAAAAATAAAAAAAGCGAAAATTTTTTTTTGTTGTATTTTTCCTATGGATATATTTGGGTGGTAACTAGGTACATTTATTCGTAAAATAATAGTGTATAGCCTTTTATTTATAAATACTCTAAGGTATAATAGAGTTTAAATTATTATTTTAGCAAAAACTATGGATTTACCACCCAAAAATTACGATATTTAAAAAATCATGAAAAATAATTGTCGCGTTTCTTTGCGAAATTTTTAGTTGCATTGTGTTTGTAGCCACTAAAACTACCACCCGGCTTCGTTTTCGGTAGCAGTCTTGAGATACCCAGTATACTTCTCATCGCAAAAATTAAAATACATTTTTCTGATAATCGTTAGAAAACATAAGCGAGGTCTTTCGATTTATCTGATGAGAAGTGTAGTACTCTATTTGTGTGTGTGTGTTTTTTATCAATAGGTCCGGCAAACGAGCATACAGGTCACCTGAGGGTAAGTGATTACTGCCATCCATGACCATCCATAACTCTTGGATCATGAAGGCAGGAGGAGAGCGGGCTGGAAAATGGATGGGAAGAGGATAGCTGTATTTTTTTCCGATAATGGATCTGATTGTAAGTGTTATACGGAGTATCTGCAGGTGAGAGTTGGTTATCTATTGATCGTTGTCTAAAATATTTCAGTTTGCTCGCAAAATGCATATCGGCTATACGCGACACATGCCATATTTGGGGTAGATACCGAAATCGTATTATTATAAAATATGAAAAAATCTTGTATGTCCTATGTCCAGCAGTGGACAGCAACGGGCTGATGATGATGATGATGATGATGCTGATGAAAAAATCTTACTAAACCCCCATTATTAACATTTATCTCTTCCGTTAAGATATATATTATAAAAAAATACCCTCCTATCCTACCTGCATATTTCTAAACCCTCATTACTTTTTTTCAAACAGTTAATATGAAGTACATTCTTTAAAGGTTTTTGGAACCTAAATAACCAAAGAATTGTTTCCTTCTTGTAAAATTACTCCGCACAAATTCTAACTTGATTAAAATGATGTAACAATTTGTCCATCAAGATACCAAAACAATCCTTAACCCTTTCGTAGCTCCTCGTCCAAACCCCCACATAACGCAACAATAACGTAGTCTGACTCTGAACAAAATAAATATTTTCCGACCTTTCGACACAACAGATATCAATTGAGCCCCTATCCCTCCCTGTTTGCACACAAACACGGCCCGTAAAGGGTTGAAAGAGGCACTCTGAAGGGTCTTTATAGACTGGCCACAGTTAATTTAGGGCCAAAACAAAGTTATTTTAACTCAGGTTTGTATGACCCTCGCCGCCGTGCTCGAGAGGCTGTATGTATCAATTTACGTTGAAAGAATTGCTTTGTGGGTTAATTTTGTAAAGGCAATAAGGAATGTCGATGTTTCCCCACTTGACTTCAAATTGATCGGAAATAATATATAAGATTTCGAGGTACGTAATATGTCTATAGTGACGAGTGATTTTTGGTGATAAGTGCGTTCTGTCTCACGATGTGATTGGGGGCGAATATATAAACGTATGGGGTACAAATTCCTGACTCCAACTGTTAATTTATAGAAAAATCCAATAGCACTTTCCATGACCAGGGATTCGATCCCGAGACCTAAAGCGTTGTAATTGTACCGTAGTAAAACAATGCCACTAAGGCAGTACTACTACTTTACGTTTAAGGCAGTCTACAGCTCTACTACTTTACGTTTTTATTTTCTGTTGTACTTTACTGTACTGCATCAGTCTTTAAAAGTCCTACTGCAGCGCACGGGCCTCCTCTACAATTAAATCGAGAGGAAGATAAGGAGTGCTTAGGCCATATAGTCCTCCACGCTGGCCTAGTGCGGGTTGGCGGACTTTAAATACCATAGAAATTCTTACATATCGTTACGGTATACTTAACGTGACCATTTATTTTTTGTATCGGAGCGGGACATCAGTGAGATTCAATAGTAATATTTTTTTTGTGTTTTACAAATTTTTATCATAGAAGATTGAATAACATAAAATAATAATCAAAATCGTAGTTTTGTATTTGTCGGCTGAAAAAAATGTTTCAAACCATTGCATCGGTTCAAGGGCGTAGCCAGCCATGGGCTCAGGGTGGGGCAGAAATCAGAAATAATATTTAAGTAGCAAACTATACCCGTTGTCTCACTCCGGTATATACCTACATAACTGGGGTACCAGTAATGTTTTTCATACAAAATGGTTACACCCTATAGCACCATTTATCTACAGGATATATTAACTGTGTTACCGAAAACGAAGCCGGGTGGCAGTTTAAGTGACTTCAGACTCAATGCAACTAAACATTTTGCAACGTAAGCGACGTACACCCTTTAATTTTTAAAGACGCTATGGTATGCAAGGATTTAAATTATTATTTTAGCAAAAACTATTGATTTACCAGTTACCATCTAAACACGATGATATTTAAAAAATTACAAAAAGTTATCGCAGTTTTTGCCATTTTTTTTATTTGCTGTGTTTATAGTGTGGTCAGCGATGCTCCTATCTAGTATTGGATATAATTGCTATTTCAAATTAACATCACCACCTTGTTATTTTTGAAACCTTAGCATGCTCTATATTTCTGCTATTGTTAATTATTCCCACAAAATTTGTAAACAAAAAAACTGACCATATATTATATTAACCATTTTTCACATCTAAAATGACACATACAAAGTTATTCTAACTGTTCAGTTACTTCTTTCAATGGGTTCGATTTTAAACGTAAAGTTGAAAAGCGATGCATAGTTGAAAGTGGAGAAATTTGGACTCTTTTTTCCAGAAGCTGCCCCACAGGAAATGAACCTGGTATGAGTCCTAAAGGTTCTAAGAAAAACGAGATAGATTTCATGTTAACGACGAATAGACAGATGTTCAGTGATGTCTTTGTGATCAACAGGGTGAAAACTGGCAGTGATCACCGAATGGTTAGGGGCACATTGAATATCAGTGAACAGCATCCCTAGATGAAGTCTACGCCCCGACCTACTCGCGCCCATATCACAAACACCGAGAGCTTTCAACTTGAACTAGCGAATCACGTTGATTGTATAAGACAAAACCTAGCAGTGAACGTGCTAAACAGCGTTGTAGTAGAAGCATTCCATACGATGGAATTAAAATAATTTAGACGTTGCCATAGAGATAGACCACAAAAACCCTCGATCCACACTCTTGACGATATTGTATTGTAGTCTTGTCAGAAACGCTGGAATACTCAACCAAGTCTACCAGCAGGTGGGTCTTAAAATGAACATGGACGAAACGAAAATCATATTGTGCCCACCCTCATCGGAGTTGGGGGCTCGACTCTTGAATTTGTAGACGAATATGTCTATTTAGGACAATTGGTCCGGTTAGGCAAGTCCAACTTCGAGAGAGAGGTCAATCGTCGAATCCAACTCGGTTGGGCAGCGTTCGGAAAACTACGCGACGTCTTCTCGTCCAAAATACCTCAGTGCCTTAAATCGAAAGTCTCCGATAGTTGTGTGTGGCCAGTGATGACATACGGCACCGAGACGTGGTGACTCACAATTGGACTTATTAGGAAGCTCAAAGTCACTCAACGAGCTATGGAGAGAGGGCTATGATCGGGGTTTCCCTACGAGATCGAATCAAAAATGAAGAGATCCGTAGGAGAACTAAAGTAACCGACATAGCCTAGCTGATTAGTAAATTGAAGTGGCAGTGGGCGGGGCACATAGCGCGGTAAAGTGTTGGCCAATGGGGCCAAAAAGTTCTCGAAACAAGGCCACGTAGCGGAAAGCGCAACGTAGGAAGTCTACCCACAAGATGGTAAGAAGACGTGGTAAAGGTCGCGGGACGTCTTTGGATGCAGGCGGCCTCTAACAGGTCACTGTGGAAATCATCGGGAGAGGCCTATGTTCAGCAGTGGACTTCCTTTGGCTGATGGCTGACGGATAATGTGTTTATAGTCACTAAACCCGGTTTCGATTACGGTCGCAGTATTGATGTATCCTGTTATGCATAATTCGAATTGACTAAAAAAAATTCTTATTGCTCACCTTCCTACACTACGAAATCATTCATCTAAAAAATGTGTCTCTAACTTCCTTTGGGCTCTGGGAGTATGCCAATTTGTTCATCAGTCAATTTAGAGGTTTATATTTATCTATAGACTATACTATACTTTATTTTTTTAGATTTGGCCGGTACCTTATAGGCCAGAGCCAGGATGGGGCAAGCGCCCCACCCTGCCCCACCGTGGCTACGCCCATGCATCGGTTTTAGTTTTTAGATGTGTGAAACTCAGTACATTTATTTTTTACATTTATTTTCGTAATCAAAATAATCATCATCATTACTGAGACGCTCTGTTTTATCACTTGTCCATATTTTGATAATGTGAGAATAGCCTCTTTCGAAAGGTGCGTTACTTTCAGGTAGATACATAAAGTACTAAATAATAGTTGGAAAGATTATTAAGTCAAGTTGTTTTTACAAAAGTGTTGGTATATTACGACCCCATATTTTCAGTAGTAGTTCGGTAAGACATTTCGAGCTAAAAATACATTTTAAATGATCGTTTGCAAGAGCGGGACTATGTCGGCCTTGCTGGGGGCAGACTTCCTGAAAGCGGGACTGTCCCGCCCAAAGCGGGACTGTCCCGCCCAAAGCGGGACGTATGGTCACGTTAGGTATACTGTATCAGCCCATATACGTCCCACTGCAGGGCACGGGCCTCCTCTACAATCGAGAATACGATTGAGAGTGGTTAGGCCATATAGTCCACCACGCTGGCCTAGTGCGGGTTGGCGGATTACATACCATAGAAATTTTATAAATCGCTATGGTATGCAGGTTTCCTCACGATGTTTTCCTTCACCGTTTTAGTGCGTGGTGATTGACTATCAATACACACATGACTCCGAAAAGTCAGAGGTGTGCCCTGGGATTCGAACCCGCGACCACCGTGAACATGTTGGCAGTCGCGTCTAGTCCGTTTACCAACAGGCCACCACGCACTTAGGGTACAGTATACAGTTTTCCTGAATATGTTTTCCTTCACCGTTACAGTGCGTGGTGATTGACTATGAATACACACATGACCAGGGAAGGACAGTGGTGGGCCCTGGGATTTGAGCCCGCGACCACCGTAAACATATTGGCGATCGCGTCTGGTCGGCTACCAAAAGGCCACCACGCATTATCTTCTTTTACTAGTAACTAATTGGCAAGCACCTTGATATGTGATGCAATGCCGGTTATTTGTATCCAATAATATAATATCTAAAGGATCAAACGGAAAAACAATATCCTAAACCGAAATTTAAGGGTTATAAGTCAAGACATTGAAAATCGGATTGGTCTTTTGGGACGCAATTATGTCATAACAACGGGTCGAAAAGGTTGGAAGGATGCGTGTAGCAGTTATTGAATGGTTCAAGTTGATGTAAGTTAATTTTGGTAATTAACAAGATCCTTACATTTGGGTTGATGGTGTGTTAATATGGCATGACAAAACTTGACGATGGGTTTAATCTCCCTTTATTCACACACACACACACACAAGACTCAGTCTTAGTGTGGAGTTGGGACTATTTTTGTGACTGTTGGGTGTTATTTATTTTGATATATCGCCAAATAGTCTTACTAAGATAAGCTGAAATGCTACGTTTTAGAATAATCGTCTCTGTGCGTGTATACAATAGAAAATCTTAGAGGTTTAACTATATATAAAGTAACATAATAATGCAGACAGTATACTTAAAGCGAAGTAAAACACTCGGTCTTATGTATAAATACTTTTAAAACTCATTTTAGATATTGTATGTTTTGTCTTATTCGTTCAAACTGAATTTAAAAAATCGTTCGAAAGGAACAAAATATTCGATATTTAAAATGCTTTTTAAAACTCTATGAATAAGGTAGTTAATCACTACATAGTATAAAACAATGTCGCTTCTCGCTGTCTGCCCCTATGTATGCATAGATCGTTAAAAATACACGACGGATTTTGATGCGATTTCTTTTAATACATAGAGTAATTCAAGAGGAAGGTTTATATGTAAAATATGTACATATTATTGTAGAGAAATATATTCACAACCGGGCGAAGCTGGGCCGGGCCGCTAGTAAGTAATAATCATCCGTGAATTAAGACACATCTAATTTTCCAAAACATTAATATACATACACAGAAAAACCTACGTGCCGACACTGCTAAAATCATAACCCTAATTTCACCGTGGTCGGGTAAAAAACGTCCGTAGTACGTGCCCACTATTCCAAACACATACCGACATGACGCAGCTTCCGGTCTCATCTACAAAATTGTGCTCGCGCGCTGAATACTTCATCGGAAGTCCAATGTGGAGCAAAAATATCATAATTCAATATCACAAAATTCTCACAAATAAATGAAATATCAGATATAACTATAGCTTTTGTGGAGGTATAAAATATTAAGGTTTTTGGATGTTGGTATATTTTTTATGACAGCCTCAATGGCGCAGTCCGGGTTCGAACCCCGCACTGAGACAAATGTTTGTGAGAACTAAAAGAATTATTTTTTGGTCTCGGTATTTCTGAGCACGAAAAGTCTCGAAGTTTCTGATACCCACGACACAAGACTCGATCTTAGTGTGGGGTCAGGACTGTGTATGTGACTGTTGGATGTATTTTTTTATTATTATTTATGATATTATGCTGTATTATTTATGCAACAGGGTGGATACCCTGTTAACATAGGTGGATACCTATGTTGGATGCAAATGAAATGCCAATATAAGTTTGTTGGTAGTGATAACCACAGTTGCCAAGTTATTAAAACGCTGGTTTTATACCGAGAGGCCGTGGGCTCAATCTTCGCACCGAAACACATGTTGGTGAGATCAACGAACATTTGTTTCGAGTCTGGCTGTTCGGAGTCAGAGTCAGTCAGAGAAAGTCTCGTAGTTTCTGATTCCCAGGGCGTGAGAACTTTACCCCACTTACCCCACTACTTAACACCAAACTAGCGTGGGGTTAGGGGAGTTACTTTATACTCTGACACGAACTTCGAATGTTTGGACGTTGTTCGTCAACATTTTAGATACATGTTTTGCACTTCTAAAAATCAATACTAGGTATTTATTGTCTATGAAACTTATTAGCTAAGAACTTAGTCTAAGATTACGACGTACGAAGCAGGATTCGAACATTTTGTAAAGTAATTAGGCATATTCATACAGTTTTTGGTGCGATGTTCGAACATTCGTCTTCCAATCGGAGTACAGAGTAACCCCCGAGTATTTATAGCGTTAACCAAATCAAGGAAATATGTATGAACGTTGTCAGTTGTCCAGAAAAGAACATAGAAAAATGAAAATATAAACTTGGGAACAGCCTAGCGAAGGAAAAGTATCCCAAAATACAGGTGTCGTAACCCTGGAAATATTTATGTTTGTTTATAGTAGTAAGAGGTGTCGGTTAATCTCATTTTAAAAACTATGTATGTATTCTTAAATATTATCTTACGTTGAATATTGGTTTAGTTATTAAAATTTATTTGGTGTATGAAATACAATATCATAAATAAAAACTTTTAGTTAAAAAAAAATTACATCAATGCTTTTATATCTTGTAAATAAATATTTTCCAATTTTACATCAGTGCTTCCTTTATCAATATAAGATGTAAATTGAATGACAAAATCAACAAAAGTGAAAAAACCGTAAACAAAAGTCCCTAATAAAACATCGCATTCTTTACGCGTATAAATATTTACTCATACAATATAAACGCAATAATGCCAATAACGAAGCCGACACTTATCCGGAAACATTCATCCGGATATGATTTATCCACGTCACGTCAGGGGATGTCTAACCTACTTATATCCGTCAAACTCCGATACATCTGTTGTGAGTACAGTGAGCACTCTTCCTTTTATTGTTTATTTAAGCATTTATAAAAAAGGAAAAAAGGGAGGAGATATAAATATTTGACTAAACCAAAACGGCGAACAAAAACATGGTGCGGAAACTTGCATAAAATGGAGTAAGAATTTCTAGGGTATGTATAGTCCGCCAATCCGCACTAGGCCGGCGTGATGGACTATATGGTTAAGACTATATGGCCTAACCATATAATTCAGCACGCTAGTACTAGTGGTAGGTCGCTCATATGTGAGAGGCCGTCTGGGTAGGTACCACCGCAATGTCTATTCCTCCCGTCAAACAGCAGTGTAAATGCACTGTTGCGGTTCGGATTGAAGGGCATTGTAGCCGGAGTAACTACTGGACATAATTGAGATTTAACATATAATATACTCTCAGAATGGCGAGCGCAGTGGAACGCCAACATTGCTTTGTAATTTAACCTGTTGTTTGGTTTAGCGATTGTTCATGAGTGGTCGTATCACTTAACAGCAGGTGAACGGCATTCTCGTCTCGCCATTTAGTGCAATAAAAAAAAACAACATTCCCAATCGTACTTTTGATTGTGGAGTAGGCCCGCGCCCTGCAATGGGAAGTAGCTGACAAAGACAGATCTACTAAAAAAAAACTTATAAAATATTTTTTATTACTTTATGTACATTTTGTTGTAACGAAATAATAAATCTTGAATCATTTTTTTCGTATGTATTTAGGATGTTAAGTATGAGAAAAATAACTTCTATAATAATTTCAGTTGATTATTATAGATCGATTAGCTAATTGAGTGAAACTAACTGACCTGACATTTGTACCTAAGACTGAATACACTCTATTGCTCACGGAGAAATGAGAACTGAGACTGTACTGTATCAGCCCATACACGTCCCACTGCAGGGCATGGGCCTACTCTACAATCGAGAGTACGATTGAGAGTGGTTAGGCCATATAGTCCACCACGCTGGCCTAGTGCGGGTGCGGGTGCGAACTGAGAGTACTAACAAACAACTCCACCACAAACAAAGGATTAATCCACTTAAATAATTCCACAGGATTCGAAGTCACGTCACACACGTCACCTGCAGAATTGAACATGAAAAAAGTGAATTCTCTCATTGCAAACCGATCGTAATAGAGTCGTTTCACAAAAGGAATTTCAATTTCGCTTCGCTTCAACTTGCGAAGTAACGAAATAGCATGATCGAATAGACTAGACCCGCTTTGACTCCGATTGTCTAGCCTCGTGAGCCTCTTAATATTTTGTGGTATTGCATTATTATTTATAGAAAATTTGTTTTGACGATATGTTAGAATTTTTTGTTATAAATGCGAATACATTTATGTGTATTTATGTATATATGGGGTATATCCAGACTTAGACTATAAACGAAGGTGACAGTTTTAGTAACTTCAGAGTTTTTTTTTTTTTTTTTTATTGCATTGAATGGCGAGACGAGCATGCCGTTTGCCTGATGGTAAGCGATGCGACCGCTTATGAACAGTAGCAAAACCAAACAACACCTTGATTTGCAAAGAAATGCTTGGCATTCCACTGCCCTCGCCATCCTGAGACACAAGATGTTAAGTCTCAATATGTCCAGTAGTTACTCTGGCTACAATGTCCTTCAATCCGAAACACAACAGTGCCTTTAAACTGCTGTTTGACGAGAGAAATAGACATTGCGGTGGTACCCACCCAGGCAGCCTCTCACATATGAGAGACCTACCACCAGTAACCTACCACCAGTTCAGACATAATACAACTTAACTTCTGCAAAAAAGTGACGATTTTTTTTCCGTCTTCACAATTGGGTGGTGGTTAGATAGCTTTTGAGTCCAGTCCCCTGTACAACATATTATTTCGGATATTGTCATCGAGTTTGGTTGGTAAATACATAGATTTCCTTAAATAATAATACAGTAAATGCACCCAATAGTGAGATAATCCTACATATTAAGTAACGATATTAAGTAAGTAACGTATGTCATGGATACCAGCAACTAGAGTTTTTTGGTCTCAAAAGTATAAAGACCCGAAATAAATACCCGTAAATCATATAAACATTGGTTTCAGGGCGGGAATATAACCAGCGACCTCTGATTTTCCACCCGGCGTCAAACCAACTGCGCCACGCTGCTTGCCGTTCTTTACCATTAGATGTTTGACCGTGTTTGCTGACCTTTGTACTTGATATCTTATAACCCTGGATAACAGATTAAAAGGTCACACGATCTCAATGCCCTTCGGCCACGCTGATAATGATTGATAAGAAATATTAATTAGAATATTATTGAGTATTTTAGGTATTAGGCCACAAATAACTTTATGAAATTGAAAATAAACAACTTATATTTCTTTATCCTGCCCTAAAATAATAAAATTGGGTATTAAATCTCCGTGTAATATAATTTACTGTTGCATTATTTGTTAATAACACATTATTTTGCAATTAACCGACAAAGCTATATTGGTCCCTTATCTATTTCCATTTATTCCGTGTCGCCACCGGATCGTTAGCAAACCAAGGTAAATTGAAAAATCCGTCTAGACCCAACTTGTGAAAAGAATGTTCAAATTGGAAATCTAAGATAAATACCTAAGTTAAAGTTCGCAAGTTTCACCTAGGGATGTCGCTTCTTTGTACAGACAAAACGATTTTACAATCGATTATGAGACTGTTTTGGAATCGATGTTGGCGTATTTGAAATCTCGGTGGCGCAGAAGTAATTTAACCAACTGTATTTTTACAATATTAAAGTTTAAACTAAGTAAATTTTATATTATCTGAGGTACTTTTTATCTCAGCTTTGTTTGGATAATTATTATTGATGTACTTGGGAATAAACACTTTAATTTACTTTAGTTTTTAACTATGAGAGTAAAATATGTTAGTTGGATCACTGCACCGCACACCAACTTATACTCGATTTGGAATGAAAAAATATAGATCTCTCATAATATTCACAATAACCAGCAGTTATTAAATACTGCTATTTATTGTGAAAATAATAAAAATGAACAAAATGTTGCGACTCACGAAGAATATAAGTAACTCATAATAATATATTTCCTATTGATCAGCGTAGAAAATTAGGAAATATTCAACCATAGAGGTAAAAAAATAGCTCGTGAACTTAAATAACCTTTGTTTACCAAAAGATCAAATGTCTTAAATCGATTGTATTTTCACGTACCTACACAATTAATCGGTTTAATCCTAGCCTCATTCCAGTCTCTTTTGATTCCAGCCTCCTTATCACTTAAACCCACATTATCCGCTTGCCCTCCTTCATTCCTCAAATCAAACTTAACGGTCGTATATTTGAAGAAATCCCTCAATGTCTACTTTATAGACATGATTAATTGCTTAAGAAAACAGTGGTCAAACATAATGAAAAATTAGTTTGAAAATTGCTATATAAATCTTGTGAAAATACATCTTCTTACTGGCGTTATCCAGACCGGCGCTAGGGACCGCCTTCCGGCAAAGAAGCTTAACTGGTCTTTGTGAGTGCTAAATTGATTCAAAGCAACGGAACTTCCAGGAAAGAAACAATATAAATTGCAGTAATTTGTAGTATAATATTTTGTTTTTGAAACTATTTATTTTTTCTGGCTTGGGAATGAATATTTAGTCCACTGTCATAGGGCGATGTAGAAATTAGGAAGCATATAAATGTGGATCATATAAGTATTTTCTGACCCATTAGATTATTTTATATATAGTGGCATTAAAAGAGCTAGACATTAAATTCTGTATCTGTATTAGCCCATATGGGCTGATACAGATATGGCCCGTGCCCTGCAGTCAGGTTTATATAACCCTCCTCCCCTACAATCGATATTACGATTGGGTTAGGCCATACAGTTCATGTGTCCTTTGTGTGTCCATACCCATTAAGTTCTAATTATAAAAATCTCAATACTAGTGCGTCATTAATCAAAATTAAGACTGCCAAAGCTCATAATAGATATTCCCAATATATTTTAGTACAAAAACGAAACACTTGTATTATTCCCACACACTCCATATAACAAGAACAATGCACATTGACCCCAAACACTCGAGTCGCCAGATGCTACACATTGTCTCATAACATTTATGATCGTCCAATACTTGTAGATAATGCTTGGAATATATTGAAAGCTGGTATGTGATTATTGATTTGTGTAAGTTATAGAGCAGGGGTTCTATAACTTTAAGACACTAGATACCATTTGACAAAAATATCTAGCCATATACCAACCAGTTGATTGACTAGTTTGGTTGTTTGTTAATACAGTCATACATGTCAGTAACGAAATGTAAATTAATAGAGGGTTTTTCCATCTAGAAATAACACTTACAAATATTAGTTTAAGGATGGCCTTAGTGCGGTTCCAAAGTTCACGGACCTTTGGGGAATGCTTCTAGGGGCTACTGGTTAAGAACCACTACTATAGAGGTATTTTGTCAATGTGATGTACTTCTTTTATTGTATAACTAGCGGCCCGGCCCGGCTTCGCCCGGGTACAAATAGATTTCTGTACAATAATATGTACGTATTATACATGTAAACCTTCCTCTTGAATCACTCTATCTATTTAAACCGCCTCAAAATCCGTTGCGTAGTTTTAAAGATTTAAGCATGCAAAGGGCAAAGGGACATAGGTCCAGAGAAAGCGACTTTGTTTTACTAGCAAGCATATCTATCACCTGATAGTACGTGATCACGCCGCCTATGAACATTCATAACGCTTGGATCATGGGTGTGTTGCCGGCTCAACAAATTGGGAGGGGAATGGGAAGGACAAAGGATGGGAAGACGGAAGGATTATTGGGTAATCTCACTCACCGAACGAAACGTGATATCATAACTGTCGCTGTTGGTCGATCTTTTTAACCGACTTCAAAAAAAGGAGGTTCTCAATTCGACTGTATGTTGCTTTTTTTTATGTTGTTTACCTCGTTTCTCTGTACTGTGTAAACCGATTTAGACCATTCTTTCTTTGATTGAAAGCTGGTGCTTGTCATTTGGTCCCATAAAAATATGATGAAGATGTGATGAATATCTACGGACCTGGAGAGTCGAACTCCTTGAAATTAAGTAGGATTGTAATGATTCTTTTTGCATTACGTTCATTAGAAAAGTTAAGTTACAGTGAGAGAGGCAAAAAGGGGTGGAGGTTAGAGGGGTGGGTGATAAAATTAAAATACATGTAAATTCTAATATCTTCGGCAGCTTTTAACCGATTTTAATGATTTCTTTTTCATTGGAAAAAACGTAAAATATAGATATTTAAATTAATATAAGGCATAGGTCCTACATGTTTGGTACTTGGCGGCCCGCCTTCGATATGTTATGCATATATTTTGATTTGTTGGCTAGTCAAGTCATTAAGCAAATTAATCAACAAGCGCAAGTTCCATGAAATAAATATAACGAAATACTATGATGTAAGTTCGTTATCATGCTGGGTGTATGCTCGTCATTATGCTTCACAGCTAGTTATAGCTTAGTATTATGGGCGTATGTGGGGATGTGTCAGATCAAATGGTAGGAAATCATAATCTTACTCACGGAACGCGAGACAGTCTCCACGCTCTTACAGCACTATTTTCAGATGATAATATTTACTCTCTTATTTGCAACAGACCCTACTGGTTGCTCGCAGACCTTTGAGATGTCCCTGACTTTTTAACCGACTTCAAAAAAAGGAGGAGGTTCTCAATTCGACTGTATGTTGTTTTTTTTTATGTTTGTTACCTCATTTCTCTGTACTGTGTGAACCGATTTCGACCATTCTTTCTTTGATTGAAAGCTGATGCTTGTCATTTGGTCCCATAAAAATATAGTGAAAATCTGAGCAATATCTTCGGACCTGGAGAGGGGAACTCCTTAAAATTAAGTAGGATTCCAATGGTTCTTTTTGCATTAGGTTCATTATAAAAGTTTATTTACAGTGAGAGAGAGAGAAGGGGTGGGCGTGAGGGGGGGTGGGTGATAAAATTAAAATACACGTAAAATTCTAATATCTTCGGCAGCTTTTAACCGATTTTAGTGATTTCTTTTTCATTGGAAAAAATGTATTGACAGGTTGATCTCAGGAACACAACATGGAGATCTGATGATCATTTTCGGACCTGGAGTGTAGAACTCTTCAAACTTTAGTAGGATTCCAATGGTTCATTTTGCATTGGGTTCAGTATAAAAGCTAAGCTACAGTGGTGGAGGGAAAAGAGGTAGGGGCAAAGGGAGGGGGGGGGAGAAAAAATAATAAACATATGAATACTCCAATATCTTTGGCAGCTCTTAGCCGATTTTAGCGATTTCATTATCATCGGAAAGAACATATTCCTTGTGGGGACCAAATCTTCTTCATTTTGATTCCTATCAACACTAAAAAGATAAAAATAACCAAAAATTTTAATTAAAAAAATAAAAACCGACTTCAAAACATAAAACCACAAAAAAACAAAAAATACCTCAATAATAAGTACCACTGCAAAGCAAAAAAATAATATTTGTTTCATGGAACTTGCGCTTGTTGATTAATTTGCTTAATGACTTGACTAGCCAACAAATCAAAATATATGCATAACATATTGAAGGCGGGTCGCCCAGTACCAAACATATAGATATTTAAATTAATATAAGGCATAGGTCCTACATGTTTGGTACTTGGCGGCCCGCCTTCGATATGTTATGCATATATTCTGATTTGTTGGCTAGTCAAGTCATTAAGCAAATTAATCAACAAGCGCAAGTTCCATGAAATAAATGTTATTATTTTTGCTTTGCAGTGGTACTTATTATTTAGTTTTTTTTTTGTTTTTTTTTTGTGGTTTTTTGTTTTGAAGTCGGTTTTTATTTTTTTTTATTATCTTTATGAAGTCCCTGACATCCTCAGACTAAATACTCTCTAGACGTAGCCATGCCGTGGCCGCACAAGAGACAGATATATAATTCTTCAGTGTGGCCATGTTGGGAAAAATTCCTACTTTTGGTGGGTACTAACACAGGCCAACATAAGCGTTGCCAACCGTACGATTTAAATCGTATTTATTCGTATATCATATTTATTATTAAATGATAATGAGTTTATGATTATTTTTTACTTTTTAGTTCGATCTTATATGAAAGCTTGTTTTTTTTGGTTTTTAAACTATAATTTAATTGCTTGCACTAAAACATCTATCTTCGGCTGTCTTATCAAAGAAAGACAACTGCGCGCAAATTACCAATTATATAGGTAATATTTTTTCAACAATAATATTTTGTTCATTATTCTGGATAAAATATAAAATAATATCATATACTTTTTAAATTATTGCGTCGTCATCAGTCCTGGATACGTATGCAAAATTTCAAGTCAATCCGACGTTTTGAAGTGCTCGAAAATCGACTTCACAGATTCTGTTACATACATATAGGCGAAGTTAATAAAACGGTGTTAAAAATAATTAATGATCAACTACTTACATGAACATATTTTATTGGGACTGCTTTTGGTTTTACTATAACATTCTTCTTTTTATAATGAAAGGAATCTATCTCGAAATGTATTGAGCAAATTTTAAAATTATTTGTTGGTTGCCAATTTTGGTGTCCATTAGCTTGCACCCATTTAATTCTAATTACTGTTAGTAGGAAACCTAAAATAAGAAGTAATTTTATTTTTTTACGTATGAATAACGCTATGTATGCAAGGAATAATATGCAAGTATTATCTAGGGTAAACCAATTTTCATAACAAGGTAACACTAAACTTTTAAGAAATTAAGGTTATTTAATATTATTTGTAGAATTTCTAAATGTAATCGATATTTCTCTAAGTAAAACAATTTGTATTGATATTAAAATACAACATTATTTACCAATAAACGACAAAATAATTATAATGTAACATAAATGAGTAACTTACGAGTGAAATGTTATTCCAAAAATTTTTCGTTCACTGCGGCTTTTGCAGCCTAAAATACTACAACCCACCATTGCATATACACTATAGTCACTAATATTTGTATAAATTGCTGCTTTACACTATCCAAAACTATTAAAATATCGGAAAAAACTGATTGACGTATATTTGTTTGACAAACTGCGCTTATTGACAAATAAAAAAACCGGCCACGGTGACAAGGACAAAGAAAAAAACTCTCTGTCTCTTTTACGCACACTAATTTTTGACTTGCGGTCTCACTCTTATTTCTCACGTTCCAGTTATGGCTACGTCTAGAGAGTATTTAGTCTGAGCTGACATCTTCAGTCAATATCTAGCGTATATTCTGTCGAACGCCTATAAAGGGCGTTGGCATTCCGTTTTTAAAAATCAACTCGATGACGACAAATATAACCTATTTTGCTTTGCAGTGGTAGTTATTATTTTATTATTTTTTGGTTTTTAGTGGTTTTTTGTTTTGAAGTCGGTTTTAATTTTTTGTGAGACAGTGGTACCGTCCCGGACGAGAATGCCCATTCATGCTGAGTTACGATTGACATCATCAGCGTGGCTCTACCACTCTATCATAATATATTGAATTTGAGCAGGCGTATAATACACAATCTTTCTTTATGTAGATGTTTGCTCGTATATCATCCTACTGTCAAATGAATTCTAATTAACTTGGGGAAATATTATGCGTTACAGACGTAGGAATTGTTTCCAGCCTTTAAGTATAAAAGACATATAAAACTGTAGTCTCCAGCTATTACAAGATAACATTACACATTACTTCCGTCCCTGTAAAAAACCAACCTCAAAAGTAATTTCTAAAAGCACTCAAAACGCCAGAAGCAATTAACACAAACAATTGTTGGGAAAATAAACACACGATTTAAAAGTGCACGTCCATTCGGAATACTTGTGAGGGTTTAAAAGAACTCCATAAGTAAACGGACAACGGAGTTCACTAACTACTAATTGCCGGATAAATCTTAACAAACTCAGCATCCCGGGAACTACAAAGTACGTTTTAATTGGGACATCTCTGCAAATTGTTGGTTGACATATGACAGTGTGTGCTTTGAGCGCTGTTTGGTAACGTTATTATTTATAGCATGGGGTGTAAAGGAATTGATAGTTGAATATCAATATTATAATTCAAACTTACAAATATGACAACAGCTCATCATCATCATCTCAGCCACAGAAAGTCCACTGCTAAACATAGGCCTCCTCCAAGATTCTCCACATCGACCTGTTGGAAGCGGCCTGCATCCAGCTACTTCCTGCAACTTTAGCCAGGTCGTCCGTCCGCCGTTTAGGCGGACGGGGCGTCCACTCTAGCACCTTTCGGCCCCAGCGGCCATCGATTCTACGCGCCATGTGCCCGGCTCATTGCCACTTCAACTTGCTAATCCTATGGGCTATATCGGTAACCCTTGTTCTTCTACGGATCTCCACATTTCTGATTCAATCTCGAAGGGAAATATCGAGCATAGCCCGCTCCATAGCGTGTTAAGTGACCTTGAGCCATTTCATGAGGCCCATAGTGAGCGGCCACATTTGGTGCCGTAAGTCATCACTGGTAATACACAACAGTTTAAAGACTTTCGTCTTTAGGCACTAAGGAATGTTTGAAGGGAAGACGTGATGTAGTTTCCCGAAAGCAGCCCATCTGAATTAGATTCGACGGTTGACCTCTCTCGACAACAACAACGACAAATACTTGTTTTAATATTTTTTCTACTCTGAACCGACGTGAATTAATGAAGATAAAAATATAAGTGCACGAAGCAAAGTGGAGCTCCATAGTCTTTGCCTACCCTTATGGGATATAGGCATGACGTTTATGTATGTATGTATATATGTATGTATTCCTGTAATGTAAAACTCAGTTTATCGTAGAACAATTATTTTTCTGTCTCTCCTTAATAACATTTACATGGGATCAGTCATGCCTTTTCAGCCACCTTGAAAAATAATTTGACGTATAATAATATGGCCTGCTGCCTACAGAACATCAACCTATTATTATGATTATTTACATTGATTCCAAAGTACCCCTTTTTGAACAAGCTTAATAAGGTACACAGAATCATGCGTTATTTACTAAGAAGCTACACCGATGTATGAAAGTTTACTGTTGGTTTGTACTGGGGGCCTAATTAGTGTGCTAAATTACTAAGTTAACGTTACCCACGTTTGTTCAGTTTTGGGAGGGGTGCGAACTGTTTGGGGAAATTTATATAATTAGAAATAATTTTGGGGTAAAAAGGGACCTTTTGAAAGAGGCACGCTTCTAAATTCTAATTGTTTGGAATTTCTGTTAATTTAAGTTTCGCGCTTAGCTTTGTAACTTAACATTTTTTGTTTGACCTAATTGTGTTTTTAAAGTCGTGGAATTTAGGATTAAATTTTGTATTTTTTGCGATTTAGCACCCTTTACAATAGCTAATTATTATAAGCTACATTCGCCAAATCGTAAAAATCGTAACGATGAAAACATTACAAACGTCAAACAGTAGAAAATAATTGAATTATTTCTCAAAATATAACAGAAAGAAGATGTCTTGATACAAGTATTTCAATGTAATTCCATTTGGTGGGATCAACAAAAAAAGCCTAAGGAATTCACCCCATTAGGATTACCAGCGGATTGCGTGTTGACATTTTCTCTCTCGCCCCATATTACCCCTGTTTCTTCTTCGGAATATAATAGGCAGTATAGTAAACAGACAAAATATACCGCCACGCAGACGTGTTTGCACATCGCCAAACCAATCCCTGAGGTATGACAAGTAAACATACATTTTTACGTAACACCTCCTTTATTTATTTACGCAGTACATTTTTATTTTTTGTCTTGATTTTACAGTTTTCTAAAGTAAACATTTTCTACATTCATATTTTTTTCTTAAATTCATTATAATATACTGATACTTCTAAATTACGCCTATGTCGTTAAGGTAGGCAGAAATTCTATTTTTTTTATTGCAAGGTATGGCGAGACGAACATGCTGTTCTGTGAGACCGCTCATGATCCTGAGACATAACGTTTTAAGTGTCGATATATCTAAGGGCCCTCGCCCACGGCGACTTTTTGCAGCGATGCAGTCGCGAGTAGCGTCGAAACAGACGCGAAGCGGTGGCTAGCTGTTTGCCCTCGCCCACGGGACCAGATTCAGTCGCGATACAAACGCGATTCGGTCGCGATGCAGTTACGACACGAAAATACCTTGTATTAGTACAGTTGCAAGATGGACTCCGTTGAGGCAACATTAGTCACGTTGTCTTTGGTGCTGCTTTTACGTAAGCAGCGGAAGCGTAGGCAACGAAAGTAGCGTCAATATTGGATGCATTTCCTCCCTCCTCTGTTCCTCTCTCCAATGTCGTCCAACGCGGTCGCGCGTTTGTATCGATACAATAGCGATGCAGTAGCGCGTTAGTAGCGCGTTGGCATCGCTACTGTAGCGCGTTGCAAATGCGACTAACACGCGTTAGAAGCGATGCTGTCGCGCATTTGCTAAACGCGCGACTGCATTGCTGCAAAAAGTCGCCGTGGGCGAGGGGCCTAAATGTTACTCTGGCTACAATATCCTTCAAACCGAAACATAAAAGTGCATTTAAACTGCTGTTTGGCGGGAGAAATAGACATTACGGTAGTACCTACCCAGGCGGCCTCTCGTTTGAGAAACCAACCACCAGTAGTAGTATTGTCACCTATAGTTCAGCGACGGATATAGGACTGAGGGACTGATCTATGTATAATAAAGTAATTCCATAACTAAGTGTAATAGGTTAGTTCATACGGTCATTGGAAGCCATTGCACATATTTCTACAGCCATCTGTCGGAACACGCAAAGAGCACTCGTGCCAAACGCGCAGATAACTCTGCATGCAAATAATTGACATCGACGCTACGAGGGGCTTAATCATCGTATTAATGTGCACTGGTTTCACCCATAGTTTCAGTTAAAGAATAATACATAACTTCCATAATTGATGTTTATATTTATATGTTTATGCCATTTTTAAACATCCGATAAGATGCAGTTCGCAAAAAAATATTATTAAAAAAAAATATATATATATGTATATAGAGTTGAGCTTAAGAAGAAAATACTGTAAAAGTTATATTGTGAAAACAAAGGCCTATGACATTACAAATTTACCGAATGCTCCAACCAATCATCTCTTGATTTTCCAGATACAAATCTAAAACTCAGGACGCATATACGACTTTCAAATATCGCTTGTGTTCATAGAAACAGTGAGATTAACAATGATCACGTCATCATCTATCATTGTAGACACCTAAAAATTCGTATATTATTGTATGCCAATTTGGCGGGCCATAGTTGTACGAATAAACAATTTGTAACAGCTTATGTAAACTTATGTCCACAATAACAATATATGATTTGATTTGATTTGAAAAATCTTATAAACAGCATAAACAACTATCAAATCGCTCTAATTTATTAATTAACAAACATTTTCATTTCCTACGTGCGGTTCCAAGTCAGGGTAGTGTCATTATTTATTCCATACACATTAGCGCCCGGCTTACAGCGGTCCTAGACGGATTATGAGACGGAAAAGTATTAGAACACAAAGGCTTTTGAGGGATTTGCGCCAACCTTCTACATTAATGATACACACACGATTAGTTTCACAAACATTTCAATCTAGGTTGAGGTTGAGATTAAGATAGATTGGTTTATTTATACTAGCGAGGCATACAAATAAACTGTAATACTCCTGGCTCCTATTCGTGCTTGTAAGTTCTGTGCTTTCAATTGACAACATTAGAATTACTTATAATTTATCGTTGATCGACATATGTTTTTTTTTATAATAATGAATGATGAGACAAGCATGCTATTCGCTTGATGGTAATCGATACGGTCGCTCACGGGCATTAGCAAAACCAAACAACACCTCACATTACAAAGCAGTGCTTGGCATTCCACTGCGCCCGCCATCTTAAGACACAACATATTAAGTCTCATTAATCTGGCTACCATATCCTTCAAACCGGAATACAGCAATGCATTTACACTGCTGTTTGGCGTGAGAAATAGACTTCGAGGTGGGATACCCACCATAAGTAAAGTAATATTACTCCAAGTCCTTTTTTTTATAGTATTGATCTCCCAGTCGAAATAATTATCCGTCCTATTCGCAACCACCTATACAAAGCTAACACATTCGTGGGCCCAATATGTTTTCCACTATTGTGTAAGTTCCCCATACCGATCCAAATATACTACCAGTTTGAAATTCATAATTCATATCCCATTCGATTTGATATACACCATCCAATTACAAACGTGCAGATAAACTTTTACACGCAAAAAATATACTCGGCTTTATTGCAATACGTATGTTCCGCTTCAAATAAAAATATTGATTTTTTAACTACTTTTACGGTTTGCACAAAGGTTACCAAATTAAAATTTGTTTTGTATATTCGCTCGTTTCAGCTCCATGAAGTCCACTGCTGAACGTAGGCCTCCCTCAATATTCTCCAAATCGAACTGTTGATATTTGCCTGCATCCAGCGATTTCCTGCAATCTTAACCAGGTCGTCTGTCCTTGTTAATATGATTTTGTACTTAATCAACATGTATATTTCTAAGTATTTTAAAGGTATTCGTAATATAAATACAACTGTTGCAATATAAACCCGTATTTAATCGTAAAGCAGCGTAAATCAATAGGCGAGCCAACAGGAAACCAAAGAAAAGTATTCATAGTTGAAAAACTCCCACACTTAATTCAAACTTTCTATTAATTATTTATTCCTTAGGGCCAGCAAAGCACTTATCCTGTTGTTCATTGACAGAGGTATTAATTTCATCTGTTAAACAGGATTTCCCACTTTCAACTTCAATGCAAATAAATTATGCAGGCTGAAAACGCAATGAATGAAAAAGCTACATAATTAAATTTATTCACTGATTTTTTTTCGTTACGCCCATGCTATTTTCAATCCATGTCTCACCAGTAAATGCAATTAGAAAAGTTGTGAGAAACTTACAAAATATCCCAAAATTATAATTATTATATCAATCAAACGTGATCAGATTCAAATGAAATTAATTTTAAACCGATCTGTTAAGAGTTTGGGCCGAGTGGGCATTTGAGAGATAAGTGGAGATCATTAATTCCTTTTATACGGCGATCGAGAGCTCGTTCATGATATATCGAGATTCTAAATAACTTTATATTTTCTAGTAATAGAGGATTCATAATTTTTGTAGATTAGCATTCCTTTTATATTTCAGTACATGCATATTTTAGGTATATCTTCATTTACTAGTTTTTAACGGCTTTTTTTCTCGTATTTTTTTTATTAATTACAAGGAATCAAATTTATATAAACGCTTTACAAAGGTTGTATTTATATACATTTTCTTCCTTTACAATTAAAATTACAAGTTATTTCAGATTATATTATTATTCTAAAGAAATCGACTAACCATTTAGTTAAATCAAGAAGTAAAATATATTGTAAAATTAAATTGCAACAGTCGAATTAGTTTCCTTCATTTAAAACATTCTTTAAATTGAAATATTCAGCCTACTAGTATACCCAAATACATAATTAATTTCTGTCACAAAGTCACAATAGTAATTGTCACTAACAAATCCTGAATTCCAATTTCATACATGAAGTGTGGCTTACATTAGCAAATTTGAACCGCTAAACACCTGACAATGCTGATACAAATTGTCAGAAATCAATTAATTTTCCATCGAGAGGGGGAGGCTTGTCAATTCAGGTGAAAGGGGAGGGGGTGGCAGGGGGTGGTTATGACGACGCGATGCGTGCCCGACTTCGTTAGGCAGAAGTTATGGATCGTGACATGTCGTCGTGAATTAGGGGATTGCGGGGGTTGGTTCTAATGCCGGTGGGTAGGGTGACTGTGGTTTTGGAGATTTTATGGAAGGAATTTTATTTGAAGTTTGTTTGGAGTTGAATTTACCTTGAAATAATTAGTTTTAATGTGATTAAAAAGTTTTTCAAGCGTTTATCTTGACCATTGATATTATGTCGAGGGGTTTTAGCGTACCAGCCAAAATCTCCCAGTGGTCGTCACGCGTATTGGGCAGCACTAGATGTCTTAAGGCAAGAAGCATATCGATTCCTTTTCTGTGATCGCCCACCACCATATATGGTCCCTCTCATTAGCAATCAAAGTTGCCCCTCATTTGCATCTCGTTTTGGGCGTCCGTAAATGTGTTAAGCAAGACAGATAAGTGAACACGCCCACTGTCACCCATCTCGGAATTGCAGCTAGTACGGGTGCATTGACGTTGCAGTACATCCAACGATTCTTATGACCCCTTCAGATCACCTTTTAATAAGGCAAGGAATACAGTGAGGGAATTATCACGCTTTCTAACAACGGGGTGCAAGAGCATGTCATATTATATTTCTATCGCTGGTAAACCAATAAATCAGCTTTCCAAGCTCTATGAGTTCTGCATAAACATCTACCAAAATCACAAAGCATCGCGTAATACTGAGGAAAAAAACATAAATTATGTTAATAAAAATGTCATTTGCCCAAAATATCCAGAAAAAAATTCAACAACCACAGACACCCCATCGGAACCGAACATAAACCGCTAAATTAAAGATGTTAGTGATACGTCACGGGAATTTCGGCACGGCGCGACATTCTGACGTGGGCCAAATTGAAAAGTATTATAAGCGGTTTGTACGTTAACTTGTTAAGTCCCAAATTAAATGTGTCGGAATTTGATATATTTTTAACGTGTGAAAGGGCAAATCACTTTACAAATGACATGTTGATTATATTTTGGTTTTATTTATCAATTAATGTTGTTGTCTGTCTCGAGTCACCTCTTTTAAAATTACCGTGTGCCTTAATATAGCTGACCCCGAGGAAAATATTAAAAAATCTAGATTGATAACTTCCGGCAATGTGATATGACTGTCTATGGACCTTATAATTAAGATAATTAAGATAAATAAAGATTGAGTTAGGGGAAAACATAGACTATATTAATAATTTTGGGTTCAGCCTTTATAATCTATTATTAATTTATATCAATACACACATGACTCCGAAAAGTCAGAGGTGTGCCCTGGGATTCGAACCCGCGACCACCGTGTTCATGTGTGTATTGATAGTCAATCACCACGCACAAAAACGGTGAAGGAAAACATCGTGAGGAAACCTGCATACCATAGCGATTTATAAAAATTCAATGGTATGTAAGTCCACCAACCCGCACTAGGCCAGCGTGGTGGACTATATGGCCTAACCACTCTCAATCGGTAGTCGATTGTAGAGGAGACCCGTGCCCTGCAGTGGGACGTATATGGGCTGATACAGATTAATTTATATCTGGTACACATATCATCAGGTAATTTAAAGTCACTTTGGAGTATTAGTATCTAAAATCTGAGCATTTGAATGTGTTGGTTTGATTATATAATTAATTATATTTCATTCCAAAGACATCTGAGAGTTTTATTTATTAATCTTGGTCCAGAAACTTGGAAGCTTATGCTAGACTTTGATCTTATTTAAAGTTTTTAGTCTATTACAATCTATTAAAATATCTTTAAGTGTTTCGTTAATGTAATAATCTAGTTTTATCATTCCTGTAAGTAAAGAAGCAGTCAGGATAGTCATTTTATTTATTATAGTGACTAATTTTTATTTTTTGCGCTATAGAGAATTAACTACAGTAAAGAAATAACATAATAATATACCTAGTCAGGTCATAAATTCTGTCACATGTTTATTAATGTAAAATAATTGAAACAAGTTTATTCATTATGTAACCATTTATATACCAAAATGAACTTAACAAGACATAGATTCTTATGACACTAAAGTTTATTCAAAATGACCTCCGTGATTTTGAATACAGGCCTTCAATCTGCGCGGCCAGTTGTCTATCGCAGCACGAACGAGGTCCATGTCAATATCGGCGGCTGCCTTAATCAAGGATGTCTTGAGTGATTCCAAATTGGGATGAGGCTTTGAACACGCCTTTTCCTCCAAGTGTTGCCATATCTTGTAATCTAACGGATTCAAATCTGGACTGGAGGAGGGCCAGTCTTCATGCCGGATGAAGTCGATTTCACGCGCCGCCAGCCAGACTTGTGTGCTCTTCGTTCTATAAGCTGGCGCCGAATCTTGTTGGAATACCCAGTGCCTGTTATTGAACATGGTATGAGAAATAGGTTCCACAAGGTTTGTCGGGACTGTATTTTGATACACAACTGCATTCGTTTTTACACCTTTCTAACAAAAATGTACCTCTGTTAAGCCCCAATAAGAAACTCCCAACCATACCATGAGCGAGGTTGGAAAATGACCTCGTTGGACATGCGGAATACGGTTGCTCGCTTCTTCACTACTGTGTGCGTACACCTTATCATTTTGTTTGTTGTAGCTCTCTTCTAAGGCAATTTTTTTTTTCATCTGAAAAAAGAATTTCCCGATATTTTTTTCCCGCGTACCGCTTCAACAAAGCGCGGCATCTCATCAGTCTCAGGTCCATTAGACGAGCATTCAAACGATGTCCTATTTTTCTTCGATATGCCCGAAGCCCTAAGTCTTCATTTAATACCCTTTTCACCGTGGTTCTGCTTAACCCCATCTGAAGGGCCAACAGTTTCTGCTTACGTTTGGGATTTCTTTGAATTCGCGCCTTCGCAGCTTTTATCAATGCTGGAGTCCTAACAGACCGAGGGCGACCACTTCTTGACCTGTCATCTACACTAGAGTCTTCATTGTATCGTTTAATGATACGATAAATGAATCTTTTGGTTATATTCACATTTTTCAGTATGTCAAAAATTTGAATTGGCGCGTAACCGCAACGATGCAACGCAATAACTGCAACACGGTCTTCTTTAAGCGTCCACTCCATATTTAAAAATGAGTAAAATTCTAAAAGTATACTTTTTTATTTTCATAAAAAATTCGAAATTCGAATTCAATAAACTTTTTTTGTAGCCAGCATTCTAAAAGAAAAGTTTTTACTATGTGACAATACTTATGACCTGACTGTGTACTATAGTAGCAGTACAAGATACCTTCCCTTATACCTTCCAGGCAACCTTTGGATGGATATATGTATTAATAGGAAATGGCCAATCCCACGATGGCCACTATTGAACATAGGTATATTCTAAAGGTAGTTAGCGACCTCGTGCTTGACCCCTGGCACTGCAAAGGTCCATGGGCTGTGGCCGCTTACCATCAGGCGAGCCGCAGTCTCGTTTAGGCAAACGAGACTGCAACACGTTGGCAAGGCCATAAAAAATTAAAGCGATGCGAGAGGCCTGTTCGCAGCTAATTTCTGGGATCTATTTTCAAAGTTGATATCATTTGCAATTTATGATTATGATCGAAAACTGTTCATTTAGGTACTACTGATGATTACATCCGCTCATAATTTTACTTTTACAGTGATATTCAACAAAACTAAACATAAAACTAATGCAGTAGGTCTGCCTACAATAAGTGTTTTTGTTTTACTATTTTAGAATACGGATCTACCATAGAAGTTCCTACAGGTAGAACAGTCTTTTTGTAATCCGGTTGAAGGCTTAAAATGTCCCTGTCGTATTGGAATGAAGCCTACAAAATGTCCTTCTCAATTACTATTTCGTGCAAGCCAACGGGCTTATTAGTTGAGCTTAGTTGCTAAGTATTAACTAGAACCGAAGCGAACGGTGCACAGGCGATACAAATGTCTCGCGGTGGTCAAATGTAGTAAATTCCTTGGAAGTATAAACATTTTATTAGATTTTAGTTCTATATATAAATTACTAGATACCCACCATGGCGGAGTTGGTTAGCAGGGTGTAAAACGAGAGGTTGCGGGTTCAATTCTCACACCAACGCAAATGTTTGTGAGACCCACAATTTTGTTTGGAATCTGGATGTTTGCCGGACGAGAAAGTGTCGTGGTGCGTGTTAGGAAATATTTATGAGGCCCACAAATATTTTTCTCGAGTGTTTGTGAAAACAAACGTCTGCCGCAGTTTTTGATACCTATGACGCAAGGCTTGATTGATCTTAATAATTATATGTTTAGGACTGTGTATATAACTGTAGTGTGTATTTATTTATCTATTTAGTGAGTCTACATGAGCTCTTAAGAAACTACCCAACCATATGTTCTAAATAAACTGAAAAATAGAGAATCGCCCCATCTGAGAATCAAAAACAGTCCCTCGTATTATCCCTGTACTAACACCATATGCCTCATTAAGCACGACACGTGTTGTTAAGAAACATTCCCCAGGCTCCAAAGGGTAATAATGTAAAGCAGGTTCAATTAACTGTTAATTAAATTTACTTGACTGACAACAGGTGCGTCGGGATATTCCAATAGGCTAGGTGGACAGGCAGACAGGCTAGTAATATCAAGGTTTTCTACATTCGGGTTTGTTATAGAACATATTTTTTAACTCTGGCGCGGCGTAATGACTGCCCTGCACCTGATGGTAAGCGCAAATGCTGTCCATCAAGAATATCGAACGGCAACAAACGGCAGTCCCATGTTTTTCTATGCAATTATACAAGCCTCATACTAGGGCGGAAGGACCCAGGATTATTGGAAGGAGGGAATACGAGTGACGGAAAAATAATTCCACAGATTGACGTTGCGGCACAAAAAAGAATTTGCGAACCTTTTGGTTCGTGCCGAGATGGTTTGGACCATTAATTAATGGTTTCGCAAGCCAGCACGCGTAGTTCTGTCTAGATTTATGGGGAGTCAGTAATTAAAAAAAATAATTAAATATTAAAGAACATATTTCAAGTATAAAGAAGCATAAAAATGGCACATAATTTTCACATTAAGGCACAATGCGAAACTTCAAAATGTGGATGATATTAGTGGGACTTCCACTTGTCATTTTAGAGATACGTGGGCTTATTTTAATCCATAAATTGGATTTTATAACAGATTGTTATTTATTACCAATATCTCGAATAATCCTACAAATTCCATTCCAACAATGGAATATCAACTATTTTTTTTTCTAAATTAAAAAACCCTTTGATACACATTTATATTTACAAAGTTCACCCAAATCAAAATTCCTTATGATCTCTGACCTTTAAATACCGACACACCTACGTTTTGTGGGTGGCGTAGGAAGTGATGGTAAGTACAAAGGATATTGGAAAGTGAATATTGGACGATCGTTGAAACTCACGCCTGGAATTAATGATGTTCTTATTAAAGCTTCATTACATCCGGGATAGTTAAAGTTAAGTTTATTCGGTACTTATTGTGTGCTATTTATAATCGATAATTGAGTACGAAAATACATGACTCTGAAAGGTCAGAAGTGTAGCTTTGGATTGAACTTCTATACTCCTATTTCCAGTCTGGAATCCTTACTAATGTATTGATGTTTGTAACTCTTTCACGCAAAAACGGCATGACTGATTTTGACGAAATTTAGTATAAGGGTTGGTGACACCCTGGTTTAATACATAGGCTTCTTTATATCCCGAAAAATATAATGTTTGTAAAAGGTAAATAAGGAATTCAAATAAACATATGCTATTGTTTTAAACTTGAATGGATGGTCCGGACAACACAGAATTGCATGCTTTTCGTCATGGGACAGAAAGAGATATAACAGGGTGGGAAAAGCAAAGCAAAGGCGGTAACATTAAGTTTAAATAAGAAAGAGTTAACGAGAGAGACGAGAGACGAAAGAGTTAACGAGAGAGAGAGACGAGAGAAGAAAGAGAAAACGAGAAAGAGAGAGAAACGCGAAATAATATGATCTTGATGAGGACTAGGCTCAGAAACTATTTGCACCCCAGCGAAGCCGGACCCAACCGCCAGTGTTAAATCTGTATCAGCCCATATACGTCCCACTGCAGGGCACGGGCCTCCTCTACAATCGACTACCGATTGAGAGTGGTTAGGCCATATAGTTCACCACCAGTTCCCTCACGATGTTTTCCTTCACCGTTTTAGTGCGTGGTGATTGACTATCAATACACACATGACTCCGAAAAGTCAGAGGTGTGCTCTGGGATTCGAACCCGCGACCACCGTGAACATGTTAGCAGTCGCGTCTAGTCCGTTTACCAACAGGCCACCACGCACTTGTGTTAAATATTCATAACGAAATAAACACAAATATATAATGGAAAACGACAATAAAAATGAACAGAAAAGTATTACATGAAGACGTAAAATTGACTCCCTTGCACGTGGTTCTTATTTTTCTTAGTACTTAAAGAAAAGAAGGATAAGTTTAATTTACTTTTAATGTGAAAATCATAGCTCGTGTGAAGAAAAGCAAAAGAACAGAATTTCAACTACCTACTTTACGAGTGTTAAATTAATGTAAAAGATTCTCCATTTAAATAACAAATCTTGCAAGTGAATTCATCCGTTAAGTTTCCAAGTTTATTACAATGTGTACAATAATACTGAGAAGGCAAAGAACTTGATAAATCTTTATTAGTAAGTGTAAAATTTTGTGCTACGTTTCAGAAGCTTATACTTTATGAAGTATTTTACATACTAGTGTGAATTAATTTTACCAAATCCTGGATTTATTTTTAAAAAAGAACTCTATACTGCGATTTTTCATTTTCATTTTCATATTTGTACATAAAATAATTAACGTCATTATTATAAGCGTCGTTCTTATCATTGGTCGGTACAGAGCCTAAGTTTCGATGGGTATATTATAAATAATAAAAATAATGATGTATGTGTTTCTTTCAAAAATAATTCAAAATTATGTAAAATTATACTTATCTTAAGAACAACTAAGAAGGAAATAATCAATAATGTAAGGGCAGAAACATACTACTGAAACGCACCGCGACTAGACTCGACGCGACACTTGTTAAATAAAATCAAAATGTACTTTTTTCTATGACCACCATCATATTGCACCGTCATTACAAGTTTTTTTATTGCGAACACCGATTTCATACTTGTGATCACTCTAATCCATCTAAAGGTTGTCTGGAATCTAATGCCGTTTTGCGATAAGACCGCAGACCACTGATTGTTTCATTTATAGTCCCACAAACTTATCTGACCCGGTGAAAGAGTCGCTGTAATCGAATTTGGTGTTGCCATTAAAATAGATATTGCAATAAAGTGGGTAAAATAAGACTTTTCAATCCGATCAATAGTGTCGAGAAAATGACCAGTTTCATCTGCATGATATTTTTCCTTCACAAGATTTCTAACAAATCGCTCTCCAAAATCCTTAATGAAGTCTATCTGTATCCTCCTCTATAATCGAGAGTACGATTGAGGGTGTTTAGGCCATATCACAGGCCATATAGTCCATCACGCTGGGCTAATGTGGGTTGGTGGACTTACATACCATATAAATTCCTATAAATCGCTATGACATGCAAGTTTCCTCATGATGTTTTCCTTCACCGTTTTAGTGCGTATTACTATACTGTCAATACACGCATGAATATGAAAAGTCAGAGGTGTGCCCTGAGATTCGAACACGTGAACACCGTGAACATGTTGGCAGCTGTATCTGGTCCATTTAGCAACAGGCCACCACGCACGTAACGATAAATTTTAGTTTATGATATGTACTTACGTCTATTGTACTAATACGTACAAAATTCTGTTTTCGTGGAATTTAATTTGTAAAGGTGACAACACAAACCTTTCGCGGCAGCTACGCGTTGATATTATTTTTCGAAAGGGTATTAATGGTATCTGAAGACGCTTTTCTTTGTTAGCAAAATTTAATACCTCAATAATTCTAACGTTCCTAGTTTCACTTTTTAAAGTTTTCGGCACTTTTCACTGGTTAAAATAATTCAGGAAAAATAAATACATTGAGTAAACAACCAATGGCAGATATGTCAGCGACTGGCAGCTAGATTGACAATTCCAAATGACGTCTTTGTTGTTGTTGTTTTTCTGTTTCCAAATGACGTCTTTGTTTCCACTTTTGGCCACCGGGCCGGCCAGAAGTTTGTGGCTCTATATTCTTATTTCAGTGCTTATTACCTTTTTTATTTGTTTGGTGTACCATGAAGGATTAATAAATAAAAATACTTTATCGAATATTTGAATGTAATACATTATTTAGAGTATAATGAATTATATTATCATATTAAAAATAAATAAATAAATTCATTAACCTTCAGTCGCACCTCAAAGATTATTTGCAGCCAGTCTCTAAGCCTCAATAACCTTTACAACATATTTGATCCGATATCTATTATCGGGTTGGCGTGCGAGCGACAAGCTTTCGATCCCCAGTACTGACATGTTTCTGCCCGGCAATTAATGGATTAGCTGTAGAACAGCGCAATGGTGTGTGTAGTTCCAAATTACATCGGATTTCATCAATCATTTGTCTCGGGGAATAAAGTTGATGTTGATTCTTTATTATTTTATTTAGTGGTAATTCTGTTTCTGAAAATTATGGAATGATTTACTAACTAGTTTTAACAATTATTTATTATAACGACATAATTATAGTGACTGTCGCCCGAATTCTGGAACTCAACTTAAATATTATGTTGCACTTAACTAAGTAAATCCTGCTTAAATGTACTGGCTAAGTGGGTCGTGCGCTGTTAAGAGCAACTTGTTATTTGAATGGCGTTCGAGTATTCGGACGTGTATAATTTATGTGTCTTAATTTAATGTCTAAAAGTTGGTTATAATTATAAATTAATATCATACTTTAATGGGCGTGTTTTGCATGAGGCCGTAAAACTGCAACACCTTTGCATAGAGCCTCAATATTAATAAACTAAATATCAAAACGCCCGCCATTCAGAGCCTGACTGTAACTTAAGGTAACTTAGCATCAAAAAGTTGGTCGCTAGTTGTTTTGTATTTTATTTGAATTTTAGAAATGAACATGACACATAGAGTAATTTCGATATAGAATATACAAAATGTGTTTAGTGAACTTGTTCCCGCAAAACTGAATTTGTTTTGACCGTGTATGCATGCGTAAATATTGGAAACTCGTGGAAAGTTAAGGATCACTAATAATACTACCTAATTTAGTACCAAAAACATGCGGTAATATGAATTTATAGTTTAATCTTCAGCTTTCTTCGATTTCTCAAACTAAAGTTCTTGATTTTTATCCATATTCCAGTTTTAGTGACTACAAACACAATGCAACAAAAAATTTCGCAAAGACACATGACAATTTTTTTTTGCGAGTTTAAGTATCATCATGATTTAGTAGTAAGTCCATAGTTTTTTCTAAAATAACAAATTAAACTATTGTGTACAATAGTGTCCTTAGAAATAAAAGAGTGTACACAATTATTACAGAAAAAACTATGTATTTACCATCCAAATACGGCGATAGGAAATATATAATGTAAAATTTTTAGTTGAATTGTGCCTGAGGTCCCTAAAACTACCACCATGTAGCAGTATAATAACCTGTATAACCCGCCGTTTCAAGCTCCCTTTGTATTTTTCTGTAAAACCATCCGTAACAATCACAAACCTAATTCTAAATTACACTTATCCAAACCCAATCACTTCTCTCAAATTACCTACTTACTCATCATAATTACCGATAGCCAAATGAGCCAAAGTCCACGCTATATGCAAATGGACTTTGAAATAGGTAATTCCGCAATTCATTTATTGCCAACGTTGGAAACGTTTTCAACTAAATCCCGTGTTTGGATTAGGCATTAGACCGATGCCTGATGTTAGTCAAACTGCAGAGCACCGTTCTAAACAGCCTGTGGTTGATTATACTCGTGCTAATTAACTGATTTCATAATTAATAGCTTTTGCGGTGCTGTTGATTTGTTGGTGAAATGTGTTTTCGTTTTAGAATATTTTGTGGGTGTTTGTGTGCGGTTATCATTTAAAATCGGGCGAAACGCTAGGTAGGTAGTTGCTATTTGACATAACTTAAGTTGGTTAGTAATTTCTAGGTCATTTTCCAAAATCACGTTCCTGAATATATCGACAAAGCTACGATACAATTTTAAATTATGTACATTTTTAGACTTTCTGCTTCACTTGAAATAAATTATTACTGATAACACCAAAATTTGTCTCAGTGCATATTTTCCTACTTTCACTCACCGCGCACCAAATAAATTCAAGCGGGGTAATAGGATTTAAGTCTATATAGTTTTAAATAATTGATAAATGATTGTAATGCGATCACAACACGGTTCTATGAACAAAATTAAATATCACTGGATCAAACGATATCCAGAAGTGTTACGTTGGACATTTGTCTATCCCATTGGCGTCGAACGTTGGATAATATTTGAAGTAGTTCAACCCTCACAGTAAATTGGTTAAAAGCACTGCCACGCTTTATTGGAAATTCAGGTCCAATGTTTGTTGTTTGTTCGCCATATTGCGTTTATTGCATTATGTTAAGTGATTTTAAAATTGAAAGAGTTTGATCATATGAATTTTGAATCTTTTTAACTGTTTCCAAATTCTAAATACATCCAAGATATTGGGTATCTATATTCCAGCGATATCCTCAAGAAATTCAACGTTATGTATTTATATAAGCCCATATATAGGTATGTAGGTGGTTAGCTCATATAGCTACCACGCTGGCCTAGTGCAGGCTGGCGGACTTTACATACCACAGAAATTCTTCCGAATCGCTATGGTACGTAGGTTTCCTCACAATGTATACACATACTTAAAACCAGATACTACTTTATCTTATAAACAATCGTAATCTTTATCATTTACGATCCATCAATCTATCCTATGCTAGAACTTTAGGTTTGGATTGACAGGCGTAAATGTAGATAATCAATTGGTTTCGAATGTGATTGATCCCTAACTGTTGTTCTTTTCCAAATGAATCCATTATCTCATTACTCGATCCCAGATTGACAGGCTATTTCCTCGGGAGATAGCCTAGCTACCTTAGAAATGTTTCGTGTATCCATTCGTCACTAACGTTTGGCAGTTCACGAAATGAACGCTACTTAACTTCATTCCACCTTATTAGCTTAATTTGCTTCGCTTTTTGAGGAGTATATGTTTATATTCATATAATATTATATTCTGATTGTCGGTATTTAATACTCACAGTCGTTGTTAAGCCGTCTATCCATCCATCCATCAGCCAAAGGAAGTCCACTGCTGAACATAGGCCTCCCCCAATGATTTCCACAGAGACCTGTTGGAGGCAGCCTGCATCCAGCGACGTCCTTACCTTTACCAGGTAGTCGGACCATCTTGTGGGTGGACGTCCTACGCTGCGCTTTCCGCTACGTGGCCTCCATTCGAGCACTTTCCGACCCCATCGGTCATCAGATCTCCGCACTATGTGCCCTGCCCATTGCCACTTCAACTTGCTAATCCGGTGGGCTATGTCGGTTATTTTAGTTCTCCTACGGATCTCCTCATTTCTGATTCGATCTCGTAGGGAAACCCCGAGCATAGCCCTCTCTGACTCTGACTTCTTCTTATTCTGACCTCTGACTTTGAGCTTCCTAATAAGGCCCATAATGAGAGGCCACGTCTCGGTGCCGTAAGTCATTACTGGCAATACACAACTATCGAAGACTTTCGATTTAAGGCACTGAGGTATTTTGGACGAGAAGACGTCGTGTAGTTTCCCGAAAGCTGCCCAACCGAGTTGGATTCGACGATTGACCTCTCTCTCGAAGTTGGACCTGCCTAACCGGACCACATCCTAAATAAACATATTCGTCAACAACTTCAAGAGTGGAGCCCCCAACACCGATGGGGGTGGGCACAACATGGACATTCGACATGATTTTCGTTATGTCCATGTTCATTTTAAGACCCACCTGTTGGGAGACTCGATTGAGGTCTTCGAGCATAGTGCTAAGGTCTTCCAGCGATTCTGCCAAGACTACAATATCGTTGGCAAACCGAAGGTGAGTGATATACTCGCCGTTGATGTTGATGCCGAATCCTTTCCACTGCAAGAGCTTGAAGGCATTTTCCAGCGCGGCAGTGAACAGTTTCGGAGATATGACATCTCCCTGTCTTACGCCTCTCTGTAGTGGAATAGCCTTCGTACTCTGATGTTGTACTCGAACCGACATGGTGGCGTTGTTGTATATATGTTATGGGCCAAGTGATTAATGCGGGCAAGATTCATAATGCCCGGGCAGTATGAATACTGCCGAGCCATATCAGGCCAAGTGATTAATTACAATCTAAACTCGCCTATTTATCACATAGCCCGGGCATTATGAATATGGCTACATGATGATCGGGCAATGTGATTAATAGGTGATTTTTTTACGTGGTGGGCTGCCGCATTGTCGCATCTGCGATAGACCCATAAATAAGACAGGATGAATTGACCTGCTTATGTTTAGTTGTTTTTTAACGTCCGAAACATTATCTTCAGAAGAAAATTAGTGTACCCACTTTATGGACCAGTTAGGTCGACTGTGCCCCAAAACCGACTCGGGACACCCCGGCTTCACGTAGTCTTTTGGCTACCGACCCTAGAGTGTTTATAAAAAGCCGGAGGCACGGAGGGAGAGCAGCCCCCGCCCGCTGTAACGAAGGATAGGCACCCATGCGAGCCGTAGTGGCTAAGGTTGGTCGCCGGAGGCGACCAGCAAGTCGATGCTGTGAAGGTGAGCATGGGTGCCTATCTTTAGTTACGCAAGGGCGAAGGGGCTGAACTTCCCGTAGCGCCGGAGACGATGCAGAAGCTAATTTGTATTGACAACAAGTAGTACCAGGGGAGGTGCGACACTCCCCCCCCCCCTCGCCTCCTCCCAACCCATCCCCTCGTGCTGCCCTATTTTAAATTCTACCACTTCGGCTCATTATTTTGATTTTGATTCGCTTTACATCTTTCTGCCCAATAGGCACTTGGCATATTTCATAATGCCCGGGCAATGTGATAAATTGATTGGTTATAATCACATTGCCCGCTCTTATTGGGCATTATTCATATTGCCCGGGCATTATGAATAATGCTCGATTAATCACTTGGCCCATAACATATACACTTCAACACTTCGATGTACCGATAGTCGATCTGGCACCGCTGGAGAGACTGTAGCACAGCCCAAGTCTCGATCGAATCAAAGGCTTTCTCATAGTCCACAAACGCTAAACAAAGCGGCAAGTTATATTCCTCGGTTTTTTGTATAACTTGCCGAAGTGTGTGGATATGGTCTATGGTACTAAAGGCTTTTCGGAAACCGGCTTGTTCGGGAGGCTGGAAGTCATCAAACCTGCGTTCGAGACGATTTGTGATGACCC
The DNA here is from genome assembly GCA_009982885.2 of Hyles vespertilio. Classification (NCBI taxonomy): domain Eukaryota; kingdom Metazoa; phylum Arthropoda; class Insecta; order Lepidoptera; family Sphingidae; genus Hyles; species Hyles vespertilio. Next base: position 5,221,575 of record CM042807.1, read on the forward strand.
TCGAAAACAACTTATAGACATGGCTCAGAAGCGAGATGGGCCTGTAGTTCTTCAGCAAAGTGTTATCACCTTTTTTGATGAACAAGACCACCACGCTCCTGCTCCATGCCTCGGGCGTTGAGCCCTCGAGAAGGATAGAATTGAAGAGCCTCTGCAGGACCTTCACTATTGGCGTTCCGCCCGCTTTCAGAAGCTCTGAAGTGATTCCGTCCTCGCCCGGCGCCTAAGCCGTCTACACTCGGCGAAGTGGGCTCAAAAGATTTACCATATATTACCAATACTTATTTTATTTATTTATTTATTTATTTATACACTTTATTGCACACAAAAAAAGTACAAATAAAACGAAAATCACAATCATAAAAGTACAATTGGCGGTCTTATCGCTCAAAGGCAATGTCTTCCAGACAACCATGGGATGGATTTTATAAACGGATAAATACAGGGCAGTCTTAAAGTGTAAAGAATAGGAGTTAAGAAGGAAAAATATAAGAAATACAAATAATTACTAATTAATAATAAAAATATACATACATCAATACTTTTGCTAGGAGAAAGTCTTTCTTCGTGCTGATGAAAAAGTAGTAGCAGTTTTCTTCAATATGTTATTCAATGATGATTTTTATTTTTGAATACTTCCAAACAGTAAAATAATAATAAGTTATAGTTAGATTGCCTAAAAAACCTAACGGAAATTTAAATGATGAACCCTGGACTATAGGCACTCTATTGACAGCCTCCGTGGAGCAGTTGGTTGGACGCCGCCGGATGTGAAACGAGCGGCCGCCGGTTCGACCCCCCACCCAAGCAATTGTTTACGTGACCCATAGGTATTAGTTTCGTGTCTGGGTGGCCGTTTTTTTTTTTCTTAATTTCAGATACCCACGATACAAGACTTGACCTTAGTTTGGTCAGGGATATTGTGCTTACCATCAAGCATATTTTGATCACATAAATACATTTACCTCAGGAACGCGGATTGATATCTCTCTGTTTTTATAAAATTTACAATGCAAACTTACAGCATAATATGCCAACACGCTTACATTAAAATATGAGCCAGTAAAAACTATAGAACAAAATTAAACAAATATAGAGAAAAAAAAAAAGATGCTTTCTTTTATTTAACATGATAATAATCGAAGGAGCAAAACATTGGTTTTGCTCCTTGAGTATTGGCTCAATAGTAGTATTTCTCTACAGGATTCCTGTAGACAACAGCGACATCCACGTCACGTCAGCGCAGAGTCGACGCTTCACAGACAGAGAAACGCTCGTAAAACGCCAGTGGGATAGCAGCCTAAACTTGTGTCTAAAGACTGAACACATAATGTCCACACACACACATAATGTGTGGCCTTATGACACACGTTGCGCCCACTAATTCAAACCAGAAGAAAGTTCAAGCCACTACTAAGGATCCATCCGCTACAATCAAACCAAGGCGCGCAGCCGCTGCTTCCAGGAAATAATTGATTCCTTGTTTCTACTGTATATTTTTCCTTAACCTTATTTATGCATACTACCCCTTTGATTTGAACATTGAACCGACTAATATATTTAATTAAATGTGAGTACATTTTGTTTACATTTCTTGTTTATGTCAAACTGACATAATGTCTAGAAGTCATTGATTTTGGTTGCGTTTAGTTATTGCTTGTTAACTATAATTTGAGTAATGTCTCACAATTTTTAAATTCAATTAATTAATTTTTGTTTTTGTTACATGCTACTTTATTACTTACCTTATCAACTTGCTTTATTGTTATTGTTTTATTTTGTTTTGTTTTATTTTATTTCTAATTTTATTACTTGCTACTGTAACTCTAACAGAGTTACAAGAATTATGTTATTAATGTTGTTTTTAATTTATGCTAAAGGGGTAGTAATATTTTTGTTGTTTTTAAGTGTTTTTATGTTTCAATGTAGTTTTTATTTTTATATTTACTTTAAATTTTTTACACTTATCGGAAACCGGCAGGTGGCGTATGTATAAAATTATTGTAAAAGATTTATTTTAAGATTTTGTTTGTATTTATTACTATTATAAAGCTTATCGTTAGAGTTATTTTTAATATTATATTTGGTATATTTATATAGTTCTAAATGGTAAATTTATTGGATAACAGTGACAGTAGTGATTTTTTATCTTGCTCTTCGAATGATTGTAACAGCGAAGATAGCTTTGCGAGTATCCCTACGCTTTCGGAAACGTTGGATTCACATTTTTCTGATGTGCCTAAGAATTTGAATGTAGTTCATATTAATGCGCAGAGCATTCCGGCTCATTTTTCTGATATGCTGGTATCGTTTGACGTAAAAAACATCCATGCTATATTAGTCTCCGAGTCTTGGCTTAAACCCTGTTTACCCTCTATATCCTATACCCTACCCGGGTTTAACCTAATACGTAATGACAGGATTGGTGGTGGCGGTGGTGGAGTAGCTATTTACTTACGCGCACACATTCCTTTCTCTGTGATTAGCGCCTCCACCCAACCACCTCAACCCAATGTCGGTGAGCATCTTTTTATTGAAGTCGCTTTGGGCCATACAAAAGTACTTCTCGGAGTCTATTATAGCCCCTCTGTGCGAGTAAACTATTTTTCGTCTTTCGAAAAGATTTTAGAGGACTTAACACCCAATTATAGTCATACTTTAATTATGGGTGACTTTAATACTTGCCTACTTAAGCAAGATAGTCGTTCCTCCTCTCTAGAAAGAATTGTAAAGTCGAGCAACATGCATATACTTTCTCTTTGTGCTACCCATCATTTTCCAAACTCGACCCCTTCTCTCCTTGATCTAATCATTATTTCATCGCTAGAGCATGTGGCCAAGTATGGTCAGTGCCTAGCTGATTGTTTTTCCTACCATAACTTAATTTTTCTGTCATATAAACTTCGGCCTCCTAAATCAAAACCTACAGTTATTCTGCAACGCAATTTTGGTGGTATGAACGAAGAAAATTTCTTAAAGGATGCTAAAGCTATTGATTGGGCACCTGTGATAACGGCTAACTCAATCAATGAGCAAGTTGAAATTTTTAACTCGACAATTATTCAATTGTACAATGTTCATGCTCCTTTAAGAGCTATTAAAATAAAACACTTACCTGCTCCCTGGATCACAAAAGACATCAAAGACCTCCAGTGTAAGAAGTCTGCAGCCAAAAGCAGATATAAGTTGCATCCAACAGAGGCAAACAAGGCACGTTACGCTAAAATTAGAAATCGCTGCAATATGGTGTGTAGGGATGCTCAACGACGCCATATTCATAATTCTGTTCAAGTCGAGGACTCGGCTAAAGTCTGGAAGTTCCTGAGGTCAATAGGAGTTGGTAAACCTCGTAAAGAGACTATTCCAAACAATTTGGACATTAATTTGTTAAACCAGCACTTTTCCTGTACTTCACATATTAATGATGCAGTTAAAGCATCCACTATTAATTACCTTTCACAAAGTTCTGCTCCTGGCCTTTCTACATTTGTGTTTCGTCAATTTACTACTTGTGATGTTCGGAGGAGTATCGTCTCAATAGCATCTAATGCAGTTGGGATGGATAGCATCAGCCGCAATATGCTTCTTCCCATCCTAGATTCCGTTCTTCCTGTCCTTTGTCATATACTAAATTATTCCATCTCCAATGCTGTGTTTCCTTGCTCCTGGAAGGAAGCACAGATTATTCCTTTACCAAAAAAACCTAACCCTAAATCTTTTTCGGAATATCGTCCAATATCCATTCTTCCTTTTCTTTCTAAAGTCCTCGAGCGTCTGGTCTATAACCAGTTAAGCTCATTCCTCGCCAAACATGATCTCCTCAATCCCCTTCAATCCGGCTTTCGTCCTGGGCACAGCACAGTTACTGCACTTGTCAAAATCACCGACGACATTCGTCTGGGGATGGAAAACAGTCAGTTAACTGTGCTAACACTCCTAGACTTTAGCAATGCATTTAACACGGTTGATTTTGACATTCTCATAGCTATACTTCGCTCCTTCAACATATCTCCAAGTGTGATTGAATGGTTTCATAGTTTCCTGTTTGGTCGCCGTCAGTGTGTTTGCCTAGGGGATTCGGTTTCCTCGTGGTGCAACACATCTGCCGGTGTTCCTCAGGGTGGCGTCCTATCTCCCCTTCTTTTCTCAGTGTTTATTAATTCAATTTCTTGTAATCTTTCTTCCTCCTACCACCTTTATGCAGACGACCTTCAACTTTATCGTCAATCTCCGCTCGACCAGCTGAATGACTCTATTCGTCTGATGAATAGCGACCTTCATGCAATATCCGAGTGGAGTAAAGCATATGGCCTTAAATTGAACCCAACAAAAACACAAGCCATTATTATAGGAAGCCCAAGAACTATCTGCAAGATCGACTGGTCTCTTTTGCCTCACGTGCTGCTAGAAGGGGTTGTGGTCCCGTTTAGCGACACTGTGAAAAATCTTGGTGTTATTTTCGATCGCAGTTTAACTTGGGGCCCTCAAATAGTGGCAGTTAGTCGTAAATTGTTTGCCTCTGCTGGTTCGTTGCGTAGATTGCGTAATTTTCTTCCGACTACCACTAAGATTGCGCTTGCACAAGCTCTCTTGCTCCCTATTCTCGACTATGCCGATACCAGCTATCTCGATCTTACTGAGGCCCAGCTAAATAAGCTTGAGCGCCTTCAAAATTTTTGTATCAGGTTTATATTTGGTTTGCGCAAATATGACCATGTTTCTGAATATCGTAACAGGCTCAAGTGGCTCCCTATACGTCGTCGCCGAAATGCTCATATCCTGTCTCTTCTCTACAGTGTTCTGTTTAATCCCTCTTCTCCGCGCTACCTTCAGGAACGTTTTAACTTCCTACATACTGCTAATTCACATTGTCTTAGGTCATCAGAGAATCTGATGTTGCAGTTTCCAGCACATAGGACGTCATTTTATGACCGTTCCTTTACTGTTGAGGCAGTGCGGCTGTGGAACGCTTTGCCTCTTACAATTAAGCGATCGTCCTCGCTGGAAATATTTAAATCAAGGGTGAAAGCTTTCTACCTTTCGCAATAGATTTATCATCATTCACTATTATTGTTATGTATATATGTATGTTTATGTATTATATTGTATTTAAGTGTATCATATCTTGCATTTATTCGTTTATATCGGTATTTATATATTTATATTCTATGTAAGTTTATTGTTAATAATAAGCACCGTCCATAACCATTGGATCTTTCCTTTACCAACCGGTTGTCTGGAAGAGATCGCTTAAAGCGATAAGACCGCCAGTTATATCACCAACTTTATTTTTTCTATAACTATTGTTTTCTTCTTTTTTCTTTTGTTTTTGTCTTTTGTTTATCTTTTGTATATGGTGTTATAATAAAGAGTTATTATTATTATTATTATAATGTCTTGGAGTTGCGATGCAGTGTCATGCATTGGTAATAATAAGTTTTGAGTGGTGTGCTCCTATTTCTGGTTAAGCATGTCAAAATATTAGAAACAGTTTTTCTCTCTTCACATTTTATTATATTAGACAACTTAAGACCAATGAATTACGAGTATAATTAAAATCCTTGTTGTTTATAATATGAAAAAATTATAAACAACAAGTATTTTAATCATTTAAAATTTGATTTGTAGTTAAAAATACGCCATACGCAATAGAATTTAGACAGACTTTTGACATTTTATATTGCGAAAATTTATTTCTGGGTTGAAAGGAAACACTTTACTGCTTATGATTAACAGAAATAGCAACCGAGATGATCGAAACACCATTGAAGATATTTTTTTTAATTTAGCGTTACCTACCTAAATACCCAAAACCCGTGATAACAATATTCCAAAGAAGTTAGTCTCAAATCGACACTACATAGACGGCAATGTATTTAAAATCAGGTGCAATAGACATTTTGTCGAGATTTAAAAAGGCTTTGCAGGAAATATTTCAGGAAGATTGTTCGTTACCGGCTTTTAATTAAGTTTCATCGTCCTTATTTCGCGCGGCTTCCATTTTCACGTGTTTTCGGTCCCATTTCGTGTTATTTTTTGTTCTGCACCGGAGCGGAAATTGAGTAGTAGGTTAATGAAAAGTGATCATCTTTGCAAGACGATGTTTCGTTTTATTTGAAGTAAAATGAGGTGTTATTACGGCGCCAGCTATTCTACGTACATTTATTTATGCGTTAGTGCACCAATCACACAGGGCATATCAAGAGTGCTACCGAAAACGAAGCTGGGTAGTATAACTGGAAGTTTTAGTGACTTCAGATACAATGCAACTAGATTTTGTGCAAAAATATATAGTATATTTAAAAACATGTCTGGTCTCATACCAAGCACAAATCTAGTAACCTATGACCGGCGGAATTTACTTAAAAAACGTTTTAAATACGTGGTGGCCCGTTGGTGACGGACCAGACACAGACCAACATGTTCACGGTGGTTGCGGGTTCAAATCCAAGGGCACAACCCTGACTTTTCGAAGTCATGTGTGTATGGATAGTCAATCACCATGCACTATAACATTGAAAGAAAACATCGTGAAGAATTTTGCATACCATAGCGATTTGTTTTGAATTTGTATGGTATGTAAAGACCGCGAACACGCAATAGGCTAACGTGATGTACTATATGGCCTAACCCCTCTCAATCGTATTCTCGTTTGTAGAGGAGGCCTGTGCCCTGCAGTGGCCCATGCCACAGCCCATGCTGATACAGATCCGCTTTAACCCTATTTGAAACTCAAGCGCCCGGTCGAATTCTCTCATTAAATTACTATGAAGCGACGACCGCGATTAAAATGTTTGTAACAGAAACTCTAGACTGTTCACAGTTTATTCTGTTCGCCCTGCGAGTTTTATTAATATTTTGTGCATTAAATTCAGACACATAAATTTCAATAGAGTCTTCGTTGCACAAAGGGATAGACGCTGACTGTGAAACGGGAGGCCGCGGGTTCGATCCCCGAACCGAAACAAATATTTGTGTGATTTATACGAGTATTGGGTCTGGGTGTTTGTGACACCATAGCCTCTTGCCGTATCGGATACTTTTTTTGTTGACGCTAGGAAACTGGGTTACCGCTTATGCACCGAATCGTGGGAAAGTGGATAGATTATTTTGGATTTTCCGATACGGCATACCAACCAAAGCCCTGCGTGACCTTCTTCAGCGCAATTGGAATGGCCCCGGGAAATTTATTTATTTTATTTATTTAGTGTAACTGTATCAGCCCATATACGTCCCACTGCAGGGCACGGGCCTACTCTACAATCGAGAATACGATTGAGAGTGGTTAGGCCATATAGTCCACCACGCTGGCCTAGTGCGGGTTGGCGGACTTACATACCATAGGAATTCTTATAAATCGCTATGGTATGCAGATTTCCTCACGATGTTTTCCTTCACCGTTTTAGTGCGTGGTGATTCATTATCAATACACAAATGATTCCGAAAAGTCAGAGGTGTGCCCTGGGATTCGAACCCGCGACCACCGTGAACATGTGGGCAGCCGCGTCTAGTCCGTTAACCAACAGGCCACCACGCACTTATTTAATTTATTTAATTTCATCATCATCACCATCATATCAGCCACAGGAAGTCCACTGCTGAACATAGGCCTCCCCCAAGGATCTCCACAATGACCTGTTGGAAGCGGCCTGCATCCAGCGACTTCCTGCGACCTTAGTCAGATCGTCCGTCCACCTTGTAGGCGGGCGTCCGACATTTCGCTTGCCTGTACGTGGCCTCCACTCGAGAACCTTTCGGCCCCAACGGCCATCGGTTCTACGAGCTATGTGCCCGGCCCACTGCCACTTCAACTTGCCAATCCTATGGGCTATGTCGGTAACCTTGGTTCTCCTACGGATCTCCTCATTTCTGATTCGATCTCGTAGGGAAACTCCGAGCATAGCCCGCTCCATGGCTCGTTGAGTGACTTTGAGCCTTTTAATGAGGCCCACAGTGAGAGGCCACGTCTCGGTGCCGTATGTCATCACTGGTAACACACAACTATCGAAGACTTTCGATTTTAGGCACTGAGGTATTTTGGACGAGAAGACGTCGCGAAGTTTCCCGAACGCTGCCCAACCGAGTTGGATTCGACGATTCACCTCTCTCTCGAAGTTGGACCTGCCTAACCGGACCACTTGTCCTAAATAGACATATTCGTCTACAACTTCGAGAGTCGAGCCCCCAGCTCCAATGGGGGTGGGCACAACATGGATATTCGACATGATCTTCGTTTTATCCATGTTCATTTTAAGACCCACCTGTTGGGAGACTCGATTAAGGTCTTCAAGCATAGTGCTAAGGTCTTTCAGCGATTCTGCCATGACTACAATATCGTCGGCAAATCGAAGGTGAGTAATATACTCGCCGCTGATGTTGATGCCGAATCCTTTCCACTGCAAGAGCTTGAAGGCATTTTCCAGCGCGGCAGTGAAGAGTTTCGGAGATATGACGTCTCCCTGTCTCACGCCTCTCTGTAGTGGAATAGCCTTCGTGCTCTGATCTTGTACTCGGACCGACATGGTGGCGTTGTTATATATACACCTCAGCACTTCGATGTACCGATAGTCTATGTGGCACCGCTGAAGAGACTGTAGCACAGCCCAGATCTCGATCGAATCAAAGGCTTTCTCATAGTCCACAAACGCTAAACAAAGCGGCAAGTTATACTCCTCGGTTTTTTGTATAACCTGCCGTAGCGTATGAATATGGTCTATGGTACTAAAGCCTTTTCGGAAACCGGCTTGTTCGGGAGGAGACTGTCCCACCCTCACACCCACCACTGTAACTCCTGTGAGCCAGGATCAACAGTGGCACGCAATGTAATGACACCGAGCATTGAAGCTCGGCGAGTCTCCGGGAATGTCTAACTTGTCTTTAACCCGCAACGAAATTAATCAGAAAGTGAAATTAATAGGAGGAGTTGGAAATAAATTATTGTCCACTTCCCTCCGTGCAAAGCGGGCGACAAAACAATGAACTAAACAGGTAAATAACCTCGTAAAAAGACTTTTACAGCCGGAGAAGCCAGCTGTAAAGCACCACGGATCACATCATCACTACATTTAAATGGGACCTATTATGTGAGCTTTTAGACTTGATTCCAATAATAAGTATGGCAAAAACGCCGGCTTGTTCGGGAGGCTGGAAGTCATCAAACCTGCCTTCGAGACGATTTGTGATGACCCTTGAAAACAACTTATAGACATGGCTCAGGAGCGAGATGGGCCTGTAGTTCTTCAGCAAAGTGTTATCACCTTTTTGAAGAACAGTACCACCAAGCTCCTGCTCCATGCCTCCGGCGTTGAGCCCTCGAGGAGAACGGAATTGAAGAGCCTCTGAAGGACTTTCAGTACCGGCGTTCCGCCCGCTTTCAGAAGCTCTGAAGTGATTCCGTCCTCACCCGGCGCCTTGTTGTTTTTAAGTTGTTTGAGGGCCATCTCAATCTCAAACAGGCTGATGTCCGGGATATCATCGCTAAAGTGTCGGATTAACTCGGCTCTCGGGTCTTCGGCCGAGCTAACAGTAGGTTCGGCAACCGAGGTGTAAAGCTGTCCGTAGAACCTCTCGATCTCCCTTAATACCTCTGCCCTCGTCGATACCACGCGGCCGTCTTCCGTCTTCAGCCTAGACAACTGGCTTTGCCCAATAGACAAGTCTCTTGCAAACACTTTGGAGCCTCCGTTCCGCTCAATTGTCTCCTTAATGCTCACAGTATTGTGAGCACGGACATCGTGTCGCAAGGACTTCCAGATCCGTCTATTGAGCCGCCGATATGCTTCGGCGTCAACGGAAGACTGCAGCGTCAAAGATCGACGTTCGGCTATGAGGTCAAGAGTGTGGATCGAGAGTTTTTGTGGTCTATCTCTACGGCGAGGTCTAAAATACTTAGATCCCACCGTATGGACAGCTTCTACCAAACCGCTGTTTAACTCGTCCACTGCAAGGTTTTCTTTTAGACAATCAAAGCGATTTGTCAACTCGAGTTGAAAGCTCTCGGGGTTTTGGATATGAGCGCGAGTAGGTCGGAGCGTAGACTTCATCAAGCGACGCCTTTCTAATTGGACGTTGATATTCAATGTGCCCCTAACCATTCGGTGATCACTACCGGTTTTCACCCTGTTGATCACAGAGACATCACTGAACATCCGTCTATTCGTCGTCAAGATGAAATCTATCTCATTTCTCGTAGAACCGTCAGGACTCAACCAGGTCCATTTCCTGTGAGGCGGCTTCTGGAAAAAAGAGTTCATCGCGAAGAGTCCCTCTTTTTCCAGAAAGTCGGCCAGCCTCTGACCCCTGAGGTTCCGTTGCCCATGTCCAAATTGCCCCACTTTCAACTCTGCATCGCTTCTCTTGCCCAACTTTGCGTTGAAGTCCCCCATAACAACATTGAAGTAGGTTTTGGAAGTATGTATGGCCCGACTAATGTCCTCATACATCTCCTCTACTTCTTCATCTGGGTGTGTCGAGGTCGGCGCGTATACCTGTATGACCTTCAAAGAATATCTTTTGGATATTCTGAGTATAAGGTATACTACCCTGCTCGACACACTTTCGATGGATACGATGTTGTTGATGAGAGACCTGTGGACGAGAAATCCGACACCTCCTCGGGACTGTTGGTCGTCCCCCCGGTAGAAGAGCAGGTTACCAGACTTCAGGGTTATCATATCCTCCCCGATTCTTCGGACTTCCGATAACCCCAGAATATCCCAGTGTAACCCGCTCAATTCTTCTTCCAGTTCGACAATCTTCTCGTCTGTCCTCAAAGTGCGTATGTTGTGTGTTACCAGGGCCAGTCGTCGTCGGGGGTGGTAGCCGGGGCCAACCCGGGGATTCTTAGCACCCCCTGCCCCACCGTAACCATGGCTGCTACCATCGCCAGGAATAGTGGGGCTGCCGGGGACTGGGGGCCTGGTCAATTTTTGTGTCGCCATTGAGGGGTATTTGCCAATACTCGCCACGCTTGGCAGGTGGGGCGACGCTGCTGCCCATCATCAGCGGGGGAAAGGAAATAGGGTTTGTGAGTAGAGGATATAATGGGAAAGGAGAGTATGGCCTGTAGGAGTGGATACTGCAGTCATGGAAGGGAATGTTTGTAGTGACTGCAGTAGCTCGGGGGGCCGAGGTCGCGTACTCGTAGCACCTATTCTAGGACAAGCCATGACCACTAGATAGGAGCACCCCTGACCTGCTCCTATTTAATTTATTATTATTTATTCCTCATTCCTCGGCAACAGGCTTCCTCCTCTGCCTCCGAAGTAGTACCTGATACCTGCGACACGTCATGTCTTAATTTATCTTAATAAGGGGTTCGGACTATGTATGTGACTGTTGCGTTTATCATATCTATTTTATCTTTGCTTATTATTTATTTAACTAATATCAGTATTTTTCGCAAGTATTTATAAGTATTGTTTTGACAATGGTGTTATAATGAACACGCTTGCATCTATTGCTTGCTTGGTTTAAGTGATGTTTCATTATTTATTTATGTTTAATTTTTTAAACAATAAATTTAAAAAAAAATCATACATTAGGCAAAAACTATGGATCTCCTTTGTTCTATATTAATATACCGCTTTAATTTACGCATGTATTCTTGGTTCTGCTATAACATTCTAAGGTTTTAATAATTTTAACCTTGTTGTAAAACCACGAAACACTCTTGTCTTAACAAATCACACGCCACAGAAGCCTTTCCTCCACCACCTTGCACATTTTAATTAATACTTTATTGAGAAATTAATTATAAAATGTTCAATCCTGAGAAGCGCTAAGAGGATTGCAAGAGGCTGCAAAATATAAATACGCAAGTCGCGCTTACCTCGTTCAATTTAACTCGAGCGAAATCCTATTAGATATCTGACCTTACGCTGCTTGAGTTTCATATTAATCATTATTTTTATTAAACTTGTGACTAATTATTATGCGTTTTAATGCTGCTAATTAATTGGTTCAGATTTTGATTATTATTATAGGCCTAGCAACTATTTAATTTGATACTCTATCACAAGACATGTCATGACTAAAAATTATCAATATTATCATCCATCAGAGGTGTGAATTCTGACGGCTATATTCAAAGACAATTTTAAAACCTATTTTAGTTATCAAATGTTTTGTGCCTTTCGCACGACTTTTCGGTTTGACTGAACAAGGCAAAACATTACTAGTGTTCTCTCACATGTGAGAAGTCTCCTGGGTAGGTACCACCCCAATGTCTATTTCTCCCGCCAAACAGTAGTGGTAATGCACTGTTGTGTTTCGGATTGAAGATCATTGTAGCAAGAGTAAATACTGTACATATTGATACTTGATTGCCAAGCATTGCTTTGTAATTCAAGGCGCTGTTTGGTTTTGCTTCTGTTCATGATCGGTCGTATCGCTTACCATCAGGCGAACTGCACGCTCGTCTCGCCATTTATTGCAATAAAAAAATATTCGATAACTAAAATCGATTTAAAAACTGTGACTGTATAAGTTCATTATTATTTCATTCCCAAGAATGTATCAAAATAACTTTACAACTGAAAAACGTACACAAAATAACTTACCCGACCAAACAATCGAACCTACGATTTAACAGTTAACATCTAAAATTGAGTTACTCCAACAAAACGTCATTCGAGGATTAATGCGCATATAAATTCACTCAACGCGACAAACGCGCCATATCCGCCATCCAATTACAATACGTTTTACGTACTAATCGGGATTCAGTGTAATAACTGCCTATTCAATAAAGGTTCTTAACACACGCGCGTAATGGGAATACCCGTTTTACTGGTATGATTTTAATAAGGCTATTAGGTTATATAGCGACAGTCTCCGTGGCGCAGTTGGTTAAATACCAAATGTAAAACGAGAGATCGCGGGTTCGATCTCCAAACAGGAACAAATATTTGTGTAATCTACGGGCATTTGTTTCAAGTCTTTGTGAAACCGAAAAGTCTCTCATAGTTAGTATATACTGTCTGATACTTACGATACAAGACTCAATCTTGTGAGGTCAGGTCTGTGTAATATAGTTGGGTGTTATTATTATTTTAAGTAGTCGTAGGTCTCTCCATATGGTAGAGACCGCCAAGGTACCACCGCAATGTCTTATTTCTCCCGCCGAGCAGCAATGTTAACACACTGTCGTGTTCCGGTTTGAGGGACAGGCCAGAGTAACTACTGGACATAATACGACTTAGCATCTTATGTCTCAACATGGCTAGCGTAATGGAATTCCAAGCATTGCTACTGGTCATGAGCGATCGTATCGCTTAACAGCCAGCGAAAAATATATGCATTAGGTTAATCATCACTAGTCAGGCAGCGGCCTGTGTTGGAAGTGTCCAACAGGTCAATGTGGAGATCCTTGGTGGAGGCCTATGTTCAGCAGTGGACTTCCTGTGGCTGAGATGATGATGAATCATCACTATGCGATTTTAGTTTCGTCTATAAACGGACATTTCGTCACTATATTTCCAATATTCTTACATGAAATTGCGTGCCGTTTCAGGTTAATATCTGGTATCAATGTTTAATTAATCATAATTACCAATATTGTATACAAAACTTAATTAATAATTGCGTAACAAAGTATCTGGGGGCGCGGCCGAGCCCCCTCCAAGTCGAGCTATAGGCCGTAACATCCTTTTCTCGAAGCAATTCAGACCATTTTCAACCCTCCATAACTTCGTTGTGGCTAAAGCATGAAGCCTGAATTTTCAGTTACTAAGTAGGCATTGTGTAAATACGGTATATTTAAAATTTCATTCAATTTGAACCAGTAGTTTAAGAATTATAATGTGTCAAACTTTCGTAATTTTGTCACTCACTGACTGACTGACCGATCATCAAAAGTCTAAGGCACTTCTAGCAGACATAGAATCTTCAAATTTAGAATATAATTAGTGTTTAGTGTCTAAAGTAAGGGAAAATTCAAACATTTCATAATTTGTGTCTAGTTTTCTAGATAGACCAACTGCGTGAATAACTTTGTAATCCCATATAAATGTATAGGATTACAAAGTTACATTTGCAGTTAATGAATCATTGTACCCGTATATAGTGGAATAATAGTTGTAGATAGATATCTATATACATGAGGCATAATAGGAGACGATATAGAGAGGGAAATGGTGTATTCAGCCCATGAAACTGTACAACATTTCTCTAGAAAAACATGACGAAGAAAAACTTGCAAATAAATAGATTAAATAACTCGAAAATATCAATTACAATGAAGAAAGAACATTAATAATCAAATCCGCAATATTTGTGATAAATTGATACCTACAAAAATAAGAAAAATACATAAGACAGAGGCTTTAAGAAAAATCGTTAGTGATATTCTAGAAGTAAGAAGTACCGAAAAGGAAAAAAGTAGGACTCTACAAAAAGACGTGAGATCCCATCAAAAACATCCTGTAAAAAAATTCCAAGTCTCGCAGCTCAGGTTTTCTACCGCAAAAAGTTGTGAGATGCATGTAATACCAAGTCGATTAATTTATTTAGTCCTTAAGGGACCTTCTATATAAAGTTATTACGTTAGTTATTACCATATCAATATTAAAAATTCTTTACGTTTTAAATAAATAGATCGACTTGGCCAGTAGCATTATGTATAAATTGTACGATACATTATGTTTTCATGCGATGGCCAAGTCGATCCATTTATTTAAAACGTAAAGAATTTTTTATATTGATATGGTAATAACTAACGTAATAACTTTATATAGAAGGTCCCTTAAGGACTAAATAAATTAATCGACTTCGTATTACATGCATCTCACAACTTTTTGCGGTAGAAAACCTGAGCTGCGAGACTTGGAATTTTTTTACAGGATGTTTTTGATGGGATTAATTATGTTTGTAAAGTTTTAATAATGCAGTTCGTGTATCTCTTTTAATTGGAACATTTGTGTGTCAATTGAAAATTTCACTGCAGTGCTTTTCACTGCGCGTTAACTACTGGTGTGCATTCCCCCGGGTATTATAAACTACACATTCTCAATTAAATACAGCCGCGTATTCCATTCATAAGTAAGGTTTGCTAAGGGTCTCTCGAAGGTAGCATTATTGCTAAATGTTCATATAAATAACTTCACAAGGGTACAGATAGTTATCTAAACTGCCCTTGCCTTCAGATACCGGATCGTTGGATAAATGATTTAGTGGTGAAAAAGCTGGTAATACGATGCAATTCCCTAAACGACGTCAATAAAATGTGTAGGACATGTGCTTGTATATGTGTGTGTTTAAGGGTAAGGAAAAGAAACGGGTTTTTAAAAGTGTTGAGTTTGCATTCTATGCATTGATGAGTGACGAAGCCCAGCCCTAGACAAGTATACTTGAGTGACTTATTAAACGTAGAAAAACAAATAAAAGATCAGAAAATTAGCTTCTGACTTCGATTTTTTACCTCACAACACTCAAACCGTAACAATTGTTTGTGTGTTACACAAACATTTGTCTTGCTGTAGGCCTCTGACCCATTCTATAGTTTCGTAGCTTCTTAAGCAGTCCCTCAATGTAGACCGTCATGAGTACTAATTAACCCGGCGATCGCACAGTTGGGTTTATAGTACCAACGCCTTTTGAAAATGCACGCATTTCTATAAAATATTTTTGCGACGTTGCTACACTTCTCATTAGCTGGAGCTAATGGTCTTCTCTTCCTTTCAAATATCGCCTTACAGTGGTATCGTGTATACAGCGGTGGATAGACGCGGATAAACACAAGAAAGGTAAATAAGACCCAACTATACACCTGGTGTCGTAATTTCGCGCCGTCTTTTTTTAAATGTATTATTGTCTTATTGTATTGTTTTCAGAACCTTTGTAATTATGGATCGCGAAAAACTCGAACAGCAGCGAATTTTAGCTATTCTGCAAGAATCCGACTCCGAATATGAAAATTCTATATCAGAAAATGAAGAGGAAGATCATCTGAGTGTTCGCAACCAGGAAAGTGACACCGATCAAGATGTATCTGACACGGACAGTGACGATGTGCCCCTTGTTGAACTATGCCATCAGCTACATTCTTCAACGTCTGAAATACAGCACAGTTTTGATACTTATTTGACTACCACCACCTCTAAAGGTCAGATATGAACATCTTATTTTTTTGGAATAGACGGGACCAAGTGGCAGCAGAGGCCTACCCGCCAAAATGTCCAAACTAGGGCGGAAAATATCATAACACAAGTGCCAGGTGTTCAACCAGTAGCTCAAAATGTCTGGAATAAACGCATACATAATACATAAGAAGAACAACAATACCACGACAAAGCGTAGCAAAAGCGGCGCAAAAGGGTAAGAGATTTTTAGGAGAACCTGATGAGGAACCACCTGTGAAGATATCTAATGCATAAAGAAGGTGTCAGGATTGTGCTGCCAAAAAACACAGGAAATCTAGAAATACTTGTCGGTGCTGTAAAAAATACATCTGAATTGAGCACGCTGTGTTGTACTGCAAGGATCGCGCAGATGAAAGAGAAACTATGACTGAATAATTATAAGACTATTATAGAAATAGTTGTTATTCCTGCTATAAATTTCATGGTTATACTTACTATTACGTTAAAATTGTGAAAAAAGTTTGTTTTCTATTTTTTTTTTAGTTTAAGACAGAGGTTACCTATTTTGTTAAAGTTTTTTCATACTTTTATAAAAATGTCATTAAAAACTTATATCTCGTACCAGGTTGTTTTTGTTTATCCAAAAAGTCATAAACAATAGGTTTTTCATCCAATTATTATGATATGTCAGTAAATTTATTTTAATTATTGATGTTATGGCGTTTTTTTTATACGGGTCCATTAGACCCAACCCTACTACCGTTGTGACATATTTCCACTGTGCTGACGCCGGGTTAAGTAAAATAAAAAAAGGAAGCTGCAAGAACTAGAAGTGAACTGCCCTAATAATATACAGTGAACATAATTTAAAATTGGAATTGAAGTAAACTATAATCCAACAAAACTAATGGTACCGTTAGACGTTTCATACTTTTCAACTTCGTACATGCGTAACTCACACAAATTCAATAACACTTTTCCATAAAATCATGGAATTGTGATTTTACGGATAAATGTTATTGAAATTGTGTATACGCCTATACAAAGTTGTTTAAACTGGTAAGTACACACTGTAGTTATGAATTTAGTTGGATGG
The DNA here is from genome assembly GCA_009982885.2 of Hyles vespertilio. Taxonomy (NCBI): domain Eukaryota; kingdom Metazoa; phylum Arthropoda; class Insecta; order Lepidoptera; family Sphingidae; genus Hyles; species Hyles vespertilio. The sequence continues at coordinate 5,238,750 of CM042807.1, forward strand.
TGGTATAAATAAGATACCATCGGCCATCGCAGAACAAACTAAATAGCAAAACATTGAGGCAGCCTAAATAAAAAAGAAATATCGATAGGCAACCAACTCCAACGAACTATAAGTGAATAGTCCTAATCAGCCAACTTCACCGATCAGAGAGCTGAAACGAGCAACTGAATCCAAAGTTGGATGCATGAAAACTGGCGCAGTTCTCGTGTTCTCAAAGAGACCCTGCAAATTGTCAGCACATTTGCATGACAAGGCGGTACGATTAACAACTTCATATTTAAATTGTTAGCACCATTTCTTTCTCGTAATGCGGTATAATGATAGAACTCCCTTTGAGCGGTTTCGGAATTTTAGTTGCATGTTTTTTGTTTAATTGCTAGGCTGGAGTAGTTGCCGGTATTCTATTTGGGGTCTTCATGTTCTTATCTAGTTAAAACGAGTTCAAGATATAACATTTTAATGCATTATTGTAACGCGGTCTGTGATCTCATTTACATAATAATATGTGTGTGACTATGTGAATGAGATCAAATATTTGTGTGAACTACAAGTATTTGTTTCGGATCTGGGTGTTTTCACAAACACCAGACCCAAAAGTCTCTCGTAGTTCCTGATACCCACGGCACAAGACTCGATCTTAGTGTGGGATCAGGAATACGTATTTGAATGTTAGGTGTATTTGTTTATTTATTTATTTATCCATGCAGTTTGGGTTTAGCCTTTTATATCTTGCTTCGATAAAGTCAACATAATAGTTTGAATGGATATTTTACTTCTATCTCACATTCTACCTCAGGGTCTCACACCAATTAAAAAACGTTATTTATCCAGTACCACACACCCTTTATCAATCATGAATCCACGCGTCACGTCAAAACAAATTTCAAAATCGCTGTACTAGTAATTATACTTAGACAGTTTTGAAATCGAAAACCTAAATTGCGAAACTTCACGCCGCCTAGATTCTAGAATCTCAATATACTTAAACGCTTGTAACAAACAACTAGTATTAATATCGTGGTGTTATATTGCTATTTGTTCACGTAAGACGCGAACGTAAGTTATAATGGCGGATCTGAACTATGCATAGGTTTTGGGAACTCTGATGTGTGAAGTGCATTCGCTGTGAATATTCGCCTTAGATTTGTCTGACATTTACTTGTATGGAAAGTTATGTTGTCATTTGTCAATTTAGCATTAATTGTTAAATGTGTGTCTAATTTTCCAAATTGAATGCAGTTTCTAAGGTACTTAATATATCTAAGAGATTTATATTATTATTTGCAATGAATGGTGAGACGAGAACACCATTCGCTTGATGGTATGCGATACCACCGCTCATGGACAATAGCAAAACCAAACAGCACGTTGAATCACAAAACAATGCTTGACATTCCACTGCAGGTGCTCTCGCCTTCCTGAGACATAAGATGTTAAGTCTCAATATGTCTAGTAGCTCAATGTTCTTCTACCCGGGACACAACAGTGCATTTACCCTGCTGTTTGGCGATCCAAATAGATATGGCGGTGGTACCTACCTAGGCGACCTCTCACATATGAGCGACCTACCACACGTAAAAAAAAAAATATTTCGTATTTTAAATATTTATTGCTAGGGATTTTAGATATCGCTAAAATCTTGAGGCTTGGCAAGAGGCGTATTGTATTTTTATTTTGTGTAAGACCAAGTAACTAAATAAGCGGCAAGAAAAACGAATGAAGGAATAAATTGCCAATTTTACTCTACGTACGAAACTTGACAGAAAAACTGTTGGTTCACGTCTGTTTTCCATGAGAAATTGGTACTAAACTGGCCTATTCGGCTCAATAATAGGTCATCTAAATTAACTCTGTGTGTTCGCTTCTGCATCTAAATGAAGTACAAGTTGATTTAGCGCGAAAAAAGATGACTTTCTAGCATTAACAATTAAGGCTCGAAGTTCCTAGAACGTTCAACTTTCACTATATCTTTTAAAGTTTTAAACTCGTTAAGAATTTTTTTAACCGACTTCGAAACCAAACCTGTAGAAATTTGGATTATTATAAGGTATAGTTTTAAACTGTTTGGTTTTTGGCCGCCCGTCTTCAATATGTCACGCATATATTTTGACTATCTGGCTAGTCAAGTAAATCAGCAAATTAATCAACATGTAGTAAGTACAATGCAAAAAATATTATTTATTGCTTTGCAGTGGTATTATTACTTTATTACTTTGTAGTGTTTTGAAGTCAGTTTTTGTTCTTTCTCAACGAAATGTTTTAATATCTTACATATGGTGGTGTTTGTGAGACCGAAAAGTCTCTCGTAGTACCCACGACACAAGACTCGATCTTAATGTGGGGTCAGGACTATGTATGTGACTGTTGGGTGTTATTTATTTATTTATTTATTTATTATTTATATACTACTAAACAGCATCAGCCAAAGCGGCCAGACAATTTCAATCTGAGCAATAATATCAACGTGACCACACGCCTTCATTATCGCCGACAAGTGTGACTCTCATTTCCTGCCAATTGTCGGAGGAATTCCACACAACTCTGTGGCCGGGTCGGGCGTGAAAGATTTCTCTTATATCACTAGTGGTAGGTCTCTCGTATTTGAGAAACGGTGTAGGTATTATCGCAATGTCTATTTCTCCAACCTAAGAGCACTGTGAATGCACTATTGTGTTCCAATTTGAAGGGCATTGTAGCTAGAATAACTACTGGATATATTGAGACTTAAAATCTTATGTCTCAGGATGGCGAGCGCAGTGGAATGCCAAGCATTGCTACTATGCATGATGGTCGTATCGCTTATCATCACTCGAATGGCATGATCGTCCCGCCATTCACTGCAGTAAAAAAATAGTTATTTATTTTATCATATGCTACTGCTGTGCAGTTAAGGATCAGCCGTGAGATGGCTATCTATTGCCGAAAGAAATGATTATGTCCATATAATTGTATTTGGATATACATTTGATATATTTGCAAGAGTTTTTAGTAGAGAATGAAACCCAAAACCAGAACCTTCATATATTTACATACGTGCGCCGTGCGTGCGCCGTGCGTGCGCCCATTAGAGAATGAAATCCACGGAAAGCACCAAGCAATTCTAGGAGAAGTATGGATTTTCTGTCTATGTGTAACAATCGGAAGGACACATTTTATCTGTTATTATTCTGATGTTATTCGGCTAATGGTTGCCGCAAGACATTTATAGGCGAAGAGACAGACTTCAAAGGCGATGGCGGGTCGATCTCGATAAATTTAATATGAACTGGATGCAAATTGTTCACTATAGAGAGATGTGGAAGAGCTTAGGGGAGGCCTTTGCCCAGCAGTGGAATCTCTTAGGCTAATATCGAGTAGGATAAAATCTTAAAATTTTCACACGAATATAAACTATAACAATATTATATTCAGTTTTGTGAACTAAATAAAAAAGAATATAGTAATAATTATTCTGGATTCAAAGTCACTGTAACTTGTTAGTGGAATGAAAATGCGTTCTACAAGAGCAAGAAGCTTCTTAGGTAAATATTGTTATTTTTAATAAAAGCTTGAGTGCATAAAATAAAAACAGGGATTGCTGAAGAAATATTTCAATATAATGGCTTTATTGTGGCAAAGGAAGGGAAACGCAGAGTAAGTATTTTAAATAAGTAGCTTTTTATAAAATAGAGTGCACTGTTAAAGACAATGGGACAATAAAACAGGTTGTATCGCGGTGCTATAAAATGTTGAATGTTAAATACACTTTCGTTTTTTTAACAAATTATTCTACATTTAATTGTAGTTGTTTTACTTTAGACCTATATAATGTACGAGTATATAACGTTTTTATTTATTTATTAAATCCGTTTTTGCACTATAGTAAGATGCTATCAAGATATAAAAAAAAATAGTACAAGTGGCGGCGTTATCACACTAGGTAATTTCTAACAGGAAACCATGGGATATATAAACAGGAGATAGAAAGGGCAGTCTAAGTCGTAAATGAAAGTTTATGTATATTTTTTTAGGTATAAATATATATCGTTCAAGATTATTTCGAATTAATTATAACACACCCATAATAATAATATCCAACAGTCACATACATGTTCACTTCAGGCAGGCTCTAGGTAGCCCGACTTCAAAGATTACGTACTACGACCAAAAAATATTTCAACACTCAAAATTTATTCATATCATAATATATATATATATATTATTGTATTTTGTAGTAGCTTTTTTATTTTCTTGAATATTTTTAATCTTTTTATCAATATGCTTTGAACACTATAAATTCTGTTATCTAAAATCAACTTGTACATTCTACTAGAAAAGTATGAATTTTCTTGCAGTATTCAAGAATGGTTCATAGCTCTGAGCTGGTGTTGGTTTATTATAAGGTAGATAACAGCGGGCGTTGATCGAACGATATCTGTTTCGTTTGTTTTGCACCCTTTTTTATTTAGTTCCTTTATTTATATAAAGTAATGGAAAACCCGAGCTTCTGTAGACATGATAAGAAAAACATCTTCATTGTTTATTTTATCTTCTTTCTCAGTGCGAGATTAAATGCGAGCTTGTTTTACTGATTGTTCGTACTGAGTAACAGATGACTGTTGTTTGCATAAAAAAATCCTTATTAATATACAGTTTTAAAACTATTTTAGCTATCGAATGCTATGTCCCTTCTGAACGAATTTGAATTTAGTTTGAGCGAACAAGACAAAATATTTGATATATAAAGCAGGTTTTAGACTCACTATGAATGAGGTTGTTAGAATTTTGTTTTGTTTGCAGAGGGAGCACTGCAAAGCAAATGTCTAGTATAATATCTCAATGGGAAACAATCTTGTTATATTGTTGCTAGCACTGGTATTACCTCGGCCTACCCCTTTCGCAAAATATATTATTTATATACGCGTCGTGGACTTTATAGCCTAACCAATCTTAATCGTACTTTCGATTGTAGAGGAGGCCCGTGCTCTGCAATGGGACGTATGTATTTGGGCTGATACAGATATCACAAGATAGCTTGTAAGACCAATATTGCTAACACGATGGATGAGATTTTTGGAGTAAAAACTAGTTATATTTACATACATAAACTCACGCCTTTTGCCCAGAAGGTTGAGGCATAGGTGCCAGGACATCCAATTTTTGCGTATATATTCTGTGATAGGGGCGTGCCTATCGTCAGTCAAACGTATTTAATTTCCCTGATGACTCCCTTACAATGTATATAACGTGGGTGATATTATCACATGTAAACCAATCACATGAATGAGTTCTTTGGCTTTGCCTGTGGAAATAACTGTATGCTATGGGACGAAAACCACAATGATGATTGATAATTACGTATCCGCCCAGACGGGGACGACCTTTCACAATTGTGGCAAATATTTCATAGTAACTTAAAGACAACGCTTTCCGGGATTATCCTGTAGAGATTAATGCATGCTTAGATTAAATACTCGTCTAGATTGAGCAATGTCAACAAACGATGCGCTAAAAGTGTCCTCACTTTCGTTGATATGTGTGAGTACCGGTCGTGTAATTATTGTCATCCAACTGTCAAGGTGTGTGTGTTTAGGGATGCCTACTCCAGATTATTATCTTAACTTTTCCCCATAATTTGATATACAAAATAGGTTAAATAAAATATTTTTCTTTATTTAAAGTAATCATACCATTAATTATATTTATAACGCATTTTAGTAAAAACAATAAAAATCTAAACCCATCTCCTAGTGTTTGTTTCCGAATAGAATTAACTCTTTGGATTTATTTCCTGGGCTGTTATCTGATTTCTGTATTTATGTAAATAATAAATCATCATAAGTAAAATGTTCGGAACACACAACTGAAGTCATGTGAGGCTACGAATGGTCTTCTTTTCGTTTCCGCTGTGTAATGTCTCTCCAGCAATTTGCTAGTACGGAATCCGTAGTCTAAAAATATTATTAGGACCTTGAATAAGTTCTTGCTGTTTCTTCAAAAATGACAATAGCAGTACCCCGTTTGTGAAATTTTGAATGGTAATACACATGCAAGGCAAAGAATTAATAAAATTACTATGAAGTGCATGTCGTCGTGGGTTTCATTAATATCGTGTAGGTAAGTATTATTTACTCATTAAATACATAATGCCATTCTTCTTGTTGTTATTCCGATCGAAATATTATGTAATGATATTTGTGTTTTATAGTTTCTCCCATAGTTTCAACAAATCTTCCTAGTAATAAATTGACAACACTGGCCAATGAAACTCAACTTCAAAATAATGAATTAAAAGTTCATGTTTTCTTCAAATAATAGTGGTTTAACAATAATGTTACCGATAGAAAGTGATATTGGTATTATTATACAGTTTTCCCACACAATTGCGATACAATTCTACAGCACAAACCGGCATAATTAATTATTTTTCGGGAGCACGTTATCCATATGTAGTTCAAATGACACTGACGTACGTGAGAAGCGAGTCTACCAAATTTGGTAGACTTTTTTTGAGCCGTGCGGTGAGGTGTGATGTGTCATCTAGACGAGTATATAATCTAAGAATGCATGGATGTCATGCTGTTGTCAAAATATAAGGAACAGTTTTTCTCTTTTCAAATTTTATCATATTTGATATTAATGCTTTTAGATTATGCGTATAAATGCGTGTTGTTTATATTAAGGAAACATATACAATGCAATAAATAGTGAAAACTGTTTTTGATAACTTGACAACAAAATGACAACCACGAATTGGCAAACCAAAAGACCGTAGGCGATCTATAATATTATAGAAGAAGTGTAATATACAGTTCTGAACTTCCAATAAGTACATGTAAAAATACCCACTTATAAACATTAGAACATAAGACTACAGTAAACCAAATACATTTATTATAAGTATCGTATTGAGTTTTCACTTTTAATTGGGTACATGACCAATAAAGTAAACACGAATTTTATTTCAATAAATAGGTCCGATGCCGGAGTGTTCTTGTTTATTTGGCAGTCTTCCTGGCGTAGTTTGTAAGAGCTGACAGTAAACGAGAGGCCGACGGTTTGATCCCCGCACCGAGAGAAATATTTGTAAGGCTTACTATTATTTGTCTGGGTGTTTGTGAGACCGAAATGTTCATCGTAGTTACTGATACCCACGACATAAGACTTAATTGTTCTAATGTGGGATCAGAAATGTGTATGGGACTGTTGGGTTTATTTATTTATTTATATATTTTTTATATTTATTTTAACTAGAAATATAATATATTTGCTTGAAATTAACATATTAGTGTTTGCACGAGAATTATATAAAATATGCTTAATCTGCAATATAAATTGGCGGTTTTGTAAGGCGAGACGGCGCTAATGTCTGCGACCCAGTTCCAACTAACGCAGACATTATCGTACATTATTTTTGATATATTTCCGCCCCCAATACTGACTTTTTGTACACATTTCGTCATATAAATCTGCTATAAGCTTTCTTCGAAAAATATAACAATGAAGCACTTTATTTCTGTTCCTATTGTTTTGTAAGTGTGCGGTGTCCTATAGTAACCAGTACCCCAAGCAGGAACATTTTGAAGTATCGTATAGTAATAGTATCGTGACAGCGATTACTATACTATCACTACAACGTATCGTTATACGTCAAAAATTATTCCTGCTACCACTTTTCATACATTTGTATAGTAAAACTATCGCTAGACTATTAACGTTTTTAACGTTTCCCGCTGCCATAATTTAGTTCCAAATACGCTCACAATGGCGCTGTTCAAATTCCCATACAAAATTTTACTATTACGATTACTATACTATAGACCCAAATGTTCTTGCTTGGGGCACAGACGCCAGCTTGATACACTTCTATATCAAGCTATCTTTATATTGCAATGTATGGCTAGCCGAGCATGCCGTTCGCCTGATGGTAAGCGATACGACCGCACATGAACAGTAGCAAAACCAAACAACACCTTTTATTTCAAAGCAATGCTTGACATTAAACTGCGTTCGCCATCTTGAGACATAAGATACTAAGTCTCAATATCTGCTGAAGTTACTCTGGCTACTATAGCTAAGTTTTTATACTAAGCTCAATGCAAAAAGAACCGTGGCAATCCTTCTCAATGTTGATGAGTTCTACTCTCCAGTTCCGAAGATATTCATCAGATCTTCATTTGATCTCATAAAAAAATATAAGATCAAATGACAAGCACCAGATTTCAAATCAAAGAAAGAATAATGAAAATCACCCAGTTGAGAGTTATGAGATAACAAACATTAAAAAACATATTGTCCAATTGAGAACCTCCTCCTTTTTCTAAGCCGGTTAAAAAGGAACTTTATTGAAAAATTTGACTTCAATATTGCTTTTAGTTTCCCTACGAAAACAAATTAAGTAATTAGTCTAGGAACCAAGGATTCTGGCCGTCGGCAGCTTGAACAAAAAAGAGTTTTAACGAAGCGCTGTATATAATTACTCTTTTGCAACGAGGCAAATAAATAGAGTTTTACGCTTCACTAGTTAGTCAGTTAATGAAACGAGTTAGCCTCACTACGCGTCTACGTTGGCACGTACATTAAATGTTTAACTTCTCGACAGTGTAATGAAACCTCCTTTCTTTTTTTAATTAACATGAAACTGGCCGCCGCGCTGGTGAAAAAATTTTAAATTTTCCTTTTTAATTGTTGAATTTTCACACTTTGTTGACTCGTTTATTTAGTGATACTAAATATTTCAATCAAATAATGTAGATTTGTCTAATTGGTATGTGCCTAATGTCCAGTACATTACATTACCAGCCTAAATAAGTCTCAGACTAATTGGTCTAGTGCTGGAAATATAAGTACATACTCGTTGATCCCGAAACGCGACGTACTGGCTTTGTTAATGAGGAATAGTCTAATTAAGTCAACTTTAAGGTGCCACAAAAATATACTGCTTGGAAATCGAACCCCTTATGTCTTATTAAACCACATTGATGCTACCTTAAGGCCATTAGGGAAACCATTTTCGGGGCGTCTTTGTTTACTGTAATTAATTATATATTCCATCGACAAATAATACTGTTTTCTAACACAAGCCCTGGACGTTCCTTTGAGACCAGCGTGTCTAATTTAATATTATAGGATTAATATTCTATCTAGAGCTTGCAGCTTAGGTAAAGGACGTGATATAATGCTGTAACGCTGACTTCTATAGATTATACACATATAAAACATAAAATAAATTTCTGAATACATCATCCTTAGATAAAGAGAAATGTTTATGCGGCCCACAAATTTTCTTACGGGTTTGGCTGTGTGTGAGACCGAAAAGTCTCTTTTAGTTCCTGATACTTACGACACTAGACTCGATCTTAGTATGGGGTCAGGATTATGAATGTGACTGTTGGGTGTTATTTATTTATTATTAGATGTAAAAATTTATTTATATAAAGTGGTTGACTAATAATAGAGGCTAGAAATATTTTTTTCGTTTTTTGTCCAGGCCATTCTGTTCCACCCACATGCCTTCCGAAAATCGTAACGGAAACACACGTGGCGCAGTTGGTTAAGCCTGTGAAACAAGATGGCTTTGGGTTCGATCCCCGAACCGGAAGCAAATGTTTGTTCCATTCCACAGGTATTTATTTCAGGTGTAGCTGTTTGTAAAACCGAATAGTCTCTCATAGTTTTTGATACCACGACACAAAATTCGATCTTAGTGTGGGATCTTAGTTAGGGCTATTTATGTGACTGTTGATTATATCTGATTATAAAATACGTCAGCGATGTTCTACGTTAAATATCACCACATAACTATCGTTGTTGGAATTTGGTAGGATAGTAATCAGCAATCAGAAGATTCTAGAAGGCGAACTGAACATTCTGAAAATAGAGAGTCTATTGATAGTATCAAATGTCTTTCTATCAAGCGTTGGAAATTACAAGTGGCAGACTGACCCCGTAGGCAATGTTGATTTCTGCATGAATAAGTTGACTCAACCTAGTGCTGCTGTGGACTACGGAGTACCACTGTCTCACGATAAACCATTTTTATTTTGTTTTATTTCATGAAATGGCGAGACGACCGTGGTTCGCCCGATGGTGAGCGATACGACCGCTCATGCACAGTAGCAAAACTCAACAACACCTTGGATTACAAAGCAATGCTTGGCATTCCACTGCGCTTCCCATCCAGAGACATAAGATGTTAAGTCTCATATGTCCAGTAGGTATTTATTATTTATTTATTTATTTATAAACTTTATTGTACACCAGAAAAAAACAAATACAATAACAGAAATTAAAAATAATATTAAAATAAGTACAATCGGCGGCCTTATTGCACTAGGCAATCTCTTCCAGGCAACCTTTGGATGGAGATAAGACACAGGAGAGAGAAAGGGCAGTCTAGTTACTTGTTATGTCCTTCAAACCGAAACACAACAGTGCATTTACATTGCTGTCTGAACCTATGCAAAATAACAGCTTTCTAGAGATAAGTAAGTCATTGAAATATTAAGATTACTTGAGGGATAATGGTCTCCATATTTTCTTTTTTTTCCCTTCGGTCCTGTACCTTCAAAGGCAAATAGGAGATCCGCGGCTCTCCATGTAATACTAAAGTTTCTTGCAAGTTCATCTCTAGTGAAAATCGCTTCCGAACCGGGCTGTAAAACAAAAATGACTGAATCTAAATGATGTTTACATTTCTTAGGTTCAATAAATGACTTTCATTTTTTAATGAATCTGTATCAGCCCATATACGTCCCACTGCAGGGCACGGGCCTCCTCTACAATCGACAGTACGAATGAGAGTGGTTAGGCCATATAGTCCACCACGCTGGCCTAGTGCGGGTTGGCGGACTTACATACCATAGAAATTCTTATGAATCCCTATGGTATGCAGGTTTCCTCACGATGTTTTCCTTCACCGTTTTAGTGCGTGGTGATTGACTATCAATACACATATGACTCCGAAAAGTCAGAGGTGTGCCCTGGGATTCGAATCCGCGACCACCGTGAACATGTTGGCAGTCGCGTCTAGTCCGTTTACCAACAGGCCACCACGCACTTTTAATGAATACTGTGTTTAAATAGTTTTCTTTGTTAACAGCTGCACGAAGAAAAATAATATTTTTAATATATTTTTTATCAAATAATAATACATACATAAAAATGGAGTACAATAAAGACATAGACAGCATAAACGAATTTCATGTTTTAAACATAAATTCAAATGTCTATGGTAGGGGCTGCGTATTTATTATTTACTATGCATACAGCGGAGATCGTGCTCTGTGAAAAATGCTATGCGTATTATACTTGCATATAACTGCTATTGGTCTGTCGTGTTAATTCTATCCATATTTATGAACAAACAATGGCTGATGGTATTTCTCATCGATAATATCAAATAAAGCGAAACATTTTATATGAATAACTAACGAGGTACGATCTTATGTCTTTTGATATAATCTGAAAAGACTAAATTAAATTTTTGCCTTAAAGATGAAAATTCATTCTAATTTGCAACGGTAAAACATGGGATGGAATGATTTTTTAATGATCTCGAAGAGATAATTCAATCACGTAGTAATAAAATAATAAATATAAGGAACTTAATGCGTATCTACAATTTCATGCAAATTATTATGATATATATTTCCTGCATATTTAGTGCGTGGTGGCCTGTTGGTAAACGGACTAGACGCGACTGCCAACATGTTCACGGTGGTCGCGGGTTCGAATCCCAGAGCACACCTCTGACTTTTCGGAGTCATGTGTGTATTGATAGTCAATCACCACGCACTAAAACGGCGAAGGAAAACATCGTGAGGAAACCTGCATACCATAGGGATTCATAAGAATTTCTATGGTATGTAAGTCCGCCAACCCGCACTAGGCTAGCGTGGTGGACTATATGGCCTAACCACTCTCAATCGAATTCTCGATTGTAGAGTAGGCCCGTGCCCTGCAGTGGGACGTATATGGGCTGATACAGAATATATTACCTGGCCTCTCCATAATAAGACCACAATAATATTACGAAATTGTGTTAATTTTATGTGACCTATCTGGTTTATTTAGACATATTTTGAATTGTTAATGACCCAGGCTGGGCAGAAATGATTGAGCGTGCCAGTTTTAAAGGAAAATAACACCAATAGATATGTACATCTTACAGCTTTCCAGTAAGATATTCATAGCTTTTCTCACGTTAAACACTGGAACAATTCAATTTGTAGGCTAAATCGACGGCCTTCCTATTAACTATAAATTTGGTATTACCCCCAGGCCACAATGTAATATTAATTAAAGATTTATTGACCTACTGGCATAAGCACAACTACAATATATTTTTGAAATAATTTCCCCAGCTTATGTTTATTGAAAACAAATTATTCTCAAGTTAATAATAGTAGGTGTCGCTTTGATTAAACCCTTCGACGGAACCTTTGACGGGGCGACGGAAATTTTAATTACAGCGCTCAATAACGAGGCTAAATTAAATTTATTGTGATGACCGCGCAAAAATTGTGCTCTCGGTGACCGAAATTAAATATGGCTGCATTGTTTTAATTATAATAAATGCGGTATTATTGTCATATAACTTTTAATATGTGAGGGTTGCAGAATCGCTGAACTCAGGTTGATTCCAATTAATTTAAAACTGGTGATATTTGTGTGAGGTTATAGATAGATATAAGTGAGTGCGTGGTGGCCTATTGGTAAACGGACCAGACACGGCTGCCAACATGTTCACGGTGGTGCGGGTTCGAATTCCAGGGCGCAATTCTAAGTTTTCGGAGTCATATGTGTAGTAATAGGCAATTACCCCGCACCAAAACATGAAGGAAAACATCGTGAGGAAACCATAATAATTTGTAAGAACTTCTTTGGTATGTAAAGTCCGCCAACCCTTACTTGGCCAGCGTTGTAGAATATATGTCCTAACCACTTTCAATCGTAGTCTCGATTGTAGGGGAAGCCCGTGCCCTGCAGTGGGACGTATATGGGCTGATACAGTACAGTATAGATATACATACATACAGTACATTCATTGCTATGCAGATGACAGCACGGTTCATGGGCGATACCACTGCGGGCCTCCAGGTTGCCGTGTCGAAACTGTGAAGGGACGCGAAGATCTTGTCATTGAACTCAACCGGACCTTGGATCTCATTTCTACATGGGGTTCCAGGAATATGGTTGAGTTCAATGCCAAGAAAACCCAGATGTGTGCGTTCACGTGCAAAAAATCCCCGTTCTCTCCCCTCCCCATTCTTCAGGGTACTCCCCTCTCAGTGCGGAATGACCTGAGTATCCTTGGTGTGGATATCCGCTGTGATCTCAATCCAAGGAATCACATCGAGGGCGTAATATCTGCCACATCACGCAGGGTTGGAGTCCTGAACAGGGTGTGTCGGTTTTTCACGCCCGGTCAGCTTTGTCGCTTATATAAAGCGCAGGTCCGGCCGGGTATGGAGTACTGCTCGCACCTCTGGGATGGATCCGCCCAGTACCTGCTCGATGCCTTGGATGGATTGCAGCGGCGGGCCATCCGCATTGTGAATGATGCAGACGTTACGAGCAACTTAGAGTCGCTACAACTCCGGAGAGATGTCGCCTCTCTAAGCGTGTTCTACCGCCTGTATCACGGTGAGTGCTCTGAAGAATTGTTCAACTTGCTCCCCTCCTCTACATTCCTAACCAGAACCACGCGTGCTGGGTTGCGAAGCCATAGCTTGACGGTCCACACCATCCCGGCGCGAACCAAACGGTTCTCAAATTCGTTTTTGTGCCGCACCGTCAGGCTGTGGAATTGTTTGCCGGCGCACGTGTTCCCTCCTTCCTACAATCCTGGGTCCTTCGCCGCGGTGTGAAGAGGCACCTTAGCAGGCTGGCATAATTGTTTCCATTGGCATGGGACGGCCGTCCGATGCCAATGGATACTCTGCCTGGGCGGCATTGGCACTTTCAATCAGGTGCAATGCCGCCACTATGACAGGACATTATAAAAAAAAAAAGGTATGGAAGCAAGAGTATTTTATTTTAGTCCATACATATAACGTAAAGGAGAATGAAAGGTTAGTGCTAGAATTGACCCCAAAAACGACTATCGTACACACTGGCGATAAGTGTCCGTCATTGGCGACACAATTGTATCTCTGATTTCATTGAGATCAGCGTATGTGCTATCTGCTTTTAAACTGAATATTAGCGTATGTACCGGTCAGAGATTCGTCGAAAGACAGTGTTTAGTTTACATTGCACTATTACCTTTTTTCTAACGGTTAAAATACTCATTGGGTATCCATTACTCGTCTATTTAGAATCTAGATAGACCGAGCATGCCATACTATTACCTACGTAATACCTAGCACTAGTATTTACCATATTATTAGTATTATAGTTACTTTATTTGATCGATTTAAATTCGTGACTAAATTCTTTCTTCCTTCTTACCCACTAACAAAAATATTTTTCAGGAAGAGTGGCCAATATTCGTAGACCTTTTCACATTTAAATATACCAATAACAAATCAAAAGAAACAAGTCAACGAAAGCTTAAAATCAATAAAACAAGTAATTTGAATTTATCGACATCTCAGAATATAGCTTTATAAAGAGTGCCTTAAAAAGAATAAGTAATGAGTGAGAGAGAACGTTCCCAGAATATAAAGTATTTTATTAGGGTTTCTAAGAATTTTATCATAAACTTTCACTTTACTGGACTTCAAGTAGCTTATGTTTAGGATTACAGCTAGTAATCCTTGTTTCAAACTCAATTCTTATTTTGGGAAAAAAGTTTCAGCAATTTGAGTAATTCGCAAGAAATACTTAAGGTCCACTTGATGTCTAGTCTTAATTCATAGTCCTTACAGGATGTTTTAAAATACTTTTGCGCAGATGTCCTAATTTTCTTCCTTTATTAGTATTTATATATTATATGGTGGCCGAAAGGTTCTCGAGTGGATGCCACGTACAGGCAAGCGAAATGTCGGACGCCCGCCTACAAGGTGGACGGACGATCTGACTAAGGTCGCAGGACGTCGCTGGATGCAGGCCGCTTCCAACAGGTCATTGTGGAGATCCTTGGGGGAGGCCTATGTTCAGCAGTGGACTTCCTGTGGCTGATATGATGATGATGATGATAATCGTTTACGGATTTTAGGACATACGACAACTTAAGAGCGTATACACCTTGCGCGCAAAGTCAACTATAGGTATTTCTTCGTTAATTTCACGCACACATAAGCGACCAAAGCTGTGTGCGTAGAGCTGCCGCGTCGGCTCGCTATACAATCGGCTCAAACAACTTTGATCCGTGCGCTTCAAATATTCAATTGAAATGTAACTGTAATATAATATCATAAAAATATTTTATTTGCATTATAAGTAGACAAATATTACTGTGCAAGCAAAGAATAATACAAATTTTGGATACTAATCATATTTTCGTTATTATTACATTGTTAAGTTGCATTCAAATCAGTGTTCAATCAGTATACACTACGGACGTTTTATTAATCATTTCGTGTTTGAACACATAAATAGTGTTAGGGGCCTTACAACCCCTTACAATTACGAAATATATTTAATTTTATATTACAATACATAACATAATTTAGCCTCGGAATTACATCCCATTATATTACCTGAAACATAATTTATACTCACTACAAAATCATTGTAGGTAATAAAAATAATTAAATATTTTACTACCAAAGTACTAAGATGTGGTAATCGCATTCCGCGCGTGGCTATTTTTACTACGCGCGGCATAATCGACTGCAGCCAGGCCGGAGCGACGAGCGATACGTCCTCCCTCTAGAAGGCCTTGCGGCGGTCTGATTTGATCAACCTCGGACAGCGTGTTTTATTGTGGTTTTTAAAATATTTGTAGAAAACATGAAAAATAATTTTGTTGAAATATAAAAATGGTAATTTATTGATAAGATATTCTTCTATTGTAATATGCAATTGCTATAAAAAAATATGTACGATAAGTTGGTGAAAAAAATATGTTCTTGACGAGAGTTTCTGAATAATTTCGCATTGTTTAAATTTTTATTTTTCAGGAACTAAACACAAAAAGATTATTTTTCTCAGCAAAATCCCTCCATAAGGGTCTTGTTAGTCTGATAATATTTTTATTTTCATCTTATATTTAGTGGTTTCGGATATCTTAAGCTTCTAAATTGCCATTTAAAGCCTAAATAACGAAACTTGTGTTCAGTAATCCGTATAGTACTCACAAATTATCCATCAATCCATAATGTTTTCCACCAAAATCCCTAGATGAAAACCTTTTCTAAAATTAATACTAATTATTTTTCCTTTAAATTGTTTATTGGTGGCTATTAACTCATTTGAAAAGTCCTGTTTTTAAGCCAAAAAGCGCGTGCAGGGCAACGCTCTTAAGATTTCTTTACTCTAAATATATTTCTTTGAATTTTGTTATCCCTTAATAGTTTTAGCGATAGCATGTATGAGTTGCGGACCTTTAGTTAGGCTTTGAACTCAAACCAAGCAATCCAACTTTTGTGTTTTCGGATTTGAAGTTCGCACTTCAGTGTTCAGAAAATTGTGTTTTTGACCCAGCGATAAATTCGTCGCCTGCCGACGATTTCTATTTGAGACGGAAACAAGCCAGGTGAAAGTACCGTTAGTACCGTTTGTAACTACCTAAAATAAGTATCATTCGTGTGTCACTCACGCCTTTTTCTCAGAAGGGGTAGGTAACTGTGCTATCAGAACACCCACATTCGGCCTTGTGGTTTCCGTCCCACGATGTGATAGCGACCAATCGATATCGGGCACAAATTACTGACTCCGGGCTACTATTGAATATTAAAATCCATTACCAGTTATCTGACTTGGGATTTGAACCCGAGACTTCAGCTATAGAACCATACCGTAGTACAACTAGGAAGCAGAAACACAAACCTTGAAAAAAGAACACAAACCCCTTTATTCATCAGGACTTAACACAGTTTTCAAATGCCGTTAATAAGAGCTGGCTCAAAAACGGTATTCGTAGACGTCTAAAATTCAGCTATTTAAAAGCACATTAACTTAAAATGGCCGAGAAACGTATAAACAAATCATAAGCAGAAAAATGGCGGATTTCTGTGATTGCTGACGATGTATGTCGTTTGATATTACTGTCATATGACAGTAATATCAAACGACGATTCATATGAATGAAATCACATTTTTTTGTGAAGTAACAATATAAAATATGTATCAGAACCATTATTAGCGATATTCATAACAAAAATACTAGGAATAAGAATAATCTAGCTACTCTTAAGACCAGACTCCACAAGATCAGCAAATCTTTTAAGGGTTACTGTATACACTTTTACAACAAAGTTCCCAGTCATATTAAAGCCTTATCTATTACAAAATTCAAAGCTACTATCAAGCAAAAATTATGCAATAAGGCATATTATAAAATTTCGGAATATTTAGACGATAACAAGGCTTGGGAATAGAATAAAATTAAATGAATGTGTAGTATCTCGGAGCGTAAGTTTTGGTGTGCTCTATAATATATCATTTAAATCAAGTAACTTGTCAAATTTGCCATTATTTTCCTGTGTAAGTGATTGGGTATGTCATGCTCGCTTAAAGGTCTGTGCTTGCGGTGGCGTCGTGTGCCAGGTCGGTCACTGCCCTGCAACATGGTTGAGGAGGCCGATGGCTGGCACATGCGTCATACTCGTGAACGGGTGCTGCTTGCGTAGACTGGTCTATCCGATTTGCTTACATTGTAATGGATTGATTGATGGATTACATAAGGCTTTCGCAATTATTCACTGCTTTGGCGAAAAAGAGTATACTGATTCTTCGTTCTGGGCGACTTCACTCAGCCATAGTAATTATAATATAATAATATTCATATCAAAAATATTTATTGTAAAGCAACATATTATTATTAAACTGCTCTGATTTAAACCAACTTGTAAATTTTGTAAAAATTCACTACATTGTAAACTGGTTTTGAAAAGAGCAACACTAGAGTTTCTTGCCCGTTCTTCTCTAGTGAAAACAGCTTTCCGAACCGGGTGGTAGATAAAAAAATGACTGAATCTAAATGATGTTGAACATTTTAATGGATTCAATAAATTATTTTCATTTTCATGTTCATTTCATTTTCATTTTATGAATAGTAAAATCGAATGAACGTTTTATCTGCTCTTAACATAATTTAAGTATGTAATTTACGTTTAGATCGTGACTGGATTAGCGATTTTTTATACATAAGGGGGAAACTGTAGATCTGTAAATAAAAAATAAAACACGAATAAAGATAGTGGTTTTTATTCATTACAGAATTTATACAGATTTTGCCAATACATACAAAAACATCAACAATAGGGTGAGGAAAGTATTTCGAATGAGCATTCTATAGCCGTTCGCTATCCAAAGCAAGTAATTGACGCACTAGTGACGCGGTGAGTGCGATTAAAACAGAAAAGAAAATCTAGAAAAATTTCGAGTACCCCCATATCATTATCAGTCCTTACTTAACATCTAATATAAGAGAGACACGAGAGGATTTGACTACGTCTTACTCATTTGATGACTCACGCACTAATTTAACAAATAAATAGGGTAACTTAAGGGCTAAGGCGTGGGTTACATGACCACACACCCGTTCAATCGTGCGGCCAAAAACCCGCCAGATATAAATAGTTGAAACATTACACACCGATTTTTATTGTAGTTGAAACACGCTAAGCGTTACAAATGTAAAATTACAGATCTATTTGGTAATCCGAATTGTGGAACGGGGTTTTCTACTCCTAATACATTAATACTTTTCTGGACACAAAACATGCATACAGGTATTCATAGGTGTAAAACTAACACTAAATGCGTTTGTACAGCATTGGTGACAATATTCGTCAAGTTTGGTCTAAGAAAAAAATGCTCACTGCTTTCCCAGATGTTTCAACTCCACTGTACTTTAGAAAGGTGATGTTTACCAATATTTTATTAAAAAAACGCCGCGTTCTTTTATTAATTTAAGATACAGTTTTAACATCTGTTACAAGCGTTGTTTCTTAAAAAAGAACACAAACAGTTTGCAATCCGAATTGACAAACTAATTTCTGATATTAAAAAGCATTATCCAATAACTTAAACTAAAGTTAAGTTATTTCAAATAGCGTTTAAAAAAACGCGGCGATTTTTTCTGCTGCCTAAAGTTAGTACAGACGCTTGTTAATTAGGGTGGTTGTCCTATTGTCGTCCGTACGTCGGTGTGTAACCCTCCCCTCCCCTCCTCTTCTCCTCCAATCCCCCGTATCCATTAACAACTAGACCGCATTACCGGCGCTATGCACGTTTCCATTTACGCTCAGTGGAATGGTATTGAACTCGTCCTCCAGATCTTCGGTTTTTCTGTGGACAACATGTTCACGTTAATTTTGAAGATAAATATAATAGATGAAGACTTCAACAAAGGCTGAAATGATAATTTTTTTTATAATTAATTCATAATTAAGGTAAATTCTAATAGATTGTGGAAATTTTAGCTGGAGACCTGTGTTCAGAATTTGAATTTTCGTGGCTGAGGATGATGACAAAATATATTTATTAAGAAACTATATATACATAACCACTTAAACCGAAATAAGTACGAGCACAGTTGGTTAAGACAGCAACTTGGAAATAAAAAGTCGAAGGACGATCCTTGTACCCGGCGAAAGTTTATGTAACCCAAAAATGTTTTTTTAGATCTATCTTATGAGATCAAATTAAAAAACGATTATTTGGAAATCTTACTGGAATATTAATATGAAACCAAAGTTAAATCTCTACACTGAGAATGTAATGTAATATAACAAACCAATATAGCCTTGTTAATACAACAAACATTGAGTATAAAATAAGATATGGTAATACTAAAATGAACAACGATCCACGTAAATTATTTCAATTATACCAAACAACACAACCCAAAGATACACGAAACAAATGAACATTTAAACCAAATCAGAACACGAAATTCACTTCCAGCGTCTAATGAAGTTGCTCATGCAAATATTTGCATCAAAACAAAGGAAAATACCGCGAGTGGGTTTAATCCAATGTATACTAATGAAAAAGGAGATCAACTCAATAATTATTTAATTAAAACGCAGACTTAACAAGAAACGAAAGCCTGGATCTGGTGGCGAGATAAACGGCCTGAATAAAGAATAAAGAGTTAATCATGATGCTAACGCGATAAGCGAAGAGGCAAAAAAATTTGTTTTATTCATTTTATTTTGACATTTCAAATGTTTTGTGCGTTCCGGCTATTTGAACTTTTATATCTGCCCATATCGTCCCACTGCAGGGCACAAGCCTCCTCTACAGTAGGTAGTATGGTTAAGAGACGATAGGTCATATAGTCCACCTCGTTGACCTAGTATGGGTTGGCGGACTTTACATACCATAGAAATCATACAATGATTTCCTCTTGTATTAACGCTATTTGAATTTAAACCTAATTAATGGTACTTTATTACCGCCTGCTATTAAGATTATACTCTTGGATCGTAGATGCATCCACATCCTCCCAAATGGGAGAAAAATGGTGAGGAAAATCAGGGTAGGTATACCGGCATGAATATTTATTATTACAGTAATTACAATATAGTGTAAACTGCTGTACGAAGTGTTGCTGGCCATTAGAAATTAAATAAATAAATAAATACACCCAAAAGTGACATACATAGTCCTGATCCCACACTAAGATCGAGTCTTGTGTCGTGGGTATGAGAAACTACGAAAGACTTTTCGGTCTCATAAACACACAAAACAAGTGGATGGATATGGATACATGTGGATCACACAAATATTTATCTCGGTGCGGGGATCGAACCCGCGGCCACACGTCACAGCCAGCATCTAACCAACTGTACCACGAAGACTACATTTATTTAAACAACACATAATGAAGTACACTGAAATCCCAGTCTTAAAAAACAGGCTTAAAAACTTAATTCTAAATCAACAAACTATCCTCTACTCGCGAGTCGAGTTCCCATACAAGAAGTTAGGTTAAATTGTGCGCCTGAAAACGCCTTTATCTGGCTCTAGTAGATAATTGGCTTAAGGACCGGCAACGGCTGAGACTACATAACTTATAAGCTGGGTTATATCTTTAGGGGCTTTTAATGTGTTTGCCTTTTAATATGGTCAAATAAAATGTTTATGAAATGTGTTGCTAATGATTCGGGTGGAATTATTGAGTTATTTCTTAATAGATTGGGATTTTTAATACATAAGGAAAATGTAAGCTATTAAACATAGAATTGTATCCAATATCAGATAGCGTGTTTAATCAAATAATAACGAGTCTGTAGAATCCAACCGTTCATGACCAAATACCAGTATGTCACAAAATGTAAACGACTGACATACAGATTCAAATAAATCATAATGTTCTCCCTTTTTACAAAGCCAGGAAATATACATTAACTTACAAATAAACCCACAATTTCTGAAACTGAGAAGCTAGCATACTATAAAGATCTTTAAAATGTCAATATTTTATTCATTGACGTCAATATATCATATATTATGGACAGGGCAAAGACTGTGTTAAATGTTCCTACGTAAGTGGTGCGGCGCCCCAATGAAATGTTTCAACAGCGCCAAGTTATCCTAGGTACGATTTTGATAATGCTCGCTTGTTTAATAACAGAGTCATCAAAATCAGTTAAAAAAATCAGTTATATCTATCATCGTTAAACACAAATACATTTATCATCATCATCATCATCATATCAGCCACAGGAAGTCCACTGCTGAACATAGGCCTCCCCAATGATCTCCACAATGACCTGTTGGAAGCGGCCTGCATCCAGCGACTTCCTGCGACCTTAGTCAGATCGTCCGTCCACCTTGTAGGCGGGCGTACAAATACATTAAATAAAGTTAATTTAATAAGTATTTTAACATTTTACTTTCGACATAGTTCCGACAAAATCTAAATGATGGCGATTTCGGATTTTCACGGACATCTTATTGGTACTTCCAATATACTGAAGGGCCTATCCTTAGTTTTTAAATCAATGCTTTTATCATATTCTTTAAATTGAAAGTCGTATTATCTTAAATATCTTATTATAAAGTATTCTCATGAACTACCAGTATAACGATGCGGATGACGGTTTTTTTACCTTCTTATCCTTCAATCTTTAAAAAAAATATTAAATAGACTATTTAAATATGAAAAAAATATAACATCAACAGTTTGCATTTACTTGATATAATTTATCTTCAACATTGTTATTCTTTATTTCATTCAATAAGTACTTAAATATTCTCTTCTATCATTTTATATAAGGCTTGGTATTTTATACCTAAAACGAAAGAAAAAAGAAATTATTCCAAAAGTATTTATCTTTAATCTCTCTTCGAAAGATTTAGTGAATTTTCAGCGGTATTAAACATGCTCGCCCCATATCTCATCTTGAGATGAAATTAATCTCGACCAAATAAAGACTGTACTAACAAGTAAAAATAAGTTTAATTAACAATAACAAATTCTTTATAAGAGATTAATAAGATTTTTTATGGTATGTAAGTCCGCCAACCCGCACTAGGCGAGCGTGGTGGACTATATGGCCTAACCACTCTCAATCGTACTGTCGATTGTAGAGTAGGCCCGTGCCCTGCAGTGGGACGTATATGGGCTGATACAATAACTCATTCTTTAAAGTTAATAACAGGATAAAATAAATATATATTATGGTGCTATGCGATAAGCGTTATCAATGGACTACAGACGTTAAATAGAGTCCGCCTGTACAAACAAATTAACATGTAACATAAACTGACCGATATATTTGCCATAGAACATGTGAACAAATATTGCACACAAATGTTGTGGTTTTAATCTATATATTAATACGTGATGCAAAAACTTTGGACCCCTTTTTACGGAAATTGCGCGGACGCAGGAGCATAAAATTTGGCACACTTATAGTTTATATGTAGGAGAAGTGCAGAACGCTTATATTTTTCAATAATAATGCTTATAAAGAACATTAAATTAAAAAATCAAACATTACACACACTACCATGCATTTCACACACACATACGTACACAAGTATTTGTACACGCATACATACTCTGTTGTCAAATTGTATCTTTTCTTTTTCATTTTGTTCTTCTGACATAGACATATCAAACAAAAGTTTTATTTGCCTCATTTAATATAAAAAAGATTTTAATAATAATGCATAAAAAGAAGATTATACCAATAAATAAAACATTACACAATCCAGCATGCATTTGACACACGCATACACAAGTTTCAATTCAATTCAATTTGTACATACTTTTTGGTCAAATTGTTTTTTTTTTTGTTTATTAGAGACATAGCTGACATGTCAAACAGAAAAGTTTTTATAATGTGGTTGTATTGAATGTCAAACAGAAAAGTTTTATTTGACGAATACTACGTGAAATACTGAGCGCTTATACAAATTGTGTAGTAGTAAGATACATTTAAATGTACACGGACTATCATTATATGCATAAAGAAAGATCTGTAGCAGCAATCTGCAATAACAACATAATACATATTATAATTTGCTATTGCTGGTTCAAAGCAATTATTGTATTGTAGTTTACGATTTCAGTAATTGTATATACTTCAGGATAAATAAGTGATTTTGAGAGATATGTAGGTACATTTAAATGTGCACGAATTTTGAACGACCCCTGGGCGAGTACCATTAAAGACGCCAGACGATATGACCCCATAAGAAGACAAAAGTCTCTTAAGTATGTTTTAATTGATTAAAATGGACATTGCCCGTTTTTATATCACTCAAATTGACCTGTTTATAGTTCTAGAGCCCAGTCGAATACTTTTTATTATAATGAATACATTCTACTCATTCCGTTGAAGTCTGACCTCACAATAAACACTAGATTCACATGCATAACTAGATGGACATACATTATAATAAATCTGATGGAAACATTCTAATTTAGTTTTTTTTTTGTAATTTCTTTAATTTTCTTTTATATCAATCCAAACGATGCCTGGAAGCGGTTGCCTTGTGCAATAAGGTCGCCGATTGTGCTTATTTTTAAATTTAATTGAATTCGCTGTTTTTCGTGGTGTACAATAAAGTATAATAAAATGAATAAGTAATTTCGTAACCACAGCAACAATTATCTACCATATTTAATTTAATTTTATAAATATTTTAACCCACATATCTCCTAAATCATGATTTATGTAACACACAGCTTTTACCACACGCATTATTAAAGCCTTCTAGCACGAACCATCGCATATTAACACTAATGGGTGTTCGTCCCGACGCTAATCGGTCACCGACAACACCCACTAAGTGACAGTAATGCGTGCTTTTTATATTAGCAGTGTTGCTGTTAAATATGGCAAGTTTTTCAAAAGGTCATTCACAATATTTCATACTTTTAAACACGACTATCCGGCTTGAAATACCATTTTTGTGTGGTATTTCTAGTTTATAAAATTCATATAGGTTTACAACTCAATAAAATATATTTTATTGCACACGCAGGTTTGAGGAATATTAAAACCACCCTCATATTTAAAATGTATGTTGATATAACAGCGGTCTTGTCGCTCTAAGCGATTTCTCCCAGACAACCTTGCGGTTGAAAGAATGTATTAAATAATTGCGGCGGTAGTGGAGGCGTGATTATGACATGGATTATCCATTCCATTGCCATTTTAATATTAATATTTTCTCTCTCTCTCTCTTTCTTCAGCCACAGAAAGTCCACTGCTGAACATAGGCTTCCACTACTTTATTTTCTTTTACTCTATTTACGATCAGGCGCAATGCAGTACCATAGTTGCGCCGGAAAATATGACGTGAAGCTAGCAAGGATCCGTTAAATAGAAATGTATAGAACGGATGCCTGGTGCATTCCCAAAGGATACGTTTTGTTCAACCATGAGCATGGAGCATATTGATTTCGGGAAATGAAATTTCATCGAATGCACTAGTAATTCTCCTGAGAAAAATATCGTAGTCAGCTTTCTACGTTAGATTTCATACAGATTTAATGTTGGCAAACTGAAACTGTATATTTCTGAACGACTATTGTATTACATCTGCTTTAATCCATATAGGTCCCACTGCCGGGCACGGGCCTCCTCTGAAATCAAGAGTACGATTACCGATTGAGAGTGATTAGGCCATATAGTCCACCACGCTAATGTGGGATGGCGGATTTTCCATGCCTTAGAAATTCTTACAAATTGTTGTGGTGTGTAGGGTTCCTCACCATGTATCATATGTTATATTCTTATAATTATTACTATCAAAACTAAAATATTTATACTTTTACGATCTTATTCATAGAGTTATAAAACCTATTTAAGTTATTGAATGTTTTGTCCCTTTCGAAAGACTTCTTAATTCCGATTGAACGAAGAAGACCAAAATATATTTCAAAAGTGTGTATTAAAGGCCGTTATTGTATACGTACACATAATCTCGAATCGTATTTCTATGAATCAATTTGAGATCTCGTCTTGCGTCCAAAGGTTAAAAACAATAAATAAATAATAGGTCATCATATTTCGCCGATGATTAGTCGATTTGAATTCCAATGCACTAATATACAGCTTGCTTTATATTTGATCTTGTGCTATGATAAAAACATACACATTACCCCTTTATACCCGAGCTTAAGCGATCGTGAGTTTTGACTTTGAAAAATTCTACACTGCACACGAAACAACTTTTGCGGACGCAACCGTCGTCGATCGATCGTGTGACTATCTGAGAACCCGCGCAAACGCACTTTATTACTATAGGTACAGTTAGGAAATTGTCAGTCGTCCGGAAGACACGAGAGAGATGGCTGCGCTTTTTGACCACGCCGCTCGAACAAGTAAGTATTTGATATTTTCGTAGTGCTAATGGTTTACTAACATTTTTTTATGTAAGTTGCTAATTAATTAGTTGTTAAAGAATATTACATATGTTTATTGTACATTACTTATTTATCGGTTGATACTATTCCCCGAAATTTAAACTCGCACGATCGTGGTACCTCGGTTGTACTACGAAAACTTAATAACAAATGTTACTCCGTCTTTTACCTTTATTTATGTAATATAATGCTTTTAAATGTATGTTTTTTTTTTACATTTAGAGCGTATACTCACGGAACAAACAATTTGTGACCTTTTGGCGAACGGCAATATCTTAGATTTTGAGGATCTGGACGAAGATGACACAGAATTCGATCCAGACGTCTTGTTCCGGCACACTGCAGATGACGTGTCAGAAGAAGAACAGGATGACGAAGAAATACCATCTACCTCTGTGGCAACAGTACCACCACCGTCACCACCATGTGAATTGCCAGTCCTGCCAAATTTAAGAACGACTACGCGAGAATCGCGATCTACTATGCGAGAATCAAGATGTTCGCCATCTATAAGTGACAGATCGAGATCGCCAGTAAGTAGCCCCGTGGAAGAAGGCCTTCAAGTGAAAGAGGGGCAGCATCAGTACCTAGAGTTACAAGAAAGTGAATATGGAAACAAACTGTTTTTACAGAAAAGTCTCACAACTATTCTGCCTTACCAATAAACCCGGTAAGACGACCAATTGAATATTTTCAAGATTATTTTGAAACACAGTTTTTAGAAAAAATCTCTCATTGCTCCAACTTATATTACCTACGCACTACGGGTCATGAACTTAAATCTTCAAGTGCTGAAATAGCTAAATTATTTGCCATTCATCTTATTATGGGCTGTATTCCTTACCCTCGAGTACCAATGTATTGGAGAGTTGGTATGCAGTTAGGCTTGATCAGTGACCTGATGACAAGAGACAGGTTTTTACTCCTCGTAATGCACTCCATGTTATCGAGTCCGATTCACCAGCTCCAAACGAAGTGAATAACCCGCGGTACAACCTATGATTGACAAGGTAAAAGAAACCTGTAACAAGTTGGTAAGAATTCCAGGATTTTACTCGATTGACGAGCAGATGATCCCCTTCACAGGACGCTGTAAGCTACGGCAGGTCGTGAAAAATAAACCACGACCTGTAGGCCTGAAAAATTTTGTCCTTACCACAAGTGACGGATTGATGCTAGATTTCGAACAAGCGAACAAGATTCTGAAGTACTGCTCCGAGATTATTTAATTTATAGACCAGCAATTGCGCCATCGTTAGCAAGAAGATATGATGGATATGAACACTATCCTATCAGTGATGATATAAAAGCGCCTAGATCCTGTCGAATGGAAAATTTTGGCAGTCGTTCAAAAATTCGATGCGAGAAATGTGATGTATATTTATGTTTGTCACGAGATAAAAATTGTTTTAAGTCTTATCACGTCAAAAATACGAGTATGTAGTTTATTTTTCTATTAAACTTAAATAAGGCTGATTATTTAAATAAGTACAGTTTCTAAAATCACTTACCAAAAATACGACTGAGGTCTTCAAAAAATGATTATTTTGTTTAACTTACGTCTAAAAGACTGATTAAAGTAATGAAAAAGCGTTGATCTTATAGTTTTTATTAAAATAAATATAATGTTTATAATTATCAATGGTTATTTTATTATTTTCCTTGTTATATTGCCATATAATAACACAGACTCACGATCATGCCACTTACAATAATTAATTCCTGAAAGTCACGATCGTGAGGGTCTGATTGCTGCAAACCAGGTGCACCAGGATTTTTTTCAATATTTTTCTCATAATTTTTGGACACTATGGAAGTTACGGAATAACATTTAAACACGACTTAGAAGAACTTCATCTCTCGGGTGTAAAGGGTTAGACAAATCTATGTAGGAAGATTCTGAACGCACCATAGTCTTTGGGCTATTAATGTTATTTAACAAAAATCTATATTTTCTATATGAAAAAAGGAAGACGTTACGATATTTATAATGTAATATGAAAGGATTTTTTATAAAATTCATTGGTTTAAAATTCAAGCTGTGAGCCAAAAAACGTTAAATGCTGTTCAGAGTCTGCCCATACATATATTTTTGTAAACATAGCATCGAAAAAATTAAACCAACATGTTCCACAGTTGAGCACAGGCCTCCTCCACAATTGATCTAAATAAATGACATAATACAAATAGATAGTACTTCTATCCGTTTCAATTGTAAATGCTAGTTGACATCATCCTTAAATTACAAAGTCAAATGAGCGTCAACTGACCGTTTCCTGTATTTGTATATGATGAGAACGATGAACGCGTTTCCGATGAACAACGCCGCTATCAGCAGCGACGGGATCACTATATCTGAAAAGGACAGTTGTATTAGACAATGCTTTTAATAGACAAGGACAGAGATACATTTTGATAAAAATAACTGTAGCTTCTATTCATAATGTACTCAATGTAATGATGTCATGGTTAATAAAGAAAGTAATTGCGCTTTAAAATAAAATCTGGCATGTAGTTTTGAGTGGGAATATTTTCTGCAACTCTAATTTGTGTCTTAGTGAGTATATTCAGATAATATTTTATCTTACAATATTTCTTACAAATTTACACAAAAATTTGATCAATCACGAAAATATGGATTTTATTAATGATTATATTTGTTTTGTAGTAAATCTGTTGGGTTTGAAGTAAGAGTTAAATACAAAACAAATTTGAAAACCGAATAGAGCATTGAAAAGAAAAGGTTGATCTATAGAGATGTAAACAAAACAAATAATGAAGAAAACAGGATAATATCCCTTGGGGTACACAAGTTAAGAACACGCGTTACCAATGTAGACACCATTACAAGTTTGAAGTTACACATCACAAAATTCACGCAAGAATTTTGAACACGACCGCGTATCTTCGGGAAATTCGATATTATCTCTAATAACCAAACGCAATAACAAAGTTATAATGAGCATCGTGTAACATCGTATGTTCGTTTGTGTTCTTGAAATTGAAAGAATCCCTAAGGATAGAAAACCAATTCTAGGAGCAAAAATTGTGGGCGGACGGAGACCTAAGCTTGGAAAAACACCGTTGTAATCAGTCTAGGTATTACCCAAAAAGTAGTCAAGTGTGAGATGGAATTGCGTACCTGGTTCCGTATTCCGTACCATACAACTACAAGAATAAATGTGTACTTAATCGCAAAAAATATATGCATTATTTTATACGATAAGGGCTTATTGCCAAACCATAAATTTCATATGTTTCGGTCAACTCGTAGTGCACTTTGTAGTTTTTTTTAAAGAGACAGACATACATACAAAGGTCAATGAAGTGAGGCTTAGTAAGAACTGTCAACTGATGAGACTTTTAATTTTTCCTTTTTGATGCGGTGCCCTACAAATATTTACTCTAATACCAAAATACTTAGATAATTAACCTTGTGGCAACAGAAATAATGTTTAGGATCTACTTGTAAGTTATGTGCTTCCATTTGTGAAATCGTATGTAACATCTAGCAAACGAGCACAGCTATTTGTAAAGAAAATGTTTATTTTTTGTGGATTATCTTGGGAAAAGAAGGAACCTTTTTCTGTGGAGTACTTATCATATGTATGATACTAACAAGGAGGACAGAATTATTTCTGGGTTTATTAGTATATCAATAACTCTTTTGATCGACAACATATTAATGAACGCAGCTATTTTGTTGATTAATAATAATAAATGAAGTTTTAAGGTCGCAAATAGATGGTACATAAAATAGTTTACATATTTTTCCTTTAAAATATTATTTCTAGAGTAAAAAACTATATTCTTTTAGTTATAGTCGCTATTACAAATAACACTGAATAGTACGGGTCAACTTGTGGCAATGTCTACAATGAAAACGCACGGAACATTCTCAACGTCATCTTGCTTTTTTTTTTAAATTTGTTGTTTACATTTTGTAAAAAAAATCTTCTTCTATTTAAATGTAGTTTGCCTCCATCGTTTCATCAGTGCTATTGCCAATGTCACGTATGTAATAAAATTACATACAAATAAAAATGTTGGTAATTGATGTTGACTTACCGACAATCATGTTGGGTTCGTCGTGTGGCGGCAGTTTTGTATCTTTTGAATTACTGTCCGGCGATGAACCGTTCCCGCCTGAGCCGGGACTCGTCTCCTCTGCGGAAATATATTCAATTATTACACACGTTTGGTTTACGGAAAGAAAATAGGCTATTTGACAACATTGAAAATATACTACAAATTGTGGTCATCCTGCAAGATAATAGCATAAAAAAGTTTATTTTTTGTAAAATACACGAAATAAAATTGATTAAAAAAAGACATTTTCTCTGTGACCAGGACGCTCTGTGATTGGTTGCAGCTCTCGTGACGTCATCGAGCAGTAAAAAGCTTTGTCAATTCATTGTAGTAAGTATACTCCATCGGTTTAGGTACTTAACTAAAGGTAAACAAACCATAAAAAAGGTTACTTAACATTGCCATTTCTCATTTCAAAATTAATTGAAGACAAAAAAAATGTTTACGTAAATGTAAAACTACAATACATGTTCAATTTTATTATAACGATTATAATTATGAATGTGTAAGCTTGGAAACAATTATATTATGTGAGATCATAATTAAATTACCTAAATTAAATTAAATAATTTTACATAAAGCAGTCTGTCTATCAAAAAAGACCCAAACACTCAGGCATCCAAAACATTTTCATAAAAGTTACAAGAAATATTATGCTACAAAATCGAGAAGTACAACTTAATCGTAATGCGACTATTTAAATGAAAAATAATGCGTTAAGTCGGATAACTAAGCATCATCGTATGTTATGTGTGGCAGCCAATTATTATTCATTGCGATAATGTACTTACTGTTTTCGTGAAGTGGTGAAGTGTTTGGAAGTGTTCATCGTTGTTCTTTACTGTTTTAGTTATTATTTGTTATAAGCTGCTGTTAATTGTTGTTAATACTTGTTACTTGGTTGACTAAGAAAATATTCGTAAATTGGACATTGCAATAAAATGTTGAACAACCATGCGTCACGTGTTCTGGTTTGTTTACATTTATTAAGTACCTAAACCGATGGAGTATAGTAGGCAGTTGCGACTTGTGATTGTAGATCTGAGTTAGTTGTGGTTGAAGTTCGCGATTTTTCTGAAATAGTTTTCAGACTTTACCTAAGAAATCTTTAGACTTTTTAATCCATTTCGGGGCGAGTCTCAGAATGGAGTCAAATTTTGTACGAGCTGATAGCAGCAACCTACCTAGATGCGTTGATGGTTGCACATTTCTTTAAAAATAACGCTGGTTGATATGCTGCGGAACTTAAAAATATAAAAACAGCACTGTAAGTAGTAAAGCACAGTAATTATCTATAAAATGATCTTATTTTAGATTATGTTGAAAAACCCTTAGAAATATACTTTTGTTTCACATATCTGCAAGGGAATCCTATGGAGACGATGCGATTAGCTACGTACAAGTATACCCTCTCGGTGTACGAGTTTATGAATGTATCATGGTATTTCGTTTTATGAAAACAAATACTTAATGTTAGTTACAATTTATAATATCTGTATCTGTATCTGTATCAGCCCATATACGTACGCCCATATACAATCGAGAATACGATTGGGAGTGGTAGTGGAATTTAGAATATATACTACGTTAATTAATAATTACATCGAAATGACTTTCACACATAAAAATGTGCCCATGGGATGAAATGCTTTTTGGGTCTCTCTGAGCTAGTTCTAACCACAGTTACATTATTTTATCACGTTAATTTACCTGTCGTATTTTATGAAACCTATGAAAGCTGTTATTATAAGGAGGGCCTAATAACTGCGACACAGTTACAACTACTGCAGTTATTATAGCAATATTTTATTCTTACATTCTTTGTTGGTTCAGAAATAAACTTTATTTTATTTACAGTTTACGTCATTTCGGATTCGTTGGAATTGAAACAGAGTTTTTTATACTCGTATTTGTGCATTGTGACACTACACACCATTTATAAACCATTATATTTAATAATAATGGAGAAAACTGATAAAAGCAACTTCGTCGCTATAGTATTAGTAAACAGTTCACTGCGCTGTGACGTCATATGTCAAACAACCAGCGCCATCATTAAAAAGAGCGTTTTTGGCACACTTTTGGAAATTTAAATTGTATCATTCTTTTTATTCATAATGCAGTAAAATATTCCGGAAATATCAATGTAGTGAGCTTAATATGCTATACAGGATAATTTAAAACCATTATTGAAAATTAGTCAAATACCCCATTGTTATACAGTGTCATTATCAGTCTGTCTTCTTATCGGTAAAAATTACAGCATATACAGGGTATATCAAGACTGCTACCGAAAACGAAGCTGGGTGGTATTTTTAGTGACTTCAGACAGAATGCAACTAAATTTTGTGCAAAAAATTTTGATGATTTTTTTTTTGTATTTTTTTTTCTATCGTCGTTTTAGGTTGGTAAATACACATTTTTTTTTTTAATAATAGTGTAAACCCTTTTATTTTTAAAGACACTATGGTACATAGGGCTATAAATTATTATTTTAGCAGAAACTATGGATTTTCTACCCAAAATCGACGATATTTAAAAAATAATAAAAAAAATTGACGCGTTTCTTTTCGAATTTTTTAATTACAGTGTGTTTGTAGTCACTAAAACTACCACCTGGCTTCTTTTTCGGTAGCAGTCTTGATATACCCGGTATATATAGAACTGTGTTTTGTTCTGTTTCAGCCCATATTTGTCCTACTGCAGGGCACGGGCTTCCTCTACAATCGAGAGTGCGATTGAGAGTGGTTAGGCCATATAGTCCACCTCACTGACCTAGTGCTAGTTGGCGGACGGGGAAAAAATGTCATGTGTAATTGTGAATAACTCGGTATTTTTATGTTAAGAATATTCCTAACTGTAAAAATTAAGGCAATTAGATATGAAATTAAATGTAGCATTTATATTTATTATTTATGATTTATTTAGGATTATAAAGGTGGACTTTTTATTTATGTAGTTATAGAATATTTTGTCCCTTTCGAACGACTTTTGAATTCAGTTTGAGCGAAGAAGACATAACATTCGATACCTAAAATAAGCTATAAAACTCTATGAATAAAATATTATGTACAAAAATTAATGTTTTGAAAAATTCTGTTTTGACACAATCGGACTACTTGTGTTTCACTATAAGAATAAATATGTCAATTTTATCTGAGAAGTTTGAAATAAAACTTAAAATCAATCGAGGCCTGTGGCTATGTATTAAACGTAAATACACGTATTGTGTTCAAAAATAATTGTTACAAACTTAGACAGATGTAAATATAAAAAGAACTTTCATTCCATTTAAATTACCCAGTGCAATGAACTTAGTGGTATGCGTATAAAAATAAATTGTTGCGGCGAATAAAAATATTTTTTCATCAAAATATGGTAAACAGTCCATCGTCGCGCTTTAATTGAAAACAATGAACAATATTACATATCCATTCCATTCCATTAAAATCACAGTGAAAAAGTTCAAAATAATAGCTAGTTAAGTTATTGTTTGAAGAGTACTAAATAAAACTGAATCTAATTCTATTTGTCTAACGTAATGGGCACTGAAAAATCTCCTAAAACAATTTAATAATAATGTTTTTCAAATTGAAACATTCTAGTAATTTCTTTATCACAATCTCCGCAAATCACAAACTATACGAATATTTAATGAATGTCCATTGCTGGCGCAATATTTTTAGTTTAATTATTTTCTATTATTACTGTAATTTATAGTGCATAGTTTGTCTTTTACTTTCTTGTTTTATTTTATTATTATTATTATGCTGGTAATAAATATTTTGTTATTCATTTATTTACTTTATAATCTCAAAAACAATTTAAAGGCAGAACCTTTTATCCATCTATCTCTGCATAGCATTTTGCATGGAAATATTTTAGTCAAAAGCAATCTAGCATTATTTTAAAGAGAAAATCGAATGCACACACACGTCTTGAGCAAAAAATAAATTACCTATCCTTTGTTTGGCCCATCAAGATCGCTGATAACCCTGTGATTTAATATTTATTTTAGAAAATTGCTTTTCACGCGAACCATGTGTAGTACAAGTGTCTGATGTAGGCTGTCTTCATTTAAATAATGATATTAGATTATGTTATGCAGATTGCTATGAAATTTCATTTGTGCCATAAATTTAAATAATTGAAAAGAAAACCAGAGTAAATAAAATAAAATTATGACAGAGTGACTAATATACGACTGAAGATGTCAGGTCTAAATAATTGGGCAGCGGTATTTTTTTTTTTGTATTTTGTTATTTATTATTGAATGCGTGGAATAAGTTACATCGCTTCAAGTGACTATTGATTGTAAATTAAAAGGAAAAGTTCTGAACATAGCTATAATTATCATAGTAATATTCGTATACGACGACGCAGTTAAAAACTGTTGTTAATTCAAAAATACACACGACATTCCTAACATAACAGAGAGTAATACACTCTGTTTAGTCAATAAAACACCTACCTGTGATTATATCAAACTGAAACATCAAGTCCCCAAGCAAAGAAGAACAAGAAGTCAACACCTTTACGACTTCAAATATTTACAAATTCAATGAAAATCAATATATCAGCGCGATGTCCCGTCGTGTTTCTAAGGTAAAGTCTGGCAACAAGGCTCTTTTGAGTTTAATTCCCTAAACAATACCTTGCGGGGATGAGCGGACCGGCCTTACAATTCTATTTTGATTTTGTCAGGTGCATTAGCCCGGAAGAGGTGTGTACCTACTGTTCAATTTTGTCGCCCTTTTGTTTTAAGGTTTTGGTTGTCTGTTTTATTTTTAAGTCCTTTGAGATTCAAAGTGTCAAGTGGAACACCCTCGAACATAAAAAATATTTTAACAAAACTAGATTCTGTTGTTTTGATTTGTTTAAAGTGATCTTATAATGAACTGTGAAGAGAAGCTGTGTTTGATACTCTGAGCTACATGAACCATGCTCAAATCGGTGCATATTTCTAAAATTTCTTCTTCCTTTCTTTCAAATCCTTGTCACTCTAGACTAAACTAGATTATTTGCATCACAAATAACTCAGCGGTCGTGACTTTTACCTATTCCTAAGTCAATTACATCAAAAATAAAAAAAAACACGAAACTGTATACTATATTGAGAAACATTTTGCGTATTAAGACAAAAATAGATTCTATGTAATAAATATGCAAATTTAACATTCATAAGTGGCGTTTTGGCAGAATACAGCAATCGTTAGCTCGCGATGGATTTAATGGGCGGAAATAGCAAGTGAAAGCCTTCCGCACTCACTGCGGAAGTATTTTCATAATAATGTACGCGGTAGAAGCTGAAAATCTTGTAATATTGTGAAATACTCTGGCGAAATGTTATGTGGACTTTTGCTGAGTTTTTACTTTTGTAAACAGTGAAAGTAGGTATATATTCTAGAAAAAACATATACATGTTCATATTAAATGATAATGTTACCAAGAACAAATATTATAAAATATCGTAATTTTTTGCATACTCCCAAATAATCGCTTCAATATTCGTAAAAAAGTTACTTATACCAAAAAATCAAATTGTTAAACACATCTGCAATAAAAACTGCTTTTGACGTTTTGATCGTTAACATAAACACTGAGACGAGATGGCTTTACCCCAAAAATAAGCGCTTTAAAAATACCACAAACCGCACAAAAATACAAATCCACATTAACTAACTCAAGCTGCCGAGTTTTAAGTATTTCAAATTGCGAAAAAACAGCACTACACTGCGGACCAAAACGATTGTAAAAATGTCGGATTTCACTCAGCCGGGGTGGCGACGCGACGCTTCAGTTTCACCTTTCATAGCTCAACTTGCATTATTTCTTTTGCGCATTCGAATAAAAGGCTCGGTAGGTGTCGACGTCGTTTGTGCGAAAATTCTTTGTATGTTTTGAGCTTTGAAAATATTTTTTTATATGCAAATGCGGCGCGGTTTATCATTTGCGTGAAATAATTAAAGCAGGAGTTGACACAATGCTGTCTGCGACTCTTGTGAAAGTAGTCAAACATATCATCAGCTACAGGTTTCTATTAATGAAAAAGTGTTTTATTCAAAAATCCAGTGTGATGTGTTGGAAATATATTATGAAAATAGTTGAGCCACCAATCTATTACTTATCAACGCGGATTGCTATCATTTTACAATAATAATAATAAATCATAAATAACACCCAACAGTCACATCCATAGTCCTGACCCCACGGCCCACACTAAGATCGTGTCTTGTATAGTGGGTATCAGGAGCTATTAGAGACTTTTCGGTCTCACAAACACCCAGACCCGGAAGAAATATTTGTGGGCTACACAAACATTTTTCTCGGTGCGGGGATCAAACCCGCGGCCTCTGGTTTCACGGCGGCGTCTAACCGACTGCGCCACGGAGGCTCTCAAAATTGACAATGATTGTAATCTACATACAAATCTTATATAAAAATGCATAAGAAGCAATTTAACATATTTATATAATTAATATACCGGGTATCTCAAGACTGCTACCGAAAACGAAGCGGGGTGGTAGTTTTAGTGACTACGAACACAATGCAACTAATAATTTCGCACAGAAACGCGACAATTATTTTTTATGATTTTTTAAATATCGTCATTCTTGGGTGGTAAATCCATAGTTTTTGCTAAAATAATAACTTAAACTCTTTTATACCTTAGAGTATTTATAAATAAAAGGTTATACACTATTATTTTAGTAAAAAAGTGTATTTACCACCCAAATATGGCCATAGGAAAAAAATAACAAAAAAAAATTGGCGCTTTTTTTGCAACTTTTTCTGTTACATTGTATCTGAAGTCGCTTAAACTACCATCCGGCTTCGTTTTCGGTAACAGTCTTGATATACCCTGTATAATACACGTCTACACTACCCACACTTGTACAAGTTTCGCTGTCGGGTACTCTCCGGGTATATATTGGTATTCTCATGTACTTAAATCAACGTCTTGATTTTAGTGTTCATTCCAGCCAACTCGCGCTAGGCCTGGGTCGTGGATTAAGTGGCCTAACCACTCTCGATTGTAGAGGAGGAGGGCTTGTGCCCTGTGGGGCGTATATGGACTGATACAGTACAGTTCAGTCGATGGATCAAATCAAGCGACAGCTATTTCCGTAAAATAAAAACTATAACAGTAAAGAAGTCCCCAAGAATCAATAACAAAGGAGAAACAAGTGTTCCAAACTAATTTCAGATCCTTTGAGCAGCTCTCTGTAAAGTCTGTAAAATCAATTTGCGGAATACTTTCTGCACTGAAGTTTTGTTAAAGTTGTTCTTTTAGCCAGTGGGGATCAGCCGCGCTAGATACCGGCTTATGAATCGAAGCGTCGTGTTACTCGTAGATATAGTTGAGCGAACTTTGGGTAAGGTTTTAATGAAAAAATCAGCTGAATGAGACAGAATGGATCTATTGAAATTTTGTTGCGAAGATCATTTTTAATTTCTGATATTTTTTAACTGACTTGTACGGAATATAAATAATATGCAAATACCAGTAGCGCTATGTTTGAACAGGATTTGTGGAAGGTATACCTGTTAAAGCCCATATAGGTCACTGCAACACTGCATAATCGAGAGTACGATTGAGAGGGGTTCGGCCGTAGAGTCCAAATAGTATATTCAAAATCAATCTATCAAGGCTATTATTGCTTAATTAAAGTTCAAATTAATGTCTTTTACGTGTAGTGTAACAAGTCTTGCCGTAGGAAATTTATGGAATGACAAATAAATGAATCACTCCGAAAGAACTTACGACTTATATTCTATACTGATGGTAGGATATACCGCTGTACACAATAGTAAAATCAGTAATGAGCTACGCAATTGTTTTACGGTTTCTAACAGGAGGGAAACTTATATCGACTGGCAAAAATAACATACGTCGTCTGTAGATACTATTATTGAACTGCTCCAACCCGCCACTTTGAATAAGTTGTTTTTTAATAAAATTAAGTTACACTTCTACAATACTCAAAACAATAATAAATTGTTACAATCTCCCAATTCTCTGTCCTAAAGTGTACAGGGTTGTCGGACGCGACCCGAAGGATAATGCCGCTCATGAACCCGAACAGCTTTGCCATAACTAACGTGAGGCATTGCTCCCTCGGGACGGCCGGGAAGCCAGGGCTATCAGTGGTGCAGAACATTGATCGATCATATTTTATTAACAAAGAAGTTACATCTCTATAGATCATGAAAATGTTACTTCATCGTTGATAATATTTTACCAAGTTATTTTTAGTAGAGAGTTTTGGTATACTCGTCGTAGTGATTTCAAATTCAGTAATTAGGTTATAGTGATAATATTTTGAAATTATGCGATTTCTCAATTGCAGTGGTGTACGTAAAACTTCATTAATATAAATAGGAAGCTAATTTTCTAAGTATTTATGTTAAAATAAGCAATGAATTAGCACTTAGACAATAGAACAAGAATCAGAAGAAGGGAAACCTAATGAACACATTGACTTAGTTATAATTTGTTGGACGTTGTCCGCAGTCGCCATGTTATATAAGAACTACTAAATTTCGCCTAGAAACGCGACAATTTTTTTTATGATTTTTTAAATATCGTCATTTTTGGGTGGTAAATCCATAGCTTTTGCTAAAATAATAATTTAAACTCTTTTATACCTTAGAGTATTTATAAATAAAAGGGTATACACTATTATTTCAGGAAAAAATGTATTTACCAACCAAATATGGCCATAGGAAAAAAATAACAAAAAAAAAATTGTCGCTTTTTTTTGCAACATTTTCTGATGCATTGTGTCTGAAGTCGCTTAAACTACCACCCGGCTTCGTTTTCGGTAGCAGTCTTGATATACCCTGTATAGCTGTTTATTATATAAAGACAATATTTGTGAAGCTGACTTTCAACAAAAAATTACCGATATCAATCATCTTCATCATCTCTGCTACAGGAAGTCCACTGCTGAATAAAGGTTTCCTCCAAGGATCTCAAGAATTAGAGTCAAGGATTGAACTGTTGGAAGCGACCAATGAAATCCCAGACATCAATGAACTTCCAAAAGAAGTCAAATCTCAAACCTCCTAAATTCCATTAATCGCGAAAATTATGGCAAATTATCGGCTTCAAATAAATTATCTAACAATCAAAACCGAAACTCGCAACAAACTCTATGGAATACTCGCACAAACAAAACACAATTTAATAATTTCGCAATTGTATCCGAGTTGAAATTGACACGGAAAATGTTTACAAGTGAAGTTTTTGAAACGGCGGCGCGGCGCCGCCATTTTGGAACGATTGTTCAAACGGCAACCCTAATTGCTTGGGGTGAACTTTGCGGAAATAACGATGGCACCCCTTTGGCTTACATCGCGAACGCTGAACGTTATCGAATCTTTAATACCGTGGATATACCTGTGTTTAGGTTGGTTGTTAGCGCCTCATTGGCGCTGGCTTTTCGTTTTTTTTTTCATTCTGAAATAAATTGTGTTATGTTTACCAAAGATTCGAATGTTTGCTGGATAATATAATTGACGGAAAGACGGTCCAATGAAAATTTGATTTATTATGTTTTCTATAATATAAGAACAGGAAATACCAAAGACACGTTTTCTGCGGTTTACACTGAACTGACGATGACGGTGATGTTAACGAATATTTTAAAATGTCTGCTTTACAATTGTTCTTATTCGTCAAAAAATTATACATTCATTAATGAAATTGCAAAAATATCTCAACGGTTTACATTGAACTGACGATGACTAATATTTTCAAATATTTTATACTGTATGCTTCGCTTGTTCCTATTCTTTTTTAAATTATAAAGTAGTAGAAATTAATAAAATTGCTAATAGAACTCACTGAGATATATTAATTCATACTGAACTTACGATTAGCGAACCCAACTGAAATGATCGTATGAATTGATCAGTCAGCTGATGAAGCAAACTGCGTATGTTTCGCTATTGGCTGTAATATATCATAAGTCGATCTAATGTCATGTCAAAGTGTATGTAACTTTTGCAAGTTGATTAATATCGCCTAATTGTTCTCATAATTAAATAAAGATGCCAGATTCCCAATGTCTTGTAGTTAACTTACACGGAAAAAACATTATCAGACTTATATTAACTTATTCATAGACAGTCAAAAACTATTTTCATTATTGAATGTTTTGTCCTTTTCAAACAATTTTTGAGTTCAGTTTGAGCGAAGAAGACAAACGATTCGATAACGAATTTAGGTTTTAAATAATAAGGCCGCCAGAATATATTTAATTCCTTTATTCCTCGATCATAAGACGAGATATATCTAACGACCGTTGTCTAGGGCCCTACTATATAAATCTGAAATTCGAATCTTCGTGACGTTTTTCATTTCGAAACCTATTCTGTAACACGAAATTTGAATCTTCGGATCGAAGAATGAATGATTCGAATATATCGGCAATCCGAACATTTACAGAGTATCTAAATTCGTATCGTCACAAACTTCGTTCGTCCGAAGTTTCGAACTTCGTTTCGGATGAATATAGTAGGGCCCCTATATCCTATCCATATTTGACAAAAGGTTAAATAGCTACCATTACTATCTCGGTACAATTCTACGCTTCATTAAACAAAGATAGATATATTTATCTTACCTAGCTATACAATATGCACCATATCTCTACCTCTCAATCTTTGTTAATTACTGAAACATGAAATACATCTATGTAATGAAATCTCTTGTTATAGATAGATTATTGAGAACGGCTGTAACAGACCAACCATAAACCTACGAGGATATATACATACGCCTTTCCTACGCCTTTCTTTCACTGTCGATTACACGGCCGGGAGACTAGGTATTCCCATCCTTTAGTATGCAAATTACATATTGAAAACACGTGTATGTAAGGATTCTACGTTATACTTCATATACTTCGTGGCTCGAGCACTGAAGCATAGTTAAATAGGAATTTTAAATCACAATGGATATAAATATGTATACCTCTAAAGCCGTGGTTCCTAACCTTTTTAGGTCTGTTACCCCTATGATCTAAGGGTGATTGATTTTACCCCTCCTCCTAAAGATAATCTCAAACAACACGTGTTAATACCTTATTTGTAGACAGTAGACTTTATTAAACTATAAAAACTTAAAACAATTGCTCATAACCAACAATTATGCTTCTGATTTCTGAAATTTCTATTAGTTTAAAATTGTTATACCACCACAGTACCACAAGATACGGCTTAGCTTTTACAAGGTAATATTAGGTTTTGTTTCACCTAAGACGATAACCAGCTCATTGTTACCCCCGCAAAATACAGGTTTTACCCCCACGGGGGTAATTACCCCCAGGTTAGGAACCACGGCTCTAAAGTAATATAGAATAACAGGCCTCATAGATTCGCTTAATAGTGATGTGTCAATATGAACAGCAGTTTATATTCACATTTAGTTTTGATTCACATATCAGTGTAAATGTTATGGGCCAAGAGCGCGCAATGTGATATAATCAATCAATTTATCACATTGCCCGAGCATTATGAATAATGCCAAGTGCCTATTGGGCAGAGTGATGGAAAGCGAATAAAAATCAAAACAATGAGCCGAAGTGGTAGAATTTAGAATAGGGCAGCACGAGGGGGTGGGTTGGGAGGAGTGGAGGGGAGTGTCGCACCTCCCCTGGTACCACTCCCATGAAAAGGTAACGCACCATTCCTGAGAAATATCTATTATAGCAACCTAACCCTTAAAACACTTGTTGTCAATACAAATTAGCTTCTGCATCTTCTCCGGCGCTACGGGAAGTACAGCTCCTTCGCCATTGCTTAACAAAAGATAGGTA
Organism: Hyles vespertilio; assembly: GCA_009982885.2. Classification (NCBI taxonomy): domain Eukaryota; kingdom Metazoa; phylum Arthropoda; class Insecta; order Lepidoptera; family Sphingidae; genus Hyles; species Hyles vespertilio. Next base: position 5,280,591 of record CM042807.1, read on the forward strand.
CCCATGCTCACCTCCGCAGCTTCGGCTATCCTTCGTTACAGCGGGCGGGAGCTGCTCTCTCTCCGCGCCTCCGGCTTTTTATATAAACTCCAGGGTCGGTAGCTAAAAGACTACGTGGAGTCGGGGTGTTCCGAGTCGGTTTTGGGGCACAGTCGACCTAACTGATCCATAAAGTGGGTACACTAATTTTCTTCTGAATATTTCGGACGTTAAAAAACAACTAAACATAAGCATATCAATTCAACCTTTCTAATTTATGGGTCTATCGCAGATGCGACAATGCGGCAGCGCACCACGTAAAAAATCACCTATTAATCACATTGCCCGATCATCATGTAGCCATATTCATAATGCCCGGACAATGTGATAAATAGGTGAGTTTAGATTGTAATTAATCACTTGGCCCGATATGGCTCAGCAATATTCATACTGCCCGGGCAATATGAATACTGGCCGCATTAATCACTTGGCCCATAACATAAATACACTATTGAGGTGGCCAGAGAAACTACGGACATAAGGAAACCTAACATCTTATGTCTCAGGATGGTGATCTCAGTGGAATGCCAAGCATTGTTTTGTAAATAATCGTATTGTTTGGTTTCAATACGTAGTCTCACCGTTCCTTTCAATAATAATAAAGACATGTTTAGAACAATGTCAATACGGGCTATGGAAATAAAGTTTTTGTTCAGCCATATATTCAAGAAGATTTCAAGCTATGTAAGTTCCCAACTCCAAATTTGCAATAAGTGGATGTAGATCTAAGTCCTATCCCGTCTTTGTCAGGAGACCCCAGATCAGAAACGGGATAGGTTATTTACATGCTTGAAATTATAACATATATTTTAAATTCATTGTAAGACCTTTCAGAAAATATTAAATAAATATAACAGCCCGACTCGGCGTCGCTTAGTTTCAAATACTTTCTGTAATGTAATTGTTTTTATCTCAATAATCATCCTGTATCGTGTTATCCCGTCCTCATTCTGTCTCGTAACTCAAGGCATACAGGGTACAATTGCATTGTGTTTGTAGTCACTAAAACTACCACCCGGCTTTGTTTTCGGTAGCAGTCTTGATATACCCGGTATGGTTATACCGGTTGTCTTCTCTCCTGACCCATCACTTCCATTCGAGTTTAAAAAGTAAGAAATATATTTGAATTTAGTCCCCCCGCATTAGTTTTTCTCATTCATATTCCATGTACAGACGTACATCGGTTACTTTAATATACTGGGTATCTCAAGACTGCTACCGAAAACAAAGCCGGGTGGTAGTTTTAGTGGCTACAAACACAATGCAATTAAAAATTTCGCATAGAAACGCAAAAAATATTATTTATGATTTTTTAAATATCGTAATTTTTGGATGGTAAATCCATAGTTTTTGCTAAAATAATAATTTAAACTCTTTTGTACCTGAGAGTACTTATAAATAAAAGGGTATACACTATTATTTTAGGAAAAAATGTATTTACCACCCAAATATGGCCATAGGAAAAAAATAACAAAAAAAAAACTTTTTCTGTTGCATTGTGTCTGAAGTCGTTTAAACTACCACCCGGTTTCGTTTTCGGTAGCAGTCTTGATATACCCTGTATGTATAGATAGACATAGATGCGGAATCTCCCCGGTACAATGTGTGAACTGTGAACCAAACTTAATAAATCCAGAGTGACTTCTGCAACGAAGCAACTGTCGAACTAGACCAGATTGCGAATTGACATGGGAGTCAACAAGTTTAATTATTGCCAACTATAACACGTAGGGTAGTAAGTTTTCAAGCCGCCCTCCGAGACTACAGGTACATCTACAGGGTTCATACACAATTTCAGATTATATACAGGGTATATCAAGACTGCTACCGAAAATGATGATGGGTGGTAGTTTAAGCGACTTAAGACACAATGCAACCGAAAATGTTGCAAAAAAGCGACGATTTTTTTGTTGTTTTTTTCATAAGCTCGTATTTGTGTGGTAAATACATTTTTTTTCCTAAAGTAATAGTGTATACTCTTTTATTTATAAAGACTAAGGTATAAAAGAGTTTAAATTATTGTTTTAGCAAAAACTATGGATTTATCACCCAAAAGTGACGATACTTAAAAAATTATAAAAAATAATAGTCGCGTTTCTTTGCGAAATTTTTAGTTGTATTATCTTTGTAGCCACTAAAACTACCACCCGGCTTCATTTCGGTAGCAGTCTTGATATACCCAGTATCTGTTCTATAGGTACATTTATACGGGGTTGCGTTCAGAATTAAGGAAGAAGAAGGGGCAATGGTATCTTACTGGCATAATATGTAAGGTAAAAGCCAATACTTTTCTCGAGACAGACGCAAATATTGATTTTGCCAACCCGCCAAGCCATATTTCAAATCATGGAATGAAATATTCTGCAGCATGGCTCTACAAGCCAAAGATGGCTCTCTAGCTTCTCTCTTCTATTGGCAAAATATGAATCCCATTTTTTTAATAACGGATCATAAAATTACTCGTAAAAACCCTCCTAGTTAATCACAAAAGACGTGCACAACAAGACCGCTGTGAATCTCGTGCGATCGCAACCCGACGTGGGAATTAACAAGTTTAATTATTTCAAACGATTACACCTACGCAGAGTGTTGAGATGTCCAACTACAATTGTTCCTTAATATTGCTAGTTACAACATAATAAAACATGCTGCTACAGTGCTACTTATATAAATAAGTAGGGAAAATACATTCATACATGAACTCACGCCTTTTTCCCTGAAGGGGTAGGCAGAGGTAGAACCAGGACACAAACATTTCACCTCGTATGTTAAGTCCCAATATGTATGTAAATATTAATTGGAGAAGGTGTGCATATCGAGCCAGTAGTAAAACTCGCGATTGCAACTCGCCACGGGAATTATCAAGTTTAATTATTGCAGACGATGACACGTACCGAGTGTTCAAGCCCCGAGGATATGATTTCATATAAAGTTGAGATACGTGTGTATCCCACAAGTACTAGAAATCGATGAGCCGTCGTATAGTTGTGTGGGATTTAACTTATAATTGTGTTAAGTGCCGACTAAAGATTTTGTAGAAGTATAAAAAAAGAAGTTGTAAACGTAATTTCTCATAATATAGGTAATATACAGGGTATTTTCAGACTGCAATCAAAAACGAAGCAAGGTGGTCATATTAGTGACTGATTTAGTGCCTTGATGTGTGACAAAATGCAACTAAGACTTTATAAATAAATAAATAAATAACAGCCAACAGTCACATACATAGTCCTAACCCCACACTAAGATCGAGTCTTGTGTCGTGGGTATCAGGAACTACGAGAGACTTTTCGGTCTCACGAACACCCAGACCCGAAAGAAATATTTGTGGGCCGCACAAACATTTCTCTCGGTGCGGGGATCGAACCCGCGGCCTCTTGCAAAAAATGAGACATTTTTTTATATGTATGCTAAATACGAGTACCTACATGTAGTGTCCATCGTCTTGGAGATGCAATTAGAAAGTGTCACAAATATAATCCCCTATTGATATTAAGTTTTGGTAATTTGTGTTGATTAACCTTAATATTTAAATTAATAAAATTGTTCAATTGTGTTACATTTTATTAAATCAGTTTATAATAATAGAAAACAGCCTTAATTTAATTTATTTTTTATCGTGTAATCAAATTGATCGTTTTCGTGAACCGATTGTATTGTCAATTATTAATTAGAAGTCCTTTACTGGTGGTAGGTCTCTCATATGTGAGAGGCTGCATGGGTGGGTACCACCGCAATGTCTATTTCTCCCGTCAAACAGCAGTTTAAATGCACTGGTGTGTTTCGGATTGAAGGACATTGTAGCCAGAGTAACTACTGGACATATTGAGACTTAACATCTTATGTCTCAGGATGGCGAGCGCAGTGGAATGCCAAGCATTGCTTTGTAACTCAAGGTGTTGTTTGGTTGTACTACTGTTCATGAGCGGTCGAATCGCTTACCATCAGGCGAACGGCATGCTCGTCTCGCCATTCACTGAAATAAAAAAAATAAAAAAGTGATGTTTCAGAACACAAAATAATAAAAGCTTGATTATTTACCAGCCTGAAAGGATCGTAGACGTACGTATTTCATATTAATTGCAACTTAATACTTCTACCGTTTATGCATTGTTGATAAAAAAGGTTTTAATGGACAGACCGACAACAAAATGATACCTAAGAGCCAGCACATATCGGGACGATATGACAAGGGATTCATTTATGACCAATGGATATGCAAACTTATCTGGTGAGTATACGACTTAAATTCCATTGTTTCAAATTTATTTCGCATCATCGAGAAATGCCTTTCGATCCTGCCATGCCCTATTGGTCTGCGTTGGGCTATAAAGATCCTTGTTTCTTTGATGTTTATAATACTAAAACGATTTATCAGAATCATAATTTCAGTACGTAAGTACAGTTTTCCCCCAAAGTACGAATCACACAGAGATTGAATTGACTAACCTTTTTGCAATATCATCGCTCTGATGCAGTCTTTAAAAATAGCTCACAACTTGCTTCTTAGCCAATCATACAAATAAGTGTTAGACATCTGTAGCAGCCCATATACGTCCCACTGCAGGGCACGGGCCTCCTCTACAATCGAGAGCATGACTGAGAATGATTGGGCAATATAGTCCACCACACTGGCCTGGTGCGGGTTGACGGACTTTACATACCATAGAAATTCTTACAAATTCGCTGTACTATGTAAGGTTTCCACACGATGTTTTCCTTCACTGTTAGACATCGCTGATTGGAGAATATATATTTTAAATAGAACAATTATTAATTTAATTTTGATCCCATTCCGAGCAGTAATTTGGCATTAATATCAAAAGCGAAGAAAAAGACCAAACACACACCTGACACGGCTAATTTATGCCTAACTAAATTCTAGATATTAGTCTGGATGTCTGCCAAAATGTCTGCGAGCACGTGATGTCTATGATATACAAGCATGGCTACCATGCGATGGAAAAATATCACGTGATGAAATTTAGTTTAGAAATTTTAAACATGCCTACATTTTTTTATAATATTTTCTAATAATTCGCCGCGACTTTGTTTGTATCAACCTATTTCTTCGATAGTAAAAGTGGGCTACATATTACTCAATACTATTCAGCTCATTTATATTTGTAATGAACAAATATTAGGTATCAGACGAAAATCTTCACAAATATTAACCATGTTCCATTGAACTAAAGCAAAGAAAAGACACGGTCCAACCTTCAGCTCAGCAGACCACCCCGTTCTCGACTAGAGCAAAACAATAAGTCAACGAGAATAATCACACATACATCAGCTAACACCTTTACCCCCAAAGGAATTTGCAAAGGTGATCCAGAATCACCCATTGTCCGATGAGCTTAAGATAAGCGATAAGTGGCGAGACTATTTTTTTAGGCAAGCTCTTTTTTTATTTCAATGGATGATGAGCATAACATTCGCCTAATGGTAAGCGATACGAAAGCTCATGAACATTAGCAAAACCAAACAACACCATGAATTACAAGGTAATGCTTGGCGTTCCCCTGCGCTCGCCATTCTGAGACATAAGATGTTAAGTGTCCATATGTCCAGTAGTTATTCTATCTACAATGTCCTTGAAACCGAAACAAAACAAACCTTTTACACTGCTGTTTGGCGGGAGAAATAAACGTTGCGGTGGTACGTACGGCAGGCGGCCTCTCACATATACCAGTAAAATAAGTTGTGGCGGTAGCAATACGCCAACTTAGATTTAGCTTATAAAATAACACGCTTATTATTTGTAATTTGAACATTATTTAAACACGCATTTCATTTTAAAATATGACTGCAGATGTTTAACCATAAAACATCTGCGAGTCGTTTTATTTAAGTAAGAATTTTTGTGTACCCTGTTGTATAATATTAGTTAAAAAGATGCTGTTCTAAATTATTGTTTCCTAATTGTAATGGCCCGGTCATGCCGGGGCAATAAAACTGTATTATTATAGTTAAGTTCTTTAGTGGCGGTAATCCTTTGCAACAAATTTATGTTTTTTAGACAATAGTACACATGTTTGGGTAAACCTTTCTGTTTGGACAATAGCCCAGATGTTTGGGCCGACCTTAATTTTTAGTTGAAAGGATAGACCCTATTTTATGGCTTAAATATATTTTCTGGAACATATATCCCCACCGATCCTCATTCGGGTAGTCCTATAAAAGGGTCGGTTTATTTGGATGAAGAAAAGACGGTCTGCCATCTCTCGTCACGAGCACATCTCGCTCCGAGTTGCATAATTATAATTTTACTCTGTCTGTGAATGTATTAAGTGTTAATTTACAAAATATACAATAGTTAGTTCCTGGAAGTGAGTGCTTATTCTAATACCTACACTTATAACCACCAAAAAAGTAAAAGTATGAAAAAGGTCGAATGAATATCTGGATTGCCCTACGTGATACTCACTCTCGGACTTCAAAGCTTGGAGAATATAAACGCTGCCATTAAACCTATCATTAAAAAAACAATAAGATTGAAATTGAGATAATAACTCATTTAAAACCGTTAAACTCCGTACCAGCCAAATTAATTCCGCTTCAATAAATTGAGCTAATTTATCTCACACATTGTTATCTCGGACGATACGATTCGATACGAATTTATAATGACTTGTATTGTTGCCACGGCCTTGCTTATCAGTAGGGATGAGGCAATTGTTATCGATAAATATCCGCATTGTATCCGCTGAACAAGTACTTGACTGGAAACCTCTTTGTTAGAGATACGATGAATTCTCGGTCCAAATAAGATGTAAAGGGAATATTTGCTTGAAAGCTTTTTTACTCCGCGTCGATGCGCTCTCGTGATTCTAAAAGTTATCATGTTGTACAGAAATGTATCTGGCAGAAAGTTTTTTTGATATGAAAGTAACCTACGTCACTTCCCGGTTTACATATTTATCTCTAGGCAAAAAATAATTGGCTCCGTAGCATCCACTGGAAAAAAATGGGTTGTCAAAACTTTCGGCTATGTGGAAGCTAAAGGCGGTTTTAGATTCACACCAAAGTTTATTTCTGAAAAATAAGTTTATAATATTTAAATGTTAATAATATATTAACCTGTCGTCCATGCGATACATAAATATTTGACCTAAATATGTTTTAAAACGGAAACGTCATAGCTCTTAAAAATAATGCGTGCTCTAATGAGAAATAACATTCTACAAGTAATTACCTGTAATTATCAAATTGCTTGGATTTATGCAAAATAATTATATAATTTAAACGCGAAAAAAAGTAAAGTAAAGTGCGTGGTGGCCTGTTGGTAAACGGACTAGACGCAACTGCCAACATGTTCACGGTGGTCGCGGGTTCGAATCCCAGGGCACACCTCTGACTTTTCGGAGTCATGTGTGTATTGATAGTCAATCACCACGCACTAAAACGGTGAAGGAAAACATCGTGAGGAAACCTGCATACCATAGGGATTCATAAGAATTTCTATGGTATGTATGTCCGCCAACCCGCACTAGGCCAGCGTGGTGGACTATATGGCCTAACCACTCTCAATCGTATTCTCGATTGTAGAGTAGGCCCGTGCCCTGCAGTGGGACGTATATGGGCTGATACAGATAAACGCGAAAATTGATAAGATTAATAACCATGCGAATAAGATGGACCTTTTCGATTTTTTATTTCTAAATAGCTTTTAAGATCTTGCTTCTTTGATTCGAAAAATGGTTAAATCATTAAGATTTTACAATGTATAAGCTATTTTATCGACATTATAATTTTACGATATTTTCGTAATAAAATATGGTAATGGTTCATTAAAAAATATTATTCTTATTCCAATTGACTATTCTTTATGATGAGTGATGCATTGTGGCCCCCTTACAACACCTGTACAAATTAAATAATGTCGTACATATTTGATATTTACCTTTGCAAAATACTTGGAAGCAAAATATAACTAGTATGAAAAAATCTAGCCCCTATCTTCCCATAAGCCTAACCTCAGAAATAGGCATAAAAACACATCAATGATGATGATACAGGTTTTTCTTATAAATTTATTACAATTACTTCCCTTTAGAATTGATGTTCGTCTGGCTGGAACGTAAAACGAGAACGTAAAACATAATTCTAATAATCCTGTAACATACCTCCACATCAATGTGAGAAATATATAAGACGTAAGGCCTAATAGAACAACTTTAAATAAATAAATACACCCAACAGTCACATGCATAGTCCCGACCCCACATTAAGAACGAGTCTTGTATCGTGAGTGTCAAAAGCTACGAGACTTTTCGGTCTCACAAACATCTATCCCGAAACTTTATTTAAATAAATAATGGTACCTTAATCGAGATTCGAGATACAGCACCTTTCTCAACAACTTCGATACGTAGTAACTGTATGTTTATTTAATTTATTCCCACTAGATATTGAAAAGCAATTACTATGGCAAATACAGCGTAATTTGACGGAACTACTGACACCGACTAAAAAGAAAAGAGGTGATTAAACTTCTTGTGTCACCTGCTTCAGTAATAATAAATAAAATGGGCCACAGTACGGTTTCCATTAGAAATATTTTATTGAAAAAAAAAATTAATCAATCAAATCCTAGGTAGTTATGTATATCGTAATAATGATATGCATATAATAATTCTCCCATTGTTGTCTGTAAGACATTGCTACAGAGCGATAAGACCGCAATTTGTGCTTTATAAATTAATATATAAGAAATAATTTAATTAAAATAAAAGTAACCCTGTGAATTCTCTCGTTACAAAACTCCAGGCCATTATTTTATTTTTACTCGAGGTAAAAAAATATTCCTTCATATGATATGATCCACAATATGATAATGCCTTGATGAAATAATAAATACAAATTGAATCAATTTCTTAAAGGATAAAGTCGTAATTTTCGCGAACCAGTAGATTGGGCTCTTACAATCGCATCGCGGATTTATCCTAAACGTATGCGAATGTGATTGAGCGGATATTTCGTATCGCGCGGATATCCAAGTCGTAAATATACGATTTTATCTATCGAGATTAATTTAATCGATTCGAATTCCATTTGTCGTGCACGCAATATAACAATAAACTGGATCCAATTACTGCGTTGAATATTTTTAACCGATTTAGAAAAAAGGAGTAGATTCTCAATCCTTTGTTTTTTTTTGTGTTTGTTACTTTATAACTTTTATAATTAAAATGATTTTTATAAATTTATTTTAGGACATCATTTTAAATTTTTTCCCCGTTATTTTATTGTTATGAATTCAGTTTCTTATGAATGAAGTTTGGAAATTCTTCAATTAATAATAACGTTTGCATTTTATTATTTTTTTAAAAGCAACCCTTTACTAACAACCCTTACAGCAAATAACCAGTTTCGTGTATTAACCGTCCCAAAAAAATTGCTCTATAAAAATCGAACCCTAGACTACGCCTTTACTGTCCATATACTCTACCATACCAATATAGATTACATTATTTAATTATAAACATCATTATATTCACGAAACCAGTAACAATATTTAAATCAATTATACTTTAGATATTCATTTGATAATTATATTTGTACTTTTCCGCTGTTATCAGTAACTCTGTATTCCCATTTGTATATTTATTTACAATCGTCACATTTACTCTTGAATGTTATGAATTGCAATAACAAAACGAGAAGCAATATCGGCCAAAATAAAGAATAAAATGGGCTATTTTCACGCAAAACTGTTGTTTACGGGACATTATACTTTGGAAAGATGTCGTTAAAAGTACGAAACGATGAGACAATATCGCGAACAAAAGACATAATACGAAGGAATTGTTACAATAATGTAGAGACATGTAGACGCTATGTGCAAAAAAGTTTTTGAAACTTGTGGTTGGGAAAACTAGAAGTTACTTTTAAAAAGTTAGTATATTGAACTTTAAAAATGTTTAAATTATACAACAGTTAAGAGAACACATTAGTATAATTTAAACTAAAGATAACGATCACCCATATATTTTGTAGAGACCAAATGGAACAGAAATGCCGTTTAAAAATAATACAGAACAAATCGATCTAAAAATAAACTTTGGAACTTTTGTTTTACAAAACAAAAAATTAAAAACTATTTTAAAATTAGTACAATAATTGAAAATTAACACACGTAGAGTAAAGTAAACATAATAAAAAAAAGATCACACTAAAACTTAACAAAAACATAAATCTTACCAACACTAAGTCCTACTAACAGAAAAAAATACCACAAAAACGTAAAAACACGGTTTAAAATAACATCACATGTGTGTAATAACATTTTGTACACGGGAAAACTCACTGATTTCAGCACGTGCTTTCTTGACACGCGGTGAGAAACCGAACACTCCGTACGCGGTGGCCAGCCAACAACGAATATCGTGAATTATCAACCGAAACGTTCTGAAGTGGCTCACACAAGCCCTTTTGTAAGCGACGATAATACTACACACCATCCATCAAATTTACACCCTATTTCTATCGTCGCAAAGTAGTAACTCTAATATCAGGCGTCAAAGACAGCAAATGCATCGCACCTGACAGGAATGTTGCCGTCACGGTCTTTTGAATAGCTTTGATGGGAATAGAAAGGGACGGAGTAACAAGTTTCCGCATGCGCAAAGCTCCCCTTCGCTGAATAATAGTGAAAATAACCTCAAAATACTTGAAACATTGACTTATATTGTGTAACATTGATATCGATGACTTGAAAGAAGTTTTTTATGCGTATCGTTTATTGTTATCGACAATTTCGGCGCTATTGAGGATGGCGGATTTTTATGACCCTTTTATATGATAACACACCCAAGGCCCCAGGAAGTTCCTTAAATCTATTTATGTTGCTTTCTTGCTTTTGTAAGTTATAAATAGCAGGTAGTATTTACGTTTAACATTACAACTAACATTTTAAAACCTCACTACTATTTATTTATTATAAAAACTTTATGTTAGTTTAAGTTAACTTACCGATACATAGTGGAACCGTATCATTCCACCGGTTGTCGTCGTAGCACCATAACAAGCGCGCCCTCTGCCGCGTGTCAATGAAAACAAAATTCACATTGCACATGTAGTGCGCCACCTCTTCGTTGCGGTACACGATGTATCCGTCAGATGGCGCTGGTAACGTAACACAGCCTATACCTGTGTGGAAATATAGAGGGTGCTGTTACATTTTATCAACATTTGTATACGAAATAGTATTGAATATTTTACATAGGTGGCGCAAAACTCAATACTACAAAAATGACTAAATAGAAGATTTACTTTATTTTCGAAATTGAAACGAAATGTTAAAATGGACCTAAACTAGCTAGGTAATTAACTGTATAAACATTAACGCGACATTTTGCTTATTACAAATTATATGACGGGTGTTCATACTTCGTAATACCAGAAAGTCTGATCTGGAATATCCAAATTACACAGGGTATATCAAGACTGCTACCGAAAACGAAGCCGGGTGGTAGTTTAAGCGACTTCAGACACAATGCAACAGAAAAAGTTGCAAAAAAAAGCTACAATTTTTTTTTATTTTTTTTCCTATGGCCATATTTGGGTGGTAAATACATTTTTTCCTAAAATAATAGTGTATTCCCTTTTATTTATAAATACTCTAAGGTATAAAAGAGTTTAAATTATTATTTTAGCAAAAACTATGGATTTACCACCCAAAAACGACGATATTTAAAAAATCATAAAAAATAATTGTCGCGTTTCTATGCGAAATTTTTAATTGAATTGTGTTTGTAGCCACTAAAACTACCACCCGGCTTCGTTTTCGGTAGCAGTCTTGATATACCCGGTATAAAGCCATTAATACTCACGTAGTATCCCAATTCACCCCGTTTATTAGTCCGTTAATTTAAAATTATCAATTATATTCTTACTTTTATAATGCAAGAGCACTCCTCTCTTAGGATACGCCCCTTTGGACCTCGCTTCAACCAGTACATCAACGGTACTGGTAGTGGAGGTCAACCTCAAGGGCAGGTCGACCTGTTCACACGAAGACAGGAGGGTGTCTCCATTGGAGTCCTCCACGGTGACGTAATCAGTACACGTCTCTTCGAATGGGCCTATACCTGGAAAGATAATTTTGTTTGTAGGCATTTGTAGGCATACTGTGTCAATACCTAACCTTATTTAAATAACAATGTATCAAATCAATACAAAAAACCATCCGTATTTATGGATTTATTATTTATTTAGTTAGTGCACAATGATTCACTGATGACTCATACATTCATGTTTCGACGTTTTACAGAAAATAAATGGTATTAAATTGTATTTATTGCACAATATAGGGTAAACTAGATAGCTTTTGCCTACTTAAGAGTTTGTTACACATTGACATTTAAAAAAACCAAAAGTATTGTAGCTACCAACTTTTTAATACCATTTTATTATAACCTAATAAAATCTTCAGTAGAGTGTTTACAGTTTTTAGCTAAAAATAACATGACATTAAATATTGCAGTTAAATAAACATAGTCTGAAAATTACAGTAATTGCCCACAGTTTATAGTAATTACCAACATCACAGCACAGTAATTGCCCAGTCTCTTGAAATTATAAATTAAACATAAACTCAAATATATATTCAAAACAAAATAATTAAACCTAAATAGAATAAAATATTAAAATATCAAAATAAATTTCATTTAGCTTTCTTAAAAGCATCAAATATATTTTATGCTGATGCTGAAGATTCAGAATCACCAGAGACAGAATCATCAATTTTGAAACAACTGTATAAGCCCATATACGTCCCACTGCAGGGCACGGGCCTCCTCTACAATCGAAAGTACGATTGAGAGTGGTTAGGCCATATAGTTCACCACGCTGGCTTAGTGCGATTTGGCGAACTTCTATACCATAGAAATTCTTATAAGACTGGACCTCAGAACGCCGTATTTTTCAGCAATCTGCAATCCTAGTAGATAAGTTGTTGCTTACATCTTGAACAACTTCAATCGTTTTTTGCATAATTTCTTTAATATATTGGACTTTAGGTGCCTTCGGCTTTCTGTTTATAAAATGATAATTACCAATTAATATCGTTTATACATACGAATTACGAAATAATAAACAATTAACTATAAGTACAGGCGATGAAACTTTTAAACCGAAAAAATATTGACAGTCATTGCCATATGGCAATGACTATGGACATTGTCATATGGCAATCACTAAAATTATTGGTGGCAATCGCTAAAAGTAGACAGATGTCAGTTCAGTGATTGCCCACAGCCAAAAAAAACGGTTAAAAAACTATTTTTGAACATACATTTCCATTTCATATTAAGAAAATACTATTAATTTCATCATAGGTAGGTAATAACGCTCAAAAAATGAAACAAACACAATAAAAATGAACATTTTAACAAGTATATTCTTAAGAAAATTGTTCAATTATTACTGTTTATGAAGCACTTCCACCGGTCTTTTCAAAATCCGCCATTACTGTTATTTTTTTCATTAATGTTTCCAGTTGTAAAATTTGTATTAACCATTAATTAATAAAAGCACCATAGTCTAGTCGACAAGTTGAAAATGGTACAAAATAGAGATACTGCTCTTAAAATTATGTGCGTGTAGCTCATTCTAACCGGTCTTCATGACGTCTAGAAAAATGTGCCAAAAGCGTGTATTAGCACATAAAAAATTGCAACAGTTATAAACAATTAAAGACGAAAAAAAAATGGCATTTCTTTTCTTGCCAATATTTAATAAACTATTAATATTTAAGAAATTTCAAAAAAAGATTCTAAAAGAGGAGGAAATTTTCAATAAAAAACTCCTAACTCTCGGAACTCTATCTCCATTATTTATAATTTTAATTTAACGCTGAAAATAGGTCTGCGCGTGACATTTTTAGGATGCGCGCGTGGCGTTAAAAGCGAGTACCGGACATTAATTAATTTATTTAAGGTGCTGATTTTTTTTTTAATTTGAAAAAATTATGGTGTGTTCTGAACACTATAATGCCATAATATGGCACGATCTTGTTAAGTATGTATGTAGAATAGGCTCTACGAAGCGAACATTTTTTACGACCATTATTTAAACATTTTTTTTTCACTTAAAATTAAGACTGTAGTTCGAGAAAAGTTCGTTAGTTAACAATTGTTTAACTTGTTGAAAAATTAACTTTAAGTAAAATTTCCAACGGGAATAAATTAATTATAGTGTTCAGAATACACCATATTTTTTTCAAATTAAAAAAAAATTCAGCACCTTAAATAAATTAATTAATGTCCGGTACTCGCTTTTAACGCCACGCGCGCATCCTAAAAATGTCACGCGCAGACCTATTTTCAGCGTTAAATTAAAATTATAAATAATGGAGATAGAGTTCCGGGAGTTAGGAGTTTTTTATTGAAAATTTCCTCCTCTTTTAGAATCTTTTTTTGTTTCTTATATATTAATAGTTTATTAAATATTGGCCAAAAACGAAATGGCATTTTTTTTCGTCTTTAATTGTTTATAACTTTTGCAATTTTTTATGTGCTAATACACGCTTTTGGCACATTTTTCTAGACGTCATTCCGGATCCAATGAGCTATCGCACATAATTTTAAGAGCAGTATCTCTACTACTAGTTGTACCATTTTCAACTTGTCGACTAGACTACCATCTGATAATCTTTAATCCAATTAGGATGACACAAAATCGACAACAGACAAGATTTTGCTTAATGCGGGCAATGATTATCGGTGGGCAATCACAGTCTGGTTTACCCTACATACTTACTCCGCAAACTAACATCCAAGAAAGTGACTCGTATCCGCTGCTCGGGGTTGGCTCTAAGCCTCCATCGACACTCGTCGCCCACGTAGAAGTGCGGATATCCCGGGGTGCGGATATATCCCTCGCTATCCGCGCCATTATCCGCCACCAACACCTCCCTGTTGCAGTAGTGCACGGATAACGTGTCTGGAATCAAACGATAAGGGGTGTTATTGTTATTGTGTGGTTTTATTTTCACTCAGTAGTAGTAGTTATAAGTAGTTAGTTGTAAGGTTATAAATAATATAGTTTAAGGTTATAAATAATACCAAAGATTGTTATTGATTGTCATCATGAAATTAAATGACTTAAGAATATCTGTTTTGTGTATTTTCGTATGTTGGTTTGTATAGACTTTCCAATATTCATTCATTCATGCTGACAACCCAGTCTGATTCAGATGTTAGGTATAAAAAGAAGTAGTGATATATTTACGAAGATCACAAATGAAGAATAATGATGTCATAATTCTGTAAATCATAATTCGATAGACTCGCCCGCTATTACATTGCAGAACGGAATACAAAAGGTGAAGAGTAGATGTCCTGGACCCTGGTAACACCTGGAATACCTTCTGGGAAAAGGTTTGAATTGATATATGTATCTGTATCAGCGCATATACGTCCCACTGCAGGGCACGGGCCTACTCTACAATCGTAAGTACGATTGAGAGTGGTTAGGCCATATCACAGATCACTCCCAATAGATACCTAATGCAAGGCAGCGGTTGCGCCCAACACATATAAGATATCAGATAGATATAAACCGATGCCAAATGTCGCGTCATCAGTGTCGTCCAAGTAGTGGACCCGCACATGGCGTCGCACGTTAGCGAAAATTACATTTTGGGAACTTAATATTACAGTTAATAATGATTTGTTCAATAAAATGGTGTGAAAAAAACTCAAAAAAATAAAGTATCTAAAAAAACGCAATAAGTTTTCATCGATAACTAATATTCTTTAAATTAATTTGGTCCCGAGCGAGCTCAATTTATACTGGTTAATGTATCAATGTTAAACAGTCGAGTTCGGATGGAGAATCAGCCGTCTCTTTTCCGCATAGCAATAACTGTAATAAGGCATCTTTTTTTGACGAAATCACGCGTTCTTCTAGTGTTTGACGCATGTTTGTAATATAATTCCCAGAAATATCGATATTGTAAAACAATAATGTAAATTGATTTTATTAAATGACAATGTCACAAAATATATATTGATTTAAATAAAAATTGCAAATTACCATAATTACGTTATTTTATGTAATTTGAAATAGTTAAATTTGTTAACAAGGTACTTTTACAATATTTCTTTATTTATCTTTGGCGTAATTAAATTTCCTTTTTTCCCTCTAGTTGTATACGTTTTCAAATATAATGGGAGGGTATTTATCATAAGTTTTAGTATACTAAGTTTATTGAGAATCAGTAGCACAAGCTATTGTACTAATTTTAACATACGTTGTATATATCGTCTCAAAAACATTCATAGTTCGTCAAGTGGGTTTCATCGTCACTTGTCGATATTACATTTACTACAGCCGCCGTCAGAATTCAAGAATCGGAATAAGTTATTGTAGCCCTTTAGGGGTTTAGTTATTTACTATTTCATATTTTTATCTGATCTTTTATATCAACACTTAATTTGGGTATTTCGCCATTATGGTATACAAAAATACACGGTGAATAATAGAAATAAAACCGTTACATACTAAAGTATAAATCTTAATCCTATTTTATTCGTAGTTAGCGGTTGCCGGTTGGTATAATTTATCAGATCAGGCCGGTGAAAAAATATTATCAAACATTTAACAAGTTGGTAATTAAGTTATAGAAGCGATCATAACACATGAGCTTACTGGCAAATCGAACTATCGATACATTTTTTTATTTATCGACTTATGCCTCATCTCTCCAGTGAAGTCCACGTGACCGCGCTGCAACCCGCCCACCCCCCGCGCAGTTCCCTTCGTTGGCGTTTTCGGTTCAAAACAAAACTATCGTAATGCGGTATCTATTGGAAATGATCTGTGGGCTATATAGTCCACCACGCTGGCCTAGTGCGGGTTGGCGGACTTACATACCATAGAAATTTTTATAAATCGCCATGGTATGCAGGTTTCCTCACGATATTTTCCTTCACCGTTTTAGTGCGTGGTGATTGCTGTATGTATGTATGTATATAATTCTATTGAGAGTTAAGTAAATGACTAATAGTGTAGTGACGTAACACTTTATCGATGTTGTAATATAAAAGTTACATACAACATAAATGTAATTCTTTACTAGAGGAAAGACATCGCTACATATTATGTCACATACAATTTAGCACCAAGTACACACCCTGATATTGAGCGATATCTACATTAAGATATCATTTTATAGACTATCAATTATTTAATTTTATTTATTAGAAATTATGAGTTACCAATGGTGTGCAGTAGCATTGCACTATAATGTCAATGATTATGTAAGAATAAGAATAACAATTATCTGAATTTGTTTACAGGTTCAACAATTATAAATTGCTAAATAATAAATTGAATTAACAAAAGTTAAAAATATCGGAAGTTTGTACAGGTTTAATACATTATAAATTCAATGAACTATAGGTTTAAAGAACCACTTGCATGAAATACTGTAAGACCTCTTACACTAGACGATTAAACATATTATTTAATCTTACAGAACTATTACTTCTAAAGAAAGAAGTATAAATTTAGTCTAAACTTTGCGTTATTTCTAAATTATTAATATCTATATTGCTACCAGATAATGTTTCAATAAAAGATCATCTGGTGTCCGGCAATTTTAGTAAATTATCAAAAAAGCTTTTTTATAGCTCGAGTTTTTCTTTACGCAGACAAAATATTGACAATATTGTACAACCAAAAACAAATACTAAAATAATAATTGAGGGTCAATAACGCCTGGAAATAAAATAAAATGTCGAGAACAATTTTGTAAATAATAACAATATCCTTCACCTTTTGGTAGCAACTATAAGTATCTTCAACAGTAATTTAGCAGTATTCTGTATTATAGTTTTGTGGCGACTGTGTAAAAGAGACAAAAATAGCAATTAGCACAAGAGGTATGCGATAGAAAATTTTGCACCAAACTCGAAGTAAGCTAGTTGGATGAATTGGATGATTGTAGTCAGTTTTACGGTTATTGTTTTCGTGTTTTATGCTTGTTTGTTTTCGTTGGAAAGTCAAAACAGTATTCGTGCGATATATATTTTTTATTTTAATAAAATTCGAATGACTTCAAAAAGAAAGACAATATTAGAAATAAAAACTCAACACGTATTTATATAGTTTTTAAAAACAGGGTTCCCTTTTGAATTTGCTAGTGACATTGTAAAACATCATTTTTTAATATATATTTATAGCGGGTCGGCAACACATGTATGATTCAAGTGTTATTCATGGGCTATAGTAATCTCTTATCATCAGGTGACCTGCCTGCTCGTTTGTCGGACCTATTGATAAAAAAGGAGGCTCATATCACAAAGGCCTATCTATACTGCCCATATGTAGTATAATCAAAAAGCAATGTAGAACTCATAAGCAAACCTAAACAATTTCCACGGAATCCACGTTCGAACAACGCTCGACCCTGAACTGTTGTAAAACTAGGGTTTGGCCTAGAAAGCTAAACTAGACGGTAAAGCCGTAACTACACGCTAGGGACGCCTTAGCTATAATCAGGTGTGAAACATTAGTATCCTACTATTTCTTACTTGAGACATACGTAAGAAAATATTATGAACTCCGTTGGTAATAAGAAGTAATGTACTAACTAAAATTTGAAGGTCTGTAACCTTGTGCCAGATATGGATGAAATGAAAGGCACCTTTTTTATTACATCCTGGGCAGCGAATTCTAGCTGTTTATAGTGGTACTTCTGCTTATTCTCTAGATTATATAGGGCTTGGTAGGATTACTTGTATATTTGTATCAGCCCATAGGTACTTCTTTTTTATTTTTACGAATGCAAAAATTAGCTATAGTTCCCTTCCCGCAAGCCCTGGGGGAGGGCCTCCTCTACAGCTCAAACTACAATTGAGAAGGGTTAGGTCATATAGCGGCATCAACATCAACGGCGAGTATATCACTCACCTTCGGTTTGCCGACGATATTGTAGTCTTGGCAGAATCGCTGGAAGACCTTAGCACTATGCTCGAAGACCTCAATCGGGTCTCCCAACAGGTGGGTCTTAAAATGAACATGGACAAAACGAAGATCATGTCGAATGTCCATGTTGTGCCCACCCCCATCGGTGTTGGGGGCTCGACTCTTGAAGTTGTTGACGAATATGTCTATTTAGGACAAGTGGTCCGGTTAGGCAGGTCCAACTTCGAGAGAGAGGTCAATCGTCGAATCCAACTCGGTTGGGCAGCGTTCGGGAAACTACGCGACGTCTTCTCGTCCAAAATACCTCAGTGCCTTAAATCGAAAGTCTTCGATAGTTGTATGTTGCCAGTGATGACTTACGGCACCGAAACGTGGCCTCTCACTATGGGCCTTATTAGGAAGCTCAAAGTCACTCAACGAGCTATGGAGAGGGCTATGCTCGGGGTTTCCCTACGAGATCGAATCAGAAATGAGGAGATCCGTAGGAGAACTAAAATAACCGACATAGCCCACCGGATTAGCAAGTTGAAGTGGCAATGGGCAGGGCACATAGCGCGGAGATCTGATGACCGATGGGGTCGGAAAGTGCTCGAATGGAGGCCGCGTATCGGAAAGCGCAGCGTAGGACGTCCACCCACAAGATGGTCCGACGACCTGGTAAAGGTCGCGGGACGTCGCTGGATGCAGGCTGCCTCCAATAGGTCTCTGTGGAAATCATTGGGGGAGGCCTATGTTCAGCAGTGGAGTTCCTTTGGCTGATGGATGGATGGATGGATGGAGGTCATATAGTCCACCACACTAGCCTTGTGCGTGTTGGCGGACTTTACATACCATAGAAAATCTTACAAATAATATGTAGGTTTTCTCACAATGCTGTAGTTAATTTTGTTAACATAATGTCCTACTTTTTTCAGATTATGAAGCCACCTACTACTGAGAGAGTGCATAATATGATTGGCGAAGAAAATATACTATCTGGTGAGTCTTTTACATATCACTTTTATGTAAGATTCAATTCGTATTTTCGAATATTCGTAGAGACAAAAAACACTGTTTTACAAAATGCAATAAGTACCATTTTCGTATAAAAATACGTTAAATTTTAAATTGTAACAAATATCAATTCTAAATGATAAATGCAGTAATCATTATCATATTAATAGAAATTCTGTGGCTTAAAATTGTGATGAATATATTTTGGGTTAGCTTATTTGAAGTATCATTAAAACCAAAAATGTCATAATTTTTATCAGTGGACAGTAATATTATGTTGAATTTCTTCATTTTCTTTAATAAACTGTGCTCAAGTCCCCTTTGTACGTATTTTTGTCATTGTTTTCTTCCTTGATATGATATGTATGAAAAATCCCAGCCTCCGTGGCGCAGTTGGTTAGACGCAGAATGTGAAACGAGAGGCCGCAGGTTCGATCCCCGCACCGAAATAAATATTTGTGTGAACCACAGGTATTTGTTTCGGGTCTGGGTGTTTGTGAGACCAAAAAGTAGTTCTTCGATCCTAGTGTGAGGTCATTTGACTGTTGGGTATATTTATTTATTAAATCTAAAGAATATCCACTATATTTACATCATATGTAATAAGCCTTATGTACAATAGGAATAACTGCGCATTGCAGATGTTTCAATAGTTCACTAATGATTGCCTAGGTCCAAGTATTATTAGCATGTCGGAAAATGTTATCACATATATTTTTTATTTAGAGTTTCATGTCAGGGCGAAATTAATTAAGACCTGATAAAAATTGCTGGACGTCGTCACTTTACGAGTATTTTGTTTTCAACACAATTTAATTTACTTTTTTATTAACTTTTTTGCAAATAAAAAAATGGTGTTACTAAATTATTAACGATCTGCTCTGATTTAAACCGCTTGTAACTTTTGTAATAATCACCAAATTGTAAACTGGTTTTGAAAAGAGCAACACTAGAGTTTCTTGCCCGTTGTTTTCTAGTGAAAACCGCTTATCGAACCGGGTGGTATTTAAAAAAAATGACTGAATCTAAATAACGTAGAACATCTTAATGGATTCAATAAATTATTTTTATTTTCAATTTAAAATAACTTTCTCGGTGTCTTATCAGCTATCCGACATATATACAGGGTATCTCAAGACTGCTACCGAAAACGAAGCCGGGTGGTAGTTTAAGCGACTTCAGACACAATGCAACAGAAAAAGTTGCAAAAAAAAAGCGACAATTTTTTTTTGGTTATTTTTTCCTTTGACCATATTTGGGTGGTAAATACATTTTTTCCTAAAATAATAGTGTATACCCTTTTATTTATAAATAATCTAAGGTATAAAAGAGTTTAAATTATTATTTTAGCAAAAACTATGGATTTACCACCCAAAAATGACGATATTTAAAAAATCATAAAAAATAATTGTCGCGTTTCTAGGCGAAATTTTTAATTGCATTGTGTTTGTAGTTACTAAAACTACCACCCGGCTTCGTTTTCGGTAGCAGTCTTGAGATACCCGGTATGTATATATTTATATATGTCAATAGTGGATCACAGGAGACACAAAGTTTGTGGCCGAAATTGCCTTCAACATATTGGCTCATAGGATCGATTTGTATTCTCCTATTACACCATTATTATGAGACCCTTAGGTTATACACTCCAATTATAATCTGAAAACTATTCCGAAATACGTTCATATTTTCTACCCTCAATATAACTATTCCTTGGGGTGTTATTTACACGTCAATAATGGTATCGCCTGGCTTGACGATGGTTTAGGTACACATAATATTTTTTATAACTGGCCGTACGCACAATAATATGATTTCCCAAAGGTAACATTTAAGAAGGCTTTGAACTTGTATATTCAACTTTTTTGAGAAACTTGTGTAGCACAGAGATGCTATAGGAATTTCGATAGTATTAAGGTATTTGAAATTAAGATGAAGACTGATTGTAGAGTCTCGTGCTTAGCAATGAACGTATATATTGCTTAAAATATACCTAAATGACTTCAGTAACATAATTCATGAATTCTTTTATATACCGTTTAATTATTCATAAATATATAAAAGGTATTTTTTATTACAATGAATGGCGAGACGAGCAAGCCGTTCGCCTGATGGTAAGCGATACGACCGCTCATAAACAGTAGCAAAATTCCACTGCGCTCGCCATCCTGAGACATAAGATCTTAGGTCTCAATATGTCCAGTAGTTACTCTGGCTACAATGTTCATGTACACTGTTTCACGGGAGCGACATTGTGGTGGTACCTACCCAGATGGCATCTCACATATGAGAGACCTTCCACCAATAAAGCGATATGGTCACCCATTCTGCTATCTATTTTTTACTTGATATATTTATGCACTATGTAACTTGAGAAGTACAATAAAGAGTATAAATAAATAATAATTTTAAAACATATCCAGACTATATCTCTACCAATAAATACTTAAAGGTAATTTATATACTCTCAAGGTGCGTGGTGGCTTGTTGGTAAACGCACCAGACACGCTACCAACATGTTGACTGTGGTCGCGGGCTCAAATCCCAGGGCACACCTCTGACTTTTCGGAGTCATGTGTGTATTGATAGTCAATTACCATCAAAAACATCGTGAGGAAACCTACATACCATAGCGATTTATAAGAATTTATATGGTATTTAAGTCCACCGACCTGCACTAGGCTAGTGTGGTGGACTATATGACCTAACAACTCTTAATCATACTCTTGATTGTAGAAGAGGCCCATACCTTGCAGTGGGACGTATATGAACTGATAAAGATATACTCTCAAAAACAATTCACTTGTAAAGCCCATCCCGATACGCATCACGTGCCTAACAGCAATCGAGTGTAGCCAGTCCCGCCCTGTATTTACCCTCCATTTGCCTAAAATGTACGCGGGACGTTTGCCCCATAAATTGCCTTTTGTACCGCGTGATGTGTCCACCTGTATTGTCAGACCTTATTGAGTCAGCGCCTTATTTGTTTTGAGGTGAAGAGTTGTTTATTTTTGTAGTAATTTAGTAATCTTGGTTTGATGTTTCTTTGAGCTGTTACTTTTAAAAGAAAGGCAAAGTTTTGTAGGATTAAGAATACAGAGATTGGGTTAAAAATGATATAAGATTTGTTTTTATATTTTTTATTAACAAGCAAATAGGAGTTTGAAACAAAAAATAGCGACAATTGTAGGTTTTCAGATAAACACAAATCTTGCCTATACCATTAATTGGACGACGCGTTCTTGGTTAAACCTAACATTTTTTCAAAAATCAATGTAAAATATTGAATATTTCAACTTTACAATTTATTCCAAAAGCCAGATTTGCAAGAAGATTTATCAGACGACTTCAAGAATATTTAATAAACAAATACTACATTGAAATATTCCGCATTACTTAATTAAAGATGTTATGAAGGCAAACAATCGAGCCCCTACGGAAAAACGAGCTAATTAGAATGGAAAAGACCCCATTCGCTGCCCCAAGCGTTTATTTCATTTTCTTGAAGGACAATGAACTTTTTACATCTCATTTTAAGACAATAATTGCTTCATTAAGTTATCCTCCGTTCGCAACCATCAGGCAAGCAGAGTTAGAGAGATTTTAAATTCTTAGTTCGTCTAAGACAGTAGCTCTTAAATGTGTCTACAGACTACTGGCGGGGACTGGAAATATCTCAAATGGCCTGCGAAGTCGTCCTGAGGCCATCCTTAAAAATATAGCTTTGCGCGTGTTTTATTTATGGATAGAAAAAAAACCTTTATTTATTTACATTTCGATTCATTAAAGATGATCAACTGACTATACAAAAAAAAATCATATGGATAGTAAAAAGATTTAGAATCACTAGTCTAAGATCTTAGTCTATTGATCCCTAAAATAATATCCTGCTAATAAGAATGGGGTCCATTCTTCATTAATGATTGAATGCGCTTATTTCTATTCTGACGTAGTTTATATTTCAATTCGGCATTGCTGTTTAATCAACTACATACGCTACCAGTACCGCACTCTTTGTGCTACGATCAACTAAAAAAAACTAACTTCGCTGATTCAGAGACCCAAAGTGGGACTTGGCCTCCGAAACGAGAGTTTTCAAGTATCTATTCTCCGCCACCTCTCGCCAATTACTGACTCAAAGTTGGCACAGGTCACATGCCACAATATCGCTCCAGTGATACCTGGACTAAATAAATTCTTAAAAATATTCTGTCGAAGTATACGAATTGTGCGTATAGAAAATTTCACCAAAATTCTTATATTTTTGAATAGCAAAGAAAATATGAAGAATTTAATTTAATTAATCTGTCTAGACGTATTGAATGATAGCGTAGTAAAATTTATTCTCATTTTATAACTTTTCAATAGTTTTTAGTTGTTCAAAATCAATCATTTAGAAGTTACAAAAGAAAATAATATTTCATCCGACCTTTTATTTATATTGTTTAGGAACAAGTTCAAAATAAAGATCAAATGTCGAGGATGACAAATTGAATCAGCATTCTAATTAGGTTAACGGGAATTTAAGTAATATAACTCCAAAAGAAAATCCGATATTTTTTTTCTTCACAATGTTGGTAAATTGTTTGGTGACATCGCGTGCTTACATCGCATGTCAATAGTCATAATTACAAAAAACTATTAAATATAATAGTCACACATATCACATAAGTTAAAGTTGTATAAAGACTACTTTAATGGGCCAGTTAGCCAATTATTACCACTATATTTTCAAAAAAATAATCATAGAAATGTCAATAAATATTATATCCTTTATTTGAAAAATCTTTAAATATGCGTCGTAGGTTTAGCATAAAATTTCCAATAAAAATGTATCTAGAGTCCGCCCCGTGACCACGAAAGCTGTAAAGTGGTCGAAACGTCGGGAAGTTAAAAATGTAAAAAATTAAACTAAATTCGCGATAAAATCCGTAAATAATAGTTTTATTTCAAAATGTATCTATTTTATCAAATATGTATGTGTTGTAGGGTCACTGAAATGTAACAACAAGATTTTCAAAATATGAAGGTTTTCTATATTATAATTTCAGCCTCGGTAATATTTAAATGTACCGTAAATAAAAAAAACGTATTCCCTAAAAATAATCATGTATAAAAAAACAATCCTACGCACTCTAAATGAGAAAGACGTTAAAAAACCGCCACCCCACGCAATTTATTTGTATTCCCACAGTATCGTAAGCCGATGACAATACAATATCGATCCCAAATACTTTATCCATAGATTAAAGCCGTTGGACAAACATTTTGTCTATCGAGAGCGTCAATATTGGCCTATTAAGATTTTACACAGGCTATTTATAGATAAATATGTTTCTATTATTATATACCAACTGTTGATCCACCCATTAGTCTAGCGGTAGCTTGTAGCTGTGATTCGTAGGGTTCGATTCCCAAGCCAGTAAATTTTGGACTCCGATTCAGTTACAATCATATTTTAATTACAATGTTATTCCAATAATAACAATTCTATAATCTGATACATTATGGGCCTTATTAATGAACTCGGAGGAGCAATTCTAAGCAACTGCCCCACAGTCTGTCAAAATACCTCACTATTCAAATTAACCGAGTCAATTCTAAAACCTTCGGCTAAGTGTACTAAAAAGATCCTATGTTTTAGCATGTTAAATAAAATATAAATTACAGACAAAGTATTAAAATACCTTTGTTATTCGTCAATTCCTCTAAACTTCGTTAATAATTTCGTTTAAATAATTATTCTACCGTACCCTGTATTACCAACATAACATTTTATAGCACCATTTAACTCATAATGGCAAAAGTTCCGTTCCCTCTATAGTTACATTCGGTAATCACATTCGATTCGTAGATCCCGAATAGAGATTATCGGCCTAAACGGCCCCAATGACTTATAAAGATATTATCAAACCACGAAGAACAATACTTTACGTACTATTTCAAATTCTCATAAATAGGCGCCTAGAGAATACGGAAATGTAGGGGTTATTGTACATTAAATATTGAGTTGAAATTGTGACAGGCCTTATATTCTTACTTCTACGTACATTGTCTTTGTATACAATTAAAAAAATAACTGTTTAAATAAATGGCTATGGCATCTTTTCTTAAACCAATATTAGATTTCCAATTTATAAAATTTCAACAGCAAAGTCCTTACATTTTAATTGGCAAATTAATGTTGACAACATTGAAAAAAGGCTAGTGAATTGAATCGTCTATATACAGTCCATGGCGAAAACTAAATTTTATCAATTTACTGCAAATTCACAATTGCAAATTGACTGACAAGGCTGTAGAATTGTTTGCCGTCTCACGTGTTCCCTCCTTCCTACAATCCTGGGTCCTTCCGGCGTGGTGTGAAGAGGCACCTTAGCAGGCCGGCATAATTGTTTCCATTGGCATGGGACTGCCGTCCGATGCCAATGGATACTCTGCCTGGGCGGCATTGGCACTTACCATCAGGTGCAATGCCGACATTATGCCAGGCCATTATAAAAAAAAATTTGCATAGTTACAGCCCGTATTACACAAATTATGTTCTGCAAACGTGTAATCATCATTAGGTCCAATGATGCAGTGAAATTGGGCATTTTCCTATTCGATCGGCTGCCCATTGGCGCAGCGGCTAATTTGTTAATTCGCTACAATAGTGCATTTCTGAATACAATTACATGTAAAAGTTAAATTAGGTACCACATATTTAATATGAACAATCCTTGTGTGGTAAATAATCTCCTTTAAATTAAAAAATGCCCCAACTTTGCCATATCTTGTGTCAAGCGACCAATTAGCTAAGTTCCAATTATAATATTTTCAGAAACTCCTACATATTGTACTGTACTGTATCAGACCATATTCGTCCCACTGTAGGGCACAGGCCTCCTCTACAATTGAGAGTGCGATTGAGAGGGGTTACACCATTTGGTCCACCACAATGGCCTAGTACGGGTTGCTGGACTTAACATACCACAAAAATTCTTACAAATCGCTATGGTATGCAGATTTCATATTTATATTCCTAATTCCTACGTATTGCACATTTAAAATAAATAATTATGACCAAATTACATGCAAATAAACTGAAAGTACGAAAATTATTTATTGCTTACACAGGCTATCGTTAATAAGACCAATTCTAGGCAGTAAAACATACAAATAGTACGAAACAAACAATAAAATTTACAGTACATCCGAACTTTGGCTGTTACATTCGGCAACAACCGACCGTGACACGTAAAATAAAAATATCCTGGGTGATTTATAGCGCTATTGTAATGCCAATCACCAATCGATCGTGTAACACGCGCCTTACGAACAATAAGTTTTTTGCGATAGGACATAAAGTTGGGGCAGTATCGAAATTACAGGGCAAAAATTGTGTAGTTTGCGACTTTGGCACGATGCCAATCAAAAAATTGGGTTGGCTGTTTGTTTTTAGTTTTAGTATTTTTTTTATTGACCGCTTTATTATTATATTCTTAATTTGAAAATAAATGTTCAATGTTACTGGCCATCAGCATGTTTTTTCTCCTCATGGCTAATTTCTTCTTGGACAGAACTAAAATGACAAACAAAAAAATTGAGTTGAAACTACAAATAATTCGAATTTCAAAAACAAAACAGCACATAACTATTTGATATTTTTGTGGAATCTTATAGAAATAATTATATTAGATATTGTGATCAAGTAAGGTATTATTGGAATAATATAAAAGAAAGACATTATTATTTGGTAGACCGTATTAATATAATTGTATTCCATAAACTAATGGATTTATTATACATAGCATCTCCCCCGAGACATTATTTGTGATATAAAATTAGATAATTATATTAATTTAATATTGTGCGCCATTATGAACGAAAAAATAAGACGTATAAATAAGTTTTAATAAACATTAATCAGTATATTCTAGGATGGTATCACAAAAAAGGATTAATATTGCAAAAGTCAGTGCTATGCTAAGGTAACTGATTCCTTCGGTACACCAAGAAAAACTTTTCTTAGATGGAGTATTTGTATACTCTGTCTCACACTCCCACCCTAGTATACACAATATAATCATTACAATTGAAAATATCCTAACAATTTCGAAACGCATTTCAAAATCACACCCAAAAGGACATGACTCCTTTGTAGTAAGCGGCATTTATAAAACCATCGTAAATTTTAAATTCCCGAAATCCCACACGCGCACGTGATCAAAATGTTTGTTGCCATCTACTAACTGCTCCCTAAATTTGGGGAAAATTCACATTTCGGGGTAACCGTGTCAATGGCACGCCAAACACGTGTGCCAGTTTTATTTGCCCTTCTCCTCTCCGCTGTGTTAGTTTAAATTATTTAGGACGAGGGGTAGTCACATGTGAAGTAAGAGGTCTTTATAAATTGGATTATTGTACAATAGGATGGAAGCACGTGTTATTCCCTAAAGGGAATCGCGCCGTTGTGACAATTTATTTATGCTGTGGATATGCTTAAGAATGAGTTATTCTTGGAAATGTCTATGTTAAAAGAATAGAGACGAACGAATGATAATTATCTTTGTTATATTACTGGGTGATAATATTCTAACAGTGAAATTATAGTGGTCCAGCCATATATGTACATATTGCGGGCTTTTATGCTATACATGACTTATTCTTCGATTCGAAGTTTAGGTAAAACCTTGTGACGTTGTGGGAATGTCACCTTTTATATTTGCGATCTATAGTTCAATAGTCGACATAAATCCTATTGTCTATGCCAATCAACGCCTCCGTTGCGCTGATTGGTCGATTCATTTACTGACTGACATCTGTCAAATTTGACGTACGAACTGTCATCGGTGCTCGCTTAAATACGCGTGTAACGGCGCTCGCGTCCTTTTCCCTAACCTGAAAGCCGCGTGCTACCACGCGTCTTTCCGAACCCGCTGGGGTGAGTGTTCTGTGTAATATTAACTGCTAACCGCTTAACTGCTTGTTTGTCAGTGTATTCTGTCTGCCGGGCTTGTGAACTATCACGAGTCGCTGGCACGGAATGCAAGCCTAGTTTGCATTCCGATTTCTTGGACGCTGATTCCAGGTTCTTCTTCTTCCACTTGGCGTTCTTCGTTCTTGGCGTACTTGGCGTTTTTTCGCTAACTCCGTGCCTACTGCCTGCTTTGCTCCGCACCGCTTCCTGCCGGACTGCATCCGAGCCTGCGCCTGCCGCTGACCTGCGCACCGTGCCCGGCCACGTGGCAGCTGACTTCGCCGGCGAGCTGTCGCCGGGTTCCGCCACGTGCCGAAGACCCGGATCAGTGTCCAGTGAAGGCCAGTGACTCCTGTTGCATACCACCAGCAACAGTGCCGGGTGTAATCAGTGATGCGAATATATTAAAGCCCGAACCACGTAATTACCCTGAGTTCTCATTTAACTACCTACCCCTACCTGCGGGCGGCCTAACCCGCCGCAACCTTCTCTTGGAAATTCTGCAGTTCACAAAAACATTATTTAAAAACTGTTATTACTTTGCGTAAAACTTAGTTGGCCACAAACTGTGTAAAACTATACAAAATCATTTATGTGTTGTAGAACAAAATCAAATAAAATAAAAGTACAAATATACAATGGGACATTTTGTCAAATAACCGACTCTTTATGACTCCCGCAAGACATCTGTAGGAGTAAACAGTTGTCACTCCAAATAAGTTGGAAGTCGGAGGAAATAGAATTTGTGAAGTTCTAATTGGGACTCCGGAGAGAATTAAAAGTAACTCAGAGTCCCGTTGAGACCGCGTAAATAGACCTATTACTTGGAATATGGCCTTGTTGGGAATCAGTCCCGTTAGAATATTGTTGATGGGAGTTTCTAATACTATCTGAATATACACACACACATAAACTGGCTTAACCCAGTCGAATTAGTATTTTAGATTTACAAAAATTGGAAGCAATTTTCCTTCTGAATTCGTTGGGGAGGTCACTGGTAGTAGGATATCAAACTTATTGCTTCATCCGCCATATTGGTTTAAAGTTTCGTTCCTTTCTTTTACCGAGAACGTGCGTCCCAAAATTACAAAGTTTAGAAAAATCGGAATCATAATTTAACAAATAACATTTTCAACACATCTTTACAACAATCAGCAACAAAAAAACAATCAGAAAAAATAATGATACAACATCAATATTAAACGCGATAATAGAATACTAAGGTTCACCCCCAGCTCTTCTCAGATATAAATCGAAAAATATCGATCCTACAAAAAAATGATGAGAACAAAAATTGTAGGAAATTTGATTTTAGACAACTTTGTTTTTTTTTCGTAAAATTGAAAATAAACGAGTTATTCAAGAGACCAAAAATAAACCTTTAAATCAAGATGGCGGATGAAGCAACAAATCTGTCCCTACTCTTTTGTTTTAGACTACCAGCGAGCCCCCCAACGAATTCCGAAGGAAAATTGCTGTTTCCAATTTTTGTTAATCTCTACCCCTTTTTGAGCTAATTTGACTGGGCATGCTGTGAACCGGGAGACAGCGGGTTTGATCGCTGCACCTTTACAAATTGTTTATCGCAGTTGTTTTTTGTGGTTGTGTTTGCAATTAAGTATGTATGTTTAAATTAAAACCAATCCGCTATAAAATCTGTAAATAATACATAGTTTTATTTTCAATGTGTAACGTTCGCGTAAATCAATGATGAAAGAAACCATTATTAATTTGGGTAGGCACTCGGCAATAAAATTATAATAATTCTGCAAAATACTTCGATGCAGTGTATAAGACTTGAACTTGGTTCAAAGGCAGATAGCAATCTAGCAATTAGTCCTTAGCTATCCTTAATTCCCGCTTTCCCGGAGGAGGTAATGTTTGCCATTACGGCATATGGGTCGGTTTGATCGTCCCGTCACCGTGACGTCATAACACGAGACGCATCTGCGGCGTGTGACGATAACCAAATCGATTTCACGCCTTATGACTGATTTTACTGATTATACGTATCAAATAATAGTAATCGATTTCATTAAACGATTACACGCCTTCTGTTGCGCTTTGCCGTCGAGTAGGGTCCATTTTAGCTTGATGGTTTTAGCTGGGGATCGGTGAACATAAATAATAAGTACACCACTCATGTAAAACTCTTAGATATATTTCCTTCATAATATAACAATTGATAATAATAAAGGGTCCACAAGTATGCCCTAGATTTGAATCTAGGATCATCCATTTGCCAATCTAGTCCTCACACACTCGACATAAAACAATATCACATCACATCAATATCTTTACTGATGGTAGGTCTCTCATTAATAACGTCGCCTGTGTGGGTACCACCGTAAGATCTATTTCTCTCGTCAAACAGCGCGCACTGCACTGTTTTTTTTTTGTGGTGGCCTGGCATTGTGGCGGCATTGCACCTGATGGTAAGTGCCAATGCCGCCCAGGCAGAGTATCCATTGGCATCGGACGGCGGTCCCATGCCAATGGAAACAATTATGCCGGCCTGCTAAGGTGCCTCTTCACACTGTTGTATTCCGCTTTGAAAGTCATTGTAGCCAGAGTAACTACTGGACATATTGAGACTTAACATCTAGTGTCTCAGGATGGCGAGTGCAATGGAATGCCAAGCATTGCTCTGTCATTCATGTTATTGTCGAGCGATCGTATCGCTTACCATCAGGCGAATGAAATGCTCGTCTCGTCATTCATTGCAATAAAAAATCAACAAAAGAGAATTTGACTCACCATCAAAGCAAGCGTATTTTAAATACACCACGCCTGATGACCAGCTGGTAGAGGGAGGGTAGTCTTCAGCCAACAGGAAATTGCAATGATTCACTCCGGTGCATCTGAAACACGGAAAATACTGTTTAAATATTTGAATTGTACTTCGATTAAGTGCGGTGCTTTTTTTTAACAGACCGCAGACTTACAATATCGCGGGTACGAATCCTAGGGCACAAGTCACTATATTTTCAATCAATGCGTATGCAATTTTTAATATACATAGAATGCTGCATACCAAAACTACTGATGGTGCTTTAATAACTTGCATATTATATTAATTTGAAAGTATGATTTCATATTACCTTTAGCGTATTCGATATGGGGTTACTCTATGAAACGATACGAACTTCGTTTTCCACTTCTAAATATTAATACTATTATCTATCATACTTGTTGCATTTTTTTCGTACTTTGTCTATGCCTATGGTTCCGAATTACGATAGATGATTCCAACATTTTGTGGAGTATCTAGACACATTAGTGAAGTTTTCCGTACGGTGTGGCGTCCGAACATTCGAAGTTCGTATCGTTTCATAGAGTAACCCCCTGTACAGCAGTCCAGACGATTTTTTAAATATCAATATTGACAATGATTTGTGATTTTTAAAATCAGTTGCAGCCTTACTCGTGTACAGTTTTGAAACCAATGTTTTGTCTTCTTCGCTCAAACTGAATTCAAAAGTCTTTCGTAAATGGACAAAAAATTTGATTAATAAAATAGGTTTTAAAACTGTCTTTGAATAAGGCCGTTAGTCAACTAAGTGCTTTAAAAATGAAACTAAACATTATATTCAACCGAATGGAAAACGAACCCATGATCACCATACTTTCAACCCAGCTCTTTAGTCCCTACGGCCTGCGTAGTTTGGTCGTATAAATTAAGTAATACATAAGAATTTTTCAATTCCAAGTAAAATTCCGTAATTGCGCAATGAAACAGAGTCACGCAATCGACATGAGTTAAATACAATTGCTTCAATATTAAAAGGAATTTTCCAATGCTTCTTCATTATGTTTGGAAGACGTTTACACCGTCGCGTAATAAACTTGATAGATTAATGTCACGTTCATTTTATTTATTCATTGTTTTATTCATAAGGAGATCAGAATTTTAAACTTAAGGAATGTCTAATCAACCTCAGTATTTATTTCTGTGCAGTTATATGGCTTAAAATTCAAGTGGAGCCATATTTTTCACCATTGAATGTGACACAAAAGCCAACAAATGTTTCACAAAACCTACGAATTAAATTGGGCCAAAAACAGCATGTGAAACTTTAATTCCTGTTCGATTAATCTTTCACCGATCGTTAGATATTTGTTTTGAGTTTCTGATGTTCACATCGTAAAATACTAACTTACTATTAAGTCAGTTTATTCAAGAATTTACTACAGTTCCTGTAAAAAAAAAATCCACAATGCAGCACTGTCGTATAAAGAACTTAGATATGAAACAATTATTATTTATCTTATTAAATGCCTCCAACGCGGCCTACATAACAAATTTGCGCCGAAACAAATGAGTACACACATTTATACGTCAAGATAGTGCCAACACCCAGTTAATTTATTTCTCCCACGCGTTATATCTCCGTTCAAACTTGAGAGCACTTTATACTTTCACTTTACCACAATTAAATATAATGGGGAAATCTGCATACACGAAAGTTCTATTTTAATATTGAAAATGAAATACGAGACAGGCATGCCCAGAAATAAGAATCAAATTGTACTAACAATTGTAACCACTGATGAAAATATTTTTTTTTATATTGCAATGAATGGCGGGACTGCCATGCCATTCGCTTGATAGTAAGCGATACAACAGCTCATAGACAGTGGCAAAACTAAACAGCATCATGAACTACAAAACAATGCTTGGCATTCCACTCATTCCAGCATGCTCGCCATACCTAGACATAAGATGGTAAGTCAAAACATTTCTTTACAACAATTTCAAAGATATAGGAAGCTGACCGACCTTGTTTTGCTTTTATTAACTATGGTATTTTAAAGCCTAATATTTTCAAGTAAAAGCGTTTTGTGTTCAGCACTGGAACTTGTGTAGCCTGCCTGATATAGATATTACGCTACGGTGTAACATGTAAGATGTAATCTCATTAATTAAGGTTGCGTTCATAAAGATTTCACGTAACTTTTTCTGTCTATATCTGTTCGGGGACTTAATTAAAACCTTATTGTTGTTGGTAAAAGTTGATTTCCCTTCGCCATTAGTTTAATTAAATCATTATTAGTACACAGCGTAACCAGCATATTCCTCTATATGACTTGATCTCATGCTTCTTGCTAAAACTTTAATCTTGTAATCAGAATGCAAAATATAAAATCATTAATTCCCTTTGTCATATTGCGAGAGAAATTTCATTTTTATAAATCTAACCAACTCAAATTTTTTTAACAATAATTCTTCATCCCTAAAATTAAATAAATTTTAGTGTATAATTCAATTTTGTATTAAGACAAGGGCCTTAAAAACTATTTATATTACAATGTTTTATTTTATTAAGTATATACATTACGAGTGATTGTGTTTGTTTCAGTACATGTTAAACTACGTTGCCATAATTTTATACATAAAGTTCACTGTCGAAACAATATTAACAATACTGTAGGTAGTTTGCTACCAGTTAAAAATATCACACACGTGTTCTCACCGCACATCTGACACTGGCAGAATTGTCGACAACGACATATATTGCCATAGAAGAAAAAAAAAAAAAGGAGAATTAAAGTGAACACGAATAAAGGGGTAATTAGGTGACCTACAAAGTGTAATCAACGGATATATTTTCAGCTTTATAATGGAAACAGGCACTGTAATTGATATTTAATGGTTCTTAACTGCAAGGTGAAATTTTATTTATTTTTATAACCTTAATTTTTGTTCCGGTTTTAATAGAATGATAAGTTCGGAGCATACCATCGATATGGAGGGTACGGGTTGAAAGTCTTAATTTCCAATGTCTACATGTCTAATTTTCCACTTTTCAAAGACGCAAGATTTGTGTAGGTATATTATGTAGAATGAAAGAAAAACAGATTTATTGTCACAAACAATACATCGCACAACTCACACAACATAAGGTAATATGGAAACAAAAAATACGAAGGAATTTATGCCTCGCAACGCTGTGACACTTAGGTGACCACTCAGCATAATGTTGCACTGCGGCGCAAGCCACAGCGCAACGCTGGTTTTCATCGGTCACCTAGAGTGACATGCAAATGCCAGCCTACATACTAACATAATATTAATAAATATTTAGGATAATAAAAAATAACAAGTCAACCAAATATAATATTTACAATAACAATCTTATATATAAAAATGAATCGCAAAATGTGTTGGTAACCGCATAATTCAACAACGCCTGGACCAATTTGGCTGATTTTGGTCTTGAAATATTCGTGGAAGTCATGGGAAGGTTTTAGGGGTGAGAAAAATAGGAAAATTTCTGAGGAAGATACTAAAAACCTTTTTTTTTTGGTATCGTTCAAGCGTGATGTGTCCAGCCAATATAGGATGATCTTTGTTTATTTGACGGGAGACGTAAAAGACGGTCCAGCTTCAACTACCATCCAACGTAAAATGATCTATCTTTCCATTGTCTTTCATTGACGGCTGACGAAATAGAACAAAATTCAAAAAATGTGTACAACGTGTATATAATATTATCTAGATACGGCGTCTTGCGCGTAATTTTGTTCAATGTAAAATAAAACGATGTCCATATCTACCAAAATAGCCCATTGTTTTTTTAGACTATTGCAACAGTTTTAAACAAGGTATACTCTATCGAAGCGTTTTGCCGGAGTATGCCAAAATATATCTAATTATAATTTTTCGTTTTCATAAACGACATTGTTTTTTGAATTGATAATTTAAGATGCGCTGGGGGACATATTTAAATTTCGCATTAGTATTGTTTTTAGACTCAAGAATAAAAAAATATTGGTACGTTGATGTCGTATCTAGACATTATAATGAAACGATATGCAGTTTTATATTTTTAAATATTTGTTCTATTACTTACGTCACCTGGTAAGGCAGTATGAAGGTTTTATTAATTTGTATATGGTAACGCGGACTGCCAACAAGTTAACGATGGTCACGGGTTCAAATCCCAGGGCACACCTCTGACTTTTCGGATTAATTTCTACGTGAAATAAAATCCGCCAACTCGCACTAAGCCAGCAGGGTGGACTATAATATCTTCTTCTATAATATGAAAATGAATCGCAAAATGTGTTGGTAAGCGCATAACTCAACAACGCCTGGACCAATTTGGCCAATTCTTTTTCTAAATGGTTATTATTACTTTATTACTAACAAAAAGTAATGGCGTGAAATATTATTAGGAAAAACAGCATTTTGGTGCTGAAATAAGGGACGGAATATTGGATGGACAATAAAAAACGCTAATGTTTTTAATGTCAAAATTTCATAAGGCAATCTTTATATGTACATGTATATGGAGAGACGGGATATAATAGAGTGGAAGGTACGGGAGAGGACTGGGATAGCTGACAGATTTGATAGGACGAAATGTAAATGCACGTTATAAGACGGGATGGATAATAAAAGAGAAAGGACGGGACGGATCGGGAAGAGACTGAACAGACGGATGAGACGGGATTGAGCCAGACAGTAGGATAGCTATGTCAAGTTTAGGTATACAAGAGATTAATACGAAAAATAACATGTAAGTATTTGGTGTGGAGTGGAATCAAAAAATATATGCACCCAGGCGAAGCTGGGTCGGGCCGCTAGTGACAAATAAGAATAGAAAAAAATTTTAGTTAACCCGCTTCGACACTCCATATCGACGAGTTTGCGCACATAATTTATATAGGATCGTCCGCTTTAAGTTTGAAGCAAAAATTGATGAAGAAGCCTGTGGATTTGAGCGTTCTCACATGAATACCGAAGGCATTTATAGTTTACTAACTCGCATAAGGCCAAAAACCAAATAAACTCCAATATTACCCTCTCCTAACATTCAAATAATCATTAAAAGTTTGTCTTAAACGTCAGGACAAAGGTCATTTGGTGTTGCATCTATTGTAGAATTAATTCCTTCGACACCATTAACCAAGCATCATAATGAATACAGAACACTCCTTCATCGCGATATCAATCGTTCATAAAACAATTTATTTTAATTTCCGCTACATCATGCTGTGCATTTAAATCAGCAGTACTCAAATAAATTACAAATTCAGGAGATAAAATCAGTTAATTTCCACTTTCACCCCGTGGAGAAGATTATGAGCGGGACTAGCCATAATATTTAGAAATATGAATTTAATTCATACAAGAATGGCCTGGGAAATGTTGAGGTTTAAGCTCTACTCCCAATTTGAAACAGTTTTTCGGTGTCACTAATGACTGACAACAGCATGACTCTGCCACTCATAGAGAAATAAACACTACTTTATACTGCCACTCATAAAATACCTCGAAGACTCTGCCTTAGTCATAGAACAATTGTAATCGTACATACATAATCATCCTGTATCCCTTAAGGGATATAGTTATAGAGTGCGTGGTGGCCTGTTGGTAAACGGTCGATGCGGCTGCCAACATGTTCACGGTGGTCGCGGGTTCGAATCCCAGGGCACACCTCTGACTTTTCGGAGTCATGTGTGTATTGATAGTCAATCACCACGCACTAAAACGGTGAAGGAAAACATCGTGAGGAAACCTGCATACCATAGCGATTTATAAAAATTTCTATGGTATGTAAGTCTGCCAACTCGCACTAGGCCAGCGTGGTGCACTATATGGCCTAATCACTCTCAATCGTACTCTCGATTGTGGAGTAGGCCCGTGCCCTGCAGTGGGAAGTATATGGGCTGATACAGATCCCTTAAGGGTAGGCTGAGACTATAGACTGACTATAGACTATAGTGAAAGTCACAT
The DNA here is from genome assembly GCA_009982885.2 of Hyles vespertilio. Taxonomy (NCBI): domain Eukaryota; kingdom Metazoa; phylum Arthropoda; class Insecta; order Lepidoptera; family Sphingidae; genus Hyles; species Hyles vespertilio. Next base: position 5,318,264 of record CM042807.1, read on the forward strand.
ACCGGGTATCTCAAGACTGCTACCGAAAACGAAGCCGGGTGGTAGTTTTAGTGACTACAAACATAATGCAACTAAAAATTTCGCCAAGAAACGCGACAATTATTTTATATGATTTTTTAAATATCGTCATCTTTGGTTTGGTAAATCCATAGTTTTTGCTTAAATAATAATTTAAACTCTTTTATGTACCTTAGAGTATTTATAAATAAAAGGGTATACACTATTATTTTAGGAAAAAAAAAATGTATTTACCACCCAAACATGGCCATGGGAAAAAAACAACAAAAAAAAATTGTCGCTTTTTTTGCAACTTTTTCTGTTGCATTGTGTCTGAAGTCACTTAAACTACCACCCGGCTTCGTTTTCGGTAGCAGTCTTGATATACCCTGTATAAGGCAGAAGAAGCATGAAAGTAAAATCAGGGCAATAGAGATGAGATTTTTAAGGGGAATGTGTCGTGTAAGTTTGTGTGACGAGTGCGAAATAGCGCAGTGATGAAAACTTGTGGAGTGAAAGAGTATCTTGCGACGAGAATTGACTAAGGAATGTTACGATGGTTTGGTCATGCAGACAGAATGGATGAAAGGAGAATTGTAATCAGTAACTCAATATCAAAAGAGCACTTAATACTATTACAGTAATAAACACACAACATTTCTTCTGATTAACAACTTTATCCAGTCGGGAGCAGGAAAAAGCCGTAACACAACGGGATAATTAATTACAATACACATTGCATGTAGCCCATCGGCTTCTTTATATAAGAATGATACAAGAAATAAGTTGTATGCGGCATTATTGTGTCGAAGAAAAGGGTATAATTAAGTGGCAGCGAGGCTCATTTTTTTATTTTATTTTATTTATTTGGAAAACAAACAAATGCACAATCTGACTTACAAACTAAGAAAAATAATTATAATAATCATAATCATTGTACATTCCACTACGTTTTCACAGATAACGAGTACAATACAATACAATGGTACAGAAGTATATGAAGCAGATATAAATTTTAATAATTTGTGTTTGTCATCAGAACATGCATAATTTCTTTTTTAAATATGTTTTTTCTAAGATCGAATATATCTATATCAACAAAATATTTATTATAATTTTTAACCATGCTATGGAGGGGCGCTCTCTCACCCGCATTTGTACGACAAGAGGTTGTGGCAAAAAGCGGGTATACGCGTGTCCCTCGCCTAACTACGGTTCTTGGTACAATATAGAAAATATTATTGACTAGGTCGGGACAGTCATACCTATTGTATAATATGCCATGGAGCATCATGGTTTGAAGAATCTGTGCTGTTTATCTGTGCTGTTTCTGTGTTCTGAATATTCGTGCTGTTGATGGAATTTTATATTCGATAGATCTTAAGAATTTATTGAGTTAAGTTATTGAGGTTATTTTGGAGGAGATGGCAATCCTCTACCGATTTAATAGCTTTAAATATCTTAAGGTCGTCGGCGCATAACAGGAATTTACAGTTAGAGAAACACTTATTAATATCGTTTATGTAAATTATAAACAAAAGAGGGCCCAACATTGATCCTTGGGGTACTCCTGATGTAGCTACAAACGAGTCTGAGTGGTATCCATTACATACAACAGTTTGGTTCCTGTTACTTACATAAGACAGAAACCATCGCAGTAAGTCACCTTTAATTCCGTTAAAAGAAATCTTATTCAAAAGAATTTTGTGATCTACTCTATCTAAGGCCTTTTTGAAATCAGTGTATACCACATCTGTCTGGATTTTGGGGTCAATATTATGAAATAAATGGTTAGTAAATATAATTAAGTTGGTAACGGTAGACTTTTTCTTAACGAAACCATGCTGCTCAGGTATGATGTATTGACTAACAAAGCGTGGATTCACATCATCTTGGATATCTCCAACACCCCAAAGTAACCTATGCAAGTGGACGATTAGTTTATCTATGAGATAAACTCTATCTTGAAAAATGCTCACTCACTCTATGTCCTGTACTTTATTATAAGTCCTTTTAATTTCAAAATTCTTTCATTCATTTTTCCTCTAAAATATCGGTAATATTTCTAAATCCTTGGATGATAAGTCGAAATACCAAGATTATCGTTTCTACAGTCCATGGATTATAATCCATGTAATTAGATTATGATTAGGTATACCTAAGATCATCGCTTCGACAATCAAGTTCTCCACTAATACCGTTCGATATTCATCAATTAAAAACACGCTGTAGAGTGTTTATATTACGACGTATTAACAGTTATTTAACACTATCCATTAGTTGTAAGTGTACTAAGACATTCCGAGTACACCAAGCGGTGCACTCACTTCCTAAAACCATTGATCACGATTCCGGCTAAAAGCACTACATTAATCATTGTGCAACTATAGGAAATGACTCGGCCAACAATTTTAAGTACCTGTGATTTATAGCCGTTTTATGAAATAGGACAAATCATTCACAAATATAAAAGTTTACGGTGTCGTAAAATTGAATTGAAAATGAAATAGTGGTTCATCTTATAGTGGACAATAAATCTATTTCTATGGAATGTGAACCTGAGCACCTGAAATGTTATGCAATATTTAGAGAGCTAAATATAGATTATAATAGCTTATGTGGCTTGGATTTTTTTAGAGCGGGAACTTTGGAGACAGAGGGGACCTTTGCCCAGATTTTTTTGGGAAACGATAGGTTTATGAAAAAAATAAGTAGATTTGTTACTGAAGTATGCGATACAAATTAAAAAAAAAAACAGAAAGGTTAAATTTTGCAAAACTTATAAATCCTTTGTAATTCGCAACTTTTCAGGTGTTGCTGCCATAATTTCTAGCTCTATCAATTGTCTTTGTTTCGAAGAATCTATTTCTTTACTACTTACTCTAACGTGGTTTGCAAACTTGAAGTTACATGACTGGCGAGACGACTGGCATGCCATGCGCCTGATATGACATATGACCGCTCATGAACAGTAACAAAATCACACCTCATAAATTACAAAGCAGTGCTTGGCATTCCACTGTACCTACTCGCCATCCCGAGATATAAGATAAGTCTCAATATATCCAGTAGTTACACTGGCAAAAAATTCCTTCAAACGAGAATATATCAGTGCATTTACACTACTGTTTTGCGCGAGAAAAAGACAATGCGTTGGTGCCTACTTATGAGAGACCTACCACCAGTAATAAACACTTCGTATTTTGTACGTACGAGAGCCTTACTTAAACCCTATAATTGGGTTTTTATATTGGTGAACATTGATATTACAATTAATTATCAGTTTGTTTCACAGGCGTATAAATTATTTATGAAGGTTGTAATTACTTCGACATCCTTAGGCTATGGTTTGGTGGAGTGTCGAATTATCAAAATCTAAGTTATTAGACAAACCATAGCGTAGATGTAATAATATACGTTGCTATAAATACAAAAATATAATTATAAAAACAAATCGATAATGTATAGCGTGCTTGTTATTTTTTTAAGTTTAACAGAACGATTCGTAGAAAGTTTATAAACTTGAATTTTTGTTAGAGTTATCGATTGTTCTGTCCTTTCCAAATGCCTTTTGAATACAGTTTTAGCAGCGAAGACAAAACGTAAATTAGGAAGCTTATAAACTACTACGAATATCTTAATGACGCCTCTGAATAAGATCGTAAGTATTTCGCAAATATTTATCAACAAAATGCTTCGATCAAATATACACTAGATACAACATGAGCGCTTAGAAAATTGCACCAAAAAAGAGTGCTTGAAGCACTCTTTCGCCGTCAGTCACGCACCGACCGTTGCTTCTAAAACGTCGGAGAACTTTAGACAATATTATGTGAAAAGCTACTTTGAGCTCCAGGAATAAGGTGGAATTTGTGTTAATATATTTGGAATATACGATTTTTTTGTTTACTTTTTTTGTTTCAATGCATCGGTGCCACTTTTTAACAGAACATTTACAGGGAACTGTGTATCTAGTGTATATTTGATGGAAGACAAAATGCAGTAAAATCAATTATATTCAGTCCAAAACTTCTCAATATACCAACCCCACCAATAATTTCAATTTCGTCAAAAAAGGAACTAATCATACCGATCAACAGCGCGATAAGATCTCAAAGCACCCCTATCATCCTGCCAACACCACCTGGCCAAGTTATTATTCAATGTTCCGCTCTATCGGATGGACAAGTATACCAATATTTACATTTATTTATACGTGTTATAAATTAGGAACAATTATGTGCAAGCTGTGTGCATTTTGTAAAAAGGCGGGAACTAAGTTTATTTAAGTACTTATGTTAGTATCGAAAACTGAATAGCAATTCATTGTTAGGATCTGATATCACGGAACAACGGCCTGTTAAGTGCGTTGTGGCCTGTTGGTAAACGGACTAGACGCGACTGCCAACATGTTCACGGTGGTCGCGGGTTCGAATCCCAGGGCACACCTCTGACTTTTCGGAGTCATGTGTGTATTGATAGTCAATCACCACGCACTAAAACGGTGAAGGAAAACATCGTGAGGAAACCTGCATACCATAGCGATTTATAAAAATTCTATGGTATGTAAGTCCACCAACCCGCACTAGGCCAGCGTGGTGGACTATATGGCCTAACCACTCTCAATCGGTAGTCGAGTGTAGAGGAGGCCCGTGCCCTGCAGTGGGACGTATATGGGCTGATACAGATACAGACAGATCACGGAACAATGCTAAAATAGTTGTTTCAACCATTAATATCAGTGTTAACTATGCTTCATATGAGGTTTGTGTATAATGATTATGAATTACAAGTTATTATTAAATTCATCATCATCATATCAGCCACAGGAAGTCCACTGCTGAACATAGGCCTCCCCCAATCTCCACAATGACCTGTTGGAAGCGGCCTGCATCCAGCGACTTCCTGCGACCTTAGTCAGATCGTCCGTCCACCTTGTAGGCGGGCGTCCGACATTTCGCTTGCCTGTACGTGGCCTCCACTCGAGAACCTTTCGGCCCCAACGGCCATCATTAAAAAAATATCATTAAATATTATTAAATTAAAAAAATAGAATGGAAAACATTTTAACGAATATTTTTTTAACTGCACAGTCACTAACGCAAGGATTAGTCAATAGGGCATTGACTAATATAAAGTTAAATAACTTTAAACAAATCGAGTAATTATCCGGTCATTTATAATAATAGTTTGTCAAAACTGTAATAAATTAAAGTGTGCCGTGTCTGTTGCGCACGCGCCTAAAGGAACGTGACGTGTACAAACATGGCGCCGCTTCCGGTACGTCACTCAGCACCGCACGTCACTTCCGGATTTGACCCCATTATTTGTGGTTCGGTCATGATACAGTATTTGTTATTTGCTGCATTTATGTATTTTAAACAAATACCTAAAATCATACAAATGTGGCTAAATACGAAAGGACCTTCGTTGGTTCAATCCCCTAAAAGAAAATAGATGTATATTTTTGGAATTACTTTCCTCTACTAATTATATGGTAGTTATATGACTAGACTGATAGATACTTCCAGAACCTAGGCCCTAAAATAATCACGTGGCATACGATGCCTTTTTATCCTTCTAGTTTACCGCAAACACTATCTAGGCAGAACTGCATATACCACCACTATAAGCCATTTAAATCCCACTATTCAACCCCACTCTAGCAATTTCTATTCAAATATTCTAAACAAAGCTGCGACATTCGCGACTCTCGACACACATACGACACAAAAGCGTGTTGCAACACAACTAACGAATTCAGAGATCTCAAAGCTCCTGTTTCAAGAAGCTTTTGAATGCCTTTTGAAATTCTCGTGAATTGGGGGTTTTATTTTTGAAATGGCCAGATATGAAAGAATTTTACCGCTTGACATGCATTTTGTTTTCAGTTTTCTGTAGCATGTTTTTGAGTTTTAGTGTGTGAAGTTTTATTGCTTGGAAAAAGTTGTTTTATGTCTCTGGAGGAGTAAAGTAATGTCCACCACGGAAGCATGAGGAAATTTCTATTAACTGTTTGAGCAGAAAATGTGTGTATCAATCAAATTGCAGAAAGGCACTAGTAATAATTTCTACTACTAATGTAATAGTTAAATATTTTGAACTAATTTAAGGATTCTATTATTCGTGCAATGAGAAAAATATTTGTGTGAATCATATCAATATTTAATGTCAAAATGGTGTGAATAGATAATTCTGAGTTAATCGTGCACAACTGCGCAAACAAACAGACAACAATTCTAAAATTAATCGTTTTGGGCTCTGTTATGTTAACAGTCTGTTATGTTACAGTCCCTCCATTTTAGTTTTTCTCATTTATATTCTATGTTCAGACATCGATCGCTTACAAATTTATACGTCCCACTGCAGAGCACAGGCCTTCTCTACAATCGACAGTACGATTGAGATTGAGAGTTGATTGAGAGTAGTCAATCACCACACACTAAAACGGTGAAGGAAAACATCGTGAGGAAACCTGTATACCATAGCCATTTATAAGAATTTCTACGGTATGTAAGTCCGCCAACCTGCACTAGGCCAGTGTGTTGGACTATAATTATGTCCTATCACGCACTACCCAAAACAAAAACTTCCATAGTATTCAATCTAAACAATAGTTCACACGCGATAGTGAACTGCATATAACCGTGCAGTAACCGCACATAAACGTGGTTCACATTTATAACCACGGTTTGTGACCTCGTAAATGTGCCAGGAAGGGTTTTTATGGAAACGAGTGTGTCAGTAATTTAAAAGACTGTGTGCCACTGTTTGTGAGCTGTGTTTACTCGCGCTAATAAAAATCGTGAACAAGGAATGTAAAGGTGGATTTTTAAATTCTTTGTCATGTGTTTCGTTTCGTCTGAATTCATCTGAAAGTATTAAAGTATAGTAAATGTTATAAGAATATTAAGAATAACAGAAGAGTAAGAGAATTAACCATTTTAAATGGAGCGTAAATGGATATTTTGCGAATGTTCGCTCCTATTTACTTATAAATATTTAATTGTGCCCCACAAATAAATACAAATCTATACAATATAAATTTAATCGATAAGCAATAACAGACAAAACAGGGTTTAGTTGAATATAATAAATTCTTTCACGAAATCATGAATCCGTATATTTTCGTTTACCAGTAAAATAAATATGATATATTATGTTAAGAAATGATTTTTCGGAAATCTGCGCTTTTCGTTCGGTCATTCCAATTCTCGTGCCCAGAATGTGCGAAAAATCAGATATTGGTTATGCAATTTGTTCTATAATCGTTCTCGATCTTATTATTCACATAAGGTAGGTTTTGAGTTTAATTAAATTACATTCTAAAAACCAAAATCATTGTAGAAATACTGCAAAGTTGGACAATTAACGAGGCTACTATTCCGGATAAAACTTTACCTCTGAATTGTTAAATGTTGAGAGAGCTTAATTTCCCGACTAACTTATTTTATAAAGAACATTTACACACAACTAAATTACATCAATTATTACGAAAATTATAAATATATTCTTAGATGATTTACCGTTGAGTATTTTTTACAAACATTGCTTTATTTTTCTTTTCCAGCCTGCAGCAGTTGCGAACAAATGTAATGTTTAAGTCAGTTTAACTCGAGCGGACGGGTCAGCTATCGCCGCTGGCTTGTCGACGCCCAACACGACCAGTTGACAACTTCTACATAGTACATACAGTACGTACAGCAATTGTTCTAGTTTTACTGTGAATTAAAAGCAATACTTATTATCCTGAAACTAGTAATGGGAATTATTGCTATTTCAAATTAACATCACCACCTTGTTATTTTTGAAGCCTTAGCATGCTCTATATTTCTGCTATTGCTAATTGCCCCCATAAATTACTAAACAAGAACTGACCATTGATCATAACCATTTTTTCACATAAAAGTGCGTGGTGGCCTGTTGGTAAACGGACTAGACGCGACTGCCAACATGTTCACGGTGGTCGCGGGTTCGAATCCCAGGGCACACCTCTGACTTTTCGGAGTCATGTGTGTATTGATAGTCAATCACCACGCACTAAAACGGTGAAGGAAAACATCGTGAGGAAACCTGCATACCATAGGGATTCATAAGAATTTATATGGTATGTAAGTCCGCCAACCCGCACTAGGCCAGCGTGGTGGACTATATGGCCTAACCACTCTCAATCGTATTCTCGATTGTAGAGTAGGCCCGTGCCCTGCAGTGGGACGTATATGCTGATACAGATTTTTTCACATCTAAAATTTCACACACAAAATTGACTGCTGAGTTTCTTCTTTAAATGGGTTCGTAAAGAAAACTCGCTCCTTCATAGTTTACACGAGATCGTATAAAAATATTAACCGATCGGTTTTTTGCATCACAATCGCAAATCGCAAAATTTTACTAAGATTTAGAACTTGTGAAAGTTATCATCGACTTCAATTGTTATTTGTGATTACTATTACTCTTTATTTTACGCACTACCTGAAACATAACATTTTGAGACTTAACATTATGACCGTTAGTTACTCTGTTCACAATGTCATTCAAATTGTGCATTTACACTAATTCTTGGCGCGAAAAATGCACATTGCGCTAGTACCTACCCAGGCGGACTCTCACATACGAATGACCTACCAGCTGTTATATAAAAGTGTATCTTTCACTAATAACAAACTTAGTATACACTATTGTAAGTATAGTCGTAAGCATTAATTTTCTACATAGCATAATTGAGATTAAAAATCTTTCAAATAAAAGCTCACAGGGCGCCGGATTATGAAGATCATAAATCAGTATAGTGAACTTTATACCCATCAAATTTTGTGAACAATTAAGTGGATTAACTTAAGAAAAGGGATCTCCAACATACTCTCAGAATTAACTGAATTAGACAAAAGTAATAATTTTGTGAAAGTAATTTAAGGACAAGGGGTAATAAAAAATAGCAACATAATTGTATCAAATAGCAACACATACTTCTCTTCTAAATAGCATGTATACCATCACGTGCACTATAATTTATTATTACGCAAAACATAAATAGAAAAATGCATACGCACGTTAACTTGTCATCGGAACAAAAATTGGATTGATATAAATCCGAATCCGAGCATGAACGGGCGAATCACGTTTCATCCGACCGTAAAAGTAATCTGAAAACCCGCTGCTGGCAGTTATTGGAAATTCTACTTTATTTTTTGTTACTTTGAATACAGTTTCCAATAAAAGGCAATCAATTACCGAGAAGCTAGCAATCCGAATAGCTCGGAACAGTAGCACAACATATCGATCAACGCGGGTATAATTGCATTCTTGAATGAGTGCACCTTTTATACGTAAGTTCCAGGTATTAAGGTCATGCAATTCTGGATAAAAAATGAGCTTGTTAATTGAAGTTGGGTATTTTGAAGTAAAGTTGATAGAGTATTTTCTAAATACATCGGTAAAATTAGAGATATTTTTCGTTTAGTAAAATCAAAAATAGTGATAATAAAGATAGTCTATGATCTTTTGGCGTCCAAATGCGTTGTTGTCGTGCTATTGTCACAATATTAGTAACGGTTTTTTTTCTCTTCTCATTTGTTATATTGGACATAGTAATAATATTAGATTACAAGTATAGATGCTAGTGTTTATACTACAAAATCATTTCTCAAACGACGCGTTAAAATTGTATTAAGAAATTTTCTTAATTTTATTATTCCTAATTTCGCCGTGAGCCTATAGAATGTAGATGATATTATACCTTCGTTTAAACCCGAGAGACTAGACATATGGTTTTAATATATCTATTTTTACTTTATATATACATATTCACAATTAACTTTTAAAACCGCCATTATTTTTACTGGTATTAATTTTACACATGTATAACTTGACAAAAAAAAGTACGATGCAGTGACAACAGGAATTGAAGAAAAATAATTATGGCAACACTATTAAAAATAATTGAATTCGTTGAATAATTCTATACGCAGGTATTTCTATAATTTTACATACAGTTTTTTTTTTGTATCGTGATTTAAAATAGAAAATGAGACTAATAATAACAATAAATAAAAATAACGTGTATCGAAACATTTTCCGTCGTAGGATATCAGATTGCGATATTTTTGCCAAGCTATAACTTAAAATATAAAACTTTTTTTATTTAGCCGATAGAGGCCAACATATTATTACGAAGCTATTATATGTTATGAACATATATTATCGCAAGTCAGTACCTTTACTTCAAGTTCACATGTGTACGTGGAGAAAGACGAAAGTACACTAGTATTACTCAACTATTCCGTCATAATTCACTATTAACTAAAAAGTTCATTACTAAGTTTTAACATAAGCGCGATCTTCTGAGAGCCACTCAAAGTTCCCGGGAACATTTGACCACAAAAATAATTCCCGGAAATATTCGGCACAAAACTGCTTACTGCATGTAGGTCAAACTTATCACATTTGATGCTGATTCTGAAAAGTGCGGTGAGTGTTGCAAAAACGCTAATTATGGCGTTTTTATTGTTACGATAACCAACAGCGAGGTGGTAATTAACATTACTTATGTCGTAAATATGTTATGGATGTTAACTCGTATTATTTGTTAAGTGATAATCAACATAAATTCTGTATCTGTATTAGCCCATATACATCCCACCGCAGGGCACGGGCCTCCTCTGCAGTCTAGATTACGATTGAGAATGGTTAGGCCATATAGTACACCACGCTAGCCATATGCAGGTTGGCGGACTTTATATACCTTAGAAATTCTTGTGAATCTCTAACAAACATAAATTGTATGATTATTATAATGGTTTCTTAGATTTACGCGAATGTTACACATTGAAATAAAACTATTATTTACGGATTTTATCGCGAATTTAGTTTAATTTTTACATTTTTGTCTTCCCGACGCGACGTTTCGGTCACTTTACAGCTTTCGTGTCCGCCCCGTGACCACGAAAGCAGTAAAGTGATCGAAACGTCGGGAAGTCAAAAATGTAAAAATTAAACTAAATTCGCGATAAAATCCGTAAATAATAGTTTTATTTCAATGTATGATTATTTATAGCAGTATATTAAACAAGATATTTTTCTCACGTACACAGCGTGAAATATGTAAGTTTTCCTACTCAAAATGTATGTATGGATGTTTACATTTTGAGACGTGTGTCTCTGGGAACAAACAACTTTATACAAAACATGAAAAATAAATTTCCTTCAATCTATTTACTTGTATCTACATAAGTTTAGGAGAATATAATATCAACACAAAATAACAACTACCGCAGTATTGTTTTATTAACCGAAGAGATATATATTTGATTTTTTACATGGAATATTCGAGAAAAAGAAGTAGTTCTGACACACAACATTCATTCAGTTTATTTGAGGCGTTTTAAAAAAAGCCATTCAAAGCGTGTGACACATCAACGACGCCACAGTACAAAGTGACCCGACACGACCGCGTCAGTAGTGCAAGTGCAACTCGGTTATCAGATTGGCGCCGCTCCAACCAACCACAGTGCAATTTACATTTATGATCCGGTCGAAATTAGTGCTTTCAACACTTGCAACTACATTTTTACTACATTTTGTTTTATTTTGAGAGTGTGGTGTTACGTAGATACAATGACTCAGTTTGAATAACAGGTAATTGGAAGCAAGATAGAGAGGTAGATGTCCAGTTGTTTACAAAAACACATACTTTGAATATTTTTAAACAGCTGTTTTCGATTTTTTGCATGAATACGTATGTCTCACTATTGAATATGGTTCTTCTCTATCATTGTACTAATATTCTACATTACTATTGATTTCAAATATGGAAAACGTTAAATAATAGGATGAGTATACATGACATAACGCTAATGACAATTGTTCATATATAGAAGCTTATAGATTATAATATATAGCGGCAATACATATATATCTTCTCATGCACTGAAAAGCTCAATTTCGTCTGACCTAGTAAAGAAACCAGTGTTTACGATTCTAACGCAATGCAATTAGGACAGTATTTCTCAAAGAGGACTATAATGCGCTTTAGTGGATGCTGTACGGTATACAATGGGTTAGTTGAAGGTTCAAAGAAAAATAGGGGGATCGTATTGCATTTGATATAGGAAAATTTACATTTAATTAAATATGACTTAAATATATTTTTGTTTCACTGATTCCATTGCAGATGTAAAAATAATTGAAGTATCTATCCTAGGCTTTAAAGTTTTTTCTTTTCAGCTCAGAATCTACATGAGCATTTGCATTGCAATTTTTACTGTTCCAACTGTTCTTTTCTAGCAAGTCTAGAATATAAAATGCTCAGCGCCTGGCCTGATGGTAATACGTTTCGAAGCCGCGTCTCGCGTGTATCGTAAAGGAGTTAAATAAAATACGATCGGTTCAATAAATCTTCCCGAGTAAGTTACTGCACTTTGATATTTCTTGGGTTTCTGTAGCTTAGATCTTATGTAATTTTGTAGCCTACACTTTATTAATTTTCTGCTGAAATCTTGTTCGTTTCCTTTTTAATTTCCTGAAGTTTGTGAGACCGAAAAGTCTCTCGTATTTCTGATACCTTCGACACAAGACTTATTTGATCAATGTGATATCAGGACTATGTACTTAGGTGTGTGACTCTTGTATTTTTTCTTTATACTTGCTGGAGATCAATACTGTTCTGAATATAGTATTATGTTTTAATATTCCTCAGTAATTGTGTAAAGTTTTGAAATTGTTTTTTATTAGTTATCGTGGCGCAGAAATAAAAAGGCTGAGTGGTAAACGAGGAGTCGCTAGTTTTATTAAAACTTCGAGATAATTATATGTCTGGTGATTGAAAAAAATGGATTTTGGGACTTTACATCATGGGTCGGAAAACCTGACGCAGTTTCTTGCCACCTTCTCAATTGAGTTCTTCACAAAAAAATATCTCCCAATACAAAGACGATTTCTCAACATCAGACTTCTTGGAAAGACCATTTACAAACTTCCTATCCGATCCTGTTTCGGGAAACGCCTATCATTCTTGTCGATAACGAGTCCATAATAGTGCCAAACCGTCTTGGCTTAACAATAGCCAATGACGCCCAGAAATATAGGCAAAATACAAAATGATACAATTATGTAAGAGTAGCTCTGTCCGTATGTTACATTTTAGAATTAAATTACTAAACTGATCATTATAGAAATTGGTATACCTAAGATGTGGAAAATAATATAGGCTATTTTATATTACCAAATTAATATCCTAAGTAAATATAAAGGAATACAAACCTTGTAAATTAACGTCTGCTCATTTATCTAGATATTGAAACTTGGTATTTCAGTTCTATGACACAATTAACAAAATTTATTGTTTCATAAAGAGCTAAAAGTTACTTTAAGTCAGTAGAATTAAGAGCATTGAAGCACGATAAAAAAAAAAAATCCCGTGCACAAGTCAAGCCGAGTGGAGTTCCTAGTTTGACATAATTAATGAAGTTGGCCTCACTAATTTATATCTTTGTCCTTGGCGTGGAGTTTCAGCGCTATTGCGAACTCATTAACTATGGCGTTGAGGGCACGCCGACTACAAAGGTGGAGTAAAAAACATCAATTTGCGTATTACTAGGCTCCAGAAGCTTTGCTTGTGCACTCACAAATGGCAAAGGTCTTGGGATTTTTGAATGGAGACAAAGATGCAGAATTGAAGATTTGAATGTGACTCGGAGAAAAAAACTTAGCCAGTTGCCGTTATTGATTAGTGATGTAAAGGTATAGAAATATACATTGGATTTAAGTAGATATTTTTATTTTTATAATATTTGGTGCGCGTATTTGCATACTTGAGATCACGTGCCTTCCTTTTTTGTGGTCCATATGAAAGTGTGCAATGTATATAATTAAAAAGGGTAATAATTTATTACTGATGGTAAGTGCGTGGTGGCCTGTTGGTAAACGGACTAGACGCGACTGCCATGTTCACGGTGGTCGCGGGTTCGAATCCCAGGGCACACCTCTGACTTTTCGGAGTCATGTGTGTATTGATAGTCAATCACCACGCACTAAAACGGTGAAGGAAAACATCGTGAGGGAACCTGCATACCATAGCGATTTATAACAAATTCTATGGTATGTAAGTCCGCCAACCCGCACTAGACCAGCTAGACCAGCAGACCACTGGTGGATAGGGCCTAACCACTCTCAATCGTACAGTCGATTGTAGAGGAGGCCTGTGCCCTAGTGGGACGTATATGGGCTGATACAGAAGATGGTAGGTATATCATATTATGTGATAAGCCGTCTAGCTAGGTACCACCGTAATGTCTATTTATCCCGCCAAATAGCAGTGTAAATGCACTGTTGTGTACCGATTTGAAGGATATGTTAGCCACAGTAACTATTGGACTTACCATCAGGCGAATAGCATGTTTGTATTTCCATTAATTGCTATAAAACAAAATTTATTAGATGGTAATAAGATGTTCCTAGCATTAGAGCCATCAAGATAATTGTCAATAAGACTCAATCCTGGCCAACTGGTGGTAGGTCTCTCATATGTGAGAGGCTGCCTGGGTGGGTACCACCGCAATGTCTATTTCTCCCGTCAAACAGCAGTTTAAATGCACTGTTGTGTTTCGGATTGAAGGACATTGTAGCCAGAGTAACTACTGGACATATTGAGACTTAACATCTTGTGTCTCAGGATGGCGAGCGCAGTGGAATGCCAAGCATTGCTTTGTAATTCAAGGTGTTGTTTGGTTTTGCTACTGTTCATGAGCAGTCGCATCGCTTACCATCAGGCGACCGGCATGCTCGTCTCGCCATTCAATGCAATAGAAAAAAAAAACTAGTATTTTTGTAAAAAAATACTTCCAAATAATTGAAGATGTGCTGTCGATCTCAGGGTAAAACGAGTGACAGTAACATGTGTTTTGAAACATCGCTAAGAACCATTAAATTCACATTCCGAGGGACTATTGCAATGGCATAAAATGCTCGAGACAGGCTTGAGCTACTGAACATGCTCAAGTACGAGAAAAGGATTTTGAACACGAATTCACACTTACGTCTGTGCCTTGTCTGTAGGGGAACACAATAAAAAATAAAGAAAAGCGGGCATACTATTTTTCTATTTACTTTTTATTTTTAGTACAAATATTTGATCCGCATGTAGTTTTTATTTTATTTCTAGTGACCGATGTAAACAATTATTAATTTCCTCGATTAAAATCAATTTGTTTTTATTATTAATTTTTCTCTGTATTTGTTGTCTTTTTGTGCAATAAAGTACATAAATAAATAAATAAATTATTTTTTGCAAAATTAATATTACGAATAAGGGCCAGCGCAGAACGGGGCGGCATGCCAACGAACTTATTTTCCAAAAATATCCCTTATACGGTGAGAATACGACATAAATTACGTTTTTAGAAATTGAACATCCTTAGGTAAAAAATCAAATACCTTGCCATATCGTCCCGTTCTGTACTAGCCTTAACTGATCTGTTTGTGAATTGACAATCGTGATCGATTTTAATGTGATTAAATGAGATTAGCACAATGTCTACCATCAAACGGTGACACACATCCCAAATTATTTATTATTTACAAGATTTACTTTACACCAGTGCCAAAAAATATCGTAAACAAAAACCGACTTCAAAACAAAAATCCACTAAAACCAAAAAATAATAAAATAATAACTAACCACTGCAAAGCAAAAAAAATAATATTTATTTCATGGAACTCGTGCATGTTGATTCATTTGCTTAATGACTTGACTAGCCAACAAATCAAAATATATGCGTAACATATTGAAGGCGGCCAAGTACCAAACATGTAGGACCTATGCCTTATATTAATTTAAATATCTATATTATGTTTGGTACTGGTAAAAGCAAATTAATCAACATGCACGAGTTCCATGAAATAAATATAATTCTTTTTGCTTTGCAGTGGTCAGTTATTATGTCATTTTTTTTTGGTTTTAGTGTATTTTTGTTTTGAAGTCGGCTTTTATTTTTTTTATTCAAAATTTTAGTTATTTTTATCTTTTTAGTGTTGATAGGCATTTAAATGAAGAAGATTTGGTCCCCACAAGGAATAATATGTTCTTTCTGATGACAATGAAATCGCTAAAATCGGCTAAAAGCTGCCAAATATATTGGAAAATTCACATGTTCATTATTTTTCTCCCCCCCCCCCCCCCCCCCTCTTTTTCCCTCAACCACTGTAGCCTAGCTTTTATACTAAACCCAATGCAAAAAGAACCGTTGAAATCCTATTAAATTTTGAGGGGTTCTACTCTCCAGGTCCCAACATGATAGTCAGATCTTAATGTTGTGTTTCTGGGATCAACCTGTTAATACGTTCTTTCCAATGAAAAAGAAATCACTAAAATCGGTTATAAGCTGCCGAAGATATTAGAATTTACGTGTATTTTAATTTTATCACCCACCCCCCTCACCCTCACCCCTTTTTCCCTCTCTCACTGTATCTTAACTTTTCTAATGAACGTAATGCAAAAAGAACCATTGCAATTCTCCTTAATTTTAAGGAGTTCCCCTCTCCAGGTCCGAAGATATTTATCAGATCTTCACCATATTTTTATGGGACCAAACGACAAGCACCAGCTTTCAATCAAAGAAAGAATGATCGAAATCGGTTCACTCAGTACAGAGAAACGAGGTAACAAACATAAAAAAGCAACATACAGTCGAATTGAGAACCTCCTCCTCTTTTTGAAGTTGGTTAAAAATTTTACAAATAAGAAAAGAGTACTATGGGGTCTCATTACTCGAGGCGATCTCTTCCACACAACCAACCATAGGATGGATAATACAGAGACGACAACTGTGGTGTATCGTGAGGTGTACGAAAAACTAAAGAACAAAAACAAATAAAAATATCTCAATACATGTACCTATATAATAAACGAGAATTATTGTACTTATACAAATAAAATAACTTATATAAATAAAATAATTGTAACAACAGCCGTGGGCCAAATGTCTGACCTTGTTTACATCTACATCGTCTAGCTCGTTAGACATAGCAACCGACCCGTAAAAGTAAACGAGCCAACTTGAGCCATTTTTGGCAGCACACAAATAATCCCGAATAATCCTTTAATATCCCGGCGTTTGATGTTTTTTTTAATGTAGAATTTATTTTATAGCAATAAAGTTGGACGATTTGTTTAATGTAATGTTTATCGCAGTTGCCAAATTTTCAAGTTATTTTTCCTAAGCGGAGATGGGGAATTTTTGGCCACTAACATTATCTAAAGCGAACTTTCATAAAAAAATTCATCCCTTATTTATTTTAAAAGAAGACACAGTATTTTTAAAATACCGTTTTAGTTGTTCGTCTAAGTTATAAGTTATTACTTGAGTTTTTCTTGTAACAAGAAAATAAACGTGTACAAAATAATGACAAGAAATATAATTAAGTTTATAGCAACTCGTTAGACGCAGATAGTTGTGGAAATTTTTGAAAATTATCACGTTTTATGCTCCAACTGTATCAGCCCATATACGTCCCACTGCAGGGCACGGGCCTCCTCCACAATCGACAGTGCGATTGAGAGTGGCTAGGCCATATAGTCCACCACGCTGGCCTAGTGCGGGTTGGCGGACTTACATACCATAGAAATTCTTATAAGTCGCTATGGTATGCAGGTTTCCTCACGATGTTTTCCTTCACCGTTTTAGTGCGTGGTGATTGACTATCAATACACACATGACTCCGAAAAGTCAGAGGTGTGCCCTGGGATTCGAACCCGCGACCACCGTGATCATGTGGGCAGCCGTGTCTAGTCCGTTTACCAACAGGCCACCACGCACTTCATGCGTGCTTTATGCTCCAACTACCTTGGGCCATTCATCTTTCTTATACTTATGTATATCAGAAACTTCAAACCCCAAAAATAAAATTGATTTAAATCTTAGTCCTTCATGGTTTAAAACCCGTGAAGGCCTTCCACCAAATCGATTTGTCTATACGGCAGGTCTATACAACCGGTTTGGCTAAAAGCGTTTCCCGGTAGTCAGTAGGCAGGCTATCGGACGCGACGTCACAAATTGTGCGGAAGTGACAAATAAAGGGGCGCACACATTTCCCGCACTATTAAACTGATAAAGTCTGTGACGTGAGCCAATGTGCAGTGTAACAGCTTTTTAAAAAGGTTTGTAATATTTTTATTGGAAAACGATTAACTTTTTAAATTGTGTAATAATCTGAATACTTGAAAATGATAGGTTCAGTGTAGTCATATTATATCTAATTCAAATATGCCGATGTAAGTGGGTTTCGCGAAACATGTTGTCTTAATTCATACCAGTGATTTTCATATAATTTTTTATTACCAATCATTTCTTAAAGTTTCGCGGTCACTTGCTTTATAAGTCTATAGTAATGCATATAAAGCTGAAGAGTTTGTTTATTACCTCTAATCTCAGGTACTGCTGGTTCGAATTTAAAAAATATTTTTGTGTTGGATTGGTCATTTATCAAGGAATGCCATAGGGCAGAAGTAGTGAAAAGTATTTTATTAGTTAAAAGAAATTTTATTAGTTTCTGAGAGATCCTTTGCTCCTTTATTCTAAATATATAGTCGGAATTGAACATTTAAAAATTGTATCCACAACCGGGTGGATCCGGGCGGGACCGCTAGTCTTGAATATCTCAAGTATTTAATAACTAGATCGAGTATATGGTTAATTCTCACCTTGAATTTAAAACCAATTTGGTCCAAGGTAATTGCAACAAATGAAATCCGTTTACCCACTGAGTAAAAGAGCCCTTACTAGGCTTATTATAGTAAGTAATAAACTGCTCGCAGTACCGTATTATATAAAAAAATATACTTTTTGGGAGTACATAAGCAATGAAATATCTTGAATAACTCCCCAGAAAGTTTTACTTCATTAGAAATAAAAGCCCTTTTATTTCTCTGCGCTATTTATTAAGATCACGAAACAGGGAGGTTACTCTATAAAAACGATACGAACTTCTAATGTTCGGATGCTCGGCGTCCGAAGTAAGATATAAGATTTCAACTTCTAAAAATCAATACTATACTCTGTTATACTTATCATTTTCTCCGAACTTAGTCTATGCTTACGACGTACGATAGAGGAATCCAACATTTTGTGGGGTATCTAGGCACATCAGTGAAGTTACGTAGGGCGTCTGAACATTCGAAGCTCGTATCGTTTTTATAGAGTAACGCCCCAGGCCTATTACCCAGTTTATAGATTACATAACCAAATAAGATTCATTACTAAGTTTAAAGGTTTGTTGTAACAGTATTACGGTAATTTTGCGTCTAGGTTTGAATATTAAGATCACTTTTGTATTACAAATTAAAGACGAAATAATTTATTCATGTAAAAAAGAAGCTTCGTTTTCAAAGCCTACATGGCGTTGTTGAAATTTATATTTGCGTAAGCGACAAATATCTTTTTCTTTGACTTAAATGACACCGACACCGTACATTTGACACTGTAAAGGCAAGGCTTTGATATCGCCTAAGTCAAAGCTATCATTAAAATAACTTATGTGTCGCAAAAAATTGCGAAGATTTTTCTAGCAAGATTATTAGAGGTTTTATCAATAAAAGCAGCTCAATCAGCAAAATCTTTGATTATATTCTTATTCTGAAAGGTCTGCGACTTAACCAAGATTTCCTAGATAAAAAATGTGTATCGTCATCTATCGTCAATTCTTCAACCATTTACTTTCAAATCTTTGAAATAAATATATTATTTACGGATTTTATTGGGGATATGGTTTAATTTTTACCTTTTTTACCATCTCGAAGCTTTGATAATTTTACAGCTTTCGTGATCACGAAGTAGACTGAGGTATTAGTCATCCGCTCAGTGGCTGTTACGATTTAACTACCCTTTTATTGCAATTATAGAATTTAAAAAGTTAGTTGGTTTTTGCGGTCAAATCTTCGCAGTAGGAGCTCACTGTGTCTTGAAGTCTAGCAGATGGTCTTTTTGGTACCAATCTACAAGTTACTGAGTTTTATACGCAGCCAATTATGGGGAATGTTCTAAAACTCAGCGTGGTATTGTTTTGCAAAACAAACCCAGAGTACGAAACAAGGAGCGTAATCAGACAATGAGCCGCACGGACTTGACAATAGCGATATAACGAGCGCCGAGCCTTACTTATGAAAATACAAGGTAGAAGTGACAGCGATTGACAAATATCTGTCAGATTGACAGGTCTTTGTGGGATTGACAGCGCCAAGTTTATCAAATCAAATATCGAATCAAAATAATGTTCTGATTCGGACAGATGCTCCCTAAAATGGGCGGGATTTTTTGATATAAGGTCGACTAATCTAATAACTTGTAGTCCACTGGTTAGGAGCAGCCAGTATGGACTTTGATTCGCTTGGCTCATTCAATTTACGGATCGAAGAAGACACTGTGTAAGATTTTCCATTCAAATCAAGGATCACCCATAGTAATTTGTACTCTCTCTCTCTCTGCAGTCGGTCCCTCATGACTGAGAAACGTGGTCATCGTTGAATGTACCGCATTTAGAGTAGATTATTTTTCTCCACATTTTTTGTTCATCGCTTCTGCCGCCAGTTTGAATTTGTACTAGATGTGGCCAAAATCTCATCTTTGAGTTCACGCAACGAATCTCTCCATTGTTTTGACTATATGGAGTCTACATTCTCGAAAAGCCTAACAGCAGCGAGCAGAAGAACCATTTAGATGTTCACAATATTTATTTATACGCGTTATTGTACATTTCAAATTACGCAGTGATTAAATATAACAAATAGAAAATAAAAGTTGGGGCTTTGTTATTTCAAGAGATAAATTTAAAAAGTTCCGTATAAAATAACTCTTTAACAGCTCCAAAATAGCCTTTAGGTTTATCTAAATCCCGTATTACGACTACACATCCCTCGTGGAATACCGTCTCTCGAGATAGCTGTTCAGTAAGCCAAATAATTTACGATCCAATGCGAGTAACTGACACATGAGTAATAAAACAACGTATTTTTAACAGTCCAATCATTTTGGGAAGTTCACAGTGGCGGAATTCGGCGAAACTTCAACGAAATGCTTACGTATATTCGTGTTATTTAATTTAGTATGTATCTTTATTAAAAACACAGTATTTCAAGTAGTACATAGCTGTAGCACCACTTTTGGCTTCCTGATAGTAAATAATTATCATCATCATCATCACATTTTTGCTGTCCACTGTTGGACATAGGCCTCTTCCAAATTGCACCATTTCACCTTGTTTTAGGCTTATCGTATCTGCCAGCGACATTACACTACTCTTAAAGTAGAAAATAGTAATTTCAATGAAGAAAATGTAAATCCTTTTGGTAGCATTTAGGCTCCAGGCTTTTATTGCATAGAACAGAGACATTAACATACCTAATATTTTTCACCTGCTAGTAATGACAAATGCTCGACACAGGTCTCCATAATTTTGGATCACTTCATTCTTTCCTTCTTTATTTTTATAATTCACGCATTTAATTTCTAGTCTAGCTTTAAATGTAGCTAACTGACAACAATTTTCAGTCATAATGTTTTATTATACAGCCCGAAAGTGGTCCAATATTCATACTTTAGCGGCGAACAAAATTAATGTGCGTGTTTCATGACAGTTTAAATGCAATTGGCGCGAAATACCAAAAGAAGCTTGTAAAAATGTCAAAATATTGCCAACAACCCATAAATTAGACAATACAGCTGCCAAAATATATTTAAAGATGTCATTTTAGGTGAAAATATGTGTTATTTTTGTTAATAAGTAGAGACATTAGTATGACATTTTAAAATATTTTTTTGGGATCATTGTACCACACTACCCATATGAAGCGAAGATAGAAGACTTCTGATACTACTTTTAAAATGCTTGCCAAATTATAAAAAACTTGTTGATTTCAATATTTTATGTATAAGGTCATAAACACCAAGGGATGAGGCTGTCATTCGTATCCTTTCATTTAATTCAGCAGTCTTATTAACCCAATGAAATTAAAACTGCTTCACCTTTTTACCATGAACAGCGCTTGAATGTTGGTTGAGCCAAAGCATTAGCACAGTCCTGGTATTACACTAAATGACACGTGGTTGTATAATTAAAAAAATCTCTTTTCATCCACATAGTACCCCTGCTGAAAAAAGTCTCCCCCAACGATTTTAATAGTGAATACCACCAATACGGTTTGTAAGCCCAAAAACTACACAGAAGTTGTAAAAATACAAACTTGTTAAAACACGAACACAGCTCAGAACACCAAAAACAATTCCACGACCAACTATTCGCAATATATTTTACAAACACAAACCCAAAATTCCTTTGTACTTAATCATAGAAATGAAATTCCGCGGGCGCTCGCGTTTAGACCGCGCCATCAGTCAGGCTCGCGACCGCACGCAGATAATTTACGAGAGTACAAATTCAGTGGTGTATTCCATATGAAATAGCATACGTTCAACTAATGGAAACAGAGGAAACTTGCGTGCTGGACTGTGTGACATGGGATGGACTTGGGCGATTTTTATTTCTGGATTTCTTCAGCAATTGGATCGATCATAATGGCTGGACTTGGGTGATATTTGATTCTGGATTATTTGAGGAATTGAACCCAAGAATGGTGATGTATGTGACTCTTCACTAGTCTACGGGATGGAAATAAAAAGATGGGTCTATGTGACGTGGATCTGATGATAAAATTGGGAACACCATCTGGAATGTAATACGATTACTTTTCGACCCTAAAACTTTAGCAAAGAATTTCTTACCTAATATATTCCTAAGATTCCTAAGGTCTTCGTAAAAGCGATCATATGCGCGACATTATACGATCATATAGTTTGCACATTTATAAAAAAGCAAGAAAACCCCTCAAATTTGAGCTTATGTAATCAGGCCTACGTCGAAATCTGGGGGCGCGGCCGAGCCCCCTCCAAGTCGAGCTAAAAGTGGCATGGCCGTAACATCCTTTTCTCGAAGCAATTCAGACCATTTTCAACCCCCTATAACTTCGTTGTGGCTAAAGCATGAAGCCTGATTTTTCAGTTACTAAGCAGGCATTGTGTAAACACGGTATATTTAAAATTTCATTCAATTTGAACCAGTAGTTTAAGAATTGTAACTAGTCAAACTTTCTTAATTTTGTCACTCACTGACTGACTGACCGATCATCAAAAGTCTAAGGCACTTCTAGCAGGCATAGAACCTTCAAATTTAGAATATAATTAGTGTTTAGTGTCTAAAGTAAGGGAAAATTCAAACATTTCATAATTTGTGTCTAGTTTTCTAGATAGACCAACTGCGTGAATAACTTTGTAATCCCATATAAATGCATAGGATTACAAAGTTACATTTGCAGTTAATGAATCATTGTACCCGTATATAATGGAATAATAGTTGTAGATAGATATCTATATATATGAGGCATAACAGGAAGGGATATAGAGAGGGAAATGGTGTATTCAGCCCATGAAACTGTACAACATTCCTCTAGAAAAACATGACGAAGAAAAACTTGCAAATAAATAGACGAAATAGCTCGAAAATATCAATTACAATGAAAGAAAGAACATTTATAATCAAATCCGCTATATTTGTAATAAATTGATACCTACAAACATAAGAAAAATACATAAGACAGAGGCTTTAAGAAAAATCGTTAGTGATATTCTAGAAGTAAGAAGTACCGAAAAGGAAAAAAGTATGACTCTACAAAAAGACGATCCAAGTCTCGCAGCTCAGGTTTTCTACCGCAAAAAGTTGTGAGATGCATGTAATACCAAGTCGATTAATTTATTTAGTCCTTAAGGGACCTTCTATATAAAGTTATTACGTTAGTTATTACCATATCAATATTAAAAATTATTTACGTTTTAAATAAATAGATCGACTTGGCCAGCAGCATTATGTATAAATTGTACGATACATTATGTTTTCATGCGATGGCCAAGTCGATCCATTTATTTAAAACGTAAAGAATTTTTAATATTGATATGGTAATAACTAACGTAATAACTTTATATAGAAGGTCCCTTAAGGACTAAATAAATTAATCGACTTGGTATTACATGCATCTCACAACTTTTTGTGGTAGAAAACCTGAGCTGCGAGACTTGGATTTTTTTTACAGGATGTTTTTGATGGGATATTTCCATTCAGTTACTAGTAATATTCGATCAAACTAGTAATGACTAAAAATATTATTTAAAGAATAACCTTGGTCTTCCAAAATTGTAGGAAATATCGTAAGCAATAACTCAATATCAAGACCACATTTAATACCCTCACAGTAATAAAAACATTTTCTGATTATAACAAATTTATCCTGGCGGGAATAATGAAAAAGCTGTAACACAGCGGGATAATTAATTACAACAAACATCGCATGTGGCCTATTAGTTTCTTTATATAAGAAAAACATTGTATCTGGCATTATGTGTCAGAGAAAAAGGTATAGTTAAGTGGCTGAGATAAGTTATAGTCCATCTTGACTAGAAGTTTATAACTGTAACTGAGCTGACTACCTCAAAGTAAACTTGTATCGCTTTCGAGCAATAAGATTTTCAGCTAGCCATTTGTTCCTTGCTTCTAATAATCCTCGATCCTTCCACCGTAATGTGAAGGTGCAGTTAATAGGGCGGTATAATGGTATAAATCTGGATATATCAAATCTAGTGCCAATCTGCCATCAGTCACGTTACCGATCTAGTGTAAAAACATAACCTTATTCATAGAATTTATAAAACCTATTTTAGCTAGCGAATGTTTTCTCCCTTTCGAACGACTTCTGAATTCAGTTTGAGCAAAGAACACAACTAACTAAAATAGATTTCAAACTGTCTATGAATAAGGCTGTCATAAACCACAATACATAATATTATAAAATTTTTATTAGTATTATTATTTATTCTTTACTGCACACAAAAAAACAAAAGGCATAACATATTTTACAAATAAAATTAAAGAGTACAGTTAGCAGCATTGACTTTTATTTGATATCGTTGGTTAGCGACAACCTTTACAGACAACCTTTGGATGGATATAAGAAAAGGATAAGAATAGAGGGCAGTATAGTTTTTAATTGCGAAGGGCATTGCAATCGTTACTTGTTCTTCTGGTACTGTATAAGCCCATATACGTCCCACTGCAAGGCACGGATCTCCTCTACAATCGAGAGTACGTGGTTAAGCCATATAGTCCACCACGCCAGCTTAGCGCGGGTTGCCGGACTTTCCTTACTATAGAAAATCATACAAATTCGCTATAGTATACAGATTACCTCACGATTTTTTCCTTCACCATTATAAATAAATAAATAACACCCAACAGTCACATACATAGTCCTGACCCCACATTAAGATCGAGTCTTGTGTCGTGGGTATCAGGAACTACGAAAGACTTTTCGGTCTCACAAACACCCAGACCCGAGAGAAATATTTGTGGGCCGCACAAACATTTCTCTCGGTGCGGGGATCGAACCCGCGGCCTCTCGTTTCACAGGCGGCGTCTTACTGCCTGCGCCACGAAGGCTGTCAAATAGTCAAATATATTATAGTGCGTGGTGATTGTCTATCAATACAAATATGACTACAAAAAGTCGGAGGTGTGCCCTGGGATTCAAACCCACGACCACCGTGAAATGTTGGCTACCGTGTCGGGTCCGTTTACCAACAGTTCACCACGCACATTCAAGTTTAATTTGTTCATCCGGGTTATAATCTAGCGTGCCAAGAAGTCTGTCTAATATATATTACTATGACTTTAAAAACAGCCGCCTTTGATCCGACCCCGTGCAATAAATCACAAGCGTATCAATAATTTATTTCCAACTCCTCCTATTAATTTAACTTTCTGATTGATTTCGTTGCGGGTTAAAGACAAGTTAGACATTCCCGGAGACTCGCCGAGCTTCAATGCTCGGTGTCATTACATTGCGTGCCACTGTTGATCCTGGCTTACAGGAGTTGCAGTGGTGGGTGTGAGGGCGGGACAGTCTCCAGAAATCACAAGCGTCATAAAAAACGTCACCACATGATAATAATTTGGTAGTCATGAGTATGAAATAAGCCCGCGACTCATTAGTAAAGCCCATCCATAAATATGACTTGTAAAATGTGTTAATAGAGCATGGTTTTTGAGTAATTGTTTACATGTGTAACACACGTTCACGCCTCCACCCTCAAAGGGCTGAACAGTGGTATCGCTAGACCGCCCATAGTTCGTCCACGTTGGACATTTTTTTTATTCCCATGAATGACGAGACAAGCATGCAGTTCGCCTGATGGTAAGTGATACGACCGCTCATGAACAGTAGAAAAACCAATCAACTCCTTGGATTACTATGCAATGCTTGGCATTCTACTGCGCTCGCCACCCTGAGACATAAGGTGTTAAGACGCAATATGTCCGTAAATCTGAAAAACAACAGATATTACCCAAATGTATAATAAGAGGCGAACCTCATGCCGTCCTGGACACAAATTCTAGTCTTTCTAGAATTTTCAAAACCCTTTACCTAATGAACCCTTTAAGTAATTATTTTATCAATTTATTGATTTTATCGAGTAATACGTAGTATAAATAACTTATTCATCTAATCCGACTTTTTTCAAGAGGAAAAGCTATTAAGCTTCCCTTTCGATACCCCAGGGGAGGCCGAAAGGGGTATGTTAGTGTATCTGGCCTTCCAGCCCGGTACAAACGCGGATATTGTGGCCAAGCTGGGTGCCTAACAATAACGCCAGCATATTATCTGATACACCAGCTACTACATCTGTCAGAACTCAGAATATAAACAACTCCATTAAACTCTCTTATACCCAAAAAAATATTGTAATTATATTAAAAAGGGTTCAGTAAAACCACATGTGAGGGATATAAAATCAATTTACGATCAATGGATACCGCAGACTGTTAGTTGGTTTGTGTATTAATATCAGGGAGAATACATCAAACGGAACGTATACCATATTGTAAACAAATATGTGGTGCTTGACACTGAATGTATCGATATTGAGATAAACATGGATAAAATTGGAATACCAGCTCAAACTAGAATTTAGAGATGAAAAAAATATGAATCTCCAAAATTGTTGACGAGACTTTCATGCACTTAGGACTGGGTAAAATGAGAGTAGCAGCTCAATCCACATATTTAAAAGTGACAAACGAACTACTAGATATATTATTTTAACAGTATGTAATATGAGTACGCATACAGGGTATATCAAAACTGCGACGAAAAACGAAGCCAGGTGGTGCGTTTAGTGATTACAGACACAGTGCAACTATTATTTTTTTTGGAATGTTTTAAATATCATCATGTTTCGGTGATAAATCCATAGACTTTGCTAAAATAATAATTTAAGCCCCAGGGTACCATAGCGTTATTAGTAATAAAAGGGTGTACATTATTATTTTATGAAAAACTTTGTATTTACCATCCAAAAACAACGATAAGAAAAAAAACTAAAAATCGTCGCATTTTTTGCAAAATGTTTTAGTTGCTTTGTGTCTGAAGTCACTAAAACTACCACCTGGCTTCGTTTTCTGTCGCAGTCTGTACTCTGTATAAACCCTGTAATATATTAGCTGAGTTTACAGACTTTATTTCCATTTGATTGAATATTAACCCTGGGCGTTCTAGCGGGATCTTAAAATTCAATCAAAATTCAAAACCGCGATAAAATCCGTAAATTTACTATTATTTCGATGTCTAACATTTGCGTTAGCAAAATAAAGAGTTGACGTCATGCAGGTGGATATAAAAATTATAGACGAAATCCATGTGGCACAAAACAGAGTCAATTGCATCAATCCTATAATATTATACGAGAAAATATCTGCTAGTTGTATTTAAGGAATTCAATTCTTCCCATTCAATTCAATCTATCCATTCTGTTACTTGCTGCTTGATGCATTTTTAACATTTTTGATATAATTCAATGAATAATGTAACGTTGCCATTTTGCCACTCATATACTTGAATATGACTTTAAAAGACAAATACATCAACAATCTCAAAATACAATCTGACTACCAGCTGACAATAAATAGAAAACCCCAATATCACTTTGCCCGATCCGGGATTCGAACCCGAGACATCAGCTTTGCAATCATACCGTAACACCCACTGCGCCACCGAGGCGGTCTTAACTATGAAAGACATTGCAATGTATGTTCTCTTTATTTATCAACAAAGTTTTATAAAGAAAGGTATTATCTACAAATATACATATACTGTAAGATTTCAAACTCCAATTTACCTCAAACCCAAAATAATTGCGCAAAAAGAGATTATGCGCATCTGCTGTACTATTTTTATCCTTAACAAGAGCAAAATCCTCGGCTGGCTTCTGTTCTTATTAAGTACCGCAGTTTGGGAGTCGTAAAGAAAAAACATAGCCTACGAAAGGAATACTAATTTTTACAACCCCGCTGTCAGTATTAATAAATCTCTCTTAAAGTATTAATAAATCTCTCTTAACAATTTCTAGAAAGTACGCAAGCAAATTGATTATTTTGAGTGAAAAAATATACTAGCAACACTATATAAAACCGCTATAAACCGAATCACAAATAAACATGAGCACTGTAAACAGTTTTATTATTCTTCGAACTGTTGAAATAGATTTGAATATGTTCACAGCTTTGGATATTCCGATCATACATTTTTAACGTCAAATATCTTAGATGGATCATTTTCAAGGATGTTCGCCGGCATTAGAAGAATTATTGCGCCTTCTCATCCATCTACACTATTAAATATAAATGGATAACATTTCATTTCACAAGGTTTCAATCATCGCGTATTTAAATATAAAAGAACTTGATGATACAATCTTATGATCATTCATCTTTTATTTGTTGGTTAAGGAGTATTTGCAGGCAACCTATATACCTACGTAAGTAGCATATTATCTCGTCAGAACGACCACCGTAAATGATGGTAGAAAATACGTCATACTGACCCACGCATTTACATTGAAGGTTCAACCTATTATATCCGGCTCCAATCAGTCGGTCATCATTACATCCAAAGAATACAGCACAATAGCAAATATGAAATCCAATGTTGTTTTGTTTTTAACATTGTAGTTATTGCATATCTAAAAAACAAATAAGTTTGTAAATATATTCAGAATTAAATAAGTAGGATCATTTTAAATGTCATAGTGGGAGTAAAAGAAAAAGTAGTTAAAACAAAACTAGTGACGTCACTAGGATTAACATATATTACAGTATGCGCGTGTGAAAGAGACAGTAAGAAATCCCTACTACACTCCCAATCTTTAATTTAAATTACTAATATTTGACTCATGTTAAAAGCTACTTTGTTTATTGCAATGAATGGCAATACGAGCATGCCGTTCGCCTGATAGTTATAGATAAGAAAGCCCATAGATAGTAGCAAAACCAACAACACCTTAAATAACAAAACAAGGCTTGGTATTTCACTATGCTCGCCATCCTAAGACATAAGATGTTAAGTACCAATATATCCAGTAGTTACTACTACTTTATTACTTACTTACTTTTCTTTTGCTGCTTTAGTAACTCTGTTTTGACAGAAATGTTCTATTTTAATAGTGTTTTGATTGTAATATAGTATTTGTGTTTGTCAAATACCCTGTTATATCTACCGACAAGCGACGATTATCCTTCAACAATATATAGTCTTTTTGCTTTGTACTGCAGTTACTATCAGGCGAAATATAATAACTATCTCATTACTGTATTATATCAGTATAAAAAGACATTTATAAAATGTTTTTCAAAAACAGTTTCCCAAACAAACTCCAAGTCATAACAATTCGCACAGAAAATAACAGAACGAAGTGTTAATTAAAGACCAGATGGCGTGCTTGTTTACAAACTCGCGACACTAGAGAAAAAAAACTGCCATTACACGCGTCCGACGAGCATGTGTTAAAATAGAACAAAAATACGAATATATACATTTTGTTTTCAGTTCTGTAGCGACGATACTTTAATTATTGTCAGAAGCTTTTGTAATCTGTTTGTGTTGGGACTACCGTTACGGCTTAAAATAAAAATACTTATGGTAGAAATAGTTCTAATTATTTATATAACAGCATATTATACACATAATTTAGATGAGTATGATCATTCAATATCTGAATAACCTTTAGGTATAAGAACAGTAGTTTTGAAAGTGAATTACGATATATGCTATCTAATAAGTTCCTAAGATATGTATTGACTCGATAACCAAGCAAAGACAACAATTGTTTGGAATGTTAACGACATAAAGATAGTCGCCATTTAGTAATATTTTTGTATGCGCATAAATTACCAACAAATATAACTAACAAAAATGATCAGAGTTTTAAATCTGAACATCCAAACAAACAGTTTTAACTCTCGGTCTCTGGAGATTCATAATATGATGAACAGAAAGAAATACCTGATACAATTAACTATGTTTAAAAGTTTAGAGTTCTCTTTTAGCCTTTCTTAATAAATACTGCAAAATACTGTTGCAGATCCATCTGTAAAACAATTCGAATTATATAATTTAGTTAATTAATAATTTATTATGAAAAGCAGAAGAAAATAAAGAGCTAAATTTGAAATTCAACTTCTTATTATAATTTCTAAATTTAATGCCGCTATAACCAATCCAGAATCTAAAGTCACAATCAAAAATTCTTATGACGCAGTAGCATATCTAATAACTTTCATAATGGCATGAGCCCAGCTGCGTTTGAAACACGATGCAAGTACGCACTTCCTATAAAAATAAACTGCGTAGAACCACGTGGCTCCATTCAAGTCCCCTTGCCCTAAATTCGGGTTCCCACAATAATGAGATCGAAGCGCCGACGTATCTCGTGCTTGTCCGATATCATTGAGATCTTTCAACGACGTGCTTTCATCTTGTATAGTGTTGCGTTATTGCTTGGTTCGTGTGTTTCGAATTGATAGTATGAAATTAGTTTGGAGTACATTTTGTATGAAGGTTTTAATGGCTACATGGGTTGATTTTAAATTGAAATAAGAATATAAAATTGATATTCTTTTAGCAATTATAGAAGATGATCTGGCAATTATAAATACTCATACTCACAGACGAAGTAACACAAACTGTAAATACTTAGGTAGAAACATGTCTAACAATCGTACTATGTGAACTACATCATATCTAGTCACTGCCGCTATCTTCTAACTGCAGCGATTACAGTTGCCAAATTCTCCACTACAAAATCTCAGCTACCGATGTGTGTTCATTTTGTGATATATTTGTCACCCAACAACCAAACACAAATTAATGATCCATGAAGTAAGGTGTTTAACTACTGACGTTGTCACGGTACGTCGCGCCGGTGTCGTATCAACACTTCCTACCGTAAATGATCACTCTTCTGCCACTATTGAGACATTTTATCGGATGTCCTCGTTTCTATGTGTATTTTATGAGTAATTCTTGAAGCCACATTGCCTGACCATGCTACATAATTTAAGAAAGCATTCGTGTCCAGTCATACCATAAATACAGGGCACAGGTCTCTTCAATCGAGAGTAATTGAAAGGGGTAAGGCCACAGTCTACCAAATGGAGCCTAATGAGCCGTGGAATTAGGTGTTGGATTGGTTCCGAGCGATCTCGTTTGTAACTGACGTCACGGCACGTCGCGCCGGCGTCGCGTCGCTCGTATCGATACTTCCTGCTGTAGACGATCACTCATCCCTCACTATTTAGACATATAGTGCCACATATTATGCACTAATTTCTTAAATTATTTCGTGGAATCCAAAAATAATCTGTAAATTACCTAAACAAACAAGCAAAACCGGTTTATTCATACTTTAATTAAGGGCGCTCCAGTCCAATTTATTATCCACCCTTGAATACAAATATGATCAAAACAAATACATATCGTACACTTGTTATATCAGTATTTCTAACGTAATCCAAATACGGAATAGCATTAGGTGATCCTAAATCCTATATAAGAAAAAACAATATCCTTTATTGGTCATACGAGTGCCAATACATATTATATAACTCACCAGATTAGCAAGTTATTCCAGGAATACCCCGACCTGCCAATATTCATTCGAGAAACTAAAATCCCGTTCAAAAGCGGGGTTTCGTTACGAGGTCTGCACATGTAGATAAGTATTCCAATCAGTTTCATCCGATCTGAAAGAACAAAGCTTTATTTGTCACTCAGCAAAAAGGTTCCGAATTCTAATCGAGAAACCCGGCAAGGTTTTTGACATGATTCATTCCAATAAGTTCGGAAATAGAGTTTCATTTATGTTTGACAGTTAGGTTTTGCGGGAAATTTCGTCTGCTTGAATTAATTTATTCGTAATTTGTTTTACATACTGAAAAACCAGATGTATACCTTCTCCATATCCTCCTTCACCCCCACTTCTTCACTTAAATAATGAAAACGAAAGAAAGCACTGAAAGTAAAATTATACTTCAGAAACAAAATATGATTTTTAAGTAATTTATGCCTCAGTAGGTATGGTATGTACACCACTAGTAAAATTAAAAAACAACTATTTGATTTTAACATTCATAATAATCAAATATGTACTGTAATAATTGGATTGAATTACACAAACTTAATTTATTGAAATAGCATAAATTTCCACTTCTATTTTAATCTATAAACCTGTTTCTACAAATACCAGTATTGAAACCAGGAAAACTATTTTACCAACATTCCTAAGCCTTTCAATAAATTCTCGTTTCGCTCTGCCTTCGAGCTATCTCGACACCGGCAACTGCGAGCAAATACGTCCCTTTCATTGAAAGCAGCACTATGTAAATATTTTCACCAGCGTTTGAGCAATACATTTCGATTCCGGGGACAAATGGCGACTTTGACCCAAAACCCAGTATCAAATCGATATCGACTTGCATTCCCGACGAGCAATTTGCATTTCTAGAGTTTGTATTTCACTCCTTCAAGTTGACGAAGAGATATTAGCCACATTGGGTTCGTGTTAGCTTAAATAATATTGAAGATGCGCAGATGCATTTGCATTTATTATTCGTAGATAGGTAGATTTACAATTCCAGAGAGATCAACTTTATTAAATACTTTGTGATTACTAAAGTAGGGACCCATAAGAAAGGTCTTCTCTTCTCTTTTTCTTCTTTTAGCAATCGTATACCTACAGTTACAATCTACATGTTACCTACTATCATTGCAACAACTCGTATTATATCACGAAATATGCTTTATTCATATTATTTAATTATAAAAGCAAAATTATATACCTTGATGCAACGTAAGACCGACATGCTGTACTTCACTCAGCGATTAAATTCTTGAAGTGCGTATAAATTGTTATCTCCCCTGCTCATGACTCATCCCCTACTTCATCAAATTTTCAAAGACTACCTACGATTTGCGATCACCAGGTGTTGGGGGTGTTTATTGCCCGAGATCATTTACTGTCTATCAAATAAAAATGCGCGTTGAAAAATATTACATTCAACCTCTGTGTTGTTAATAATTCAAATGTCCCAATGCACTTTATTTAATACTTAGGTTTCCTCGCTTCTTCGCTGGCATCGCAGGTTTGTGAAATTAGACGAGGTTAGAAAGCACCAAAATAAATATGAAATTTTATCTTTCAAGCCCTCGAGACCAGTACCTTTTCTGAATATAAGCAATGGTGCAGACATTTGTCCTCACTCAGGGGGGTTACTCTATACTGACACGAAGTTCGAATGTTCGGACATTGAACGTCAACATATAAGATAAAAGTTTTCTACTTCTAAAAATGTATACTATTCTCAATGAAAGTTATCATTCACTTCGAACTTAGTCTAATTTTCGACGTACGATACAGGCTTCGAACATTTTGTAAAGTATTTAGGCATATTCGTAGTGTAGGTCGGAGTGCAGAGTAACACCCTTGTCTCCGATACTCATTCCACTTGCATCGTTGTTTTGTTGTTCTATCGTGTTGTTCTTGATAGTTCTGGCACTTCTTTGTTCTGTTGTGTCGCAGAGATTATGATTTGATTGCAGTTTTTTAATGTAGAAGGTTTAGTCTTCTCGAAAGTATTTTGAATAGGATTTTTTGAAGATAGAGTCGGGAATTGAAAATTAAACAAAAATTAGATCAATTTGGGATAAGTAATGAAATCGCTGTGTGTATAAGGATTGTAAGAACGTTACTGATTTACATATATGTAAGGATAAAAGACATTAAGAAGTCTACAATATTGGGTCTCCGGTAATCATACTGACCGAACGAAAACGGACAGCCAGTCTGATCATTTATATAATTCAATTTTAACAGTCTCCTTTGCGCAATCGGTACGACACCGCCTGAGAAACGATAGGCCGCGGGTTCGATCCCCTTACCGAGAGAAATATTCATGCGGCACACTAATAATTTCTTTCGGGTCTGGGTGTTTGTGAGAGCAAAAGTTGGTCTTAGTTCCTGATACCCACGACAGAAGACTCAATCTTAGTGTTGGGACAGGACTATGATTGTGACTGTTGGGTGTTTTTTATTTATTTATTTTGTGTGATCCATTCAACTTGATCGAGACAACCCTTTCATATTAAAGTCAAACGGGGAATAAGTTATACGTAGTTCCACTAATCAAAAATCCTCGTTTATTTTAAATTTTACAGTAAACTTCTAGAAACATTTTCTCAGCTCATAGTCACGTTTTAACCATCAACCAAACGTACTAAAATCTTATAATTCCCTGGAAAATGCTCCAGACCAATTTGTCATCAGCGACATTATCATAAGTTTCCACTCAAGACAAAGTGTTCAAATAAATTCTGATTTAAAATGGTCATGTCTGGAGAAACTATGCTGCACCTCACTTCGCTACGCCACATTCCTCTACATTACACTTACCCTAGCTTTTAGCTGCGACTTCGCTTACGTGTTTAGGATAACTGGGAAACTAATTTTTATAAGACATCGGATTTTCAGTATAGGATCCTATTTCTGTAACTTTGTCATCGTGTTGCATTTGAAGTTACATAGCAAAGTTGCTATGACGAACTTCATGCATACATACATAAACTCACGCCTTTTCCCAAAAGGGGTAGGCAGAGACGCCAGGACACCCTCATTTCGCCTTGTATGTTCTGTCCCACGATGTGATAGGTGGCGAGCCTATCGCCATATTGGGCACAAAGTTTTGACTGTGGGCTGATACCTAATGAATTGAAAAATCCAATATCACTTTGCCCAAGCCGGGATTCGAAACCGAGAGCTCAGCTTTGTAACCGTACCTTAGTAAAACTACGCCACCGAGGCAGCCGTATGGTAGACTTCTTCTATAATTATATCCTTCTTTCTTAAAAAATAATAGTACTTCTTTCTTAAGAAATAGTAGTATTATCCTTCGGGAACTGGACTTCTTTAGGATGAAAAACCTTACGTCCTATTCAACAACTGGGAGCTCTGACTATGTGTATATATTTTTTTTATAATTTTATATAGGATTTTAAATATTTCTTACAACGTATGCCACTAACGTGTTCTTACTTCAAGTTTATTATTTAAAAGAATTGTTACTGTCGAAATCATATTTACATAAGGTGTATGTTCTGGAATTTTCTATTTTGATAGTTATTTTATTACAATATGAAAACGATTATTATGTTCTATTTATTTTTATTGGTATCCAATATCGATACCTTAATGCATTCTTCGAGAATAGAAAATGGAATGATACGACATTTTTGCCATTAATGTGGCATTGCTCTTAGATTCAAACCCGTAATAAAATGCACAATAGTAGTATAAAAAGAAATATTATAAATTAAGCTGAGTATTTCTTAAAATAACTATTGCGTATTCAAGATACTACTACACAACGTAAATTTTTTGAGGCCGCGGGTTGATCCCAGCACCGAAACAAATGTTTGTGAGGCCCACAAGTATTTTGTTTCGGGTCTGGGTGTTTGTGAGACCGCAAAATCTCGTAATTTCTGATACCGACGACACAGGACTTCCTTGAACTTAATGTAGGCTCACAACCTATGTATGTGGCTGTTGGGTGTATTTAATTATTTAGAATAACAACACTACTTATCAAAACAACGAGTACAAAGAAAATTGCTATAAGTAACTTACGTTTGTACACAAAGCAAGTACTGTACATGGTAAACTAACATGTTAATTCTAACAAAAACCCTTCAGAGCAATGATGAGGGTGCGGCATAGCCACGTCTATTTAATTATTCAGTGACCAAACACAGATGAAGCCAAAAAACCTCTTGAATTAGACCTCTCTCTGTAGACACCGTTTGACAACCCGCTTGATAAAGGTTCTGTAGGTATTTGTAACATTTGCATGTTTTTGTTATTAGTGGATTTCACCAAATTGGTTAGAAGGACACCGTCACTATTGTTGCATTGGCAACACTAAATTAAGTTGTAATTTTAAATTATGATGGCAACACTCTCTCTTCCGCCGCACGCTCGATTAAGTGAATACACGTTTTACTAGTTTCTGCTGTTTTTATTTAGTATTTGGTAACAATCCAGCCCTATAAAACAAAGTAACAGTCTAACTCGCTACATGGTCCTTCGCCGTCAATTTGGAAGTTTTCACCGCGATACTACAGTATACAGCATTCAAGTAAGACGCATAATATTATTTCACTCGTGTGGCGGCGAGCCGCTCTCCATATTGAATACTGCATCAATCTGTACCATAGACAATTCTACAGACATTAAGAAAAACTCCGATGTAAATAGGGATGGTTAAAGTGAATTATTTTGTTTATTTACTTTGTTCCACAAAAGATACAATAGTTTATACTTAGCACTAGACCCCATACTAGGATTCCCTATGTTGTGGGACCAATTTATTTTTCCAATACAATCTCGATATAATAATAAAAAGAAATCAAGTGTTTTTAAATTTACGAACCTATATTACAGTGTGTGTGAGCATGCAAATAATATACTCATGGTATATGAATGTGAATAAAACTGAATAATAAATAGGGTAGGTAAATATTTGCTAAGAAGTAGGTTTATGTAATGGACGAAGTAAGCGCCAACAATGAATGAAATTACATCATTGTAAGTGGCGCTTTGTAACTTTTAAAAGATACATGTGTAAAGTTGGATAGGTAAATTATATTGTTGTTTCCTTCGAGGCATCGCCGAAAGAATATCGAAAGGACGATCGTGAATTTTATCAACTTATTCTGGGCCAAAATTCTAATTAAGGCCACCAATAGCTGTGTAAACCCAGTAGTAAAAAAAAAACAGTTTAAATATTATTTTGTTGTAAATTATAAAAAAAGTTGTAAAATATGAACTTTTAGGCTCGCAATTTAGATACTACGCAGACGCCCTCAAAGATAGTTAATTCGTTTCCAATGTCATGTCAATCGCGTCGGAACGAAATTGGCTTTGACGCCTATCCAATAGATACCAATTTGTGTATGCTGTATATTCACACTCGGGAATTACTAGTTTTGATCAAAGATTTCGCAACCAATCCTCTATGCCAAGTTTCCACTTTCCTTAGAGATATTATGGTATATTCTTTAAGTTATGATTATAATGTATTTATTTATTATTGTACACAATAAATATAACAGTAAATAGAGTAAATGAAACAATTAAGTAAAAATGGCGGTCTTATAATTTAAGTAACATTTAAATACTTAGTTTACTCCTCGTACCAATAAATTAGGTATTTTATCAGATTATAAACGTCCAATTGCCTTCCATTACAATAGATAATTATAATTTATATAGTAAAAAGATCTATTGAACCTCATATTTCCAGCATTTCTGAGTTCCAATCCATGTGGGCTCAGACACGGCTTAACGGCAGACATTGGCAAATAGGATCGATATTTTTGTCTTGTAAATGAGTGCTCTTCATCACGGATTTAAATTCACGATATTTTTAATCCATACGCTTACTAAAATCTGGAACTACATTCGAGTCTTCTTTTCATTTATTATATTCATCCAAAGGTTCTCTGTAAGAAATCACCTAGAGCGATAAGACCGCCACCTGTGCTTTTTTAAAATTTGTAATATCTTTGAATGTTTTTCCTATTTATGTGCAGTTAAGAATAAATAAATAAATAAAGTCAATAACGTAAAGAAATAAGCAAAACATTTTAGATATGTAATAAATATAATGGTCGTATTCATAGTTTTAAAACCTATATCAGGTATTGATTGTGATGTGACCCACACTACTTTTGAATTCAGATTGGGCGAAGAAGATGAAACATTCGATAATTAAAATAGATTTACAAATTGTCTATGAATATCGTTTAAGTTTTTT
This sequence comes from Hyles vespertilio, assembly GCA_009982885.2. Taxonomy (NCBI): domain Eukaryota; kingdom Metazoa; phylum Arthropoda; class Insecta; order Lepidoptera; family Sphingidae; genus Hyles; species Hyles vespertilio. Next base: position 5,356,547 of record CM042807.1, read on the forward strand.
TCACACCTCATTGATCCCTGAAAATTCCAATCACAACGTTTCATTCGTCTGTCTGATTTCGCATTCAAATAACCTGGAGCGATGTTATATTATTAAAAATCCTCCTCAGAATTCGTAAACATATCCACTGTCCTTATGAAGTAAAAACGTCGACACATCTTTAAGAGCTTTCCACGGCCGAATTTTTTGCAATTTACGACAAAACACAATCGTTAATCTTTTGTACGTGTCTAGTGTATTTTTTCGTGAAATATAAGCGTGTTTTGTTGTTTTCTTTACATTGAATTATTTATTTATTTCTGTTCTTCAGTAAGGCATAAATTCAGACTCAATGTTTAAGGTTTTCTACTATTGTTCTATAGGTTCTACCATTATCTGATCTGATTATCAACATTTCAGTACTGATTATGGATTGATAGTTTAACCAGTAGATAATGAGTGAGAAAAAAAGGTTCTCCAATACCTTGCTCTGCAGCACCGTCAAGCTATGTAATGGTTTGCTATTAACAAGTGTTCCCAGCTTCCTATAATCCTGGGTCCATCTGCCGCATCGTGAAGAGACATCTTACATGACACACCGTCTGATGCCATTTGATATTCTATTTGGACGGCATTCGCACTTACCACCAGGTGCAATGGAGTTACTGTGACGTGCTAGAATTAAAACAATATTAATAATCTCTCGAACATTCATCGAATACGCAGGCTGGCATAACTGTTTCAAATGACGATCTCAGGAACACTGCTAACCAAGTGAAAATTGTAACTTTTTCAGCCATTATTAAAAATTGTTATAAGTTAATGAATAAGTGAAGTGCGTGGTGGCCTGTTGGTAAACGAACTAGACGCGACTACCAACATATTCACGGTGGTCGTGGGTTCAAATCCCAGGGCACACCTCTGACTTTTCGGAGTCATGTGTGTGTTGATAGTCAATCACCATGCACTAAAACGGTGAAGGAAAACATCGTGAGGAAACCTGCATACCATAGCGATTTATAAAATTTCTATGGTATGTAAGTCCGCCAACCCGCACTAGGCCAGCGTGGTGGACTATATGGTCTAACCACTCTCAATCGTACTGTCGATTGTAGAGTAGGTCCGTGCTCTGCAGTGGGATGTATATGGGCTGATAAAGAAAGATATAAGTTAATCATTACCATTCAACTCAATTTCCTGCCACTAATTATTTTGTTTAAATCGTAATCCAGCAAATATTCAGTAATCTTACATTACAACATACAAATATGTACTACATTAATCTTGCATCTGCGTAGGGTTGCCACGCACTGATTAATTTTAACTGCATCCTACGTGAATCAGAATCGCGGGAAGTGGTTGGAGTTTTTTTAAACATAAAATCTTATCAAAACAAACATGCCCACAGTTGAAATATAGGAAAATCTCAATTAGATTAATTGGCGCATGTAGACTGAATTCTTGAATGGCATTCAGTGAACCAAACAGGAATTGATAGGGAAAATATTTATGTTTTCACGAATACACGTTACACCTGATAATTGCAATTTTTAAAGATGTTGTCTGACTCATTTAGTTCAGTAGTTTTGCCGGGTAATTATAAAAAGAAAGATTTATTGAGATCATTCTGATGAATTGTTAAATAAGAATTACACAATAGCATTTTTTTATTTAATGCCAATTGCTTGTGTTATTGGCCTAACTGATTCATATACTATAGGTCTACCACAATCTCATGGCATTTTGGGAAATTTGAATTTACGCATTGCAACACTGGGGTAATTGGATGAATATATTTTGATTCTTCGATAATTGTAATTATTTATTATTTCAAATTGACATTATTATTTTTAGAACAACTTTGTAAATAAAGTACATAATGCTTTAAGTGAAAATATATTGGTTATTTAAACATAGAGATTACTTCAAACTTTTACTTTTAGATTTTTAGCCAATTAAAATAGGCAAATAAGATTTTTTCAGTTTTAAATCATAATATACATACGTGCCTTACGAGTATTTATAATATAAGGGAGCGCTGGTACTTTCAAAACGTAGATAAAAATGGTGGTACCGAGCTACCAGTTTCGTTTTAATTCTCTCTTATTATTAGTTCTCACTTAATCAAACAACTTTCAATGTCCAAATTGTAAGTAGTTTGATTATGAGTCGGTTTTATTTAAATAATTATTTGATTCCAAAATGTTATATGAAAGATGCAACATTGTAAAATAAAAATTGTTGCCTGTAAAGTCGGTTTTACGGGCGAAGATTTTACGTGACAACGTCTTTTTCTCGGTAGAATATTTATTGATATGAATATAATTAAATTGCACAATAGGAACAAGGAATTGAATGAAAATAAGAATTGCACAAATTTTAACTATAGAAATATATTTTGTTTACTAAAACATTGTACATGTAATGACGAATCTAAGCACTCCATATTTTCACTACAGACACAGCTGACGATACTTTAACCACACGTGTGAACTTGTATTGTGACGCTTTCTTGTTTTTCCAACGCCAAGAACGTTCGAGAAAGACAAAGACAGAGACACAAGCATGCGCCGATTCAATGCGCCTAATTCTCTAGTGCTGCGCGCGCGGCAGACCGATCATAGTTGAGTGGGAGAGAGACGCAAGGCATTCGGCGGGCCTCTCTCTCGTTCGGTGACTCATCGTAACGTTACCGGGCGTTACACTTTTTCATAAGTGACTCCCAGCCGCAACCTAATTTAAGACGTTGTCACGTCAATAAATTTTTTGGAGGTAAAATATTTTTTTTTGGGGGGGTAATTTTTTGCGTAATTTGGGATTTCTGGCGGGGTCAATTTGTAGCCCTCACCAAGACGGTTCCGAGGATACCAAACTCGGTGGGTCTACGATCTATATTGGCCGAGATAGGATTGGGGGGGTGAGGTAAATTTTCGGGGTGGGGGTAAGGGAGGGGGGGGGGAGGAAGGTTTCGTGGGGAGGCTAACTTAAATTAATTGTTTTGGAGGTAAAATATTTTTTTTTGGGGGGGTAATTTTTTGCGTAATTTGGGATTTCTGGCGGGGTCAATTTGTAGCCCTCACCAAGACGGTTCCGAGGATACCAAACTCGGTGGGTCTACGACCTATGTTGGCCGAGATAGGATTGGGGGGGGTGAGGTAAATTTTCGGGGTGGGGGTAGGGGAGGGGGGGGGGTTAGGTTTCGTGGGGAGGCTAATAGGCACTATTTCGGAATAAGGGTGGGGGAAGGCAGGGGGGGGGGCTATGGGACAATTTTGGAAAAAGTGGGTGAAACTGAAAAATAATTCTCTAGTGCTGCGCGCGCACCGTTACGTTACCGGGCGTTACACTTTTTCATAAGTGACTCCCAGCCGCAACCTAATTTAAGACGTTGTCACGTCAAAAAACGTATAATTTTATTTTCAGTGTTCTTTATTTCATTAACACTTTAGTCAAAGCTTATTTCTAAATACTCTTCCTGTACATCTTCTGATGAAGACGATGAAGATAAAGGAATAATAATAAACCGTTCCTTATCTAAAATCTCTGGAAACTCCTGTAAATAGGTATTTAATGCATTACTGTTTAATTTCAAAAAATGATATCAAAGTATATACGATAAAACACATGCACATATCTACACTAACCAAAAAAAATTAAGTATCAAAACTATTCACTCCGACTTACTTGTTAAAACGACGTCAATTTTAAAATCGACGATTTTGTTTAAATTTGACCAAATTATTCACGGATTTGGCGATAAACCTTGTAAACAATGTGTCACACTTATGATTGTAGAACTAATTTGTACATATTCGCTAAGAAAGGATAGAAATCTTAAAATATTCACATCGAATGACATAACTCAAATTTTGAATCAGCTATTGACCAATGGTATTGCCACATAAAAATCATTATGTTTTTTTTTTAAATTTTATGCCATGAGATTCTGGTAGACCTATAAAACTGAAAAAAAATATCTATTTTTTTAAAAATTAATAATAAAATAGAAAATGTGTTCAACCTTATTCAATACAAATTGGAATTGCATGTATGTGTGCATTTTACTAAGTCTACATGTATTTTGGGGAACACGTGCTTAGCTAATGAAGGGACAATTCGTAACCTTAATCATACCTTGTATCATATAACAAAACAAAAACATGTTTGAGTGTCTCACAATTTAATTTTACTATTACGTGACAACCCTAAGCCCATTTATGACTACGCTGTCTTCGGCGCCATTACATAAAACGCTATCCATAGCTTTAATTAAACATTAGCCATTAAATTTATTTTTAAAGTGTCTAGTACGTAGAGAGAAAATATCCCATTCAGAAAGTAGCCAGATGTATAACAGGCAATTTACATTCAACCAGAAGCGAGACCGCTGAGATAGGAGCGATGCTACAAGTGTGCAATGACTTTAATAGTTAAAATCTAATGACATTTAATTTGTAATTGGTTTGACATAAAACGTGAATAATGTCGTGTGTGTTTACTTTAATATGATTACCGCACATATGATATCATAAATTAGTTTAGAAGCACATACAATTCATAAACATTAAGTACTTCGGCAGCGGGTTCATTTTAGATGTGTTGACAATTAGAGACCTTCCATGAAATATATCACTTTAAGGTTGTTAGCCCTCAACAAATATCACAAACGGATTTTTGTGTGGCATTTAGATTTCATACCTACACAGAAAACGAAACTGTTCAATAAATATATACAAAAATATGGCTATTGTTCTAAAATAAACCATTTAATATTATATTTTTAGATTGAATATCGATAAAAAACGGCAGAAAGCCAACGTATGTTACATTTGGGAGCACTTAAACGATAAAATCAACTATGAAAAGATCAATAGGTACTTGTTTCTACATTTTGATTGCTATCACTCGTTCAAATCGAATTCCAATACTCGACTTCAAAGCAATCGCGCTCAAGTACAGTATATCGTTTCTACGTAGATATTAGTAATGATTACGAAGTGTGAACATTAGTATCAAACATCGGATTCCATGGAGTTTTATCTAATTTTTCTCGTATATTGCAGGCTGTGTCTTTATTATAGGTTTTAGACCGCTACAACAACTTATTAAAACGAGTTGATGGTCTGAATGGATTTTATTATACACAATTTTTTTTATAATATTCAAAGTGCAGGCAAGCGAAGCGCCGCACGCCTTGTAGGAGACAAGGTGGACGGACGAACTGATTAAGATTACAGAACATCTCTGGATTCCGACCGTTTCCAACAGTTCAATATAGAGATCTTTGGAGGAGACCTATATTCAGCAGTGGACTTCCTGCAGCTGAAGAGAGATAGAGCGAGAGGAAAATTCAAACTCAGCATCTTAAGGTTTCCACCGAACCAATTCGATATCTACCACAACATGGAGAGGTGATATAAATCTTAATAAATAATTAATTTTTCACCCTACGTTGATGAATTTAAGAATTGATGACACTATCATTAGTTTAACTCCAGCAATTTTACTATAGTTTTGTCTCAAGAACCCATCCATAGCACACATCACAATACAGAAATAGTTCCGTTTCTACCTTCCAAGTACGGAACATTAAATCCATAATTGTCTATCTCGTTATGCGGCCGTATACCAGTATTCATGTACAAATTAGTCCCAATATTTAAAGTTGGCTCATTAAGCGATGCGCTTTAAGGCGGGGCTCCAATAATGTTTTAAAGGTAATCATTTGACAGAATAATTTGTGGCGAGATTTAAATGTTGTAACCAGGTCAAACGAACCTCGGGCTGTTTTAGTTTAGTTATAGTAGATGTTACGTAGCTAAATACGTTTTTAAACTTAGTATACTTCCTCTAATAGCTGTGATAACATTCTGGGTGATATATATTTTTTTCTATATGGAAAATTTAATAGCGAGGTATTTTATAAAATTTACTCAGGCTTAGGATGGTAATGTAAGTAGATCTCCTCAGGTCTTCATAGTTCACTAGCCATATCGAAGATATTAAAACGTCATCATCATTCAACATCAACCATAATTATAGCACTCTCGATTTATGTCACTATTTACGTACTTACAATTGCTTTTATAATTCTTTGGACAAAATAACCAGATAATTTATCTATAATTACGGTGTAATGAATATTGCTTCCGTTCTTTCTTTTATTTATATGAATGAATGCTATCAATGATGGTGGTCCTCCAGAGAAAGTTACATCAATAATTTTGAACTGTCCATATCATTTGAACCCATAAGCCGTTGTCCTATCCGGCAGGCGGTCGGAAGTGGTTAGTTGTTGGCACATAATAGTTACAAGCGATTGTGTTGGTTGCCCAACATTATTGGTTTCTGATGCGTTCGCCAACTGACTACAGGTAATAGTGTAGCGAACTACACTATACTATAAGTGGCATTAACCACACTATTTACAGTATACTTTATTTGTCTCTATTATTCTCAATGAGGGTCAATAACCAATTATTCTCTATTTTTAATAATAATACATTTATCTTGGCCCTTAATAATTATAATACAAAATTAAATAAAAACCTACACCATATTATCCAGTGTGTAGCTACGGAATGGCCCGTCTTGTAGCTACCGCACGCGTGGCCAATTTACGGTAACCGTGTGTAGTGGGTGGCCCGATAGCTAGCCTGAGTTATGGAGGCTCGACAGTGTTCAGCCCTGTGGCTTGTATATCTGTGATATATAAGGCCAATGTTAACGGTTTAGTTGTGTTGAATGCGTAATAAATATTACCATCAGCATATTTGTTACTTAGGACTGTTAATCAATATTACCGACATGAGAATAGAATCTGACTGTTACCTATGAAGAAACAAGATTAGAAAAAAAACGATTATTAAAAGCACATCGCAATATTATAATAATTAAAAGTCCACTGGAAACCAATGCTAGAAACCCAGATGTTTGAAACCGTCATTGCCTAAAAAGTTATTTCCGTACCTAATGATAATATTTCTTAGGCCCGATTTTCAATGAATAGTTGTAGTTTGTCATGATTGAACTGATAAACTGGTTTGGGATTCATACACTATCAACCAAACGTTTTATAACGTAATTCATAGTAATTTATCCAAACATTATGTTTACCTGAATATTCATAGCAGAATCGTCGCATGATATAATGCAATACAAGACTTTAAACCACGATTATTTAACAACGTAACCTACATCAGACATACTAGTGGGGTCCGATTACGGGTCCTAAATTATGGGCGCCCGAGACGATACCGTCAGCCCTATGCCCTTTTATCACTTCACCAATGTCAAGTACAATCGATATTTATGGGCCCTGTGATTTGTATTCCACGATCAAACATTACTAATTTATTGATGGTGAAATGGTGCTTTTGTAAAACCGCGCTTTGGATAGGTAAATTAAGCAGGATTTTAGGTCTAACAAAAACATGAAATACAGAAAAATTATTAGGTTTAAACGAATGTTACACATTGAAATAAAACTACATACTTATTACAATTTCTCTCATAAAGTCTCTCGTGTTTCCTGATACCCACGACACAAGACTTAATTGATCTTAATGTGGTGTCTGGACTATATACATATGTGATTGCTGGGGGTATTTATTTATTTTAAATGAACCTTTAAATGTCACCGTAGTCTGCCTGCCTGCCGTCAATTCTTTCGAGTTACTTACTAACTTACTCTGGGTTTTCTCTCCACTCCAAAGCGGTAAACTTCAAATGTTTTCGAATACAACATAACATTAAGAAGCCTATGTACCTTGTCAACAATTCATTGACCTTCGAACTAGGCCACCGATCGCTTTCATTTCAAAATTTTATAAATTTCATTGTGTATACGTACTACGGTCAAAATCCGCATACAAATTCCATCAAGCCTCGTAAAACTTAATATAACCCACAGCTGCTTCTAAATAGATGAATGAATCCAATGGCGTCATATTTTTAGAATGCTGCATTTTAAATGTCGTAAAAGTGTTCCACAACAAATCGGGCCTTTCAGTTTTTATTGCCAGGTCAGAACCCGTAAAATATGTTTTTACTACCCGATTTCTTTGTGTCACGATAAGCCAACAAAAGCTTTTTCCATCAGAGTCTTCAATTATGAATTTTTAGCGGCATTTCTTTCGGCGTCTGAAGCGTTGTATAATACAATTTTCAATGATTTTGCGTCTTCAAAGATGGCTCGCTTTATAAAGTTACGCAAGGTTGGTCATATTAAATGTTTTTAAAGTAATAGAAAAACTAGCTAGCTTCGCAACTTCAATATTACAAAAAGCTACGAAAATTTTCTCAGTTCTCAACCAAAATATCCGCTTTGAATATTAGGCAAATAAAAACAGTAAGTGCCATGCTGAATAAGGTATTCACAGTTGATAGATAATTAGTTATTTCTCCACTGGTGTTAGGGGCCGCCTACGTAGGTACCACCGTAATTTCTATTTCTTCCGTCAAACAGCAGTGTAAATGCACTGTTGTGTTCCGGTTTGAAGGATATTATAGCTAGAGTAACTACTGGACATATCGGAACTTAACATCTTATGTCTCAAGATGGCGAGCGCAGTGGAATACCAAGCATTGCTTTCTAATTCATGGTGTTGTTTAGTTTTGCTACTGATGAGCGGTCGTATCGCTCACCATCAGACAATTGGCGTGCTTGTCTCGCTTTTTATCGATATATAAAAAATATCAACACAATTACCCCGCCTTCCGGAACTGGATATACGCAAGTAAAATAACAAAATCGCTTATTAAAATCTAAAGGATTCGATACATCAAAATTTCTCACAAACGCTCCCTTGCGTTCGGGATTGACGTAAAGTATGCAGACATGTTCAAGTCGCGAAATACCCCAAAAGTATACAAGAATTGTATATTCGAGACGGGACTCGGGAGAGGGTATCTCTCGTCGCTACGTTATTGGGGCGCATCGTATTTTAGGCTTAGAGGGGGTTTTATTAATATTTGACCTTCCACTGAGCCGTATGTCTGGAGACTGCAAAATTGTCAAAGGACTTAAAATTCTAGAATTTATACGTGTAATATCTCCTTGATTTTTTAATAAGATCGTCCATATGAACCAAAAGGAGAGTTATATGTTTAAATTTAAAAAAAAAAGAATAAGTCTACAAAAAAACTCTTGTACAATAGCCTTGTTAGGAGTAACCTTGAGTACTGCTCTACAGTTTGGCGTCCACATTTTGCTACACATAGCTTAAGGTTAGAAAGAGTACAAAAAAGGTTCCTTTGGCACCTTGCGAGGAGTATCGGTAGAGCTGATAGAAGGTTCTCGTATGCTGATAGATTGATTTATTTTAAAATGAGCTCTTTAGAAAATCGTAGGGATATTTTAGATTTGCTATTCCTTTTTAAACTTTTTAATAATAAAATAGACTGTGCATCTTTGCTTAGTTCCTTTAACATCAGAGTTCCCTCTAGAATTCCTAGATTCTCAATCGAACCATTATCGCCTCCTCTGAGAAGATCCATTCTTGGTTGTAATTCTCCAGTGCCAAGACTTCGTAAGTTGTTAAATAGCTACAGTAACGTGGTCGACATTCACATGGACTCATTAAATAGCTTCCGAAAAGGCATATGTTCTAGTGTAAACGAATAAATATTACGAACTTGTTTATAGTTAGTTGTTAAATATTATTTTTTTTTTAGTTTATTCTATTATTTTTGATTGTTAAACTACGAATTGTTAACTTACTTTACCTAACCATTGTTTTATTGTATGTACTCTTTGTGTACCTATGCTGTGTCTACTATGGAAAATTATGTATTTATCTTGCTTTTATTTCATTTCTGTTTATTTTTATGTACTGATATTTGATTTATTGTAGACCTAATAAATAAATAAATAGATAAGATTGATTTTCTGAAGAATGATTATTCTCGTTCATACATGTCTTTTTTAAGCCTCTCATGAACACCGATCATAGTTAAGAAATAGGTGGGCTGACGTTCTTTTAAAATCGTAGGGAATAGTTAAACTGTACTAAAAACCATTCCCAATTCCTTCTTAATATCACTGTTTTAAGATCTTGTTCTCATTTCCGATACTTCCTATATACGTTGCACTAATTTTATGAGTAAATTTAATAACATTTTTAACGTTGCCTACAATCAACTATGCTATCAAAGATGATAATATGTATACGTAGGTCATAGGTAGACTGTATAGTTTATGTACCATTTGTTGAGCTGTGCCGAAATGTGGAACTAAAAATACAATTTTAAAAATATACATAATTTGTTTGAGATACGTTTTCATAATTTAAGCAACAAGCATTTATAATAATCTATTAGTATTAACATGTCTAATGTAAAAAAATAATGACAGAAAAAAGCTATTCTTATAATTTTGACAACAGCGCTTTCGGCGACAGTAGCTCGTAGACGACCAATGACGTTTGATGTCCCCTCTACACGATGGGTCATTGCGATGGTGCCGTATGACGGCCCGTCATGTAGAGGGCGTAGTGGCGTATAATGGCTTATCGCGCGTGCGATGGTCTTGGAATGGCGTCAGTGTTGGTTTTTCCAGCGCACATCAAAGGGAGTGGGTGATCACTGAATGGCTAACTCGCAGGTCCAACGCTGGCCCGTCGTTTAGAGGGGCTATTACAAACATCTTAGTGCAAGACCTATTCCGTACGTTCAATGTGTAGAGGGGCTATTATAAACATCTTAATGAAGGACCTATACCGTGTCCCCAACAAGGCAGACGCCCGTAACTCGTGCGCTCAAACTTTCAGTGTTTGCACATGAATTACAATGAAATTAAAAACTTTCCCGACGCTCCATACTTCGATACAAGTTTGAGAGGAATACTTGGAGCTGCAAAGTATTTGAAAGGTTTCGTATGTTTCTGAGAGCTAAAAAATATTCGACAAATAGAATAATTTCTAGATAACAGTTGCTTCGATAAATATGTTAAATTTTTTACATGTACTTAAAATATTATTTACCAGCGGTCCGACCCGGCTCTGCCTGGGTGCAGGTACACTTTTATAAACAGCGGCCAAAATGATTGATTGATGGATTTACAATATCGACCTATCAGATTATGAAAAATGAATTTTGCTAGATTTTTCTCTACTGCTTCCTTCCTTTAGGTCATAGCGAGATGATATATAGCTTATAGCATTCTTCTATAAATGAAATTTCCAAGACAAATTTTGTTTTTAATTCGAACCAATACTGTCTGAGATTGGAGATAACTAACAAACAAACTCTTCAGCTTATATTAGTATTGATATGATACGTAATTATTATCAGATTGTAAAGTAAACCTACGTTAAATAACTTTATTGAAGTGGTAGAGCCTTGGTGTATATTGTTAAAGCTGCGAATTCGATAGCCTAGCAAGGTAACACAATTTCACAAAAGCACCGCTTCTATGATCTAGGCGTTGTGTATCTTGTCACGGCAGCGGTCACTCAGGTATCCTGTTTGCTCATTTGCCGGTTCTATTATTTATTTTTTAAATCCTTCGCATAGCAACTGCCGTACAAATGAATCACATCAGTTACAGAAATAAAAACGATAGCAAAGTCGTTACACGTCGATTTTCTGTGACAACGGTAAGTCTACCTCGTACTAACATTAGTCCAAAGGAACTTTATTGTAGCACTATCACTAAAGACGGATGTGTTTATTTATGGACTCACCAGGCTATATATTAGAGTATTGTTCCAAGAAACCGCAAACATTCTGCTTCCACAAAGTGATACAAGAGAGATATTTCCGCCATAAAAATATATATAAATATATACATAAATTACACGATCAGATCTCGAACAGCTACAGTTAACCGAAAACCGAACGGATATGACATCACAATGTTTACATTCCAACAAAGCTTATACAAACATATAAAATTTATGTCACGGGAAAAACACATTATTGGCTTTAATCCAGCTTTCTCGGTCCAAGGTCAAGAATATAAATCTTTGCGGAAAAACATTTATTTCCTGGAATAGTCCCGTAATTCCCACCCTTACAATAGTTACCGTATCAATAAATAAATTCGGTCAAATAGTATCAAAAGATATCGAGACCTGGGCAGTGCTACAGTCTCTTCAGCGGTGCCACATAGACTATCGGTACATCGAAGTGTTGAAGTGTATATACAATAACGCCACCATGTCGGTCCGAGTACAAGATCAGAGTACGATGGCTATTCCACTACAGAGAGGCGTGAGACAGGGAGATGTCATATCTCCGAAACTCTTCACTGCCGCGCTGGAAAATGCCTTCAAGCTCTTGCAGTGGAAAGGATTCGGCATCAACATCAACGGCGAGTATATTACTCACCTTCGATTTGCCGACGATATTGTAGTCTTGGCAGAATCGCTGGAAGACCTTAGCACTATGCTCGAAGACCTTAATCGAGTCTCCTAACAGGTGGGTCTTAAAATGAACATGGATAAAACGAAGATCATGTCGAATATCCATGTTGTGCCCACCCCCATTGGAGTTGGGGGCTCGACTCTCGAAGTTGTAGACGAATATGTCTATTTAGGACAAGTGGTCCGGTTAGGCTAGTCCAACTTCGAAAGAGAGGTCAATCGTCGAATCCAACTCGGTTGGGCAGCGTTCGGGAAACTTCGCGACGTCTTCACGTCCAAAATACCTCAGTGCCTAAAATCGAAAGTCTTCGATAGTTGTGTGTTACCAGTGATGACATACGGCACCGAGACGTGGCCTCTCACTGTGGGCCTCATTAAAAGGCTCAAAGTCACTCAACGAGCCATGGAGCGGGCTATGCTCGGAGTTTCCCTACGAGATCGAATCAGAAATGAGGAGATCCGTAGGAGAACCAAGGTTACCGACATAGCCCATAGGATTGGCAAGTTGAAGTGGCAGTGGGCCGGGCACATAGCTCGTAGAACCGATGGCCGTTGGGGCCGAAAGGTTCTCGAGTGGAGGACACGTACAGGCAAGCGAAATGTCGGACGCCCGCCTACAAGGTGGACGGACGATCTGACTAAGGTCGCAGGAAGTCGCTGGATGCAGGCCGCTTCCAACAGGTCATTGTGGAGATCCTTGGGGGAGGTCTATGTTCAGCAGTGAACTTCCTGTGGCTGATATGATGATGATGATGAGTATCAAAAGCCATGTTGTTCTAGAACGGATACCATCAACAAAATATATGCACCGCAATCTATTTTGCAGTCTCTGTCAATCTTACGTAGACACTATCTTACCGCACGCTTCACTCATGTTTCGTGCGTCTGGTATGCGCGCACAGATTTTGTTAGCGATTTCCGCTTTAGTATAACAGCAAAATTTTAAAGTACAAAAAGTAATACATTGAAGATTAACTACAAATAGCTATAGTTAATATAATACTTACTTAAATTTCGAATAATTTGTTTTTGATTTTAATATAATTTATACCAGTAAATATAGTATAATTTTCGTATTAGACCGTCACAATAGTCGACTTAGGTATGCCGTACCCACCATGCTGTCCCATACAAGTGTGCCACGTTCCATGGCTTACTCTCACATACGAGAAAACTACCACCAGTAAGAAAATACCCATAGGACAATAAAATATCCTGATTTATTTCTGATTTTATTAATCGACCATACAAAATCACTCCGATCAACCCCTTACGTCATAGTGACGTAAGACCAAGTACTACGATGATAAACGACGTGCTATTTGCGATATTACCATAAAATATTCGGTATTCATCAAATGCCTCGACGCTTAATGCCGACAAATGTGCTTGCAAATACGACCTCTGGAACTAATAGCAAAAGAATTAGTATCACATGACGTAATACGTCCACATATGATCTTTTTAGGATAGATCAACCATTGTGAAAGACGAACTTTGCTGTTACATTAATCAGAACTAATGTAGGCCAAGCTTATATTTGAAATAATTTCAATAATACGAATAGTCAGGCGCTTAAATTCTTAAAATAGCTGTAATTTACATCCATATAATGCACGACTCATAATTAGACATAATGCGAGACAAATCTTTATTCCTTACATGATCTACAAATATTGATAACCACGACACAGGACTATTCGCTGTGGTGTTATAACTATTCGTATAAATTTACATACATACATAAACATTCCAGAAAATGGTAGGCAGAGGTACTGCCAGGACACACGTTTCGCCTATCCTATATACGTGTATATGTATATCTACTAGCGGCGCAACCCGGCTTCGGGCAGGTTTTTACGCGTAATAATTGTTAAATTATTTAAATTCAATATTACTGCCGTACTTTACACTTCTAACCCCGTACCTTTGAGTTTCAAATAGTATAGAATGTATTAAAATTCCTTGCACACCCCACGGGAACAATATATTTCTGCGGGATAAAAAGAAGCCTATGTGTTTTATCCAGGGTACTTCTATACCAAATTTCATCACAATTGGTCCAGCGGTTTGAGTGTGAAGAGGTAACAAACATACAGACTTTCGCGTTTATAATATTAGTAACATATGTTTGACTTTAGGGTATAATTATTTATTAAACCCATAAACTAAAGCAATTTTCAAACAGATCCCCACATGTTTCAAAGTTTAATCTGTAAAGTGTTAACGTTAAACTATTACATCAATGTGTTGTTTCCCTGAGGCGCAACAATCTGCACGCACAAACTTTATCCATATTTGTCTAATCCCGGAAGGAATTGCTAATATGCGATAAAGCGGTGCTGGGTTTCATCTCGAATGCAAGTAAATTTGTACTTTAATAACAAGGATTAGAGTACAAATTGAAATGCGGGAAGTGGCAGCAAATTGCACTAATTGGGTTACAACGCTTTGTATCCATCAGTAAATGTTCATTAGCTGCTACGCTATTCTTCATAATTGTCTTGTTTATGAATAAGAACAAATTTAGAAAGATAATTGAAGTTTCTTTATCACAACCGATGTATATTTTATCTAAATTCTTCGTGGCGAAATTTGGAACTACTATTAAAATTTACAAATTATCTATTTAACGCATTGTGTAGATATGTGTTCATATTATAAACAACAGGCATTTATATTCATATTCTAATAGAATAAACATGACCGTTATAATAAAATGTGAAAAGAGAAAAACTGTTCGTAATATTTTGACAACATGACAACATCAATTTGCTTATCCTATGGGCTATGTCTGTAACCTTTGCTCTCCTGCATACCTCCTCATTTCTGATTCGATCTCTTAGGAAAATACGATAATATAATAGGATTAGCTAGTTGAAGTGACAGCGGCCGGGCACATAGAACTGATAGCCGTGGGGGCCGAAAGGTGCTAGGTGGTCTACAAAGTGGTACGGCAAGATCGCTTTCCTTCGTCGATATATATGTTTAAAAGCACGTGAGTACGACAGCATGACCCATATTAAGATCATCGCTCTTCCACCGGGTTACGGAAGCCTTACAACCAATCAATGTAAGGATTTCTCAGAAATACTTAGCAACACTACGCAAGTGTAGTTGTGATTCCAACGCCAACGTTTGCTCCAATCCTGTCTCCAATTTTCCGGAGCTTGCTTGTGTACTTTAGATTAGAATAGTAATTTCGCGTAGTCGAAGTTATATTGGTTCTTGGAAGTGAAGATGCTTTCACCTATATTATTATTGGTACTGCAAAGGTGGGTTTAGTTAAGTTAACCTATATAACGAATATAATTAAATAAATGCAAGAGACTGTCTGCCGCCAAATAGTGTGTAAGTACTGTTTTGTTTCGGTTACCAAACAAACCAAACAACCAAAACCAAAAAACCAAACAACACCATCAATTACAAAGCAATGCTTGTCATTTCACAGCGCTCACCATCCTGAGATAAAAGATGTTAAGTTTCAATATGCACTGGACATATTGAGCTACTCTGGCCACAATGTCTTTCAGCCGGAACACACCGCATTTACACTGTTGTTTGGCGGGATAAAGAGACATTGCGGTGGTACCCACTCGGCCGCTCGCATATGAGAGACCACCACCAGTAATTAATTTGTCGGCTTTCTTACGAGATAAGAATTCGCACAGTAATATAATTAAACACCAGTAACATTAAAAGACAAATGTGTGAAAAATATTTATGTAACATGGTTCCTCTACTGGCGAACCCTGATACCGCAGCGTTGCGGTCTAAAAGGCCAGAGACACTATTTCGCCACACAAGTTTAGATGCATGTCAAATATCGAATTATATCACAATCGAGTTTTTATTTTTAAAATATGGGAATATTGATTTGGAGATCCTTGAGGGAGGGCTAGTGTTCAGCTGTGGACTTCCTGTGGCTGAGATGATGATGACAATGGGAATATTTGAGAAGTATGTGTATACTCGTTTATTTTAACATTGGGTGTATATGATTCATCATCATCATCATCATATCAGCCACAGGAAGTCCACTGCTGAACATAGGCCTCCCCCAATGATCTCCACAATGACCTGTTGGAAGCGGCCTGCATCCAGCGACAGTGATGACATACGGCACCGAGACGTGGCCTCTCACTGTGGGCCTCATTAAAAGGCTCAAAGTCATCTCAACGAGCCATGGAGCGGGCTATGCTCGGTGTTTCCCTACGAGATCGAATCAGAAATGAGGAGATCCGTAGGAGAACCAAGGTATATGATTGCCATACTAAAAATAAAACGATTTATTTTAAAGTAAAATTCTACCAGTAGTAATTAACCTATGTCCCTTAGATGCTTTAATTAAAATTTTGTATCAGCCTAAATGCATCCCACTGCAGGGCACGGGCCTACTCTACAAACGAGAATACCATTGAGTAGAGTAAGATTGGTTAGGCTATATAGTCTACCACGCCGCGCTGGCCTAATGCGGGTTGGTGAACTTTTACGTAATATAGAAATTCATAAAAACTCCATGGTCTGCAGGTTTCCTCACGATGTCTCCCTTCACCATTTTACTTTTAGTTAAATATTGACATTAGTTTTATACAACCGCATTTTCCATTACTAGTCCAACGTAAAAATTGTATAATAAAAATCATAATAAAGTATCCAGTTATTTATTTTCCCATGTCTAAGATCTCAATGTTGTATGTTTTAAAAGAACACAGAATACATCATGTACTGTCATTTTTCTTCTCTCGCCACTCTATATAATGGGCAATACATCCATTTTGATTGAATAACTGTTGAGCAAATCATGTCAATTTTTAATATATTCGATGAAAATCTATCTGAGTATAATATATGGCGAATTTGTTTGTTTGTTTGAACCCGTTTACATCACGATCTACTGGTTGAAATAGAAAATATATTTTATCTTTGAATAGCCCATTTATCGAGACTGGCTATAGGGTACTTTTTATTCCAATAAAATATTCAGCGGGACTTTTATCCTAGAAAAACTACATCAAGCGGGCGAATCCGTGAGCAACACTTGTAAAAATGTACACAGAAATATAAGCAATACTTGTAGGACTGTACAAAGAAATATGGGTTCAAGAGTATCGAAATCAAATACGCGACGTATCGAAAGGATTTTACTGCACGTATCGTGTTTTATTTAACCTCTTTCCGTACGATATTCGAGCTGTCAAATACATTACTGCGAGATCGGGTTAAGTATTTCCATGAGGAATTCTTTGGAGGAATAATAAAATGTGGTAAAAAGAGAAAAATCCGCTACCAAATATTTTTATTTCATTTGAGCTATTTGAGAAGCTCCATCAGGGTCAAATAATTTATTGTTGTATTGCATTACCCGACATTTGCATGTACAACACTTAACTAATTTTCAAATCAATGTATTATTTGTAAATTTAAATACTTAGGTAGATTAAATTAGGTGTACCTACAGCACAATTCATAAAACGATATTTTTATTTTAACTATGTGATTAATTAATGTATTACAGTAATATGTTTTTCATCAGCCACAGGACATCTGTTATTGAACATACCTCCAAGGATTTTCACAGCGACAACAATTTTCATTTTTATTTAGTAAACCGACCTTGAGTGGCCTTACCGTCGAATTTAATTTAAAACTTTTTTGCTGTCCAACCAGCTGACGCAATTACATTTAATGTTCATATCCCCACCCTGTATAAGGACCACACATTTTTCTCTTCATTTGTCGTCTTCATTACTAGTGGTTCAGACGGCACATTATGTCCATTATCAAACTCGTTAACCCGTCAGTCTTGATTACCGCGCGGCAATGCACTTGTAGGTACTTATGTCGGAGCATCTACTCAAAAATCTAGCTGCTTTTATCAGGACAAAGCTACAATGCTCTAAATGGTAAAGTGTAGTATTCCAAAATACTGGTGGTAGGTCTCCCATCTGTGAAACGCCACCTACGTAGGTACCACCTATGTCAATTTCTCCCTCCAAACAGGAGTGTAAATGCACTGTTGTGTTTCAGATTGAAGGATATTGTAGCCAGAGTAACTATTGGACATATTGAACCTTAATATCCTATGTCTCATGATGAACGCAGTGGATTGTCAAGCATTGCTTTGTAATTAAAGGTGTTTTTTGGTTTTGCAACTGTTTATGAATTTTCTACATTAGGTACGATGGCCGCTCTATTTATAAATGCTGATAGATTGGTCAAATCAAGATCAGTTTAATAAAAGGAGATATAAGTTTACATTGCAGACAAACTGCTGATTATTCAATTAAAAATACTATTTGAGCCAGAAAAAAAAACTACACGCGAAATGGTCAGACGACCTGTTAAAAGTCACGGGGCGCCTGATACAGGCTGCCTTCTGTGAAAATCATTGGAGGAGGCCTACGTTCAGCAGTGGACTTCCTTTAGCTGATGGATGGATGGATACGCGAACATTGTGAAATAAATGGGCATATCGAAGAAAAGTAGATGGAACTCTCAATCAAGGTATCGCAAGAATTCCAATCAAAGCTCTAAGATAGCCGTAAATCTATTTCCATAACAAAGATAAATTGTAGCGAATACCTGTTCGAACGGAACCCGTAGATTAAAAATAGCTCTCAATAGAAAGTATTTCACGGAAGCGGCCCTTTGTGTTTTTATAAAACTCTGTGAATAAGACAGTTCTACGACATAACGAGAAACTTCCGCACAAATTACATCACACGACTATCGCCTCTATCCCTCAAACTTAAGATCTACAATAATTAATACACATTGAAAAATTGAAAGTTTGTTACTACGAAATAAATTGGATGTGAACTTAAGGGATTTTAGACCTTACGACCTTGGTTGAAAGGTGGATGAAACAGTAAATGTAAGTTTGGAATATTGAATAGGAGCGTGGCAATAGACTGGACATATTGAAAGACGATTCAATGTCGATTAGAGCGGTCGGAAGGGCTCGTGATATATTAGCTTTAGGAATTGACTCTTGAGAAAACACGAGCGTATTGTTGATGGACAATAGTCTAGTTGTTTGATCTGTCATCAAACTATTGTTGGTGTATTGTTGGACTAGATTATGACAGACTATTATGTCAGCAATTATTTGTTAATTATTTTTATTTTATTTTATTTTATTTATTAAGGAAAACTTACAACTAGCATTATACATTATCAACATAAACAGTAAACAAAGAAAAGGTCAATTACAAGTTTTCACTGATATGAACTGTATGTAAAGAAAAAGAAAAAATAAATTAAAAAAAAAGAAGGATGTAAACTATAACTAACTTAATAATACATAATATTTACCAAGTACAGATATTACTTGTTAGGTACGTGCGCCAAAGTAAATATTACACATTGTTTTCTTAAATTTCTTGGTATTGGTATTAAATAGATCTATATCAACATCCCAATAGATAGCATTGAGTGATCGACAGGCTCGTAAAAGGTAACTATTTTGTCGGTATACAGAATTAGCAAATGGAATATGTAAGGGATTTGGTTTCCTGAGCGAGGCAGTATGAGTGCGCAACCCTATCATACCCAGTAATTCTGGACAGTCAACTTTACCATTAAACACATTTAAAAGATACGATAAATCAGCTACTCTTCTACGTTCATGTAATGGTAGAATATGAAAGGTTCTACATCTACTGAAATAATTGCTGTTATATTTTCCGGAACGATATTGCAAATATCTTAAGAATTTTTTCTGTATTTTTTCAATGCCGTCAATATACACATTATATTTAGGGTTCCATACTTGCGAGGCATATTCCAGGTCAATTAAAGTATAACTTTTTAATAGAGGCTGTATGGTGGATGTCCAGATAAAAGCGGCAGTAATTAATGGCTCATCATCATTTCACGAAAGCAAGAGGAAGGCCGCGATCAGAGAAGAGTGGCGATGTGATGTGAAGCTCCGTCACCTCAAGTGAAGACCACGACAACTCTATCAAGAGTGATATCGATAAAGAACAAGATAATAGCCACTATTTATTCGCCAGGAGGCAGAAGCATGCATCGAGCCACGTGTGTAAAGCACTCTATTGTCATCGTTCCCTCACTGCTGAAGATCGCTGCTGATGTTCCTCGATTGTGTTCGATCCTGAGTGGCTTGGACCGCGAGCCATATTGCGAAGAGTTTTAGCGACATTACAAGATCCTTAACATCAAGGAAGAGATGAGAGCCCATAGTCTCATAATCG
This sequence comes from Hyles vespertilio, assembly GCA_009982885.2. Lineage (NCBI taxonomy): Eukaryota > Metazoa > Arthropoda > Insecta > Lepidoptera > Sphingidae > Hyles > Hyles vespertilio. Next base: position 5,377,110 of record CM042807.1, read on the forward strand.
AGAACTCAATATGAAAGAAAAGAAACAATGATAAATAAAAAGAAAATTACACGGTAATATGATCTTTGAAGTAATTTAAACTAATATTAAAAAGAGGAAACATTTATTGTTTGTTTGCAAGTAAAAGACCGATTTCTCTGTATCTCTGTATCAGCCCATATAGGTCCCACTGCAGGGCACGGGCCTACTCTATAATCGTCAGTACGATTGAGAGTGGTTAGGCCATATAGTCCACCACGCTATACTTACATACCATAGAAATTTATATAAATCGCTATTGTATGCAGGTTTCCTCACAATGTTTTCCTTCACCGTTTTAGTCCGTGGTGATTGACTATCAATACACACATGACTCCGAAAAGTCAGAGATGTGCCCTGGGATTCGAACCCGCGACCACCGTGAACATGTTGGCAGTCGCGTCTAGTCCGTTTACCAACAGGCCACCACGCACGCACAAGACCGATTTGAAAACCTTTTATCATTAGAATCCTGCTTTGCCCCTGATGAACATAAGCGATAGAATATTTTCAAACAAAGTGTATCTGTATCCGGGTCGGGCCGCTAGTTATAAATATGAATACCGAGTAATATCCTAATTCTTCAATTGTAAAAGAAATACGTGTTCATAGTGTGATACAGCACAGAAAAAATGATGCAAGTACCTCTTTCAGGTCAATGTCCTTATTTAAAACGTCTGGTGGTGGACCGGCGAATATTCCGCGATACGGTTACTGGCAAGCGGCCAGTTGGACAACTAATAAGCAGAAACTTTACCCAATACGCGACTTGTACCGACTTTACAAGACCCACGGTAGAAACTACGAGCACGTATCTCGCAACTTGGCAACGCGATTTAATTATAAAGAAAATGTACGCAAAAGGATTTACAAATTATTGTAAAATCAACATAGATACATAAACTCACGCCTTCCTTCCTGAGGTAGGCAGAGGTGCTACCAGGACACCCACTTTTCGCCTTATCAACTCCGCCACACGATATGAAAGAAGGCGAGCCTATCGGCATATCGTGCACAAGTTTTTGACTTTAGGCTGACAATGAATATCAAAATCCAATATCCCTTTGCCCGATAGGGAATTCAAAACTGAGACCTTTGATGTGACTTAGATTTTATCAAACTTGTGAATAATAATGCAATATTAGATATTTTAACCCCATTCCTCGAAAATGAACATTTCACACACAAAAGAAAAAGAGAAAGAAAGAAAGAAAGAAAAGAAAGAAATATTTATTTATTGCTAGCACAATAACAAAATAAAATTACAAAAAATAAAAAACAAAAGAATACAAAACAAAAAACGAATTACACTAAGAACAGAATTATAAATATAAAATTAATTATTCTGAAATTATAAATATTGCGCCAGCAATGGAACCTCCCATTCAGCTTTCTGCTGCAGTACTGCATATGCAATACTACAACGCTGATTTTCAATGGGAGGCCCAAGAGACGTGCGGACGATCAGTCGGAGTTACTTATTTAATATACAGAAATTTTAATAGTAAAAAATACAATAAACAAATAACATGACAATTCAAAATAAACCTAAAACAAGCAAAAAATATTTAAAAAGAAACAAAGAACTATTCTATTACATCACAACTTCGTTGTATGTGTGTGTGTGCGTGGGTATGTGGTTGTATACCTATGTAAGTATGGCTCGCCATATCGAGCAAAACAGGAAAATAAAAATAAAAATATACAAGAGAAAATAAAAATATATAAGAGAAGAAGAAGAATAAAAATATATAAGAGAGTGAAAACTAAAACTAAACTGGTGGTAGGTCTCTGATATGTGAGAGGCTGTCTGGGTGGGTACCACCGCAATGTCTATTTCTCCCGTCAAACAGCAGTTTAAATGCACTGTTGTGTTTCGGATTGAAGGATATTGTAGCCAGAGTAACTACTGGACATATTGAGGCTTAACATCTTGTCTCAGGATGGCGAGCGCAGTGGAATGCCAAGCATTGCTTTGTAATTCAAGGTGTTGTTTGGTTTTGCTACTGTTCATGAGTGGTCGCATCGCTTACCATCAGGCGAACGGCATGCTCGTCTCGCCATTCAAAGCAATAAAAAAAAAAGCTATTTCAACCTAGCCATCAAATGGAAACGATACTTCTAACTCAAACAAACAAAAGTAAAAAAAAAACTTTCAGCTGCAATCCTTGTCATTGTAAATAGATGCGCTAAAGAAAACATTTTGGGGAAACCAGAAATACCACACGATGTGATTAGGTCAAAGAAAATAGTTACCAAAATAAGTCGCGCTTGGATACTTCACACCTTGTTTATAGGGTTGTCCATACTTAAATTCGATTTATTTAAAGGTAAAGTATCGAATTACAATAAATCACACTTAAATCGAGTCTTGTGCCGTGGGTATCAGAAACTACGAGAGACTTTTTGATCTCACCACCCAGACTCGAAAGACATATCTCTGGATGACACAAATATTTGTTTCAGTGCGGCCCCTAGTTGCGCAGCCGGCGTCTAACCAACTGTACAGAGGAGACTGCCAAATTATAAAGTTATATGCATACATTTTACCAAACATAAATAATCCCACCAAAGATAGCATAAAGGAGTAAGCCCTAGCCTGGCCAGGAGTGAATACTTGTGTCCAGCAGTGGAACGTAAAGAATAAGAACCTACCGGAAAGGCAGTTTGAAAGTGATAATTACAGGATCTGATCATCTAAGGATAAACGAATAGGTAAGATATTAAAGAACTTGGCCTCCAGGATTTGAGAGTTTATTATGATGAGAAAAAGTCTATTGCAGGATGTCTCATAATGAGAACTGTTGAAATTAAATATTTGTCAGTACAGCTTTATCGTCGCAATCTATTGTATTTATAAATAAAAAACTTTATTATTACACCACACAACGTGAAATAAAAAGATGAAACAAATGTGCATTTGGTAAAACCACAGAACAGATGAATATGGTTAGAAGGGAAATTATACAAGCGTTTAACGCGTCGCAAGGTGGTGCATAAAAAGCATCACTGCCGCGGTACGGATGATTTGTCAAATCAGTCGTTGTCGAAATGCCTTGGAGCGTGGTGCTCCTGCGGAATAAAGTAAAAATGCAGATTTGTGCTATTTTATCTTGCAGTTATAGAGGAAGGATTTTATACCACTATTAAACCAGATTTTATTGATTTTCACCTTTATTTCCAAAAATTGCGGTTTATTATTACGACATTTTGAAGAATTCGATAATATGATAGACGACAAATCAAAAATATACATTGCTGATTACGCGTACTCGTACATACAATGCACGCGAATGCCAAGTTCCTACGCAATGCATATGTCTCATTTTTGTTATGTCAACTTTGAAATTTGTCACATGTCACGCAGTGTTGTAGTCATGTACATAGTAACTATATCGATGTAGTTATAGATTTTGGTAAACTCGTAAATCAGTTTTCATAGGCATTAAACAAAATCAAATCCTTTAGTAATTTTGAATGGTAGTACTCGTAACGTTTGATAACGTTGAAGACCTATCCTTAAGTTCTAATATCATAACTCCGTCAACTTGAGAACAACATACATTTGTGTCTGAATATACTTTATAACATTAATTCATTCGTTTGTAGGTTTCCGAGAGTGAGTCGATAAAGGCAACAGGTAGAGACAACTGGATTCCTACAAAATCCAGAACGATTTGTTCTAAGTATTCATTTTCGTTAAACAGAAGACGATAAAAATCTGTATCATACAAACCAAAAATAATTACGGGCAACTCTTATGGAAAAACTGTATCATGGGGGTGACAGAATGAATTATTGTATGAAAAATCAAAACCACTGAAGCTATAGCTGCTAGCTGAAGCTATAGACGTAAAGAAATCATAATTTTATTGTAATAATAGCATATATGTGCTTTTCCAAAAATAAAAATGTTAATATCTCATACACAGCTGAAAATCTTGCAAATCCTGTACATATATATAGATTAGTAAAATAGTATACAAATTAATTAAATTAACTTTTACTATTAGATATTGTAGTCTCATTTACTCCGTCTATCAACATAATACTAATTAAATAACTTTTTCGGGAAAAAGCATTAAGCATATCGATAAAATAAATTCCGGTCTTATAACAAAAACATATTTCCATAAATTTATCGATACTTTAAATCGACTATTGCAAGCTGTCTATATTGGATTTGTAGAGGTTTTGTGTTTCGAAAACGACGACACTGGTTTTCATACAATTTGACGACTATTGCCTTTCTAACCATATTCAACTGTTCTGTGGGTAAAACAATTGGCGGCCTTATCGCTAAAAGTGACAGTTCCAGACAAACAAATAACATTCCCAAGCGTCGAGTTGCTAAGAGATTTTCTATCACTGCTTCGTCTCCCAAGCTGTTACACAATCCGAGGCAATAGTGCTATCCACGACGTGCGATTCACAACTTCGTGTAATATCTATGGAAATAAATATGTTGATATGTTATCATTTTTTGGTGTTTAATGGTCATATCATTTATACTTACAAAAACCAACATATAAGTAACTATTTTCGATAGTTTATTAAAGCGTAGTAGAACAAGAGTTAAAAAAATTCGCATTAAGAATCACAAAAAAATTCTTATTACCTGTATTCACTATTAGATGCGTTGGGTTAACACCGCAGTACAAGGATGGAAGTGGTGAGAATTTAAGCTCCTATATTGTATACGAGTTTTCGTTCTTACCCCTTAGGTCCTACTACTATTACGGTGTTACCGAAACGCACCTTACAATTTAAAAAATATATATTCGTCATTATAAAAATATGTAAACCCTAGTCCCTACTCTATAAGCTTTAAGCATTTCTCCAATCTCTTTAGTTAATCAAACGTAAAAGGCAACATGGGCCCAAAGAGCCCAACAATAATTCAATAATTGCCCCTTATTTGGACTTATGACAACACACATATACGGCAGAACTAAATTATATCCAAACATAAGCACTCCGAGACCATATTCGGCTTCTGTGGGAAAGATCGTACGGTATTGAATTATAAGTTGCATTTTGTGTGCAGGTGCGGTTGCGATATCGAATTACTGGATTGCGTAAGAGAGGTTATTATTAGATATTACGACTATTATATTATTATAAAGGTTCTGTTATGTGGTTGGTAATTATCGATTGATGAATTTGATTACAGTATATTTTTTTTTACTGCAATGAACGGCGAGACTTGCATGCCGTTCGCCTGATAGTAAGCGATACGACTGTTCATAAACGGAAGAAAATTATACAACACCTTGAATTACAAAACATTGCTTGACATTCCACTGCGATCGCCATCCTGAGACATAAGTTATTAAGTCTCAATATGCCCAGTTGTTACTCTGGATACAATATCCTTCAAACCGAAACACAATAGTGCATTAACACTGCTGTTTGACGCGAGAAATAGGCATTGTTAATTACAAAACCTATGATTAAAACTTATTACAAAATTTAAAATCATTGTGACTATTACTGATGTTATGTTATTATCAAATAAAATAATAATATAAAGATAAGAGCGGCCTCTTCCCTATAGCTGAAGAGAGAGAGAACAATTAGCTGATAGAAGAAAGTCATGAACTTAATAAAGAGTAATCTTATGAATAAAAAATAAAGAAAATACTACAAAACGAAACCCGTAAAAATCCCTTTTCAAGACAGGTATTTTATATATTTTGTACCAAAAAATCTTACAATCACTTTACTGTTGGTATAAACAACAATTATATCTAAGCATTTAGTTAATGGGCGCCACAATGATTAGAACCCATAAACAGAGAGTCGTGACAGCGGTCACCACAAACTCCTACTTGACAGTTGATACAAAGAACGACCGCAGCGTTTAGTTTTATAGCGAGATAAAAGATTACTTAGACGTCTCACGGTTTTAAGAAATGTTATTGATAATTAAACAGATAATAAATGTTTTAGTCTTCATTTGGAAAGTGATTTAAGGAGTAAGCATTGTATCACACAGCATCATGAGTAAATATAATTATATTCCGCCACAAAAAGGCTAAAGTAAGGCTCAGTTGCACGAACTAACTTTACCAATACCTTTGACCTTGAAACTGTCAATCCCATACATTCGCAAGGTCAAATACGTCTCAAATGTATGGCGATGACATTTTCAAAGGCAAAGGTATTGGCAAAGTTAGTTTGTGCAACTCAGCCTAAGTAACCTGTTAAAACGCGTTGCACCCAGAACACAGATCACTCCCAATAGATACCTAATGCAAGGCAGCGGTTGCGCCCAACACATATAAGTTATCAGATAGATATAAACCGATGCCAAATGTCGCGTCATCAGTGTCGTCCAAGTAGTGGACCCGCACATGTCGTCGCACGTTAGCGAAAATCACATTTTGGAAACATAATATTACAGGTAATAATGATTTGTTCAATAAAATGGTGTGCAAAAAAACTCAAAAAAATAAAGTATCTAAGAAAACGCAATAAGTTTTCATCGATAACTAATATTCTTTAAATTAATTTGGTCCCGAGCGAGCTCAATTTATACTGGTTAATGTATCAATGTCAAACAGTCAAGTTCGGATGGAGAATCAGCCGTCTCTTTTTCGCATAGCAATAACCGTAATAAGCCATCTCTTTTGGCGAAATCACGCGTTCTTCTAGTGTTTGACGCATGTTTGTAATATAATTCCCAGAAATATCGATATTGTAAAACAATAATGTAAATTAATTGTATTAAATGACAATGTCACAAAATATATATTGATTTAAATAAATATTGCAAATTACCATAATTACGTTATTTTATGTAATTTGAAATAGTTAAATTTGTTAACAAGGTACTTTTACAATATTTTTTATTTATTTTTATCCTTGGCGTAATTAAATTTCCTTTTTTCCCTCTAGTTGTATACGTTTCCAAATATAATGGGAGGGTATTTATCATAAGTTTTAGTATACTAAGTTTATTGAGAATCAGTAGCACAAGCTATTGCACTAATTTTAACATACGTTGTATATATCGTCTCAAAAACATTCATAGTTCGTCAAGTGGGTTTCATCGTCACTTGTCGATATTACATATACTACAGCCGCCGTCAGAACTCAAGAAACGGAATAAGTTATTGAAGCCCTTTAGGGCGTGAGGTTTAGTTATTTACTATTTCATATTTTTATCTGATCTTTTATATCAACTCTTAATTTGGGTATTTCGCCATTATGGTATACAAAAACACACGGTGAATAATAGAAATAAAACCGTTACATACTAAAGTATAAATCTTAATCCTATTTTATTCGTAGTTAGCGGTTGCCGGTTGGTATAATTTATCAGATCAGGCCGGTGAAAAAATAATATCAAACATTTAACAAGTTGGTAATTAAGTTATAGAAGCGATCTTAACACATGAACTTACTGGCAAATCGAACTATCGATACATGTTTTTATTTATCGACTTATGCCTCATCTCTCCAGTGCAGTCCACGTGACCGCGCTGCAACCCGCCCACCCCCCGCGCAGTTCCCTTCGTTGGCGTTTTCGGTTCAAAACAACTATCGTAATGCGGTATCTATTGGAAGTGATCTGTGACCCAGAACCTCACTGGCCTAACGATATTATGACATATGTCTACATTCTTCTCTTTCTTCTGGTCTACTTCACATAGACGTTTGATATAATTAAAGGATATCAGAGACATAAGTAACTAAAAAAACACTAATAATCAAAACGAAATATTCGTACAATTCACGAAAATATTTAAACTAATGTAAATAATCTCATAAACCCAATGTATTCAATTTCATTACTCATAAAATCTGACACCCCTAAACAAAATCATTCAACAAAATTGAAAACCGACCAAATAACAATTACAGTTAACGGTGACCTCCGAATATAAATTCACAATTGACTGTAATTATGTTGTTATGTAACTAGATTAATTGTTTGGAATTCGACTCTCTTTGTAGACATAATAGGCACAATAAACTCTATTTTCTATGCAATAAAATTCAATTCAATTTGTATAAAATACGTTGAAACAGGGTTGTCACAGAAAACGCGTTGAATGTAACAAGAGCTTCATAGTTGAAATTAATTAAGAGTAACAAAAGTGATTTACGACAATCAAATTACATTGAGTCGTAAAGCGGGGGAATTCGGATTGACAGTTGCATTAAGTGTGTAGGCTTTCCAAATATGTTGGAATTTTTGAACCAGTACGACAAAATAAATACGATTAATAAGTATAGTACAGTGCCATCAAAGAAAATCTGCGCACGAATGAAGATCATCTGTCGCTGATTGACAAAATCATGCTGGCCAATTTAAAACAAAATAAGGTGGTATTAAATAGCAATTATCTATGAAATATACATGATGAGACTGTATCCCATCACAGGATGGCGAGCGTAATAGAATGCCAAGTATTGCTTTGTTGTTCATGGTGTTGTTTGGTTCTGCTACTGTCCACGACCGGTTACCCTCAGCCGAATGGCATGCTCTAGTCGCCATTGGCAAAAAAAAAACAGAAAATTTAAATCATTAGTCCCAATGGACCACACACGTTGTAGAGTTCCGAATAAAAGATACGACAGATAAACAATATCGAAAGATTATTACTAATAATGAGATATTTAATTTAAATCAATAAGAATATCGAGAAAGAACAGATAAATGTACTTTAATTAGCTAGATTATCTCTTAAATATTTATGAATTAATTTATTGTATTGAGAGAAAGCAATAGAGGCGCATGATTATCGTTTGTTTGTTACAACACCGCCTTAGTACCGAATGATAATTATAATCAATAATTAATACAATTGACCCGACATAATGAAGTAACACAAATTAGGATTAGCGCTTTGTCCATGGGCACAGGGACTGATATTATCCATAATTTGATGTTAATGTTAAACACCAATTCATGTTGAAATAAGAAAGAGACCTAAAGAAACCATTAACCAATTCATGTTTTTTTATGCTATATAAGATAAAATACAATCAAATGAAAATCAATTCAAACACAGTGCCATAACAATAACTTTTGCTTAGAGTGATATATTATGATGCGTAAAGCGCACTACAAACCAAAGCAATGTAATCCTGTCGCCGACATGAGCCCGCACGTGTGGCCCGCCGACATGATTTTTGTACAGCGAAAGCATTCTGTTAGTCGTAATATCGTCAACGTCATAATAATGTTCTTCATTTTGCATTCATTTTGTCGAGCCGCTGCCATGACGCCGTCAAAGTTTTCCAACTTGCAATGAGTGAAGCCAGCCTGTGACGCCAAGAAAAGTTTACCAACATAGGCGGGTCGGCGCCTTTGGTTTGTTGTATGCTTTATGTCATCAACGAAATCCTGTTGGTCCTTATAAGGAGCGTAATTGAAAATAGTAAATATCATACCATACCATAAGATAGACCGAAGCTTAACTATGAAATGGTCCTGGAATTTTCAAAAGCCATGAGCGATTATAACCAACTACTATCAGAGGGAACTACCTAAATTTCCTACAGAGGTTAAAAAATATATTATAAATTACAATCATTGGTCTGTGAATAAGCACTATGAACCACAAACGAAGATTTTTTCAAAAAGACGAACACAGATAACTCTTTATTTATTTGTTTGTTTTGTCGCTTCAGTGATCTAAAGTGAGCATGAACATAAATATAATCCGTGGGGCGTGAAGTCCCAGATACGAGTCCTTGGCAGGTTAATCCGATACATGTAGATTAATTTGAAAAACTATTTTTAAGCGGGCGTGAATTATTTATTTTATTTGTAATGAACTGATATGAGCTTCTTATTTCAGGTTTATTACTGTTATTTATAAATGATATATTGTCATAACTTATCTTTCACATATTATATCTAGGGAATTAAACCATTACGTATTTTTGCACCATATGTAGACAACAATGGACCTACATATTTTCTCAATATAGACAATTTAAAATAAATATAACATAAATATGACTTGGAAATGATATTTTAATACAATTACAAAAATAACTATATGGCCTAAACCCTCTCAATCGTACTCACGATTGTAGAGCAGGCTCGTTCCCTGCAGTGGGACGTATATGGACTGATACAGTACAGAACAAGAACGAAATCATATCTCTAAAACAAAATATAATAAATTCCAAAATGTAATTGGCGAATTTTTATTACGGCTCATGCCATCCATTTAAATAATGCGCACGAAAACCGTCGTAAAAGTCACTATACGTACATAAAAACTATAAAAATACATCATTGAGTGATATTCGACGGTAAAACGGTAAATTTACGAGCTCAAAGAATATTTGAGCGATCTGCCTATGTCGATCTACCTTTTAAATATATTAAACTGGTATATAGGTATATTCCTATGTAGGCCTAATCTTTGAATATTATAAATGCATTGGTTAGTTATATTAATAACAGGTAGTATAATATGAATAGGTTTGAAGAACATTCTAACCGAAGTAACTACTGGACATATTGAGAGTTGATACGCAACATCGTATGTCTCAGAATGGTGAGCGCAATGGTATGCCAAGCAAGCATTGCATGGTGTCTTATGGTCAGGCGAATGTTATGCTCGTGTTTCGCTTCGCCATTCAATGCAGTAAAAATGTGAACCACAGGTAGTTATATCAAGCCTTGGTGTTTATAAGACTGAAAAATATTTCGTAGCTTCTGATACCCACGACACAAGACTCGATCTTAGTGTGGGGTAAGAACTATGTATGTGACAGTTGGGTGTATTTTTTAAATTTAATTCATAAACACTTCACAATATAAAAATCGCTTAACTAAATATAATACCGTTAAAATTAATCAATCGTTTACACATACCACTACAGTTTATAGAAAAACCATAAACCTTACTGCAAGCAATTAAAGCTATAAAAACTATTAGTGAAGATAGCTTTTAATTTCCAACCGCAAGTCGCTAAGATAAATGTTTTACTATTCAGTGTAAAGTTAAGTAATTAAACTACTACGAAGAAAAATAAAAGTTATTTTATTTAGAAAACAAATAGTATCTTATATCTACTCGTACAACACAATTAACTAATCTTAGAACCATATACAAGTTTTCGTATTTATGTTCTAAAAAAAAGCTTGTTACTTTGCAATTTTAACTTTTAAAATAAGCCTCATTATTTAAGATATTATGATACTTCAGAAAACACTAAGCAGTCAAAGAATCCATTTAAATCAGTGCAATGGTCAACCAGAACAAATTACGTATTCGTGATTTCCGCAAATCCTTAGTTTTCCCGAGGCGTGCATAATATAAAAGGCGTTCTTAAGAAAGGAACCGACCGCGTCCTAACCACATTAGCCTATCGACACGGATGTACACTTCCCATTGACCTATCGACATGGATGGAAATATGGATACACTTCCGCACAGAGGCCGGACTACCGCACTTGACCTATTTGCCTAATAGTGCTCGTAAATACAGCAATCAATTTAATGTCTACTCAATTTAAGCTAACTTTTATTGGAGTTTAATGACCTTTATAAGCGATAGACAATTGTTTATTTTTGTATAAACGTTTATGGATGTTTTTATTTATCTTATAATGATTATTAATTGATCATATCTTAGTGTATCTCATAATATATACTACAATATCCACCCACAAGATGGTCCGACGACCTGGTAAAGGTCGCGGGACGTCGCTGGATGCAGGCTGCCTCCAACAGGTCTCTGTGGAAATCATTGGGGGAGGCCTATGTTCAGCAGTGGACTTCCTTTGGCTGATGGATGGATGATGGATGGATACTACAATATTAATATTTAGACTATCTACTATCTACAATATTAGTTTAGGTCTGTGTCCTCGAAGTGGTAAGCTAATTTGGTATTAGTGGACCCAAATGTCATCCAGCTTCTTTTGATTTCAAGATGCGATAGGTAGATATCGCCACAACTAGATTTAGACTATTTTAGACCCCTTTAGACCCAGCCAGCATATGGACGCAAACTGGAGTGCACGACCTCGGATTCGAACCCAGGGCGCCGCAAGTAAAAATACCACTAGACCATCGTTATACGAAAAATTGAAATAATATTTTGTGTGTGAATTTTCACTACGATATATACCTTTAAGGGTTAATCGATATTACCGCTCGACATCAAATACCTATATTACGGTTTTAAATGCCTTGTAAAACGCAAAGGAACTAGATAACGTAACCAGATAGAATAATGGATTTCAAGGCTCAGTAAAACACTTTAATGCTACAATTAGATTTGATGCGGAAAATATAAAGACTACACTAAAAACCTTTACATAATATATTTAAAAACTTTCTTCTCATACTCTATTCCCACATAAAAGAAAATTCGACATTACTTTTTTCATCGTAAATTTGGATTATGTAAGTTTATTTTTACGACTTCCTACTTACTTAATCCAAACATTGCGTTCCAATAAAGATTTTTTTTAATTTTGCCTAGCAACAATTTAAATGCACTGTGGTGTTCTGGTTTGAAGGATATTGTCATCACTCACCAGGCTAACTAGACATATTGAGATTCAACATCTTATGTCTCAGGATAGCGAGCGTAGTGGAATGCAAAACATTGCTTGTAATTCATGGTGTTATTTGGTTTTGCTACTGTCCATGAGCAGTCTTCTCACTTACCTCAAGTTACTCAGGTTGTTCATATGTATAAAAAACATAAGCAGTAAATGTACGATAAAAATTGTCCTGTGTTGCTTTTTACTAACATGTATTTTCAAAAATTACGAATTGTAACGATAGAAAATCTTTCTACTACTGTATTTAGAAACAGAAGTAATGAAATGCAACAGGAGTGGGTCACTTGCTTTTTAAATTGACTTATTTAAAATAAACATTTAAATTTAAATAGGACTGTATACATTAAAATCCATTCATAAATTAATTATAAAATTCGAAATGGAATGGCAGATGAATAAAACTTATCAAGTAAACCTTTCTGAGAATTCATTACTTTCCCTTTCAAATAAAGTTTTTTCTCGTACTTTCGACAGGATAATTAAGTACGCTTTAGTTTATTCAGAACGGAATGCTAAGTAATTTCTTTTTCTTCGCGTATTATTTGCGGAGTGAAAGATTTTCTTTTGCAAAAACATTTTTTATAAAATGTAGCGATTCCACAGTGGCTGCAATTCGAACGTGATTCGGTTTTTTAGTTGTAAGTTTATTTCAGATTTTAGATGAAGATTTTATATTTTTGTATAATATTATTCTATTACGACGCCATTCAGAACATGGCGGACTAGTACGAGTACGTATTTGATATCGACAGTATAAAAGTAACCATAGATTTATTCAATTTAAGTTAATGATTATTCATAACAATATTAGATTTTTGCAATTATTCCATATACAAACATTAAATTTGCCGATACTCACCTTTCTCCGTACGCACAATATTCTTTGAAACGGCAGATTGTAGGAACTAATTCAACAAACCATCCGATTTCAAATCCAAATGGTCATTGCTAGTTCTGACTGAAGAAAAAACCTTCGTATCGAATAAATACAAGAAGTTGTGCTCAAGTGGCTAATAAAAGCCTTTAGTATTACATCTTATTTAAAACCCAAATATATCAAATTTCGTATCGTAGATTTCATACATACACTTACAACCGAAGTATAACAGAATGTGAAGGTACACTTTACATTCAGAAGCACCGCCTATAATTAAATGGAAACACACGGAACCGTATCACTACCAAAACGCTGCGTTTCATCGATAGATATCGAGTTGATGTGTCGCAAAAACTACATTAAATATTTAATTATTGTTCTATAGTCACATCATTATCTTAATTTATATAGTCACATCGTTATGTTAATTTGATCTTTTAAATTATTAAGTTCAATTATTAAAGCTATAAAATATCTGTAAGATTGTTTAATGCGCTTGACGATGTATAATATCATATGGAGTTTATCTGAATACTTCTTATCTCAATTTCCATTAACCTACTGAAATAGGTTCTGGTTTGGAATTTATACAATGACTAACGTTTTCAATTAAAACAGACCAAACAAAATGCGAAAGTATAAAAAAATACTTTATCATATTTCGTACATCAAAAAAATTGTTGAAAGTAACAAAAATATTTTTTTTTAATTCGTATCTGGACAGGTTTTTCGTCTTGGTCTGTATTTAGTATTATTTAATACAATAATCAATATGACGCAATAAAACCTAGCTACTTTCAATTGAATATTATGTGCAAATTTCCAAAGACCCACTTATATTCTTGGTAGGCGGCATTCTGTGTTAATTAGAAACAGTTCACTACACGCTACATGTTTCCGTAGACCATTAAGTAGAATTACTATAAAGCGACGTTTTTGTTAAAACAGTTGAGCTAATTAACGTTTTCAATTATTTCTGCAATATAGTAAGTACTAAGGCTTTTCTCATACTTCATAACTGACAAATAACTAGCCATATATTCAATCAATTGTAAATGCTTGAGCAATTTTTTTAAGAAGTATATGTTCAAGCCAGAAAAGAATGCAATAACTCGGTTAATTCTGATGCCTCAAAATTGCCAATAAACAACTCAGTTTAAAAAAATCCCTAAGATTTCTTAATTAATAAACGCGTATTCTGAAGGTGTGAAACTCTTCCGTATAACTTCAGCAGCAATATACAAACATGAGATGAAAATGTTTTATCTTTCTTTATTTAGACGGCTCATATTAGTTATGCTCGCATCTCACAACATTATTTTAATTATACTTTAAAATAGATAACTGTACTGCTTACTTAATTTAGGAAAGTTGTTCCAATGTAAATAAACAAACGAAATGTGATGACATTTCAATTACTATCAATGTTTGTTTTTGTAGTAGTAATTTGTATTTTTTGTTTTTATTGAAATTTCAACTATAATCTAACTTAACTAACAGGTATTTTTTGACGTTTCATACTTTTCAACTTTTTTCAGACGTAACTCACACAATTTCAATAATATTTTCCGTAAAAACATAGAATTATAAATATTGATTTTACGGAAAATGCTGTTAAAATTGTGTGAGTTAGGCGTGTGCAAAATTGTTTGTTTAGTTGGAAAATAAGAACCGGATTTGAAATATGTAGTTGGAACTGTAAAATTACTAGAAGTCCAGTTAAAATACCTATTCTTTAACCACCTGCAATTTACGTTTATCTCTCCCCAATTTTCGAGAGCTCATCAGTCTCTACCAGATAAATCCGTCACTCATTTTAATTTTGCAAGAGAATATATTATAAAGCTATCTCTACACAAAATCACGAGAACAATAGACGACACAATAAAGACTCTCATTTACTTTTGTTTGTGAAGATGAGAGAGAATTGGATTGATTAAAGCAAATATTGGACGAAAGGGGACACAATCGAATCACGTGCGACGCGTTGAGCAAATACAAAACCTTACTAATCATGGATTAAATCTAATTCAAGAGTCTGGATCAACAAGACACTGATATTGATTAATTTAGGCATGATATCAAGTAGACAAACAATGGTATATTTTGGATTTGTTTTGCACAAAACCAGAAACCGTAAGGCGAAAATTTAGCAAAATCTTTTTTGAAACAGACAGTGAAGAAACTACCTAGATTTGGGTTGTCCATCATAATATATCATTGTAGGCACAATACAGCTTGTGGTTAAGTATTAAGCTATATATATTATAAATATTTTTATTGTTATAATATTAAAATTGTTTTATTGTTAAATCTTGCAGCTGTTGTGTAATTTTCCTTATTCCGTTTATCTCTTTTTTACAACCTTTGTTATTTTATAGTATGTACTTAATTGGTCTGTTTTTTTTTTTTTTTTAATTTAATTTGTTATTTCACTTTAAACGGTGCTCTAAATTGTTAACTATATGTGGAGACTTGTTATTAGCAATATGGTTACCTTATATTTAAGTTCTACACATTTTTGTATTAGTCTGTAAGTCTTCCTAAAAATAAAAAAAATAAAAAAAATATTCAGATTGGTAGAATAATGAAAGTAGTATAAACAATAGGTCATCACGGAAACATTTGGCAAGGAAAAATAAAGAAATTACTGATGAAAGTATTCGTCTACGGTTTTAGCGCTCCGAGTGAAGTTAGTCTTCAATCACTTTTTCAACAACTTGCTTTGTAAACCAGTTCAATGAAACTACCTTGCGATTTTTCGGTTCGCTTTTTCTCTTTATTTTCTCAATTTTAAAGTATCTTTTAATTTCTCAATACCACTGTATTTGTATTGAAATTTTAGCTGCAGCGGTGATCTAAGCAAATTTATAGACAGAATATATGTAATAGTTTCACAGAGTTTATGCCAAAATTATGCAGTATGTTTGAGCTAAAATTTGAAAGAACAGCTTTCTGGCAACGATTCATAAGATGGACAAGAAATTGAGAAGCCTACCATATCTCAAAAGGCCCTGTTATGGTCCTTCTGAAGTTACAAATGCTCCTGGATGAAACCCATCTACTTCAAGAATCGATTTGCTTAATATCTACATAATCGAGATACTTGATTAGTCTTTTTCCTGGTATTTACTTTAAAAACTACAAAGGTCCAAACCGACAGGATATGTTATATTTTATTCATTTCCAATGCTGAACAATAAATACTCCCTTACAAAGATCTTTGATATTTGATGGAGCGTTCATTTCACAAATGAGTGGACATAAAACTATATTTCTGTAATCCATAGCATTTTATTTTGATTCCGAGCGAAACTGAAACGGCATTTGGGTCGCAGGGAGCTTTATGTATAAAATAAAATACATTTGAGATTGTATTAATGGCGTCTGTGTGACTTTATGTATGGCTGTAGCAGTCAATTAATTTTGAGACATTGATGTTACAAAGAATTTTTACATGGTTTCGTTAATTTCTGCTCTTTTAACCCTAAATTTAGTCAGCTATATGTAACTTAAACTATTTCGCATGATCCTTTTATAAATTCGCTTCACTAATCCTTTACTGGTCTCTAATATGTAAGAGGCCGCCAGGGTAGGAACCACCTGAATGTGTATTTCTCCCGCCAAGCAACAGTCTAAATTCGCTATTGTGTTCCGGTTTGAAATTGCAGCTAGAGTAACAACTGGACATATTGACTCAGGATTGTCTCAGGATGGCGAGCACAGTGGAATGCCAAATATTGCTTTATAAATAATGCTTTTTTTTTGTTTACCATCAGGCGAACGGCATGCTCGTCTATGGCATACTACGTGGTAGTCTAAACTACAATATTTTGAGCTCGTTCAATCCTTCGCTATGATTGTCTCACTGATAACCGTTAAGAACATCGGCTGCTTTTGTTTAGCCGATGTTCAAGTCTTCAGTCCAAATTGATACAAGGTGGTGTCAGTTTTCTTAACCAATTTATCTATCGTCCTCAATATGCGATAACCTTCGACCTCCCATCACATCGATACCGCTCATTCAAGTTCCAAACAGAGAAATGTTATTGCTCTGTGCACGTGGTGTGCTGGCACTATTTGTATCTGCCCGTATATGTGATATCGCAGTGGGTGAGAGGCCGGGTGCAAAACGTGCGGTTATAGGTTCAACCCTCGTTATATACCAAATGTTTGTTTGATGAATATTTATTCAGGTTATGTGTGACAAAAATCTTTGGTATTTTTGATACTTACTTGATATTTACCTGGTATGTCTGGAAAAGTATATTCAGTAATATCTGCTAATTATTCCTAGTATGTCAGACTCAGACGCCAATCCAAATAGTTTACATTGGAGAGAGGTCAAACATCGTAATATCTTCTTTCACGGATAGCATTTTAACAGGTATAGTAAGACATAATCGTTTAATAAAGAGCCCCGTTGGTTGAATAACTACACGTACTATAAACTATAAGGACGTGGTTTTGATGTTTGGGTACATTTTCATTTCTGTGAGATTGTATTGTCACAAATGTTGGATGTATAATCATCACGTACATAATAATACCAAAGATAGTCAATTTAAATGCAAAATATAACACAAATTTACTACTTCCAAAACCATGCATGCTTATGCAAGTGTCGAGAGCCTCTATTACATCAACTAGGAAAGGAGAAAGAAACGCAATAGTTCCCATGGGAACATTGGTGACAACACATACGTGAGCTGACCACCAATATGGACGTGCCTAAGGGCTAATACTATCCACCATTATGATTATTGATAAAAGAACATGACTTGGATGGTAATGACTTGTCGTAAACGGTTTTTGGTGGCGCTATGGAAAATAATTTTGAATTTGGAATGTAAGCGATGCTGCTCCTATATTTTTTGATTGATTATAAGAATTTAATTGATAGGTTTGCATCTTGAATTTTACAATCTGTGATTTGAAAGAAGATAATGTTAATTTAAAGCATTTTTTTTTGCACAATTGTGTGTGTGCCAATTTTTAATTTGCTTAACTTCTATGCAAAAAAAGTTATGGTCAATATACTATATTTATAATTAAAACTTCTGATTGAGTTACATTTGTCTATATAAATGAGTTTAAAGTAACATAATGAAATCCTATACTTACCGCTTCAGTTCTAAAAGTAACCCTACATAAACATTTTACGAGTTTTAATAACGTCCACAATTTACGACCGATCACACTTCATTAAAATTTTAGATCTTTAATGTGTTATCTGAAGAAACCGAATCAAAAATAACACGTCAAACATTTATTACGAATCAAATGACTTTCTCAGAACTTCAGTTTCAAAATTAAGATGCCATAAAAAAGTAACTCACCGATAACTGACTGGCGCTCTTAAATTCACAGACGAATTTCTGAACGGAGTGCGCCGCCGTTTGTCACCTTCCCGCCAACTCGCGTAGCTTCTCATGTATGAAACCACACCACAACTATCACTCACGTTTAAAAAATCAACTGTCATATCTATGGTATCGTTCAGAAACAGCAAACTGTCATTCAAATGTAACGTTTCATTAAATTCGAACGTGTCGTTGACGTTTGCATTTTCAAATTTGGAATGGTTAGTCGGCGCTGTTTCGTACACGCCATTATGTTTTGGACTAGAATAGACATAAACACGATCCAACTCGGAGTCGTTTTCAGTTTTTAATTTTAAACTGTCTGCGACGAGACGAGACGAGTTCGCGTCGCGATTGTAATCGTCTAGTGAGGTGTACCACGCCTCCAGCACGGCTATATGCGAGTCCAGGTCGCGGCAAGTCAGACGAAACTCGTAGTTGTGGCATTGTTGGACTTCGACGATCTCTGTAACAAGATTGACTATGTTCAGTTTTGATGTTTTTGACTCAGTTAAATTTAAATATATTTCTACAAACTAAGATTCATTAGCGGCGCCTCTGACGACATTTCCTTGACGTAAATTGATGGTACATATGCCATCACAAAATGACCAGAACTAAACAAAAGATTTAACAAAAGCAATGGTATGTTCCCGAGAGCATTAAAGTCTTGAATATTACAAGTATACGGTGACCCACTTTACGCAGTTTCTTGTTAAACTATGACAAAAATTCCGAAGTTTCAAATTTCATAGACAGTGTACATTACTTGGGAACCGGTTGCAGCAAAGTTGTGCCACTTCGCCTTTTTGTGCATTAGTAATTACGTAAGACCGCACACGACTATTACTTCAACTATAAAAAATATAAATTTTAACTGGAGAACTTAATTTTCATTCTCGAATTCATAATTCGAATTAATCTCTTAATTCATCTTAAATATAGGTTTATTAAAATAAACAATTCAGGCAGTAACATGTATCAAACGAAACCGGACACCACAAAAAGGAAAAAATGTGCGAGATATAAAAAAAATACGATCAATTGTTTTCTTAGGAAGTGATAAAAAGCGACCTTGTTATAATAAAAACATATTTTGCAAACCCACAATCCAATTGTATTACACAAAATATAAACCAAATATAACACCAAATAAAAATAACGGTAAAATTATTAATCTAATAAATATATTATATTATTTCAACACGATGGTCAAAAATAACACAATTAAAAATCTTTCTACCCGCAAAACTCCTAATTGTCCTGTTTTTGTCTTCAAACAATTTGTTAGTTGTGATGTTAGGAAAGCCATTACGCTCATGTCTTCCAATGCCGTGGGGAGTGACCATGTTAGCCGTAATATGATTCTCCCTATCCTAGACGAAATCCTTCCCGTCATTACCCACATCCTAAACCATTCCAAAGAAGCACACATCATTCCTATTCCTAAAAAGCCTAATGCCTCTGTACTTTCTGAATTTCGACCCATTTCAATTCTCCCATTCCTTTCCAAAGTTCTTGAACGTTTAATCCATTCCCAACTGAATGATTTCCTTTCCAAGAGTAATCTCCTTAATCCTTTCCAATCGGGATTTCGTACTGGGCATAGCACAACCACCACTCTAACTCATATTACGGATGGCATTAGGTCGGGCATGGAAGAAGGTATGCTGACAGTCCTGGCATTGCTAGACTTCAGCAATGCTTTCAACACCGTTGATTTCGATGTCCTACTGAGCGTAATGTGTTCTCTTAACATATCTCCAACGGCACTTGATTGGTTTCAAAGTTACTTGTATGGGCGCCGGCAACGCATCTGTGTTGAGGATAAGTTTTCCTCCTGGTGTTCCGTGTCTGCTGGCGTACCACAAGGCGGCGTGCTTTCTCCTCTACTTTTCGCTATTTTCATTAATTCCATCACTAATAATCTTCGTTCATCCTACCACCTCTACGCTGATGATCTCCAAATCTACACGCAGGCACCTCTGGACAGAATGGCAGAAGCTATTTCAGAGATTAACCTCGATATAGAGCACATATGCAATTGGAGCAAAGCTCATGGTTTGACGGTTAATCCTAGTAAAACCCAAAACATTATTGTCGGCAGCCCCAGATTAATCTCTAAACTGGACTGGGCCCAATTGCCAAGCGTTGTTTGCGAAGGTGTTATCATCCCTTACAGCGATACTGTGAAAAATTTGGGTCTGTACATAGATAAATGCCTCACATGGGGTCCGCAAATTCGAGAAGTCAGTCGGAAGCTCTTTACCTCGGCTAAGTCCTTGCGACGGTTACACAACTTTCTACCCATTGCCACGAAGATTTCGCTTGCGCAAACACTCCTACTCCCCATCCTTGATTATGCCGATGTTAGCTATCTAGATCTCACCGAGGACCAACTAAATAAACTTGAGCGCCTTCAAAATTTCTGCATAAGATTTATATTTGGTTTACGCAAATATGATCATGTTTCTGAGTTTCGTGCTAAGCTCAAGTGGTTACCTATACGACTTCGTCGGAATACTCATATACTGTCTCTTCTATACAATATTTTGTTCAATCCTATCACTCCTTCTTATCTCAAAGAACGATTTCTTTTTCTTCACGAGTCACACACAAGGTCCTTGAGGTCGTCTGAGAACCTGAAGTTGAGAATGCCCGTCCACACCACGACATTTACGGATAATCTTTCAATGTTCAAGCTGTTCGTTTGTGGAACGCACTTCCTGTTGTGGTGAGGCAGGTTCAAACACTGTCATCATTTAAAAAACGATTAAAGAATACTACCTTTCTCTATAAACAGATAAACCGATTAGGACTATTTCCTCTTATTGATTATATTGGTAATATATATATATATATACTGGGTATCTCAAGACTGCTACCGAAAACGAAGCCGGATAGTAGTTTTAGTGACTACAAAGACAATGCAACAAAAAATTTCGCAAAAAACGCGACAATATTTTTTTATGATTTTTTAAATATCGTCATTTTTGGGTGGTAAATCCATAGTTTTTGCTAAAATAATAATTTAAACTCTTTTATACCTTAGAGTATTAATAAATAATAGGGCATACACTATTATTTTAGGATAAAATGTATTTACCACCCAAATATGGTCATAGGAAAAAAATAACGAAAAAAAATTATTGCCTTTTTTGCAACTTTTTCTGTTGCAGTGTGTCTGATATACCCTGTATATATACAGGGTATATCAAGACTGCTACCGAAAACGAAGCCGGGTGGTAGTTTAAGCGACTTCAGACACAATGCAACAGAAAAAGTTGCAAAAAAAGCGACAAATTTTTTTTTGTTATTTTTTTCCTGTGCCCATATTTGGGTGGTAAATACATTTTTCCTTAAATAAAAGTGTATACCCTTTTATTTGCAAATAATCTAAGGTATAAAAGAGTTTAAATTGTTATTTTAGCAAAAAACTATGGATTTACTACCCAAAAATGACGATATTTAAAAAATCATAAAAAATAATTATCGCGTTTCTATGCGATTTTTTTATTGCATTGTGTTTGTAGCCACTAAAACTACCACCCGGCTTCGTTTTCGGTAGCAGTCTTGAGATACCCGGTATATATATGTATGTACGTATGTTTATTCGTCTATAAATTTATATAAGTATGTATATGTATAATACTTATGTATGTATATATAATATGTATGTATATGTGGTATGTATATATATATATAATGTATTTATATGTTTTTTTTTATGATTTTATTTATGTTTCCATGCTTTCGTTATCTTTATTTTACACTGCCCTATCGTTTTTCCTGCTCATATATCCATCCCATGGTTGTCTGGTAGAAATTGCCTTAGAGCGATAAGACCGCCATTTGTACTTTGTTGTTTTTTATCATCTCTGAACTGTTATTCCTTATTATTGTGTACAATAAAGAATTAAATAAATAAATAATAAATATATTAATCCAAATATACCTTGTGTTTAACACCGGTAAAACCTCCGTAGCAAACTAAAACCATAGACCACAAAATCAACACACCGATCACGCTTCGCCGGTGGGTATAAAAGTGTCGGTTCAAAAGGCTCGTGTGATGCGACTGCAATGTGGCGCCATTACGTAATTGATTCCTCGATGCACAACGCCGGGCATATTTATAACCTTCAATGAGTTTAATGGACGATGAAGGGTTAATCGCTGAATATGGTTTTATTTGCGATGATACTGGGAATTAATTTCTACTTCTATTTATGACCGGGTCATTCTTTCACGTTCCGAACATTTGAGAAACCCTTTTTCAAATATGCTTATTAAATGGCGATTTATAACTTAATTGAAATAGATCTAACTGCGGAATGTCATGTTCACTTTAAAAGATGCTTGAGTTATCGATATTTACCTTTAATAATAATATTATCCCTCACCGTATCTGTACATTATAAAATCACTGTGGACTCTGAAGTTCTCCTAGAAGCTCCCGGCCTCACAAAATGAGTAGAAAAGTTAAAATTTACCAAATGACTCTAACAAGTGCTATATATATAATAAAAAAGGAATAATACTTCGAAGGTTTGATTACAACGATTCAATTGGTTGGCCGAAAGTCAGAACATTTTCAATACAAAAATAGGCGAAATTGTCCCCAAATTATTACAATATAATGGTTAAAGGCACGTGATTTTTATTATTTCAATTCTCCATAGTCTGGATGTATAGAATATCCACGTGCTTTTTTTCTTTGTGGCCACTCTACCTTTTTATGAATGAACGAGTTTCAAAAGCAAATAATACTGATTGTAATTTGGCCCATAAATACATAAACAGCTACCTGTTTGTGTTTATAAGTACGCGTCGACATGTAGCATGTAAATCCATAAAGTCGTACGTTAAATGCACTCATCAATACTTATGCGTATGAATAATGACACTGCGCTTCACGATTTATTTAGGACTACTATAGAGTGTTCCCACAATTGATTTAATAGGCTGAGAAGTAACATATTGTTCTAAATTCAAATTCATGTGTCAGAAATAGATAGTAATGTGAATGTGAGTGTTTGGGTCTGAAAGCGATGAAACTAGTGCAATCAATAAGATTTTTAAAAGGTTTAATCTGCGGGATTCTGGATGTATTTAATTTTTAATATATTTATTTTATTACTTTTTTACTGCACATATTTTATTTCTTTCTTATTATCCCAGCAGGACCAAACTTAATTCGAAAATCTCCAAATACCTAGGGTATATGGACTACTACTGCATTTAGCAAAAACTCTCCAAGTTAATATTAAGTGCCAACGCTTGTAGCTCCGTACCAGGCATATTAAGTTTTAGTAGCTCCATATAAAGCTACAACGGCTGTTAACGAAGCTATTCTGACCCGGAAAACTGAGCATGAAGAAATCCAACATTCCCGAGATAAAATCGGGTACAATGACGGTTTTGACTTACAAAACAGATTGTTTGTATGAAACTAAATTTAGATTGTGTTTTGTTTTTACCGATAACTATCAGAAATCTCGATATACATATTCACTACAGTCAGAACTATTCGTAAGCCAAGACTTGTAAGTGAACAAAATAGGACAGGAAATGTGAAGCTTTGTTGGATGTAAACACTAAACAGTAAGATTTATATTTGTGGAGAAAGGCATAGAACAATAAATAGGAGGTAGTATTTGTAAAAATTAAAAAAAAACAATATTGAACTGTTGTTTCCGAAAACAGAGTGTAATTATCCCGGTTTAAACTACGATGTGGTCACATCAGTTATAACGGGTCTAAAATAACAGATGCAAGTTCGTAGACATTTATATTTCTTTTATTTTATGGGTCACAAACATGCGTATTTTTATGCTCATGACAGATCAACAGTTATTATGACATGTAATGTTTAGTGCCTCTTTATTTGAAGGGTTTCGGATTGTAAGTATTTTCAAAAAATACGGCTATGAAATCTTACAATGTATTTTTACAATGTTGAGTTCAAAATAATTTTATTATTTTCATTATGCAGAATTACACTTTATACACTTATTTGAAACTTAAAAAAAGACAATACATAGAAAAAAAATATTTTGTATTATCTAACACTAGTGTCAATGCAGGAATCAATCCCTTAGTCTGTCGTTTCATCGACAGCGTCTCAAGTAATAGAGTTACGGAGCTCACAACTCCTGTTCCTCTTTTTATTAGTTATGTTTATTTAGATCGCAAAAATAGCGTTAAATGACGAAGTTTTTTTTAATGCTTTTCTCGAGTTTCCCTGCAATTTTTCATCTGCTTTCTATAGGATTAGTCTCAATGCAGGAATCAATTCCGTAGTCTCTCATTTCATAGACAGCATCACAAGTAATAGAGTTACGGAGCTCACAAGACGTGTTCCTCTTTTCTATTAGTAATGTTTATTTAGAATTCAGATCATCGGGAAAATAGCGTTAATTACTAAAGCTTTTTTGAATGTGTTTCCCGACATTCCCTGTAATTTTGCATCGGCTTTCTATTATATTAATTGGTATGTAACTTACACATTTAGCTGCTGATATTGTTTAATGCCATCCGGTCATCGATACGTGTGTCAGACTATACTATCCTATACATGCATAAACACGCAAAGGGGTTGGTAGACGTTTCTCTGGCATTTCGTTCAACAATGGTGGCGAGACTATCGCCATATCGGGCACACATTTCTGACTCCGGGCTGATAATGAATAGAAATATCCAATATCACTTTGCTCGACGCGTTATTCGAAAACAAGGCCTCATCTTTGTAACCATACCGTAGTTAAAACTACGCCACCTAGGCAATCAACAGATATTAGGCAATTAACACAATTTATTTATAGATTAATCGCACCCACAAACTTTCAACAGCACTCCTAAAGTAAGCCCATTTAATTTAATAAACCGCCGACAACTGCCTCATAAACGTTTTCAACTTCAAAATCATTGATACAAATCAAACGCAGTGTATCCAAAATTTCGCCCCCAGCCCTTTATTACGGCCACGTAGAGCCCTTAACGTAAGCCCGGCTTAATATGTATTAAAGAAACGGCACGGGTTTATAAGTAAATCCTTATTCTGTCGCAGCTTGCATAATTCAACAAGCTGGCATTCTCGCACGAACGCCATGGATGGGCCGTATTTGATAATTACTAATGTAGGATATGGGGGAACAAACCCCCCCATAGGTTAACAAAGTACGCTGCTCGCTAAATTGTCGCGGCAGTAGCAGATTTATTTTATGTTATCTAAATTCTAACTTATACAAAGACTATTTTGACGGATATCTTTAGCAAGGTCATGGTTACTTTATGAGAAGATTTAAAAATGCTTTATAACAAACCAAGAAAATAAATATTATTTAAAATATACTTACATGTATACTTTTGAGATTAATAGATTAAACCTTCAAAATAGTTTCGTAACACTGAGGCTTCGAAACTATAATATTAAGAAGAAGTTCGAAAAAATAAATAAAAAATCCTTAAATTCTGCAAATACGTCCCTGGAAATTGTAATCATTAATTCACACAACATTGTACTCCAGGTAAGCGGATTTTTTTCCTGTTTCGCAAAACAGGAGGTCCGACCCGACCTTATGAAATATTGTATTTTGCCTAGTAATCTTACAACGAGAAAAATCTATGAAAATGATGTTAAAGGGTTGATATATTTTTAACCGACTCCAAAGAAAGGAGCAGATTCGCAATTCGCCTGTATGTTTTTTATGTTTGTTACATCATAACTCTGTACTGGGTGATCCGATTTTAATTAATCTTTCTTTTTCGAGTTACGTTTTATTATACCATGTTTTGTTTAAGGTAAAATATTAGAAAGAAATAACATTGTTGACAGCTCTATTAGGTTTATGACGAAGTACCTAGTTAATCTAGAAACATACTTTCTCCGATACTAAATTATATGAAAAATGTTTATGTTACATAAGAAATAAAAGTTTTTTTACATTTTCCTTTATTTTTATACAAGCGGCACAGCCCGGTTTCACCCAGTGGCAATTATATTATTAGGGCTAGAAGCTACTTTACATCACTACCACCCAAAATCTTTAAAATAATGTCCATCCCTTGCTCTCTTCATGCGTAATAGAAAAAAAACCACAGTCCCATTCATCTATACATCTATACATATAAATAAAATTGAAGTGTCTGTTTTAAAAGTGAAAATAAAAAAAATGTCCTACTACATATCGTTATATACACGATACCTGTGCCGAAATGATATTTTAAAAATCTTTGTCTGTCTGTCTGTCTGTTTGTTTCGGCTAATCTCTGAAATGGCTGGACCGATTTTGACGGGACTTTTTTTGTCAGGTAGCTGATATAACAAGGAGTAACTTAGGCTACATTTATTTTAGAAAAATTCTTTTATTTTAGAAAAATAAAGTAATGTTGCAATGCCCGCGCGCATCTCACGCGCATGCCACCACTGGGCCATCACGTTAGGTGCCTCCCACCACTTCTCCCACCAACGAATCAATATCACATTTACAAAATATTGTATATAAAGAAATTTTTCAATAAAGCTAATACAAAAAACAGAAAATAAATGTTTAATGGGAGTTTACCACCGCTCGCTAAGAGATGGCGCCACCGTAGAATTAGATCGCGGTATGGTTTCATTACAAAGGTTGATAATGAAAATAAAAATGCAAAAACCAAAACAAAACTAAATAAACTAATTAACTTTTTTGTTAAATTCCACGCAGACGAAGTCGCGGGCACAGCTAGTTAGTAAATATATTTGTATCTATATCATCAGCCCATATACGTCCCACTTTAGAGCTCGAGCCTTCTCTACGATCGAGAGTAAGATTGAGAGGGGTAAGGGCGTATAGTCCACCATGCAGGCCTAGTGCGTGTTGGCTGACTTTTACATACTTACCATGGAAATTCTTCCGAATTTCGAAATTCGCTATGGTATGCGATTCGACAGCCTCCTCCTCGCATCCTGTGAACGAGAGGCCACGGGTTCGATTTGTGGGCCGCAGAAATATTTCTCTCGGGTCTGTGTGTTTGTGACACCGAAAAGTCTCTTGTAGTTCCTGATTGCCACGACACAAGACTCGACCTAAGTGTGGGGTCAGGACTATGTATGTGACTGTTGGTTGTTATTTATTTATTATTATTAGGCAGTTTTCCTCACGATTTCCTTCATCGTTATAGTGCGTGGTGATTGACTATCAATACACACATGACTCCGAAAAGTCAGAGGTGTGCCCTGGGATTTGAACCGGCCGCGTCTAGACCTCCACGCACTTACACGCACGCACTAGCAATAGAACATATGTATGCAATAAATAATAATGTACGTAACACAATAGAAATACTAGGAATTATAAATTAATGCACTAATGAAAGCACGTCTATACAATAAATTAATAATTAAACTTGTGTTGTTGCGAGTAGTTGGTATTCTCGCCCGCTTGAATATTCATGAACTGAAATAATTCATAACGCAAAACTAATCATAGAAATCACGTGCGTGGGTTTAATTAGTTATAATTAGTATACGCAATATAATATAAAATAACAATTATTTTATCACTTTTAGGAAATGCGACGAAAAATGGCCTCCAGTACTGGTATATGGATAGATATAAAACCTTCGAAAATTGGCAAAATTTAAATATACCTATAGACATACAATACCCTCTTCGAACGAATTGGTCGCCACAACAAAAGGTATTGCTTAACTTTTGCGAAATTTTTGCTTAACTATTCTCAAAATCCTCTTTGCTCTCGTATCACACAAAAATATGGTATAAAGGCATTTTTATTCCACTTAATTAATGTTCATTTTAGCTATTTCTAATCATAATTGAAAGTTTTTTTTTACTTAAGCAAATTAAAATACTGAATTTTATACATATCTTGTACCAGTTAAACAGTTTCTACATATTCAAACGTTATTTATACAGGAAAAGAGTATTCTATGCTAAAATAATTATTTTATGCACAGCCCTACGCTGATGATTACAATTCGCTACTCCAACTGATCGGGAACACTCCTACAAAAGGTTTGCTAATGCAATTTAACTCGGCCAAATGCGCAGTGCATCATTCAACCCCGGATGCGTCGTCCCTTTCACTCACACACCTGATCATATGTGCATTGCTTTCACACAAAAACACCCTACATTACCAATTTGGATCAACCGTCGCCATGGAAACGGCACAAAACAACCTTGTTTGTCGATGCACCAGCCTCTATTGATCTATCAGACACATTCAATTGCTTGGCGGCGGTCCAAAAATAGTACAAAATTAGGGGTCACGCCAAATTGGTAACCCGACGAGTTCAAAGGAAAACAACCTATTTGTAACACGAGTTAAAGCACAAATTAGACTAATTAACGTCGTTTAATATGTGACTATTTTGTTGCCTTATCCTGAGTGTTTCGACATAAACAACGGCGACATTTCTAACCTTAAGCTTTGCTTTGCGACGTCTCGTGTGGAAAAGCAATAGAGATATACATAAGTCTATAGGACTTTAATCTCGAGGATTTCAGAATAAGCTAGCGAGTAAGTTCGGGATTATCCCCCGTCGTCCCTATTTATTGTGACTAAATTGGGACCCCTTCCTAATGTCCCTTGTCGGAAGATTAGAGTATTTTCGGAACTCATTTTAATTCTTGTCTCTCTGACGTATTGACGTTGATGGGACTAATTATATAACCCTTTTCACTATGTCTAAATAATATGCCTCTTTAGTCCTATATATCATAACTGTGAGAATAATTAATGAAACTTCACAATCATCGCGAAATGTGTGTGAATATGGATTAATATTTTTTAAATCAAATAAGCCGTTAACGAACATTTTTGAACACCAATTGAACAGACTCAGAAACAACATAGCTGCCAACAGCTGCTTACGTAATTGTACGATACGTCCAAATGCAAAATATATTTATCTACAAATCCTTTTTATCCTATGCTTTCAATACAATCATAATACTTTCCAAACACACGATAACTGCGCTTTCAATCTACGCAGAAAAACTCCAACAACGAACGCATTCACAAAAAAATATATTTGCCATAGAGTACGCCAACCTTCACGGACAAAGCCTCTTTTGAGTAGCATAGAGAATAGAGATTAAAAAGCAAAAAACATAAGAATACTAAACGTCTAGTCGCGTATAGATTCGAATATGTCCCCTCGTTCGAGTGCAAGAATCAACACACTTTACACGCCTTAAAGGCAGCTTTATACACCCTCGCAGACTTTGCAGGGGCGTAATAAGATATGGAGGAACGCTTGTTTCGTGGAATTTTTTTGTGCGAAAATTATGTTGTTCATTAATTATGAAAATTACTTAGCCTGGTTTTGTAACGAGGTAATCACAATTATTACTGGTGGTAGGTCTCTCATATGTGAGAGGCTGCCTGGGTGGGTACCACCGCAATGTCTATTTCTCCCGTCAAACAGCAGTTTAAATGCACTGTTGTGTTTCGGTTTGAAGGACATTGTAGCCAGAGTAACTACTGGACATATTGAGACTTAACATCTTGTGTCTCAGGATGGCGAGCGCAGTGGAATGCCAAGCATTGCTTTGTAAGTCAAGGTGTTGTTTGGTCTTGCTACTGTTCATGAGCATTGCTTACCATCAGGCGAGCGGCACGCTCGTCTCGCTATTCAATGCAATAAAAAAAATTGTATGCCATGTTAACTCTCTTTGAATTAATCAAATGTATTGGATGGTTTATTAAAAACTTCAATAACCTAGTTGAAGTACGGCCCTTGCGAAAACACTCTCAGAACAATAAGTATGAACATAAGCCACTGTGCTTTGTAATATCTCAAATTCAAGGGAAGCATAGGAAATCAATTCTCCGCACAACAAATATGCGGGGACGACGGAGGGTGCTGCCCCAAGTCGGAGACAAGGGCGTAGAGCTTCTGACGACAGGTTTCCATTATCTATAAATTTAAAAAAAGAAGTGCGAAGGAAATAACGTCTGAGGTACGACATAGCAGGGCCAATGGTTGGAGGAAATTAAACGCTAGCTTAATATCTGGTTTGATCATGAAAGAGAAGAGACTCATCAGTGTCCCAATTAAGCATGGCACGACAATATGAGACGAAAAGTAAAACGTGATAGTTTGAAAAAATTACAAGCACTACTTGTTTACAAAAATATGTTTAGGCTACAATCCCTTAGTAATAGTTTTCTGTATCAGCCCATATACGTTCCATTTTAGATTGGTTAGTCCGTGCAGTCCACCACTGACCTAGTACGGGTTGGCGGTAATAATTGTTTGAAATGGCTAAAAAACTAATTAAAATGTTCTGAATCTCATAAAAGCGCACATTCGTTTGTTAAAACTTATGAATCATTAGCTAACACAAGCGGTATTTTGCTGTTGGCAGTTGTAATAGATTTTATGTCGACGATTAAATTATCTCATTGCGTCGGATCATCATCAATAGACATATTGGAATCCTACGCGCTCACGTCGAACCTTTGATGTTCACAAAGGTATGTAGAATACTACTCATGATTGCATTGTTATTCTGTTTATGCGACGGCCATTGCTTTGATCTAATCCATTTTCGTATTTTCTATTCGATAAAAATATAATTTTATTTTTAATCTGCTGTGAGTACCGTAATACTCGTTATTATCTGTATCTGTATCAGCCCATATACGTCCCACTGCAGGGCACGGGCCTACTCTACAATCGAGAATACGATTGAGAGTGGTTAGGCCATATAGTCCACCACGCTGGCCCAGTGCGAGTTGGCGGACTTACTTACCATAGAAATTCTTATAAATCGCTATGGTATGCAGGTTTCCTCACGATGTTTTCCTTCACCGTTTTAGTGCGTGGTGATTGATTATCAATACACACATGGCTCCGAAAAGTCAGAGGTGTGCCCTGGGATTCGAACCCGCGACCACGTTATTATACTTAATAAAATTGATGGTACCTCATTAGTATACTCACACTGGGAAAAAAATAATGACATTCTATTCAGATGATTTTGACAGCCTCCGTGGCGCAGTTGGTTAGACGCTGTCTGTGAAACGAGCGGCCGCGGGTTCGATCCCCGCACTGAGACAAATATTTGTGTCATCTGCAGGTATGTATTTGTTTGTGGTATGAGTTTTTGTGAGACCGGAAAGTTTCTCATAGATCCTGATACCCACCACATAAGACTCGATCTTAGTGTGGGGTCAGGACTGTGTATAATGTATGTGACTGACGGGTGTAAATATTATTTAAATTACGGATAAAATAAAGTCACACGCAATAGTCATGATAAATTAACAACTACAAGAGACTTGTCAGTCTTACAATAGGCAGTTACAATTAATATTTGTCCCCTACACATTTGTCGCGGTACCGGAATTTGACCCATCACCTCTACTTTCTCAAGCAACTGTGGTTGAGGGCCGTCACAAAGTCGTACTTGAACTCTAGAAAATTATTTTTAGGAATTTATCCCCTCAGACAGGAAAATGTAAGTTTTTATGGAATTTTGTGATTTTTAAAGTGAGGAATATGATAATATTTAATAGAAATAGATTATATAGCTATAAAGTACAAAATCGTTATCATGGGTATTTGTTAACGCATTTTTGGGGAAGAGAAGAAGAAAATGTTAGTTTTTAATTTTTGAAGTAAGGAATATGGCATTTATTTTTAATTTTTTTTTATTGCATTGAATGACGAGACGAGCAAGCCGCTCATAAACAGTAGCAACATTCCACTGCGCTCGCCATCCTGAGACATAAGATGTTAAGTCTCAATATGTCCAGTAGTTGCTCTGGCTACAATGTCCTTCAATCCGAAACACAACAGTGCATTTAAGCAGTGTTGTTTCACGGGAGAAATAGACATTGCGGTGGTACCTACCCAGATGGCATCTCACATATGAGAGACCTACCACCAGTAATTAAATACTTTGCTATAAAGTACAATATAATTATTATGGGTAGTTTTAGCGCATCTTTAGGCGATTAAATATTTTGTCTCTAAAGCTCGAAACATTTTTATCACACCTGACAAAACCAAAACGGGACCTGGGATTAACATTTCTAATATAATTACTAAACAAGTGGTAACTTGTTGTTCCCCATCATATTAGCGGTAATCACATAACGATGTTAATCGTTGATAAAACACGGGAACTTTCAAATCTATCGGATGTCGTGACGGATGGTAGTATGCAAACAGCCTCCAGACTGACCCACTTCCTACTGAATCTGCGTAGATTCGGGGATTTGTATTGCTTATCACATTATTTAAACTATTAATTATTTTATAATCATTAATTTGCAGATTTTTATTTATTAACTTAATAACATATTTTCTGTGTAATTCATTTTGGTCTTTCAATGTTGTTTCCATCTTGGTGCAATAGGTTATCGCGAATTTTGGTACGCGACAATATATTATAGATTTTTTTATTGTCGACGTGGGCAGACGAGCTTATAACCCGCCTGATGGTGAGCATCTACTCTTTACTCTTTCTCATGGACTCTACAATGCTAGCGACACAGAAAACCGGCCGAGGTTTTAACTCTCGTTTGAACAAGCCAAAATATAAGGATTCTTGGATATACATTGTATTACACTAGTATTTGCCATTTGATTTTAAAAGAATCTTTCATTTCAATGACGTAAATTAATGGGGTAAAACCACCTCGGTTATAACAAACCAAAATTGTTAAAAAATATTTTTTTACTTCTGCTTACCATTTGAACGTGTTCCAATTTCACATATTCCACCTCTTTTCCGTACAATGTTACCCCTGGGAGTCACAGGTAGAGGGTTCTCTCGCATCAGTTAAATATTTATATTAAGAGCCGCCATGCCATGGCCAACTAAATTGAAAGGTGTGTAGCGAATATAACCTATTTCCTCTCGTGATTTTCATTAATGTGGACATGTGTTTCTATGGCAACTGATTCGGGAGTTCTGTTGAATTGATTTTAAATATTTATGTCGATGATTTATTGAATTAAACAGCAAGTTAGAACATCTCTTAGATTTTTTAGGCTATGCCATGACATACAAGCTTAAGCTAGCTGATGATACTTCATTAATATTTAAAATTAAACGATATCAATCAATTCTTGACGAAGTAAACCACACTCTCTCAAAAACAGTACATTGATTTGGCATTAACAATTTACTGTTGAATAGTCAAAAACTAAATGTATTAGGTTTGTGACACCTAATGTCAAGAAAATTAATGACGACATTTTTATGAATGGGGATGTGTTGAGCCTTGTGGAGACTACTAAGTTCTTGGGAATCACATTGGATCCTAAGCTTCAATGGGGTCCCCACATAACTGCGTTAGCTAAAAAGCTGAGTGCTGCAGTTTTTGCAGTGGGCAAGATTCGCCAATTGACTGACATTGATACGGCTCGATTGGTCTATTTTGCTTACTTTCATAGCCTAATGAGTTACGGAATTTTGCTGTGGGGTGGTGCTGCTGACATTAATACCATCTTTCTTCGTCAAAAGCGAGCCATAAGATCTATTTATTCGCTAGGCTCCAGACAATCTCTGAGAGACAATTTTAAAGAAATAAATATAATGTTATATGCATAATGTTGATACATATTAGTTATAATATTTATTTATGTATGTGTTTATGTTTATGTATATATATTTATTTATTTATGCATAAGGTATGTATACTTATAGATATATGTCCATTTATCCTTTCGTACACCTCATGGTACCCCAAAACTTTCGTTCCCTCTTATTCATCCCATGGTTGGTTGTCTGTAAGAGATCGCCTCGAGCGATAAGACCGCCTTTTGTACATTTTTTTTTCTTGTCGTTTATTTCTGTATTGTTAGTTTTAGGTGTACAATGAAGTTTAAAATAAATAAATATAATGACAGTAGTATCACAATTTATATTCGCTAATCTAATGTATGTCCACAAGAATATAGAACAATTTCAAAAGGTTAGCGATATTCCTGACAGAAATACTAAAAATAGAAATAATTTAGTCAGTCATAAACGAAGCTCCACAAAATTAGCAAATCTTTTAAGGGTTACTGTATACATTTCTATAATAAATTTCCCACTCACATAAAAGCCTTAACAATAAATACATTTAAATCTATTATGAAACGACAGTTGTGTAATAAGGCATACTCTACAATTTCAGAATACTTAAAAGATAGTAAGGCTTGGGAATGAAACATTCATCAATGAAACACTCAGCCGTACAGTAAAATTATCAATTATTTATTATCATAAATTATTTATGAACTGCTCTGAATTGGAAATCCTGTATAATCACTGTATTGTAAACTTATTTTGAAAATAGCAACGCTAGAGTTTCTTGCCCGTTTTTCTCTGGCGAAAACAGCCTTGTGAACCGGGTGGTAGTGAAAAAAAGTGACTGAATCTAAACAATGTATGACATTTTATGATTTCAATAAATATTTTCATTTCATTTTCATTTCATTTCATATACCCGTATAATGATTTGATGAACGCTGCATCGCAGGCAGAGATGCAACCAGGACATCCACATTCCATTCACATTCTCCTTGTATGTTCTGTCCCAAGATGTGATACGGAGCGAGTCTATCGCCATATCGGGCACAAATTCATGACTCCGGGCTGATAATCAATAGAAAATCCAATATCACTTTGCCCGACCCTGGATTCGAACCCGAGACCTCAACTAAGTAACCGTAGTTCAAAAGCGTAGAGTTCTCAAAGCGCAATCGCCCCTTGCACAAGCATTCTTATCAAAACGCTGTAACGATCATTTGTTAGACACCATTTAACAATTTAAACCCGAAAGTGCAGGCTCATCAATCATTTGTTCCCTGCTAACCGGCAGGAGAGGCCTGTCGACTGGCAGTTACGCACCTTGACGCCTGCCCATTAGGGCTTAGGGTCGACCACATTGAACTTTGATTAATTGTCCACGTTTCTATATGACGTTTGCCTTATCACCACTTAATTTTATGGGATATTAATTAAAGCTTTTATTTTGGAGGCGCTGTCGTAGATTAAGGGCTGTGAAATATGGACTTATAGGTACTAAGTGGTAATAATGGTTTTAAAAGTATGATATTTATTGTTTTTTGACAGGTTCATGATATATGACACTGATTAGATATAATGTTGTTTTAAATCGAAGAATTGAAGCGATAGAGCATTTGGTAACAGTCCGGAATACATTAAGTAAGGTTGTTTGTAAGACCAAAATAAAATAATATATTTCCTAATAAAACCACAATAAAACATTATAATAATAAGTAACAATACAAAGATAAATAATATGTGTGTATTCAAACTACACGATGATCATACAAATAGATGTATATGTAATCAAAGGTTTTTAGGATTAAAATACTAAACAAGTATGCTAATTGTGATTTAAAATTATTAATGACTAGGGGCACGGCCCGCCTCCGCTCGGCTGAAGATATAATTTTTTTGAAAATATTCTTTCGTTGGTGATAATGTAAAATTCGAATGGTGTAAGATATTTTCAAATTGGCTCTATAGTCAGAGCCTATTCAATGTACACAAATAATAGTACATTTCCTGTTTATTATATTATTTAGATATAATATAATAACAGTCATGATTTGAAATTGGCTATGTAGGGTATAGCAACAAAATCCCATGAAAAATATTTCATTTAACGTATTTAGAATGAAGATGAAAGGTTACAATTAACACTCCCAAAATGTATTTATTTATCTTTCTTCGCTTCAAATCGATTGCCCCTTAACATTCTTGTTATTCGAACCGATAAATCTTTCTACTTGAAATACTAATTCCCATCATGTTAAGATTCCTTTAGTAAACCGAAACTAGTTCACACCACACATGACATGTTCATCATGACAATCTACCATTTTAAAACTCATAATCCCTACATTCTTTCATAAATGTTTGTCAATACTCAATACCCCAAACTCCGAACAAAGAATTGTATCAGATTCCTTTCATTCGCAAAATTTCGCAAACTTTAACAAAATTGTATCGAACTGTTCGCACAATGCGATTCTCTCCCTTCTCCTAATACAAAAATCATAGCCCTGCGCGTCCATTACAACGCGTTTATAAAAAAAATAACCCTCCCGGATTAATGGCCTTCTGTCATAATTTTGTATGAAATAATCATCCGCGCGAAATTGTATCGCGGGGTGGATTTTGGGGAGCGAACTATTTGTCAACATGTCGTCGCCTTTTAAAAAAAGTTGGCGTAGGCTATGGTTATGGAAATTATAATTATTGGCTCAAATAAGAACGCCATTCATATTGAAACATTGTGCGTGAAACGGAATGTATATTTTAATTCCGACACGTTTTGATAATAGCATTTATTTTAAATTATATGAAAATTTACTGGCTGAAATTCCATTGTTCGCTATTTGAAAAGGTTATCTTTAATACGAAATTTATATAAATTGGAGCTACATAAAATCAATACTCTCCGGTTTTGTTATTTATTTTATACTGTGAATAAGTGGTAAGGGTTGCGTAATTAAATATTGCCACTGAAAGGAAAACGAATTACATTTCGAATACAAATTAAAGCGTTGATTGGTGAGAATAACAAAGTAATTAAAAACATTAATTTCGTAATACGTATGTGTTTAATATCTTTTGCACATACTAATAGTGTTGATCTAAATTGAATTCATGTTGCATCGATTTATTTGCGTAATATTCCGAAAATCCTTTAAATAGCAATAATTAATGAATGGAAATTTGCGTTATATCGGTCCTCTGTATGTCAAATTACGCAAATTAACACGATAAAGTGGCGTATAATTATAACAATAAGTGAAATGGCAATTCAATCAGACAATGATTGCGTGCGTTTGCAGGGCGCGTCGTGTGACCTTCTGCGTCCGTAATCAAATAAGCTTGGATATTCTATACATAGGTTTATGGTATCATTATGTTTTGCCAAGTTTTTATTGCCTAGGAGCGGCCAAATCGCAAACGCGACACTATGGATACAATTAGAAGCATTATGTGGTCAGGAATATTAAAAATACCTAGTGAATTGTTGATGCGTTACCGAACATTGAATCTAGAGATAGGTGTTAGTATGATTTTAAGCAAGAAGGTATAAAAAAGAAAACAATTAAATTCTTGTTATTGAATAAACTACTGCCTGCCTGCTTCTACTGCCTGGGAAACAACGAAATAAATTGCGGAAAATTCTTCATTATGGGCCAATCCTGGGTTGTATTTCAAGTTCGTTCTGCGCATATGCAGATATTTTTTTTGTATAACTTTATCACCTACTTCTGACACTCAATTGTATTTATTTCCACTAAACGCCATTATATTTGAGCGAAACCGTATTCTACTATTATTTTCAGTAGTACGAAAACGACAGGTTTTCTATCCTAATCCCTTAGAGTATTTATATATAGAGGGAGCGCTGGCATACATTCGCGATTTGAAAAACGTAGATATTTTCTTGTTCGTAATGTTGGTAGCGCTCCTATATTAGTAAAAATTGAATTAATTATTTAGCAATAAATTGCTATAAATTCCTTTATTGGCCGAAATTATATTTAGCTATTATTCTTTTAAAACGAGTTTGAGTGGAATTAAATAGACCTACACTACTTATTTTTATATTTTTTTTTCAAATAATTTATGTGTGTTGCACAACCTGTTCCAATATTAGCCAATAAGAGGGCAGAAAAAGGTGGCCCGGCACCACCATTTTTATCTACGTTTTTGATGTACCAGCGCTCCCTCTATATATAAATACTCTAAGCCTAATCCTAAATTTAAAATGAAACAAGACAAGCTAATTGTTATTTTAATGATATATTTATAAGTATTGAACCAGAACTGCGTTGTTATCTAGCTGTAAAAAAGTGTGAAAGTGCGAAGGATACGAAACGATCATGCGGTCAGTGGTCTTACTATATTTACAACATACTTAAATAAATAAATAAGATATAAAAAATGTTCTGACTACTGAGGATTGCTGTGTGGCGTAGTTATACTAGGGTACGGTCACAAAGCTGAGGTCTCGGGCTTGAATACCGTGTTGGGCAAAGCGATATTGGATTTTTCTATTCACTATCAGCCCAGAATGAGTTACTGCCCGATATGGCGATAGGCTCGCCACCAGTCACATCGTAGGACGGAACATATAAGGCGAAATGCATGTGTCCTGGCACCTCTGCCCACCCTTTCTGGGAAAAAGGCTTGAGTTTATGTATGTATGTATAAAAAATTTTAAGTCTAAAAAACAAAATATTAATAATACACAAAACAAGAATTAACAAACAAAGAAATCCAGGTCGCGCCTGTTGTTTGTCATTTCAAAAATAGAACAACATTCGATTCATTTGATGACGATGTTTGTGATCGGAACGCAATAAAATTAAAGTGGAACGAAGTTTCCTTTTGGAGTTTACAGTTTGCCGATTATATAAGATGTTTTGTTTATCTGAAAATTACATACGACACAAATAAAATATTATATAAAAATAAGTGTAATAGTGTATGTGTGGTGGCCTGTAACATACCGGACCCGGCGGCCGAAACAGTGGTTGTGGGTTCGAATCACAGGACACACTTTTGGCTTTGCAGATTCAATTCAGAGTTCAGACACAATAGTCACTTACATTAACGGTGAAGGAAAACATCGTAAAGTATATCTGTTATACTACAGAGCTCTTGAAAAGAGATTCTACGGCCTAACCCCTTATTCAAATTCACGCTTGTTGAAAAATCCCATGTTCAGTAGTAGAATAATAAAGACTAATGTATAACATTCCAAGTATTATATGTATCTGGATCAACTATATATACGTCCCACTGTAGGGCACGGGTCACCTTTACAATTGAGAGTACGATTGAGAGGGATTAGGCCATATAGTCCACCACCCTGGCCCGAGTGCGAGTGCGAGTTGGCGGATTTTACATAGCATATAAATTCTTACGAATCGCTATGTAGATTTTCTCACGATATTTGCCTTCACCCTTATAGTGCGTGGTGACTGGTGATTGACTATCAATACACACATGACCCCGAAAGTGAGAGGTGTGCCCTAGAATTTGAACCCGCGACCACCGTGAACATAACAGTCGCGTCTGGTACGTTTCCAACAAACCAGCCCGCAAGTATAATTGTTATTTAATTTACGTCATTATGCATGACCTTATCCTACATTTACATGGGTCGGCGAAATATGCATTGGAACAAAGCTTTTGAATCCATGTCGAGTCGCCTGCGTGACGTCATGCTTTTCCCGATATTATGCAATACTACGCAAATAATGTGACCAATCCGAAAACTTCAATAAATTAAAATGAACCTACCATGGGATCAATGATAAGATTGTAAGTACATACTTACTTATACTTCGCAAAAATTAGTTTGTTATATTGAGTATTCTATACGAGTCACTTATATGCATGTTTTCGATTCACAAAAGTAGATTCATTCACGTATATTTTTAAAAATAACGAACTAATGCGGAAAGACGTTTCCCTAAAGTTTTCAGCGAATTTCGCTTCGTAAGATTCTTTTCCCCACAACATCTCAACGTGAAAATGTTATCAACAGTTAACTCTTTACCTGTCACCACAATGAACCCAATTAAATATTAATTAAATTAATACCAATTAGTCCATCCACCGCGACGCACAGCGCGAACCACAGCAATCCAACGTGCGGCCATCGCGCGCGGGACGCCTTCAACATTTTTCCAAAATCACATCCTTCACTGACATTTCCACTTTACTAAAAAAAAAAAGAATTATCCCATGGCTATCCAGCTTAATGCGACCGGGTCATTGTTTTTTAATTGGATAAATGACGACACTTCGCGTGTATATCGCGGAGATATTTTGCAGCGAGCGACACAACCTACCCATACGAGCGCTCTCGCGATACTGTTTTGTAGAACAGCGGACGATACGTAGCTCGTAGCGGGAAAACCATTTGGTACATTGATCGGCTTTTCATACCCTGTTTGTTTATAATCGAAATTTTAATTCGAATCATATGGGATGAAAGGGTTGGCTTTCAATAGATGAATAAACCAATAAAATGAAGTCTATTTTTTTTACTTATGATTTTTTAAAAGTTTTCTTTCATATATGTGAGTTTATTTTCAGTATTTTAAAGCTATGTATATGAGACATATAAAATATTATGTACGTGATGAATAGGCCGGCTCTACGTGGACGCTACTAAAATCTCTCAAAGGTGTAAAATAACACCGTTGTTTACTTTACTCCTCTTCTATCACAAAAGCCCTTTAAACAGAGAAAAATCACATGGTTTTAACTATAAAGTATACCTTTTAAGACAAGAAAAATTTTTTTTTTTTTTTATACTGGCCTGGCATAGTGGCGGCATTGCACCTGATGGAAAGTGCCAATGCCGCCCAGGCAGAGTAGAAACAATTATACCAGCCTGCTAAGGTGCTTCTTCACACCGCGGCGGAAGGACCCAGGATTGTAGGAAGGAGGGAACACGTGCGCCGGCAAACAATTCCACAGCCTGACGGTGCGGCACAAAAACGAATTTGAGAACCGTTTGGTTCGCGCCGGGATGGTGTGGACCGTCAAGCTATGGCTTCGCAAGCCAGCACGCGTGGTTCTGGTAAAGAATGGAGAGGAGGGGAGCAAGTTGAACAAGTCTTCAGAGCACTCACCGTGATACAGGCGGTAGAACACGCTTAGAGAGGCGACATCCTCCGGAGTTGTAGCGTCTCCAAGTTGCTCGTAACGTCTGCATCATTCACAATGCGGATGGCCCGCCGCTGCAATCCATCCAAGGCATCGAGCAGGTACTGGGCGGATCCATCCCAGAGGTGCGAGCAGTACTCCATACCCGGCCGGACCTGCGCTTTATACCGGGTATCTCAAGACTGCTACCGAAAACGAAGCCGGGTGGTAGTTTTAGTGGCTACAAACACAATGCAATTAAAAATTTCGCATAGAAACGCGACAATTATTTTTTATGATTTTTTAAATATCGTCATTTTTGGGTGGTAAATCCATAGTTTTTGCTAAAATAATAATTTAAACTCTTTTATACCTTAGAGTATTTATAAATAAAAGGGTATAAACTATTATTTTAGGAAAAAATGTATTTACCACCCAAATATGGCCATAGGAAAAAATAACAAAAAAAAATTTGTCGCTTTTTTTTGCAACTTTTTCTGTTGCATTGTGTCTGAAGTCGCTTAGACTACCACCCGGCTTCGTTTTCGGTAGCAGTCTTGAGATACCCTGTATAAGCGACAAAGCTGACCGGGCGTGAAAAACCGACGCACCCTGTTCAGGACTCCAACCCTGCGTGATGTGGCAGATATTACGCCCTCGATGTGATTCCTTGGATTAAGATCACAGCGGATATCCACACCAAGGACACTCAGGTCATTCCGCACTGAGAGGGGAGTACCCTGAAGAATGGGGAGGGGAGAGAACGGGGATTTTTTGCACGTGAACGCACACACCTGGGTTTTCTTGGCATTGAACTCAACCATATTCCTGGAACCCCATGTAGAAATGAGATCCAAGGTCCGGTTGAGCTCAATGACAAGATCTTCGCGTCCCTTCACAGTTTCAACACGGCAACCTGGAGGCCCGCAGTGGTATCGCCCATGAACCGTGCTGTCATCTGCATAGCAATGAATGTTGCCAAGCGACAACATGTCATTGATATGCAGAATAAATAAGGTGGGCGATAGCACCGAGCCCTGAGGAACTCCGGCATTTACCGACATGAGCGCCGAAGCGTGTCCGTCAACGACTACACGTATTCTACGCCCATGCAGAAAGCCGGAAATCCACGAACACAGGTTGCCGGGTAGACCGTATGCCGGAAGCTTGGACAGGAGACCACAGTGCCAGACCCTATCAAACGCCTTGGTAATGTCGAGGCTCACAGCAAGAGCCTCGCCATGCTGGTCAATCGCCTCACCCCAGCGATGCAGGACAAACGCTAGAAGATCACCCGTCGATCGACTATGACGGAAACCGTATTGCCGATCACTGATCAACGAGTGATCCTCCAGGTAGCGGATCAATTGAGCGTTTATGATCCGCTCCATGACCTTACACATCACTGAGGTGATAGCGATAGGGCGGTAATTGGTAGGGTCCGACCAATCACCCTTTTTGGGGATCGGTTGCACATTGGCCTCCCTCCAAGATTCCGGCACAACACCTGTGCGGTAGGACGCTCGGTAGAGGCGAGTCAGTGCTGGAGACAACTCGGCTGCACAAGCCCTCAAAACCACCGCTGGTATCCCATCCGGACCACTGGCTTTCCGCACATCGAGAGACCGTAACTCACGTCGCACATCACACTGCCTGATTCGAATATCTGCCATTGAGAAACCGCAATCAGGCAGCGTAGGCAGCGACTGGGAACCACGGTCTTCGAGGTGGGAATTAGCCGCAAAGAGATTTTCCAGCAAGGCAGCCTTCTCTTGCGGCTTGTGGGCCAGCGACCCTTCTGGGAACCTCAGCGGCG
This sequence comes from Hyles vespertilio, assembly GCA_009982885.2. Classification (NCBI taxonomy): domain Eukaryota; kingdom Metazoa; phylum Arthropoda; class Insecta; order Lepidoptera; family Sphingidae; genus Hyles; species Hyles vespertilio. The sequence goes on from CM042807.1 coordinate 5,420,404, forward strand.
GCAACGCTGGACGGCAGAAGTTAGATTGAACGGTCCTGGCCAACCTCCAATAAGCACGACTGCTAGTTGGGTGATCGACCAACGCACGCCCAATCCTGCTAACGCGCTGGGCATCCGCCCTAACGTAGGCCTTCTTGCAGGCCTTGAAGGCACGGTTGTAGGCTTCTTTGAGGGAACTGATATTCGGATCCTTCATGGCGCGACCCCTGATCCAAGCGCGATACCGACACCGACAGCATTGGCGCATGCACGATTGAACCAGGAGCGTCCACGGCCCTTACTGGCGATTTCAGAGGAAGGAATGTAATATTCCATTCCAAGTCTGATCTCGTCAGCATTAGCGTTGGCACTCGCTGAGGGATCTTTACCCTCAAAGCAACGCTGCCTCCAAGAGATGGATGCGAAATATTCCCGCATACCATCCCAATCTGCCGACGAGTAATGCTAGACCCTTCGCCTCACTTGCACGGGACGTGGAGGTGATGCGATCGGTACTGACGACCCAACCAGGCAGTGATCGGAAGTGCCCAGAGGCGCACTAACGGTCACACGATACCCGGCTGGGTGACTCGCCAGCAGAAGGTCCAACAGAGAAGGCGCATGACTCGCCACATCCGGGATCCTGGTGGGCTGGTTCACCAGTTGTATCATGTCATGAATCAGAGCAAATGCATGGGCAGCTCTGCCGGCATGATCAGTCTTGGAGGAGCCCAGCTACAGTTCGTGATGAGCATTGAAATCCCCCAAGACCACCATTTCGGCCGACGGGAACTGCGCCTGCGCGTCATCAGCCGCCTGGCTAAGATACCTGAACAGCCGAGTCGTCTCATCGTCCCCGTTGTGAGACCTGTAAAGGCACACGTAGATGCGGCTCAAGAAACCTAGATCCACGTGCACCCACAGAGTGGAGAAGGAAGGGTCCTCCAGTGCAAACGGCGACAGCAGATGTCCGACCGAACATACAAGCATACCCTGGCTTTAGGCTTGAAGTTTACTTCAAGCGAATAACCGGGATACAATAGGTAAGAATTATCGGTCGGACAACGAATCTGCGTCTCCGTTAGGAAGAGCAAAGCAGGCCGGGCCGTCTCGAGATGGTGGTGGACGGCATTGAGGTTCGTATGGAGTCCACGGATGTTAGTGAACTCCATAGTGAACGCGGTGGTGGGGTTAAGCACCGCTCAAGGACCTGCTCCGTTTGGTTGCACTGTCATGGTAGATTAAGGATGGAATTGGTGAAGAGGCAACGAGGAGCTTAAGTTCGGGCACTAAGAAGGCCGAATGGGCACCGGCACGAAAGGGTCGGCAGGAAGCGAATTGATCCGCCGGACGGAAGGGCCCCCGTACCCTCCCGGGATGGGCCGCCGGGACCCCACTTCCGGTCACCAACCGGCACGACGGACCCACCCAAGATTATGCACGGCATGGTGAGGCAGCCTCTCGAGGTGGTTAGCCCCGATTGGGCCCCTGTACTATACCGCGGGCGGCCAACGGACAACCGTTTCTACGGGTCTCCCTGGCCGGCGGATCAACTTTCCTCCCTTCGACAGAGGACCGAAAATACCCACACGGTACAACCTCATGCCCGGACTCAAGACCCTCGAAGAAACCGGAAAACCACTGACTGATCCCGGAACGCGATCCCCTTACGGAAATCACTATGGCGGTCTTTACGCCTCGTGGACGGTGGTAGCTACCCGAGCGGACACATAAGTCCTACCACCACTATGTCACTCATTTGGCACTACCCAGGGGTCACGTGTAGGGAATCTAGAGTCAAAGCCTACGGACGCGAGTGACGTTAACCCCCAAATATAAAATAATTTTCCTAATCAGTTAATACGTGGTCGTGTAATCGGTGAACATACATAAAAAAAAGGCCGGCGGATTGAGAACCTCCTCCTATTCTTAAGTCGGTCAAAAATGAGCCAGACTACATAAGATATGAACATTTTGATAGGACTAAAATAAGCAAAAAGCCAAAAGGAATTTTGCCTACTGCACAGTATTTTCCAACATTGTATAAGGTGTTTGGATGTACATATGTATGTATATCTATGATAATAGAAATATCTAAGCATTTAATTGATAATCAAAATACCATACAAAATTAAATAAATAAATACTGGGTGTATTTATTTACAACAGTCACATGCATAATGCTGACCCGACACTAAAATCGAGTCTTGTGTCAATAAACCACAGTATTTCTAAATACTTTTAAGTATAAACTTTTCTAAATATAATCTTTACCGAAGAAATCGGAGAATGCGACAACACCACGACATAACAAAACATTACCATTAACCTTAACACGTTAAGCGCCGAGCAAAAAATGGCTGTTAGTAATTTGGGCCACGGGGGACACCGGTGGGTCACACTGCATTGAACTGTTCGGGCCACGGAGGACACCCGTGACCGGAGCGAGGTGTTCACATCAAATGTTGATTACAAGCCACGGGGCATTGATATTGAATGAAAACGGTAAAGATGTGACCCGCATGGCCCTGTGTAACCACCGAAACAGCTTGGTTTTTAAATATTTAGAAAATATTAAAAATTACAGCGAATTTCTTAGGAGATGTTAGGTCTGCTCTAAAACAGAATAAAAAATGTATAATTTTTATTGTGTTACACACTTGGCCCGAACGGGTTTGCTTGAATCGCCCACCGGTGGGCCGCGTGGCGTTCAACGTTAACACGACAGCGTCTTGCAGGCTTCCGCGGAAGTAGTGCGTCTTACTTGCAAATTGTAACACTAGATATACTGTATATCATAATATACATATTCCATTTTAGCCCTTCTGTACACCGTTTATATATGGCACGGGCATATTCGCTGACCTAGAAATTAAAAAACGCACCCAACAGTCACATACGTAGTCCTGATCCCACATTAAGATCGAGCCTTGTGCCGTGGGTATCAGGTACTGCAAGGGATTTTAAGATTTCAGAAACACCTAGATCAGGAACAAACAATTTTTAGCTGTGGATAACAAACATTTGTCCCGGTTCAGGGATCGAAGCCTCTGCCCCTTATTTCACTGCCAGCGTCTAACTGACTACGCCACGAAAGGTGTCAAAAGATTGATATTTACATCTAAACGTTTGTAAATCTGAAGACAAATATCATGTTATAAAATTTATACTATATGTTTCCCTTAACCATTAACATAATTACTGAATGTCAGAAATGTGTACTTAGAAACCAAACGTAGCTATTCTTTCATAAAGTCCGGACTACTGCTAACTAAACAGTCGCTCACTTTCGACATACTGCCGCAAAATGAGGGGTCAAAATCAAAAGATCCATTAAGCGTAAGTTAGACTACATATTTTCTAAGGAAAGATAAACCTTATTCTTATCATTCGAACCTAGTGACTACGGCAGGGATGGCGAACAAAAGGCAATAATGTTTTAGGCACGCCACTGAAAATGCACTGAAAATGAACAAAGAAAAATTTCTCAAAATAACACAAACAACATTTTTCACGTTCATTTGTTAATGGAAAAAACATATAGGCTATTCTACAATAATCATAAAATCAAAATTATTCTACGGCACGTCTTCTTCATTCTTTATAAAAAAATTGCACGTTGATTGATAAAGGTTCGCCACCCCGGGACTACAGTATTGTTGGAAAACGTATATTCGTGCGTAACATAGATAAATACACTAATCAAAATCAAAAACGCACCTAATATGAATTAATATATTGTGTTGTTGTAGGACATTATTAAGTACACAAAGTTATCACCAAACTCGATCACAATTTGTATGTATCCACTATCCAGTGGTAATCATAAACAGTTCGTTGACAATGGAATTTTATCCATTATTTTCAGGAATCGGGTCACCGCACGTGATGCTACGCAGGGACGTGGTGAAGCAATTTGGTAAGTCAAATTAGATCCATCGATATTAGATTTAAAAAAATTCTTACATACATAAACTCACGCCTTTCTCGTTTTTTCCTTTTTTTATATCGGAAACAAATTCCGTACTCTGGGCGGATAATGAATTGAAAAATCCAATGTCAAACCAGAGACTTTCGCATTGTACCGTACCGTAGTACAACTACGCCACTAAGGCAGTCGAGGTATAAAATCGACTGTTATAGTATTGAATATTACTTTAATTGTACGCGATGGGTTATTCTTCTCAGCCTTTTACTGAAACTGACAAGATAATACATGATATATCAAGACTGCTACCGAAAACGGTGGTGGTAGTTTTAGCGACTTCAGACACAATACAATATTTTTTTTTGCAAGAAAACGCAACTAATTTTGTTTGTAATTTTTTCTTCTTTCCTATTTAGGTTGTAAAAACATTGTTTTTCTTAAAATAAAATGTATAGTACGCAAGGGTTCAAATAATATTTTAATCTATTGATTTACCACCTTTGATTTAACACTATGCTTAAAAACATCACAAAGAAATCGTCGCATTTCTTTGCGAACATTTTATTTGCATTATACCTGTAGTCACTAAAACTACCACCCTGGTTCGTTAGCAGTCTTGATATACCCTGTATAATGACTACAATGCCCTTAAAAAAACACAGTAGGTATAGTTATTTTTCTTGATAATAAACAAACAGCCGTAGCGCCCGTTTGGGGGCCAGTGGCCACTAAAAATCATTTTTTTTTGTATCAGCCCATATACGTCCCACTGCAGGGCACGGGCGTCCTCTACAATCGAGATTACGACTGAGAGTGGTTAGGCCATATAGTTAACCACGCTGGCCTAGGCGGTCACGGAGGCTGTTTATGACGGATCACGTTGTCTGCTATCTGGACGCACACGAATATTCTACCACTGATCACCATTCTTTGACAGCAATCGCTATACACAATGGTTCAAAACCGTCATAGGGTTACTCACAAGTATGTTGCGTTTTAGTTTCAACCCGTGCATATCCGGTTCCTGTGGCGATAGATTCTGTTAGTTACAACTGCCTTGTACTCTGTGGTGCCAAGTTAAAGTATCCTACAAAACGCCGAGAATAAATTTATCAAAACGGCATAACTGGACAGAAGGATACAGATTCTATTCTACGACACGAAGTTCGAATGTTCGAACGTTTGACATTCACGTATGTATGTATAAAAATACATTCATACAGTTTTACGTACGACGTTCGGACATTCGTCGTCGTGGCTTAGAACAGAGTAGCCCCTGTGCACTAAAAGGTGAAGTTGCTTTACCAAGTCACCAGCTCCACTCCTATTAGACATATGCCAGGAAATTTTCACTCCATTTCTATCGATACTACCATTTACAACAAACTAGTTACGAAGTGAAGCAAAGGAGCTCAAATTTCAAAGGCCTGTCTTTAATAGGGTCCTGCCAAAGGGCCGAATGTCGGTCGGTATCACATGAAAGGGCTACGCATTATAATTTGAAACACGCAATCGGAACGTACGATAGCCACCAGGCATTTCAATGAAGACATTTTTGATGTAAAGACGAATGACCGCCCTAGTTGTTAGGAAAACTATTCCAAGTATTATGTCGAAGATATATCTTTTTTTATTTATTGCTGTGTGCTCATGGTGGTGTTCGCATGGATAGAATATTCTAGCAACGGATTATTTACATTTCTTCCAATATATTTTAGACACTTTAAAACTTTGTCGTCTTTCGACTTACAGCCGCTGCCAATAAACAATCCCAATCCAAAATTTGCCGTTTGAGATTGACAGCTCAATATTTTTTCTGATACTATATTGCCAATAATCAATTTCAGTAGTGAAAAAACTATGGCAACATGGTAAATGACAAATCGAAAAGTAGAAAACAATCCAGATTGACTTCAATCTATTTTTTTCGATTGTTTATTGGCATCGGCCGTTAGTGTGATCGAGAAAAGTCATTTGGGTATTAGGTAATATAGTTTGGGTATAATCTTTTTATCAAACGCATTTTTTATAATCAGTGATAAAATCACCTTAAGCTGTTAAAACACCTGAATTTACCTACAAGTTGAATACGCGCTGCAATATCGTAAACAGAATATAAAATGCAATGAGCTGGGCTTTAATCTTGCAACTTGATTTAAAAAAATGAAACTTTTGCATCATAAATCTTGTTGAAAATAACTGAACAAAGTTCTCTGAGAACTGTAACAGCAATTGCGAATCTCGAGGACTAATGGACGCGCAACTCTAAAGTAACTTTTAATAAATGAACATTTTTAATTGACTTTAATATTTTGTTTGTAAGCTATCTGTATAATCTAATTATATCTAATTTGTTTGTAACTACTGCTCATAATGAGAAATATCTTATGCCTCAAGTATTCTTTGAAGTTCATGGTGTTTGGTTTTGCTACTGGCCACGAGAGGTACTACCGCATGCTCCTCTCAAAAACTTGTGCGTTTCATTTACTTTATATGTATATAGAAACATTTATTTTTAGGTATTTTCTGACATTAATTCAGAGTAGCATACAATTTGTAATAAGTTTTAAATCAAACAATCTTTTTTTTTACAAATTTCCTAATGTGCTCAGAAATCGGAATTGTATCCATTTCCTAATTATTGCGTACAAAGCCTACTTTTATACTCAACAAATTTCCGGTAACAATCTAAGACCACATCCAGTCCATAAAAGGACTAATGCGGGTTAAGTACCAAATAGAAAAACTCTACCTCACTTAACACATCGGACAGAATCGTATCTCAATGAGTTGACGGCTACCACGCCGGTAGGATAAATGATGGGCCCTCCCATATCACCCACGCGCACTGACGACGAAACTCCGCAAGGGCTCAGGCACAGCGCTTAGTACATTTTACTATCACTCTCCTCACCACAACTTTTAATTATCGCTTTTAAATTACTTGTGGTAGGTCTCTCATATGTGAGAGGCCGCCTGGGTATGTACCACCGCAATATCTATTTCTCCCACTAAACAGAAGGGTAAATACTGTTGTATTTCGGTGTGAAGGATATTGTAGCCAGAGTAACTATTGGACATATTGAGACCTACAATCTTATGTCTCAGGATGGCGAGCCCAGTGGAATGCCAAGCATTGCTTTGTAATTCAAGGTGCTGTTTTGTTTTTCCATTGTTCATGACCGGTAGTATCGCTTACCATCAGGTGAACGGCATGCTCGTCTTGCCATTAATAGCAATAAAAAAAACTTGAAAAGGTTTTGTTTAAACCAACGTCATGTCTAGTCTTCCATCGCTGGATCTTGTGCGACCGTATCTGACTACGAGAACTTCTTGGCATATGAGGATTTTAATGTCCAGTCCGATCAATTTGTCGTACTCTTTATAGGCTATGTGCTAACTGATGCTACGTAATTTAGAATTTCGTTGGCCCAAAATTCGAAAATTGTGGCCGATGTTTAAATACATACAACATATCGCTGTAACGCATCATGCATAAAACTACCACCTGGCTTCGTTTTCAGTCGCACTCCAGATATACCCTTTTTTATACGCAGCAAAACTTCCTATTTTAGCTAAAATATCAAACCAAGGTCCAAAAACAATAAAAAATGCTTGTGACAAAATCGTTTTATTAATTCAAAAATAATAAGACAACATGCAAAGAGATCATAACTATAAATATAATAGAATGTTACAAACTTACACCGCAAATAAAGTTCATTGTTATTATAACTGTACATACATATGTTTATAACATAGACACAGAGTATGGAATAACAAATAGTCTTATCATCATATTTCAAAATCAAATACTAAAATCTTTTGTATAGTCTATTCAGCGAAACATACTAGCCTTCCATCCATCTTCGCTTTATCTGTCTTACACTTCCACGCCATTTTTTAATTGAAAGCTAAATAGTTATGGTTAGACCCAGTTAGACCATTCTCTATATCTATAATTACAATGTGTGAAGGTTGGTAAACAAAGTTATACATGGCAACACCACGTGTTGAACTGCCATTTCAGATAATTTAAATAGTCAATAGTATTTTTTTATCTTGTCTAGCAACTATTATGTGAAGTTACTACTATAGCCTGTATTCTTATTAATTTAGGTGTTTTTATTTTTATACAGCGCCATTTTATATAATATGCCGTCTCATTGCCTCCATCTTGAAAAAGCATCAATTCTCCATAAACAGCTTGACGTTTTTTTTAATTATAAATTAATATAGTCGTAAATTACAGAAAAAATATTTCTCCTATAAAAATAATCAGTTCTAAGGAATTTTAAATAAAATTTCACACAAATGTTTCCATTTTATCTGCAGTTAAGAATAAATAAATAAATGATGATATTCAGAATCGACGGGTTTCAAATACGTCGGTATTGATACAGCCTTATATTTATTAACATTTTTATCTTGGTACACTTACAGTCATAAATATTAGTAGCACTCCAAAGGTATTTTATTTATTTTTCGATACAATTTTCTACTGTTTACATGTGCCCATTATATATGCAGATATGTTGGCACGTAACTGACAATTATTTTTACTTAATATTTTCATATAACACTTTACTGATTTTTTTTTTACTTACTTCACAATACATATCCAAAAAATGTCCATCTCAAATACTGTGAGTGATATAAACTAATAACAAGACATTTATACTGGCTCTTAACAATAATTAAAGTCTAAAACTAAAATAAACTAATTACTTAAATGTTAAATATCATTTCAGTGTCAAATAAAGGCAGCTGCACACATAAATGTAGAACTTACAAGAATCCTTCAATTTAATGAAAATGCCTAACTAGGTCTAATATGTTTTCTTATTATTTCTAGTCTTATTAATTTCTAGTATCAAAAAAACTATATAGATAACCTGAAAAGACATATAATATTAATTGATGAATGGTAGTTTAAATGTTGTATTTATGTTTCTCAGTTAAAACTACAGAACATGCTTTCTTGTAACCTAATATTAATATGTGTAGCCACCTTTAAAATAATAGTGAACGCTATATTATTTGTTTCAACTTGTGTACATGGTTCTAGAGTACTAGGTGTATTTGCTAAGTCCTATTTCAAACAGCAGTTAATGCATTTATACATAAGAAATAACACATATCTATTGCCATATATCTCTAACAACGTGTGAATTCATGAGGAAAGCAGGGTGAATAGAAATGTTGTAATAAGCCAGGCGTCAACATTTTCGCATCGGACGAATAGGGTGTTTGACTATGATGAAAATATGAAACATATTGTTACTAGACTAACGGTAAATATTTTTTTAAACCAAATGAACTAATAAAGTGTTTAAAACAATGTTGGATTGTCTTAAGAAATCAATTAAAAATTAAATAAATTTTCGAGCTTGACCACGTGACTAAAAACGCACGCCATTGGTTTCATTTAGAGTGACGTCACTTTCTTGTTGTCAGTCGATTTTTAGAACATTTCATGAGCGTTTTCCTTTGTTTTCGCAGTAATTTCTAAAATATTGATCACATTGCGCCGCTAAGGGCACACTAACGAACTTTATCTCTAATAATTGTACGATAGAAACTAAAATATAAAAGCTGACAGTGAAAACTTCGCAAAAATAGACGCGATAGTGGTCGGCCAATTTTTTTAAAACAACCTTGACTTTTACGCTGCTCAATTAAATTATTAATATCAAACCTTATAAACATACATATGTAAATATCACTATTAGTTATATTATAAACTAAAGCTTTTTCGAGTAGCAGGTCTCTCGTATGTGAGAGGCCGCCTGAGTAGGTACCACCGCAATGTCTATTTCTCCCGCCAAATAGCATTTTAAATGCACTGTTGTGTTTCGGAATGAAGGATATTGTAGCCAGAATAACTACTGGACATATTGAGACTTAACATCTTATGTGTCAGGATGGCGAGCGCAGTGGAATGCCAAGCATTGCTTTGTATTTCAAGATGTTGTTTGGATGTTGCTGTTCATGAGCGGTCGTATCGCTTACTATCAGGCGAACAGCACGTTCGTCTCGCCATTCAATGCAATAAAAAAGAAACGAAGCTAACAATGTATGAAAAATACAAGTACCTAATTATTGTATTCCCCTATTATATCATTCCATTATTATACGAGCGAGTTTTAACTACTTTACCCGAATCTTGGTGTTCTTTGGAATGCTCACGAACATTTTATCCGGTGGTTTAGTAGATGTATTCGTGTATTTTGAGACTACACACCTGTATTAATATGGATAATATGGATGGGAATAATTTTCGCAACTTTTGAGGGAGCGGCTCTGAAGTATTTACAAATGAAACAGCAACGACAACGGTTCAAAGTGTAATGAATTTTCAAAAATGACACTTATAACGAAGCGCCTGCAGGAATTATCATAATTTAGGTATGCTTATTTATTTAATTGATATTTATACTTACTAGAGTGTAATTATTATGAAGAATTAACTGAAACTATAAAATTAATGGAACAGATGCCGCAACAACACCATTTAAGGCATTTTAGCTGTAACCTAATCAAAGTTATTCTTGATAATGAATGAAAATGTTTGTTAAGCAAGAAAGTGACGTAATAATAAACGTGACCCACACATATGGCGTCTATAGCGTTTTGGCGGTCTTATCTATCATTCAAACTTCAATAATGATTTTTATTGAAAATATAGCAGCTAACAAAGAAATAATCAAATTGCAAGTGTATTATGGTAAAATGAACAATTTGAGATACTTTCCAAAAAACTGTCAAATACCCTATAGTATGAATGATGAAAGTAATCGTAGTATTCATACAAGTGTATCTACTGATTCGCATCGTACGGATAGCAGCATAACGAATACGATGCGATGCATCCGATAGATAGTCCGATGCAGAAATCTGGACGCCTGCCTTTAACCAATTATTTCCTATCCACTTTGACAATTTCTGGAGCAGACTACCGCAACATTTTGTTCATAAAGTCAATCAAACTAAGTCAATATGTACCGGCCTCTAAATTGCAAATGCATTACATTTGAAATTACCATTAAGTCGATAAACAATCTTTACATCAATAGACAACATTTAAGCTCTATTTGTAACATATTTAAAGCCGTAGAAACTACAGTTGCATATAACTAGGGATTTATTTATAATATTATTATTTTTGTATCGTGTAATGAGTTATTATATGTTGAGATAACTATAAGTCTATACTTACTGTTACTGTTTGTGTCTATACACAAACAGGAATTATCCAACTGTAAAGATTATAGTTTTTTTTTTAAATACATCACATTTAACTTTTGAGTAATCACATGATGGTTGAAGTATTCTATAGTTCTATAATATTCGATATTTATACAACTATTAACAGCTTCTGATTATATGAAACATTTAGGTTATACTTAATAGCTATACATAATACATATGTACCAGAATGAAAACAACTATATGTCCATTTCTACTCAACTTAAAGAATGTATCTATTTGGTCAGACTTCAAAATATATATAAACTACATTACCCATTTACAATATTAGAAGAATTTTCTTAACATTAATTATCATGAAACCAAAAGTGATGATTTAGTAAGTACTAATTACACTGTATAATCAATCATAAATACCAGTCATAATAAATAAAGGAACCCAAAACATTTACTTATGAAGAAATTAATTTATGTCCTAGCTATGTGCCTGAATATAAAGGTGTATACCAGTACGAAAGCAGTTTGTTTAGAAATGATAAAATTATTATCAATGTTATATTTTCTCCTATAAATGAATTTGTTTAAATGTACTGTCTAACGGCCGATGCCAATAATCAATTGAAAAAAATAGATTGAAGTCAATCTGGATTGTTTTCTACTTTTCGATTGGTCTCCTGTCATGTTGCCATGGATTTTTCACTACTGAGATTGATTATTGGCAATATAGTATCAGAAAAAAGATTGAGCTGTCAATCTAAAATGGCAAATTTTGGATTGGATTGTTTATTGGTAGTGGCTGTATGACATCAAAAATATGCTAGTTACTAAGACAATTTGTTCCTTTAGCCAAAATTGCAGTACTATAACTAACAAATTAATTACATTCTTTAGTTACCTTCAGTTCAACTATTGTCAATACATCTACATAGTGTTTTAGTGTTGTAACAAAATAAAACTAAACTTCCTAGAAATCTTAGAAATTGGTGTGATGGTGAGTTCATACTCCGAACGATGAAACAACATGATTAGCACATTAACAAAGAACCAGTAGCACTAGTCGAAATAATAATCACAAACTTACATTTAATGTTTTTTTTTATACTACATCTGCGGCAGGAACTCGATGGCCGTCGCGAACTTGAAGTCCTCCGGGAACAGTTTGGCGGCAAACGGGTACATCAGTTTGTACGATTGACGAATTGTGACGTCAGCCACGCCGGCAATGTCGCCTATCTCCTTCTGGCTGCGCTTGTCTTCTGACGCCTGCAATGTAAATAATTCGATGTTTGATTTTTAAAATTATGTTATAGGAACGAAGAGTGTTAAAAATTATTTTGCAGTAGTGAAGCATAGGTATATATGTGTACAAAGATTCATGATGATTAAGTAGTTTTCGCGTGAAGGCGTAACAAACAAGATTACATTCACAAATATAATAGTAGGGATTTTTGTTTTCAAATATGTTGTCCCTTCCCAACTTATCAATTCAGTATAACCAAAGAAATCATACCATTCTATAACTAAAATAGGTATACGAATTGTCTTTGAATAAGGCTGCAATACAGTGAATCTTATAAAATTAATACTGGTGGTAGGTCTCTCATATGTGAGAGGCCATCTGGGTAGGTACCACCGCATGTCTATTTCTCCCTTGAAACAACACTGCTTAAATGCACTGTTGTGTTTCGGATTGAAGGACATTGTAGCCAGAGCAACTACTGGACATATTGAGACTTAACATCTTATGTCTCAGGATGGCGAGCGCAGTGGAATGCTGCTACTGTTTATGAGCGGTCGTATCGCTTACCATCAGGCGAACGGCTTGCTCGTCTCGCCATACAATGCAATAAAAAAAATATTGCTGATCTCCACTGGGATGGTAATATAGAGACCTTTCCCACAAACATGGGGTAAACTTTTCAGTCAACTTGAGGCACACAGAACCACCCACACCCATAGTTACGAATATCAATAATCAAACGAAACCCATACCTGAGAAGCCATGTAAATAGCCGCCGCAGCGACAGAAATAGGACTCCTTCCAGACACAATGTCCAACTCTCCAGCTTTCCTCGCGATGTGCGTCGCTGCTCTCTGCACCGAATTGGGCAGTCCCAGGTTCGAACAGAACCGAGACATGAAGTCCGCTGTCGTGATGAGGTCCACGGATGTCTCCAAGGCTTTTAGGATCAGTTTGAAACACCTTCCGATTTCCTTTTTACTGATTTTGCTGACGGCACAGATCTCTTTGAATGTACGCGGCACGCCTTCCTGACGACACGCGATGTATAGACATGCTGACGCTATGGCGTCGTTCGCTCTGCCCTTCAAGTTTTTGCCGTCATGCACCTGAAATTGACAAATGAATAAATAATTTATATAGACATATAAGTAGTAGATGCTACATAGTATTTATATTTCATTATTATATCCATAAACAGTGATACATACATTATCATTTATCACACAGTATGAAAGATACAAAATTAATATTCCGTAAACTTGTAATTGGCCGTTGGGGCCGAAAGGTTCTCGAGTGGAGGCCACGTACAGGCAAGCGAAGTGTCGGACGCCCGCCTACAAGGTGGACGGACGATCTGACTAAGATCGCAGGAAGTCGCTGGATGCAGGCCGCTTCCAACAGGTCATTGTGGAGACCATTGGGGGAGGCCTATGTTCAGCAGTGGACTTCCTGTGGCTGATATGATGATGATGATGATTGTCTGTATTCTCCATCCATCCATCCATCAGCCAAAGGAAGTCCACTGCTGAACATAGGCCTCCCCCAATGATTTCCACAGAGACCTGTTGGAGGCAGCCTGCATCCAGCGACGTCCCGCGACCTTTACCAGGTCGTCGGACCATCTTGTAGGTGGACGTCCTACGCTGCGCTTTCCGCTACGTGGCCTCCATTCGAGCACTTTCCGACCCCATCGGTCATTTTGGACGAGAAGACGTCGCGTAGTTTCCCGAACGCTGCCCAACCGAGTTGGATTCGACGATTGACCTCTCTCTCGAAGTTGGACCTGCCTAACCGGACCAATTGTCCTAAATAGACATATTCGTCAACAACTTCAAGAGTCGAGCCCCCAACACCGATGGGGGTGGGCACAACATGGACATTCGACATGATCTTCGTTTTGTCCATGTTCATTTTAAGACCCACCTGTTGGGAGACTCGATTGAGGTCTTCGAGCATAGTGCTAAGGTCTTCCAGCGATTCTGCCAAGACTACAATATCGTCGGCAAACCGAAGGTGAGTGATATACTCGCCGTTGATGTTGATGCCGAATCCTTTCCATTGCAAGAGCTTGAAGGCATTTTCCAGCGCGGCAGTGAACAGTTTCGGAGATATGACATCTCCCTGTCTCACGCCTCTCTGTAGTGGAATAGCCTTCGTACTCTGATCTTGTACTCGGACCGACATGGTGGCGTTGTTGTATATACACTTCAACACTTCGATGTACCGATAGTCGATATGGCACCGCTGGAGAGACTGTAGCACAGCCCAAGTCTCGATCGAATCAAAGGCTTTCTCATAGTCCACAAACGCTAAACAAAGCGGCAAGTTATATTCCTCGGTTTTTTGTATAACTTGCCGAAGCGTATGGATGTGGTCTATGGTACTAAAGCCTTTTCGGAAACCGGCTTGTTCGGGAGGCTGGAAGTCATCAAACCTGCGTTCGAGACGATTTGTGATGACCCTCGAAAACAACTTATAGACATGGCTCAGGAGCGAGATGGGCCTGTAATTCTTCAGAAAAGTGTTATCACCTTTTTTGAAGAACAGTACCACCACGCTCCTGCTCCATGCCTCTGGCGTTGAGCCCTCGAGGCGAACGGAATTGAAGAGCCTCTGAAGGACTTTCAGTACCGGCGTTCCGCCCGCTTTCAGAAGCTCTGAAGTTATTCCGTCCTCGCCCGGCGCCTTGTTGTTTTTAAGTTGCTTCAGGGCCATCTCAATCTCACACAGGCTGATGTCCGGGATATCATCGCTAAAGTGTCGGATCAACTCGGCTCTCGGGTCTTCGGCCGAGCTAACAGCAGGTTTGGCAACCGAGGTGTAAAGCTGTCCGTAAAACCTCTCGATCTCCCTTAATACCTCTGCTCTCGTCGATACCACGCGGCCGTCTTCCGTCTTCAACCTAGACAACTGGCTTTGCCCAATAGACAAGTCTCTTGCAAACACTTTGGAGCCTCCGTTTCGCTCAATTGTCTCCTTAATGCTCACAGTATTGTGAGCACGGACATCGTGTCGCAAGGACTTCCAGATTTGTCTATTGAGCCGCCGATATGCTTCGGCGTCAACGGAAGACTGCAGCGCTAAAGATCGACGTTCGGCCATGAGGTCAAGAGTGTGGATCGAGAGTTTTTGTGGTCTATCTCTACGGCGAGGTCTAAAATATTTAGATCCCACCGTATGGACAGCTTCTACCAAACCGCTGTTTAGCTCGTCCACTGCAAGGTTTTCTCCTAGACAATCAAAGCGATTTGTCAGCTCGAGTTGAAAGCTCTCGGGGTTTTGGATATGGACGCGAGTAGGTCGGAGCGTAGATTTCATCAAGCGACGCCTTTCCGATTGGACATTGATATTCAGTGTGCCCCTAACCATTCGGTGATCACTGCCGGTTTTCACCCTGTTGATCACAGAGACATCTCTGAATATCCGTCTATTCGTCGTCAAGATGAAATCTATCTCGTTTCTCGTAGAACCGTCAGGACTCAGCCAGGTCCATTTCCTGTGAGGCGGCTTCTGGAAGAAAGAGTTCATCGCAAAGAGTCCCTCTTTCTCCAGAAAGTCGGCCAGCCTCTGACCCCTGGGGTTCCGTTGCCCATGTCCAAATTGCCCCACTTTCAACTCTGCATCGCTTCTCTTGCCC
Organism: Hyles vespertilio; assembly: GCA_009982885.2. NCBI lineage: Eukaryota > Metazoa > Arthropoda > Insecta > Lepidoptera > Sphingidae > Hyles > Hyles vespertilio. Next base: position 5,436,400 of record CM042807.1, read on the forward strand.
AACTTTGCGTTGAAGTCCCCCATAACAACATTGAAGTAGGTTTTGGAAGTATGTATGGCCCGACTTATGTCCTCATACATCTCCTCTACTTCTTCATCTGGGTGTGTCGAGGTCGGCGCGTATACCTGTATGACCTTCATCGAATATCTTTTGGATATTCTGAGTATAAGGTATACTACCCAGCTCGACACACTTTCGATGGATACGATGTTGTTGATGAGAGACCTGTGGACGAGAAATCCGACACCTCCTCGGGACTGTTGGTCGTCCCCCCGGTAGAAGAGCAGGTTACCAGACTTCATTTTATCGTATCCTCCCCGATTCTTCGGACTTCCGATAACCCCAGAATATCCCAGTGTAACCCGCTCAATTTTTCTTCCAGTTCGACAATCTTCTCGTCTGTCCTCAATGTGCGAATGTTGTGTGTTACCAGAGCCAGTCGTCGTCGGGGGTGGTAGCCGGGGCCAACCCGGGGATTCTTAGCACCCCCTGCCCCACCGTAACCATGACTGCTACCATAGCCAGGAATAGTGGGGCTACCGGGGACTGGGGGCCTGGTCTCAATATGTGTCGCCATTAAGGGGGGTATTTGCCAATACTCGCCACGCTTGGCAGACGGGTTGGCGAGCGCAGTAGGGGACTGGCGTTAATGACGCTGCTGCCCACCATTAACCGGGGAAAGGAAATAGGATTTGTGGGTAGAGGATATTATAGGAAAGGAGAGTATGGCCTGAGGGAGTGGATACTGCAGTCACGGACGGGAAGTTAAGGTGACTGCAGTAGCTCGGGGGCCGAGGTCGCGTACTCGTAGCACCTATACTAGGGCAGGCCATGACCACTAGATAGGAGCATCCCTGACCTGTCTGTATTCTACTGGTTGTATAATCTATTTCTGTTGTTACATTACTTATAAGTCTAAGGTTTTTTTTAACATTTATAATATGTATGTAAATCATTCATTGTGTGCTGTAGTTGCCTGTTCATGGAGGAACATTAAACTTTGTTTTTAGTATTTGTTTGTTAGATGTATTTGAAGTGAATAATGTATCTTCTTTTGGTAACTAATAAATAAATAAACAATATTTACAGTGATAGAAAATCAAAAATATGTATAAAAAAATTATGCCATCTTCATAAACTAAGGCTTAAAGTATTGACTGTCACACATAATGTTTTTACAAATGCAATATGATCTTTGTTATCACACCCCATGCATATTACTTATCTAGGTCCCAACCGCACCAGTGGATAGTATTTTTTGAGCCAAGAGTCAATGATAATTTCCTTTAACATGCAAATAAATTGTTGTGACATAATTTATTTTTCAATACTACAAATGAAAATAACCACTTTACTAAATTGTCTCTGATTTAAAAAAAACATTAACTATTGAAATGCCTATAATGTTTGATAGTATTATTTTTCATTTAATTATCATGTTTAAGAAAAGTACATCTTATTTGTTTATAAAATTGAGGTAGATCAAGAAATAACAAAGTTAATATTTATGCTATCAGAGTTGACAATGGGGTAAATCAATGTGATCAATTGTGACTTAAACATCATAGATAAGACTGTGTTTCCTATGATTGGCAGTGGCGGTACTTCCATACAAGCCCAAAAGCCCGGCTTGCCTTACTTAATACGCATATACTCAATCCTAAAGACAAATCAGTACATTAAATAAAATATATTCGTTTAATGCAAAACGTCTATCATTTTTAAATTTACCGCGCTATAATGGACCCCGCGCCTGCGACGAAGCACCCGCGCCGCGCCCGGCAACTCGCCTAAGCGAGCGCCGCGCCGCGGTCTAAAACTAATACAAAATTATTTCATTCAAAATCAACGCGTGACGCAATATCTTAAAAAGATGGAACACACCAAAGTATTATCTATCTTTTTCTCTCTCGTGTGCTTTTACCTGGCTTCTGGCGTATATTGCCCTCTCAGTCGCACCTCTGGGTGAAATGCTATTACCATGACACTACGTACCTATACATATAGCTATTTTTTTATGCAATTTGTACCAAGCAAAATGCCCGGCTTCGCGGAGTGAAGTTGTGCACTTGACATGTCATATTAAGATCCAAAGGAGATGTGCTATCTTGGGCCGTTTTGTGTACGTCTAATACAAATTCTAGAAAAAAATGTGGAATTCAAATAAAATACATTTAGATTTCTTGGACAACAGGGGGCTTTATACAAAAATGTGATTGTTTTAGTACAGAAGCAATATTTTCTTCTATAATCTGTCCTCCATGATGCCTAATTGTCATTTCGTTCAAAAATGCGCGAACCCATTATCATTAACTTGAATATGTCTTATTTTAAAACCCCACTACAAATTATAATTATTGTCTATATTTCTTTTTCCATATTCTTCGCTTTTTAAAAGACGATATATGTTGTTAAAGAAGTCACTTTTATTATTTTATTTATGTTACATGATTTTAGTTTAAGAACGAAAATGTTTAACTTGACAGCAATTGCAAAACTCTGTGTTATCTGTCTACGTCTGTGGCCGTAATTCGTATTATTTTTTATTATTCGCATACATTTCGCAAATGTGTATTTGCTTCTCTGTATACCTGGCTTTGTTTTATGGATTCTGATTCTCGCAGATGATATATCTTGACGTTTAAACGCAATTACTAGTTCGTATTTTGGTGAGTAAACATATTATTTATTATTTTGAATGCCACATGTAAGTAATACTGTTATGTTTTTCTATGTTCATATTTCTCTTCTAACCCACAATTCTGCTTTTCAGCACATCAAAGTGGCGCTTTGCTTGAATTGCACTTCTGCAATTGTTGTGAAATGGTTGAATTGCACTTCTGCAATCAAAAATTGAAATGGATTCTATCATTCAACAGAATCTTAGTAACTACATGGGCTGCCAATTCACTCTCGTGTAGAGTATTTCAAAACGTTTTATTGCTGAAATGGCAGAACTAGAAGTAAGTATTCTATTTTCTTCATTAATTTGGGAAATGTATGTTTTATGCCAATTAATCAAGGTCAATACAAAGTATGGAGTATTACAAAAGTATTCATGTTAGAGCTGAATTGCATTGTGTCCACAGGACAAGTCTACTAGTACATAAATATGTAAGAAGTGATATTTTATATATTGTTGTTTAAATTGTTAAATGAATTACATTTTCTTTTATTTCCCTCTGGACACTCAGATGATCTTGTGTTATGTATAATATATTATATTATAATTATATCCATAATAACAACACTATGTCTGATGGTAAGCACAAATGCCGTCCAGGAGGAATATCTAATGGCATCAGATGACTGTCCCAAGACATTTCATACAATTATCCGGCCGGCCTGCTAAGATGCTTCTTTAAACAATAGTCCGCTATTGTTTAAAGAAGAAGACCTGGGATCATACACATGTGACTGCAAAGAGTTATTTATTCATCATAATTCTTCGATATCTTCAATATTAAATCTTTTTTATTTTGTTTTAGTTATCAGGACGAGCAATTATCTGTACAAACTGCTGGCTGCAAATAAATCAAGCTGTAGACAATGAGCAAGATTTTATTCCAACTCCGCCGTAAAAAGATTGTATCAATCTCGATTCTTTTGGACATACTTAACACCCACAAGTGCTTCATGTTGAAAGGAACATGGCTGGATACTGGACAGTGGGTTGCTGTACTCATACCATGATTATACTGTGGTATTTAGCCTTTAGGTTGGGCTACCAATAGTACAATATAGGAGCACCGGCATTGTTCCTAGATGTTTTGACTGGAGATTATTTTTAGGCGAATATAAATCAAATATAAAGCAAGATCTGGTTGTACTTTATTGTCCTTAAGTTTTGTTTGATTTTAGTTTTCTTTCATCAATTAATCCTACTTTTTCCTTATGTGTGCTCAGAAATAACCAGTTAGAATTAATGTCAAATACATTATTTGAAAAATAATATCTTAAACCTTAGGATAATATTATTTTTAAGTATGCAGAAGTCTAATATACTAAAGTATATTAGACTTCTAGGGGTAGACTAAATATAATGTTTGAAATGTTAGCTTGTACAGAAATGATTGCTAGTATGTTCTTTTACTAGACATTAAGGTATAGAAATAAACATGGCTGCTATCAGATTCGATTCCATTTTTATAGCGTATTCATTCGTATGGACTATAATAACTAAGAGCTTATTAAGTGCATATGCCTAATAATAAAATGATTATTTATTCATATGCACATAGGGAACACCTCTGACTTTTCGGAGTCATGTGTGTATTGATAGTCAATCACCACGCACTAAAACGGTGAAGGAAAACATCGTGAGGAAACCTGCTTACCATAGCAATTCATAAGAATTTCTATGGTATGTAAGTCCGTCAACCCGCACTAGGCCAGCGTGGTGGACTATATGGCCTAATCACTCTCAATCGTATTCTTGATTGTAGAGTAGGCCCGTGCCCTGCAGTGGGACGTATATGGGCTGATACAGATGCTAGCAGTCGCGACAAGTGATCAGTCTGTGCCGTGCTGTATCTCATGCCTAGCAGATTTTTATTGTGGATTATTTAAATAGGTTGTTTAGCAAGTATTATGCACCGCACTTACGGCCAGATATAGGTACACTTTCTTAATATTAAATAACTATAAACATGACGAGATTCTGACAGACTTGTTGCAATTTATTGTATAGACATTATGTTATATTATATAAGATGATCAATAAAGTATGATACTAATTCCGTTGACGTAAAAACATTTACGAGTTATATAGAGTACAGTAATTTATAGCACAGACGACTAAAAATAATATTTGATTTATAGGAAAACGAATTACGACTTCATATTTCATAAATGTCAAGTTTTGACATCGGTTGTCAAACATGCCGTTTCAGACGCCATATTGTCCCCTTGTAGTGTTGCTGTTCTTGGCTTGGTATTTATTTTTGTATAAAGCTAATATGTAACGTATAATAGTATTTCAAACAGAAATCGAATGCCAATTTCACTAAGTAAATTTGGTGTAATGTACTACAAACGGCCCAAGGCCCATACATTTCTGGCCCATCTCCTTTATCGAAAAATATTTATGTTTTGCTACAAGTTATATTGGATAATATATAAAATAAATAGATATTTTTTGAGACCGTATTATGTTTTAAATATTTTTATGAATATATTAGAATTAGAATACTTAATTTGGAATTGTCCATAATTTAGGACCTGTGGCTAGCTTCACGCTTATTATTATGTCTTTCGAGCGGACGATTAACCAGTAACAACTGAACATATACGTTTAGTTTTTGTTTCATTATAGTATTTTACGTTTATTATGTATAATAATGGGTGAAAATGTGCCTTGTGATGGTTTGAAGTGTGTGCAAGTGTTGATCGGCGAGGAAAAGGTAAATTCATTACATTTCGTAGACAAACAACTACTCGTATCTGGTCGAAAACCTACGCCTGATTTGTTGTGTATTTCTCGAAAGTAGTGAAAACTATAGAATACAATTTATAGATCAGTGCACATAACTACATAGATTGCTGGATGTTCTCATACTAATAAGTTATACTGTCGGTGTTGTATATTTTTTTCCAACGATGTACTTAAATTTTTGGAATTGTTCCGGCTATAGTGATTTAAATAATTTAACTGGTACTTTTATAGTAATTGACAAAAACATGTGAATGCATTAATATATTTTCATAATTCCGGTAAACAGCGTATAGAAACCTCTTTATGCGTCATATACATAATATGTGATGAGATTTCAAAACATGCTCGTGTAGACAGTAATCGTAGTTTTTTTCAGATATTCCTTAGCTTTCTTTCAGAGCTCATGATGAATCAAAAAATCACATGCATACACAAAAACATAACATGAATATATCCTTACTAATATTACAAAGATGAAAGTTTGTATGTATGTATGGATGTTTGTTACTCTTTCATGTAAAAACGGCTCAACAGATTTTGATGAAATTTGGTATAGTGATAGCTGACACCCTGGATTAACACATAGGCTACTTTTTATCCCGAAAAATGTAGTGTTCCCGTGGGATGAGTCAGGAAACCAAATATACATATTTTCTACAATCTACTCTTTCAAATTCAAATTGTTGGCACGGGATGTCCTCTCCTACGGAAGGGAAATATAGTCGACGGCACGCGGGAAATATAGTTAGTAGACACGCGAAATAATATGTTCTTGATGTGGATTGGACTCAAAAACTATCTGCACCCGGGCGAAGCCGGGCCCGACAGCTAGTTAACAATAATTTGTGGCCGCGAAGTTAAACACGACGCTGTACTTGTGCTATTGTAGTGCCGTTTATTAATTTACAAAATAATTACAATATAAAGTTACGTATGCATGCCCAAAAGTAATTTAACTTACACATTTGTTTTATTCATCTATTTAAAACTAATGATGGGCCCTTCAGTATTTTGGCAATATTAAATAGATGGCCGTGGAAATCGCGCCATCTATTAGATTTTTTCGAAACAACTTGTTGTAATAGATTTTTTCATAACGGTGATAAAGATAGTTATTATTTTATTGGTTTTTATCCTAATCTTATATAGATCGTGTGGTAGGTCTGGGACTGTCTCGATGGCGCAAAGTTGATGTCTCGGATTCGAATCTGGGGTCTATTTTTATTTAATTACATCGCATAGGCTCGCCCTCTATCGCATGATGAACACGTTCTTCTTTCTTAATACCATTTTGCTCTTGAACCAATACATATTGTTACTAAAAAAATATTGGGCTTGCCCTAGTCCACAACCCTAGGCACGCCACTGATGATTGGCAGTAATAATCAAAATGCTAACAGCTAGTCAAAGATTTGCAGTTCTAAATATACATCAAACAATACTGAATTATAATAAAAATACCTGTTTGAACAAATTATTTGCTCTGTCCACAATCGTTTTGGGCAAGTTTATCCTATCCGCCATAGTGTTGATTTCTCGGAATGCATTTATCAGTGCTCTGTCAGTGCTGCTTATATTTCTCCTGTTCTGGTATTTAGATACTCCAAAACTGTCAAATGATGCATCTCCTCGACCAGGTCCAATGATGGTGGACAAATCACCTCCAGAAAGAAGTGGATTTTCTGGCCCACCGACACGAGATGGATCTACCCCTGATTTCTCGTTGCTGAATGTACGCCATTCTGAACCAACGTCAATTACTCTGCAAATTGAATTTATATTATTATTATAATATAATATAGTTGCCCAAAGGAAGCGTCATCTAACTTTGCCATGCCTTAATATTTTCAGGGTAAAAAGGTATCAGGGTAAATGGCATCATGCAATAGGGACTTTTATTTGTTGTTAGTTCCCTGTCCATCTTGTGACCCACACAAATTGTAAATTTTTTAATAACAAAATCCTATACTTGAACACTTTTCATACTTAAATGGTATTGCCTCGAATTGTAAATTTAAGAAATGTTACTGAGATAGATATGTAAATTACATTGGGGTTTTTCCTAGTGGTGAAAGTATTATGTCACTGAGTTGCAAACAATATGCTATGAGGTAAAACCTATGGATAACCAGGAATGTTAATAATAAATATCATATGAATGAACAATTTATAGCTTACTTCACCTTGAAAATTGGAGGGTGTTTAGCTAGACACAAATGGATTTTATTCTGACACGAAGGCAATATCTCCTAGGAGTGGACGCAAGTACCAACATTGCCCAATCTAATTATTTAGCGACCTCGAAGGCTCGAAATAAAGAAATCAAATACATCGCTAACGTCAAACAAAGCTGGGCTACGTTGTTATTATTACGACACGGTGCTCACAATGAAGAGATTCGAGTGTTTCGTAAACTTACCTGTCGCCAACCACCAGACCGCATTCAGAACATATCATGTCCCCAGCCCTGTAATCCTCGATGAGGGGCGCGTCTGGATGTGCATAGCACACCACTTTATTTGCCTCAATTCTAAAACCACAAACGAAAGTAGGTTTAACATTCAATCAACAAGTAGAAAACAAATCGATGTGTATTCACCGCGTATTCCAACACTATATCATCACTATCTCGAACTTACGTATCGCCATGGCAAATTATATGATTATTCAGAAGAACTATAATTAAAATAACGTCGATTTATTACTAAACGAGAATAAAATATATAAGAAAAACAGACCTCGACGTGCTCGCCATGATTGTCAAGAAGTATAGACAATTGTATTTTTTTCTTTTTGCAGTTCATTTGTACCATAAACAATATCTTTGTACTGGCGGGATGACACTGTCGATAGTATTATGGATCAATACTGATGATACATATTTTTATTATTTTGTAAACAGTATTGAATTTTTGTAAGTAAGAAAATTATTGAAATATTTAAAGTACTATTGAAAGCAAAAAAAGTGTTTTCTGAAGAAAGCAAAGAATAAATACATGGTACATATTTTGTTTTGGAGCAGATTGTGGAGACGCTCATTGAAAAGTAATGTTGTAATAAGCGGGCAGACCTAGTAAATGGTAAGATCATAATTATCCTCTATAGAATATAAATTCGAGGCATATTCGAATGTTATCAATAAATTAACATTGTTATTTAAAAATTCATAGCTTGCACCTTGTCCCAATATCCAATTATCGCCTCATATTCGTCACGTCACCTTGTAAGAAGCTAACGACAATCTCTTGCAATTGCGTGCACTTACTACGAGAATTGCATTTGATGTAAGGTCACTATTAGGTCAATACCAGGCCAGATATGTAATCAAGACTTTTCGTACCGTATAATGTTACATTGCCACTTGCAAATAAATACAATCAAGTAAAATTTTTGTAGTACACGCGTATGATGCAAGTTATTTACTCTTATAAAGTTATTACGTATTTTCACATATTCATATTTTTCAAGGAAAATCATTATGATTATTATACTTATTGTATATGTCTAAAAAAAGTACATTTTATTTAATTGACGGAAGTAACTAACATAACTGAAGTGCCACAAAGAAGTCATAAAAGATGTATACTTATACATATGAAACAAAAAATAATCAGATAAATGTAAGGAGGTACGCAAGCAATATTTTCGAGAATTACCTAATTTTAAATCTTTTGCAGTTTTTACACATAGCTCTATCATTACTTGTTAGGCAAGTTTAGTTTTAAAATTGGGTAAGGGGGTCATTTACGTAAAACAGCACCCAAAAAAGCAAAACAAATACAAATGACATCATCAACTCTCGTTATATAGACAAGTGATACAGAAACGTTAATTATTATTTGCGATATCAGAATAGTTGCATGAAATATATAAGAGCATTTACAGCCTTGACTGCCGGTGTCTTGGCATTGCCATCTGACTGCTTATTATCAATTTCACTGTTATGAAATGTTGTGTTCTGAAACCACGTATTGCTAAATAAATGTTGCGTTGAAATAACGCTTAGGCGTTTTGAGATGCGAACGCAACAATTTTGTACATTCTAAAATGTAATCAAAATTGTGAAGTTCTGAGTAAGTCGACACCGCTTTGGCCATATTCGACATTGGAAAATAAGGTTACAATTACTATCATCCCTATATTTTCCTACATCCCTGTTATGTCCGTAGAAACGCCAGCTTATAAGCATTGAGGTACACACATTCATACGTTCGTAAATCTCGCAATATTGTGTAGGTTTTGAGTTCTCAATAAACCTTCAATGCTCATTTCGTCCTCGAAAAATTAGTCACAAAATTTCGCAAGAAATAGGTTTGGACTCAGATTGCACAATAAATATTAATATTACTTGAATTTAGGCCTGGTAGAGTCATACTTTAGTCAATCATGACTATATGATGACTGAGCAAATGGCACCTCAGCTGGGTTGGGTACTGCAATACAGAAAAATGACTCGAAGTAATCAATTAATCTTCATTTATTTGTCAATGAAATTGCCAGAGTCACTATAATAACCATCATTTTGTCTGCATTTCTTAGGCGTATACTTCGGTTATTTCGCATTGTTGGTAATAAAATAGAGTTTGGAAGGAATCCATTTCTTAAAAGGATTGGGTAGACAATCCACAAAACACACTTATAGCCAACAATATCCTTGTTCTATTTAGACAAGTACGTTGAGGCCAGCTGGTAAACTAACTAGACGCGGCTGCCAACATGGTAACGGTGGTCGCGGGTTCAAACCCCAGTGCACAACTCTGACTTTTCGAAGTCATTTGTGTATTGATAGTCAATTACCATGTACCTATTTTAACAGTGAAGAATAATATTGTGAGGAAACCTTGCATACTACATATAATTTGTAAGAATTTCTATGATATCTAAAGCCCGCCAACGCGCACTAGGCCGGCGTGGTGGACTTTATGTTTAATCCCTCTCAATCGTCCTCTAGATTGTAGAGGAATCCTGTGACGTATATGGGCTGATACAGTAAAGTACAGTACAGATATTCCAAGAGACTTAGTGAACCTCGATGCACGGTTTCATTATAATGCGTACCCCTCTTGATCTTGGCTTGCAGTATTTGCAACAGCGGGGCATGAGTCTACACAATAGTAGATACTAAATAATATCTTATTATTATTTTCAGAAATCCCACCTAAATACGCAGCTCAAATAATCTGTTTTGAAAAACTTCACTGCATTGATGCAATATGGTGTTATATGACTAAATTCTAAAGCCCTTATTCGATAGTTCTAATTTTTAAACCTCTTGTATCAAATGCTTTGCCTTTCTCTCTCGAACTGAATTCAAAAAAGGGACAAAACATTCGATTCTTATAATTTGAAAACTGTCTATGTATAAGGATGTAAGTAGGTTAGTATCAGACATATTTTTGATTTGTTTAATTTACTTTTTTTCGTAACTTAAAAATACTTTTTCCCGTACAATTCCGGGGCAGATGCAAGTTTGCCGCGTTCCGGGATCAGTCTGTGTATATCCGGTTTTGAACACGCGACATAATTGTGTCGACCGGAAAAGATAAGCATCTCGACAGCGGGCTCTATTTGAACTACTCGTAGTATTGTGATTTTTTCCTGCATGTATTAAAATCGTACGTATATGACAACCTCCTTGGCGCAGTTGGTTAGACAACCGGCTATGAAACGTGAGGTCGCGTTTTCGGTCCCTGCGCCGATACACATATTTGTGTGATCCTCAGGTATTTGTTTCGGGTCTGGGTATTTGTGAGGCTGAAATGTCTCGTAATTTCTGATACCCACGGCACAATACTCGATTTTCGTGTGGGGTCAGGACTATATATGTTATTATTGGGTGTGACTATGTATGTATTTAAGAAGAATTTATATGTTGTATGACGTCCGCCAACCCGAAATAGGCCAGTATGGTGAAGCAGATGCTTCACAGCATAATTATTTTGAACTTACTCAAACTGTCTCGGTGTCGCAGTTGTACTAGGGTATACGGCAAAGCTGATGTCTCGCGTTCGAATCCCGGGACGGGCAACATGATTGGATTTTTCTTTTGAATATCAGCCCTGAGTCAGAAATTTGTGCCCGATATGGCAATAACGTAATTGACTGTTTTGGTAGCATCTCTGCCTACACTTGCTGGGAAAAAGGCGTGAGTTTATGAATGTAATTTTTTTATTACAGTATGATATCATTAAGATTTAAAAAGTCCAAAGTAAAATATTATGAAAATTGCATCTCGAAATGATAATAAAGCGGAAAGCAATAATGACGTTGCGGCATGACAAACATTTACTCATCACGGTTTACAGTGAATTTTGACATCGTGAGGAAACTCGCGCTGTTACTTGTTAGTATGTAGTCACATTGCACATGTATTGCAACTATAATGCCCAATGCCTACATACATACATAAACTCACGCCTATATCCCAGAAGGGGTAGGCAGAGGTGCCAGGACACCCACATTTCGCCTTGTATGTTCCGTCCCACAATGTGATAGGTGGCGAGCCTATCGCCATATCGGGCACAAATTCCTGACTCTGGGCTGATAATGAATAGAAAAATCCAATATCACTTTGCCCAACCCGGGATTCGAACCCGAGACCTCAACTTTGTAACCGTGCCTTAGTACAACTACGCCACCGAGGCAGCCAAATGCCTAGGTAAATGCCCAATGCCCAATGCCTAGGTTTTATTATATTGAAATCGAAATATAATCTCGTAATAATGATGCTAATATGTACATTGTACAATAATATTTTATTCAAATAAAGAACAGATTTATGTTCTATTTTTAAATTAAGAACGTCTAGAACAAAAGAATCAGGTACCAAATATTACATCAAACTCTTATTCAAATGCAATTATAATATTGTTTATTGTCTTTGTTAATGACAATAAAATGATATGTACCTAATATTTTTTACGCATTTAAAAAGTAACAGATAACTATCGCTAGCCAAGAACGCACATAATCATCATCATCATCATATCAGCCACAGGGAGTCCACTGCTGAACATAGGCCTCTACCAAGGATCTCCACAATGACCTGTTGGAAGCGACCTGCATCCAGCGACTTCCTGCAACCTTAGTCAGATCGTCCGTCCACCTTGTAGGCGGGCGTCCGACATTTCGTTTTTAACATTTCATTTTTTTCGGATAATAATATTTGACCATGTAAAGAAAGGGATGACGTATTAGATCGGACTTCAAAGGATCTATGAAGTTGATAAGATTGATTCACAGAATTGGTTGCAATAAGTTAAAATTTAGATAATCAATAAAAATAACCGTCATCAAATTTGTAACAAAAAGAGATAAATAAAACTAATCTTTTAATAAATCTAAAATACCTAAATATGCCAGGCAATTCGCGTGAAACATCGCAGGTGAAAGCTAGGGCCCTACTATATAAATCCGAAATTCGAATCTTCGTGACGTTTTTCGTTTCGAAATCTACTCTGTAACACGAAATTCGAATCTTCGTATCGAAGAATGAATGAATCTGCAATCCGAACATTACAGCCCTACTATATTCATCCGAAACGAAGTTCGAAACTTCGGACGAACGAAGTTTGTGACGATACGAATGTACCTACTCTGTAAATGTTCGTATTGCCGATATATTGGAATCATTCATTCTTCGATCCGAAGATTCGAATTTCGTGTTACAGAGTAGGTTTCGAAACGAAAAACGTCACGAAGTTTCGAACTTCGTTTCGGTAGTAGGGCCCCTTATCCCAAAGATTAAAGTTAGCACCGACTTCAAAGAAATGGTTGGTATATTTTGAACTGGATTAAAAACAACACTCATATATTCGCCAAACTTAACTGACTCACGAGGGGGAAATTAATTCCAATACCCTAACATGAAATGGGAGATCCGTGCCCACTGCCCACCAATGGGAATTACCTTCAGACTGATAAAAATACGGACAATCATGATAATGGTGACTTGAATAAAACCCCGTGTTTGTTGATGAGTGTATTTCTAGATTAGATATTATCGATGACACATCCGCATATCAATAGTAGAGCATAGTAAATAGTGACGTAGTTAGTCTATAACGCGGAAGATCCCCGTATCGCACGTAGAATACCGGTCGGACGAGTGACGCCTGTGATTTAATAATGTAGTTATGTACATGATTAAATCACGTATCTACTCGTTTGTATGTACCCTACATAAATTCACGCCTTTTATCCTAAAAAGAAGTAGAGCTGCCAGGACACCCACATCTCGCCTTGTATGTTCCGTCACACGATGTGATAGGGAGATTCGCCATATTGGGCACAAATTCCGGTGTCAGCAATTTTTGCTTGTGTTTTTGTGGCTGATAATAAAAAAAAATTCCAATATCATTTTTCCCGAACCGACTTAACATTCAATGTCTCAGGATAGCGGATCAGAATCAGATATTTCATGGTGCTATTTGGTCCGGTCTTATCGCTTACCATCAGGCGAATGCCTTGCTCGTCTCGCCATAATTTGCAATAAAAAAATATATAGTAAAGGCCACAGCTCAGTCATCCGATGTCTCGAGAAATCTATATATAATTTAAAATAACACCACCGCAATGTCTATTTCTCCCGTCAAGCAGCAGTTTAAATGCACTGTTGTGTTTCGGTTAGGAGGACATTGTAGCCAGAGTAGTTACTCTGCTGCCAGTAGTTACTGGACATATTGAGACTTAACATCTTATGTCTCAGGATGGCGAGCGTAGTGGAATGCCAAGCATTGCTTTGTAATTCAAGGTGCTGTTTGGCTTTGCTACTGTTCATGAGCGGTCGCATCGCTTACCATCAGGCGAACGGCATGCACGTCTCGCCATTAATTGAAATAAAAAAAAATAATAATAAATAAATATGGATAAGTAAGACTGCGTTATTGAATATTATGTGCAACTAAGCGTTGTATTATGTTTGTGCGAATGTTTGAAAAACATACGAAAGTTTCAGTAAACAATTAGGTAGGTATGTGTAAATATGACGCGTGGGTGGAAGTATGATGAAAGAAAATTCTTAGCATCGCCATTTTCGTAATGATATGATACACTTACAAATGCAATTGCGAAGGCGGTGACAATCATAACAGAAGCTAAAAGGTCATGCCTACATCGAAAAAATATGTTTACGGCTGAAATATTTTCCATAAAAACAGTATTCGAAATTACTACACCCTCTTTTTCTCTCTGATAGTCTTTAATAGCGTGTGGGTGGACTTCAGATCATAAAGAAAATACTGCAATCCCGCCCACTGACATGTCACATAATTTGCTGATTTGCTATTTCGTATTAATTTGCTTTTATTCTGGGGGTAAGACGATCGGACACGGATCGGCCACCGCTATACTTAATACGGCTTTATTCATAAACTGTTGTAAAACAGTTTTTTGTTAACGAATGTTTTGTCTTATTCGCTCAAAATGAATTCAAAATTCGTGCGTAAGAGACATTTTTTAGGCTTTTGATAATTAAAATGTGTTTTAAGACTTTTTATGTATAATATTGTCCGGTACCTCCAGCAAGTGAATAGAGTAAGTATAATAACTGATCTGCAATGTCCACAAAGTGCACAATACCGAAAATATCGAAGGCAGATGATTTAAAAAAAGACGACACGATATGTTAATATGTCCTGACATACTGCTGGGTAATATTATAGAAAAAATAAGAGAAAAATTAAAATATGTATTATACTTCTGACTCTATGCTAGCACCGGTATTGCGTAATTGTATTCTAAAATAATCACCGTAAGATAAGAGTGTTATAATAATAGCAAATATAAACCTCTGTATATAATCGTAAGCAAAAGTCCCCAAGATAATCGATTTTAAAACAAAGATATATAAACATAATATTCGACATTCAAAACTCCAAAACGGTCAGCTGTTATCTACTTTTCTAGGCATTGTTGTCAGGATAAGGAAATGACTCATTGTGACGCCGGCGCATAAATATTATGACTAACGTATAAACACTATAAGATTTAGCATAAAAAGTCACTATTGACGTGTGCATTTCGTAATAGAAAAAACTCTTCCTGTGCTGAATAATAAATAAAAAAGCAGACATATTCATTATAGCACGGATATAGAAATACCATAGACGGTAGACCTCGAACGGGTCATTTTTATTCTATTTATAAGGCAAAACCAAGAAGCTTATACCCAATGGAGATTGCATTCCGTATATATAAAAGTGAAGCACAAAAATTTGACCTTGAATGAAGTCGCTGTTGCCTGCTATCCTTTTAGCACAAAAATTTTCCTTTTAGCACAAGCCTGCTAAAAGGATAGCAGGCAACAGCGACTTCATTCAAGGTCAAATTTTTGTGCTTCACTTTTATATATACGGAATGCATCTCCATTTGGGTATAAGCTTCTGGGTAAAACGGTGGGTTATCCAAGTTGGAAACAGACAAAACAAAACAGAATAATGAGATCAATGTGACAGGTTTGGTTCCAAGGTATTTTTTTTTAATGTGGAAACAAACATCGCGAGCACACCTGTATTCTTAACACTTCGAACGCCATCGTAACAATCACCCCTCGGGCGACATTTTTGAACACAAAAAATTACATTTTATATTATCGTGATATTACACAACTTAGTAACAATATAAACAAAAATGTAGTAATTGTTCGTACGAAAAAATATAAATAATTACATCAGCAAAAATTTAACTGACATGGTGGCCCAGTTGTTTCTACGGTACGATGACGACGCTGGGGGTTTCGGTTTCGAATCCCGGGTCGGACAAAGCATATTGAATTTTGTATACTTTATCAGCCTGGGTCAGAATCCGATATGGGTGATAGGCTCGCCCCTGTCACATTGTGAGACGGTTCACGAACACACAAGCGAAAACATGACTGTCCTTATAGCACCTCTGTTCTGCCACCCTTCTGAAAAAACAGAGACGATTCTGTATTTCTCTACATATAAATAAATACAACCAACAGTCACACACATACACACCAAAACAGTCCACATAGGTACATAGTTCTGACCTCACACCACCTCACACTAAATCAAGTCCTCACACTAAGATACATATTATCAAAAGTATTTGAAATTCACCAACATGCACGAGCCAACGTAAGGGAATATGACTGTCAACTTCCAAACCCAAAAGTGGGACTAATATAGGCTAGTTCAATTTGTAAAAAAAGCAAAATAATACAAGCTGTCAATGCAAATGTACTACACTGGCAGCCGGCAGGTATGAGGACAAGAAATAATTTAATTTATCTCGGCAACATTGTTGCTGTCTATCGCCAGGGTATTAATTTACGGTGTAAAAATATTTTAATAGGATAAGGCCTAAGATAATGTTGTGTGGAGTTTCAACTAATTAATTTATGCAGTATCCTACTTTATATTCACGCAAACTCTATTTTAAAGGATACATAGTTAATGTAATATAGGACACGAATTTAGAAGTACGTACAAAATAACTTTTGCAAACAATTTCAGTATTTGAAATTTGTACATTGTATTGCCATGTCGGAGCTAATAATGAAATCCGAATCTGTGCCTAACGAAAAAAGGGGAAGCCTGTTTCGACATACTAACGCTTTCTTGCAAACTTTTACAAGATTAACAAAATTTTCAACGATCATATAACTAATTGAAACCCATTTACAATTCTTTGAGATTTGAATACAAATGAAGCAATGATATTTATAAAAGAAAGCGAAAACAAACACACCAGCGGGTAAAATATTTTGTTTAGATTACAAAATATGTATGAACTATGAGTCATTAGATAGATGATACCATTAATTTTTATCATGTGACATTCTAGAGGTATTCTGTTATTTAACGGCTCATTAATTTGTATACAAACTGTCCACGTAATAATCTTATCATATTGCATATTTAAAATCCGCAAAAACGAGTGTTGAATCACTTGTAATGTAGTCTGTAGAATTCGCTACTCTTCTTGAGCTAATTTAGCTTTAAATTTTTCATTTCTTGATATTATATCATCTGATGAAAAAAATTTCACACTTTTGAACGAGACAAGTAAAATACATTTTCAGTTTAAGTATAGGAAGGTGTCTCATAAACTAAACTTTAGCGATGACAGCATAAAGGTGAGAATGGGAAAAAATTTTGAAGATTTCCCAATCGAAAATAGAAGAACAAGAAGGTTATGTAAACAAATACTCGGGCATAGAAGAAGAGAAAGCTAGTGGTGATAAAACAACTTTCGTTCTGGAAAGTTGGATACGGGTATCAATAAATCTAACATTCCCCTAACCAAATTCCATTCACACTCTCAGTGACTCTCTAAATAAAGCGATCAAATAGAATTAATTTGAACCACAATGGCGCCAGGCATATCTTCCGATTAACGACTTCGATGCGCCCCGTATGTCATTAAGAACAAATCACGTAATTATGAGTTATGTACACTGTCCCTTATCTTCAATTAGCTTTTATCTGTTAAATTTACTTTCTTTGTTATATAAATAAATCAGCGAACAGTCAATATAATGTAGTTCTTATCCAACACTATTTAAATCTTGTGTTGTGTGTATCAAAAACCACAAGAAACTTTTCGGGTTTTGGAGCGCATAACACATTTGTCTAGTTCCCCTAGGACCTGCGACCTCTGGTTTCACAGCCGCCAATTGTACCATGGAGGGTGTTCAACCTGCCTTGGAGTGTGGTCGTTTTATTAAAATATGTATCTATAGCGAGAGATTTTGAATTTGTTGCGCGGGCTGCAGCAAATAATAAGTGAGATTTTGCGACATATTCAAGAATATTTTTGATGCTATAATGATAACAACAGAAATGTTTGTTTTAATGCGAAAATCGAAGCTCGATCTCTGATATCAAATTACTGATATAAGCTATCAAAAATGCAATAAAAAAGCATAAAGTTATTAACTAAAAATTCAGCTCTGAAAAGATAATTAAAGCACAATGTACTAAAATATATTTATCAGTAATTACCTGATCTATCAAATATTCCTAATTTGTAACATACCTAACAAGATAAACGAATAAAAAAAAAAGACGGATGTCTGACTGTAACTTGTCAACCGATCCAAATTGTTCATCGATAGTACCTATTAAAGAAAGAAATTCTATATATATTTGATAATATATCGAAAACAACTCTACAAGTCAATCACCTCATACAACCTGCTGAAGATAGTTCTTGAATAAGTCTATTATCTTGGATACCAGAAGCTAAGAGGGCTTTGTTGGTCTCTCCCACACGTAAAATATTTTTAGGTCGCACAAACACTTGCCCTCTTCTGTCTGTCCACCTAGGCAAACGAGCAAACAGCTCATCTCGTGTAAAATATTCGGAATCATCTTCTTGACATCTTGACACTTGACCCATAAATTCTTGTCGATCAATTAAAAATGAAAGTAAAAGAGAAAAGAAAAAAGACCATAAGAAGAATGGTTATATTGGTCTCCGGTGACGTCATTCACCAAAGAAAACCTGACAACTTAGTTGTCGCATGACGTCAGATTTTTGCGATATAATTCATCAAAATTTTATGGGGTATGGAAAAAACTGGAACTAAATTCTAAATGTTTCTTTCTTCCCTTTATTGTTGTACGATTTTGTATTGGATGTCATGTTTCGTAGTCAAGCGAACTCGTGTTGCCCGGCGGCCGCATAACACCATAGGAGACAGGGCAAGCAGAAATTCAGGCTATTCGATACTAAGCTGGCGATCATAGTATAAGCTGAGACATTTCCTATTGCAATACAGGTCATTCTTAATTGGTTTGTCCTTTGTGACTAATTTGGAGCAATAAACTGTTTTATTTTTATTTAACAAAAACATTATTGATATTAATTGAGCCATGTTTTCCTTATATAAACTACAAGTGTTCATATACGTTATGTAATCACATTAACATGTATAATAAAATGACAAGAGAGAAACAGTTCCTAATATTTTGAAACAGCATGACAACAACGTATTCGGACGCCAAAAGAAGAAAGTGTGAGAGGCCGCCTGGGTAGGTACCACCGCAATGTCTATTTCTTCCGCCAAACATCAGTTTTGAATACACTGTTGTTTTTCGTATTGAAGAACATTGTAGCCAGAATAACTACTGGACATATTGAGACTAAACATCTTATGTCTCAGGATAGCGAGCGTAGTGGAATGCCAAGCATTGCCTTGTATTTCAAGGTGTTGTTTGGTTTTGTTCTGTTCATGAGCGGGTCGTATCACTTACCATCAGGCGACCGGCGAGACGAGCTCGCCACTCAATGGCAAAAAAAGATCGTAGACTATCTATACCACTCCGCCAGTCTATTCCTACTATAAACCAATTTAACTATAGCGTCGCTCTGCCATTTCTACAGGGTACCTAATACCTATATCAAGACTGCTACTGAAAACAAAGATGGATGGTAGTATTACTGACTGCATATACAATACCACTAAAATTTTTGCAAAAAAGTGACGAATTGCAAATATATACGTCAGATATTATTATTGCAAATAATATCTGACGTCAGCAAAACTACCACCCGTCTTCATTTTCCATTCTTGATATATCTTGCATAGATGGCGTGAGAGATTTAATGGAATAGTAGTGATCGTATTCCGTTTAAGCTAGTAATAACCTGTTCATTTTATATTCAAACGCACCGTGTTGACGTCATAATTTAAGTTTATCGCCATATGCTCACCGAGAGTGCGCCAACCGTATCGAATGAGATTCGATTGCAAATTACATGATAAGATAAAACAAGACATTAAAGGAGAAAATAGATACATGAAATACATTGTAAGTAACGGATCGAGTTATAGACAGCAGCTTGGTTATATTTTATTCATGGGTAATTTTAACCAGTAATAGGCTCGGTGAGATCCTCCTTGGCGCAGTTCATTAGATGCCGGCTCTGAGACGTGAGCCCGCGGGTTTGATATTTTTGCCTTACCAAGACAAATATTTGTGTGATCCAGAGTATTTGTTTCGGGTCTTGATGTTTATGAGACCGAAAAGTTTCTCGTAGTTTCTGATACTCACGACACAAGACTTGACCTTTGTGTGGTGTCGGGACTGGTGTATAAAAATTACCTTGTATAATTTTATAAATTCTAGCTTATCCTGCAAACCTAAGACTCTTTCTCTCTGTCTTTGTCCTTTTCCTATATCTTGCATATCTATCGCTTTAGAATTTTTTTTGCGTATCTGCAAAAAATTATCTAAAGCGATAAGCAGCCTACTTTAAAAAAATTAGTTTAATATTCAATTTCCTCCTAATCATTTATCAAAAACATTAGAAACTAAATACGTGAACTGTTAATACCACTCCATTACAATTATACTTAAATAAATATTTATTATTGATACAAAACGTTGTCACTGTGTACTCAACCGGATTCTATCCACAGTAAAAAAACGTGACGAAAAAACCATTCCCGCCTTTTACTTTCAGTCCTACTTGATATTTAAAGACTATTAAGACCAATTAAACTCATACAGCACGTGAACTATACGGTAAAAGCGGCTATTTCCGTCCGATAAACGTTTCCGGCAATATTTATAAATAATAGATTCATTGTTACCTTATCTGTTATATAGTGTTATCTGCATTTTGTTGAGGCTCATTGGGGTGCAAATAAGACTGGCCTTGGGGTATTCCGCCTTGTAATGTGAACTGTTAAGTAATAGTGCAAATCTTAGTGGCGTTGTGAACTGTGACGTCATGAAGGTATACACAGGCCTCCTTGTTCGGCCAATGTGAGATTAGATGCTCTTGGCTAGTTCACATGCTATTGAAAGAAAGAAAGATACATTTATTTGCCACAAACCTTTAAAAAAGTAAGACGTAAATCTTATTAGATAACAATAAGAAAAATTTAAGAACGTATTTATGCTACGGCGTCTAGTAGGGGAGACCGAGGGGAGTTGAAACAATTTTCATGTTTTGTTTGATATAACTCATACTATAGGTATTATCAGAAATCTTATGGTCCTAGTACCAATCGATAGCTTATTCTATACACTTGCGAATGGCTAGCATAAAGAAACTGTAAGCGTTAAAAATTGTGGTGAAAAAATCGACTTAACCGTAACAAGTCAACTTGTTTCAACTCCCCTCATACCGAGGTAAGATGAAACAGAGGTCGAGGAGAGTTGAAACATTATGATTTTGGGGAGTAATAGGAGCTGCAAAATAAAAATGATGATTTGATTTAAAGGTTTTAATTAAAATTAAACTTTTCAAGTAATTAACGACCTTTTTTAGTAATATTTTAATGACATATCAGTCAAGTAGGTCTAATACAAATAATAAACTACTAAATTACTAAAAAGTAACATGATGTCCTATGCGTAACATCCATGGTAACATCAATTAACATCATTTGCCAAAGGTCGATTAGTAATTTGACTCGGAAGAAAATCAGTTTCCTGGAATATTTCAGTGTTAACTGGTCAAAGTCCAATATGGACTCTCTCTGCGGAAGTCATGGCACTCACTTGTTTCTGTCTAATGACGCGGTCTGGTTTTTGAACAGTTGTGATTCCAGAATCGTCCATGTTCCATATGTTCTATTAAAACTTGTAGCTCTAGTGATACTTGTTGGTTGAGGTAGTCTTAGTGAAAGAACAGGATGACGTTTCATAAATGATTTTTTTTATTTCAATGAATGACGAGACAAGCAAGCCGTTCGCCTGATGGTATGCGATACGACCGCTCATAAACAGTAGCACATTCCACTGCACTCGCCATCCTGAGACATAAGATGTTAAGTCTCAATATGTCCAGTAGTTACTCTGGCTACAATGTCCTTCAATCCGAAATACAACAGTGCATTTACACTGTTGTTTCACGGGAGAAATAGACATTGCGGTGGTACCTACCCAGATGACCTTTCATATATGAGAGACCTACCACTGCTCCAGCCATTTGATTCTCTGTCCAAGAAGACGGAATGTTTTTATTATATTCCACAGCCAACTTATAGGCAAAAGTTCTGGTTTCCTTAGTACTCAGGCTAAAGTTAGCAGCAGCGCAGTTTAAATGATAGTCACAGAGTATCTTCTCCTCTGAAGCAGTAAAAACAGTTTTCTCGGTGTATCCAACCGTTAGAGCATCCACAGTTTCGTCAGCTTCATAAGCGGTCTTTTTTTCATATACCTGTAGAGGGAGGTGTGGTTCGACCTTCAAAAAACGAGCGTATTCCCACCTCAAAGGCCGGCAACGCATCTCCATGCCCTATGGTGTTGCAGATGTCCATGGGCGGCGGTGTTCACTTACCATCAGGTGAACCGCATGTTCGTTTGCCCCCTATAATATAAAAAAAAAGGTTGTAACTCTAAGCCGCTTCACGGAGACTTTTGTGTCGTAAAGTGACTTCTTCAGCAGCGAGATCGTAAATCTCGCGACACACCATACCTCTGTCGGTCTTTCGTTTATTCAGTAGGCATACTGAAACAATTTCTTAGCTATAATCAGATATTAAATTGAAAACGAGGGGAGTTGAAACAGTCTGTTTCAAATCACCTCAGTGAGAAAAAAACCTCCCAATTTTTATTCAAATCAAGATCAACCTGTAAATACTCAGAAATCAAATTTGGCAATTATATTTCATGAATCTATAGATTATGAGTTTTCAAAACGTATATAACTTAACCCAAAAAACAAAACCACTATTAAAGTACGAGCATCGTAAAAAATCGTGAAATACTTACTTTTTGCGATTTTCGGCACATGTCACTCAGAACTACACAACCACACGACTGACGCCACCGGCACGAACTGACGCGGTAGCGGGTGGCGGGAAGGTGGTTGAAAAGTGACGTTGCCAGATCCTAACGGTTTTAGGTTCCGATAAAATGGGACTGTTTCAACTCACCTCTGTTTCAAAACCCCTCGGTCACCCCTAAGCAGCACGTGGTGGCTGATGCCACGCCAGCTAGATTCTAAATACTTAATGTCGACAAGTAAAAGTTACTAAATAAAACAGAAACGGAACAGTAGCACTGTTGCAATTTATAATTTGTTATACTTTGTTTATTATATTATGATTGCTGTCATGGAGATATTTTGAATTACGCGTAAATTATCCCATTACATAAATTAACCCCTCCTATAAATAGTCTTGTTAATATATTCGTTTCCGCATGTTTAGCGTACATCATACATCAAGACGGAAAACCCGCCTCTGTGGCCCAATGAAGTGTGACGCGTTTGGAATTAAATAAATAAACACAACCAACAGTCACATACATAGTTCTGACTCCACTCTAATATCGAGTCTTGTGTCGTGGGTACCTGGAACTACGAGAGACTTCTCGGTCCAATAAACACCCACCGCAAATGCTTGTGGTACACATAAATATTTGTCTCGATGCTGAAATCGAACCCACAACCTGGGTTTTGGTATGAAAGTATTTTGTTGGTCATGACCATGCTCACATATCATTATTCACCAGTGAGGTATAGTCATGTCTAAGATTTACAATATCCATGTGATAATATGTATAGGAAAATTGCAAATCTTCCAATAGATGTAATAGGTACAATTTAATAAAATTAACAGTAAAATTTCTATGAAATTATAATGGCATTCCCACCAGACATGAAACAAAATAATACACACTTTACATTTAATTAATGACTCGTTTATTATATTGGGTATTGTGGTTTTCAATGAACTGAAGCGTTCATTGGCACTTACAAACACATCTTGTGATAAATGTAATAAATAGTGACGTCACATAAGCAAAGAATGAGATCACAACAAATTGTAAATAAGTATTATAACTAGCGGCCCGGCCCGACTCCGCCTGAGTGCAGTATTCTCTATTATTCTTATCATTTTCTACGAACTTAGTCCATGGTTGCGATCCTCTATCGTACATAGAGGAGTCCAACATTTTGTGGAGTTTCTAGACACATTAGTGAAGTAATTACGGCGTCCGAATATTCGAAGTTCGGTCCTTTAGTTTCAGTGCCTTTTTAATGCAAACAAATAATTCAATACTTCATCTTCATATTATTAGATTGAATAACATATCCGATTATAAATAGATACCTAATCCCAATAGGGACTCTATGAAAAAGCCCACGAATTCTATTTTTAAAAAACGGAAGCTGTTGTATGTCAAGACATCAGAAACTGTTATATAAACCAGGGATTAGCTTGGGTCAATGTCTCGTCGGTAGCCGTTCTATTTTTAAAACTTGTAATAAGATGATATTACGGCTGAAAAAAAAAATTGAAATCTGAATGAAGTTAAAGATCCTTCCAGAATATTCAATGAATAGAATATCTAAAATCGATCACGAGGCTACTGTATCAATATCTGATATTCTATCCACCTAGTTAGAAAAACATGGTTTGTTACAGGAACATTTAACATTTCCATTTGTAATACTGATACATATGTACCTAGTACTAAGCGTGAAGAAACAATTAATCTGGCCAATATATTTTTTGTAAAATGGCAAGAGCTTTGCACTTAACATCAGGTTTGTTGTACCTATTGTGCGGACCCACTAAATAAAACAGAATCTGTGTTTTGCTAAAACCATGTTTTTAAACACGAAAATCTTAAAAATTTCCGAAGCCTCAATCGTAATTTCTTCCAAATTTTGGATTTTGTTATTATTTTTAGTAAATAGACAATAAAAAAATCCATATACGAGTACATAACCATCATGGAAGATCGTTTTGTGTCAACTCTTGCTCTGGTGACATATAACGCATTATGTTTAGCAAATTACACGTCGGCAGGTGGAGCTGATTATTCAAACCTCGACAGGTGGTTCCTATACAGGTTTGTATACAGAGTTCTTATAAACGAACTTCCATTAGCGTACGACTTGGCTGTTTGGTTACTGGTGCTATTAGTTAAACAATAATAATAAAGTAGTAGTCCTGAATAATAATATTTTATCTCCGCTCAAACCGAATTCAAAAGTTTGAATGGGACAAAACATTGATAGCTATACGTTTTATAGCTATTTTGTTTTTTGACGTGACAACGTCTTAAATTAGGTTGCGGCTGGGAGTCACTTATGAAAAAGTGTAACGCCCGGTAACGTTACGATGAGTCACCGAACGAGAGAGAGGCCCGCCGAATGCCTTGCGTCTCTCTCCCACTCAATTTAATTATATTTTTTTTCAGTTTCACCCACTTTTTCCAAAATTGTCCCATAGCCCCCCCCCCTCCCCTACCCCCACCCCGAAAATTTACCTCACCCCCCCCCCCCCCCAATCCTATCTCGGCCAACATAGGTCGTAGACCCACCGAGTTTGGTATCCTCGGAACCGTCTTGGTGAGGGCTACAAATTGACCCCGCCAGAAATCCCAAATTACGCAAAAAATTACCCCCCCAAAAAAAAATATTTTACCTCCAAAACAATTAATTTAAGTTAGCCTCCCCCACGAAACCTTCCTCCCCCCCCCACCCCCCCCCCCCCCCCCCCCCCCCCTCCCTTACCCCCACCCCGAAAATTTACCTCACCCCCCCAATCCTATCTCGGCCAATATAGATCGTAGACCCACCGAGTTTGGTATCCTCGGAACCGTCTTGGTGAGGGCTACAAATTGACCCCGCCAGAAATCCCAAATTACGCAAAAAATTACCCCCCAAAAAAAAATATTTACCTCCAAAAAATTTATTGACGTGACAACGTCTTAAATTAGGTTGCGGCTGGGAGTCACTTATGAAAAAGTGTAACGCCCGGTAACGTTACGATGAGTCACCGAACGAGAGAGAGGCCCCGCCGAATGCCTTGCGTCTCTCTCCCACTCAACTATGATCGGTCTGCCGCGCGCGCAGCACTAGAGAATTAGGCGCATTGAATCGGCGCATGCTTGTGTCTCTGTCTTTGTCTTTCTCGAACGTTCTTGGCGTTGGAAAAACAAGAAAGCGTCACAATACAAGTTCACACGTGTGGTTAAAGTATCGTCAGCTGTGTCTGTAGTGAAAATATGGAGTGCTTAGATTCGTCATTACATGTACAATGTTTTAGTAAACAAAATATATTTCTATAGTTAAAATTTGTGCAATTCTTATTTCATTCAATTCCTTGTTCCTATTGTGCAATTTAATTATATTCATATCAATAAATATTCTACCGAGAAAAAGACGTTGTCACGTAAAATCTTCGCCCGTAAAACCGACTTTATTTTATACCACTTAGGACGCAAACAAGCGTACGGCCCTCCTGATGGTGAGCAGGTTCCGTAGCCTATAGACATTTGCAACACCAGAGGTGTCATTCCCGCGTTGCCGACTCTGTAAGAACCTTTCACTCCTCTTTTATGAATAAGTTGTCTGGACGAAAACTGATGATGATTTACTCGTTCAGTAAATCGATCTAAAACTGATTCTTTCTACAACCTTCCACCTTGCATCCTTAAGAATTACATAACGTCATACCAGGCGCTCATGATATCTTAAGTATTCTTAAGGTTGCTTTCCACCTGGGGAGTCAATTGCAACGAAAAAAAAAAGAAAAAGTCTATAAATTTAGGTTGAAACTTGTGGTTTTATCACTACGATGATTGATTTTTCCTTTCTTATCGACACGTAGGCTTCTATTAATAATCGTAGTACATAGAGGAAATGATACTACACCAAACTGCGCATTAGGCATTAGGCGGTTTAGTATTGAAGTTGAATTTTATTTATTCAAATTATTGTGTGTTTCGTGTACCCGGATAACTTATCAAAGCGACGGTGATAAGAATTGACAGGTAAATTGTAATCTGAAATGGATTTATGAAAAGACAGATATCCTAAGCCTGTGTTTCCTAGTAGCTTTTACCGGTTTGTATTGGTATTTATTTAAATTTGGCTAATGTCAAAACAAGGGCCAAATTTAATAACCAACTATTTTAGGTATCAATGTAAAATCTATAAACATGATATGTTCATTGTATTTAATAATTAAATTTTTCAAACCGTGTTGGCGATCGTTAAAAAAATTATCCTTTAAACACCAAATTTCCCCCAAATCAACTCATCCTTACCAAAGAAGTCACAGACAAATATCAGTCATCAAATAAAACCTTAAAGACGAGTGCGAAGTGACGCAATTTGTTTAGTTATAATACAATATAAACAAGCGCAGACAGTGAGTCAGTAATACTGCGCATTTTAGACATAGCAACGTGACAATCTGACAACGAACTGATATATGATTTGTACTCATCGACACGTATTCCCTTGATGCAAATGTAAATAGTCATGCAAAGTTGAAAATTTCAAATTACCTATCTACCCATTGAAAACCCGAAATTAATACATTCGTGTACAAGGCGCATGCCTTGTTTCAGGCTACATAACTGTATTTTTTTTCAAGGCATAAATGGGAAGCATGCTAGTCGCCTGATGGTAAGCGATACGACCGCTCATTGCCATAAGCAAAACCAAACAACACCATGAACCACAAAGCAATGACATTTCACTGCGCTCCAGTGTTGCCAACTGCTACCGAAGGCCTGTTGCTAGGAATTTTAGAGCAAGTTGCTAGATTGAGTAATTTGTTCGTCCTGAAAAGTAGCTAGAAATAGCTAAATTTCTCAGTAAAATTAAATGCCGTTTTACATGATTATTAGAAATCACACAACTATCTTTTATTAAAGGCTTTAATATTTATTGCATTTAAAATTTTATTAACAAAACAAACTATAATAGTAATATTAGACTTTACATTATATAAGACAATTTAAAAAAGAAACACATATCTCAATTAACTACTAGAGGAAGATGTAAAAGGTTGTGAACACTGGGAAAATAATGATAAATCTTGTGTAACTGAATCAGCTCGTCCACTTGATTTTGAATATTTTTCTACAGTACCCATTTTGTCAAGTACGGACTTAGGAAAGACGTAGTTGTGATAGCATTGGCCGCTTTTCCTAAGTGAATCTCTTATACAGAGGATAGAATTAAGAGTTACTAAACTCATTCTATTCTTTTATTTATTTTTTATTTTAATTCATTTGGGAGAATAATCTTTCTACCTCAGCATTTGAATGTGGAAGTGAAAGACATGCTATAGCAAGTTCGCTTATATCTTCAAGTATGTTATCTCCAGAAGCATTTTTATACTTTTTAACTTCCACTCATTTGAACGAATGAAGAATATGCCACTGTTGCATTATCTTATCTATTTTTTCTGGTGTGAATCCCAAAATTTCAGTAAGGTTCATAATATCGTTTATTTTCACGGGTTTTACTGTTTCTTCAGGACTTAACTTGACTTAGTAACTGCATAGATTCTAATTGTTTATAGTTATCTGGAAGTCTTTGTTGTAATTCGGTAACCAGGCGCATTAAAAGTGTGACGCAGCGTAGTCTTATGGCATTTGAAGTCTCGGAATCAAATGAATTATAATTATATTTTTCGGGGGTTCCCAGCCGGCGCGTTTTATTTTCAGCGCTCTGACCAACAACCAAAAGTTGCCAGACAAAGTAGCTAAAAAGTTTAGCTACAAGTTTCAAAAAATTGTAGCTGCCTGACATCAAAAAGTTGCTAAATCTAGCTATAAAGTAGCTAAGTTGGCAACACTGCTGCGCTCGCCATCGTGACACATAATAATATTATGTTAAGTCTTAGTATGTCTAGTATTTACTCTAGCTACAATGTCCTTCAAACAGGAACATAACAGTGCATTTATACTACTGTTTG
The DNA here is from genome assembly GCA_009982885.2 of Hyles vespertilio. NCBI lineage: Eukaryota > Metazoa > Arthropoda > Insecta > Lepidoptera > Sphingidae > Hyles > Hyles vespertilio. The sequence continues at coordinate 5,465,490 of CM042807.1, forward strand.
TCGGGAGAAATAGGAATAGTACTATACACTGCCATCCGTAGTTATTTGACAAATTGGATTATAACTTCGCGGTTTTTGTTTAGTATACTAATATGCTAGCCCCTTCAAATGATGAGACAAAAATAAAACATGGTTCTAATAAGATATCTGCTTACCATCCGGGGACACGCAAAAGCTTACGTAATTTATAAGTCTGTTCAGCTGCAACTTGGTCGTTTCATCCCGTCCTCTTCAATCGACATCAAAGCACCTATTCCCTGAGTTTCTTATCAAGCAGCTTGCTCGTGTACCCCCCCGTTACAAAAATATCTACACATCCCTCTGTTTAAATCTACTTAGTCCCGTTATCTACCGGTGATTCATATTCTTTTTGTTCGGCAGCCAACCTTTATTTAGCTCTACGTACGTGATGCGGGGCATGCGCGCGGCAAATGATAATTTCGTTTATTTTCCTCCTTCGATGAGAATCCTGGATACAGGACATGCAATGTTCTCGTGATTCCAGGAAAGTAATGAGTATTTTAAACGTTTGCAAACATTCATGCGATGATTTAAATCGTTATCTAATGTAATGCGTTTATGTTGATAAATGCATGTGTTCAGTTGAACACATGCATTTACAAGTTTGTAGGATGTTGCCTAAATACTAACCATATTTATGAAATCGTATTTTATTAATTTAAAAGTGAAATTAGCGAATATTAATTATAATAGGTTGTAGTACCCAAACTAAATCGGTCCTAATTTTTATGTCCGGTTCTTATGTTACGTTTAACATAATTGCGTAGTTTTCGCATATTACATAAAAGAAGTTACTTTCTCATTATCGTGCCAAAAATATCACGTTATAATCACACATAAGTTATATTTCACTCTTGGTATTGAATCCGACACTCATCGACTCACACTCCAAACACACCACTCAAACAATGAGACGACACATTTTATTTTAAATTTCGATTTTTTGCATATTGACGTCACAATCCTAATCCATTTCTGACATTGCTAATTCATATTCGTAACGAGTAATGACTTATAATAAACGTGTATTACTTCCCAAAATATCACTCTGAGCTCTGATCGCTAATCGAAACGTCACAGCGATGAATCAATAGCGATAGCAGAGCGTTACGGTTGGTAGTTACTAGTTATCTAATCTCTATCTGAGTGATCGATAGCATCCGCGCGTAATTTTCAATGCAGGTTGCGAACTGGTCGGATGCGGAATAATTTAGGCTTTGTACCAGAAAATGCATTTAGAATTCAAAAGGAAAAGGCGATTTGAGACCGCAAACTATATGTTAGACACGATAGCACGATGTGATACACGATAGGATGCGATGTCTCTGATAGTATATATTATAATTTGGTGAAAAGTAAGAAGAATGAGTAGACGATATACATATGATGTTAATTATAATAGTAAGAAAGATAGAGGGAGTTTAAATATAATTCTTTCTTTTATTTCAGTCTCCTTTAAGTCTTTAGCTATTACTTTATAGCCATTAAAATAGCCAACATTTATCTTTATAATAATATAGATTATTATGCTACACGCTTGAGCTCATTGATCGATAAGCTTCACTCAATTTAACTCCTTGTATGCATGATTTGGTTTAAATTGTACGATTCACTGCTAAACGGGTCCATATTTATAATAAATATTAATACAATGTAAATAACAACCTTTTAAAGGAAATAAATGTTTGACTTAATGATTCAGACCTTGTAAAAGAAACTACTGAATCATAAGCTTTATTGAATTATACGCTTCTTTACTTAAATTAAAACAAGTATAACCAAGAGAACGCAGACTTACGTGATATTCGAATGAAGCCCATTACATTTTAAATCTCCTAATACGTATTTTGCATCCTAATCACAGAAAAAAATAAAATTGACAGGTAAATGGCGGCCACAACTTTTTACGTGCAATCCTTAGAGTATTTATAATATAGAGGGAGCGCTGTCATACATTTGCGTCTTCAAAAACGTTGATATTTTACTTTTCGTAATATTGGTAGCACACCTACGAGTATATTATTGAGAATTTAACTAATTGTTTAACAATAAATTGCTATAAATTATTTTGTTCACCGAAAGTATAGTTAGTTATTATTCTTCTTAAACGAGTTTGAGAAGAATTCAATAGCCCTAAACATTTTTTTTTATTTTTCTCTTTCGAATATATCGTGCATGTTTGACAGCCTGTCAAATGTCAATAGGAGGGCAGAAAAAGGTTGCCCGGCACCACCATTTTTACCTACATTTTTGAAGCACCTCTACGTTATCTAATATATAAAATTCTTCTGTCACCGGGTGCGTAATCGAACTCCTCCGAAACGGCTTGACCGATTCTCATGAAATTTTGTGAGCATATTGAGTAGGTCTGAGAATCGGCCAACATTTTTTTTTCATCCCCCTAAATGTTAGGGGTAGTCCACCCCAAATTTTTTTATTTTTATTTTTTAGACAAAATTTTTAATTTCTATTTTTTTATGATACAACATACAAAAATACATACAATCCTCAATTTTCACCCTTCTACGATCAACCCTTATTTTTTAATCATTTTTCATCCCCGGTCGATAACTGATCAATCGTCATTTAATTAGTTATCCCCGCCAGTTGTCTACAGGTGTCACTTCTGACCCAGTAAACAGCACGGAGTAGGGATGAGAACGAAGCCGGTCTCCTGTTTCTCTCACACAATACGATTATTGTTTATGCATCAAGTGTAGTAGTAACGTTGACAATTATTATTTTGCTATCTCAGTGTAACTCTCATATTAACTGTTTATTATTTATCATTCCTGTTTTATATATAAGATGTATATGGATATTTATGGAGAGAAGGGACATAAAGTAAAATAGAATCGAAGGTACGGGAGAGGGCTGGGATAGATGACAGATTTGTAAGGACGAAATGTAAATGCACGTTATAAAACGGGATGGATAATAAAGAGAAGGGACGGGACGGATTGGGAAGAGACTGAACAGGCGGATGAGACGGGATTAAGCCGGACAGTAGGATAGCTACGTCAAGTTTAGGCATACAAGAGTTTATACGAAAAACAACATGTATTTGGTGTGGAGTGGAATCAAAAAATATATGCACCCAGGCGAAGCTGGGTCGGGCCGCTAGTATACTCTAAAATGCAATAGTAGAAAAAGCCATAAGCAAACGTCCCAAGAGTTTGAGCATTCCTAGATATACATTTCTAGGTCATCTAACATGGCTAATTGATTTAGATTTGTGGTAATTAAATCACTTTCGAATAATCCCATCAGCCATGGTCTCGACAAGGTGACAAGTATGACAAATTAGGAAGATGTTCCACTTGACGTTGGAGGCTTTGGATGTCATTTTTTTGGAGGGCTATTAAGGTATGATCCACATACTTGCTTCAGATTGCCATCAAAGGCGCTTGTAAATCTAATTCGTGGATTAATATTAATTGCTGATAATCGACCACGACATGGCGTAGAACCCTCAGTAGTATAGATATAGATCTTCTAGAATGTTTTGGCGCCGTTGCAATGCCTTGTATAAAATATTAGAAGCGGTTTTTTCTCTTTTCGCATTTTACTTTATTGGAATGTTATAGATCAGGAGTATAAATGCTTCTTAAATATTGTCTGTCTGTCTGCCTATATTATGAAAACATATATTTAAAAATTGCTTCAAATATATATACATATACCGGGTATCTCAAGACTGCTACCGAAAACGAAGCCGGGTGGTAGTTTTAGTGGCTACAAACACAATGCAATTAAAAATTTCGCCTAGAAACGTGACAATTTTTTTTTATGATTTTTTAAATATCGTCATTTTTGGGTGGTAAATCCACAGTTTTTGCTAAATAATAATTTAAACACTTTTATACCTTAGAGTATTTATAAATAAAAGGGTATATACTATTATTTTAGGAAAAAATGTATTTACCACCCAAATATGGCCATAGGAAAAAAATAACAAAAAAAAAATTGTCGCTTTTTTTTGCAACTTTTTCTGTTGCATTGTGTCTGAAGTCGCTTAAACTACTACCCGGCTTCGTTTTCGGTAGCAGTCTTGATATACCCTGTATATTCTTTAAATTTATTTATACCTACTTACAATATTCGGCACACGCCAATAAAAAAATAGATGATGTTAAGAATACTAACAGGGCGGCGCGAAATTGTCACTAGTTAGAAATTGTGTCTGTCATTATAATGGTTTAGTTGAATGATGGTAAAAAAATCGTCATATTGCACCATGAAGTGTGTCGCTTTGTGGGTTCATCCGGTGAAAGGTTTCAACTGAGCCAGCATAATTTTGTGGACAGGCGATAAATAATCGTTTAAAAGCGTCGAAAACTTTATTTTTACTATAATGAACAAATCGTTGGTTGCATTGTTAGCCATTATGTCGTGTATGTTATATTTCTTTATGAAGTACCTAAGCATTAAGTACCTAGAAATAGGTCAGGTTTTCTATGAATACATTAATAATATTCCCACCAGACATGTAAATAACACAACTTTCCATGTAAATAATAACTCAGTTAATATGTTGGTTTTTGCGGTTTTCAATCAACTGAAGTGATAATATACATGTACAAATACGTCTGGGAATATGTTATATTGCATCATCACGTAGGAACATTCCATAACCAATAATCAATAAAATATGTAAAGGATATAGTTTAAATACACAATTTTCGAAAATTTTATTATAATCTTTTTTCTGATTTTATTTCCAATTATTTAAAATAGGAGCAATTATATGTCATGTGATCATAACAAAGGTAGTAAACAGGGATTGATTTTGGTGAAAGACCAATTATCCTTAGGTTGATTAATCTTTGGCTTAAATCACAAGAAAATTTACACAACATGAACACTGCATTTTATTTGCAATGGGTGATTTTATGAGCTATGAGTAAAGCAACCTATTCTAGTATGACGATGGTGCTGGCAGATATATCAAGAAAAATAAAATAAGGATTTGAATACAGAACAGAGTTTTCAACGGCTAATGTGAAGAATGACCAGCCGGAAAATTATTACGTGTGTTCAAGAGTAAACATTGTTGGCATTTAAATATGCGACTTGTATGTTGTAGAGAGCCTTTTGTTTATGTACGTGATGTTGGAAAAGAATCGAGGAAATAATATTACACAACCGTCGAATTATGTGGAGTTAATACATAGTATTACCGTCAGGTATAATTAAAAATAGTATTAATACTATGAAGTGCGGACTTTCCTGTGTATAAGCGTCGTGGAAAGTAATAAGAGCACAGAACAATCGACATCTCCTTTTATCAATTGACCTTCACTACGTGGGTTTTCTTAATCACCGGTGCAACTGCACTAAGATCACACTGAAAAATAGAAAATTGTCATTTTTTATTCGTCTGTAACGCTTGTTAATACAGCTGGAGGAAATTCATGAGTTCTTCCAATGACAATTACTCGTAGCTGGTTAATTTCGATCAAAGTGTGTATATCCGTATAATTTTGGAACGAAGTTCCTTATCGCGCGTTGTGAAAGGGGGCTAGACGGAAAAAAATCTCACGAAAAGTTGGCACGACAAAACATTTGACAATCGTTTTTTATTTCTTTATTTGAAAATGATGTCATACATTTTATTTAACTCTAATAGAGGCAATAAAATATCCAAATACATATTAATTTATGTTAAAGGCTATAGTAAAAACTAAGAATACGCTGAAGCCCAAAATTAAGTGGGAAACGTTGCGACAATTTCTAAATTTCATTAAATGAAATTTGACAAATTGGTACAAAAGAAACATAAAATGCATAAATATGTGAAAAAAAAAACCACAATGATGGTGATACCCAATTATTCTTTTGATGGTGACATATAATTTAAATTATACAATAAAACCGTAATATTAGATTTTCGTTCCTCCTTAATAATTTTATTATTATTTACAATTTTAGTTTGTTATCCTGCTGTCAATCATCAACCCTTCATTTGACTATGTTGTTAAAGAATATAAACTATAAATTGAAGCTGGCCGTTTCTTAGAATGTTCTTATTTTATACTTAGAATATTGTATTGACAGATTGTTGGTTTTGTTTGCGGTGTGTGTTTCGATATCTTTGACTAATAAAGTAACATGATGTGATTTTATATTTTCAATTAAAATAACCATTGTGCTGTTGCTCTGCTACAATGGTTATGGGCCCAGGCTAACATTTTTGCCCAGACCAATATTAAAAGAGCTGCGACGATGAATTCAATGATGAAGTTCGAGCCGCTGGCGAAAGAAAATTTTGAGAGTTGGCGAATGCAAATGCAAGCCTTTTTAATAAAAGACGGAGTTTGGAGGTATGTCAACGGAAAGTGTCAAAGACCTGATGAGCAAAACGAGGCAGAGAAATGGGAAGCAGAAGACGAAAAGGCCAAAGCTGATATAATTCTTTCGATCAGTGCAAGTGAGTTGCGGCATGTAAGAGGGTGCACAACTTCACGAGATATATGGTTGAAATTAGAGTCTGTTTATGCTTCGAAAGGTCCTGCAAAGAAAGCCACATTATTAAAAAGACTCATGTTGCACAAAATGAAAGAACCTGAAAATGTTCGAGATCACATGGATGCATTTTTCGATGCTGTAGATAAATTGACAGACATGGATGTAGTAATACATGATGACCTATTATCGGTTATGCTGTTGTATAGTCTACCAGGTAGTTTCGAGAATTTCAGGTGTGCTATCGAATCTAGAGATGAGTTGCCCAAGCCCGAGATTTTAAAAATTAAAATTATAGAGGAGTGCGAGTCAAGAGGGCATGACGAAGTACGAGAAGGAACTACAGAAAAAGTATTATTTACTAATCGGAAAGGCAATCCACCAATTCGGACTGAAACTGCAAGAAAGAGATTTCAGTTTAAGTGTTTTAAATGTCATCAAATTGGACACAAGTCTTCAGAGTGTACAAGAAAATTTAAGAATAAAGCACATTACGTAGATGTTGATGAAACTGTAATGAATCTTAATGTTTCAGGTGCTGACACCAATACATGTCTAATAACAAACATTCAAAAGGATGATTGGGTAATCGACAGTGGGTGTATGTCACATTTAAGTAATGATGCGAGCAAATTCGGGAATACTTTAGTGAAGACAAATTGTAAATTAAATTTGGCTACAAATACAACTGCAATTGTAACAGGTAAGGGTACCGTAACATTATCAGCATATAACGATCATACAAAAAGCGTAATGGAATTCCGTAATGCGTTATTTGTACCGGAATTGCGAACTAACCTTATTTCAGTTTCTAAGATTACCGATAGCGGCTATGACGTCATTTTTACCCGGGATGCTGCTAAAATTATTGATAAAAACGGGGAAGTTAAGATGACAGCTTATCGCAAAGGTAATTTGTATTGTGTGCAAAAATATGAATTTGCATATGCTATAAGTTCGGACATTGGCTTACGCGTTTGGCATGATCGATTAGGGCATCTAAATGGAAAAGATGTAGTTAAACTTCTGAACAAGTTAGGTGCGAATATAGATATGAAAGAAGTACGACAGTTACAAGATTGCGATATTTGTGCTGAAGGCAAGATGACTGCACTTCCATTTTCAAATTGTTCTGAATCCTGTAAGGAAAAATTGAGAATTGTTTATTCCGATATAGTAGGCCCTATGAAATGTCAATCAAGAGAGGGTGCAAAATATTTTATTACTTTTATAGATGATTGCACAAGATGGTGCGAAGTTTATTTTTTGTCATCAAAAAGTAAAGCTTTGGATGCATTTAAAATATATAAAAGTAATGTTGAGAAATTACAAGATCTTCAAATCAAATTTTTCCAGAGTGATAATGGCGGTGAATACTGCAACAGAGAATTCGATGAGTTTTTGCGTCAAGAAGGAATTTCAAGGAGGTTAACAGTTGCTTATACACCGCAGCAAAATGGAATTGCCGAGAGAATGAACAGAACGCTGGTGGAGATGGCCAGATGCATGTTATTGAACTCTGAACTTTCAAATTGTTTTTGGGCAGATGCAGTGGATACAGCTTGTTATATTAGGAACCGATGTCCAAATAGTAAACTGGGAGGTAACATTCCTTATGAGAAATGGTTTGAAAAACAACTATCTATTGAACATCTCAGAAGATTCGGATGCAAAGTGCACGTTCTCGACAAAAATCCGAATAAAGATAAATTTGTTGCTAGAGCTAGACCAGGCATATTTATTGGTTATCCAAAAATGAATAAAGGATATCGTGTTTGGATACCAGCGGAAAATAAGTCTGTAATTACAAGAGATATAAAGTTTTATGAAGAATGGCAGCCTAACACTAAGGTTCAAGAAGAGAGTGATTCGTTAAGCAAGAATAATAATAAAGAATTTATTGAAGTTATTTTCTTCAAAGAAAAGGAGCTTGAAGAAACATATAACGAACAAGAGATGCAAGAAGTTTGTTTAGATAATAATAGAGAAAACACAGATATAGATAACCGTAGAGAAAATTTAGACACAGAGGATTCCACTGTGAGAAAACGTTTAAATAGTGTTGATTCATATGAACTACCCTCAACATCACAGAGAGCCCGTGGACGTCCAAAATTATTACGCACTGGTAATGTCGGTCGTCCCAAAAAGGTCTTCAAGACGGTTAAAGTAAAAGAACCGCAACATTTCGAAGTGAATCAAGAGGAACGGGACGTTAATTTTGAAAATTCTGACGATTCTTTTGAAGATTGTAATAATTTTATAGGAATAGCCGAAATTACTCTGAAAGAAGCATTAAACAGTGAAGAAAAAGATCAGTGGGAAAATGCAATATTATCAGAGATACGGAGCTTGATACAGAAAGGCACATGGGAACTAGTGAAAAGGCCGGAGTATAGAAATGTCATAGGTTGTCGATACATTTTAACTAACAAACTTCAGCTTGATAGAACAATGAAGAAAAAGGCAAGATTAGTAGCACAAGGATTTAGTCAACGATTTGGCGTTGATTATGACAAAACTTTTGCACCAGTTGCAAGACTACAAACCATTAGATTGATGGCTGCTTTAGCTGTTGAATTAGGAATGGAAATACACCAAGTAGATATAAATACGGCGTATTTGAATGGTTCACTAGATGAGGAAATATACATGGAGATTCCGAAACTACTAAAGGAATGCTTAATCAAAATTACTATAACCGAAGGAGAGGACGCATTGACTGTAAGTCGAGCGAATGAAATGTTAGAAAGACTTAAAAACGGTTGTGATACTTGTATGCTTAGAAAATCATTATATGGATTAAAACAGGCTGGTCGTCAATGGAACATTAGATTAGATGAAAAACTCAAAGAAATGGGATTGAAGCAGAGCGTCAATGAACCATGTCTCTATTTTAAGCAAAGAGATGGAAAACATTTGTACGTATTAGTTTACGTTGATGATATTCTCATTGCATCGGAAGAGAAAGAATGGATATCGAAATTTAAAAAGGATTTATCCAATGAGTTTAGTCTAAAAGATTATGGACCGGCAAAATATATTTTAGGGATTGATTTTACTCGACTTGACAATGACAATGTCATTATTTTATCTCAAGAAAAATATATTAATAGTATTTTAGAACGTTTTAATATGCTTTCGTGTTCCCCATGCAAAACTCCAATGGAGATTAATAGTAAAAAATTGATACCAAGAAAAAGACGGACAGTGATGTAATTCAGGAGAAATGGCCGTTCAGAGAATTGATTGGTTCGTTGATGTACTTAAGTGTTGGGACCCGACCAGATATAGCAAATTCGGTTACTAAACTATCGCAATTTGCTACTTGTCCTGAAGAGTCTCATTGGAAGGCAGCAAAACGCATCTTGCGATATCTGAAAGGTACTGTAAAGTATGGACTCGTATTTAAGAAAACAAATAAAAACGTACAAGGATTCTCAGACGCAGACTGGGGAAATTGTTTAATTGATCGTCGTTCATATTCGGGATATGCTTTCATTTTAGGAGGTGCTTGTATTTCTTGGCAATCGCGTAAGCAACGTACAGTAGCTACTTCAAGTTGTGAAGCTGAGTACGTAAGTCTGTCAGAGAGTATGAAGGAAGCTGTTTATTTGAATAGTTTGCTAAACGAAATAGGACTTTCAAGGTACAGTAAAATTATGTTATATGCTGATAATCAGGGCGCGATATATTTGGCACAGGATCCCTTATTTCATGCTCGTAGTAAGCACATTGACATTAAACATCATTTTATAAGGGATGTGTTGAAAAATAATTCAGATATTGACTTGTGTCATATACCTACTGTCGATATGGTGGCTGATATATTGACCAAACCCTTATCTCAGGTCAAACATGCTCAGTGTGTCAGTGCCTTAGGCATTAAGGGTCAATAATAGGTATTTCGGTGTATTTAACTACCTAGCTTCAATTTAAAGGGGCGTGTTAAAGAATATAAACTATAAATTGAAGCTGGCCGTTTCTTAGAATGTTCTTATTTATACTTAGAATATTGTATTGACAGATTGTTGGTTTTGTTTGCGGTGTGTGTTTCGATATCTTTGACTAATAAAGTAACATGATGTGATTTTATATTTTCAATTAAAATAACCATTGTGCTGTTGCTCTGCTACATATGTATCTTTGCCAATTATGAATAAAATTTAGCTTACTGATTAAGTTTATATAACATTATATTGTTAATAATGAAAGGTATTATTTCTATAACTTAAAAGAACTAAAATTTTATTACAATTCCTTCACTAATTAATGGAATAGAAACTTCGTTTCATTCGGGTGTCCCTTGACACCTCTCAAGTTTTTAAGAAATTCGTTGTCTATCTGATTTTGAATTTAGTCTGAAATTTTATTTAACTTTAAATATTCTATTGCAGTATGTCCTGCAATATTTAACGTAATAATTTATGCACACGCATACTGCGCCAATTCAGTTAATTTGCCATCATTAGTCCAATCAAAAATATTATAATATCAACATTTAACATTTAATTTTCGCTAAATAGAGCTACTTCAATAAGTACAGCTGTATGTAAAGTTATTGAAAGCCGGAGGTAATCTAACTAATCAAACAGTAATAATAACACTAGGCCCTCCGGTTCCATATTCAATTAACTGCAAAAATAAGTTAATACACTCGTATGTATGTCAATTTGATGGCAAAACGAATTCCGTAGCGCTAACCTTCGCATAATCACATGCAAATGCTCCTGCATAGTAATGGTTGAAATTGGGCCATTCATTAGCGGATATTTCAGTGCCATTTATGTATGTAGAACCATAATTAAAAATCGGTTTATTTTATTTTTAGTAATGGTTTTAAGATTCAAAAGTAAAGATTCTATCGAACCATGTCCATTTAACAATGACAGTTACCGTTAAGTCGTATTCATTAGGCTTCTTATGTAGTAAAATTCCTGCATCCCCAAACCATATTTGATTGACAAGAAAAATATAAAACCAGTGTTTTACTATAGATAAAAACTCCACTCATTTCTATAGCGTGAAAATAATGACAAATAATTGACACATACCAACAATATCAAGACGTCCAGCGTGTCCAGCTTTCAAAATTAAATTCTCTAGTAAGACAGCAATACGATCATCGTCGGGTGAAACAAACTACCTTATAGTCACTACTACTACTTCTACGTACAAGTATAGCGAGATATTTGTTTATTCATAATTCAAGTCCAAATCGCTCCCCAGTTTACAAACTGCAGTGATTAATGCAATTCGAACTAGGCATTTACAACAATGTCAGCGCAAACTGACCTCCGAATAATATTAATAATACAATCATTTCGAAATTGTTATGTTTTTAGGTCTCCTGTGGAAACACGAATCTAGTTTGTAACTTGAATGTGGCATTTCTTACTAAGTTTTTATATTATTTAAACATGGCTACAAAATATTTCATCTACGTAGGTAAACGATCTTTATAAAGGGCGCTTTTCTTTGTTCTTTGGCCAGAATCTCTTGGTAAGGCAAATATGCATCTACGAACCTAGCCTTATGCTAATAATAACCAAAACGAACTGAATCGATTATCAGTCTCGATTTGATATGATTTTGATTTCAAGATATCCAGAACATTTGAGATATTGTATCTGTCTGTATGGTGGTCACAGGTCAGTCAAATGACGGCACCGAATCGAATCGATTTTATTGATTGTTGAAAATTGTTCATAGAAGCGGAAGTTCCTCAAACTTTTATATTCGGGGCACGCACAATACTATACACACTTTTTGAGTTTCAAATTTAAATTAAGTAACAAATCCACAACGAATTCCAAAATTGATTAGGAGAGGCCGAAAAAAGAAAACATTATTTGGTTGTATTCCATTTTTAAAACCCGTTGCAATATCCTCGGTGTGTTCCAAATTCAAAACCCGTGACGTTATGCATTATTTTATCAGCGGGTTCACACGGTACTACATGGGTTTCCAGTTAAACTGCGCGACAAGCCGTGACCAATGTGAACCCGGACTTAGACAGTACAAAATGTTTCCACAATAAAATAGGAAGTTTTTGTTAGTCATTTTAGAACGAAATTAATTAACTGGATGACACTGTGAAGTGAACAGATTCCAAGAATTCGCTCGGGGTTTTAGAGAATGTTTAAGTACCTTAATTTTAGTAGGAAATTGAAAATAAAAATGTAGAATATTTGCATGACTGCATAGTCATTTTATGAAATAATGTCCCTGCCTTCGATTTTAATTTTAAATCCTAATCTCGATACATTAATAGATACATCAGCTCACATTAACATGTAGGCTTGCTCACAGGCCTTTCCTTAAGCGTAAAACAGTGTGATATAATTAATTACAAATACACTTATAAGTTCAAAAGATAGTTGACTGCTAAGGACTACGAGCTGCCTCATAGTTGTGCCTAGAAATTCCACTTTCAAGGGGCTTTTTACGTCATGCACGTTAAAAATGTAACAATCCGTGATATTTTCGTAAACAAATTAACCTTTAAAAAGAGATTGTTTATCCAAAATGCAATGCATTACAGCGCCACCGTGAAATCCTTTTAATCCGTAAATCCCGGAGCGCGCCAATTACGGGACCCGTTGTAGTCAACAAACGTTAATACACTTTAATAATCCCAACGAACTGAGTTTTAGATTTCCCTCGCATATTCCGGGCTTGGAAGAAGATAAGATAGCGTGGGTGTGAATTTAAGAAAATTAAGCCAAATGTCAAACATAATTTTGGTTTAGATTTTACAGCTCTAATAAGCTACCAAAAATGTTATAGATGCGTGATTTTTATTTATAAAATATCTTATAGTTACTTTCAAAACCGGTACGTACCACACCTGAAAAATCACATACACATTGAGTATTATTTAAAAACACTCAATAGAGAAGGCACTCGAGAAACGATTGAGATTATTGTCCTCCAGCAATCTCATTAACAAAACCAGAATATAGCAAAGCTGTATATAGTAAGTACTCCTGAAGTATAAATCATAGACATCCGAAGCGGTCTAAATCGACCCCCAGACGTCGTCGACAACTTTCAAAGGGTCTGTGTCAGCAAAAATATAATTGGGCTTTCATTTAAATAATTGTAAATCTATTTTTCAGCAGATAAAAAATCTGTAAAAAATTTGTAAACCTATTTTATAGAATAAACAGTTTTAATATTTACTTATTAAAACTGTTTATTCTGTAAAAAATCTATAAAATAATTTGTAAAAAATCAATATTGGTTTCGGGTCTGGGTGTTTGTGACGCCGAAAAATCTCTACTAGCTTCTGATACCCACGACACAAGGGACCCTACTGTATAAATCCGAAATTCGAATCTTCGTGACGTTTTTCGTTTCGAAACCTACTCTGTAACACGAAATTCGAAACTTCGGATCGAAGAATGAATTATTCCAATATATCGGCAATACGAACATTTACAGAGTAGATACATTCGTATCGTCACAAACTTCGTACGAATTCGATTCGATCCGAATCGATCCGAAGATTCGAATTTCGTGTTGCAGAGTAGGTTTCGAAACAAAAAACGTCACGAAGATTCGAATTTCGGATTTATACAGTAGGGCCCAAGACTCGATCTCAGTGTGGCGTCAGAACTACATATGTATGTGACTTTTTTTTATTGCTATGAACGGCAAGACGAGCATGCTGTTCGCCTGATGGTAAGCGATACGATCACTCATGAACAGTAGTCAGACCAAACACCTTGAATTACAAAGCAAACCTTGGCATTCCACTACGCTCACCATCCTGACACATAAGATGTTAAGTCTCAATATGTCCAGTAGTTACTCCGGCTACAAAGTCCTTCAATCTGACATACACACATAACAGTGCATTTACACTGCTGTTTGGCGGGAGAAACAGACATTGCAGTGATAGGTACCTACCCAGGCACACACACACACTCATGACCTACTACCAGTTGTAACTGTTGGGTTTATGTAGGTACATTTATTTATTTATACTCTTCATCAATTCACTTCGGAGAACAGGAAAAACTGTCAATATATAAGAGAGGAAAATGTAATTTGTTACCAGAATTACCTTCACATTCTTAGTAGCTGAATCTCAAAACACAGGATAACCGCTCAGTTATTTGGCGAGATTGTTATCTAACTGATAAATATTTGATGTTCAAAAATAATTTCATTTGTATGGGTCTCACTTAGCAACGAAGTGCAGATATTGGTAACTTAATATTGTTATAGATACGAAGTCTTACCTAAAGAACTGAGTATTGTCACTAAATCGTATATTTTATTTTACGCAGTGGAATATACATACAGTACCCGGCGATAAATATTGCACATCGACATTTGGAAAGAGACAATCGGTTAATTTCGGCTTCGTAGAGCGTTATCTCTGTCGCACGAAATACAAACAGTCCGGTATCTATTAGGAGATGTAAAAAAATTTTAATTTGCTTCTTTTAATAATTCTTTTTATTCTTTGTATAAAATACACCAATTTTTCTATAAGTGATGGCTTTAAATTGAGGTAAAATAAAATAAAAAAATATGTTCACATTATGTTTACGTATTTAATTACTTTGGAAAATTACAGCTGTAGTGTACATAATAAACACCATTGTACCTATTGTCAATGTGAGAAATTGTAATAAAAATAATAATAATTCTAATTCTCAATTACTTCCATTTCACTATCTGTGCTCTCAAAGAGGTCAATAGCACTGTCACTATCAGCCGTATTTATCACTAGTCTATCAGTGTAATTGTCTAAACCGTGTTGAATGCTTCTACGTATATTCATTCTCACATTTGATTGTGTGATCGCAAACCTTTTTCCACTCTTCAGCCCCGATCATATTTACTTTTTCAGTCAATAACGTTTTTACTGTAGTTAAATTCATACCCACATTTTTAGAGGCTACATAGCCTTTTAGTTGAGACCATATATTATCAATTGGATTAAAATCCGGATGATACGGTGGCAATCTGTATACCTCTCCTTGTGCTGACATATAATAGCGTAAATCTGGGTTTTTGTTAATTTTGGATCCACTGGAATTTCGTGTCTGTTTAACCAGTTGATCATTTCCTGTTTAATGGTGTTTGAGTTAGGGGGTCTTTCAACATATTTATTGTGATAGGGTGCGTTGTCGATAACTAGAACGGAATCACTGGGTATCTGTATCAGCCCATATACGTCCCACTGCAGGGCACGGGCCTCCTCTACAATCGAGTACGATTGAGAGTGGTTAGGCCATATAGTCCACCACGCTGGCCTAGTGCGGGTTGGCGGACTTCCTCAGGCAGTATGCAGGTTTCCTCACGATGTTTTCCTTCACCGTTTTAGTGCGTGGTGATTGTCGATTGACTATCAATACACACATGACTCCGAAAAGTCAGAGGTGTGCCCTGGGATTCGAACCCGCGACCACCGTGAACATATTGGCAGTCGCGTCTAGTCCGTTTACCAACAGGCCACCACGCACTTATCACTGGGTATATTTGGGATTAATTGATTAACCAGCCATTTCTCGTACTTATCGTTATTCATTTCATTGTAATAGTCACCTGTAGTATCCGTGGATTTATACGTTAAAAAGGCACCGGGTACAAAGCCTTTTTCATTTCCCGCATGAACTATTATCAAACGTTGACCTTTTGAAATTGGCTTTTTTACTCATTTTTTCTTATCATCACTCCAAGATTTCCCTTTAGTGTGGGATGTATGTATATAAGACTCATCCATGTAGACGATATTTTTTCCTGTTTCGCGAAATTTGCGTATTTTATCGAGGTATTCCATTCGTTTAAGACTTACATCGTGCTTTTCCATTAAAACTTTTCGATTATCTTCCATTTTAGTGAACCGAAATCCCATCTCGTTAAGTATTTTTCTCAACGTCCTTTCAGACCCATTGTAATTAATAGCTTCAGATAATTTAGCTTTTAATGATTTTATTGTTGGCAGTTCATTAAATCGTAAGTGAAAATCATACACCATTCTTCGAACAACATCATAATCAAAATCGTCCATATCCAAACGAAATTGCTTTTTTGTTCTCCCTTTTTTTGGAGTGCTAAACATAATTTCAGTAGAATGTGTTTCAGTACTGACTTCGTTTAATATATTTTTCAAAGTTCTTCTTGAAATTCCCGTGGCATTTGCAACTCGCGCTTGAACCTTCTTAAAATAACAACTTACATTTCATCTTCATTTTTTTTAAATCTGTCAGCTTCGGTTACTTTGGTTAATTTGGCGTGACTGACCTCGTAAAGGTTTCCCTCTTTTTCCTAAAGATGCCATAGTACAACTTTAAATTATTTAAATTTGGGGGTGTTAACAACTCTATATATATTTTTTGAACTGGACGCGACCGCACTCTATCGCACTTGAACAATGACTGACAAAACGTCACATAGGTAGTGTGCGACAGAGATAATGCTCTACGAAGGCGAAATTAGCCGATTGTCTCTTTCCAAAGGTCGATGTGCAATATTTATCGCCGGGTACTGTACTTTGTCTACGTCTTTTTATTTTCCTACAATATCATGAGTTAATTATGAATGTAATGGCCATAAATAATGACACTTTACTACATAACTAATTTGTTTTTTTTTTGTTTTTTAATATTGCAAGATTCGTTCACATTTCTGATAATAACGTCGAGGATTTTTATAAAAATGTCTAGTTTAAGACACAATTTTTTGAGAGCATAAACAAAAACTAAGGTATTCACCTAACTTTCGATTCGAACCTATGAGTTCACGGTTCACTTTAATGTGCGTTACCTTTAAAGCAACTGTGCAATCAATTACATTGATTGGGTATAAATTGAGTGACCTCGAAGTATGCCTCACAGAAGTAAATCACTGCGATTAATTCCGGTTGAATTCTTGCCGTCTATCTCCAAGGTAACGGAATATAACCGTAACTTAGTATTTAAACGTCTAGTTTGTAGTCAGAATTCAAAAAATAAAACTGACCACAAATAATTTTAAAAATTAGGTGCGTGTAAACACTATGAAGTAGACAATCAGAAGCTTATTTTGAATATGGAATACAACTAATATTATTTTTGGCGTGAATAATTTTCAACATTCAGCAACACTATTTCAATTTTTTATCGCGTACAAAGCAATTATTATATATTTACCTACAATTATCATTATCTTACCGAACATATTGCTATATAATAAATACATTTAAAAGAAAATAAAATTCATTAAAATCAATTAATGAAAAAACAGTACAAAACGAAACATATTCATCAATATATTTAATTTCAAAATTATATTTTATCCGTTTATTTTTCATCTAGATCACTTTATTAAACAAGACAGTCGCAACACAAAACATCGGACGTCTCATTCCCGTCACCACAAAAACAGTTCGAAGCGTTTCTTCAATGCAATTATTGCAAAGGGTTGCACCTTGCGAGTTCTTTTTGCTTACCTAAAAGCGGTCCTGACGCCAAGGGCGACCGGTGCACAAACTAGGCACCAAGTATAGGCCTTGTGTCCTTAATAGTAAAAGGATTTGAGCAATTGCCCCTAAATGGTATCTGGTTTAAAATCTGCAGCGAAACAATCGGTGTTTTGCGTTTTGCTGTTACATCAAATTGTACTTTGGTTGTCGGTGTGAAATATTTATTAGGGTTTTATGGACAAAATCACAAGATTAGCATTAATGTTTATTTATTTATCATACCAAAATAGTGATCTTACAGTGTATCCAATGATACAACTATTATTAACAAATTATAAGTTAGAATGTAAAGATTTTTTTAATGTAGGTAATTTAAACTTAAGTTTTAAATTATGATATCAGCTCTTTGATTAAATTTACCTCATGATGTACTTGCGTTCCATCTAAGATTGAGAATGATGGGGCTATTTTCATTTCGCTGGTCCACTATTGATTGGTAGATTTCATTTTTTCTGGACAATTTTTGAAATGATTTCTTCAATGTGTTTTGCAAAGTCGTTAAAAGAACCTATTTAATTTCCATAAAACATTTAAGAATGTATGCTATTGTCACGAGCATTAATATACGACTCAACTAAGCTATTGCTGTTTTTCCTATTTTTGTTAATATAAATATAAAGTTTCTATTTCAATATCAAACCATTGTTTATCGCAGTCTGAAAAATAAAAAGATAAAAAATCGTTTCATCGATATCTGAATACGGATATTTTCCGACGGCTCTATCCAATTTGGTTATTTATGACTGCACGTGGTAGAGACAAATTGTGACGCGTCTATCGTTGTTACTCCAAACGAATAAATCTTTTTTCAGTCGCGTAATCACTTTTGAAATTGTGAAATGTACTCTTTGTAAATTGTGAAATATTTTGAAAATGGAACAAAGCTGAACGTGAAAATAATGTGCTGACTTAAATGATTACGCACTTTTTAATTCAATTCTAAATCATATTTCCTTTTTCAATTAATTTTATATAATTTTTACTCTTTCAAAGAAATATTTATATATTTTATAACTTCACTCAATACACGCGTATCTACGCTCAAAGTAATTCCTCTAATTCCCGATTATCTGCGCTTAATACGCTTTAGGTTATTTGATAATTGATGTTTATCTATGGCACAAGAGAGGAGCAATATTTGCTATATTATTGCATAGTATTTCACCATATACCTAAATATAACGGTGTTTTCTCATTATTCCGCAGCTGTTATCAGCAGATGAAACCTTATTTCTTTGGTAATTGTATGCAAACATATGCGTGTAATAAATTAATGCGAACGTAAATGGCGGAATTTCAGATGGCAAGATGTCGGTTGACGGAGACATTTAACTTTAAATACCATATTTTAGTAATAAATGTGTACTAATATAAATGCGACCGTTGTATGTTGGTTTGCCCTTTCACGGAGCAATGTAGTCAGTTATTGAAATTATTTTTTGCTTATGGATTTATAATTTTGTTCAATAAATATACCGCTTTTATGAGCTATAGTTGAACTCATTAAACATGTCAAGCAAAATTATTTCTATGTATATCAAAATCACGAAATATTTTGAACCTGTTCCAAAAATATTTTAAGGGTCAATGAAACCCAGTGCTCCTTCATGCATATACCATGTTCCCACGGGATCGAAATTTCATATGATATGAACCTAGACGGAAAGTGAGCTTATGATGCGATGAATAGAACTTGCACCTTAATTAAATACTGATGGTTTTTAAATGCAAATATTTTTATTGCAATGAACGTGTTTATTGTTTAACAAAAAATATATTTCCTTACGTAAAATTCTAATTTCATTCAAATTCATTTTGGTTATATAGTCCAAAATCGCTTGCAGTATGCAGTATGGTTCTTAATTCAAACACATTACTGCACTATGTCACAATCTGTCACTAGTTTTATCTACACGCACAGGAAATTCGCCCTTATTGAACAAACAGTTGAAATATGCTATTATCGCTATTATTTATTGTTGTAATTTATAGAACATAGTAATCGATTTTTTAATTAAAAATTACACCAATACTAGACCTAGAGCGTTACTTTTCCTAAACAAGAAACCCGTGCTACATTCACAATAAGTGAACAAATCAATTATGATATTGGTTAATACGTTAATGTTATGCCTAATTTAAAATTACAAAAACAATAAAACCTGATGAATGAGATATGAAAAAAAAATCCTCAGCTAATTTGCAAAATTCACGGTCGTTTTAATTTTATTTTAAAACAAAATTTTAGTGTTTCTATTTTTAAATGCATTTCTAATTGCACATTATGTTTCTGGAAAATAAGTTTTAGAACAAATAAAATAGAATCTAAATATTTAGATAATATTATTGTCTGGCGAAAATAATTAAAATAAATATAAAACAAAACAAGTTTAATTAAATGTCTGCATATATTATTAATTAAATATTATGCAATAAAAACTTGAATTACAGACTTCCCCGAACCACACAATGCATTTGTGAATCAATTACCGAATTGCAATCTATTGCACCATTTGTTAATAATTGTAAATTGTCACCTTGAACTTATTCACAATTCATTCGTCACTGTGCCATTACCAATGAAAAAAATCCCATTAATTACAAACACGACCTACACTTTGCCTCTTATTTTGTAATATATAACAAATATAATAATTGGTAGTGATTTCGAAAACGAAAGATTTCAAGATTAAAAATTCGTTTCATGCCCAATTTTGAGCCTTCCATCTCTCCATCGAAGCTATAAATTGTAAATTTATAAATTCAAGTGAATACTTTGTTTATTTTCTACATTTATACAGTTGCAAGTGTTGCACGATTTTTATAAAATCGTAATATGTGAATATACACATATAAAAATAGCTCATCATGCTCATATCCTCATACTACAAATAAAAAACCAAATATTGATGTTGACAATAACAATGACTGCAAACAATTTAGTTTTAAATATGTTATAATTTAACGGATTTACTGTACTGTATCAGCCTATATATGTACGTCCCACTGCAGGGCACGGGCCTTCTTAAAATCGAGAGTACGATTGAGAATGGTTTGGCTATATAGTCCACCCCATAGATGTAGTATAGAACATAGATCGGCAATGTGTCATTTTGAGCGCGACCAAAACTGATTTACGATTGTGTGCGTGAAGTTTACATGTGTGCTTGACATATAGTGGTGTACCATGCACTTTCGATAGTATCATATCGATATCGATATAGCTGTCGGCCTGTAGTTGTGAAATAAAATGTTATGGATATATGCGACATTTTATTATATATTAACAGAAACTTATTGATGTGTTTATTTCAATACAGATTGATAAACACACAAATAAATAAAGATAAATTGTCATATTATTTGAAAACATTTTGTTTGAGATGTTTTGAATGGGTCTTTATGTTTACCTGAACAAAATTATTTTTTTCATTGTGATGTATATATAGTACATACACCTAATTAAACTGAGAACAAAAAACACTTTTATAAAATAAAACTATAATTTACAAAGTTTTAGCGTTTTCGGTTATTTTTTTAATTTCCCGTCGCGAAGTTTCGATTACTTTACAGCTTTCGTAGTCACAGGGTGGACTCAGTCTGCAACAAAATCCATGATTATTAGTCTTTTCAATGAGTAACATTCGCGTAAGTATATTTATCATCCATCCATCAGCCAAAGGAAGTCCACTGCTGAACATAGGCCTCCCCCAATGATTTCCACAGAGACCTGTTGGAGGCAGCCTGCATCCAGCGACGCGACGTCCCGCGACCTTTACCAGGTCGTCGGACCATCTTGTGGGTGGACGTCCTACGCTGCGCTTTCCGCATATTATAAGTATATTTATACTAGAGTTTAAAAAATATGCTTATTGAAGTCAATTAATTGACTTGTAACACATTGGGAAGTGTTGCACGCCAGCTAGGCCGCGTTGGAGGTGTACGGAGGAGCTTGTAGGAAGTCGTTGGATGCAGGCAGCTTACAACAAACTGATGTAGACATTCTTGTGGAAGGCCTATGTTCATTAGTCGCATTCCTGTGACTGAAGAAAGAGACAGTTTAAAAAACTACTGATTTTCTCAATCTCGTTACTAATGTTTTTCCCATGAGAATTATAAATTTTAATCCTATAACTAATGTTATGATAAATGAATAATTTTGCTTCAAGGTTTGGACGATGATACTGTGCATAGAAGTATCGTATATTTTATAATAATATCGAATATGTTCTCGTTTTATTATTATAAATTGACAGCCTCTTAGCAGAGATTGAAACAGGTTCTTAATTCATAAATCACACACATGAAATGTTATAATAATTATTCCACAAATATAAAAAAATGAGAAAAAGTAAAGTAATAAGTAATATTGTAGAATGAATACTATAACAATGGCCGGGGAAATATGGCCGAGATAACGCCAGGTAGAAGAAGAAGAAGAAAAATGCACACTATCACAACAAACTATAGCTCCATAAAAATGTAGGGAAACTCGTGTTGTCATCGACTATTTTATCGACAACCTTTTATTGATCGAACCTATCAGTCAATCCCTAGCAACTTTTGGTTGAAATTATTGTAAATTCACGTATTTGATATTATTTTTACACGCAGTAGATGCTTTCAGCGTATTTAAACAATGAAATACTATATTCTTTTCTACCGATTTGTATAAACGGATTTCCATTTAATTCAATAATATCGTCACAAAAAAGTATTGTGCAAAAGTGGCCGGTACCTGTGAAAACTTTAATTATTTCGGATTTTTACGCCTGCATGAAGCACACCTTGGCACAGCACAATGCACTATAATAAACTACGTTTAATAAATATAACCAAGTACTGTAAAATTAAAGAAATTATGAAAATAAGCGATATTTGTTGCTCGCTTAGTTGGACATATTTTGACTCTCACTGCAGGCTACTTCTGTGTAAACGTATGGTCGCATCATGCATCTCGCTTTAACATAAGAGTTAAATTATTCTATCTCTTTCACATTGCCGATCTATGTTTTATACTAAATCTATGGTCCACCCTAAGTCCACCACGCTAGCCTAGTGCGGGTTGGCGGACTAACCAACTTAACTGATTGAATGCGGCGTTATTTTAAAACAACATTATCATGCAGAAATAGCAGGCATTTTGCCAAAATTACAGTCATGTTAAGAAATCAATGAACTTAAACAGTGCTCATTGTGAAACAATGAACAATTCTATAGGATAACTTATAAATACGTACCTTAACTTTTAAAACTTTGTTGCGTATGAACTGGATGAAAACCAATACAACTTTACAGTTGCCATGCGTACTGGGTCATTGTAATACAAAGTATTCCTACAAATTTACTTTTAGTTTATATATTTATTCTTTACGTAATGTATACATGTTTTTATTTGCGGCATAAACCACTATATCCTTTGAATGCGTTGGCTTAGAAGTTTGATTTTTTCATAGCTCCAATTGAAAGTAGATCTGAGTATTTGATAGAAATTTCAACTTAATATCTCCACGCGTTCCTGAGAAAAAGGGTCTTGCCAGACGGACGGTCGGTCAACAAAGTGATCCTATAAGGGTTCCGTTTTTTCCTTTCCTAAAAATACAGTATTTTATGTTAATGATAACAGAAATATTCACAGGTATAAATAATTAATAAAATATTACATTAAATGGAAAAGGCTAACATAAAGATTTCCCTTAAATAGACTTGATTAACATTTCCTATATAACAAAGTACTCTGTGATTAACATGATTTAAAAATACAATGCATAGTAAGTAGCTTTAAGGTCAAGGTTTTATCCGCTAAAAATAAAAAGGAATCTAGGTACATTATATACATGAGATTCCAGTTCGTAAAATTGTCGTTTAAGGATAATATAATAGCCATAGAAAGACCACTGCTGAACATAGGTCATTTCGGCGACCTGTTTGCAGCGGCCTACATCCAGCGACTTCCTGCAACCTTCATCAGGTCGTTTGCTCACCTTGTGGGTGGACTTCCGACGCTTTGGATATACATAATGTAAAATTCTCACAATTATAAATCTCCTTCGATCTGGCCTTACCCTGTACTTACGCGGGCTGCTTGTGACATCACTATGACGCATGTCCCAAAAGATTTGGCTTATGATTTTACGGTCGGCCGCTCGACTGACGACAATGTTCATGAAATTATTCAGCTCCGAGCTAATCTGTTGGCCTACTCGATTTCTTGTAACTAATCGAGATCTAAATAATATCCTATTTACAATCGAGTAAAGATTTTGGAAGTGGTAGAGACACGCTGTGGCCAGAAATGAGCATGAATCATTGAGGTATTATACTAGAGCGGACATCGGGAACAAAATCTCTGCGTATGGTGCATGCACAAGGGTACACATTGAACCGAGAGGGAAGATATGTTACTTCGTAGGCGTGACAGAGACAGAAATAGAATGTACCGCTCATTTTGTAACAAACATTTGTTTGCAGTGTCCCCTCTAGTATAATATCTCAATGGCATGAATGGGCAAACTTGTCCGGGACGATACTATTGTCTCGCAGGAAATCGACGATCGAGATTGGCTGTCGCGTTTCGTTAGGTGATTGAGATTTCCGGATGCCCATTACCCCTAACCCCTTCCCAAACTTTTTCCTCCGCTCCCCTCCTGATTTGATGCGCCATTTGTTAGACCAGCTGGTTTCGAATGTCGAAAACTCAAGTGCATCCAGGATCCCACTTCGAGACCGATGTAGCGACTGCAGAGCATACAAAACGCAAAATATTAACCAAAATAATTATAAAAATATTACAAAATGAAAAATATAAATCTAAATTTTGTTGAGCGTGGTGGCCTGGTGTTATCGGACCAGACGCAGCTGAAAATCTTATTATATCCTGTACTAGCGGTCCGGCCCAGCTTCGCCCGGGTACAAATAGATTTCTGTACAATAATATGTACGTATATACATATAAACCTTCCTCTTGAATCACTCTATTTATTTAAAAAAAAACCGTATCAAAATCCGTTCCCTAGTTTTAAAGATTTAAGCATACAAAGGGACATAGGGACAGAGAAAGCGACTTTGTTTTATACTATGTAGTGATGATGAAATAATATGCATGAAATAATAATATCAAATATAATTAAATTTTATTCCTGATTATTCTAGGTATTTTATGTACATTCTAATTTGATTTAATTTAAATAATACTTTGTTCCCAATTCCCACAGTATTCATTATAATAATATTGTTTACGTACGTACAGATTTTGTCTGATTAAAAATAATTAGTTTATTTTCCAAAACCGGAAAATTCCAGTGAAATCTTCTCAGATTAAGAGAAAAACTATTATTTCTTATTGTAATGAATGGCGAGCCATTCGCCTCATAGTAAACCGATGCGACCGCTCATGAACAGTACCTTAAGCAAACAACACCATGAATTACAAAGCAATGCTTGGTATCCCACGGCACTCGCCATCCTGAGACATAAATGTTAACTCTTAATATGTCCAGTAGTTACTCCAGCTACAATTTCCTTAAAAACTGGAACACAATAGTGCATTTACACTGCTGTTTGGCGGGAGAAATAGACATTACGCCTTGCTGTGGTACCTACCCTGGCAGCCTCTCACACATGGAAGACTTATCACCAGTAATATGAAACTAGTGTTTGAAAATAAACGCAGAGAACGAAGAAAGTTATTACGTAGCAGATAAGAATTTATTTACCCGCTACTTACAGATACAAGATTAAACCAGGAAACAGAGTATAATACTAATACTAACAAAACTAATCCAGGAAGAAACATCAACAAATGACTCACCAGGAAACTGATAACTAGATAAACAAAAATATCGGCCAATTTGACGCGTATATTGCGCCATCTTTCCGTTTTAGTTGGAACAGTGACACAATATTGAATACAATTCTTCATAGAAATCGGGACGCGTGCACTACGAATTTAAGATGTTGAGTCATTGAGATTTGAAATGGAGTTTGTTTGTTTATTGCCTCAATGGTTTCGTCGCAACGTATAAGTTGTTTACTATGAAGTGGGAGATTCGAGTCGCTTGAATTTAATGTAATGTTTTTCAGTTTTTAAATTTTCTTCTTACTTGCTTCCTCCGTTCCGAAGACTGATGATATTTTTTATGAATAGAGGTACAATACTAAGAAAATAAAAACTTATTTAATACAATTTTTTTTTTCTACTTTTACAAATGGATGAACCAGCTCTCAAGTCTCAACACGGTAGATTATATTTTGAGCTCGAATTTAAACCTACATTCCTTCAATATACCTACAGACGAAGACGCAGGTAAAAACTAGTACAACAAAGCCTGAAAATGACGCAGGTAACAGGAAAAATAGTTTTACGCTAATATTAAGTTCAAGTTTGAATTTTGACGCAGTTTTCCTCATTCCCACATATGTGATAAGATCTGTATTAAGATATAGACAACTCTGTATAGGCCGCGACCTTGATCATATTAATAGGTTAGATCTACCGGGATTGAAATACTGTCTCTTGTGAAATAATGTAAGGAAACTTGGCTGTTGGGTAAAGATTGATGTAAGGCTTATAAGTTACACCTACCTAACCTTTTTTTTCTTCTTATGGCGATGAATGGTGATACAAAAATGCCATTCGTTTGATGGTAAGCGAGTACGACATGGCAAAAGCAAAACCACACAACACCATCATTACAAGTCAATACCTGGTATTCCACTGCGGTCGCCATCCTGAGACAAAAGACGTTAAATCTCAATATGTATTATTATTTACTCTATGCTCTAGCTACAATTCTTATTCTTCCCCTATACAATGTTGAAACTGCATCTACGAGTATACTTTGCTAAGAGTATGTAGGCATAGATTAAAATTATATTTACCTAAACCTGAATCATTTATCAACAAGGCATCATCGTATTCATAACAAAAATATGTAATAAATTACGTAAAAATTATCATTGTCTATTTACAGAGAACTGATAATTTTAATATCATGCTGCATAAAAACCGCATTTATCTTTTGTGGGACTATAGTTGTATGCATAGTGCAATTTTATCGATTGTTACCACATGTTAGGTAATGTTATTTAACATAATTATAGTAACATGTACTAACTAAAAATAACATTTTGTTATCAGACGTTACCGAGTAACAATTGGAAACGTTGATCAACAAAAACTGCCGTGTGGATGTACCATTACAGTTCCAACTAAAAATAACAACAAATTTCCAAGAAAGCGATCTGTAATGCACGCTTCAATTATTCCGTACACTTTAGAAAGTAGAGGTTAATGAACAATTTTTCCTTGATGAATGTTCCGGAACAAGATCTTCCTCAGCTGTTTACGAGCGCGCCAGTTATATCTGTTACAAGTTTTTAGCGCGTCCAGTCAAAACATCAATAAGAAAAATGGTATTGTAAACAAACTGAATGGAACACCTACGTAAAAATGCGATTGTGTTAAAATTTTATTGGTATGCTCGTATTGATATATTCAACCGCAGTCACTTTTTGTGAAACAACGTTACCAATTGTTACTCAGCAATAACTAATAATATTTTTTTCAAAATGTACACGTTGCCATGTTATCAAATGTTAAGTGATGTTGCATAACATATGGTAACAATGGATAACATATTTATTTATTTTATTGCAATAAATAGCGAGACGAGTATATCATTCGCCTGGTGGTAAGCGATACGACCACTAATGGACAGCAAATTTGATTAGCATTCCACCGCGGTCGCCATCCTGAGACATAAGATGTTAAATCTCAATATGACCAGTTATTTCTCTGGCTACAATTTTCTTCAAACTGGAATACAACAATGCATTTACACTACTGTTTGACGGGAGAAATGCACGTCATGGTGGTACCTAACCAGGCGGCCTCTCGCATATAAGAGACCAACAATTAACTATCAATGACAGATGGCTTTCGACACTCTTTATGCCAGCCTGTCTCATACTTGACATACACGGGCCCAACCCGAAACGTATGGGCATATCTTATATTATTTTGTGTTATTTTCAGTTACTGGCGGCATGGACGCGATTAGAAACATTGAACAAATAAGAAGTAAGTAGCAACAAAAGTTATAGAATATTACGTATTTTATCGTGTTGCACAATTTTGCTATACAAGAAATAACATTTTTGTGGAAGCACCATAAGGTATTTTTGGTAATGCTATTACGAGATGGATTCGAAAAGCAAATGACAAAAGTGTTAAACATAGGATCTGATTGATGCTTTTGGCTAAATATGAAAATGATGCGTGGCAAAATAGTTTTTTTTTTTGTATGATCCTATTACTTAGTAGATCATTTAGTAATGATAAAAAACGTTTAACCATCAAAAATGGGGTTACTTTATACTCCGGGACGACGACGAATATTCGAATATCGTAAGTAAAAAACTGTACGAATACGATTATGCCTAAATACTTCACAAAATGTTCTAAAACTCTATCGTACGTCGTAACTCCTTAGACCAGGGGCCCTACTCTATAAATTCGAAACGAAGTTCGAAACTTTATTCGGACCTATACACCTAATTCCAGTCTAAATTATGTGAAACTACAAAAATACTTATTTGTATCCCACACGCGTCTTGCTGTGGGATTTAGATTACATGTATTGGGTGTGGGAGTGGGATTCTATGTTAAATTTATGTTATTATTTATTACACAATACACGTTATATAGTTATGTACCGTAAAAGTCGCCAACATGGCCCGATTTTTTGATAAAATCTGCTATATTTCATATTTTTTCTATAACCACCTATAGGTATATTTTTTTTCATTTACATCAACTACATAACCATATGCTACTATTAGCTATGTTATATTTAAAATAAATTAATATTTTAAATTTATTTTTTATTATTTTAATGATGGGCAAAGTTATGTGGCGATCAGCTAACATTGCCCATGTTGATATCTGCCAAAATATGACCCATATTATTACACAATTAAAAATGAAATAAGTATTAAAAAACAATCTTGGCAGTGGTTTAGAAAAAACTCTTAAAGTTAACAGATTCTCGTAACAAAACATTATGGGCAATTTTACCTAGCGATTCTTACTCTTTCCATACAAACTCTGATAAATGGTTAAAAACTCTTAGGGCTGTCACATTACAGTAAATTGATTTTACTTTGTATAATTTCTCACATTTTTACTTTTCATAATATGAAATGATGGGAAGTGGTAATTAAATCAAGCATTGCACGCTATAGAAATCTTTTATTTAAATAAATTTTAAAATATGCTACAAACAAAATGTCAACTTAAGTTTTGATCTATTTGGCAATGCATGAAAACATAATGTATCGTACAATTTATACATAATGCTGCTGGCCAAGTCGATCTATTTATTTAAAACGTAAAGAATTTTTAATATTGATATGGTAATAACTAACGTAATAACTTTATATAGAAGGTCCCTTAAGGACTAAATAAATTAATCGACTTGGTATTACATGCATCTCACAACTTTTTGCGGTAGAAAACCTGAGCTGCGAGACTTGGAATTTTTTTACAGGATGTTTTTGATGGGATCTCACGTCTTTTTGTAGAGTCCTACTTTTTTTCCTTTTCGGTACTTCTTACTTCTAGAATATCACTAACGATTTTTCTTAAAGCCTCTGTCTTATGGATTTTTCTTATTTTTGTAGGTATCAATTTATCACAAATATAGCGGATTTGATTATTAATGTTCTTTCTTTCATTGTAATTGATATTTTCGAGTTATTTAATCTATTTATTTGCAAGTTTTTCTTTGTCATGTTTTTCTAGAGGAATGTTGTACAGTTTCATGGGCTGAATACACCATTTTCCTCTCTATATCCCCTCCTGTTATGCCTCATGTATATAGATATCTATCTACAACTATTATTCCATTATATACGGGTACAATGATTCATTAACTGCAAATGTAACTTTGTAATCCTATACATTTATATGGGATTACAAAGTTATTCACGCAGTTGGTCTATCTAGAAAACTAGACACAAATTTTGAAATGTTTGAATTTTCCCTTACTTTAGACACTAAACACTAATTATATTCTAAATTTGAAGGTTCTATGTCTGCTAGAAGTGCCTTAGACTTTTGATGATCGGTCAGTCAGTCAGTGAGTGACAAAATTACGAAAGTTTGACAAGTTATAATTCTTAAACTACTGGTTCAAATTAAATGAAAATTTAAATATACCGTGTTTACACAATGCCTGCTTAGTAACTGAAAATTCAGGCTTCATGCTTTAGCCACAACGAAGTTATAGGGTGTTGAAAATGGTCTGAATTGCTTCGAGAAAAGGATGTTACGGCCAATAGCTCGACTTGGAGGGGGCTCGGCCGCGCCCCCAGATATATGATAGGATAGTCAGTCACCTCGCACTTTAACAGTAAAGGAAAACATCGAGAAAAACCTACACACCGTAGAGATTTGTAAGGTATTAAGTATGTCTATGATATATAAAGTCCGCCAACCCGCACTAGGCGCAAGCGTGCTGGACTATAGGTATGGCCTAACCACTCTCAATTGAACTCGCGATTGTGGAGGAGTGTCATGCCTGAGCAGTGGGACGTATACGAGCTGATACACTATATTACAATGAAATCATAGAGACTAATATTAACAACTCTACAACACAGTAGCCAATGAATAAAACAATTTTATTTTCCTGTATTTCGAGTGCTGAAAACTACAAGGATAGTTATTTAAATTAACAAGTTTCTTTGGACAAAGGAAATATGAGTAAGGCAATGCATTAATATTTAACTGTCGACAAAGAATGACTGTACTCGACATAAAATTAATTCAATATTAAAATTAAGTCTTCCTTCTAAATTACTTATTGCATACTTAACTACTATATTTTTTTTACTAAAACGGTATAATAATAATTTATTTTTGTTTTTGCCTGAATTTATCACACATTTATAAGTAGGAAACACGGCTTCCTAACCGCATCACAATTTGATTTGGCATTTACTTGTTTTAGGTCTCTCATATGTAAGGGGCTGCCTTGGTAGCTACCAGTTTCAACCACAATGTCTATTTCTTCCGCCAAACAGCAATGTAAACGCACTATTGTGTTGCGGTATTGTAGCCAGAGTAAATACTGGACATATTGAGACTTAACATCGTGTGTCTTAGGATGGCGAGCGCGGTGGAATGCCAAGAAATGCTTCTGTCCATGAGCGGTCGTATCGCATACCGTAATGCGAATGGACTGATCTTCGCGCCTTTTATTGCAATAAAATATATATGTATATACATATATAATTTTATCCTAGCTGCCAATGCCCTTCAACAACATACAATTAAGTATAACTTTCTATTCCTAACCGAATTTAGACCGGCTAAACCCGAAATGCGACATATTTACGTAAGTGACTTACGTAAAGTGTCGTATTTCGGAATTTCTGCCATCGCGTACGGTAGTCGCTACCGTAACATTGAAAAAAACCCTACCACTAACCTATTTAAAAAAGAGTTGCAATGTAAGGAAGCCTATAAGATACTTTTCACTTTAATTTCTTTATCATTTCACGGTGCGATGACGTCACGACCTGATGTTTTATTCCATTTCTCATACCGTCGAGAACTGGTCATAAAAACTTCTTCCGTGTTTCATTGACCGGGAATGCGCCCGCAGTGTAAGCATCCCAGCGCTTGATGACTCACAGCTTATGATATGGACTTAAGCTAATGATATCGCAATACGTGATACTGTTTCAGAATTTGGAGGTTTGTTGCGAAAGAGGCGAAAATTTGGAAGCCTTGTAACCTAATTGCGGTCGGTCGTTTGCAATCGTGCGGCAGTGTTCGGCATTCACCCCTTTTATAAATGTTTAGTCCTAATGCCAAGAGAATATGACTTTTTATCAACGAACATCTCTTTAGAATGAATTTCCAAAAGTTAACTAAATAGATAATATCGTAGTTTTGCTGGTTTGCCGGCTCTATTGCATTACATCAACTCAATTCCCAAATTAAGGTACCACTTTTCTTGTCAAAATAATCAGAAGCCACGAATAATATAATTTCTCAGTCCCCTAATAGACAGATCCTAAAATATATTTTTTATCCCACAAACATTTTCCCCGGTGCGAGGAAAACTCGTTGACTGTGATGTATTATCAATTATACAACACACATAAAACGTCCAAAACTGCAATTTAGACTATAAACATTATTGTGGAATATACGAAGGAGAAATGAAGTAGTACAAAAATGTACTAAATCCTTTCAAAGTGGTGCCAAGAACAGTTACCAAACTGAGGTTGATAGAATTAAGAATAGCAGTGAATTGACAAAAAGAGCACAATAAATATTATATTGCTGTATAATGTATTCAATTGTTTTCATATATTAAATGTAAATAGCACATGAATTTCGAGAAGTAAAGGTACGATTTTACCAATCTTTAATTGATTTAACTGTAACTGATGATCTAATCATTTTTATGACGCAGTTTCATCGCTTCTCAGTACATCCTTCTTGGCAGACTTACAAGGATATCGTTTAACAGGAATAGTTCAATATTCATTACAATAATAGACTTTATTTCATCGAGGAAAAAACATAGTTGGCATGTGTGATAAAACGATACAATATATTCCAATATTGTCTAAGAAAATCTAATGTTTGTATTTATGTGTATTTTGATTCTATGATTGAATAGAAATAAGAGGGCAGATATGTGTATCTCCATATCATGATTTACACACAGACGTATTAAAGTCACATCACTGAACCAGAATTTACGGAATGAAAAGTTACACGAAAACCTGGCGAGAAATGACGCGCAAATTTAATTGGAGTTTAGTTGAGGTACGAACAATTAATATATCTCTGTCACACCCTTTCTCACCCACCAATTCAGCGACACACCCACAATTTTTGTAATATGGGTGTTTAGGGATTACGATCACTGAATCATATGGCCAGTTCGTTCATTTGCATTCAATAAAAACACTTCCAGATAGAGTTGTATTAAATATTCGATGCATTCCAAATGAGTCTACAGTGCACGGTGAAACGAGATTCGCTCTTTCTGAAGAGCCATATATCATACAACTCGGTGAAATAACTGTAGTGACTCACTCCCATGAGTCGCTTTGTAACAGTGACTCGTACTTTTCATAATGGTGAGTTACTGATTGCCATTATGATGATAAGAGTCCTCATTCTATTGGTATTGGATTTGTACTGCATCAGCATTATGTAGTACAATTTGCACAATCGACAGCCTCCGTGGCGCAGTCGGTTAGACGCCGCCTGTGAAACGAGAGGCCGCGGGTTCGATCCCCGCACCGAGAGAAATGTTTGTGCGGCCCACAAATATTTCTTTCAGATCTGGGTGTTTGTGAGACCGAAAAGTCTCTCGTAGTTCCTGACACCCACGACACAAGACTCGATCTTAGTGTGGGGTCAGGACTATGTACGTAGTCGTGCCATAAGTTCTGTCGATTTTTCAAGTGCCTCATAAAAAATATTTTAAGTGGTGCTGTTTAGTTTGCTTACATGATAAAGCTTTAGGAACTCACTGAGTATACAAACAAGTCATTTGAACACAATACATCTAACAGTAAACATGGAGTGGGGTATTAAAGAGAATCGTATTGCAGTGATCGCGTTACACAAGTGTAACAAAACAGCTAAGGAGATTTTTGACATCTTAAAACCTTTAAAAATAACTTCATTTTTTTTTTATCGCTCTATAAAGCGATACAATGAGATGTCCTCTGTCGATGACAGACCAAGAAGCGGTCGCCCACGGGTCACAAGAACGAAAGCAGCCGTTAAAGCTGTAGCTGAACGGATTCGTAGAAATCCTCTCCGAAAGCAAAAAATCATGGCACGAGAGATGAAAATCCCGCCACGGACCATGTCTCGCATCATAAAAGAAGACCTTAGGCTTGATGCTTATCGAAGAACTACCGGTCAGCGTTTGACAGCGGCTTTACGTCACATAAGAGCAACAAGATCAAAAAAGTTACTTGAACGTCACGCGAGTGGTAGTTACCGCCAAATTCTGGTTACAGATGAAAAAATTTTCACTGTGGAAGAGAAATTTAATCGCCAAAATGACAGAGTTTATGCTCACAGCTCTCGAGAAGCGGCTGAGAAAATTTCTAAAGTAGAGAGAGGACATCACCCAGCATCTGTGATGGTTTGGTGGGGAGTAGCGTACGATGGCGTTACTCACTTGCATTTCTGTGAACAGGGGGTCAAAACTCGGGCAGCTAACTATCAAAATGACATTTTGGAGCAGATAGTTAAGCCTTTAAACGAAACCATGTTCGCGGGAAAGCACTGGATATTTCAGCAGGATTCAGCACCCGCACACAAGGCTAAAGCCCTGGTCTGTCGAAGCTACGCACAACGTTGCGTTGCGCGGAATGCGGTGTCAAACTTGGTTTTGTATGAAAAACATTGACATTGACATGACGTTTCGCCGCAGTATGCGTCAGCCAGCGTCTGCGGTGAGGGGTCAACCGAGTGACGGGTAGACTGGTCTTTTGTGCTGTCACAGTATGCGTCAGTGTAGAGCGGAAAGTGTGGTGAAACGCGGGGCGGATACACCGCACAACGTGCCGTCATTCTCGTCATTTCGTCGCGGTAAGCGTATTTGCGCAATGTATTTATTTGAGGACAATGTTTTTATCAATTTTCGTTTAGTTTAAACTTTTGTTTAGGCTGTGGCGCGTATATCGACTATGTGCTGCCGCACATTACGTTCAATACTGTTCACGTACGTTCCCAATGACAATGGTATAATATTACACCACGTAGGAATAACATTTTAAAGCCTTGCTTTGGTAAAAGATACAATTAAAAAGTAAAAATGATTGATATTTAATAAGTACAAGATTATAAACTGGAGTCAATTACATTTATTTTATTGTTATAAAAATAGAGAACGGAATTGTATGTTCATTGTTCTAAGTACCTAGTACCCATGCTTTTTAATAAAATATAGCAACTGAATTAGTTCGCAACTGATCAGGGTACAATTGGAGACGATTTATTAGTGGGTATCTATATACATTCAGTCTTTATTCCTATTCACAGGGCACTTTATCAGCTATCATTGCAGAGCACTGGTCTCCTTTACAATCGAGAATACGATTGAGAGTGGTTAGGCCATATTACAGTCCACCACGCTAGCTGACCTTATCCCTTTATATAGTATATATGCATAGAAAGAAATACAAACAATAAACCTAATAAGAACATCAATCGTTTAAGTGCATGCACTTTTTATATGAGCCCGTAAAAGTAGCTACAAAGAATCTTATGATGAGTTTTGTATCAGCCCATATACATACATTCGTTGTATAATGGTTGTATATTATCGTCGTAGTTATTTACAAAATCCACCTGCAAGATATAATAAACTATCGCCGTTCGACACAATTAGCACCACTCTCCTAGCACCTGGAGTGCATCAGCATGTGATAACATGGAGCAATCTTAAATATGTAGTTCCTTAACGTAGTATCAAGTTCTGTGTTTTCCCCTTTTTTCCATTCCCATTCCATTAAAACCCCCTCTATATATATTGTAATTTGTGCTACTTGCACCTACGCATATATATTTTTAGCTCTGTGTTATAAATTATGTTAAATACTAAAATAAAATTATTATTGTAAAAAGTGCCCATTAGTATTGTTCCAGGTTTTGCTCGTGATAATTTTATAGGAAAATAATTTAATCGTTATGGAATTTAACTTTTACCCAATTACGGTACGATCGATAACGATAATTTAAGAAAGGATATCTACATAAATCCAGTGAAATTTAATTTGATCTGACAATAAATTGATTAAGCGGAAAAAGATGTATTCAGCAGATGCGTATTTCATTAGAATGATACGAACCACTTTTATCACGTATAAATATTGCGAAAATTGTCTCGTAAACATATATACCCAGTTTATTTAAAATGACGCACAAACTTTTTTTTTAAGAAATTATATATATTTTCGAACATAAATGATTGTTATTTGTTGTCATGGAAATTCAAGTAAACTTCAATGCGAAATTGCCATAGTAACGTTTGTTGTCAATGAACGGTTCTCCCATTGGTCAACGGTTTTACGCACAGAGTAAAACCTATATGTGAACCACCTGTTTTGTTGTTATTTGAACTACGTTGCATGACGTCATGACGTTGCTGCTTACCGCAGTGCCGCGCGTATCCTTCGACAGACCAGGCCTTAAGACAACACAGCGCTGGCTAGCAGCCAATTTACCTGAGTTTATTCCTGCTGAAGATTGGCCTTCAGGAAGCCCGGACTTAAATCGTTTAGACTACCGTCTATGGAATATTTTAGAGGAGAGGGCTGCTCGAAACGTATGTGACTGTTGGGTGTTATTTATTTATTTATTTATAT
Organism: Hyles vespertilio; assembly: GCA_009982885.2. Classification (NCBI taxonomy): domain Eukaryota; kingdom Metazoa; phylum Arthropoda; class Insecta; order Lepidoptera; family Sphingidae; genus Hyles; species Hyles vespertilio. The sequence goes on from CM042807.1 coordinate 5,501,875, forward strand.
TTTTAACTCTACGCTATGACTGGAAACTAAATATCTAGTTCATTCGCTTTGAAATAAATCTCTAAGATTACATTTTTAAATTTACTTATCAGACCCACGCCGCCATTTCGTTATCGCACAACCTGGCAATTTTTTTGTAAATACGAATGTAGCGACCGAACTCACCAACTAATTGTAAAACATTTTTCGGAGCTCAATAGAATTTCTAACAAAAATAGTAACATTTACTGCGATTGCAAAATGGCTTCTGGAATTGATATACGAGTACTAATATTATTATGGCAGCGACCTATAAGATTCGAAACTTAAAAATTCAATACTAGCCCGAAAAGGACTAATACATCGGAGGCAATTGGAGGTAATAAAAGTCGGTTAAAATTCAAATCTGAAGATTTTTTTACATTCAGTCGAAACCAACGCTTGTCAATTTGTAATTTGGACAGCGTGTTTGTATAGGAACCAGTTACGACTAAGTGGAGGAAGTTTGGACAGTAGTCAGTGTAAACAGAGCCGATATTTTTTGTATGCAGTGACGCCTCGGCTAATTGGTAGATGTTCCACTTCGAAACTCGGATGATCCTCGCGGCACAAATTTAAATATGTATATCCATTGCCTTTTTTGGTTGCGTGTTGGAGAGCGTGGGAATTAGAATTTATGTTATAAAATGTTTTAGAGGATTATTTGATCCTTTATGATGTATTGTAAATATAATAAATTAATGGTTTCTTAGATTTACGCGAATGTTACACATTGAAATAAAACTATTCTTTACGAATTTTATCGCGGATTTGGTTTAACTTTTACATTTTTTGACTCACCGACGTTCCGATTACTTTACAGCTTTCGTGGTCAGGGTGCGGACTTCAGTCCAAATCCGCGATAACATCCGTAAATAATAGTTTTATTTCAATATAATAAATTATTTGCGTAAATAAAACTTATCCTTACGTTCACTTGCCACAATTGAATTTACAAAAGTTTTCTATTATTTAAACTATATTATCTTATAAAAAGTAGAGTAAACAAATATTTAGCTAACCTTTAATAAACGATTTAAAATAAATAAAAAATGGTTGCCTGTAAAGTCGGTTTTACGGGCGAAGATTTTACGTGACAACGTCTTTTTCTCGGTAGAATATTTATTGATATGAATATAATTAAATTGCACAATAGGAACAAGGAATTGAATGAAAATAAGAATTGCACAAATTTTAACTATAGAAATATATTTTGTTTACTAAAACATTGTACATGTAATGACGAATCTAAGCACTCCATATTTTCACTACAGACACAGCTGACGATACTTTAACCACACGTGTGAACTTGTATTGTGACGCTTTCTTGTTTTTCCAACGCCAAGAACGTTCGAGAAAGACAAAGACAGAGACACAAGCATGCGCCGATTCAATGCGCCTAATTCTCTAGTGCTGCGCGCGCGGCAGACCGATCATAGTTGAGTGGGAGAGAGACGCAAGGCATTCGGCGGGCCTCTCTCTCGTTCGGTGACTCATCGTAACGTTACCGGGCGTTACACTTTTTCATAAGTGACTCCCAGCCGCAACCTAATTTAAGACGTTGTCACGTCAATAAATTTTTTGGAGGTAAAATATTTTTTTTTGGGGGGGTAATTTTTTGCGTAATTTGGGATTTCTGGCGGGGTCAATTTGTAGCCCTCACCAAGACGGTTCCGAGGATACCAAACTCGGTGGGTCTACGATCTATATTGGCCGAGATAGGATTGGGGGGGTGAGGTAAATTTTCGGGGTGGGGGTAAGGGAGGGGGGGGGAGGAAGGTTTCGTGGGGAGGCTAACTTAAATTAATTGTTTTGGAGGTAAAATATTTTTTTTTGGGGGGGTAATTTTTTGCGTTATTTGGGATTTCTGGCGGGGTCAATTTGTAGCCCTCACCAAGACGGTTCCGAGGATACCAAACTCGGTGGGTCTACGACCTATGTTGGCCGAGATAGGATTGGGGGGGGTGAGGTAAATTTTCGGGGTGGGGGTAGGGGAGGGGGGGGTAGGTTTCGTGGGGAGGCTAATAGGCACTATTTCGGAATAAGGGTGGGGGAAGGCAGGGGGGGGGCTATGGGACAATTTTGGAAAAAGTGGGTGAAACTGAAAAATAATTCTCTAGTGCTGCGCGCGCACCGTTACGTTACCGGGCGTTACACTTTTTCATAAGTGACTCCCAGCCGCAACCTAATTTAAGACGTTGTCACGTCAAAAATCGCTTTGCGGTCAGCATCGCGTCTTTCGAACCTACCTTAAACTTGATGTTTGGTGGTCCGTTACGATCACTCACCTTTAGATGAGTCACTTTCTTGTCCGTCTCATCTATTCATATAAGCCTTCGTCAGGTTTCAAACCAGAAACAATTTACTAACAATCAACAAAAAATCCTTAAATATTAAGATACAATGCTTGGATAGTCGTGTGTTGCTGGCCTCTCAAAATTTGGGAATGAGAAATCTAAGGGACGAATAAACTAAAAAGTAAAAAGGATATTGCCCCCTGACTTTTATACTTACCAAACGAAACACAACACCAAAGATGTAATTTGTTGTCGGTTATTGCCATTTGCTTCTTTAAACTTAAAACTGGCTTCTACACTCAGTATAATTATGTTCTGAAACGAGACGGATTTTAAGGCGTTTCTACTCGAGTCATAACTAAAGGATTGAATTATACGTCAGTTGATTACACAGTCACTGTGAACGAAAGTCACGAGCCCCTGAACGAAAGTTATACAAGCAATTTCATCAAACGTGACGTGCCCACCGCCCACATCTTAACCTTTATCCAGCGTCATTAGAACTTTTTCCTCCCTTTTCCTCCTTGCGTAAATTCGTCGTTACCAGACTCTGTGTTTTGTTTACAAATTTCAATATTCATTGAGGCCATATTTAATTAAACGTATGAACAATACGTCATTCTATTAAACTTTTACGACAAGTCTGGCAAAAGTTGGCGGTGGAAAATTTTTGATATTTCCTTTGTAATTATCCACGATTTCATTTCTTTCCTGACAATGAAGCGTTTGTAGCTTGTTATATGGTTATATGCGTACTTTTATTTTCGTATATTTTATTATGTGACGCTTCAAATAAAGCAATAGTTTATAGGTAACAGATATATGTTTTGTTGGCTTACTACTAGACTATACCAGCCCATATACATCACACTGCACGGATTGGACCTTCTCTACAGTTGACGAGTACGATTGAGAGTAGTTAGGTGATATATGCAGGTTACCTCACAATGTTTTCCTTCAACGTTAAAGTGCGTGATCTTTGATTAATTATTATCAATACATATGACTCCGAAGAGTCAGAGGAGTGCCCTAAGATTCTAACCCGCCGCTACAATGATTCAATTATATTATGTCAAATATGCTGGTATTAAAAAAAACATATAATGTCTCCTCGTAATCATAAAAAGATAAACTTTAACTTACAAAACTATAATACTAATGTAGGTAATCGTTACCCAGACTAACCACATAAATTCACTTAACAATCAAATTATTAACTAGTATCAATTTAGATATTTCTAAATTTAGGTGTTACCATCCGTAGGTACAATTGATATTGCTAAGGCGTTTCACTTTTAATGTTGCCTAATCAATTAACCAATTTTTCTTTGGTAAAAGGTTTTAACAATTTATTAACATACTTTTTTTTTCAATTAAAAATAATCATCTCAACTACAAAAATAACATTGAACTTGACATTGGCAAAATCTCCTATTCTACGTAGAAGTCACCTATCGTTTAAAGAAGAAGAACATACATGTTATTATTAAGATTTTCACTATGTTTAAGACATACGGCATTAAGGTAGAGCCACAGTTAAACATTGTTCGTACATTACCTCCGCTCTGTATAAAAGGCTAATTCAAGTTGGAAGGTTATTCCAAATAATATTAATGTTGGTACATAGTTACAAACCGTAAGAGGACTTGCGAGTCGATGATCCCAGGTTCGAGAACAAGGTTCAAAGAATGGTCTGGATTTTCGGAATCAGCATGCATTGTTAATTTTTCACAGTATATTATATGACGCAAAAGACCAGAAGGAAATCTTCATGCATGGATAAAGTCCGTCAACTGGTAATGGGTCGGTGTGTTGGACTGAAATGGGGAATATTCCATAACTTCCATAATTAAAAGTAGAGTTGAGAGTTCAACTGACTCTAGGTCTTATAACACTAATCGCTTAACATTAGTTGATAGGTTTGCTCGTTTGCCACACCTATACAAAACCTATACATTCCAGCGGAAGAATTTCTCTTTAATAGATGTTTTTTTTTTTTCGAAAAATCTGTTTCATATGTAAACAATGCCCTAAAGAAAATAATACTTGTGTATGCGGCCATCGACAACACTAATGACTAGAGCTGGGCATACAGATACCTTAGTTGAAGAAACCTGTAAAATTTTATGAAATTTACAATCGCAGTAACTGAAAACTGTTGCTGGTTTCACTTTCAACTGAAAACTAGTAAGCGTAACTAACTAGTAGTAGTAAACGGTTATGTATGTTTGCTAAAAAATAAAAAAATAATTGGAAATATCTGTTATAACACCTTTCGTTACATGAGCTACAGTCCCTAGTATTTTCCTCGTGTTCACGTGGAAGCCCCGATACCTGTTATGTAATGATTTAATGAATCGAATAGTCGGCACGCGCCACCTTCGGACTTCACACACACTCCCCTTTATATAACTCACTAACGTTTAAAACAGACTTTGATTAATTTGACGCATAAACAAAACAATTATGCGGACGTCACAGATTTAGAGGCGTGTTTGATTGAACGAAAGTATTCAACTTTTTTGCACTCAAAGCATGATTTCTAATTGTAAATGTTTTGAGCCTGATAATAAATAGGAAGTCATATCTGTGATATTTAATGTAAGACAGAGTTGTTATTGTTATTCTCAATCTCAGAAACATTTAGGGGATTATTTGTTTTTGTAACACTCGTGTTTGCCAGATTTCCTCATTTAAAATCGTCCGTGTGAGTCAAAATTATCATGATTATGTGATCCCGATTTTTTAAATTCCTAAACATGTCAGACTCCGAATTTGGATAAATACGTCATGTTTCATGTAAAACTTGCCTCTAGTTAGTATGAGAACAAGACAGTTAAATTAAATGACGCGACTTACTTCTCAACGTAATGTGGCATATTTGCAAGAAATTATAGTTGTTTTTATGAAATATTAAGTGGAAAGTTATTTCAATATTTACATTAATATTTAGTTGATTCTTTATTTCAGAAAACAATATTTTAAACTATGATATTAAAAAGATTTTTACTTCCATTATACACATCGATAAATATTAAGTGGCCTTATCGCATTGAGCGATTTCGCGTATAATCCGTATCAGAATCAACTCACTATCATACTTTTATTATAAAAACTTCTCGTCATATCCTTCTTAGACATTATGTTTTCGTTGTTTACATAACACTCGATACTTATTTAATCATAATGGAGCATCTTTGTTTGATAAGTATTTATTATTTAATATCATACTCCATGCATTTCCGAATGATGATAATCGTTGCATTTCATTGTACTATCTTTGTTTGATAAGTTTCCTTTATACCTTGATTCCCCCACCTTCCAAACACATTCGTTAATATTGTTACTATTTATGAACAAGAATACTTTTAATATAATATATTACTCGGTACTTGGCTGATAAAGTAATAGGCAGGAAAATATTCAAGACATTTAATCAGTGCATATTCTTGTTATTTTGCCAACATTTTTCGTTAAGAGCGTTATACCCTGCACGCGCTTTTTGGCTTAAAAACAGGACTTTTCAAATGAGTTAATAGCCACCAATAAACAATTTCAAGGTAAAATAATTAGTACTAATTTTAGAAAAGTTTGTCATCTATGGATTTTGGTGGAAAACATTATAGATTGATGGATAATTTGTGAGTACTGTAAGGATTACTAATTACTAAACACAAGTTTCGTTATTTAGGCTTTAAATGCCAATTTAGAAGCTTAAGATATCCGAAACCACTAAATGTAAGATGAAAATAAAAATATTATCAGACTAATAAGACCCTTATGGAGGGATTTTGCTGAGAAAAATAATCTTTTTGTGTTTAGTTCTTGAAAAATAAAAATTTAAACAATGCGAAATTATTCAGAAACTCTCGTCAAGAACATATTTTTTTCACCAACTTATCGTACATAATTTCTTATAGCAATTGCATATTACAATAGAAGAACATCTTATCAATAAATTACCATTTTTATATTTCAACAAAATTAGTTTCATGTTTTCTACAAATATTTTAAAAACCACTATAAAACACGCTGTCCGACGTGGATCAAATCAGACCGCCGCGCCGCAAGGCCTTCTAGAGGGAGGACGTATCGCTCGTCGCTCCGGCCTGGCTGCAGTCGATTATGCCGCGCGTAGTAAAAATAGCCACGCGCGGAATGCGATTACCACATCTTAGTACTTTGGTAGTAAAATATTTAATTATTTTTATTACCTACAATGATTTTGTAGTGAGTATAAATTATGTTTCAGGTAATATAATGAGATGTAATTCCGAGGCTAAATTATGTTATGTATTGTAATATAAAATTAAATATATTCGTAATTGTAAGGGGTTGTAAGGCCCTTAACACTATTTATGTTTTCGAACACGAAATGATTAATAAAACGTCCGTAGTGTATACTGATTGAACACTGATTTGAATGCAACTTAACAATGTAATAATAACGAAAATATGATTAGTATCCAAAATTTGTATTATTCTTTGCTTGCACAGTAATATTTGTCTACTTATAATGCAAATAAAATATTTTATGATATTATATTACAGTTACATTTCAATTGAATATTTGAAGCGCACGGATCAAAGTTGTTTGAGCCGATTGTATAGCGAGCCGACGCGGCAGCTCTACGCACACAGCTTTGGTCGCTTATGTGTGCGTGAAATTAACGAAGAAATACCTATAGTTGACTTTGCGCGCAAGGTGTATACGCTCTTAAAGAGTATTATGACTTTTTTTTTTAATTATTGGTAGTGGCAGTCGCATATGATATGATGGTACCATCGTTTAAACCTGGTGTGGGTCAAAACTATCAAGTGCTTGTCTGAGAGTTTGATTTGTTTCCCCTGGATATCTTGGCGCTATGCCTCCTATGTTTTTTATTTACTTATTTGCGTTTATTAATAAATTATCGGTTAATACTAATTCTAGATGGATACGACGAAGATTCGACGTCAGTGTTATTGTCAATATTTCCCGAATCGAACAAATTACGTTACTACGACTTGGAAATCCAATCCAATTACCCGATGAAAACAGGAGTTACTTGGAATTGACTTATTTCCGTGCGTGTTATATTTAGGAGTTAGAATATTTGATACAGCCATTTCTCCGATTTTCTTATCATCATTTCATGGTTGTGTCTATGACTGTGTGAATGATAAGAATACGATTTCTATTTTCCTAGTATGTATTTTATATTTATCATATATGTTTACAACAAAATCAAATGTAAGTTCTAAACTGTAAACACTTCAAACAAAAAACTTTTGATGCTTCGCAATTTTATCACAATTAGGAATAGTGTGGCTGTTTGTGCATGGATAATATAAATGCTGAGGATGATTCTACGGGGTATAGGGTATTACCATTCCCTATAAAAGCATGCTATAAGTTGAACATAATGAAGGCGTTGTCAAAATGGTCAAATACAGTTGTTATTTTGCTTAAAAGTTGAAACGATTTGCAAATTGTTACGTATTTTAGAAATGATAATAAAGTTTGTACATTAATAAAGTCACTCACAATTAAATATTGCACCATTTGATTTGATTAAACTGTGGATTAAACGAAATGTTTTTGTATCTCACAATTCGGAATTAATTTGTCAACATTCCGTGAACTGTTGCTATATATGTTATGTGCCAAGTGATTAATCAAGCAGTATTCATAGTGCCCGGGCAATATGAGTAATGCCCAATAAGAGCGGGCAATGTGATTATAACCAATCTATTTATCACTTGCCCGGGCATTATGAATAATGCTAAGTGCCTATTGGGCAGAGTGATGTAAAGCGAATCAAAATCAAAACAATGATCTGAAGTGGTAGAATTTAGAATATGGCAGCACGAGGGGGTGGGTTGGGAGGAGTGAAGGGGGAGGGGGAGTGTCGCACCTCCCCTGGTACCACTCCCATGAAAAGGTAACGCACTATTCCTGAGAAATATCTATTATAGCAACCTAACCCTTAAAACAAATTAGCTTCTGCATCGTCTCCAGCGCTACGGGAAGTTCAGCCCCTTCGCCCTTGCGTAACAAAAGATAGGCACCCATGCTCACCTCCGCAGCTTCGGCTTGCTGGTCGCCTCCGGCGACCAGCCACAGCCGCTACGGCTCGCACGGTTGCCTATCCTTCGTTACAGCGGGCGGGGGCTGCTCTCCCTCCGCGCCTCCGTCTTTTTATATACACTCTAGGGTCGGTAGCCAAAAGACTACGTGAAGTCGGGGTGTTCCGAGCCGGTTTTGGGGCACAGTCGACCTAACTGATCCATTAACTGGGTACACTAATTTCCTTCTGAAGATAATGTTTTGGACGTTAAAAAACAACTAAACATAAGTAGATCAATTCAACCTTTCTAATTTATGGGTCTATCGCAGATGCGACAATGCGGCAGCGCACCACGTCAAAAACACCTATTAATCACATTGCCCGATCATATTCATAATGTCCGGGCAATGTGATAAATAGGTGAGTTTAGATTGTAATTAATCACTTGGCCCGATATGGCTTGGCAATATTTATACTGCCCGGGCATTATGAATACTGCCCGCATTAAGCACTTGGCCCATAACATATGCATTGAAATATTATATCGCTGTTACAATAAACTTAGGAACTTTTACTACCTCCTTATTGCTGGCAGCCAGATATGAAATAAGAGGGTGTGGCTACAACTTATGTAAACAGCAAAGGTAAAAGTTATTTTAGATCCAGATTACGTGGTACCTAAATATTGCTCATAAGTATTGTAACAACGGTACAAGCTACTATGTTTGGATTAATGTTTATTTATATGTTTGTGTTTCTAGGAATAATGAACACATGTCTAAAAATATAGAAGAATAGCGTCTATTTAACTATTTCGACAGTAACTAAGAAAGGATATTATGAAATTAAATAGCTTAGTTTTAATACTTGCATTTAGTATGAAAAAATATTGCTAATAATATTAATTATTGCATAATATTATAATTATATTATTATAATAACATTAATTAGTGAATGCAAAAATAGTAATAAATGCCTAACGAATCGATTATCGGCCGATATTTATATGTATACAATCTTGATCGTTATCTATGGATTAATCCCGAAAATAGAACAATCAGGTCAAGGATTTATCTACACGTCCACATTTGAAGCATTGTGATTGGTCTATTTTCAAGCTCGATATTTACATAGTAATTAGGATTGCTTATTAATATCAGCACTATATTAAGTTATTAGAAAAATACCTCCTGAATATCAGATACAATTTGATTCTTGGGTTCCGTAGTTTCATTAAAATTAATCATATCTTTCCTATAATAACCCAGTCATGTAAAATATTCCACAGCGCGTAGTAAACAGTACGTGACGTCATAACCTTAAGATTATCAGGGTAGTATTACAAACATAAAGAATGTAGGCAAGTAGGTATGTATATTGTTATTCTACTTAGCGTTATCGCTCCCAACTGTTTCCTGCTTCTTGTGAGCGCTACTAATCAGCTTTTTCCTCATTTGCTTAGGTATATCCGAATAGGGATTTGTTAGTTGACCTATTAACTTCAATATGGCAAGACGGTCGCTTATATCTGGCCTTATCTATACGCGATAATGAATAATTAATTTTTGATCGACTAGCATTTTCCGGTATAATCAATCTGCGTGTTGTTTTTTTTTTTCGTAAAAAATAATAGTAATGTAATGACTTTATTTTTCGGATTTGTTGTTGTGTGTAGCGTAGTTATACTGCGGCACGGTTAAAAAGCTGAGATGTCGGGTTCGAATCCCGGGTCGGGGAAAGTTATATTGGATTGTTTTTATTCATTATCAGCTCAGGAGTGTGGAATGTATGCCCAATAAGGTTTTGGTGGTTATAAGTGTAGGTATTAGAATAAGCACTCACTTCCAGGAACTAACTATTGTATATTTTGTAAATTAACACTTAATACATTCACAGACAGAGTAAAATTATAATTATGCGACTCGGACCGAGATGTGCTCGTGACGAGAGATGGCAGACTGTCTTCTTTCATCCAAATAAACAGACCCTTTTATAGGACTACCCGAATGAGGATCGGTGGGGATAAATCTTCCAGAAAATATATTTAAGCCATAAAATAGGGTCTATCTTTTCAATTAAAAATTAAGGTCGGCCCAAACATCTGGGCTATTGTCCAAACAGAAAGGTTTACCCAAACATGTGTACTATTGTCTAAAAAACATAAATTTGTTGCAAAGGATTACCGCCACTAAAGAACTTAACTATAATAATACAGTTTTATTGCCCCGGCATGAACGGGTCATTACAATTAGGAAACAATAATTTAGAACAGCATCTTTTTAACTAATATTATACAATAAGGTACACAAAAATTCTTACTTAAATAAAACGACTCGCAGATGTTTTATGGTTAAACATCTGCAGTCATATTTTAAAATGAAATGCGTGTTTAAATAATGTTCAAATTACAACTAATAAGCGTGTTAATTTATAAGCTAAATCTAAGTTGGCGTATTGCAACCGCTTTAAAAGCTACATCTAAGTTGGCGTATTGCAACCGCCACAGCACTCCCCTACCAGTGAATGACAGTTCACGAAAATCCACTTTGGAAATAGTCCGGGAAGCGGACGCGCCTTCCGGACCTTGTTCGCTGGTGTGCATCTGTTTCGTGATGTACATCTTCAGTGTCTTGAGTTGTCCGTTGCCTTGGTGCTTGATGTTCGTCGTCAGCTGAAGTGTTTTCAGGGTCAGCTAACACATAGGCTGGTTTAAGACGGTCAATGGAAATTGTAACGTCACGACCGCGGACGTTAACAACAAACGTCTTCTCCCCTCGCATGACAACCTTGAAAGGGCCCTCGTAAGGACTCTGCAGGGGCGCTTTTGGACCCTCGCGGCGCACGAAGACTTGGTCAGTGGTGCTGAGGTCTTTAAAAATGAAAGTTCTTTTCTCGCCATGCCGAGATACTGAAGTCGGTCGCAGCTCTTGAAAGTGTTGCCGTAGCTGTTTCACAAAGTCCGTTGCACTGTTACTGTCGGTGATTGTCGTCTGTTGCACCAAAAACTCTCCTGGAATCCGCAGTGGCTGACCATATACCATCTCGGCGACCGTAGCCTCTAAATCTTCCTTCCAAGCAGGTCGGATGCCCAGCAGCACGGTAGGGAGAATTTCAGTCCACCGTGTATCCTGATGACATTTTATAGCCGCCTTCAGCTGACGATGAAAACGTTCCACCATACCGTTGGACGCCGGATGATAAGCCGTAGTCTTGAAATGCGTCGTGCCTGCCAGTTGATTGAGGTGCCTGAACAGGTGCGACTCGAACTGTCTACCACGGTCAGATGTGATCCTTAATGGTGTGCCAAAGCGTGAGATCCAATGGTTGTAGAATGCTTTAGCCACCGTTGTTGCTTCCTGGTCTTGGAGTGGTATTGCTTCTGGCCAACGAGTGAAACGATCTATCATTGTGAGACAGTACCTGTAACCTTCAGATATAGACATTACGATTATGTCTATATGGATATGCTCAAATCTGGATGTCGGTGGAGCAAATGATCCAACAGGGGCAGATACGTGTCTGGAGATCTTCGCACGTTGACAATCGATGCAGCTGCGAGCCCATTTTCTGCAATCGGAGTTTATTGACGGCCAAATATAACGCTGGGTCATAAGTTTGACCGTAGCATTGATTCCGGGATGCGAAAGTCGATGGACAGTGTTGAATGCAATTCTCCTAAACGGCGTGGTGATGAATGGTCGAACAGCTTGCGTTGATACGTCACATGTTACGGGGATGTCCGTGCCTGGAATCAGTATACGTTTCAATTGCAAAGACGTATTTTCTTTTAGCAATTTTCGAAGTTCTTCGTCGTCCGCCTGCGAGTCAGCGAGTGCCTTGAAGTCTAGAGTTGTTTCGAGCTCTTCTACGCGAGACAATGCATCAGCGACAGGGTTATCTTTTCCAGCAATGTGACGAATATCCATTGAATACTGGCTGATGAAATCTAAGTGTCGAAATTGGCGTGGCGAGCATTGGTCTGATTTCTTCCGAAATGCGAAGGTAATGGGCTTATGATCAGTATAAATAGTGAACTTTCTCGCTTCTATCATGTGTCTGAAGTGTTTGACAGCAAGATATATAGCTAGGAGTTCGCGGTCATAAGCTGCATATTTCTGCTCGGTGGGGCTCAATTTCTTCGAGAAGAAGCCCAGCGGTTGCCAATGATTATCCACAAACTGCTGCAGCGCTGCGCCGACGGCGTAGTCCGATGCATCACACATTAATGCTAACTGTGCGTCGGGCTGAGGATGAGCAAGCAAGGTAGCCTCCGCGAGACTCTCCTTGCACGCCTCGAAAGCCTTTGTAAGTAGCTGGTGTCCAGGGCACAGGAGCATTTCCTTTAAGTTTCCCCTGGAGTAGGTCGTTAAGCGGTGCTTGAGTTGCGGCTGCACCTGGTAAGAACCTACGGTAAAAATTAATCATACCGAGAAATCCACGTAGCTTTTTGACTGTGTCTGGTAATTTAAACCGTTGTATATCGACAACTCTGTCTGGAAATGGTCGAGTACCGGTTGCAGTTACCATATATCCCAGGAAACGAACTTCTTTCTGACCAAAGATACACTTGCTGGGGTTGATGACGACGCCATATTTCTTAAGACGATTAAAAACAATTTTCAAATGCTTGAGGTGCTCTTCATGTGATGATGATGCAATTAAAATATCATCAATGTACACGTAACAAAAGTCCAATCCCAGTAGCACTTCGTCCATGAAGCGCTGGAAGGTTTGGGCTGCGTTACGTAATCCAAAAGTCATGTACATAAACTCGAAGAGTCCGAATGGAGTAATGATGGCTGTCTTAGGTATGTCTTCCTCTGCGACTGGTATTTGATGGAATGCTCTTACTAAGTCAAGAGTGGAGAAAATGTTCTTCCCGTGCAGTCCTTGTGCAAAGTCCTGGATGTGTCGTACTGGGTATTTATCGGGTTCTGTCCGACTATTGAGTGCCCGATAGTCTCCACATGGTCTCCACTCATCTCCTTTCTTGGGAACCATGTGTAGTGGAGAAGCCCATGGACTTTTTGATGGCCGACACAATCCTAGTCGCAACATCGCCTCGAATTCCCTTTTAGCGGCGGCCAACTTGTCTGGAGCAAGACGACGGGGTTTGTGCGCAACTGGTGGGCCTGGAGTCGTAATGATGTGGTGTTTTGTGCTGTGGCTTACTGTTTTAGGTGCGCCATCCGGACGAATAATATCTGGGAACTCCTGCAGAAGCTCATGGTATGGTGATGAGCCATTAATGATTTTGATGCTTGGTTCCTGACACTCTGTTATCTCCGCTTTGTAGGTAAGCAGGGTGGAGGAGTCTATCAAACGTCTACGTTGCAGATCTGGTAGGAGTCCATAATATGCCAAAAAATCAGCACCTAAGATTGGCTTGGAGACATCAGCTATTATGAACCTCCAAGTAAAATCTCGCCTTAGGCCAAGGTCCAACGTTAAATTAGCAATTCCGTATGTAGCGATCACTGTCCCGTTGGCCGCAGAAAGCTCGTAGTTGGACTTTTTATGCGGGCCTTGGATACGATGACGAGGAAACACGCAGATGTCAGCTCCGGTGTCCACGAGGAATTGGATTTTGCTGGCTCGGTCGCAGACGAATAAACGGCGTGATTTCTTAGGGCAGGAGTCGTTTGCCGTCATTAACGACTGCCCGGAGCGTTTCCCGTAGCCTTGCTACATGGTGGAGCACATTTTGTTGCCTTCGAATCAAACTGCCAGTGATACCAACACAAATCACGTGGACGTGGACCACGGCTTCTGGAACGTGAGCGAGATCGTGATCTGTTTCTATCTCGCACTCGCGCACGTGAAGTGGGATCGTTGATTTCTCGACGTAGCAAAGCAATCTCGTCCTTTAAACTGACGTACATCTTTTTCATGTCTTCCGATACCGACTCCTCTTGTTTGGTGGAAGTAAGACGAATTCCGGCCTCTGCAATAGCTGAACGCATTGGCAAGTATTCTAATGCTGCATCTGCAACTTCCGCAGCTTTCTCCAACGGTTGGTCCTTAACAGTTGCTAGGATGGGCTGTAAGACCGTTGGCAATCGTCCTTGCCAAAGTATACGGACAGTAGATTCCGACATATTCTCACCAGCTAGGTTTCGTAGACGTCGAAGAAACTGTGACGGCTTATCATCTCCCAGGTCCTCGCGTTCCAGCAGCTGACGTGTTCGCTGACTCTCCGATGTACCACAACGCTTTATCAAAATCGTCTTGAACGTTGTATACGGAGCGTCTTAAAATTAAAAATAACATCACGCATTGTGTCTATGATGTTAATTGGTATCTTCTGTATTATAAGTGCGTATTTTGATTTCTCCGAGATTATGCGGGCGGCAGCAAACGCAGCTTCTACCATGGCGAACCAAACTTCTAAATCATTCGATTTGCACTCTGGTATATGTGGAGAACACGACGCAACCTCCGGAGCAGATTGTTCGCTAACGCTTCCGGTGTTCATTATACTGCTCAGTTTTTCTGATGTGTTATTCAAAAACGTGTCTCTTACACGGAAAACTCGCGTACTACAATTTAACTTTAATACACTACACTCAAATCACTCTTTTTGATTCGGGGTCACCACTTTGGTGGTTATAAGTGTAGGTATTAGAATGAGCACTAACTTTCAGGAATTAACTATCGTATATTTTATAAATTAACACTTAATACATTCACAGACAGAGTAAAATTATAATTATGCGACTCGGAGCGAGATGTGCTCGTGACGAGAGATGGCAGATTGTCTTTTCATCCAAATAAACCGACCCTTTTATAGGACTACCCGAATGAGGATCGGTGGGGATAAATCTTACAGAAAATATATTTAAGCCATAAAATAGGGTCTATCCTTTCAACTAAAAATTAAGGTCGGCCCAAACATCTGGGCTATTGTCCAAACAGAAAGGTTTACCCAAACATGTGTACTATTGTCTAAAAAACATAAATTTGTTGCAAAGGATTACCGCCACTAAAGAACTTAACTATAATAATACAGTTTTATTGCCCCGGCATGAACGGGTCATTACAATTAGGAAACAATAATTTAGAACAGCATCTTTTTAACTAATATTATACAATAAGGTACACAAAAATTCTTACTTAAATAAAACGACTCGCAGATGTTTTATGGTTAAACATCTGCAGTCGTATCTTAAAATGAAATGCGTGTTTAAATAATGTTCAAATTACAACTAATAAGCGTGTTATTTTAAAAGCTAAATATATGTTGGCGTATTGCAACCGCTTTAAAAGCTTTATCTAAGTTGGCGTATTGCAACCGCCACACAGTGTATTATTTCAACAAATGACAATTTTTAATTATAATCGTTGCATTGCATAGTTTTCGACATTAAGAATCGCATACCTACAGCTTATTATGTTGTAAGCTATTATAATATTGATTCTTATAAGTCTAGAGGGAAAACCTTAGCTCTTTACCTAGGTCGGAAAATCCATCATATAAGAATTATTATATTCTCAAAAATGATAATCCTGGAAACGGTTTTCCCGAAACATTTGTCGTCATCCAGATGATAAAATAAACTAAAGCAATATAATTCCCTAGCAATAGAAGGAAAACCGCTAGGAGATAACTTATGAATTATAATATTAAACAAATAATATTGTATTCTATAGGTAACATATGTAATCGGGACGTAATATATTGAAACATATTAAAGTCCGCTAACACGCACTATGCCAGCGCGATGACAATATGGCCTAACCTCACAATTGTACTTTTGCTTGTAGAGGAGTCCCCTGCTGTGAGACGTATACGGGCTAATACAGATACCGAATGAATCGGGAGGAGCCAGAGGGTTTCATAGATATGTCTAGCTTTTTTAAAGCAGGCAATGCTTCTATAGTTTAGCTTTTGATATGGAGCTGCTGTTTTGTTACTTTTTTGTACCGTTAAGTAGCGGATTAAATCATCAGTAGTGTTTTATAACATCCTACTCGGATGTACGGATGTAAATAAAGGTGCAGATAGATTCCTCTTGTACCTATGTGCATATAATATGTAGGAATGTAACAACCAACCAAAAAAGCGCATTTTCGTTCTTTACCTTGAGATAATTGCTATTTATAGATATAATGAGCATTTTCATTACTTCAATCAAGAAACACCACTTAACAACTCAAAATATCTTCAACAAAATACACAAAACATTTGAGCGAAAGCTAATGAACTCGCAATTTCCAATAATTGGGGGATAGAGAACACTCGATAATAATCCCCCTCGGGCTGCTAACATTAAGCGGAGTTTCGTATCTAACGAGGTAATTGGAAGTTGTTAGGAAACATCGATCGGATCTCCTGTATTCCGGGAAACACATGAAGTGACACGGTTGTAATTTCGAGTATTATTGTACAATGAAATACGAGGAAACGGGATGCGTACAAAGCTGAAAGGACTATGGACCAGATTGAGTAGTTTGTCGTAAATATTATTGTATCAGGGAAGGAAAATGTTACAGAACATTAATCTTGATTCGTAGACAGAAATTATGAGCCAGCCAGCCTCCGTGGCACAGTTGGTTAGACGCAGGCTGTGAAAAGTGGAGCCGTGGGTTCAATCCTCGCACCGAGACAAATATTTGTATATGCACAGGTCAGGACTATGTGTGTGACTGTTGAGTGTTATTTATTTATTTATATTTTTCCCGTTCAGGAAATCCTATTCTACCCTAAACTGCTATTCTAAAATCTGTCCAAAGAGCTAGTTCCGATCCGCATTGGTTCATATATCTCTGAAATCGATATAATGAAGCGGACGTTTTTGCCAAGCAACGGTAAACATATGTAGTTTTCTATAACAATTTATGTATTCACGTCAGTAAACCGTGTACCGGCAGCCATCTTCGTCTACGACCTCGCCAGTATTGTCTCCGTATTCAGTCCACCATTGTAAGCCAATTAACCAAATTAGGCCTGTCACATTGGATTTAAACGTAAGCATAATTACATGTGCGCACAATTTTCAATAATATTTAATTATTTAGTATATAATATGTCATATTGTCCAAAGTTGAACATTGGGTTAAAGTTACATCAAACATATTCATCCTTTGGTCAATTGTTTCTACCTATGTATTATTAGGTTTTGAAACGCGTCATCAGTAACCCTTCTCCCCTGTTTATCGCTTTCCGTAATTGATTATGAAGTCTTTAAACTTATTATTTGAAACTTATTACAACATTGTTAAGTTACATTTAGGATTAGTCATCCAAGCTCCTTTTGAGTGCGAATACTGGCGATCTACTGGATTCCGTTAGATCTGATTTTTGACGTCAGTAATAATACTTTTGCCTAGACTTGTTATCTTCCTTTTTACTTGGTTTTTTATGGCCATTTATAATGAAAGAAGATATGGTTAGGATCTGATGGTCATCTATAAACCAGTCATTTCGTCCTCATGAGTTTTTTGATTGTCGATTTATAATTTCAGTTACACAATATTTTTCAAATAATAGTATGTTGGCCATGACAAAATCATTGTATTAGATGTTAATTAAAATATTCAAATCAAAGTATGTTATCGTCACAATCTATTTTATCAAAGGCCATGATCAAATTACAAATTTTGATAATAAATGCTAAGGCTGCTAAAATCTTTTATTTTTTTGATTGAACATGATTTTCTATTAGCCCTGAATGCAATTTGCGATTCTTTTGACGCAGAAAAACACAGTACCTGGGGAATAGAACTGAAACATAATTTTACCAAGCCGAGGTCACTAAAACATGCTGATTTAACATAAAGCTAAACAGCTATCAATCATGCACGTTCTAAACCTAGTATTAAATCAGACTGTGACGCAAGGCGTTGTGCATCGCGCCTTATCGCGTAAGATTTATTCAGAGGTGAAGGTCGAAGCAGATCACGAAATTTCAGTCATGTGTGACTGATGTGGGACTTATGACGTGGGGTGCTAAACAGCAAACACTAATGCGCAAATGGGTCATACACATACGCATGTTCAGAATGAATATTATCTTCAAATTTCTGGATTGATTCTCTGACTTAATTTTGGTAAATGACTTACAAGTATTACTATTAAGGCATATACCAAATAATGAATTATCTTCAGTAATGATTAATATAACAACAAAAATTTCCTCAAATGTCCCCTGTGGACTGTTCGTAAACGCACTTGGCATATTTTGATAGATATTTCTCATACTTGATATGCGTTATCTATTTAAGTTATATTAAATATCATTAGTATATACCGGGTATCTCAAGACTGCTACCGAAAACGATGCCGGGTGGTAGTTTTAGTGACTACAAACACATTGCAACTAAAAATTTCGCAAAGAAACGCGACAATTATTTTTTATGATTTTTTAAATATCGTCATTTTTGGGTGGTAAATCCATAGTTTTTGCTAAAATAATAATTTAAACACTTTTATACCTTAGATTATTTATAAATAAAAGGGTACATACACTATTATTTTAGGAAAAAATTTATTTACCACCCAAATATAGTCATAGGAAAAAAATAACAAAAAAAAAATGTCGCTTTTTTTTGTAACTTTTTCTGTTGCATTGTGTCTGAAGTCGCTTAAACTACCACCCGGCTTCGTTTTCGGTAGCAGTCTTGATATACCCTGTATACTAATGATATATAAACTATATCTGTATCAGCCCATATACGTCCCACTGCAGGGCACGGGCCTACTCTACAATCGTAATCGATTGAGAGTGGTTAGGCCATATAGTCCACCACGCTGGCCTAGTGCGGGTTGGCGGATATAAACTATACAGGGTATATCAAGACTGCTACCGAAAACGAAGCCGGGTGGTAGTTTAAGCGACTTCAGACACAATGCAACAGAAAAAGTTGCAAAAAAAAGTGACACCTTTTTTTTTGTTATTTTTTTCCTATGACCATATTTGAGTGGTAAATACATTTTTTCCTAAAATAATAGTGTATACCCTTTTAAATATAAATAATCTAAGGTATAAAAGTGTTTAAATTATTATTTTAGCAAAAACTATGGATTTACCACCCAAAAATGACGATATTTAAAAAATCATAAAATATAATTGTCGCGTTTCTTTGCGAAATTTTTAGATGCATTGTGTTTGTAGTCACTAAAACTACCACCCGGCTTCGTTTTCGGTAGCAGTCTTGAGATACCCAGTATATGACTATTAAAATATTACTGAGTAAATTAATATATGTTAAACTGACTCCACAAAAATTTCAATAAACTGTTGGTTACACGGTACTGCGACTTTTCTGTGGACCTTAAATTCAACCGAATAAATTGGCCTGAATAAAATACTATTTTACAAAAAAAAATAATTAAACTGGCCACACTGACGGGTGGCATCGGTCACGTTGGATTGAATGACTGAGCCCAGCGTAGGTTGTTCATTAAGATATTGAGATCTTTAATAGTGTTATTGTCAAAGATCGGTGCTTCTTTTCTGTTCCTTGTGTACTTGAGTAAATAATTATTAGTTTTATTAATTCACATGCTGCCGAAATAGCTTAAGGGGAGTAGTTGTGGAATAAATTTACCTACTTGGCTATCCTCAAAACTAAATTAGCATTGCTAATTTTTTTTAAAGAATGTCCTTTCTGTGGACATCTTTTCTGTGGATTTATAAGTCCACACGAAAGACAATGTCTACAGAAAAAATTAAGTAATAATGATTTAACAAGTAAAGCAGTATTTTGCTTGCCTGTAAATGTAGACGTGGAGTGCTGTGGGCTCGATAGTAATGTATTTAGCTTATAATAATATTAAATTATTACTCAGTATCGGAATAAAACCATGTTCCATATGATAGCGAATTATGTGATGTCCGTTCATCATTCTTTAACTTTAGTGATTCAGATAACTCAATTGCACCATCGAAAAAACAAAAAATAAATTCAGCGATGGAGACACTTGCTTTGTAACTATTTTTGATATGTTTGTTCTTTTGTGTAAACTCAAGACCCTTCTGTGCTCGAAAAAAAATTATTATAATTTCATTTTTTAGCCTAATCGACGAAACGATCTTGTTTTATGTTTTAATTTGAATATTCTGATAATATCATATTAAATGAGACTGATTTTGTAAAAATCCCGACCATGTTTTTTTTATACAATTTTTCGCCTCGTTTTGTGTATGACCCAAATATACTCCATATAATTTTCAATATTATTATTTATTAAAGTGCGTGGTGGCAATTCCAACTCCTCCTACTTAACCTTGTAAATGATTTCGTCGCGGGTTAAAGACAAGTTAGACATTCTTTGAGATTCGCCGAGCTGGAATGCTCGGTGTCATTACAATGCGGACCACTGTTGATCCTGGCTTACAGGAGTTGCAGTGGTGGGTTAACCTCACACCCACCACTGCAACTCCAAGTGGACAGTCTCCAAGTGCGGTGGCCTGTGGGTAAGGTACCAGACGTGGCTACCAACAATGCTCTTATTCTTATTATGTGTATTCATAATCAATCACGACGTAACAACTGTGAGGTAGTGTTGTTTGCTGACGATACCTCATTAATATTTAAAGTAAATCGACATAATCCTAATATTGACGACGTAAACCACACCCTCTCAAAATAGTACATTGGTTTAGCATTAACAATTTGTTACTAAATAGCCAAAAAACTAAATGTATAAGGTTTGTGACACCTAATGTCAGAAAAGTTAATGCTAACATTATTTTGAATGGAGATGAGTTGAGCCTTGGATACAACTAAGTTCTTGGGAATTACATTAGATACCAAACTTCAATGGGGCTCTCACATAGTCGCTTTAGCTAAAAAGCTGAGCGCCGCAGTCTTTGCGGTGGGTAAGATTCGCCAACTGACTGATATTGATACAGCTCGATTGGTATATTTTACCTACTTTCATAGTCTAATGAGTTATGGAATTTTACTGTGGGGTGGTGCTGCTGACATTAATACTATCTTTGTTCTCCAAAAGCGAGCTATAAGATCAATTTATTCGCTAGGGTCTAGATATTCTCTTAGAGAAAAATTTAAAGAGATAAATATAATGACAATATATTTTTGAAAATCTAGTTTATGTCCATAAAAATAAAGAAAGTTTTCGTAAGATTAGCGATATTCATAACAAAAACACTAGGAATAAGGATAATCTAGCAACGCATAAGACCAGACTCCACAAGATCAGCAAATCTTTTAAGGGTTACTGTATACACTTTTATAACAAAGTTCCCAGTCACATTAAAGCCTTATCTATTACAAAATTCAAAGCAACTATCAAGCAAAAATTATGCAATAAAGCATATTATAAAATTTCAGAATATCTAGATGATAGCAAGGCTTGGGAATAGAATTAAATTAAATAAATGCGTAGTATCTCGGAGCGGAAGTCTTAGTATGCTCTGTATAATATCATTTAAATTAAGTAACATGTCAGATTTGCCATTGTTTTTCTGTGTAAGTGATTGGGTATGTCATGCTCGCTAAAAAGTCTGTGCTCGCGGTGGCGTCGTGTGCCAGGTCGGTCACTTCCCTGCAACATGGTTGAGGAGACCGATGGCTGGCACATGCGTCATACTCGTGAACGGGTGCTGCTTGCGTAGACTGGTCTATCCGATTTGCTTACATTGTAACGGATTCATTGATGGATTACATAAGGCTTTCGCAATTATTCACTGTTTTGGCGAAAAAGAGTATACTGATTCTTCGTTCTGGGCGACTTCGCTTCACTCAGCCATAGTAATTATAATATAATAATTTTCCGTTTAAAAATATTTTTAATAACCGCTCTGATTTAAACCAACTTGTAAATTACGTAATAATCACTAAATTGTAAACTGGTTTTGAAAAGAGCAACACTAGAGTTTCTTGCCCGTTCTTCTCTAGTGAAAACCGCTTTCCGAACCGGGTGGTAGATAAAAAAAATGACTGAATCTAAACGATGTTGAACATTTTAATGGATTCAATAAATTATTTTCATTTCATTTTCAACAGTGAAGGATAACATCGTGACGAAACCTGCATACCATAGCGATTAATAAGAATTTCTATGTTAGATATACAAATTCCGCCAGCCTACTCTAGCCAGCGTGATGGACTATGTAGCCAAATCCCTCAATCTTACTTTTGATTGTAGAGGAAGCCCGTGCCCTGCAGTTGGACATGTATGGGCTGACTCAGATACAGATATATATGTAAAGCTAAATTGTATGCGTAGATCTGGGGGCACAGTAGTGCCCCCTCCAAGTCGAGCTAAAAAGCGGTCGGACAGTCGTACCATCCTCTCGAAGCAATTCAGACCATTTTCAACCCTCCATAACTTCGTTGTGGTTAAAGCAAGAAGCCTGAATTTTCAGTTATTAAGCAGGCATTGTGTAAACACGGTATATTTAAAATTTCATTCAAATTGAACCAGTAGTTTAAGAATTGTCATCGCATGAAAACATAATGTATCGTACAATTTATACAAAATGCTGCTGGCCAAGTCGATCTATTTATTTAAAACGTGAAGAATTTTTAATATTGATATGATAATAACTAAACTTACGTAATAACTTTATACAGAAGGTCCCTTAAGCAAGGACTAAATAAATTAATCGACTTGGTATTATATGGATCTCACAACTTTTTGCGGTAGAAAACCTGAGCTGCGAGACTTGGAATTTTTTACAGGATGTTTTTGATGGGATTAGTGTTATCTGAATTGGGGAAATGTGCAATTACCTCTTGAAGATAGTACAGATACCACTTTTTTGTTTGCGACTTAATTACCTCGTGTATTTCATTTTATGATAAATAGCAAATTTTGATAATCATCACGTGCTACATTATGAACTGGATAGATTGAACTTAATCCAGTTTCGTTGGGCTTCTTTCTGGTGTACCTCCCGGATCTGATGATAATGAATGAAATGATGAATGATGAAACTTTATAAAAATCGACAGAGCCCTCTGTGCCTTTATTCAAGACTGATAAGACTTCATATAACTGCATTTACATTACTGACTCGTGAGTCGTGACCAACGCCGATCTAGAGGATTATTTACTGTCATAATTGCATATCTATCTTTCTTTGATTCCCGCTTCGGATTCGCGTGTGTTCTTCGCAATTCCAACAGCATTTCCTTGGTCACTGACTTGTCTTCATGGCATATTATGAGTAAATAGCTCAGTTATTCAAGGGAGCACGACTGGTCATCTCACAATCACTCCAAATCCGTCATTAAAGTACTGTTGCATAATAAAAACATATATTGCGCAATATAGCAAAATATTCATTGAGATACCAGCTCTACTTAATAGTAATCAGTACAGCAATAGCCTTGCTATGGAAACAACCCTCGGTATCATTGGAGTATTGTTAATTAACTTGTGCAGGTGAGTGTACATTTTTTATTAGAAGCGCTCATAGAACGGGAATATTTTGTTCTGTGGTAACGCTATAGTATGTCACGTCACGAGAATTTCTTTGAAATTAGATAATTAATATCAAAACACAAGCGGCGGAAAATGCAAATAAGATCAGATTTTTTGAGTCCTTGAGGATAAGATAAAATATCCGTATTAGCCGATAAATACTGTGCAGGATATTTAAATAAAACAGAAAAATCTATTGTTTTTAATCTATTTATATCAAAGGGATCGTGATTATACAGTCGAACGTGGAATTATAATTGCCGCGACGTGAAATGCGGGTGTGACTAATCCGTAGATTCTTGTGGAAACACTGAAGACATAGACTTTCGACTAAATTTTAAATGTGATCTTTACAATAATTGATGTTCACTGACCATTTAAATACATACATATACATGCATCACGTGATTATATAATAATTATTATCGTAAACGGATTGTAAAACAATACTGTAAATGACATGTAACATTGTAATCAATGAGGAACCACAGTTGCGTAGCGTAGTTTACATAACGAGCTATTTTAACAACATGCACGATGACAAAATATTCTGAACAAGTTCCAAAAAGCGATCAGCAAACGATTAGTGTCAAAATTATCACAACATTACATTTGACACGGATTCTTTAACACTAAAACTAGTCAATTAGTAGATTGCGGTAAATACGAAAAAACCTGCCTCTAATGCATTCAAATAATCAGGTCAGCCATTTTGTTTGTAGGCGCATACATGAAGTCGGCTTGGAAAAAAGTTTAGAGTTTTTATCTTTGCGCGTATTATTTATTGTATAACGAATTCTAATGGCGATATCAAGTTAAGGGCCAATCTGAAGATAAAATTGTATGGATGATGTGTTGCGCGAGTGCGTGACAAATCAATAAGGGAGACTTGACCACCTGTGTGACGACTGACGCACCGGATGAGTAACACTGAGAACTTGTAAGTTTATTATACAACTGAAATATTTATAACTGGAATATATTATGGGATTGAAGTTAATAACATTTTGGAAACTCAAGAATAAGTGTTGCAACTTTGTAAACAAGATTTCCTGCCATTACAGAGTCGTGATTGGCGTGTAATGACTCGGAGCATTGAAAGACGTCATAAACACGTAATCAAATAACAGAAATTGAACACATTGCAAACTGTCCCTCTCAGGGAATCTGGAAACAATGTAACATTACAATATTATGAAGTATAAGAATGAAGATTGGTTGCAGACATTAGAGAAGAGAGCGTCATAGATAGAAATGTTGATGATCAAAGCGTTACAAAGGTATTTAGAAGTAGTTTGTTCGAATACACAAGAACTAAAGTGCAAAATGCATAATAGCATGCCAATAAAAAAACAATGTCTGAGTTATTAAAAAGCTATTAATCCGTAACATGTCGCGTGACTCGACGATAAAACAAACTGCAAGATTCACAACTTGTATTCATTAAATCTTTCTACGTCTACATATTACATTATGTGTACATTTCGGTAACTTATTTGCGAAATGAAATTCCAGTTTAGTCGTAAATATTTAATGTAGAAATTGTATGTATATTATTAAGAGTAAAACAACCACACATTTTAAAAAGGTCAAACATAAAAGTGTTTAATTTTAAAATATTTTTGTTTCTTGTTACTTCAATGCATATTACCTTTTTAAAAATTAAAAAGTATTAGGCACCCAATAAAGTATCTTTAATAGTCGCGTATTTAATGCCAATCGTTTGGACTATGAATTATGAGGCTAAGTTTCAAGTTCTTGCAAATCATGTTTGTCCTTAAATGGCTAATTTCCCCAAAAGGCCAACATTATGGTAGACGTATGATTAAATAACAATAAACGTCATATTTATACGACTTGCACAAAACATGTATTCTTCCTTTTGAAGTAGTCACAGGTGGAAATTTAACTGAATTAAACGGGGCACTGCGCCAATTGGATACGAGGAACATAAATTTATTACAAGTCCTAATTAAATATCCCCTCCACCTCATACAATTAACTTCAACATTATTTTCCAAATGTGAAATTTCAGAAGTTTTGTTCTGAAAGTTGGAACGACAAAAAAGCATATAATGGGGTATTGGATACCGGCACAATTATGCCAACCTATTTGTATTTGATTTGTAGGACATGATACTTTTGTCAGATCGAAGTTGATCGGGCAACAAACCCGCTACCTTCCAGGGTTGTTTAATATTATTAACTGAACGACATGCTAGTGCCTGACGCTCAGTATCACATGCTCTTTTTTCAATAAATCGCATGATGTAATCTGCTAGGAAGTTTGAATACGCTGGACGCGATTAGCATATTAAAATCCAATTTTATATTTAGTTCTCACGAATTCCGGCTTGTAATTATTACTTGTATAATTTTTACGCTGATTTTAGTATCCTGAAGCTAGTCTCCGCTTTATGAGGGGTAATATTCTGCCGTGGTAATTGAGACAGTAAGACAAAAGTACGATTTTTTTATTATTGATTTGGAATGTACGTTAAACATGCCTTCTTCCTATCTAGGTTTCATAAATTAACACATCACTTTACTGAACACCACAAATTACAGAAAAAAGTAAGACCTTACAAATAAGTGAACAATTGGCGGACTTATCGCTATGAGCGATCTCTTCCAGATAACCAAAGACCAAAAAAATCTACGTAAATCAGAAGTGCATTTTCTTGTTTTATGTTCTGTTTTTCGATTATGTACATTACAAATATGCAATTTAATAAATACTCGCCCTTGACTTACTCACTGCCCTCTTGTTTACCACGGCTGCATTATATTCTGAATTATAATCAGTCTATACACAAGCATAAAAGTCACAATATCGGGGGAAAATCACCCTAATATGACGTCAATCACCCAACTGACCTTTAGCTATTTTAAGGCCTTTTCAAGATTTTCACAGTCCATAATATCTCAGTCTATAAACAGTATACTGTTTCAAGTGTGCTATTTTAACTAGCCGGGAACCTTGTTATAGAATACCAAATTTTTATTACAGAAAAATCATACTTGAATGCTTCCATATATTATTTTTAACTACAGTGAAAGGTACCTAAGTAGTAGTGGCTACTTGATAGTAGGCAAGGATGCTAGTAAATTCCTTGTTATGGTTTTTTCCTAAGGCAAACTGGACATAAAGTCATAGGTTAGCTATGGGACTATATTGTTTTTAACCGACTTCAAAAGGAAGAGGTTCGATTCGACTGTTTTTTTATGTTTGTTATATTAGTTTAGATTCAAAGTAAATATATCTCATAACACGGCAGCTCGTAATGATTAGGAATATAAGATTTTAAATAACACAAGGTTGTTTAGCAACAGTACATTTACATAATGTACAAAAAATGACACTGAACAAGAATTGAGTTACTATGCGATTATGCGTTAAAATTCAAAATAGTTTGAAATAACGATTGTGAGAAAGATCATTATGTATGACACTAGGCTTTATCAGCTGGCCCGCTTTTTATTAGACTTTTTATATTTTCAGTGACCAAAATCTAGGTTGTGGATGTGAAACCAGACATTTAAGGACACCTACATATTACGTGTAGTCCCTAGTTTAAGATACAAAATTATTACGTTGTTATTAAGTATTGTTATTTTATCCATCATTGATTATACATATATTTTAATATCAAACATTTTTAATTGAATATTCATGTTATTTTTTTTAATTTATGTTTTCATAAATAAACAAAAGTACAGACTGATGGATATATGTATATATATTTAATTTAAAGAAACATACAATATTATCTGTATTCTATCACGGAACCGGTTGAGATGATTTTATTGGACTGTCCTTGACCATTACATTTGACACTGACATAACGGGGTCGATTCTCAACACGCTGACTTAATTTTTATATCACTGGAATTAATTGAAAATAGATATTAAAAGAATTGGTCGAATGGTCATTTTCCCTAAGCTTTTATGGTTTAGTCTATTAGATTTAATAAAGCCACAATATTTGAGGTAGGTAGTTATAATTGTGACCAATATAGGCAATAACTGATAACATTTTCCTAAAGCAATTTGAA
Organism: Hyles vespertilio; assembly: GCA_009982885.2. Taxonomy (NCBI): domain Eukaryota; kingdom Metazoa; phylum Arthropoda; class Insecta; order Lepidoptera; family Sphingidae; genus Hyles; species Hyles vespertilio. The sequence goes on from CM042807.1 coordinate 5,529,693, forward strand.
CTAGTTCCTATGAAAATCTTGGACATCGATCATTCGCGCGGTGACAGAACTGGGTTCAATATATCTACTTTGTAGGCAAATATTGTATAAAATATATAAAAAAATAAAAGGTAAATAATATATGAAGATAGACGATGGTAATATGGTGAACGGTTAGCCATTTCTCATTTACTTCGTTAATTATTAAAAACGTAATTCCCAGTATGAGCCACTACGTAACGAAAATTAAATCTCCAGTCTCTACTTGCCGACCTAATAATATAAAACTTCTAAAACATGCCAATACAATATTAGGTCATAATTCTATCGATGATTTGGAAATAAATCACTGCTACGTCAAAACAATAGTGCTTACATAATCTCTTAGAGGTTGTTTACAGTTTTCTCAGAGTCTAGTTTATCTGTTGAAGCACATTTAGTTTACTGTAATTTTCCCGTTAAAAGAATTCTCCAGATAGTTAGAAGTTTATTTTAAATCGAACAGAAAACACACTACTCGCAGTGGGAAATCTTACTTGTTATTGCTAAATTCTGCGAATTTATCGTAATGAAATTTATTACATCATAAAAACGCATTGCGTCATTAAAAGAAACAAAGCATCATTCGATCAGTCATCACAACCGCATCTGAAGTTATTGTGATGTAACTACTTCAAGGCGCTGTGGAACACATGTGTACGCTGAAAAAAGTAGCGAATACAATTATTAGGGAATTTAGAGGAAAAATCACGTATAAAACAATAAACGGTTAAACAATCATATATTTCAGCTGCGATTTCATCGTTGACAGTTGAAACCACATATTCGTAATATTACAACATATTATTGTGACAGGCGAGGTCAATATGTGTTTTTTTTATATTTATGTGACTATTTTAAGTAGAATAAATCATTAGTGGATTTTTTTATATCAGCATTTTTTCCCATGTGCTATTTTATTTGATGTATTTTCAATAAATATATATAAATCCCACATCCACGTTAGAATTATTTAATCTAAATAAATGTTACAGTTTACTAATGTTTTGTATTTTTTTGAGATTTCTTTTATTAGATTCATATATTATTTATATGTTTTCTGAATCAATATTTATGTCTATAATATCTAGGACAAGTAGATATGTAAAATAGTAAATATCTATAAACAGTAATATAACTTTGTTCTCAAGCTAGATGAAGGAAAGTAGGTAGGTAAGATTTTTTGTTATTCAATTTATTCTTAGCAATTAAGGATGAGCTCAATATCACGAATGTCATCATCGTGTCATCGTTGAAAATAAAATTAGGTAGCGTTAGGATGAATATATAAATAATAACAAATTATTGCGGGGTTTTCTTATTCATTATTATTACGGAGGCTGCTGTTAACTATAATGAACTGTCCCTGTGTCATGTTTGATAAGACATAAAATGAAGACAATAATAAAGAAATAATGAAGACAATCATTTGCGATCGTGGACAGGCTGTAACAGGGTTGATAATAATCTCATATAAAAGATAAAAACGCCTAATTAATTTCAATATTCGTAGATAAGCAGAACATGTTTACGATTTTTAAACATAAAAAATGTACCTATTTGTGTGTATTTTTTTTATTTAGACCATTTAAATATTTCGCAAAATCACCCATGTGAAGCATCATAGTATTGCGAACTTGAGCTTGATATCAAATGTCAAATCATACTCACAAGTCACACCTATTGATATTCTGATACATTATAATATGTAATCCTTATGCATACAAATTTTAGAACATAAAAATAAGAGGTAAGAGACAAAAAAAAATATTTTTTGGAATAGCGTATCTAATAGCCCCCCTTTTCCAATAATTTATAGAGAACAAAGTATAATACCAAAAAGACCCTTCTTTTTAAAAATCCTATTTGTTTTTAATAAGCTACCATTTAGAGTCTTTATTTATAAACATTAATGTATTAACCTTGAATTAATCACAACAGACATATAAATTAAATTAATCAAATATATGCTGTGTTACCCGGTATTGTGAAAAATATTGAAATATCGCGCGTCTCTGACTTGCTTGCATTGCCAAACGTAAATGAATGGTCGCAGTCTTTCTTTTTCTGTGTAACCGTATTGTAGTACTGTAGAAAGAGACGGATATACATCAGCCGTTGCGGATAAAAAACGCATGGCGTTGCTTGCGTACTACGCAAGCTGACGGTGTGTCGACATTGGACGTTGGATCGGTTGCCGGTCCGAGGCTTCGTCGAGCGTCGCAGTCAGTCTCGCAATGGCGTTAGTGAGTGTAGGTCGTGTGTTCGTTTGATTTCGTTGCAACCCGAGCGGACACCGGCCCAAAATATTGGCCTGTCTATACGTGCTCGAATTACTAGGAACATATCCCGTAATTCACAATAAGACACGCGAAGCTTTCGCCACAACGGACAGTCAAATTTTGGTACGATATCCACTCAGGTCGAATCATTTCAAGGTTCGTAGTTTGTTCGTAATTTTCCCCCCTTACCAAATCATCGGTCCAAATGTTGTAATGTCTCCATTTCGGTTTGTTGCAGATAATGTTCATCTCATCGTAGTTCCTCAATAGAATTGTGTGTTTGTGTATCAGTGTTTGTGAACATCAGTGTAACGTGACAGTGTTGTGTTTGTGATGGATCCCGGATCCCCCTCGCTGTTGTGGCCGCTGCGCCTGAGCAAGCCGACGACGACGGTGCCGGTGGCGGCCAACGGCGAGCACAGTAAGGCCGAGGAGCGGGCGCAGTCGCCGGTGCTGCCGGACCGGCTGCCCGTCGCGGCGTCTCCCGCCAGCCCGGCGCCGCCCAGCCCTGCTCCCGCACACCACCAGTTCCAAGCGGCGCTCGTCGCCGAGAAATACCTCTTGTTGGAGCAAGTGGAGGGCTCCTCGTTATGTCGATGTGTGGACGTGCGTACCCAAGAGGAATATGTATGCAAAGTAAGTACACCAGTAATTTCTACACAGTACACACTACACAGTGCATTGACCATTGCATTATTGTAAGTCTTGATCGTTCTCTGCGTAGGCTACTATGTTATAAATGTTAAAAGTCTAACCTCGAGAAACTGTAATTGCCAAACAACTATGGAGACTTTATTTCGGCTTCAAATATTTTAACATTTGTAAATTATTCAAATACCCACTTAATTAGTATTTATTCTTAAGTTGCAACATAAATGAGCAATGTTAAATTTTGTACTTATCAATTCTCGGTTTACCACTTCCGAGACCTTTGGTTCCCAATGAAATATTCATCAAGTTATATCAGCGCATATTTGCATAAATAACTAACGTTATTAATTATTATCTATACCACATACCAACTACGATGTAATAAATCAGGTTGACTAGAACTTTAATAGCATCTAGATACAAGCAATTAATATAGACCCTTTGGTCGGTGGTACAAGTTCTCACTACCCGCCATACGAGTTATTTAATTGTACTTTATTACACCAATCCATTACAGTACTATAAGAGAAAAAGTTACAAGCTTGCACTTCAATAATGAACGACACAGACACCTAGATTATTCAGCCCAAACAAACTTGTTGCAAAACATTGGCACACAGTTAATACGAAGAAGTTTTCATTGACACATTGTTCTAAAATTGAATTTAAGAACTCCAAACGACCAAATATACAAGGGAGAATGATCTATCATGGCTCTCGACACGGCTAGGATGCGTTACGTGTTTTGTTTCGAAATTATGTTGAATTTCAAAACCACTTGCGCAGCTTTGTTTGATTGATATAGTGCGTAATCTCTTATACTCGAACTGTTTATATTTCGTTACTATATACCAAGTTTTTCAAGATCCATTGTAATTAGGTTACAACGTTTATGAATAGTTGGTTTATTTCAAGCGATAATTTTATGATTTCCCAATAGAAGATATGTCTCAAAACAATTAAATGTAATAAAGTAAACAAGACGAAATAAAAAGGGTTCTGGATTATCCCACGGAATTTTGACCCCATGCGGAGATAAGTTCAATTATCAATGTGCCCACATGGTGCGTCCCTTTGGTAAAATAATTCGATGGTTAATGTAAAAGTGCCTATATTTGATGTTGCATTGAAATAAGTACATTTTCGTAACAATGGGAATTTTTGGCAGATATACCTAAAAATATCATGTCAAAATGTTTGAATCATACAATCAGTAAATTATGGAATTTAATCATAATTCACACGCAATTTTCCTGCGAATGAATGAGAAATATTTTTTAATTTTCAATTAAAGAACTTCAATAACATGTTAATGAACGTTCAGCGAGCGTTTTTTCATACATCTCGCGTGCATTGTTCATAGCGTCATGCTCAAAACCGATGTCATACTTTATATGTCATGGCCTCAGCGCGCTGCTCGATCGCACTTGTAGGCCGCAGCCATCGCCGTTTTTACAATGTCATGTGTCGACTTTCGCAATCGATAACTTAACAATATCTGCTATTTAGCACCGACTCTAATCGTGCCGAGTAAAGTTATGAGATATGGAAACTCATTTACACATCTCCATAGTTCGCGTGAATCATGTAGCTACCTGCGAACTCGAAAACTAGTTCAGAAACTCGTTATTTCAAACGGTCGAGCCTAGCCGCGGCTACTTTTAGGCAATACAGGATACATAGTTCTACGAACAAAGGCCTACGCTGGTATTGTCAAGGCGCAGAATAGGCACTTCCCTCGTGAGAACCTGGCAAGGTTAAAGTGTGGCAACTTTATCGTTGCTAAACGTATTTACAACACCGGCTGACTATTGCAGACACGACTGCCACATTTGTACCTTACATGCCCGATATACTAATAACGCCGTGTTTTGTATTTAACTTTTTATTACTTCGTATCGGGCGCCACACGTGGTCGCATCAGGTCGCGCCGAAATAGGTGTGACCTTCTCATTGACATTGTGAAATAGACGAATTGATAACGTCGATCGCCGAATGTCACACCGAGGCTAGGGGCCCCCCTCTATCTGTTCCCCCACTAGATAACGAAGCGAGCGCCTCGTGGTGGGACGAAGTGCGAGCCGCGCGTTCATTGCTGCGTTAACAGCGCGGCCGATGCCAATCACGAAAACAAAGTCGAAGATGCTCCGTGTAATGTACAAAAAGCCGGTTGTTCTACGTATCTCATTGATATCCAATGCAATCGCTCAGTAAACATTGAGTCGGTTATTTGTACATCTTTTTATATACATAGATGTGTCTTGTATGATACAAAACTATAATATAAATTTATTGTTGTTTGTTACGGTCCAAACCTAAACAAACTTTACTATCGCTTACACCTTAGAGTTTCGATCAAACAAGTTGATCTAAATCGCAACAAACACTCCTATGGAAAAGTTTGAAATCGCTTACTATCTCAAAATTGATTATACAAATATTGATAACGCAAAGTAGGTTAGCTCCCGTAACTGCGTTCGATGCCAAATATTATCAAGTGCTGAGCAAATATTGCAAACCCTTATCTATATCTTGTTTTCGCACCTATATATAGGTCAAATGAAGGAAATTGTATAAATATCAGCAAAATATTTAGTAAGCGACGACTCGTCTGCTGAGAACTCAAATTGTGAGTCATTGGATAATTTTAGGATTTAGCATGAAGTGTCATTGACTGGCGATGTGATGAGAGAATGTGGTGACCACATAGTAACTGTACGCATAGCGGTGCTGTAGAAAGCTTAAATATAGGAAGTAGAACACACGATAAGTGACGGAATAGATTGACGAACGATCAGATGGCCACAGAACCGTTGGTCGCCGGTGTAGCACCGCAGATTGTGGAATGTGGATGACATAATGATGCCATAAAGCTTGAAAAACATGAAAAAGTTGCAGCGGCGCATTGAAATCTTAGATATGCAATACCTCACAATAACTTGCCGTTGATTAAAATAAAAAAGCAAAATAAAACTATTTAAGGTACACAATAAAGATATGAAAATGGTTCAATAACTCATACAATACAACACACAGACACAAAAACGTAGCCTCAAAAAGTTGTAACAAGGAGTAATGATTGCCAATTGAATTTATAATCGTAAAAAAGACAGCAGTACCATTAACGATATTATCGGAGCATTGTTCCAATACGTAATTTAATTCAAGTTTATTTTTGATTCATATCACTAACTGTAATTCAAGTCTGGACAACTTCAATAAAACAATGTATTGATTTTGCTTAAGTTAGGAGATAACAAGTTTTAAGCAGCATTTATTAATTTTTATTGCTTAATTAGATTATTTTTGGTTCATATTTAATTTCAAACAATATTTTAAGGTTTTCTTATTATATTTGCCCTGTAAATTTTATGACTATGGTGTTGTTTATATTCATCGCCTGCGGTACGAAACCGTTTACAAACTTCCATCGTCAAATATCTAAATCATCACTCAGCATCTGCCCATTAATTGTCCAATTAAATTTATTAAGCCCTAGTTAATTGGAGCGGACTCTTGATGTCGTTAAAAGCTGTCAGAAACCCATCTTGTCTATTTCATTTGATTCGTACGCCATCAAAGAAATCTGTGTCCAGCCGGTCCCTATTCGCAAGGGGTCACCTCGTTTCTATTCACTAAATGTTTCAACCTCGTTATTCACATTAGACTAAGCCCTTTTAAATGAAATTCGCTTTGATATACAATCCCTTTTGACATTATTACCGACTAGGCACATCTTGAGCTTCGTTATGGGGCAAAATGTAATTTTGAATGGAAAACATCCGTATAATTCTTATTTGTGAAATAGAAACGATAATTGTGTACAAAATACGAGTCATGCAATTTACTAAATGGATACGGATGATGTGAAAACATTTACTGTACAAAACATCAACATCATTCATTTAAATAAAGTAATAAGATAACCGGATTGCAGGAAGGAAGCGATTCCCGGAAATCACCTTCACTGCCAACCTTTAGCTGCGCGCTGTCTCCCTTAATATTTGAAGTGTTTCGAAGGCCGTGTTTGAAGGTGTGAATATTGCGCAGGTGGTGTCGCGGGATTGCAGCAGTTTACTCCAGGCGCACTACCGCCTCGACGGACACCCGCACGTCAACCCCATTCACGAAGTGCTAGTCGGTGACAAAAGGGTTTATCTAATATTCCCGCGGTCGCACTCAGACCTCCACTCATATGTCCGCGCGAGAAAACGGCTAAGAGAGCACGAAGCGCGCAGACTCTTCAGGCAAATGGCGGAGACCGTAGCGGCGTGTCACGAACAAGGCATCGTGCTGAGAGACCTCAAGCTCAGGAAGTTCGTCTTCGCCGATCCTCAAAGGTGAGTCTTTATTCAATTTATTGCAACAATGTATTTATCTTGTATATTGCTGGAATCGGTCGACCGCGGTTCCGATTGCCGTGCTCAATTCTGCTATTGAAACATCTGACGCAATGCAGCTGACGCTGATATCTCTTACGATATTTGGTAAATAGATTACCTGATTTTTTACTATCGTTAACCATTTAAGAACATGAGAAATGCGACGGTGAACCCATAAAAAGGTCGAAAGGGAAGCGGAAATGCTCTATGTATTGTAAGAAGCGAGTCGTTTCCTTCGTGAGTCAGGCGCTTACTGCCGCGATAAATGGTTATCAAGTCATTCATAATGACAATTCACATGCGGTACGTGTCGGCCTAATGATACACCTATCACGATAAACCAATGGAGGTATATCGGAAGCACGTTGCGCCATCGTTTCGGACCCCGGCGCCGTCATCGCTCGTCATCCATCCGTCATCCAACGAGGCTTTAAAAACTCATTGTAAATTCAGATAATCATATTTATATTGTTATGAAAGGACAACGCGAACAGTGAGATTACACAATGTTTTTAATTACCGTGGCCGCGGTGCGCCGCTCGGTTAGGAACAAACGGATTTTCGAACTTTTGAAACGTTATCTGGCCTCCATTGTTGCGAATATCTCCGGCAATGCTAGCGGCTCAAGGCGAACGGTGTCATTGCTGCGTACAATACTGCGCGCGCCGCAATCGGGTCAAGGGTCTGCGGCTGTGCGCTCGCGGCGCTCCGAGCCTCGCCGCCGACCCACCGCGCGACCCCCATGACCTGCCATGCGGGTACCTGCCACACCCTTATCCCGTCAGGTGAACCCTGCAACAATTACTTTATGCACCCCTTGACATACCTTAACGAACACATTCCTCCATGTTTTCATATCAATTCCATTATCCACCTGCCCGCATTGGACTCCCTTACGTTGTTATCCTAATAAGATTCATTTGTACCCTTATAACGATAACATTGATGATCGAAAAAAAAAAACGCTTGTATTGTGAGATTTCATTAATTTCTCAATTGGTGTCTCGAGAGTCGAAGTTTTTGTCCGTGATAACATTCGACCGTCCTCCCGGCTCGGGCCAACAACCAACCTTTCGAGTATTAGATTATCCTTCAAGTAGCGAAGCCAAATCGGTCCGCCTCCACTACTTAGGTTTGCATTAAAGTGTAATGGTTTCTTTGACCTTTGCCAGCAGCCGTCTCGCCTGTGATGACATTCGTAAGTCGAACGCGAGCGTCTTTGAAGCGACCGCTAAGCCGCAGACTGGATCATATCGCCGCGAGACGCAAAGCGCTCAGTGCAGCGCCTAGACTAGACAGTAGACACACTCAGCCAATGTGCTTAAGGGCGCGCCACAAACACAGGCAAAACGAAGCCCATATTTACGCCGCAGTATTAATTCAGTCCGCTTTGAGCGCACAGACCGGGGAAAGGTAAAATTTAATACTCTTTTCAACTCGGTATCAAAGTGAGTGTTGTCAAAAGCATCGGTTCACGATGCGGAACGGGAAGCGCTGCGGCCGTGCCTCAAATGTAAAAACTTTTGCTTTACCCTTTGCGTAATGGCAGAGCCGAGCGCCGCGACTTGAGGAGCCTTTACACAAGTTGCCTCTCAAAGCTGAAATGTTTCAAATTCGGTTATTATGAGGAAACTCGAAACAGATGAACTTCTGCCGCCTCTCGCCGACCGACCCAAACGAACTTTCCTCTGACAAATGTAACCGCTATTAGTAAATCTATAGGATATCGCAATTGTTTTGAGAATGTCGGTCCGACGCGTTGGTAGGTCGCTTGATTTACAAAGAGTCGAATTGGGCAAACGGGATGTAATGTTGCTAGGTGTGTTTTCTACGATTACGTTTTGCGTTGACCGTTAATCAGCAGGAAATTGCAGATGCGTCGCCACAAGCCACTCGACAGCTCTGCCATGTGTCGGCGGGCCGGATATATCGCTTTTTATTAACTGCTTCCTCGATAACGGACTCGCCTCCGGGTCAGGTAGGCAACTGATTTTGGGCAATCCGGGCCACTTAATGACCGGCTGTCTCGTAATTTTCCCAGAGGACGTTTCACATCCGACGATTGTTCAGATGTCCAAACAAGCCCGCATTAGCATATGCGGACAGCTGACCTTGCCGGGCCCTAATAAATTCTAATGTTTATGCACATGACTCGGTGGTCAGCTCGGTACAGCTGTTCGCAATCGTGAGAATGGTGCGGAGTGCGATTGAAGGTGCAACATGAGCAAGTGTCCCGCCCTTCGGCCTCGGTTCTCACGTCTCGCGATATAAAGCCACCCCTGATTATAAATTCGAGTCATCCGGCGGGGCGCCGCGACGTTCTATCCCGCACAAAGGTAAACAACAGCATTAATATTGATTACGCGCTCTCTTTGACCCTTTGAAGTGGATTTTCTTAACACTCGTCCCTAGTTTTCCTGTCCTTTGAGACGTAACGAGATTCTTTCGAATTCTCATTCCTCTCTCAGCGTTAGATTTGCATCGAAATCAAATGATCGAGACGGTGTGCCGCAAGTAATCAAATATATTTTACGCGTTTTATCACACGATTTTAAATTTATAAGTCATCCGGCCTGACTAAATATAAAGTTATCAGCTGTGCACTACACCAAGAATTTCCGACGTTGATTGATCCACACAATCGCACTTTCTCCCGCTTGCAACACAATAAGTTACAAACAAGATATTCGTGTGTAACTAGAAACCATCAAGAGAAATCTTGTGTTGTATCCGGACGCGGGCCTTGGGGGAGGAAAACGAGGTCGTTGTTGCCGATAACGCAGGTAGCGCGCTCCTGCGCCGCCCTGCCACATACTGCCGCTTATTATCACCATCATTATTCATGCACACAAATAAACATGGTCCATGCAAACGCGCCTCCTCGCTAGTATAATGAAATTAGCAAACAGCAAAAAACAAATGAAGTCGATGACTGGTGACATCACGCGTTGATCGGAAAGCCGGATGTTTCACTATAAACTTGCTTGTGCGAGCGGCGCATTTTTAATTTTGGCGAACACAGGATGTGGCGATGCGGAAGTGGTACGTCACCGAAGTGTACTTTGTTTGCGATTATTTCAAAACACGATTCGACGCGCTTTGTACAATAGTGGATTTAAATAAATTTTTCCAACGCACCAGACAGGACGGAGCCTCGGATTTTAAACTTGCATAGATTTGAGTCGTCCGCAAACAAGCTCAGGTACAAAATTAGTGAGCGGCGCAAAGGACGCAGGCGCATTGTCGGGAACCCATCCCGCCCACTCGCGCCAAATAACCCCAGCCGACCGTTCCAGGTAACACAACAAAGCCGGATTTTTATGCGTAACGCGGTGTTCAGGAGCCGGATCGGGTGATCGAGTGCATTTCAAACAATGACTATGACACAACGGCGCACGATTATGCAACCCGATATTGGAGTCATGCGGCATTTAAGCCAAGATATCAGAGCGCAATTCGCGTTCTGCGGCCGATGATCCTAGCGCTCTCGCCGCTCGGTCGTCGTCAAACGATGTTTATATTCAAGAACCGGTCGGGTGCAGTGCTGCGAAAACTCGAAACGCCAGTGGCCGATGCGAATATGTTGCGATGGTACATCGGCGCGTCTGCCGCGTTAACGGGACGGGATATTTACAGTTTTGGCTGCGCTGACGCTCTCCGCCGGATGTGCCAAATTGGTCCGCGATAGACGCGCGCCTCGCCGCCCGGCAGACGCCGCCATCGCGCCGCCACCGCGCATACCGGCCCGGCCACCACACGCCACTCTCGCCTCTCCAACATACAATCTCGTATGCAAAACCCGTGTCACTCTCACGTTCCACACGCGACCGATCATTCGCCAAATAGCCCTGTTAGGATATCGTGCAGTAACCATGGAGTGAGATCGGCGGCGTGTCGGCAGCGCGGCGCTCGGCGCGCCTACGCCGAGTATTTTGAAAACGTTTTGAAACGCAGTTGCTAAAGCTTCGTGGTGCAAGAGGCTGACACATTACAGCGATGTATTTGCATAATACTGGGCGCGCGGTAATACAATCGTATGTCAGTTTCACCGGTTGTATAACTGTGGTGCACCAGCTAAGATTGGTCGTCGCCGGTGCACTACTCGTCCGCGCAGTTAACGTAATTGTCGGCTCTAATCGTGGGTTCGGGTATCGAGTACTGCGTAGTTGGCACGTGGCGGTGGTATTTTTTGCGCGGGTGTGGCTCCTCGAGTCGGATAAATAAATGAGCGCGCATCGAGTGCTAATTTGCCCGGCGTGATTCAGGCGTGCCGGAATTCAAGCGCAGCGTCGGTTCTTGTTTTGGGGCGTTTGTTCGCGGCCTCGATCGCGACTAGCGCGCGGCTCGGTGAGGTCGCGCGCAAGTGTGCCAATGTCGCGTGTGCCGCCGCAGCCGCCGACCCACACCGACCCACACCGCCGGACACTACACACTACAAACTACACTCTATTGAAAACACGCATTTACTCACCTATTATTATTATACATGCCTATGTTTCACCTTGTTCTCTTTCGAAAATACTTTTTGCATATTGCCAAAATATTTTATTACTACGCTAAAGTTGTTAGTTACCAAATATTGAGTCTAAATAATTGAATCAATGTGGGCGACGCGACGTTCGTCTTCATTATAAATAATGTATGTCCGCGCCTTTTTTGGTCGTTCGAAAAGACCGGACGCGACTATCGACGCCAGCAATGGAGCAATGCTCTGGAATAAATGTCTTTTCTATCCGGTTTCGTGCTGGACTACAATAGAGCGGCGACATCCCGGACATCGGCTCGCACTGAGGACGGACACATGCGCGCTAATTATTATGTGGAGATGGTGACGCGGCAAAACATTGTTTGTCTTATATGAAACAAAGGATATTTTTTGCCGACAATAGTAGTGTTTACATTGAGAACATAGCGTAATTACTCAATTAGGCATAGTTAATTTAGCTACGAGGCGCACACCTGAGAAAACGCACGGTTAGCTATTAAATCGATCCGGTTGCGTAAAACAAAGGTCTGCGAAACCTTGTGCAAGCGCGGCCGCTGTGCCCGCTCCGACATATCTGCGGATTTGCGTAACCGCGCACTTATCCGCCGATACTGCCGGCCGTGTGTTGTGACACGCTCCGCTTGCCGCATGCCGCTTGCCCACATCTGTACGGTTCGTATTTAAAATATATATCATCTGGCTGAATTTCAAAACGAATGTCTTAATCTGTGTGTCGTGCAACACAGCCTCGAAGCTAAGGACGAAATCTCTTACTCGCCACCCTATATGGCGCGCGAGTCCAGCTCAATGCGAACGATATTTGTACATGGGCCGCGTTACACGCCATCTATTCGGAGCGTCCTTTCCGGGAGCCTTGTCCTTATTTCACGCCTCGCTAAAACGGCAGTTCCTGCAAGGTTTTCCAATTAAACGGTCTCGCCTGCCTCGTCTCATGGAAAACAACGGTGTGCCGGTGTCGCATCATGATATCACCGTGTGAGTCACGACGTTCGTGACTCCGAAGAATATGTTAAGGTTTGAACCGACTTGACCTCGGCCTCTGGAGCATATTGCACGCTTGAAAAAATGCAAAAAAGTTCACAGTCGCCGCGCGCTTAATCGCCTGGAGATATGGGCGCACTCGACGAGCTCCAGAGAAAAAAACGCACGTGCCAGCAATTATCTAGGGCCGGAGAGTGTAGTAATTACGCCCTCTAGTACGGCGCGCATGACCGCTCACCGAGAACCAAGTTATGTCCAAGGCGGAATCACTGACCGCCGACACACGCGCCACCGACCATTTTCATTTTTACTCCGTTCCGTGTCGTTCCATACGAATTGTGATCAGTTTTTGTTCCCGGCCGGCTCCGTGAGTTACTTAGCTGCTGCCACTCCCGGCTCATTCTTCTGTTTTTATTGTGTTGCATTTTAAAACCTGCTCGGAACGCGGCGCTTGTGGCGTTTTTCTTTTCGCGTACTCTCTCCGCATCTGCGTCGCGAAGGTCGGTGACCGTCCAAAACCAAGTGTAAACACAAGATTATATTATTTTTTAAAGGAGTACTAACTCACGAACCACTTGGCGACATTTCGACATTTAGTTGCGCAGTGTGCTGATCCGGCTCGTATTAATATTCTCACATTCAAAACACCAAAAGGATGTTTTCTCCTCTTTTTGACGTATATTCAATTGTAGGTATTTACATATTTAAACGCAGCCAACACAATTAAATGTATGTACATTTTATCGAAATTATCAACGACAAATGTCAACGAGTGCGTTGAACCCGCAACTTAGCACAATTATGCTAACCAATTACACAGGAATTTGCCTATCAGTATTGCCTAATGTCAAAGGAATTTTAAAACATTCAACGTAAAACATTTACGTTCGAAAGAGGATAATATAACAATGAATCATTTGGCTGACAGGATCATACAAAGAGTGCGGTGTGTCCGATGACGTCATCGCGGGGGACGCTAAAAAAAGCGGAGGGCGACAACATAGGGCACGGGGATGAATCATAGGAAATTTCTATCGGGTCACTAGCCCCGAACCCTCGCGGCTAAATATATCGAACCCCAAAACTCAGTTTAAATATAAACTCCTAAACAAGCGCGCGTAATGGACGCCTTGTTAGGAAATCGCAGGTAATTATAGTTGACATGAACGATCAAAAGTGTATTTTTAGTTTATCCCGATTTAATTTCAAGGGGTCGCGTCTCGACGGATAATAATTCATTCCGTTCATTTCGGTACTATTTACGGAGTTTTGTGTTACGGTGCGTCCTACGTTTCTTTATTGCCGGCGTCTATTTACGCGACTCGCAATGCACCAACAGGAATAAAACAAAAAATATGTAGAGTAGAACGCGACCACGCAATATTTATGCAAAAAAAACGAGTCCCCCATATAAATATTAAACAGTGTCCAGAGAAAGCGAATAATTGACGATTTCGTGGAAACTGACAGAAGCATAGGCGCCGCGCGATCGACGATCGCTGTTTGTTAACAGTTTTATGTTACGAAGGGGACTGACCTCGAGCTGCCGATCCAATGTCGTAAATCTCGATGTGCTCTCACTCCGCACTGTCAGCCTTTTTCCTGTTCCATTGCGGAGTTCAACAACTTTCGTTATTCTGCAGACGAAACTCAACTCCGTGTCCCCACACGCCGCGCCGCCCGCTCCGGGTTATATTTTCACCCGGGCCCTATTTGCTCCAGATCTGATACGTGGGCGAGACATATTCCCGTCCGTACTCAGCCTATTCCCTAAATAAAACACAATTTTCATCTTATACATATGGAATTCATTTCCATTCCATTCCAGTGAACGTGAGAAGTTTCGTTTAACTCCTACGTCAAACGTACGGTGCGCAAAATATGCGCAGAGGCGGCCACCGAATATAATTATGCGCCGGAAAATATATCCTTAAAAATAATCGACCTTCGTAGAAAACGTATGACGCCCACGCTCCTCAGAAATAAACCAGGATGAGCGAGTGATTACTAATGGTACTATTTCGACAGGCCTGAATCGGTGCGCTAATTTGTTGGCTCGGTGCGTTTTCCTCGCGACGGCTAAAACAAAATAAACCCAAACCGGTCTGTTGGTGGCCAGAATCGCTAGTAACCCTCAATCTGCAGCGATGCACTAAAAATACTTGACGTGGCGTCGCACGGTCGCAGCGCCTCCATCCGGTTGCCACCAATGTCACCTTATGTTCCCAAATGAGTTTACCGTCACGCGGAGACAATGCTTCACTCATTATTCTCATTAGGAGGCGAGTCACGACCACGCTGCCTCAGGCTTCCTGCTCTGCTGCATTGGCACCGAATTTTATATACTAACCGATCTTAATGAGACATCGTCGAGGCCTCTTACTCACCTGGGAATGAAAATAGTTTGTATTATACGCGCCGGATGACTCCGCTGCCCGTTTATACATCACAATCCATTGTGTTCTAATATAAATATCGCTCATTGATGTCTGTAAATTCCTTTATCTCGTACAAATACGTCAATACAATTTGTTTATCAGGTTATCGTCAGCTTATTTATATCAAGAAAGCGTTTTCCTGTTCTCTGACATAGTACGTGTTGTGTTTAAACTTTTGTTATTCGCTTTGTGTATGACTTGGGTATTTCTGCGTATTATTATTATACAAAGTAATTAATGGTGGAATTTGTCCAAATCATATGTTTACCTGATTTTGTATGTGCGTGTTTCACGTGTACTAGAAACTAAAAATAAACATACTAAAAATATTTGATAATTTTATTGTTTGTCTATAACACTTATGTTTGTCTATAGATATACAATTTCATTCAGATTCTGAGATCATTCTATGCGAGTCAATAAACCCGAAAGAATCCGTCTCGCCGCATCCCCTACCAATATTAGAGCACTCGATGTAATGTGTTCCGTTTAAAGCGATAAAGACCGAATAAAATAATAATTTAATTGGCTTAACAGTGTTCAATTTGATCCGCTCGCGCTGGCAAGGAGTCGGGAAGTGGGAGTGGGGCGATTGTCCTCTAGATGAGTTCTGTGTAGGAGCATCCCACACGAAACTTTGCCGTGACGTAACCCGGTTCAGGGTCGCCGAGAGGAAATGACGCAAATGCAGACTCGACCGCGGTCAAACTTGCTAAAACAGTCTCACGTGATGCCGGGGTTCGAACTCGCCGCGTCGAGTCACTGTCGTAACTCGTAACCGAGCCGTCATTGGGCCCGAAACGTCGACGTCACCACGCTGTTGGCGAAACGAACAAGAGCTTTGCACTTGCGCCACTCTTGACATTGGGCGCTTATTTCGGTTGTATATTGTTAAATGAATGTAAACATCGTGCGAAGCGAGAGAACCGGTTTCGGTTCGTGAAATAAATGTTTGTCAAAATTGTGTAAAATATTTACGCGCACTGTTTGATTATGAAAACTTATGGTTTGTTTTTCATGTGTGTAAATAAACTTTGCACTGTGCGAAATTGGACGGCGCTTGTAAAAAAATACGTCTAATTTTTTACATTCCTGAAAATGATCACCAAAACATCCGGTATACAACGAAATTTAGAGCATGATACAGAAATCATTATAGTTTTTACATTTCTAAAAATAATCGGCCAAAAACTGGTATAAAACGAAATTTAGAGCATGATACAATAATAAACGATGTTGATTTATTTTGTAACATGGTGTGCACACAGTAGGCAACAGTGAGCACACCGGGAGCGCTCGACGACATTGGATATAAGCCGTGTTGCGAAACGGTACTCTTTTAGTGCTAGCGGCCTCGGCAAGATTGAAGAATACATACAATAAATATGAGAATGTATCCGACCTCAGTTCGCGGTCACCGGTTACACAATACACCACAAACAATACATGTCATTTTGTTGTGACGTCACATATATTCGCATTCCATTATTACATGAGTATCAATAAATACGCGTTACGCACACACCGATTCTCAATATGAATAAATTATAATTTAGAAAAGGCCATCTTCGAAAAGGTTATCTTGTCATTGGATTTATCAGTTATTTTCCGTGTTTTATGCTGGCGGCCAATGAAGCATAATGAAACAAAGAAAAACATTTAGTGGTAGTAATTAAAATTTATTCGATAATTACAAGACGTTTCATTCTATATCTTAAGTAGCATGCTTTAAAGTTTAATTTAGATTATTCAGGTGTTTCACGTAGTCATTGCCACCGATGCTCCCATATCAAATGAAGTCATCGGCGTATATAAAACGCACGACAATAAGACCGCGTCATTAGCGGCCCTATTGTATATTTCACTGTTTGTCTCCGCAGTCCGAACAATCGATGTTTGTACAGATTTTGCTACAATTTGCGCAGTTGTCGATACTCCCGATATTCGACGCGGGCTGATGTAATCACCCGCTTTATATATCATTTGACTAGCGAATAGCAATGCGAGTTAAGTTCGCGCGTACCTACCCGCTCTGTGTAATTATAACTTTAGCAAAGAAAACATCGTTACGCCGACCTTTTATTAGATATCGATCTGAATTATTGTCTAAATAAGTCGGATTGTGAACGAACTCGCCACCGATACGCCATTTATGTAACCGAGCTCCTTGAAAGGTAATAAACAATTTATACACAAAGCGAAGCCTTGTAAAGTCTATACAAACGGCTGAAGAGAATTGTTTCAGAATTTGTTATATGAGCTCTCGTGTGGTAGTCGAGCCCTGCGGCTGACGCAGCGGCTCCCACGCAAAGGTTCTGCGGGCTATAAACACGTGACTTTTGTTGCTACGTCGGTGCGTACAGTGACGTCACAACGCGCCGAAACAGCCCCTTCGCGGGGTGATGACGCATCGAATGCCCTTATAGTATTGATCGGATGCGTAGAGATTCCGCGTGTTTGTTGATTAGTGAGGCGCGCGGCATGCGGAAGTGGTTACGCACGGGCGAGCGGCGGCGCGGTGCGGCGGCCTGGCCGGCGCTCGGCTGGACCCGAGGTGTCTTGGCCAAGGACGGGCCCCGGACACGGCCGCGCTTGCGACACGATCACTCTGATGTGCTCGCCATGCACCGACATACACTTTCCAACTTAACAAATACGTACATCACGCGACACCACCATTAGGAAACAAAAGAAACTCCTCTGTTTCTTCAACCGGCATGAAATATAGGCTCTTCAAAAGCTACAACAAAAACATTAAAATTCTCACCATGCACCGTCGAAACGAATGCAGTAGTGCCTCCTACATAATCAAATCGATCGATTAAATTATATCATATTTTTGCATATTTCTGACCGAAAAATCGCAAGCGGGTCACTCGATAGTTGTTGACAATCGCCTTTGAACGCCCACAACTCCAAACGATCGTAAATTGCCAACTGTGTACAGCAATCCAATACAAACATTATGTGGTAATGTTCTAGTCATTCAGGATTCAACTTACATTGTACTTCTAAATCACATATTGTTTGTCAGTACGCAGTGATAAAAATATGCCTCATCGGAATGATGGTGTCCTGTTTCCATATGCGTAATGTATTGCTTACTAATCTATTTTGCGACGGTTGCTACCATATTTACTTAATTGCATTATAGCAGGCTGAATCAATATTACGCGGGGCTTAGCATTATCTACGACTCAAAGTATTCACGTGAATATATTACTTATCATAAAGGTCTTTGGCTAAAATAAAGTTATCGAATATAAAAAGAATTAATGACGTAGACGGATCGAGTTATCTGGCAAACGCAACTAGGAATTCAACTACTGATATGTATTTTATACAGGGTGGTGGAACATGAAATCATTGAACTAGATTCTAACTGATATTCCAAAATAGATGTAAAAATAACCAGTAACTATATTTCGTACCATATTTGCAATTAATATTATATCACCATTCTGTATAGAACATATATGTTGGTAGTAAATGCGACTTTAAGTTAATTTATTATCTATGCGTAATGCACAACTCGGCTCGAGTGACTTCGATAGCGTGTCTCTAGAATGTTTGCAATGTGATTGACATTACTCACCTTCAGCGTGGCAAATGACACAAGAGGTGACATTGCTGGCTGTTGAAATTAGCACCCACACTTGCGAATTTTCTTACGAGTGACGTATTACTATTGCCTCATTCAAATGACGCGGTACCAAGACTGAAAAATGTGAAACTTTACGGTTTACATCGAGTAAAATTTTGTGCGGTTTTCCTGTAAGTTTTGTGAACAATTTGGTACGAGGAAAACGTTACGTTGATAAAACGTGCATTAAGCGATCGTTAAACACATTAAGAATCAGGCGGTCGGCCCCGCTGGCCTCCAATCGAAGCGCTTCATTCAATGTCAGTTGCGCAAGCGAACTCTTCCGCCTTCCAACCAGGACCTACTCGAATTCAAATAGTAACGTTTTCTGTACACAACAATAAGTCACCTAGTTATCGCTGCTGCGAATAAAACTGTTTTTAAATTCTTAAGGCGTATGTAGGCGAGAACATCTGGGACTAAATTATAAAATTTGCTTTGTGATCCACAGACACATATACCGGCTTTGGTAGTCAATATTCACCTGTTCCGCAGAGGTCTATAGATAATCTTTGTGTTTCGAGGATCCAAAAAGACGCCACGGATTAAAGATCGAAGCATTGTATTAAAGTGATACGTGTTTCGGTGAGTGGATTAAGGCAGATTCCTCTACGTGACATCGCATAGGAAATAAAAGAAAAAATTAATAAGCAAATTTATATCAAATCGAAATCACGTACAATATCACATTTAATAGATGTTGACAACAAATTCGTAAATGTTGCGTCAGTATCGGGGAATTTATAAGTAGTACGGTAATTACCAGTATGACTAAAACCGAGACATTTAACACCGTTTTAAATTGTAAATGTAAAATTGATAACAAGTTACGTACAAAGTAACCTTTAACTACGGAATAAGGAACCGCCCGTGGTCTATATCCGGCAAAGACAAAACTTGATTAATACGGTAAATATAATAATATATATATGGATATCAATGATAACTTTGATGAAATATTTTACTTTTTAATATTGTACTAAATGTTGCGTCCCACAGAGCTGCGTAATTTGAACGCTAGAAGAAAAAATGTAGATAATTAAGTTAATACCTGAGTTCTCAGCCATGTGGTGCGCCTGGTATTATTCATACGCTTTTTTCTTTGTTTCGCTACAATGTCGGACAGCTGTCGCACTTTCGCAGTTCTATAGCTAAAGGCCGTTTCCGGTGCCCTCACATCCGGCCGAGAGTTGATCACTTCTCACCCTTAAAAAAAACCGCGTCCGTTCCCATACGGTCATTGGACTTGTTTGTTATCAACGTGTGAGACACTCAATCAACACTTAGAGGTCACAGCAATCTCCCTTATCACTCAAAGATAAGGCCACCTAAGGTCATGTGCCGCAATGTGACGAGGGTTACCGGAGGCCAGAGAGAATCCTGGATCGATTAAACATATTACGGTCATTTATTATTTCATGTTTTAAAATAAATCCGTATCTCTCATGGTTGAAAAATACTAAAACATCATCCACAGTCGTTAGAAGAAGAAGAAGAAAACAGATTTATTTGTCACCACAATACAACACACACACACTGACACTACATACATTAACACAGAAAAAATGAAAAAAATAAGCATACCGGGTATCTCAAGACTGCTACCGAAAACGAAGCCGGGTGGTAGTTTTAGTGGCTACAAACACAATGCAATTAAAAATTTCGCATAGAAACGCGACAATTATTTTTTATGATTTTTTAAATATCGTCATTTTTGGGTGGTAAATCCATAGTTTTTGCTAAAATAATAATTTAAACTTTTTTATACCTTAGAGTATTTATAAATAAAAGGGCATACACTATTATTTTAGGAAAAAATGTATTTACCACCCAAATATGGCCATAGGAAAAAAATAACAAAAAAAAATGTCGCTTTTTTTTGCAACTTTTTCTGTTGCATTATGTCTGAAGTCGCTTAAACTACCACCCGGCTTCGTTTTCGGTAGTAGTCTTGATATACCCTGTATAAGTAACACATAGGTAATGTAAGACTGCGCGTCGCATTGTTGTGACACTTAGGTGACCACTCAGCTTAATGTCGCCCTGCGGCGTGAGCCACAGCGCAACGCTGATTTTCAGTGGTCACCTAGAGTGACATGTGAACGCTGGCCAACATACAATAAATCGTAATAAATATTGAGCTGGAACCTAAATAAAAAAATACGAAATCAAAATGGAACATGTAAAACGTTACGTTTTGTTGTTTGTTTTCTACTGGTAGGTCTCTCATATGTGAGAGGCCATCTGGGTAGGTACCACCGCAATGTCTATTTCTCCCGTGAAACAACACTGCGTAAATGCACTGTTGTGTTTCGTATTGAAGGACATTGTAGCCAGAGAAACTACTGGACATATTGAGACTTAATATCTTATGTCTCAGGATGGCAAGCGCAGTGGAATGTTGCTACTGTTTATGAGCGGCCGTATCGCTTACCATCAGGCGAACGGCTTGCTCGTCTCGTCATTCATTGCAATAAAAAAAAGTAATAATTTAGAATAAACCTTGATCTATCCTACAATAGCAGTGAAAAGAAAGATTTTAACAAAAAATGATTTCGAAATTGTCTCGTACAACGTAAAATTCAGTTCTCATGGCATTGAAGCGAAATTTAAGAATAAACTATCAAGGTGTACTCATTGTGCGCCGTATCGGGTTAATCTTCTGACAATTACCTGAGTATCGCGACAATAGTAAGTTTTTTTGGCGATCCCCCGCACCACGGCCAGATGTTCCAGTAAACAAATACACGCATTGTAATATCTCCTACGCATGATTTATAGAACCAGTCGAACCGATGACGGGTAGCCGTGCAAAACTGGCGGGCATTGTGCAAAGATTCACCTATTCATCTCGAAGAAAAACACCTTTAGCGAGACAATGAATTGCACATGCGAGCCGCTTACCTGCGGACGCACGTGTTCGCCATCCACAATTGTCTACAGACGCGATCCGACCTGTCATCTCAAATAATACTCATAAACGAAACAATAAGAACCTTTTTTCATCGGCTCAAGTGCGAACCGAAGCCTCGCCAACTTTACAGCCAATAATTTCTCGTATTTATAACGATGAGTATTTTTAGGTTCGTTTTATTTTGCAAACGCGTCCAGTTTCCTGAGCGTGGTCCACTCGCTCTGTCCGCAGTCCGCGTATCAGGTCTGCGCTATTTATAGCTGAGTTTAGCTTTAATACAGCCAACTTTGTTGCTAGGCCGGTTCTGTTCGAATTATTTTCGAAAAGAAGGTGACAATAGACAGGCGTGTTTGGACACCTGATGACCGCAGCCCGCTCTATCTGCCGGCGTCCACGCATACGCCCCGATATTCGATACGTACGTAGTAAGGTCAACAAAGTTACTATCGAGACTCGATGTTTATTCAAATGCACTCACAAGCAGCCCGGAGTTTGGGTTTCGACATCTGCCACGAGGTCAATATTTGCCGTTTTTTGAACGTTCCTTTCTTCATCGCGTTGAGAGTCCCCTCGGTTGGTCTTTTCATAGGCCAGCCTTTGTTTTTGGCGTCTCATTTGAGCACGAGGCAGATGCTAGACCTTCCGAACGCTTTTGAACGGGAAACAATTTGTTTGAAGCCAGCGCAGCTCAATAAACGCGTCTGTCAGGATATTACGCGATCACAGTAAATTGGTTTTTGCCGTTATTAATTTTGATAACTGGGATTCGATTCCGTTTCTCTCTTTTATAACAAAGCGAAACGGTTTTAATTAATTCACCGCGGCCGCGTACGCACCGATTACATTTCGCATTTAATATTTTACATAAATATAAATGGAAGCGAGGTTGTGGCTGTTTCGTATCGATGTGTTTTTTTTTGCGTGGACATGTGCGCGGCCATCTGTTGGGTCAGATTATATTTTTTTTTTTTATTTCACGTAAAACATGGGATCGTGATATGAAAAAGTGACACCCAGCACATGGCACGGCGGCGGCGTCCTGAGACTCCTACCTGCTTTTGTTGCGGGACAATAGCAGCGCACATCTGCCGCCCGCCGCGCCACGCCTGCACACGGCACACGCACAAGGCTCGCGGCTCCTACACCATTCAATTCAACTCCAGCGCATATGCACATTTCTAAACACCATCCATCAAGATTTTCATTCAGCGCGCTGACTGTGCGAATTTACATAACGTGTTGCCAACACACCGCGCCGCGCCGAGCTCTCCTTGACTATTGCAAGCGTTAATTGACCAACGTAATTTGACCTTTTATTAAATATTTAATTAATAATATCAATGAATTGATGTGCTTGTTGACCGGTTATAATTCCGAAACCTAACTCAGTACATTATAAACTACTTATAGGTTCGCAATTCCGAGGTCTTTCGCTTGCACAATATATAATTAACGCCAACGTGTATAATATAAACCGAGTTCTAATTGCGAGGCTAACCTCTTACATAATGCTATGTAGATTGTGTTGCAAAAAATATTAAACAAAAGTTGTCCGACGGCTGCGGTAATAACAGATTATTATTTGCATTTTCTGAAATGGGCCATTAAGGCCGGCAATACACCAATGCCCACAATTGAAACTCAAAAGAGGCTCGAAACACGAGTGCTCTCCGCGCGCTAACAATGGTTTGTTTCTCCGCGTCGAAACAATCGAATATCGAATGTTTATAGGATAGAAACAATTAATCGAATGGTCCGGACGCTGCGATGCGTGTTGCGAAAGGATCGACCATGTGGTTGCTAAACAGTTGTACGCTGCCGCTTTTGAAATTTTGTAATACATCTGGATCGTTTTGAAACTTATTAACCTGTTTATTTTGCACACAATTGCGCCCGCCGCGGCGCGGCGCGACTCTCGAAAGCCTCTCAAAGGATATTTTCATTATAACAAACAGTTACGGTGCGAGCGCGCCGTACAATGGGACGTCCCTAACGATCGAGTTACTTTTGTTTGTCGTACACCAATTAAACAAAAGATGTTCCTGGTGCGAGCCGTGAGGCGGGTCCGCTCCGTCCGCCGTCGCCCGCAGCCGCAGCCGTGAGCCAGTTGAATGAATCGCCATTGTTTGAACACCTAAATTGATGTCATTGTGTGAATATCGTCACTACTCATTGTCGCAAGCCTGAACACCATCTTAGACAATGGGGTGAGGAGACAAACAGTCGCCACTAATTGAGAGCGAAATGTTAAAAAAACATTGGAATTACAAAAGGTTGTTAATGGACAAATGCAGCGGAACCGGGCGTGCAGTTAGCTCATAGTAACGAACGCTCGGCGTTTTGGAGCGGAGACTTGCCGCAATAAATCCTTGATGAAACCTTAACCCACTTGGCTGATTACGAGTGCGCTTGCCGGCCGCGCCACGCCGCGCCGCGCCGCGCTGCCGCCGGACGCTGCCTCCAGCGCTGCAACCGCTTTTTAGTTAATTTTGTCGCTCTCGGGTTGACTTTCGCTAATGTTTGTGTAATTTTAAATGTTACACCAATGCGAAACGCAAACCAGCGGTCACCGTTTACTGTGGAAATACGTATTTGACGATTATTGTATTGTAACGTGCAGTGGATGAAGGTTTAGAGCGCTATCGTGGGAGCCGCAGCGGTCGTTGCAGTGACCGGCGCTGCGTGCGCGCAGGTGCGCAGGCGACCTTGCGCAATGGCACATATACTCGAGTACATATCTAGCCGCTAACAAATGTATATCGGAAACCGCTTGCGAGATACTTTGTATGCGTTTCGACACACACATTATGTTAGCGCGGCGAGGGCGCGCGCCGCTCGCCCCCTGACACGTCCAGATATCTCCACGGGCTAATTAACTAGCGGTGATTCAAACCGACTAGCCGAACACGTGCCGCGGAGTTGAGATCATCGCGGCGCGGTGTGGCGCGGCGCTGCGAGCACACGGGCCTACACTAATTCTGTACATTAAATGATTGACGCAAAGAAACCCGCCGCCCGGTGCCAAGTAGGTTAGTGCGCCAATGTCGAAGCTATCATAAAGCCATCGCCGGAGTCGGCGCGCCGTAATAACAAATTTAATGTGGGAAATTAATATTGTAAGCGGCGAGCGGTGCGGGAAGCTCACGCCGCACGCGTGGCATCACTCGAACGTCGACTGCACCGGCGGCGTGAGGGCGTGACGCTGCCCGCTGCCCGATGCCGATACTAGGTCAAGTACAACGGTGCTTGCCATTCATTGTCAACGCTGGACACCGCCGCCCGCGCCCTCCCCTCCATACAGCACGATGACGGCGCGCGCGCATCGGCCTCGTACCCACTGAACTTGACATATCATTTTTTAACATATTTTTTTGCTAATCAAAACGAATCTAGGTCCAATGCTTATGTAACAATCACATTTATTTGCGCGTTTGGAGGTCAGCGCATTAGTCTAATTATCACGTCAGACAACGGGACGCATCGTGCGCGCAATCACGTTTCCAAAGCGAGCCTGCGTTCCACTGAAACATTTGTTAGTTGCAATAATTTTTCCTTCACTTGTACGCATTACGTCAACATTGTAATTGCAACAAACAAATGTGACAACACTCGTTACTTAACCCATTGCAGTCTCCAATACGGCAACTGCTTGATGAAACGGCAGTCCCGCCGCTCATGGCGTAATTTCTCATCGCCATGTTCCATCCTGATGGCGCATTATATCATACGCGTTGCCGAATGCGAAAACACTCGCTCCCCTGACATGAGGCGAGGTCGTCGGCCGGCGAGACTCTCCAGCGGGCCGCGGCCGCGGACGCGAATGATACAATGCTAATGGCCGGAGTCCATTCACCGCGTTAGAAAACCTACTCGAGTTCCGCACTTTCTTATTGCATCACCTCAGTGCGCCGTTTCGCCGCACTCTCTTCCGCTGCGTCGCGGAGGTTGTGCAAGCTTACCAGGCCGCGGTTGTCAGCCGCCTCATCTATTGCAATCTAGAATGCGTCCGAGCCAATTACAAAATGCCATAGTTTCATTAATTGAGTCGCTGGATGTATTATTAGGCGTAGGTAGTTTCTGCACTTTCTTCGGTGGCACGAGCACGGCGGACGCTCCCCGCCGCCGTGTGCGCTGTGACAGGTGAGTTTTGCAAGTTCACTGACCTCTCCCCGCTGCGCGTTGCATCCGCGAGCGAGATGCTCGATAGTGATATAATAAGTCGCGGTGTAATTCTGTTAGAAATTACCATTTCCGCACTTTCCATGTTACATCATTGCGTTTGGTGAAAAAAATGTGTACCGGAGGTTAACGGCCCGGCGGACGGCGACCGCGGGCGGCTCCTAAATGCGATGTTGTTGATCACTGCTGCGGCATTCGGCGTGGCGAACGTTGATCCTTTCGTGATCTCATACAGCTAAAAAAAGCCTATTAGAAATTGTACGTAGTTTATTTATGGTCACTCACTCATTACTCATTGGCATAACTTGTATGGTGACCACAGCGATCCGATGGTATTGTTTTACCTCTACCCTGTAATATCGGTACTTTCATCGACCTACAATCATTTGGAGTGAGGTGTGACCGAACGGTACCCACACAAGCGCCGGAGAAAGCACCGCTGGGCTCATAGCGCGGACCACTTACTGACAATCGCCACTTAAAACTATATCATAATCCTTCATTTTGGTAGATACAATTCTATTTACGTCACTAGTTGACTTAATTAGCATCGGAAATAGTAAATGTCTTATTAGTATTTATTGGCACCCATTTGCGAAAGAACAGCTCTATAAAAGAAAAAAAAACACCTTTAGAAAGGTCGTATGTATTCAGAATAAAGTGTGATTCGATGAAGTGTGTCCATGGTGCAAGTCTATAAATCACTGGGGGCCCATCAATAGGCCGTGGCATCACATAAAATATGTAAAGTATGAGCACGTATACGAAACGAACGAGAAGACACAAAAGGGCATTGTCCGCGAATCCTAGAAGCCTGTTTATTTATCAACTACGATCGGGCCAACAGTATTCGATCCACGTTCACGATTCACACAAACGTACGGTGTTTGAAATTCTTCGACGCTGGGGCCTATGAACTTTTACGATTTCGATTAGCGACAATTACATACGTTAAACGTTTTACAATCGATTGTGCTTATCGAACACACTTTTAATCGATATATTCGTACGTGACCGCGTATCGTTTCGCGTGTAATCGATGTAGGAACTCGTTATGCGCGCTCCCATTTGTTTTCAGGGAGTTAACGGTAAAAACCCGTTTGGCATTTTATGTTTATTTACAAACATGACCTAAAACAATATTTACGAGTAATACTATTTCCTTGTAGTGTTTACGCGGCGAACACGTTTCTCGCAGCGAAATGCTGTAACTGTTGTAATAATGCAACTACAATGCCTACTTTCGATCGTAAATCCTAACTACAATTCTACGCTAGGTCGACACTTAAAGCTTGAACCATCTGCTTCTAGGAACGATTGCAATTACTACACAGAGCGAAAAAAACTTTTACATGAAAATACCACGTTTGCAAATGAATGAAGTCGCAGAATGGCTTTTATTTCGTGAATTCATTGTTTTGAGTGCATAGTGACAAAAATGTTACCTGTTATTTTGACGAGCATCTCATTAATGAAATGTCCATTGCCATTAGTCATTTTATTAGAGTCGTAAATCTGACCGCAGTTTGTACGACGTAATAAATTTTCACCAGAAGAATATAGAGCACTCGTACAGCACAATGGAAGATAATATAAATAACACGTACATTGCTGTCATTGAAGGGGCAATTAAAGACCGATGGAAACAAAAACATCAGTGAATCACAATGAGTAATAAAATACAGAAATAGTTAACGTGGTATTTGCGTGCCTAATCGGCGCGAACCGATAGTACCTGCAGCGTCATTGGGGTCGCGCAGACCCCGGTAACGCCTTTGTTCCCGCGACGAGAGCCGAGATAATGATCGCAACAACGGTACAACATTGTAGGGTTAATATTGTTTGTACTTAATGAAAAATATTATTATTTTATACTTATTGAATTTATTCGAGTACTTTAGGAATTGCTCTCGTGGGATTTTTTTTTGCACGTATTATTTCAATAAATTAAAAATCGAATTACATGTGTTTCTGTGAGCGATGGCTGAGTTCTAACTGGATATTGGCATGGAGGTCGCAAGCTCACATTTGACTTTTAGGAGTGTATTTTCGTAATCAATTAATTTTCTCTTAATAGTCAACGAAATCATCGTTGAAAAACTGCATACTTGAGGCCATCAAAATTGTTAAGGAGGTTCTTGTCCAGCAGTGGGATATAGACAAATATAGATTAGTTTATATATATATATAATTGCATAGAAGCATCACTTGCGTATTCAATACATCTTCCGCCCACACAGGCGCCAGTCCTTATACGGCTGCAGTAATATAAATACTAAGCAAAACCTAATTTATACCTACACTAAGTTTCCACATCATACAACAATGAGTCAATACTTTCCTTTTATAGCCGTTACATATACTTTTAAAAGAAATTGTGACTCATGCAAAGTGATACGTAAAATGACATGGAAATTGTTGCTAAGCTGGTTTCCGGGTTTCGTGAATCACAGTTTGAAGTTGCAAATTATTGTGAACTTATGTATCAACAGTCATACTTGCAAATTGAGACACTGTTGAAACGATTTTAATTTGGACTGTGTAAAAATAAATAATGATCAAATATATGCACACAATCTCATTTCTACGATTAAGAATATCTTATGAAAGACTGAACATGCTATATCGTTCGTGCTCTATTTTAAAACTTATTTAAATAAACGCTTTTTATGAATATCTAATCTAG
The DNA here is from genome assembly GCA_009982885.2 of Hyles vespertilio. Classification (NCBI taxonomy): domain Eukaryota; kingdom Metazoa; phylum Arthropoda; class Insecta; order Lepidoptera; family Sphingidae; genus Hyles; species Hyles vespertilio. The sequence continues at coordinate 5,558,374 of CM042807.1, forward strand.
CATCGCGCGATTCAGTCAAGCATGTTCACTATTGTCAATACATTTAGGCGAAAGAGTGGTAGAAGTTTGATTGCATAACATGAATACTGGTCGTCATTAGATTACAAAATATTTGCTTATCGTATCACGTAGCTAGCAAAATAAATAAACACTGAAAACTTGAAGAATGTTCCAGATAAGATATGATACAAATTGATATGAAAAAATCGCGATACGCGCTTTCTTAGTAACACAGTGAAAACGACTTTTTTTGCGTCGTCTTCCTCAAAAAAAGTGCGTCTGTGTTTTCACACTTATCCATCCAAAACGTCTTAAGCGACACTGATAAAAGTATTACAACGTATTGAATTATTTCAGCACTTCATGCGTTTTAAGTTTGATGTTTATCCGTTCCGCGCGAGTTGCACAAGTTCGTAAATCGCAACTCTGCATTTCGCGTTTTCGAAACCATCCCGCCATGTTCCTTCGTACCTACTTATGTGCACATGTTTATTGTCTTTTATAAAAAATTAACAAATAATCGGTGTCAAAATGTCGCCGACTCGTTTTGTGCTGTTTCACAAACTATGAATTCTTGCGATAAATGCTTGCAAACGATTTTCTAATGTTACAAGATTGTCTTCGACCGCGGCGTCATTTGCATTAGTAATCGTTTTCTTTGTTCGTCACGTATGTGTAACGTAATGTCGCTTAATATCCCATGGACTACATTGTTCTTACGACATATTAATTGAAAATTATCTCCTTGTATCAAGATAGTCAAAAAACCTAATTTGGGAGTCTCCTAAAATAATACATAGTTTGTCAACTTTTTCTCCAGTAAGATTATTCTATTTTTTTCGTATAGCCTCAATTGTAACTTAACAAATCAATATGTTATATTTAATTATTTCACAAATTCTGGTCGGTCCTTATAAAGTCGAAACTGTCAACCCTAACGCCAACGCAACCTAGGCAATTTTTCGAACAAGTTTAGACAATGTAAATGGTACAAACGGCACAATTATTGCAACGTTCAGTATGTCAGAGACAAATCCCTGGTTGTGCAAACCGCATTATGAAATGGAGCGTAGGTAAGGACAGGCCGCGGTGTTTAATACACCACTTGCCGTAACCGAGCCAACCGTTTGTTAATCTGCCGAACGAGAGTTACAAAACCTAAGGATTACCTAACGGAAATCATTCAAATAGAAAGTTGCATTTCGAACACATTTTCACTATACGATTGGATTCCAGAAAAAAGTAGAGATAGGGTTGCCTCTCACAAGACGTGAAAATATGAAAATTGAATTTGGAATTTCGTCATACACACTTTTGTTTTTGTATAAAAAATGATGATCCCAAATTATTTTAAAATTCCCGTTGCAAAATAACAAGCAGTAAAATAAGTCGTAATTAGATTTTTCCATAGGTTTGCATCACAGATTCAGTGCGGCGGGCGAATGTTACGGTAACGCGGTATGTCTCAGTCCGCAATAGTCCACTATATATCGCAAGCTCTTGCGTCGCACCGACCGGCCAACTTAGCTTTCGTGATTAATTATTGTGCCAATTTCGCTTACTGCAACCCTTAGGATTGGCCAACCGCCGTCTGAATCTTCACGGCTTGCGCTAGTTGAATGTTGTTTATTACTTAGCAGTTCTCTCGATATATTGCAATTGGATTTCAAAAACACATAAGGACTTGAATGGATTGTTATCGCAGAACGCAAAAAATGAGCAATTGCAGCTGTTATGTGTTAATACGCCGTATTTAATAAATGCACAAAGGAGGACATTTGTCTTGTTCCTTTCGCGTTTCCGACTCATTACAAGGCGGAGGAAACGAGTGCGAGCGAAACAATCGTCGATTCCGGCGCTCGGCGGAAGCTGCGCAGTAGAACTCTTTACATGCGATCTAGACTACATCTGCCAGCGCCACAGCTGCCGCCCGCTCCTCTACCAACTTGCTCAGCGCACGCACCTGCCGCCAGGTGTCGCCACTTCGCAAGGGTTATATAAACCACCACATTATTCTTCTTATGTTACGTGCTACAATTAACGTGAAAGCTGTCTTCGTAACTAATCACTATGTCACATAATCAGCGCTTGTGTGTAAAGATGGATGCATAATGTCGGCGAGAGTCGTGTGTGAACCATTGTCGACTTTCAGTGTGTTGTTCGCGACAGGGAAATTGTTTAATTGAAGTGACATTTTATATAATTAGGTAATATATTCATAATCTTTGTAAAGATTAGAACTGAGTGGTACAACTGTTGGGTCTAAGCTATCGCGATTGTAAGCAATGCGGCGCGTGTACACTGCGCTTTAATGCTATGCGGTAATAACAGCGATTACTCGTCCACAATGTGGGAGCTCCAGCTTTTTGCCGGCAGTTTCCCAACACCTGGAAAAATCAGTTTAAACGTAACGTGTTATGAAAGCGAATACGCAAACGATGCACTAGTTACTGCCTCCGCGTGTAATGTCCTCCCGAGGCGAGCGGCCGTGAGTGCAGCCATCAGGAACATAATGTGGGAGCCGCGGGGCTCGGCGCGGAGTCCCGGCGCCGGCGCCGACTCCACCGTGTCTAATGGCCCTCACACATGTTAATCACATGAACCTTTTTTCGCGGCGCAGTGTCCTCACACGTGCGATATGCCGGCGAAAGTATTTCGAAACCAACACAGTTATATCGGGAAGGAGTCAATGAACGGAAGTGTTTCACGAGTGACACGCGGCGCGGTTTATCGCCGCTTGCGCAACGTCGATGCCACTTGCCCAATCACACGCACAACAGCGGGGTGGGTCGCGCTGCCGCGCCGCAGGAATGCGCAGGAATCTAGTTGGCGCATCTGTTGGGAATCGCGGCGGCCGGCCCGGCAGCGACAGCCGGCGGGATCACGTACGCTTTCTACGAGCGGTGTCTCCGACGGCGCGGTGCGGCGCGACGACGACGCCGGTGCGGGATTGCAAAACGCTGAGGTCGCGCTTTCTTCGTTCGCGACGCTCGGAGAAATTGTTGCGACACGGCGGCGCGTACACCGACCCCGCGTTAGAAAGTCGACCGCTCACCGGATCCGACACGATAGCCGCGTAACGGTGTAATTGTAATCATTCGAGGCGGAATTCAATGAGATTTCAGATACTTTTTGCGCACGCATTCCGTACGCTTTCTTCGGTTGCGCAATGGTCGCGTAACGAGCGTCCGCGAGGGTCATCGTACGGTACCGCACGTTTCGTCGCGTCGCGTGCTCGGAGGAGCTCCGGCACCGCAGAGCGGTCGACGCGGTGGTGCGTTTGCGCAACGGGCCCTGGAGTGGCGCCCGTTCCGCAGTCCGCTCGTTGCAACACGGGATAATTTCGGCGGCGCCGCTTGGACCGCCGCCCGGACTTGCAACATGTCATATCGCAATGAGCCTCATAATCCACACCATTGTGACACGCGCACCGCAGCCGCGCCGCGCACGCCTCCCGCCTGCCAAATACGTCGCGCCACTCGATCTCCTTACTTCACCACGCGAGCGACATCACGCATGACGCCACGCCGCGCCATGTCGCCTGATGCCGCCCGCGTCCCGCCCATTGTCGCTGCATTCGATTTTAAAACTAAATCAATTTTGCAACCGATGTTCACATTAGTGTTTTCGCAAGCGGCCCAGCGCTCGGTTTCAAAACTGAGTTCGACTTGCGTTATCGGCGCACCGATAAAGCGAACTGTGCCGAACGCCGTCTGTACCTACGCTTTTGAGAACTAATTTGTGAAGTATATTTATGTGGTGGTATAGTCGCGTGGGGCAGCACGCAGTCCGCGCCGACAGCGAGCTGGCTCGGCTCGAGAGGCGCGGGTCGCGGCTGCACTTTACTAACATTTCGACACTCAACCGTGCGCTCTGCTGACTCACATTTACGGCAAAAATAGATAAGGAGCTAAAGGTGAGCGGTACGTTTCTGAAATCGTTATCAATCAAGTACAAGAAAACGTCCGGTGTGGGAACGCGCTTGCGCAATGCGCACACACATATAATTGGGTATGGCCGGGATGGTTTCCCAACCTATCCCGACGGCATCTCGCGCTGTGGCAACTGTCGGCGCGCTTGCGACATCACACGTCCCTACAATGCGGGTTACGAAAATCTATGACTAACGCGGAACGCCGCGCACCGCGCACCGTAGGACTCGGAAACGGCCGGGCCGGCATCCACGCGCCAGTTGTGTCGCTGTACATTGTCCACGCAGCTCCGAACATTGCAAATGTTGCAACATGCACCGCCGACACTGCACCGCGCGCCGCTGCTGCCGGCTGACGCATCAAATCAGTTTAGTGCCGAGTGCGGGTAATAAAGAGCTTCCTCGCCATTGCGCAAACGAACGCCCGGTCGGACGCGAGCCGATACAAGTCGAGCAGGAAGTTCATGCGCATGCGCATATGTGTGCCGCCGAGCGCCGCGCGTCGTGCGCTGTGTGCCGGGTGCATCTGCGCGATCACTGCCATTGTTTGTTACGAAACTGTCAGGGTTGAGTTGAGCAATGGCGGCAGTTGCGAAACGCGCGCCGCCGCATCCCGCTTATTGTGCCCCATCCCACATGCACCGATATTAATACGGTCCAGTGCGAGTCTACGGCGCGCATATTGCACCGCGCAGGGCGCATGCGTGTGTGCGGCCGCGAGGTAGTAGGAGGTATCACGTCCACCTCGTATGTGTTTATTGCCCCACGCGGGCTCATCATTAATGATGCATCGTATACGCACAACACAAACTTGACCAAGAAATGTTAAGGCGAACGTTGCCCACTTACTAACGTGTAATTTCAACGAAATATTTCGTTAACACAGTTGCGAAGCTGCAAACGTGAGTCAATTTAGTAATAGAGAGTGTTAAGTCGTGGTACGTCACGAGCTTACGATTGTGTTGTGATATTGGAGTGGGCGCGGGCGGCGCGTGTGAGTTATTGAAACGCGAACCTCCAATAGCGCAGCCCTGCGTATGCGTAATGGCGAGTTGCGTAAATTGGTCGGTTGTCCTTTCGCCGGCAGCGGGCGCGCGGCGCTCCGCGGCGGAGACACCGCGCGGCGCGGCCCGAGCGAGAATCCTTGGAGGCCGCTGCTCGGAACACGCTCGGAAATCCGGCCAACCTTCCGACCGCCTTACGACACTGTATAACTTATTTACACGTTGCGAAATTCGAATCGATTGCAACTGCATACATCGCACTTTAGCCTTGCCGTTGTAGGGATTTAATTAGGATCAGTTGCGCAGTCGAGAGACCTAAACGGATACGAGGACGCCCTCCAGACTCGGCGCCGCTCACTGATGTACCTACTACGAAAAAGGTCCGGAGTGCAGTCGCGCTGACGTCACGCGTTTCGTCAGCTGGTTCCCACAGTGGTACCTCGAGTAGCGGAGGACGCAGCGTCGGCGTGCACGTGCCGCATCACACTCCCTGTTTATTATATGCTAACTACTGCCAACGATACAAAAACACTACACTACACACCGTCACAAACATAAAGATGTATGCGCCGTGGAGCATTTACAATGCAATGATTAATAGCGCAGTGTTTCGGCACTTACCCGTAATATTTCACTTGATAACCGACACGCTATTGCGACAGGCTTAACGAGAGTAACCTTTGGCGGGAGCCAAGCGCTCCATATTGTCACGACTCGATCAGTTTGTAAAGTGTGTACATAATAAATAGCTATCGTTTATCTTAAATCTCGAACGATTGCGTTGCGTTATTAATACACTGTTCGGTTGGTTATTGCTCGTCTGTCGCAAGTGCTCCGGGCTCGGCTTTCGGCTGTAATAAGTTTCATGCACGTCCGCGCATCTAGCGGATTTGCTTGCAGTGCTGCGTTTCACTTATGTTTGATTGGAAACGTGATTACGTTCCCTCAGATCCGACGGCTTCCATTCAATACAGAACGTGTTTAAGTCTTAATGGGTTTGAAAATAAACCAGTAGTCCTTCTTTAAACACAGTTCCCCTATCAAACCGCCTCGGCTAAAAATATAGCGTGTGCATTAAATTTTATGGAAGTCGATTTTTACAGCGTCGTGCCGCCCACCGTGCACCGTGCATCGTGCACCTGTCTTACATTATCTTGAAATGTATAAACAGTTGTCTGAAAACGTATTATGTGTGGATGCACGCGGCTCCGCGCACACCTTCCCGCGGCCGTACGTGCCGCTCCAGTATCAGTGAGTCGAGCTTACAAAAATCCAATGAAATTGTACACTGAAAACGTTTCGTGTTCGTGCCGGGATTAGTTTACATTCAATCATAGATGCCGGCTGTGTACAGTTTCCAACTGTGCATTTAATGCATTTCGAAACGATGCGGCCGTTCTGTGAAATACGAGGTCGCGCACGGTGCGCCTAAAGCCTGCGACGTGATGAAACAAAACCTATTGCGTCACGGAGCAGCTTTATGGTTCTCTGTGTAATTATTTACATGACATTATTGTTACATACGCACGGGTACGGGCCGCGGGCGAAACCGGGCGCCGCCCCATCGCTTTGCAACATAATCTGTAAAGCGCTTAATGTGTGACGCTTTAATAATAATTAACCGTGAGTACGAATCATTAATAGTCCACCGGCCAAGCTTTGTGTACAAAGGGATCCATTATGCGAGCGCATATCGCGGCGCGTGTTAATTATAGCGGACCGCGCGCGATTTATATGGGCCAGTGGTCAACGCATGTCAAATGCAGATGACCGGACAATCTGGCCATTCGGACGAACATCCGATTGCGAGGTGAATATACGGCACGCAGGCGAATCGCAGTAAATCCCATTACTGATGTGTATTAACTTTCTTTTCCTCTTGTTTCAGGACGACCTTAAAACTGGAGTCATTAGAGGACGCGGTAGTTCTCGATGACCCCGAGGAAGATCTGCTGCAAGACAAGAGAGGTTGTCCCGCGTACGTGTCGCCCGAGATCCTGCGCGCGCACCGCACCTACTCCGGCCGCGCCGCCGACATGTGGTCCCTGGGAGTCATACTGTACACCATGCTCGTCGGAAGGTGTGTACACGCACTACTCACTATCAACACGATAAATTACCCTATTACTATCCGGCCGACTATCAAAACAAATGATTCCCTAATCTCGATTAAACGTGCATAAATTAAATGGCGAGGGTGTCGGGTGGGCGTCTTCACCTGCGCCTTGCGAGCGTGGGACTTACCGTTTTTCGAGATCACAATGCGGGGGTCGCGACGACCGTTGGCGACGAGGCCGGGGGATGATCACCTGTCGGCCGTTACGCGCCAACGGCCACCAATTATATCACCCACATATATAAATAAGGCCTCGTGAAATCTTCGCCGCACCTGCCGCGGTCATGTGGGGAAGACGTTGCCACCCCGCCCCGCGCCCACCTTCGCACGCACCTGCCGTTTGCGAGCCTTTGTTTTCCACTTTTTCGGCTCCGCGCGGCCGTAATTTATATTCGAGACCAGGGATTTGGCCGCAATCGCCGGCAGCACCTGTCGCCGGAAGGGTTCCATCCGACCTGAGTTTTTTGTTTTCGCGTTCATCTGCCCGTCGAACGACAACCGGGATAGCCATTAATTGGACCCGCGTTTTATAAAAAACGCATCAATTTGTGCAGCGCCCGGCCCGTCCGTTAATGATCCCTTATCTCTCGAAGGAGTGATAGCTTCGAATGTGGCTACATTTTTTGCCAACTGAAATCGTTTATTAATCTGAAAGGGTAGGTGTACACTGATAACTGGCAGCGATATTGATGGTATTAATGTATTGTTGCAGGTATCCGTTCAACGACTCGGAGCACGCGTCGCTGTTCGCGAAGATATCCCGCGGGTACTTCGTGGTGCCGGAGTGCCTGTCGTCGCGCGGCAAGTGCCTGATCCGCTCGCTGCTGCGGCGCGAGGCGTGCGAGCGGCTGAGCGCGCGCGACGTGCTGCGCCACCCGTGGCTCGCGCGCGACCCCAGGAACGAGCTGCCGCCGCGCGCCGCCGCCGACCACGACCGACTCGTCCCCGACCTCCTCGTGGACGACTGCCTGTAGTCTCCAACACGCTCCCGGTGCGGGCGCCGGCGACACTCCGACCTCCGTTGTGATTCAAAGCTATTTATGAATTAAGTAAGTTATTGGGGCCCGAGTGCGGCTCGCATGTAGTGACTAGTGTCGGGCGCGGCCGCGGCTGGCCCGGGTCCGGCCCGACTTTATTTATCAAGTGGAAGCTCGAACGCTCGGTTCTTGCTTTTACTGTGTTATAGTCGTAACGTTCATAATGACAGAATAAGTGAGACTGATATCGCGTTTTGTGATCTAACTATGGAAACGACACGCGACGAGCGACGGTGTGACGCCGCGCGCCGTGTGTCGATACTCGATGTCGCGAGGCATTCTGTTAACTACTACGTTAAATTCCTGTAATGTTAATGTGATCATATCGATGTCGCTGGATGTAGATGGTATGTTGCATTGCAGTTGTTGCTATAGTGTTAGGTAAATGACCTATGTATATTTTGTATTTATATAAAATCGTATCGTGTAATTGTGATCTCCACCGATGTTATTTAGCGATTATAATCGATTGCCATTATGTTGTTACACAGAAGTGATAGTTCATGTGTTGTACGTTTCAGTTGCTTCCATCTTAGAGTTACTTTTATATTATTTTGGTTATATTGAATCGTGTCGAGAAATTATTTTGTTATCGTGTATATTGGATATGAGTATTGAAATACAATCACATCACCACGTACCAAAGTGTGTTGGTGGATATGGTCAGTGCCATGTATTTAATTAGAGAGAAATGTTTAATTTATTCGTAAACGACGCAGTGTGACGGCACTATACTTCCTTTAAATTATTTCTACGTTTGGTACTTGGTGTTGAGTTTTTATTTTGTTTGAAAATTCCGGAATCATAAATCATTTTGTGTTTGAATCGATCAATAGTGTAAATTGTTCGCAATGGTAGTGTTACCGCGTGTTTTGTTAACGTTACTCGCCAATCAATCGGAGCCTAAATCATTTTATGTTATTATTTTTTTCATCTTGGGATTTTGTTTTATTAAATCTATTAATCAAAGTAGTCAGTCTTTCGAGTTTTCGGAAGCGTTTTGTACAATAGTAGCCAACTATGTAAAATAATTATACTATTACAACTTTAATTTATACAAACTGTAAATAGAGCTAAGTATATCGTAAGGAATATAAAAAAAGAAAGAATGATAGAGGGAATAAAATAATTTAGAAAAATATTAACTACTTTGATTTTATAACCACCCTGTATACCCAACATATATCAAAGATTCAGCTTGTGTGACCAGAACCAACTATCAACAATGATCGGTCCTGAGTTCGAATCTTTGATCAGACAAGCAAAAAGTAAGTATTTTCAGAAATATAAAAAAAATGTGTGAACAATTCACGCATTGCAGAAGAAAAACTACAGAAATGTAGACTACGAGAGAATGAGATAAATATGAGGAATATTAGGATAATTATAAGATACAATATTTTTATAACACTTTTACCAAGTTAAAAAAAAATACTTCATATTTAATCAATATTTTACTAATGGGGTATTTTACTATAAGAGAGAAAAAAATCTAAAAACAATAAATCTATGTAGTAGAGCAATAAGCAATGAGTTTAAGTTAATTTCAGTTTATAACTCTAAAGAATAAATTTTATAATCCGTTTTGAAAATTTCGATTTTTGTATCTGTCCCAAAAGATGCGAAACGGCAGCCGCCATTACGCTACGTCATTTCACTAGTAAATAGTAAATACCCAGGCAACAATTGTAAACATTTTAACCTATTAGTAAACACAGAAGTTGTGACAGTATTCTTCGTTACGTTATTTATACAAATAAAAATGAACGACGGTTTCGTTAAAGCAGACAGTAGGAACCTACCCAGGATAAATACGTTAATGATAGCAAGATTCTTTGTATTGAATCCAGACTTTTGTTCTGCCGAATTACGGAATGTTAAAACGTCGATGTAAGTATTGTCCTATTTTTTTATATTATCCATTAAGTGTCGGTATAAAAGTGGTTACAAATTTGTTGTTTGTTTACAGATCTGGAAGGGAATCTTATGGAGACGATGCAATAGGGTTCGTTCAACTCAAAAGAGAACGGGACATTTGTACAATCAAATGTACAGTGTGTCCCGAACACAAAGTGCGAACTAAGCCCTATGAAGCAACAATTGTTGTGGATGAAGAAGAAGAATTGGTAACAAGCGTTCGATGCCATGATTGTCCTGCAAGCGAAGGTGGCTGTAAGCATGGAGTGGCATTTCTAATGTGGTTACACCGCCGCACTGAAGAGCCATCATGTACGTCAGTGGAGTGTTATTGGAGAAAGTCCAATCTCGCCAAAGTTGGGACTTCAATTAAAATATTACGTGCATTAAATATGGCAAAAAGGAAGCCAGAGACTGTTGTTCCAGAGAATGAATTAATGCATGAATTTGTTTTAGAATGCAAAAGGAGAAAAATAAATACTTGTCAATATTTAAATCATGAGCCCGAATTTAAGGATAAAATAAATTTATCATTACGTAACCTTATCTACAAATATAAAGCTGATAACTGTGACAAATTTTTAGAAAATATTTCACACATTTTTGATCATAATACCATTAGAAATACAGAAAGGGAAACCCGGAACCAATATAAAAGTGGCTTATGGCATGAGCTTAGGTATGGCCGAATAACTGCTTCGAAATGTTACGAAGTCAGTCGTTGTCAAACAGGTGATGGCACATTAGTTGCAGTTATCCTTGGGGCAAGAACACCAGAGACACCAGCAATGATTAGAGGCCGAAAATTAGAAAATCAAGTAAAAAAAGTTGTTGAACAAAAGTTGGGAATTATTATAAAAAATTGTGGATTATATATAAGCAAGAAATTTCCAATGGTAGCTGCTTCACCAGATGGAATTCATGGTAAAACTGTATTTGAAATTAAGTGTCCAACCACTGAAAAAGCTGCTGAATCATATATAAATAAAGAAGGCAAAATTACCAAAAGATATTATGCACAAACACAGTTACAAATGTATTGTGCTATGGCAGATAAAAGTTACTTCTGCATTGCCAGTAGTGATTTTGAAAATAATGCTCAAGTTAATATTATTAAGGTTAATTATGATGAGCACTACATTAATCAATTATTAAACAATGTTGTTTCTTTTTGGAAAACAAATATTTACCCTAGTATTTACAATAGTGTTACAGCTTGATTTATAAATAAAACCTGTATTTTGTCATAAAGGCTTTTAATTCTAATACCTGTTGTATACACAGATACAGTTATAAAGGAGCTATTACAATAACATGCAAATTTTATTATCCTTGCCATGCAAACAAGGAAACAAAACACAACCTACCAAGCAGTCTAGAATCAGATGTGAAAGGTTTTTTTACTTATATTTGTATACTATCTATACACTTTAAAATCAAGCCAGTTTTATGCAACCATTGGATAACTTCATCATTATAGTTTATGGGGGAAGATAGGTGAAGTGTAATATAATAAAACAATATTTCAATGTATTAATATATATTTATTTTATAAGGGAATCCTGTAAATTAATTAGGGCACATGCTACTATCATACAATAATCTAACATGCCAATTAAATTAGAGTTTATTGCTGAATGCATTTTTAATATGGAAAATTCTCTGAGCCTTCGAATTACTCTCTCAACATGAATTCGTAGACTGGCTATTTGCTTTGTCTGTTGAACTTCAAATTTGGTCAGCTTCTTTCCAGCAGGTACACTTGGAGGTCTTATCAATACAAACCCTTTCTGTGCCATATAAGATTCAAGGTGTTTAAATCCCCTGTCAGCTAAAATAGTTGCACCTGGATGCAAACTTTCTAAAAATTTACAGTCTTCAAGCAAATTAATATCACTTATTCTTCCTGCATAGCCAGCAGATACAAAATTAACAAGACCATCTGGTGTACATGATATTAAATATTTAATTGTATTGGTTTTTTTATATTCAGACCAGGTTAAAGCCTGATAAATAGCCTTTGAAGGCTTTTGTATTTCAATCTCCAAGCAATCAATGATGTGTGTTACATGGCTATACCTATGTCGAAAAGCTATAGGCAGATTTAGTTTTATTGTTTCAGTAGAAAATTGCCTAATAAATGGTGCAAGGACTTTCACAATCATAGGCATCTTGTTAAAAAATATGTTGCTAACTTGAGAGACTGATAATTCAAAATCATCAGCCAGTTGTGTAAATGTCTTATTTAATTTTATTTTCATTAAACAAAGTAAAATATTTTCCTCAGAAATGTTGGTATGTTTCTTAATTAAATTAATAAGAAAATACAGTTCTTTTTGAAGTCCAATATATACTTTGGGTTTATTTTTTATGTTGTTTAATGTACTACGCAGATTTATCTTATCAACCTTTTTATAATTTTCTTGTGTGCTATCCTCTGAAGTTGATTTGGATTGACTAGATAGCGTATGTGGAGAGGGTTTATAGTCAACTGTAGATCCTGCTATTGATGGTGTATTGATGGATGATGTATTACTGTCATATTTTTCCTCAAAGAATTGTAATTTTCTTTGCACAGCTGTTGGTGAAGGTTGTAATTTATAAGCACTTTCCACTGATATTTTTAAGGGTGAAGTTGCAGTTGATATAGTAAACTTGAAAGGTGATGTTATACTATCTTTACTTTTTACACCAGCCTGCACTTGTCTACTTCTGTATTTTGCTTTCAGGCAAACTTGAGTTACTTTATGTTCCTGGACTGGAGCTACTTGCATTGCTTTATGTTCCAGTTGTTGAAATGTTTGAACAGCTTTATGATGTTTATTTCCTTGATGAGAAACATCCATTTCTGTTTGTATATCTGTAACTGAATAATAAACTGTTAATAATATAAAGATATTTAGCCTTGGGGCAGAAACAATCTTGGGACTTCTGTCCCTTTCTTTAGGAATACAGTGAGAGTGTAATATATAATACCTATATCATGAATATGTGTAATGAATATTGGAAGGCTGTGTTTAGGTAGTTGAGAAGCCGACTGTGGACAAAGAGGCTAGATCTTGAAATCTTACACTTAACTTTTGTGACCATTATTACTTATTTGTTTAATTAAATTAAGTTACCTTCAGTACAAGATATCAATTTCTTGATGTTATCTTCGTCTAAAAAGCTCTTTTCAGTCTCTCTAATTATAGACATTCTTTGTCTTTTAACAGCAGAACCTAGTTCATCAGAGGTCGACGGGCGTTTTCCATCTGACTGGCAATCGAATCTGGATGGCACGCAATGCGGTTTCATTCGAATTCTTTTAACTGAACCCATTATTTTATATTGTACATAATTTTCCATATCGTTTTCCAACTGAAACATAAAATCTAAATTAACAACTTTGTTAAATAACCTAAACATTTAAGTAGATACCGAAAATATTTTACGTAAATAAATATCTATGGCAGTTTTGAATTTGTAAATAACTAATATATTTGGAAATACCGTAAATAACGGACGAAATACTTACATCAAAGTGATCGTCACAAAAATACAGAAGAGATTTCTCAGACATTTTGTTTGGATCCCTTCTCGCAAGTGTTAACCACGTTTTTCTTCTTTCAGCATCAGTTGGTATTTGTATCCATAACTTATTTGGTGTTTTTATACTAGTATTTCGACATCCAGGAACAATACACCAATGATAATTAGAGTAACTCATGTTTATTGCAAATAATTCGCTCTTTACTAAGTGCAGTGTTGTTGGTACACAAATGTTTACTTGTGGAGTGACGTATGAACATGGCGACTAGCGTTTTCATATATTTGCGCGCATAAATTTAAAATTTAAATTTCAATTCGATTTTTATGGGACTTGCCGATCGAATAAAAAATTGATATATTTTTTAATAGTTTGTTATTACCTTAGGAACAAATTAAAATACTTTTCAAAAAAGGGTGGAATACCCCATTACAATATTATATCACTATTTTTCCAATGATGGAGGAATCGCAATCGCCTCTGTAAACTCACTAAATTAATAAACATAATTATTTATAATAAATAATACCTAACAGTCACATACATAGTCCTGACCCCTCACTAAGATCGTTTCTTGTGTCGTGGGTATCAGGGACTACGACAGAATTTTCGGTCTCAGAAACACCCAGACCCGAAAGAAATGTTTGTGCGGCCCACAAACATTTCACTCGGTGCGGGGTTCGAACCCACGGCCACTCATTTAACAGGTGGCGTTTAACTGCGACACGGAGGCTGTCAATTGATAAAATAATATCATTATTACGGGGTATGCAACTGCGGGTAGATATATAATTGCAATTAGATTGTGGGTAGAAACATTATTTGACGCCCTAGTACTTTTTTACGCATATTGATTAAGAAACAAAATGTGCTATAAAAGCTGTGGTATTTTATCCAGTCAGGTTAAAAAGTTCGTCATTTGGTCTAATTTTATTTATGGGCCAATACTTATGAGCGTAACCCTACCCTTCGGAGTACAGGGATGACCTTCTATAAGAAGTTTCGAAGTAAATCACGACAAAATTACGGAAGAGATGGTTTTATAATTTATATTTAGATTTATGATTTATAATGTGACAGCCTCCGTGGCGCAGTTGGTTAGACGCCGCCTGTTAAACGAGAGGCCGCGGGTTCGGTCCCCGCACCGAGAGAAATATTTGTGCGGCCCACAAATATTTCTTCCGGGGTGGGTGTTAGTAAGACCGAAAAGTCTCGTAGTTCCTGATACCCACGACACAAGACTCGATCTTAGTGTGGGGTCAGGACTATGTATGTGACTGTTGGGTGTTATTTATTTATTATTTATAATAGCACTCATCATTCGTCGATCTATATTATGTGCCCAACCTTTTTTGGATAGAGGCCAAGTCGGATCAATATATATTACAAGTATTGCCAATAAGGGCGGTGGCATTTTTAAACTATTAAAATTCTTGAATCAACCACGCGTCTACAGAGACTTTACGAGATTTAGGGCTGCCACTTTTATAATTAAACGAATAAATTATGATACACGTGCTGAAAAACAAAACAAATGTGATTGGTGGACTTTGGAAGGTACATGTAAAAAATAAAACAATATTTAAATCTGATGTTTTATTTCTAATTACAATATTATACAAAATTAACTAAATTAGGTATCACCCATATCAATGCAAACAAGGTACCAACCAGTACTGATTGTTAACAATCATTTATATGTGGAAATTGATAGGGTTGAATTAAATCGCAATTATGGAATCCCCAGATTCTTTGAGTACAATGCAAACATTCTGAATAGTTGTTTCAGCTGCTGAATAATTTGAGTCAGCTAATATTTATAGAACGGTTGTAAAATCCTCGATAAATTAGTTTAACAACCGACAGCGATGTATGATCACCGACCGAATTACTTTTACATTCCCGACTGTTCGACAACACGTTATTTTTTATCCGAATACCGAAGGGTAATGTTTATCTAAATTGCTCAATGTTACAATATATTGCGAAATACAGCCAAGTAGAATTACGCCGAATTTTAACATATTATAAACAGATATTTTCGATAAGTCAAACACGTGGTATCGTGAGTCATAATTTACTTCGTTAATATTTTGAATATTTCCTTATTAAATAGCTACATATTAAAAGGTTGTATAACGCAATTAAATAATGGAAATCTAAATATCGACTTTGTACCGTCCACAAAAAATGTAGCAATTCTATATTATATTTATTACTTATTTTTCTCTCGTTACTTATCGGATTTTTTATGACGACCATCCAATGGAGTATTTGCAGCAATTTAGCATTGCAATATTGTTTGTGTTGGTTGGTTGGTTACGAGCTGATGGTACTGTAATGGTGCATTTACACGCTTGGTCAATCTCGACCAGCCTCCACCAACGCAAGCGTGTAAACGGTGTGTTTGGCTCGTCTGGCCTTGGCTTATCTTCGTTGATAGCTGGGAGTAGATATTGGCCCAGCCTCAGCCAACGAGTAAATGCACCATAGTAGTTGTTGGACTAGTAAAGTCTTTCAGCCTTGCTCGGTCCGTTGGCGGCTGCGTACTCGTGCATGCGGCGCTCGAGTTCCGGGCGGAAGTGTCGGATGAGTCCCTGCACGGGCCACGCCGCGCCGTCACCCAGCGCGCATATAGTGTGACCTGACAATATACGGACATTAAATGGGGTATATGAACACTGCTACAGAAAATGAAGCCGGGTGGTAGTTTTAGTGACTAGACACAATGCAATTAAAAAATTCGATAAAAAACGCGACTGTTTTATGTGATGTTGTAAATATCGTCGTGTTTGCGTGGAAAATAAAGTTATTTCTATTACTACAATGCAATACTAAATTAATGACTGTTTTTAGGTTTAAATTAATAATAATACATTTGTGATTGTGTAGATCACAAACAGCATTGTTGTTCTACTTCCATCATAGTTAGCTAAAGTTTTAAATTACAAGTTAAATGTCCTGTACATCCATGTTAAAAACTATCTTCTCTAGAATGCTTTTCAAATATGAGAAGGTTTTATTCCACATTGGTGATGCGGTTTATTGAACTTCACATGCCATTGAAATTCCTTTGAAGATATCTTCAAAGGAATTTCAACCACTTTGATCCACATTCTTCATTGATACAAAATTTCCCACACGCTTCAGCAACATTAATACTATGTTTCTGGTGATATTTAATATTATTAAAATCATAAAAATAAGTCATTTTAATTTGTAAATATCAATGAACTGAGCGGGAAGGAACTTCCTTATATGAATGCGACATCTATAGTATTAATATGTTTCTAGCAGCTATAAATTACCTTCAATCTGTTTGGAGATTTCCCACAACATGTCGATTTCCTTGGGCGACGCATTGCCGTCGACAAACCTATAAAATAATTAAAATTCAATATACCATAGTTTTATAATGAAATCTAAACTTAAATAATATTTTTTTTATAAACCTAGGTCAATAAAAAACATAATTAAATGGTTATAAGCTTAGATTATATACTCGTCTAGATGACACATCACACCTCACCGCGCGGCTCAAAAAAAGTCTACCAAATTTGGTAGACTCGCTTCTCACGTACGTCAGTGTCATTTGAACTACATATGGATAACGTGCTCCCGAAAAATAATTAATTATGCCGGTTTGTGCTGTCGAATTGTATCGCAATTGTGTGGGAAAACTGTATAATAATACCAATATCACTTTCTATCGGTAACATTATTGTTAAACCACTATTATTTGAAGAAAACATGAACTTTTAATTCATTATTTTGAAGATGAGTTTCATTGGCCAGTGTTGTCAATTTATTACTAGGAAAATTTGTTGAAACTATGGGAGAAACTATAAAACACAAATATCATTACATAATATTTCGATCAGAATAACAACAAGAAGAATGGCATTATTTATTGAATGAGTAAATAAAACTTACTTACACGATATTAATGAAACCCACGACGGCATGCACTTCATAGTAATTTTATTAATTCTTTGCCTTGCATGTACCATTCAAAATTTCATAAACGGGGTACTGCTATTGTCATCTTTGAAGAAACAGCGAGAACTTATTCAAGGTCCTAATAATATTTTTAGACTTCCTACGGATTCCGTACTAGCAAATTGCTGGAGAGACATTACACAGCGGAAACGAAAAGAAGACCATTCGTAGCCTCACATGACATCAGTTGTGTGTTCCGAACATTTTACTTATGATGATTTATATTTTACATAAATACAGAAATCAGATAACAGCCCAGGCAATAAATCCAAAGAGTTAATTCTATTCGGAAACAAACACTAGGAGATGGGTTTAGATCTTTATTGTTTTTACTAAAATGCGTTATAAATATAATTAATAGTGTGATTACTTTAAATAAAGAAAAAATATTTTATTTAACCTATTTTGTATATCAAATAATGGGGAAAAGTTAAGTTAATAATCTGGAGTAGGCATCCCTAAACACACACACCTTGACAGTTGGATTACAATAATTACACGACCCGTACTCACACATATCAACGAAAGTGAGGACACTTTTAGCGCATCGTTTGTTGACATTGCTCAATCTAGACGAGTATATAATCTAAGGGTTATAAGGTTAGTGTTGTATTAAAACTTTAAACTTTTTTACATTACTGGTCTCCCATATGTGGGGTAGCTACCACTGCAATGTCTATTTATCCCGCCTAGCAGCAGTGTAAATGCACTGTTGTGTTCCGGTTTGAAGGACATTATAAACAGAATAGCTATTGGACATGCCAAGTGCAGTGGGATGCCAAGCTTCGCTTTGTAGTTCATGGTGTTTTTCCTAATGCTAATAACATTTGTTTGGTGTTGCTACTGTCCTTGAGCGGACGTATCGCTTACTATCAGGCGAATTATTGTATACTAGTCACGCCATTCATGGCAGTAAAAAAGGCGAATGGCATTCTCGCCATTCATCACAACAAAAAACGGTCTAGTGCGTGATAGCGGTCTTTACAAATACACACAAGCGATTTAAATGATTGGAAAGGAGAATGCCCATTCTACTATGAAACTTAGTATCGGTGTGAAGATTGTTGTCCCTCGAGAAACCTACTTTTTTGTGTAGGGAAAAATATATATTTTCAATAAATATAAACATAATTTATATTCAGGCCCAGAGTCCTTGGAGATATGACAAATTTTACATTTTGTTCACAAAGCCCCACACAAAAAAATAAAACTTCAAGTTCATTTCTTTTTTCAAAGAGGTATTGGGGCCTTTAAGCTTGAAATGCTTATGACAGGTGATACCAAAATGTTTTTTTCTTTTTAAATATGTTGAAATATATACCGGTAGATGATCTTGTTCATCCACGAGACCCCCTCGCGGCACGGCGTGCACTGTCCGCAGGACTCGTGCTTGTAGAACATGATGAGGCGCGCGATGGCCTTCACGATGTCCGTGGACTTGTCCATCACGATGATGGCGGCCGTGCCCAGGGACGTCTGCGCCGCCACCAGCCCGTCGAAGTCCATCAGCACTGTCTCGCACACGCTGGAATATCAAATGAAACTATTTATTACTCGGCCAAGCGTAGTTTGTACTATGGTAAGCTTGCAAAGCTGGGGTCTCGGGATATTGGATTTTTCTATTTATTATCAGCCCGGAGTCAGGAATTTGTGCCTTATATGGCGATAGGCTCGCCCTCTATCACATCGTGGGACTTACAAGGCGAAATATGGATGTCCAGGCACTTCTGTATGTACAGTCAGCAACATAAGTCGCTACATATTCACGAGATTTGGAATTGTCTTATCATCCAAAATAATAATTATGTTCAATATCGCATGGCACTTCTCGGCATAGATGACTTTACTTGGTTATGTTTTACGACTACAGAGTAGTACGTACAACTTTTAATTCATAAAAAGGTTATCAAAAAATGTGAAGTGTTCAGCGACTTGTGTTGCTGACTGTACATATATATGTATGTGAATGTAAGTTTGTTTGTTACGGTTTTACGCGAAAACTAGTAACTGATCATTATGAAACTTTGTATACATATTCTTGGAGGTATTAGATATATGATGTATTAATACTGACTCCTTGGGTATGAGCGGCGTGGACGACCCTCCCGGTATGATGGCGAGCAGGTTGTCCCAGCCGCCGGTGACGCCGCCCGCGTGCCTCTCTATCAGCTCCTTGAGAGGAATGCTCATCTCCTCCTCCACGGTGCACGGCGTGTTCACGTGACCGGAGATGTTGAACAGCTTCGTGCCGGAGTTGCGAGTGCGGCCGAATGATGCGAACCACGCGCCGCCGCGACGCATTATTGTCTGGGAATATGCAAATTAATAACTTTATATTTTAATCTTAAGAGCGTATACACCTTGCGCGCAAAGTCAACTATAGGTATTTCTTCGTTAATTTCACGCACTCATAAGCGACCAAAGCTGTGTGCGTAGAGCTGCCGCGTCGGCTCGCTATACAATCGGCTCAAACAACTTTGATCCGTGCGCTTCAAATATTCAATTGAAATGTAACTGTAATATAATATCATAAAAATATTTTATTTGCATTATAAGTAGACAAATATTACTGTGCAAGCAAAGAATAATACAAATTTTGGATACTAATCATATTTTCGTTATTATTACATTGTTAAGTTGCATTCAAATCAGTGTTCAATCAGTATACACTACGGACGTTTTATTAATCATTTCGTGTTCGAACACATAAATAGTGTTAGGGGCCTTACAACCCCTCACAATTACGAAATATATTTAATTTTATATTACAATACATAACATAATTTAGCCTCGGAATTACATCCTATTATATTACCTGAAACATAATTTATACTCACTACAAAATCATTGTAGGTAATAAAAATAATTAAACATTTTACTACCAAAGTACTAAGATGTGGTAATCGCATTCCGCGCGTGGCTATTTTTACTACGCGCGGCATAATCGACTGCAGCCAGGCCGGAGCGACGAGCGATACGTCCTCCCTCTAGAAGGCCTTGCGGCGGTCTGATTTGATCCACGTCGGACAGCGTGTTTTATAGTGGTTTTTAAAATATTTGTAGAAAACATGAAAACTAATTTTGTTGAAATATAAAAATGGTAATTTATTGATAAGATGTTCTTCTATTGTAATATGCAATTGCTATAAAAAATTATGTACGATAAGTTGGTGAAAAAAAATATGTTCTTGACGAGAGTTTCTGAATAATTTCGCATTGTTTAAATTTTTATTTTTCAGGAACTAAACACAAAAAGATTATTTTTCTCAGCAAAATCCCTCCATAAGGGTCTTATTAGTCTGATAATATTTTTATTTTCATCTTATATTTAGTGGTTTCGGATATCTTAAGCTTCTAAATTGCCATTTAAAGCCTAAATAACGAAACTTGTGTTCAGTAATCCGTATAGTACTCACAAATTATCCATCAATCTATAATGTTTTCCACCAAAATCCCTAGATGACAACGTTTTCTAAAATTAGTAATAATTATTTTTCCTTTAAATTGTTTATTGGTGGCTATTAACTCATTTGAAAAGTCCTGTTTTTAAGCCAAAAAGCGCTTGCAGGGTATAAACGCTCTTAAGGGTAAATAGAAGAACACTGGTGGTAGGTCTCTCATATGTGAGGCAGGGGTGTGCGCTCCTTGTAGGCATAAATGCAGTGCTTTACTTGCCATTCACAGATATTTTATTATAACGTACGTACGTCTTAGATGACTTAAATTAATAGTAAATAAATGAATAAACAAAATAGAATAACTTAAAAACGCCTAATATTTTATAAATAGCACCTATTTGCAAGCACACAGACATTAGGTTTGCCACGCGACAAGCAAACGGCGCTGCAAAGCAAAATAATGTACCTAATCAACCAAGTCATGCCGCCGCGTCCCGCAGGACATTTGTTTGCATGTGTGTAGTAATTTTGGTGTCCGTGCAGTCTCAAACGCACACATCCATGAATATCGAAAGCCGCGACTCCTGCGGCAGGCTACGGAAGTCCGGCAGTTGTCGGGAGTAATCGGAAATGTTCGTTGCCTATAATCCGAGTAAAAATAATAGACGGAAATCTAATAAATCACCTATGCACATTATGCATTTTTGTTTAGTATGGTTTTATTTGTGAAATGTTTTGTGTTCGCGGGGGCCATTATGCTTTTTTCTTATGTTTTTGCATTGTTTACGATTTCATTTGCGCCAGTATGTTTATTTCATTTTAACATTTGAAAGTGTGGACATTTAACAGTTTATTACTGAGTTTTTATAATAATTGTAGTGGTTTGCTTTTACTAGTGCGTTTGTTTTTGATTTTTTTTAAATGTTGTTTGATTGCGAGGTTTATGTTGAAAATGTATATTTATCAAATGAATGAATGGTGTGGCCGAAATCTTGCGTTTATTTACATCGGGATAGGTATAGTAATCTCAAGTAACCGGAACCTTGAATATGTGAAAATTGAAGCTGACTAGGTGAGTTTTTTTATTTTCTGTATCAGCCCATATACGTCCCACTGCAGGGCACGGGCCTCCTCTACAATCGACAGTATGATTGAGAGTGGTTAGGCCATATAGTCCACCACGCTGGCCTAGTGCGGATTGGCGGACTTACATACCATAGATTTTTTTTTTATAAATCGGCTATGGTATGCAGGTTTCCTCACGATGTTTTCCTTCACCGTTTTAGTGCGTGGTGATTGACTATCAATACACACATGACTCCGAAAAGTCAGAGGTGTGCCCTGGGATTCGAACCCGCGACCACCGTGAACATGTTGGCAGTCGCGTCTAGTCCGTTTACCAACAGGCCACCACGCACTTATTTTATTTTACTTATTAGAATTTCTTCCGCCGCGACGATCGATCGCTGTTTTGTCTGCTTTGCCGTAGAAGATGTACATGAATAGTAGTAGTACATCTTGACTTGTTATGTTGGCATGGTTTCCGACTTAGAGATCCGTCACGTGGCGGTGGCTATGCTAAAAATCTATAAAAGAAAAAGTTTTTGTGACCGAGTACTCCGCCGCATACCCAGTGTCATAATCCTGTGCACGCCGCTGATGTGAGGAGCCGCCTGGGTGGGTACCAGCGCAATGTCTATTTCTCCCGACAAACGACAGCGTTAATGCACTGTTGTGTTTCGGATTGGATGATATTGTAGCCAGAGTAATTACTGGACATATTGAGACTTAACATCTTATGTCTCAGAATGGCGAGCACAGTGGAGACCAAGCATTGCTATGTAATTCAAGGTATTGTTTGGTTTTGCTACTGTCCATGAGCAGTCGTATCGCTTACCATCAGGTGAATGGTATGCTTATGTTGCCATTAAATGCAAAAAATAATAATAATTTTAAGACATAATGGAAATAACGAGCTTAAAATTGAATTGTTCCAAAAAAACTTTCCAAAAATAAAAAAAATCATTTGGCAAATTGTGTGCAATAAAGCAGACATTTGTAAACATTGATTCACATTGTTTCTATAACACACTGTAGTTATTTTGGATTACAGAAAGAATGAGTGGACTCGATAGGGATGTTTAATGGGTAGTGGTAGTCAATCAGACTACAATACAATGCCTACAATACAATCAGGTGAACCTTATAATTATTCGCCGGATATATTTTTGAATAAATTCTCGAAACTATACCTAGTTGTAGTCATGGCTTGAAACTGGTGATATTGTTTTATTACATACGATGCAAGTTGTAACCGCCTTCAAAGGGTTATTATTAATACAGGGTATATCAAGACTGCTACCGAAAACGAAGCCGGGTGGTAGTTTAAGCGACTCCAGACACCATACAATAGAAAAAGTTGCAAAAAAAAGCGACAATTTTTTTTTTGTTATTTTTTTCCTATGGCCATATTTGGGTGGTAAATACATTTTTTCCTAAAATAATAGTGTATACCCTTTTATTTATAAATACTCTAAGGTATAAAAGAGTTTAAATTATTATTTTAGCAAAAACTATGGATTTACCATCCAAAAACGACGATATTTAAAAAATCATAAAAAATAATTGTCGCATTTCTTTGCGAAATTTTTAGTTGCATTGTGTTTGTAGTCACTAAAACTACCACCCGGCTTCGTTTTCGGTAGCAGTCTTGAGATACCCGGTATATAAGTTATTTCTGTATATTTTTTATTAGTCTAAGTTATATTGTAACAACCACTGGCTGACCTAAATAAATAAATAAATAGATAAATAAATAAAGAAATAGATAGTGATGTTATCGTCATAGTTCTATAATTTTTAGAGAAGTATTCTAAACAAAGACACTCACCGGTGCGACAGCAATAGTCTCGACATTATTGACAGTGGTGGGGCATCCGAAGAGTCCCACATCAGCCGGGAAGGGCGGCTTGAGCCTCGGCTTGCCCTGCTTGCCCTCGATGGACTCGATGAGCGCGGTCTCCTCGCCGCAGATGTAGGCGCCGGCGCCGCGGTGCACGAACACGTCGAAATCGTAACCGGAACCGCACGCGTTCTTGCCGATCAGACCCGCTTGGTATGCCTACACAACCACCATTATACATATATGAAAATATAATTTTATTTGACATCCACACATACAATAAGTGATACAAAAAATAAATATTCAGTGAGTAACAAAATAATGTGAGTAAACAAATAAAAATGACAAAATATTACCATTATTACTAAAACTCTAAATTACCTATATTCTGTACAATCGTGTGGCATATACCTCTAGAGCAGGGTTTCTTAAAGTGGGATCCACGGACCCCTTAGGGGTCCGAAATATATTTGCCAGTGGTCCGCAGCGGCTCAGTAAACTTTTAATATATTTATCAGAAAATTATCATTTATTTAAATGATAATTTTCCTATCAATATTAAAAAGAATATAACTAAACTCTAATATATTTAAACGAGAAATTCTTACACACACGATACCTATAACCAAAATGATCTTAGAATGTTTTTTGTCCGTTTGTTCCGGCTAATCTCTGAAATAGCTGGACCGATATTGACGGGACTATTATTATTAGGTAGCTGATATAATAAGGAGTACCTTAAGCTATATTTATTTTAGAAAAACAAAGTAATGTTGCAATGCCCAAGTACTGTCCAGTACCGCGCGGAGCTCACGCGCATGCCACAACTGAGCCGTCACGTTGGGTGCCTCCCACCACTTCTCCCACCAACGAATCAATATCACCAAGGCTGCCTTCAGGTGTGGAGTGGAGTGAAAGAATATCTCCACCCAGGGGCCCTACTATATTCATCCGAAACGAAGTTCGAAACTTCGGACGATCGAAGTTTTTTATACGATACGAATGTATCTACTCTGTAAAAGTTCGTATTTGTATAACATACATCGTAACCATAAGTCTATGGTTACAACCATAGGTCAATAACGACCATAAGTATATGTAGGTACATTCGTATCGTATATAAACTTCGATCATCCGAAGTTTCGATCTACGTTTCGGATTAATATAGTAGTGCCCCAGACGAAGCTAGGCCAGGCCGCTAGTGTTCAATAAAAATGAGTATTCAATACAAGGTTTGTTTTTTCTTACTAAAATATTTTTTGGTGGGGTCCGTGAACTATTTTAAATATTGTTAGGGGTCCGTGACTGCAAAAAGTTTAAGAAACCCTGCTCTAGAGTCTAGAGCTATATACTCATAGCCAAATTAGTTGTTCAACAGATATTGCATATGCCTCAAGGCCAAAAGAGTAACCCACAAGCAGAAACAGGGTTTTTTACTGCAAGTCATTTATAGGGACAGAGAACTGTGCAAAATTGGGACATTTATAATAATTTATTGGACATGGGAGAGAGGAGTTCACCACTCTTAGCAGCACTATGTAACTATAACTATTAACGTTACACACTTCCGCGGGTTGCGGGGGCACAATGTTTTCTGCCTCTCAGCATACTGAATACAGAATTCCTATTCAGAGTGATTACGAATATCCTATCGCTAAATTCATTTCTATTTTTCTATACTCAATCACAAAAAATATTCACACAACATCAACAAAATACAGCTTGCATAATAGTTTTAAATAAATTTGCACAACTATTTGACACAAATTCAGAATGAACTGGTATATTATGCAATGTTATTAAAGTAAATGATCATAATAAACTTATTATTAAATTATTCTATTAATAGAAAACATAGGCACATGGTAACATTTTGTCAGAATGGTTACACAATAGTGTTGTAACTTGTAAAACAAATTATTTTCTGATTGGCTAAATATTTATTGCGTTTGAAACCAGTTTTTCAATTTATAATAACCTTGCAACTTCACTGCTTAGTGGTTCAATTAAAATATTGTTTTTATACATGTTATCAACCCAGTTATGCAACAACCCTATTTGGTTCCAGAATTTCTTGCATTTTATAAGCTATTGGGTTTATTTTACTGTCCTTGACACTTTTTATTGCAACTCTATGCTACATAACTATAACAAGACTTAACAATTAAGCCAATTTAAAATATATTTATGAAAAAATATTCTGCAATATAAATACCAGAGAAGTCATGTTGTTTTATTTTATGCAACTAGAACAAACAATTTAAAAAACTTTCACAATTATTTAATAGTTAACCAAGCATATTAGTGAAAGCCTTGTAAATAGCTGTGGCTTTTTTAGAGAGGCCCTGATAGATTTGATAGTTTGAATAATCCCATCCTAACTTATGACCATCTAATTAATTATGAAATAATTTGCTAAAGTCCACATACAATGTTAGTCTTGCCACATCCCATCAACTAATGACTTAAACTGGCTAGTTAATGAATAATGATGAATATATAAAATCACTTTGTAGATATAATTAAATTATTAACAAATTCAGGCTTACCTCAGCTATAGCCACTTGCAAGTTACTGGCTTCATTGTAGAACTCTCCTCTGATGTAAATGTATGCTGCCTGAGCTCCCATCGCCTTGCCAGCAATCAGACAACCTTCCACAAGCTTGTGCGGGTCGTGGCGCATGATCTCCCTATCCTTGCATGTGCCAGGCTCACCTTCATCAGCATTCACTACCAGGTACTTGGGACGGCCATCAGAAGGTTTGTTCATGAAGGACCACTTCATGCCAGTTGGGAAACCGGCGCCTCCACGACCTCTGAGGCCAGATGTCTTCATTTCATCTAAAATTATGAAAATTTTAGGGATGGTAGCAAAATTTATTATGCAGATAATATGTACTAACACTTAATGCTGACAAATATACAATGCAAAGTTCAAATCTTTGTCTCTATTGCATGCATCATAGGAGTATATCAAAGGTAAACGAAAACATGAACACTGTCACTTATGCAAAAATTGCAAAGGTTGCAAGGTTAAAAGTAGTCTTAGAGAATATGTTTTACAAAACTATGTGGTCATATTTTTTTAAACTGTATGTTAAAAGGTTATATTTACATATAAGTTATTCATCTTGTCTATATCTTGGAATATCATATTTTAAACGATGTCAAACTTTAAATGCATCTCCTCAAAAGTTGCATTTGTGCATAAGTGACATGTCGCATCGGGGGTGGGATATACATACAATATTCTTTGTTTATCATAGGTTCCAAAAGAAAGTACTTTATACATACAATCTTACTTGTGTCTATTGAACTTGTATATATGCCAATTCTATACTTAAAGAATATTTATTGAGTTTATAAAATACACTGTATACTTATGGCAGAGGGTTCCTTATTTCTACTACTAACAAACTATTATATGACAAAGGGCAATTTATTAGGGCAAATTCCTGCTTACTACAATTACAAACAATTACAAATTACGATTTTATTATAACACATATTTTCGCCATATTATGGCGTAATTATAAAACACTATAACAGTATTTCATAAAGTGTGTACTTACTAACAATCCAGTCTGTCCCCTTCAGCAGGATTTCCTTGGTTTTATACCAGTCTCCACGAGCCAGGGCTCCCTTCAACCTCCAGTCGTGTCGGCCATACAAATTCGTGAATACTCTGTCGCTATCCGCAAGAGGCCCATACTTGGTCTTGGCGGGAGGAGCCTGGGTCTGTTGGAACCGTACCGGCACATTGTTCAAGTTCGCCAATGGGGCAATAATGCCTAAAACCAGACGTCAAAATTATGTAAGAAACAACCCTGCGCAAAAACATAACAATACTCGTAAATACGGTTTAAAAGTTTTTGCACTGTTCTATATGTTGCTAATTACGTAGAAGCCGTAAATAACAACATAAAGACACCAAAATAATTACCAAATTGCGTTTTTGGCCCCTGAATAAACCTAGCCAGCGCACCAGCCATTTTTCACAAAATTGACACTTTCAAAATAATAATACCACATTCAATTAAAATCTCCACGGAACCACACACTTGACTCCACAGACAATTGAGTTATTATTTCGACTTAAAATGGAAACGAAAAAAGAAATGTCTAGTGTCCTTATTGTTAATAAAGTCTTTAAATATTAATTAAAATTCTTTATAACGTTTAGAAATAACCCTGAAAAACAATTTAATAAAAGCGTTACATGTTTCATCCCTGGAAAATAATTTCCCTTACTTTTTTAAATGTTATTTTGTATGGCAACATTCAAATGTAACGTTACATTGCACGCAGAAAATGTAACAACAATTTTCCGTTTAGAAATAAATATAGATGTATAGCTAACAATTTTTTTAAATTACTATATGTACAATATAACAATTTCGAAAATATTCTAGAATTATAAAATAAAAATATAAACTATTACACGCTAAATTATTTAACGAATTACTAATCTATGTGCGCATCTATCTCTATATATAATACTAATCTATGGAACGAATTACGATCCGTAAATTCGACATTTTTGTAAACAGAATTTTTCGATTTATCTAAAAATTGTTTTAATTGGTCTGTCCTTTAATTATAACGAAGATTTCAGTCAACAAAGTAATTTATTTTTCAAAACTTACTACAACTATGTAAATAAATCCTTACTGTTACATTACATGACTTGTATGCGGTACAGATTTGAATACTATCTTATCGCTTCATTTGATTCTATTATTAATTTTATACGTTGTTGTGACGTACTTTTTGTCCACCGTTTTTAGAATATTTTCATTTTGTTTTATTCTATTTTACCTATTTTGTACATAAGTCAGTGCATTTTTGTCCCTAGTACTATGGCAGCAGTTATTCCCGTGGTTTCTAAGTTATCGAAAAGGATAATTAGAGTGCTTGGATGTAACCCAGGCCCTATGACCTTGCAAGGAACCAACACTTATTTACTTGGAACAGGCAAAAAGTAAGTTTGGAATATTATAATAAAACTTTCTTTTTTAACTTTGAATGACGTACCTCCAAAAATTAAAAGGTAGCAATTCTTAAGAGCTAATATTATTATTATTTGTTCCTTAAAAACTAAATTAACAGACATCTAAAGAAACATTCACTTTTTTCTTAGATTTAAACCTGCAATTATTGATATGCCTTGGTTTCCATTCACAGAATTTAAAGGTTGAATCCATGTACTCTTTTTCTTTCCAGCCGTATTTTAGTGGATGCTGGTGACAAAGATGTACCTGAGTATCAATCAAACCTAGCTAAAGTGGTGAAATCTGAAAATATTAATATTGAACATATTGTAGTCACTCACTGGCACCATGATCATATTGGCGGGGTGGAAAACATCTGGGGTAAAATAGCAAGTAAGTATATTTTTGTAAGGAACTAAATTATAAATAATACTTCTACCAAATCCTTATTTTGCAATTTTTTTAAATTGTAAAATTAATTGTAAATAATTTTTTCCATAAAAATATCTCCAAACTCCTCAATCAGACACTGTGTGTATAATCCCATATTGTATTTATCACAAATTAAAAAGCATTTATAATGTTACAAATTACGCAATACATTGCCAATTCAATATGTGTTATATGTAACACAAACTATTTACTATATACATTTTATAACAAGTAAGTCGCTGAACACATTGACTGTCAAAATTTAGATTATTGTATTTTACATGTTCCAGAAAAACCCATTGTATGGAAACACAAACGAAGCTCCAAAGATGAACCAGATGTGGTGTTACCAGCTCCAATTGAAACGAAATGGCTGACTGATGGTCAAGAGCTTAAAGTAGAAGGGGCTACAGTGAAAGTTCACCACACTCCTGGTCATACAACAGACCATGTGGTGTTGATGTTAATGGAAGACAATATCCTGTTTAGTGGAGACTGCATCCTTGGTGAGGGTACCGCTGTCTTTGAAGATTTATATACATATATGAAGAGTTTGCATAGAATATTAGATCTGAAACCAAGTGTCATTTATCCAGGACATGGAAACATTGTTGAGGTATGATTGTTTTTTAATATTTTTTTATAATGGCTTAATAAGTTGACTTGAATTGGATGGTAAGTGCATTGTAGTCCATATTGGGTTAAGTATGTCTGTATGCTTGCTTGATCTTAGATACAACATTTATGTACATAACGCCCGAATACTGGAACGCCATTCAAATAATAATTTGCTCTTAAGAGCGTATACACCTTGCGCGCAAAGTCAACTATAGGTATTTCTTCGTTAATTTCACGCACACATAAGCGACCAAAGCTGTGTGCGTAGAGCTGCCGCGTCGGCTCGCTATACAATCGGCTCAAACAACTTTGATCCGTGCGCTTCAAATATTCAATTGAAATGTAACTGTAATATAATATCATAAAAATATTTTATTTGCATTATAAGTAGACAAATATTACTGTGCAAGCAAAGAATAATACAAATTTAGATAGTAATCATACTTTCGTTATAATTACATTGTTAAGTTGCATTCAAATCAGTGTTCAATCAGTAGACACTACGGACGTTTTATTAATCATTTCGTGTTCGAACACATAAATAGTGTTAGGGGCCTTACAACCCCTTACAATTACGAAATATATTTAATTTTATATTACAATACATAACATAATTTAGCCTCGGAATTACATACCATTATATTACCTGAAACATAATTTATACTCACTACAAAATCATTGTAGGTAATAAAAATAATTAAATATTTTACTACCAAAGTACTAAGATGTGGTAATCGCAGTCCGCGCGTGGCTATTTTCACTACGCGCGGCAATAATCGACTGCAGCCAGGCCGGAGCGACGAGCGATACGTCCTCCCTCTAGAAGGCCTTGCGGCGGTCTGATTTGAGCCACGTCGGACAGCGTGTTTTATAGTGGTTTTTAAAATATTTGCAGAAAACATGAAAACTAATTTTGTTGAAATATAAAAATGGCAATTTATTGATAAGATGTTCTTCTATTATAATATGCAATTGCTATAAAAAATTATGTACGATAAGTTGGTGAAAAAAAATATGTTCTTGTCGAGAGTTTCTGAATAATTTCGCATTGTTTAAATTTTTATTTTTCAGGAACTAAACACAAAAAGATTATTTTTCTCAAAATCCCTCCATAAGGGTCTTATTAGTCTGATAATATTTTTATTTTCATCTTATATTTAGTGGTTTCGGATATCTTAAGCTTCTAAATTGCCATTTAAAGCCTAAATAACGAAACTTGTGTTCAGTAATCCTTATAGTACTCACAAATTATCCATCAATCTATAATGTTTTCCACCAAAATCCCTAGATGACAAACTTTTCTAAAATAAGTACAAATTATTTTTCCTTTAAATTGTTTATTGGTGGCTATTAACTCATTTGAAAAGTCCTGTTTTTAAGCCAAAAAGCGCGCACAGGGTATAAACGCTCTTAACAGCGCACGGCCCACTCAGCCAGTACATTTAATCGGGATTAACGTAGTTAAGCGCCATTTATATTTAATTTGCGTTCCAGTATTTGGGCGTAAGTCTACTGGCTCGATTCATACAGAAACAACATGTTATTGCTATGCTATGTGCTATGTATGCCAGGGGCGTGCACTCCTTTTAGGCAGAAATGCAGTGCTTTACTTGCCATTCACAGATATTTTATTATAACTTTCGTACGTTTTAGATGACTTTAATTTATAGTAAGTAAATGAATAAACAAAATATAATCACTTCAAAACGCCTAATATTTTATAAATAGCACCTATTTGCAATCACGCAAACATTATGTTTGCCACGCGAAAAGCAAGAGGCGTTGCAAAGCAAATTAATGTACCTAATCAACCAAGTCATGCCGCCGCGTCCCGCATTACATTTGTTTGCATGTGTGTAGTAATTTTGGTGTCCGTGCACAGTCGCAAACGCACACACCCATGAATATTGAAAGCCGCGACTCCTGCGGCAGGCCTCGGGAGTTCGGCAGTTGTCGGGAGTAATCGTAAATGTTCGTTGCCTATAATCCGAGTAAAATTAATAGGCTGGAATCTAATAAATCATCTATGCACATTATGCATTTTTGGTTAGTAAGGTTTTATTTGTTTAAATAGAAATATTTTGTGTTTCGCGGGGGCAATTTTGCTTTTTTTATGAGTTTTTGCATTGTTTACTATTTTATACTAGTATGTTTGTAAAAAAAATAGATTTCTTAACGGATTTTTCATTTTAACATTTGAAAGTGTGTACATTTAACAGTTTATTACTAAGTTTCGATATTAATTGTAGTCATTTGCTTTTACTAGTGTGTTTGTTTATTTTTTTAAATGTTATATTATTGCGAGGTTTGTGTTAAAAATGTGTGTTTATCAAATGAATGAATGAGGTGGCCGAAATCTTGCGTTTATTTACATCGGGATAGGTATAGCAATTTCTTCCGCCGCGACGATCGATCGCTGTTTAGTGGTATGATGGTGCGTTGGTAGTTGGTGGAGAGTGGATCAGGTGGTAAAAATCACGACACAGTCTTTAAGTCTCAACACCGTATAATGTCACAATAACACATATAGGTACATACACACTAAATACAGCACAGAAGAAATAACAGTCATAGAGAGAAAGGAAGAAAGAGTTCAAGAGCAAAGCGCGGAATATAACAGCGGTAGGCAATCAATCAATGTACGGAAGCGAGCGTCATGCACCGAGCGTCAAGCGTAGGTTCCGACTGGCGAGCCGCGCCGGCCGTTGGCCGTCGCACGCGCAGTGTCTGCGCGGCGCGGGGGGGCTATCGTGGCTCGGGCATCTCCGCCTCGGGCCGCCGGCGAGGGGGGCTCCGCTCGGTAGCGAAGCCGTCCTCGACGATCGGCCGGGCGTCAGCTGAGTGGTGCGAGATTGTGCGTACGCGGGTTCGAATCCGGATGTGTATGCTTGAATATGTGGAATGTGTGAATGTGAGGTTGTTTGTTGTGTATGGCCAGTGTAGGTAGACCACACCTGTTTTGTCTGCGTTGCCGTAGAAGATGGACATGAATAGTAGTACATCTAAGACTTGTTATGTTGGCATGGTTTCCGACTTAGAGATCCGTCGCGTGGCTGTGGCTATGCTAAAAAACTATAAAAGAAAAAGTTTTTGTGACCGAGAACTCCGCCGCATACCCAGTGTCATAATCCTGTGCACGCCGCTGATGTATGCCACATGCAAAAATGTTTAGTCTTCTTATTTTTAAACTGTTATTATACCAACAGGACCCAATTACTAAGATTGAATACTACATTGCACACAGAAACCAAAGAGAGGAGCAAATATTGGAGGTGCTAAGAAAAAACTCAGAAAAGCAGCTAAATGAAATGGATTTAGTGAAAATAATATACACAGAAACTCCGGAACAATTGTGGCCCGCAGCTGCTTACAATGTAAACCACCATTTGACCAAGCTAACAAAAGAGAACAAAATTAAATGTGTAAGTGTTGGAGGAGAAAATAAATGGCAATATATTTCAGAATCGCCTAATTGCAATTTGTAATTTTGCGCTATAATTTACTGGGGTAAAGAGACTGGATCAAAGGTGCAAAAAGATAATACATTAAACAAACATATTAGTTATGAATAAGCAGTTTTTAAGATAATTCACAAACTTGTATTGGGAGGTCACTGAAGTATATAATTACTAGGTTGTTGTTATTTCTTATTTAATGACACTACAAGTATTTTCGTGCGGGTAATCCACTTTTACCAATTGTTAAATTATTTACCTTATATATGTGGGAAAAGGTTAGGTAACAGAACTGAAGGTGTACCAAATTGTATGTTACTTTCACAAGTTTTATTTATATACTTAAATATATTTAAATGCTTTGGTAATCTACAAATAGATTTTAGTGTTTTTATGTAGCATCATACAATGCAGTATCATGAAGCATGATAGATATCTATTATATAACTATATAGATTTATCTGGCACTGCCAAGTTTTTGACGAATAAAATTTTGATTTACTTGTGATATTTTATAAAAATGTTTTTTTATATTTGTTACACATGTATACTAGAGTATTTAAACAGAAATTGTTATTGTTGAAATATTTACTAGTGTAGAAATTCTAGCTCAATATATTTCAATAATTATTTATTTATAAAAGAAATATATTTTCATTTCATATAGTATTTTGTTATGTACATAAATTGTTAGATTTATGGTATTTTTGCAAATTGAATATATGTATTTGTATTTTTCATTGTTTAGGTTGGGGTTTTATTGTCATCAGTCTTATATTAGGAGGGATTTACCATTCACATCATATAAAACAGCAATTTCTAACTTCAACTTTGATTCACACAAACTTTTACTCATTATTAAAACTTCAGGCGATTAATTTAACAAATCTCATCTAAGTTACCTTATTGGCTTGGTGGCAGCAACTACGGAGAAACGGTCAGCTCGCAAGTCTCGGGTTTGAATTCCCGAATGGTCAATCCGCTTTGTGACATTTTGGTAATCGATACTATGTTTATGGCCGTAAATGTTTTTTTTATAGCAATGAATAGCAAGACTCGCATACCGCGCCGATCGCCTGATGGTAAGCGATACGACCGCTCATGAATAGTAGCAAAACCAAACAACACCTTGAATTACAAAGCAATGCTGGTCATTCCATTGCGCTCGCCATCCTGAGATATAACATGTCAAGTATATATTATCATAAATTCTGTAATCATATATTCTGTAATTACTCCGGCTATAATTTCCTTCTAACCGGAATCATCACCGGAACACAACAGTTCATTTATACTGCTGTTTGGCGGGAGAAGTAGACATTGCGGTGTTGCCTACTCACGCGAACTCTCACATAATATAAGTAACCTACCACCAGTATTTATGATGATAACACACATGGAATGTTAAAAATGAAAATGCAAATTACATTAAAACATTTATTACTAATACACAATCACTTATTGTGAAACTTAAATATAACAAGCAGCATTTGTTTTGGAGTGAATTTTACATGCTGCGCAAGATTCAATTTTTTCTAAATCATTTGTGTAGGCTCTATGAAGGCATTGAAATGTACGGTTTCAAAAATATAAATTTTATTGAATAATTCCCAATTCCTTTATAATACTGTATACCATAACGCAAATTAATTTTAATTCATGATGTTTGATAACCAAGTCGATCCCAAAAAGCTGTCATATAATGAATTTCATTTCCTTTTTCTAAGCACCTACATATTTTTAAATCATACACGTTTGTAGATACGTATCCGAGACCCGAGCTTTTCTAAATTAAAAGACGCTACAAATTGCTGAAGAAAACTATTAAACCTCTGAACAATATAACTTGAAGTAAGGACGCATTTTCATAAAAATAAACATATTTTGGATTCATTTATAATTGATATACCGATATTCAGTAAATGGTTTAGGAAGACGTAAATGCATTAGTTAAATTGAAATTCATTTGATAATGTTCTTTGATTCCATTCTTCAAAGGGTTTTATTGGTATACTTTTTAGACAAAGAATAAAATAGGTGTTATTGTATTTCAACAAAAATCACAATTATAACTATATTAAAACAATATATTATATTCTCGTTATAAATATTAAATATTTCTAATCAGTTTTACGAATCTAAGTAGAAAGTACCAAAGTTTGCATTATCGGGAGAAATATTAACATTTAAGGAAATTATACTATTATCAGCTATGAAGATTTTGTTACATGTGAAACTTAACTAATACCAATTGCACAATCAATTGTTTTAGTTTGCACCTACATGGTTTATAAGAATTTAAAACGATAGTAATCTAAAATTTCAGTCGATATAGTACCTAATATGGTAGACGTCTGTTCTTTGTAGTCTAAAGATTGCCATCCTAGGTAATATTTAAATAATATATACTGGGTGGAATCGCTTATCGTCCGGAAAATTTAATAGTGTATTGTGTATGTGAAATTAACGTTATATACGAGATTTATCATTAAAAACTACAAACTACCCCATAAACAACATCAGTATAAGATATCCCCAAAACGCATATTATCTAAATCACCCTACACTTAAAAGTGCAAAGACATGTCAATACTCAGGCGCGCGAGTGTATGAGTCACGCCACACAACAGCTGACTGTCGCGCATCGACCTTGAACTTACTTTGCGCCTATTTATCGGTATTATTACTCTAAATATTACCATATAACATTTTGATTTATTTAGAATTTTAGTGTGTTAGGATCATTTAAGTAAATTTAGTTGTTGGTAAGTTGTTAAGATTTACATTATTATTTTCATAACGTACCTACCTACTATCTTAGAAAAAGCTGCATATGTTTTTATTTAAACGTTTTAATAAAGTCGAGAATAGACGACTTCGCTGTCGTAGGTCACGGATTCTTGCATGATTAGGAAGTCTGAACTTACCATGATCGAGTAGCCTCGGATAAGTCGTTAAAATAGTTCTTGTGCTGGGAACTCGTGGATTCATCATTCATGATACCATTCCTACGCAAAGACTGCAGATGTTCTGGATCTGCATACATCCTTCTTGCATGACCCAAGTTTTCATTGGATCGAACATAGCATGTCATTATTGTCACATACTCACTGTTCGTGTAATCACTCATTTTGACCGCAAGAAACTTACCAATAACCAAAATAATTTCGTACAACGTCACGCGGTAACGAATTTCGCACGATTGAGGAAGTGGCAAGATCCCTGGAAGGTGTCGGCGGCGCGGGAGCGGGCGGCGCGGTGCGGCGGCACGCTTTGTACTTGCGCTTGCGGCGGCGC
The DNA here is from genome assembly GCA_009982885.2 of Hyles vespertilio. Taxonomy (NCBI): domain Eukaryota; kingdom Metazoa; phylum Arthropoda; class Insecta; order Lepidoptera; family Sphingidae; genus Hyles; species Hyles vespertilio. Next base: position 5,595,001 of record CM042807.1, read on the forward strand.
GGCGGTGAGGGCGGCGCGATCAAAGGATTTTATTACTTAGATTTAGAAGTTTCTACTCGAATTCATATTGTATAAAGTAGGGTAACAATAATGTGTATTTATGAAGATTTTTTTCATTTATGTCATCTTTCTCTAAACAACGTTGTTTTATGTATAACTTATTCTAAATTAGTAACTAATAGTGGTAAATTAATTTTACACTACATAAACAAAAACATAAAAAAAATAAAATAAGTATGCCAAAGTGTTCTAAATCATGTACTTGCCATACACAATTTTTTTTGTGACGATAAGCGATTCCACCCAGTATACCAAAGAGTATACAGTACCAACATAGGAAGCAACCATTTTATGACTAGCCACTAAAATCTCAGTTCTGTGAAAGAAATACGTTATAAAACTTCAGAAAGTAGACCAGTCGTAAAATAATAAGCCTTATTAATGTCGGTATTTTAAATTACAATGAAATGACGAGATCATACTGTATATTTTATTACATCATCGGTATGGTCTTTACAAGTATATTTACGAAATATAACCAAGTTTGTACGAATACGCTTACAAACGTAAATTATATAATATACAGTCATAGTGCGTGTGTAACTTACCCCTATGCTTGTAAAACGACATAATACCATACATATTGAACGGTTTAATGACTGTCCCTTAAAAACATTTTGCTATTTCCAGGATCTTTATGATTTTAAGATATCCTTACTTATTCGCGAATTTAAAGATAATAAAATGAAATCATTTTCAAAATAATAGGCATAGTAAATTTTGCTTCGTAGTAACCAATTCATTGTAACAGCAAAAATATCTTTAAGGCATTCAATGACCCTATCAATGCTATATCATACCGGGTATCTCAAGACTGCTACCGAAAACGAAGCCGGGTGGTAGTTTTAGTGGCTACAAACACAATGCAATTAAAAATTTCGCCTAGAAACGCGACAATTTTTTTTATGATTTTTTAAATATCGTCATTTTTGGGTGGTAAATCCATAGTTTTTGCTAAAATAATAATTTAAAATCTTTTATACCTTAGAGTATTTATAAATAAAAGGGTATATACTATTATTTTAAGAAAAAATGTATTTACCACCCAAGTATGGCCATAGGAATAAAATAACAAAAAAAATTTTTTCGCTTTTTTTTGCAACTTTTTCTGTTGCATTGTGTCTGAAATCGCTTAAACTACCACCCGGCTTCGTTTTCGGTAGCAGTCTTGATATACCCTGTATATGTAGTTTTATAATTTTATTTTGTTAATGCGTCCCTACCGCCTCCATAGAGCCTTTGTATGTATGAGGTTGTATGAGATGTGTATGAGTGTGTGTGTGCGTGTGTGACTACCGGCGTACCCGCTTGGGCGGGGGCATTGCGAACGAGTCGTCATGAAACCTTTCGTTGTCTATGAAGTCTAATAAAATCTCTTTTGTAACAGGAACTTTTATACTCTCCCATACGGCTGTTGGAGAAAAAAAAAACTTATTAAGTATCATAGACAAAAATACAGTTGATTAGAATATTAACCCGGCTTCATACATCCAGAATAGCATTCAATTCATAACCTGAATTCATTATGATCGGGAATTCAAAAGGCTCGTCAGTATCATTCCTACAGACACAGTGAGTTCGTGGTGCTAATGAAGATTTACAATAGACATAGGACTTGGACTGTAGTTTGTATAAAGGTTTCAAATAAAACCTGGTCCTGAATTGTTAGAGACAAAGCGACACACGTAATCTACACGCGAATATAGCTTGGCAAATAATATATACTACGAGGGAAACTGTTCAGATACTTATTATTTTAATTTTTTGTTGTTAATGGGGTATTTTTAGGAGAGAAAAAATTTAGAAACAATAATAATAGCAGAGCAACAAGCAATGAGTTTAAGTTAGCTGTTTTCAGCTTTACAGTAAATAATACTCACACTTAGCAGTATTGTAGCTGTTGGGATAAGACTTGTCGGTCCTCTCCCTCATGAAAACCCACTGGTTATTCTCGAACTTGCACTCGACGATCTTGTTGTTGAGCGCATGTAGCTCCTTCGACAGCTTCATGGCGGCGAACGGCCTGTCCAACTGACCCACGTACAAGTGGCCCACTTTCTTTGGCACGATACTGGGGGGATAAAACGAGTATATTTTTTTTTATTATTATTTTGTTTTTTATTTGAGTTCCTCAGATTTACTCCGGTAGACTGATGTTCACGAGTCTAAGCCAATTGAGCATCAGAGGGATTTCCTTGGGTTGCAGTTAATCTTATAATATTGGCAGTGGGTAAATCTGTTTCTGTCTGTAAGAACTTTCGGACGGTACGGCACGTATTGAGGATGGCCGCTTTTTGTAGCATAAGGTAAATTTTGGGAGGGAGATTCAAATTTCATCTTTTAACTCGGTGTACTTTGTCAATTTATCTGCTATTGTTGTCTGTAAGTTGTGTGTTTTATTATTATTATTATTGCAATTAATTGCGAGACGAGCATGCCGTTCGCCTGATGGTAAGTGATACGACCGTTCATGAACAGTAGCAAAACCAAACAACACCTTGAATTACAAACAATGCTTGACATTCCGCTGCGCTCGCCATCCTGAGACATAAATCTCAATATGTCCAGTAGGTACACAGGCCATTTTAATTAGATGTTTGTTCACACATTTTTTTTGGCCCAACGAACAACGAACTTGTTGGTTATTTGCAGTTCAAGAACGTCTAAAACAGTTGAATCTTAAATCTATTGCCGATGTCTCGGAAGGAGATGAAACTCCTTCTTTTTTGAAGTCGGTCGAAAAGGGAGGTTGAGCCTCCGGCAAACTCAATTACTATACTATCTTCTTCTTCTTCTTCTTCAGCCTATATATCCACCCAATGCTGAGTGTAGGCCTCTTGCAATGCATACCAGGATGGTCTGTCCAGGGCAATCCTCATCCAGTTTCTTCCCGCCACGTGAACCAGGTCGTCGGTGCACCTCGTCAAAGGTCTACCCCTGTTTCTATAACCGGTTCTTGGTCTCCATTCAAGTACTGATTTACTCCATCTGCCATCATTCCTGCGGCATATGTGGCCCGCCCATTTCCACTTTCGTCGAGCTATAATTAGGCTAATGTCTATGAGTCCGGTTCGTCTCTGTATTTCCTTGTTACGGACTCTGTCTCGGAGACAAACACCTAACATAGCCCGCTCCATGGCTCTTTGAGTTACTTGCAATTTGTGAAACAGTTGTTGTGGGACCGTCCAGGTCTCGGCCCCATATACCATTACCGGAAGGACACATTGGTTGAATGCTCTTCGTTTTAGGTTCATAGGTATGTCTCCTTCGAAGACGTCAGAAAGCTTGCTGAACGCGCCCCATCCTAACCAAATTCGGCGTTGGATTTCTTTCTTCTAGCCGTTCTTATCTAGACTCACTATTTGCCCCAAGTAGACATATTCCTCTACTGCTTCTAGGGAGTGACCGTGTACAATAATGTAGCTGGCATCGGTGTTTTTGCACATAATTTTAGTCTTGCTCATGTTCATTTTTAAACCCACCATTACAGACACGTCATAGAGCTCTTCGGTCATAGTTGTTAGGTCCTCCAAGTTTTCAGCAAAGAGTACAATGTCATCCGCGAATCGTAAGTGAGACAGGTATTTCCCATTGATGTTGAGACCTCTATTAGACCAGTCGAGAAGTTTAAATATATCCTCTAAACATGAGGTGAATAGTTTGGGTGAAATTGTGTCTCCTTGTCTCACTCCCCTTTTCACAGGTATCGGATCTGTCAGTTCGTGCAGCTTGATTTGAAGAGTAGCATTGTTGTAGATTGCTTTAATAGCCTCGCTATATCTAGAATCCACTTGACATCTTTGTAGAGAGTGTACTACAGCCCAATGTTCTACCGAATCAAACGCCTTTTCGTAGTCTATAAAGGCTACTACTAGGGGCTTATTGTATTCAGTACACTTTTCTATCACTTGTCGTACGGTATGTATGTGGTCGATAGTCGAGAAGCCAGATCTAAAGCCTGCCCGTTCTACTGGTTGGGCTGAATTTAATTTGTTAGCTACTCTACGGGTGATCACCTTGGTGAATAATTTATATATGTGACTGAGTAATGAGATGGGTGTATAATTTGATAGCTCACTGGTATCGCCTTTGTAACAGAACGACAATAGGCATGACGAATTATTTTAAAATCATGTTTTATAATATAGATTCACATTTATTATATACGAAATAATCTATATTTCAAGAATTAACAAAGGTTTAACACAGTTTTAAGCCATTTTTCTAATAATCTTTCAATAGTGCACAGAAAAAACTAGTAGGTGTCATGGCATCCGTTATAACGTCACCACTAGGTAAACATGTCATTGTGTCTATGCGCAGCGAAGAAAGTTAACGAAACAAAACATATTTCGTTTGATAAAAATGAATTCTAAAGTCTATAAGTGGTTCCGGTAAAGTTCACATTCCACATTTCTAAAGAAATTGGTAATGTTTACGGCAGGTTTACATAGGCGTGACGTCATTCGTCGTGACTAGCATTTCTGTCAAAATGGCCGATTGCTATATTTTGTACTTTTATTTTATTGAAAATCTTATTAATCTCCGATTCTGGATTAAAACTAAAACATCGTTTTAAACCCTTCTAATATGTTTTTCCCCCTAACATCATACAATATTTGATATTTTGATACTGTCGTCACGCCTATTGCATTCCTCCAGGTGCTTGGCGTAACCCCATCAAACAGTACTTTATTGAATAAAAGCTGCAGTTGCTTCAGCACAGGCCTACCTCCACACTGCAAACTTTCATTGGTGATACCGTCCTCACCAGGCGATTTTCCAAATTTCATAAGTTTGAGTGTACCCTTGATTTCGTATAAGCTAATCTCTGGCAGATCTTCAGTGAGGTGCTTTGTAAGTGGAGCTCTGCGATCTATGTACCTTGTATGCTGTTTTTGGGACGTGTACAATTTGGAGTAGAAGCGTTGAACAACTTCCTTTATTTCTACACGGTCTGTTAGAACTCCTTCCTCCGTTTTAAGCCTATGAATCTGCTGACTTCCACTTTTCAAAGACTTCCTAAATACTTTTGGCCCTTTGTGTTTCTCTATGGTCTCGAGAATGATTTTGTGTCTCCTTTGTCTGAGTAACTTCCGAAGTAGGTGTTTGATCTGGGTGTTTAGTTTATTAATGTCCTTGTTGTCAGGTTCCATCAGAGCTTTTCTGCGTTTTTCCAATAATTGGCTGAGTTCTTGAGATTGCAGGTTGGGGCCAGATTTACTCTTTGGTCTTAGTTCCTTAACAGTTTCGTTAATAGCTTTAACTAATTGGTCATTTATAGCTTGTACATCCTAATCATCGCCCGCTGAAAGCTTCTGAGCTAGAACATTCTGGTATAATTCTTTGTGTAGCATGGTGTGCTTGTTAACGTCAGGTTGTTGCACAGTTTCGACTAATTTCCGCCTTTCGAGTCTAAGGTTGATGGCTAATCTAGCTCGTAGGATTCGGTGGTCACTTCCTGCGCTCACTGCGTTGATGACGTCTACATCTTCAAAGATATACCGTTTTGAACTTAGGATATAATCTATCTGATTTTTCGTCTTTCCGTCTGGGCTTCTCCATGTCCAAAGCCTCTGTTGTTTCTTGTGGAAATACGTATCCATAGCATATAGGCTGTGTTGTGCTAGGTAATTAGCTAAAGTATCACCTCTTGAATTTCTCTGTCCCAACCCAAACCTGCCCACATAATCCTCATTTTCCCGGTGCCCACCCAGTTTTGCGTTAAAGTCTCCGAGCACGACTGTATAGAAACACGGGTTTGAAGTTAAAGCGCTGTTGATATCTTTGTAGAAGCTAATTCTTCGTCTGAGTGCGAGGAAGTTGGGGCATACACTTGAATAACTTTAAGGGTGTAGCGTTTATTCAAGTCAAATGTAGCTTATATGACCCTAGTAGATACTGCAGAGACATTCCGTAGAATTGTCGTCATTGAGGTGTTTATTAAAAATCCAACTCCTTCTTGCGATTTATCCTCGTAGCCTTTAAAGTAAAACAGCTGACCAGATGTTAATTTTACTAGGTTTTCGCCTCTTCGCCTTACCTCACTCAAACCAATAATGTCCCATTTGATTTTGTTTAGTACTTCGGATTCCAATTCTTGGTAGCGTTCCTCTGTGAGTAGGGTCCTTACATTATATGTAGCCAAGTAGATGTGATGGCAGCCGTGTCCATTCTCCCAGGGATTCTTCGCACCCTCTGTCCTGTCGGATCCCCGACCGCTGCCGTAGCCGGGCCTAACAGGACCGCTGGGAACTGAGGGCCTTTCTTTATTTTGGCTGTGCATAAAGGTAGTTGGCCTTAAAACGCCACGCTGGCCACTGCGGGTTGGCGAGTCTACTCTTTTTAGAGATTACTTCATTCTCACGGCTTGTAGTAGCCGGCCTCGGTGGTGAGCCGAGGGGGTCAGGTTAGTTACCGCCGCCTGATGCTCGGCGTTGTTACTCGTTTAGCACCACCCGGAGGGCACGTGTAGGGTATCGAGGGTAAAACCTACGGACGCGAGTAACTACCACCCTCCCTACCACCCACTATACTATACTATATTACAAAAAAGGACAGCAAAGTCATCGTTTGACACAAGTTTTCTGTTACTGTTCTGTTCTGTTACACACTCTTCAAGTTGACCCAATCTTAATCGTATTGTACTATATCAGTCCCTTTACGTTGCAGGGCACGGGCCTCCTCTACAATTGAGAGTACGATTGTGAGTGGTTAGGCCATATAGTCCACCACGCTGTCCCAGAGCATGTTGATCCTAATCCTATATCCAGGGTAACTATAGTATGTATATCTAGCTCTACTTCTTCCAACGGCGTGATAAAGCCAGAAGTTATTTAGCAATTAGCTGGGTTGGACATTTTTTCCTTGGCGTGGCTGGTTGGAAAGCTAATTACACGAAACATACCTAATAAATGGAGCCCGAAAGCTTTCTTCTTGACACCAAAAAAAAGAAGCTTTGTTCTTGAACAAAAAATTAAATAATTGTACAACTCACCCCTCCCCAGTCTCCGTGACGATCTTTAGCTTGAAGTCGATACTGTTCATATTGCCCGGCTTCCACTTCAACACGTCCTCACACGCACCGGCCACGTACGGCTGCAAAAAATATATTTTAAAGATTCTATAGAAGATTTTCCATAGTTTATTTCAACTTGTAGACCAAAAACATTATTATTTTATCAACCTTTTGGTATGTACGGGCTGCCAATATTCAGTTGGTATACATAATCATCAATTACTTTATAAGTGTATTTATAATTATTTCTAGCAGATTAAAACAATGTTCAACAAACAATTGATGTTTTTTCTGTTATAAAAGCTAAAATGAAATACACCCAACAGTCACATACATAGTTCTGATCCCACATTAAGACCAATCAAATCTTGTATCGTGGGTATCAGAACTACGAAAGACTGCAGTCTCAGAAACACCTAGACCCGACACAAATATTTGTGGACCACATAACCCGAGGCCTCTTGTTTCACAGTCGGCGTTTAACCAACTGCGCCACGGAGGCTGTAAAATTATGCCCTCAATAAGCGCTGTTATATATACCATCAAACACTAATAACATACCTCCTTAGCAGGTTGGAATATAAGTCCGTCAGGTTCATGCAAAAGGGACTTGGCGAATTTCTCGCCCAGAAGTTTCTTCGCCATCGTGAGATCCCAGAACTGTTTCAACATTACACTAAAAGGCTCGTTCTCTTTGCGGATTATCGCATGCTTCATCGCTTCATGCCTGAAATAAAAGTTACAATTCAAAATAAACACTATTTATACTATCGGTGAAGGTATAACGGTGAAGAAACACACTCTGAGGAAACCTGCATACCATAGCGATTTATAAGAATTTCTATAGTATGTAAGTCCGCCAACCCGCACTAGGCCAGCGTGGTGGACTATGTGGCCTAACCACTCAATCGTACTCTTTATTGTGTCGGAGGCCCGTGCCCTACAGTGGGACGTACCATATGGGCTGATACAGACAGTTATTACCAGAGCTCCAGATAGACAGAACTTAAAAAAAATATTTATGTATATATATTTGTTACATACCGGGTATATCAAGACTGCTACCGAAAACGAAGCCGAGTGGTAGTTTTAGTGACTACAAACACAATGTAACTAAAAATTTCGCAAGGAAATGCGACAATTTTTTAAAATTATTTTTTAAATATCGTCGAGTTTAGGTGGTAAATTCATGGTTTTAGCTAAAATAATAAATTAAAGCCTTGCGTACCATAGCGTCTTTAAAAATAAAAGGGTGTACACTATTTAAGAAAAATCTATGTATTTACCAGCGTAATAAGACGATAGAAAAAAAAAAACAAAAACAATCGTCACAATTTTTTGCACAAAATTTTGTTGCATTGTGTCTGAAGTCACTAAAACTACCACCCAGCTTCGTTTTCGGTAGCAGTCTTGATATACCATGTATATATGTGTATGTACGTATGTTTTTTACGTATATGTATATATATGTTATTATTAAATATTAATTATTTGTATTTTTCATATTTTTCCGTCTTAGCTACTATCCTTTACACTTTAGACTGCTCTTTGTTAATCCTTTTATAAAATCCATCACATGTTTGTCTGTAAGACATTACCTTTGAGCGATAAGACCGCCAAATGCCCTTTTATGTTTATGATTTTCGTTTTATTTGTATTTTTGTTTTTGTGTGCAATAAAGTGTATAAATAAATAAAGGTTGCAACAATTCACTAGATGTAGACCACTTTAAACAAATCCTGATCCTTAGAGAAATAGGTCTTCTCTAAACAACACTAAAACTCCTTTGGCCTATCTACGATGATTAAAACTATTCAATTAATATGCAATTTATAACATTTAAATATTGCCGTAGACTGAATATGTTCTAAGAAGATTACTGCTTGACTGCCTCGGTGGCGTAGTTGTACTACGATACGGCTACAAAGGGTCGAATCCCGGGTTGGGCAAAGTGATTTTGGGTTATTCTATTCATTATCAGACCAGAGTCAGGAATTTGTGTCCGATATTGGCGATAGGCTCGCCACCTATCACATCGTGGGACGGAACATACAGGGCGAAATGTGGGTGCCCTGGCACCTCTGCCTACCCCTTCTGGGAAAAAGGCGGGAGTTTATGTATGTATGTAGATTACTGATGGTAGGTCTCTCATATGTGAGAGGCGCCTGGGTGAGAACCCCCGCAATGTCTATTTCTCCCGCCAAACAGCAGTTTAAATGCACTGTTGTGTTTCAGATTGAAAAACATTGTAGCCAGAATAACTACTGGACATATTGAGACTACATCTTATATCCCAGGATGGCGAGCGCAGTGCCAAACATTGCTTTGTAATTCAAGGTGTTGTTTGGTTTTGCTATTGTTCATGAGCGGTCGTATCGCTTACCATCAGGCGAGCGGCATACTCGTCTTGCCATTCATTGCAATAGACAAATAAATGTGGGTAGAATTATACATACCTCGGATTAACAATTTCATTTTCTATATAACTCAATCTTGTTGGATAGAACGACTCCTTGCTCACATCCAGACCCTCGAACCTAATTATATCGTAGCACAAATATCTAGGAATCTCCTTTCCGTCGACGTGTTTATCTAATACCATTTCCTGGAACAAATACATAAGAATTAAGTTATCAAGGCGTCAAAAAGGATAAGTCGTAGTAATTAAGTGCCTGGTGAAAAATAATATATTGTGTCAGTCAAGAAAATGTAAGATATATTTATTGAATACACTCCAACTTTTTTCGTGATTTTTAACTGTTAATTGAAGGGAATGTTTTATCTATACTAATATATAAAGCTGAAGAGTTTGTTTGATTGTTACCTCTAATCTCAGGAACTAATGGTTCGAATTGAAAAAAACATTTTTGTATTGGATAGGTTTATCGATTAATGCTATAGGCTATATATGTCATTGCGCTGTGTCCTTTAGAAGGGAAGCAGTAGTGAACAATCGAGCAAATACGAGGAAATTTTATTTGTTTTTCGTGGTCGGATTGGTCGATATTCTAAATATACCGGGTATCTCAAGACTGCTACCGAAAACGAAGCCGGGTGGTATATACTATTTCTAAATCAAAAAGTTCCATTTGACATTTCATACTTTTATCATAAATAACTTTCATCATCATCATCACCATCATCATATCAGCCACAGGAAGTCCACTGCTGAACATAGGCCTCCCCAATGATCTCCACAATGACCTGTTGGAAGCGGCCTGCATCCAGCGACTTCCTGCGACCTTAGTCAGACCGTCCGTCCACCTTGTAGGCGGGCGTCCGACACTTCGCTTGCCTGTACGTGGCCTCCACTCGAGAACCTTTCGGCCCCAACGGCCATCGGTTCTACGAGCTATGTGCCCGGCCCACTGCCACTTCAACTTGCCAATCCTATGGGCTATGTCGGTAACCTTGGTTCTCCTACGGATTTCCTCATTTCTGATTCGATCTCGTAGGGAAACACCGAGCATAGCCCGCTCCATGGCTCGTTGAGTGACTTTGAGCCTAATGAGGCCCACAGTGAGAGGCCACGTCTCGGTGCCGTATGTCATCACTGGTAACACACAACTATCGAAGACTTTCGATTTTAGGCACTGAGGTATTTTGAACGAGAAGACGTCGCGAAGTTTCCCGAACGCTGCCCAACCGAGTTGGATTCGCCGATTGACCTCTCTCTCGAAGTTGGACCTGCCTAACCGGACCACTTGTCCTAAATAGACATGTTCGTCTACAACTTCGAGAGTCGAGCCCCCAACTCTAATGGGGGTGGGCACAACATGGATATTCGACATGATCTTCGTTATATCCATGTTTATTTTAAGACCCACCTGTTGGGAAACTCGATTAAGGTCTTCGAGCATAGTGCTAAGGTCTTCCAGCGATTCTGCCAAGACTACAATAACGTCGGCAAATCGAAGGTGAGTAATATACTCGCCGTTGATGTTGATGCCGAATCCTTTCCACTGCAAGAGCTTGAAGGCATTTTCCAGCGCGGCAGTGAACAGTTTCGGAGATATGACATCTCCCTGTCTCACGCCTCTCTGTAGTCCACTACAGATTAGATAGCCTTCGTGCTCTGATCCTGTACTCGGACCGACATGGTGGCGTTGTTGTATATACACCTCAACACTTCGATGTATTTAATAAAAGGGATTAATTTAACAATTTAATAATTTAACAATAATTTTGTGTATGTGGTGGCCTGTTGGTAAACGGACTGCTGAGACGCGGCTGCCCACATGTTCACGGTGGTCGCGGGTTCGAATCCCAGGGCAGATCTCTGACTTTTCGGAGTCATGTGTGTATTGATAATCAATCACCACGCACTAAAACGGTGAAGGAAAACATCGTGAGGAAACCTGCATACCATAGCGATTTATAATAATTTCTATGGTATGTAAGTCCTTTTCTCTTATATCCATCAAATGGTTGTCTGTCAGAAATTGCCTTGTGCGATAAGACCGCCAATTGTACTTTTTTTTCTAGTTTGAATTGTTTCCTTTTGTTTTATTTATGGTGTACAATAAAGCTTATATAAAATAAATAAATAAATAAAATAAGTCCGCCAACCCGCACTAGGCCAGCGTGGTGGACTATATGGCCTAACCACTCTCAATCGTATCCTCGCTTATAGAGTAGGCCCGTGCCCTGCAGTGGGACGTATAAGGGCTGATACAAATTTACTGAAGATCGTAAAAAAAGTTTTGGAAAATATTGAATTTAACATTTCTTTCGAACTGCATAACTGAAAAATGCAGACGTTCGAAGTATACAAGTATAGTAGAACAGACCAAGATTCAGAAAAATAAGGTTTCAACGCAGGATCTAGCAAGATTTCGTAGAAATTTTGGGTTTTATAGTGCGTTCCATACATCAAAAATCTAAAATATTTTTTTAGCCAAAATTATAGGGTTAAACAAAAATGTACAAAGAATGAATATTGTATGGAATGATAATATCGAACCGTTGGAGTCAAAATAAATTGGAAAGTCCGAAAAAAAATCCTGTCACAAAAATTGCCATTTCGACCCACTGTGGGCCAGGCCGCTAGTAATAGATAAATCATTGCTTTTATTCCGTAATACTAAAGTGACTTATGCAATTGTGGATGTCTCATTAGGATAAAGATGTACTCGTACATAAAAAAAAATAAACGAAATAATGTAAACTAAAAATATAAACTGTAATCGATTAAGAAATACAAACAAATGGTATCGTTATCTCGTTAATAATCGGATATTGTACTAACCGATTTATTTGACATCATTCCTATTTCACAATTTTGAGATATGTCAAATGGAACTTTTTGATTTAGAAATAGTATAGTTGGAATTGAACATTTTTGCCGCCATTATGAAAAGTGTATCTGCACCCGGGCGGAGCCAGGCCGGACCGCTAATTATTAATATATAGAAAAAATATTACATTACTGAGTTTTATTAGACTCAGCAGAAAAGCTTTTATACTTTAACAATTGAGATAAATATGCTTACACCATCTAGTAAAGTGTCCCTGAGATGCCTGTGGTGGTCCTTCCGGTGTAGAAACTGCATCCCGTGAACTTTGAACACGCAGTTGTCTCTGTCTAACATGTACACTTCGTCCTTACCGTCTATTAACATCATGTATCTGTAAACAATCGTTAAAACTTTTAAATATTAATATCAATAAAAAAGTAACAAACTATAATGAGAATAAAATATTAAAATAAATATTAATGAAGTTGCGACCTGTTCAAAGTTGTAGAAATATCCTAAACATTTTGAGCACATGTCTTTATAGGCAAATCTTAAGCATTGTATACTTTACTGTCAACCGAATACAAGTCTAACACCCGAATACTAGAACGCAACTTAAATAAATAATAAATAAATAACTCCCAACAGCCACATAGTCCTGACCCCACACTAAGATTGAGTCTTGTGTCGTGGGTATCAGGAACTACGATAGATTTTTCGGTCTCACAAACATCCAGACCCGAAATAAATATTTGTGGGCCGCACAAACATTTCTCTCGGTGCGGGGATCGAACCCGCGGCCTCTCGTTTCACATGCACCGTCTAACCATCTGCGCCACGGAGGCTGTCAACTATTATGTTGACAGACAGTTGTTGTTTTTTACATAAATATTATGAAATGAAATGAAAATAATTTATTGAATCCATTAAAATGACATCATTTAGATTCAGTCATTTTTTTATCTACCACCCGGTTCGGAAAGCTGTTTTTACTAGAGAAGAACGGGCAAGAAACTCTAGTGTTGCTCTTTTCAAAACCAGTTTACAATGTAGTGAATTATTACAAAATTTACAAGTTGGTTTAAATCAGAGCAGTTTAATAATAATATGTTGTAAATTTACAATAAATATTTTTAATATGAATATTATTATATTATAATTACTATGGCTGAGTGAAGTGAAGTCGCCCAGAACGAAGAATCAGTATACTCTTTTTCGCCAAAGCAGTGAATAATTGCGAAAGCCTTATGTAATCCCTCAATCAATCCATTACAATGTAAGCAAATCTGATAGACAGTCTACGCAAGCAGCACCCGTTCACGAGTATGACGCATGTGCCAGCCATCTGCCTCCTCAACCATGTTGCAGGGAAATGACCGACCTGGCACACGACGCCGCCGCAAGCACAGACTTTTTAGCGAGCATGACATACCCAATCACTTACACATGACTTGCTTTTGTTTTGTTGCAATTAACTACGTAAATCCCGCTTAAATGTACTATGTGTGTATGTGCTAAGTGGGTCGTGCCCTGTTTAGAGCAACTTATTATTTGAAGGGCGTTCGAGTATTCGGGCGTAAGGAATCTAAGTAAAATAATCAAGGTTTTGATACCTATATACTAATAGTACTACTACCACAAATTGACCTTTTTAATAGCATGTTCTACTGTCCATTCTCACCATTTAATTCCCTAACATCGCACAACTCTTCAATAAGAGAAGTTACACGATCTCACCTGACGCCATCAGCCTTCCACGAGACCCTGTAAGGTTTCTTCCGCAGCTTGGTGATGTTGGTCATGTCCATGGACACGGGCTGCGAGCCCGGGAACCCTGTGGAGCGCCACTCGCAGAACTCCTGCGCCTTGCGCTGCACGTCGCCGAGGCGCGGCTGCGCGTCGAACGGTTCCACACCACGTACAGAGGGCATGAACGTGTTCTTTTTGCGTGTGTTCTCGCGTTTGCCCTTGCCTTTCTGTTTGCGGTTGCCGTTACTGTGAGAATTAGTTTATTATGCGATTTATCAGGCGGTTTCGAGGACGATAAATCGATCTAGCTAGGATTATTTTTTAGAAAATGTAAAAAAAATAAAAATGTAAACTGTAATAAAAATGTAAAATATGACTCTTCCTGACATCAATTGGCGAATAATAATATTATTTTTTTTATTAGCAACTATTTCTTTAACGATACAATAACTTTTTTATTTAAATAATCAGTTCTTATAATTATGTCGGTAAGATCGAAAAATATTATTCACATTTCATCACTATGTAATTCATAATTTAAAAATGATGCAGCCACGCTATTTTCAATCATAACTCAACCATGCAGAACAGGCTCGTCCGAGGCCGTACCAGTCTCACAAAAATTTTATTTTATCGTAAAGCGACAGTTTCGCTATAGAATTTCGTTGAGTGATTGAGATTTTTTTTCCTACTTCCCTCACAATTTGTTAGTCCGGCAACACATTTTTAATTCAAGCATTATGGATGTTCATGGGCGGCAGTGATCACTTACGATCAGGTGCCTGGCATGCTTATCTCGCTATTAAATGCAACAACAAAATAAACATCAGGAGACCTGCTCGCTTGTTTTCAGGACCTATGTATGAGAAAAAATACCTGAATAATATCTAAAAAATGCATGAATTTAACAAATATCAATATAGGTAGCATGTGTATATTTGGCAATTTAATATGGACTAATACTCGTACAGACAACAGTAAGCATATGCTTTAACTAACAAAAAACTTACCTTGAATTCTGTGAATTGCTAGGTGTGTCATCATCATAGTCAATTTCTTCCTCTTCTGTAAATATAAACAATTTTTGCACAAACACATATAGTATGGATACTTTTTGCAGTAGCAAATGTA
Organism: Hyles vespertilio; assembly: GCA_009982885.2. NCBI lineage: Eukaryota > Metazoa > Arthropoda > Insecta > Lepidoptera > Sphingidae > Hyles > Hyles vespertilio. Next base: position 5,610,196 of record CM042807.1, read on the forward strand.
TACGAGATAGCAACACCCTTTTTTTATAGATAGCATATAAACCTGTTTTTATTAACAATTGTTATGTCCCTTTCGAGCAACTTCTGAATTGCATTTGAACGAAGAAGACAAACAATTTGATAACTAAAATGGTTTAAAACTGTCTGTAAACAAGGCTGCATGTGGTTAAAATTAAGAAGAAAGTTGTTATTAAATAAAACATTGATAGCAGGACAAAAAAAAAATAGTGTCTATCCAATATTCTACTAATATGATGCCCTGTAACAATTTTATTACACAAATAATCCTTACCATTGCACCAGTCTGGCCTCATTGGCGCAGCCGGTGTGTATTCCACCATGTCATAACGTCTGTACAATTCTTCTAAGTAGTCCTGTTTGTATATACCTGGAGGTCTGGTAAAAAGTACTAATAAGTTTGGGCAAGATTCATATCTTGGGAATGTTATGGTTAAGAGATGTATGGGTGTGCCAACATTCATTAGCATTACATACTTTTAGTATTATCTGATTTCTCTACTTTTATGTCATTGTATTGCAAAAAAGGTATTTATACAAACTACTTGTAATCTACTACATCACTAGAAAATTGCCATGTTAACCTGTGGTGGACAATAAAAAGTACCCATTACTATACCAGGAGATTAGTGGTTAAGCAGTATAATAATAGAACTTTATCCAAAATGCAAGTCTTTTTATCATGAGTAACTATGGATTTCACAAAGTATTTACTATAGTATCTTCATTAACTCAAAAATACTCTAGTTGTATACAAAACAATTTGACTTACCTCATACTAGCAAATTCTTTGATTGCTGCCTCTAAGCTACAGTCCAATTGTTCCACCATGTAAGACACAAGCAGGAAGCCTGTTCTGTTAAAGCCATGGGTACAGTGGACTCCTATTACTTCCAGTGGCTTCTGACTGAGGAACTTGGACACCAACTGTATGAACTCTCTAAAACATTCAACAATTGTTGTACTAAATGTGTTGGGACAAAACTAAATATGTATAGATGATATACTAAGTATGTATAGAATGAAAATTATACTATGAAAAAGTTATGTGCATTATCACAATAAAATATAAAAAGACCATTTATTACTAAAATGTACAACATTTTATTTCTTGTTAAATAATCTAAATGTATTTACTTATTTCAAGCTTTATTGTTCACCAGATATAAAACAAAGTGGTAAGAAATTAACAGGAATAAAAGTACAATTGGCAGTATTATCACACAAGGCAATTTCTGATATATAATAATTTAACAGTTGTTTCAAGTGGCTACTACTTTCAAAGTATTATTAATAAATATTTTATGAAGTGATTTGTGTAAAATATAAGTATTAAAATAATATTACATCCAGTAAATAAATAAATACACCTGAGAGATCACAGTCACAAATATCACAGGTATTATGTAGTACTGACTCCATAGTCCACACTAAGATCGAGGCTTGTGTCTCAGTAACTATGAGACATGTTTTGGTCTCACAAACATCCAGAACCGAAACAAATACATGTGCATTACAGTATTCATAATAATAGCTAGAAGGGTTGATATTGGGCATGCAGATGTAAAGTTGTGAATCAAATCAATCTACTACATAAATAAATAATAAAATAAGAGCAAGAAACATAAATGAAAAAATAAATTACTTAGTTTGTTCTAAGCTTGGTGTTTCTCCATGTCCACGGCAGGACAGCTTAACATATTTGCACTCCATGTCTTCAATTTCACGTTTGTCATAAAACCTGCTAGTGTTTGTTAGGTCAATCCATAAGCCGATTTTCACCTGAAAAACGTAATATTTTAAGTGTGTTTTTTTTTTACAATACTAGTACACAGCAATTTTTTTACACAATAACAATTTTTTCCAAAATGTTTTAGGTGCGCTGTAAAAATACTGTAAATATAAGAACGATTTTCGTTTATCATAACTTACCTTGTGTCCTTTCATATAAGTAAACAGCATTGAAGGTGTGAAACGATTAGCTTCAGGCACCTTATCGTTAAATTGATGTCCTAGTGGAGTTTTAAAAGCTAGAAACTTTAGTGCGATCAAGCCATCAGATTTTCTGGGGCAGTTAAGCCACCTGGCAGGTAGAGGTCCGGGATCTTTTTGCGACATATTGATATTGTAGCTTCACAAATATCGCAATAGAATTCGTTTTATGTCACTGCACATTGAGTTCAAGTAAATAAAACGTAAGATTTTGCACAAATTATAAATACACTCTTTGACGCAGCATCTCGAGTCTCGACAAAGTATCAATTGTCAATTGTCAAATGTAAAGTGTCATTTTCATTATCACTTCGGTCTATTCTTTAATCATTGCTTCGGTCGAAACATAGACGTAGTATCAATAGACTTGACATGCATTTGACATATATAGTCCATCCCACTTAGACTTATGCATAAACCTTAAAAATGAAAGTGACAAAACACAATTTGCGGTCCTTGTCATAGTTTCACATAATTTTGTAGGGGAACACTGCGTGTACCCAAACAAATAAGACGTGCGGTTTGTTATAAACTTGAATTACTGAGTATTTTACGAATATTTGCGGTAAAAAATGTATGTAAAAGAGTGTTGAAACTGATTATAAGACAAAAGGTATGGTGTGCTGCTTTATTATTGGCTGTGATAGCCGATCTAAACGATAATATGAAAATATAACCTCTCACTGGTAAGTGCATTTTATTTAGTATATTGGTAAAATAAATGTAGACGTTCATTATTACTAACATCTGCAATTAGTATTTCATAGAATACATTGTAAAATAGGATTATATTTGCATAAAAAATAAAAATGTTTTTTTTTTACTTTATGTCTGTCCCTTACGGTGGAACTCGAATGTCGAGTCCATTTGATACTACGTCCATGGGTCGAAAAGTTGTCAGATGCAGGTGAGTGAGTGAGCAACAACCCAAATAGGTAAACGCACAGGTAAACGCTTGCAGGGTGTTACGCTGTTCCTGTACAGCAAATATGACACATAAATGCTGTGGTAACTATGACCCAGTCTGTAGTAGAATGTAATATTATAACATTTTTGTTTTCTGTTTAATGTTATTTTATACTCTTGCCCTTGCTAAGTAAAATGGTAAGTAAAAAAAGTGTTTTATTTCGTATTATGCTCATTATGATAATAAAATTTATATTAGGTAAATAAATCATATGCACAGACCATTTATATATTATCACTGAATATTAAGAGAGTCTTTACGGTATATTATGGTTCCTAAGATAGTGATCCAAACCCATACCATAATGTTAACGCAATGTTGTTTAGTCTACATCATCATTATAATGTTACTATATTTGACAGCCTCCGAAGCGCAGTTGATTAGACGTGGTTAGACGCCACCTGTGAAACGAGAGGCCGCGGGTTCGATCCCCGCACCGAGAGAAATGTTTGTGCGGCCCACAAATATTTCTTCCGGGTCTGGGTGTTTGTGAGACCGAAAAGTCTCTCGTAGTTCCTGATACCCACGACACAAGACTCGATCTTAGTGTGGGGTCAGGACTATGTATGTGACTGTTGGGTGTATTTATTATTATTATTATTTAATCAAAGCCTATGTGAAAATTATTGAAATTATTTTTATCTGATAACAAAAAACACGTTGTTTTGGTAAATTACTTTTGTCTACAATCTAATTAGGCTCATTCCAACAATAAAAGTAATTTTAAAAAAATACTCTTATGGGGTTACAAAATAGAAATCCTTCAAATCGACTTCAAAAAAGAAGATGATGTACACGTTGTGTATGATATGTGTAATTTTGTCAGGATTGCACAGTTTTTGGATATGAACAGTCAGAACAAGAATTTCAAATAAATGTATGTAAGTGGGTAAGTTTTTATGTCTGTGAGTTTGTATGTTTGTTGTCATCAACTTTATCATATTTATATTGCATTTACTCATACTATTATAAGCCTTAAGTTCCCAATGTTTTAATTAAAATATAAATAAATATAAAATAAGTAATTAAAAAAATTAAACCGTCATAAAAAATTAATAAAAAGAAAGTAACAAACTTAATCTTTTGATACATCTAAAATACCTAAATAGGCCAATATTTTTAAGGTTTGTGCCGGCCTTAATGTTTGAGATCAGCTGCGCCCCGCGGTTTTACTCGTATAATTCGTAGCGTGATGTTATAAAGCTTAATAGCTAGCTAGCTTGTACCAACCTCAATTTTTTTGACCTATTTACGTACTTTATATGTATGATAAAACCACAGGATAAAACCCATATAAAACCAGTGAAGTCGGTAAAAGCTTAGCAGGATCATGTAGAAATATACTTTACAAGCAGGATTAGGAATGAGATTTTTCGTAACAAAGATAACGTATATTTTGTTACCTGTGGTAACGTTCTCAGATAATAAAGATGCATTTCGAAATTTGCAGTTTTACCTATATTTGCATAGTTTTATGTACTGAAGGTTGGATGTAAAAATCTATTTATTCCTATAAAATTAACTATTATTATTTATTAATTTCAAAACTGATTCATTTTGATAATTTCGTGCTAAAGCAGTTGACATTTTAGACAAAACGAAACTATTTTTGGTTGTTGACAGTTGTAACAACTTTACAAAATGCACAACTTAACAACATCGTCATCTCTTTCTTTCAAGTGTGTAATTGATCATTAGAGGGAGATGGGAGATATAGAGTATTTTTTATACGTTGGCTGCATTTGAAGTTGGTATTTGCCAAGAGCCTGCCATTTTGTAAGATAGAAGGGAGATAAAAAATAGTTTTATGGTGTTAAAATTTTACAAATACTCCGTTGCCATTTGTATTAGGGCTAAAAACAAATGTTTAAATGGACGCTTCGTCCATTATAACTCAGGTGTCACGGGATGACGAGCAATTAAACAATTATGGATCCGACAGAGGTAAATCTCAACCGAATTACACCTGTTACCTACTGGCATCAAATTAGAGCGTATAGTGTTACCTCCTCGCGACTTGTAAATATTTGTCGATCGTGATCGATACTAGATCGGTGGATTAGTGGACTTTTCGTGTGTTGGTGTTGCGTTTCTCGTGTGTGTGGTTTGAGGTAAACAAATTGAAACGTGTGGACGCGATAACATTCTTGCAGCAACCTTGAGAGCTGTTATTGAGCACCAGTGGCCAGTCACAGTTACTGGTGTGTGGTGAGGAACGAGTGTCGGCACGTCGTTTGGTGCAGTTAGTGTCGTGTGCTCATGTGCGATGGTTGTTTTAGGGTCACCCCCTGGCGTGCAGCATAATGAGGGGGACGTTACACCAGTGTCGGGCTCCACACCCCTGGGCAGCAAAAAGTCCAGCGGGGGTGGCGGCTTCCTGCGCTCACTCTTATGTTGTTGGCGCGGAGGACGCGGCAAAGGCCCTCCTGGCGGCAACGGCACCAACAGTATCGATGGCAGGGCTTCGCCCCCGCTGCTGGTCATGTCAGACCATGCTCCGAGACCGTTGTTACCACCAGTGAGACACCAGGACATGCATAAAAAGTGTATGGTCATTGACCTGGATGAAACTCTAGTGCACAGTTCATTCAAGGTATGTATTCTACATTTTAATTTTATCACCTCATTGTTTAGCATAAAACGGTGCCCAGACTTTTAATTTATATTCGCAGTGTATAATGTTTAAATATTTATCTGTAGTAAACAAACATATAAGTTCCCATAACATAAATATGTTATATTATTCTGTTCAGCATTCATGATCTTCAATTGCTTGTAAATACAAACTAAGGAAGTTATCATACTACAAAAAGTTATAATCAAAGCTTATTCAACTAACATTGATTTATCACTAAATGGCAATATAATTTTTTTAGTGGTGCTAACTTGCTATCATTCATAAATAAACGAATAAATTGAAATAACACATCTGACAGTTATACTGTTTGTAAACACCGACAAGCCACAAGTAGTTTTACATAATTTGCTTTGAAAAAACAAAGAACTTTACATCAAAACATTGGTTTTCTAACCTTTTGACTACTGGTAGGTATCGCATATGTGAGTGGCTGCCTTAGTAGGTATCACCCCAATGTCTATTTCTTCTGCCAAACTGCAGTGAATGCACTGTTGTGTTCTGGTTTGAAGAACATTGTAGGCAGAGTAACTGAGAGCAAATGAAACGTAACATCTCAAGTCTCAGAGTGGCATTTGGCAAGCATTACTTTGTTATTCATGGTGTTGCTTGGTTTTTCTACTGTCCACGAACGTTTGTATCTCTTACTGTCAGTTGAATGACATGCTCTTGCCATTCCTAGCAATAAAATATATCAGTCATTTTTTTTCAGACTTGCCATGACTTTTTTAATTTGCCCTCATTGATGTAATGACTTAAAAAAAAAATATACAATAAAACATATCTCATTGTGTATTTATAAAAAAACATTCATGTGAGCACATAAAATGGTATTTAAGTTAGGAACTGGTAATCGTAAATTATAGCTTTATGGATGTTATTTTATTATATTCCCTTATAGTTATCAATAGTCTCCTAATATTTATTTGTTGGATCGAGACATAACTAAATCAATATGCAAAAGTGTTAAAGTTTCCATGAATATTATCTTTGCAGTAAAAAGTAAAATCACTATTATCATTATTGTTCTAAGCATCTGGGAGTAGGTTAATTGGTTTCACCACTAATTACCCTAATTGTATACACAAATACATTTCATTGTTTGATGTGTTTGAATTTGGCTTTGGTCTCATCCTAAGAGGATTTACTTTTCCAGCTCATTTTAAATTTATGAATTTCCTAAGTAATATAATTTGGTCATAATATCGCCATTTATGATATTTTTAGCACCTTAGCCTACATTTACTGGGAAAAAAAGATTGATTTTTGTATGTAAGATTTCTCTACCTGTGTTACCCCAGCCAGCATTAGGATTCACCACCCAATGAATGTTCTGCATTTCGCCCGATAGCTTTATAACTTCATTCAACATGTATCTATATTGTTATTGAATCAGGTTCACTATTATACAACAGCATTAGATAATATTAGATTAATCATTCTGTTATTTGTTTAATCTATTCATGACTATGCAAGGGCATCTACCTGTTTGAGGTTGCTATACACTTTCTAACTACACTGCAAACCACTTACTGCCCAACTTCTCATGGGAACCGTTTCACAAGGTTTTGTTTATGACTTAACATTGTATTTTACATGGTTGTTTACATCATTAGTGGTTTAGTTTCATTCTTCTATTTATTGTTGAGTTTTTTAAGTAATTTAGTTGGCATATGTACAAACATATAGGCGCCCTACTATATTCATCCGAACGAAGTTCGAAACTTCGGATGATCGAAGTCTATATACGATACGAATGTACCTACATATACTGGTGGTAGGTCTCTCATATGTGAGAGGCCATCTGGGTAGGTACCACCGCAATGTCTATTTCTCCCGTGAAACAACACTGCGTAAATGCACTGTTGTGTTTCGGATTGAAGGACATTGTAGCCAGAGTAACTACTGGACATATTGAGACTTAACATCTTATGTCTCAGAATGACGAGCGCAGTGGAATGTTGCTACTGTTTATGAGCGGTCGTATCGCTTACCATCAGGCGAACGGCTTGCTCGTCTCGTCATACATTGCAATAAAAAAAAAAAAAAACTTATGATCATTATTGACTTATGGTCGTAGCCATAGACTTTGGCTATGATGTACGTTGTACAAATCCGAACTTTTACAGAGTCGATACATTCGTATCGAATAAAAAACTTCGATCGTCCGAAGTTTCGAACTTCATTTCGGATGAATATAGTAGGGCCCCAGACAGGCAAATTTTTCATATAGGTGTGGATGCCTAATCCGAAATTGTTGAATCGGGAGAAATGCTCATAAGAGTCAAGAGCTCGATTTTGATGAAAAGTAAAATTGCATACCAAGATTTTAAAAAATCTATATCCCTAGCACGAAATTTAACTAGACGTTTCAAAGAAGACCATTCGATAATCTATAAAAATGATATGGATACAATATTGGCAAGTAATTGAGAATAAAAAAATAGTAAATGTTTAAAAAAATATACACACTTGCTGGCCCACATAATAATGGTCAACTTACTGTAGACTGATCAAATTAGTTTTGCCAGCTGTCCAGAAGTTAATGCTTTGTAATAACATTGCCTGTATAAAAAACAGGCCTGTACAAAAATTAACACGAAACAAATAATTTAGAAACGCTTACGTAATTACATCATTGTCTCACAAGCCATGACTTTGATACAAGACTGATTGCCTCGGTAGTTTTGTGTGAGTCATACGTTTTAAACAATCGCACAGTACGTTAATAATGATTATCGTATTTATAAGCACCACACAATACCGAGTTTGTAAAATTGAAGAGAAACAAAACGTCTTGTTTGCTACAGAATGTCTTATTTCCATTAAATGGAGATATTTCCTCATCGTCTAGTGGCCTATGTTTACGTTTAAAAGTAAACAGTTTAATTACATTTGACTGAACTAATATTATAAAGAGGATAGATTTTGTTGTTTGTGTCCATTTAATAGGGCCTGAAACTACTGGACCGATTTGTTTGTTTTTTACCATTAGAATGCTACATTATCACTGTTGAACATAGGCGATGAATGTATTTAAAAAAGTGTATCTGTATTTTTGGTCAAAGCTGGGACGGACCGCTATTTTTTCATATTAGAATCGCGAAGAGACTGAAATGCACTTATATCTAAGTGCAACGCTGCTCTCAAAGCGTATCGACTGGGGATAGATACTAATAAAGTTATTGAGGATTTTCTTTGTAAGCAATTCTTGTATTCTTATCTAGAGGTTAAGTGATTAAATATCCATAAAATGTGATAATTACGTAGCATAGTATTTAATAATGTTGACGCGCGCATCTGCCGAAAGTATGGAGAATTCGAATCCTGGATGTTGTAAGGATATTGTAAACTTAATATTCATGGAATAATAATGTTTATAGGCCAATATTTACCTGTTATGTGAAAGTAAATTTACTTCACATCCACACTTTGAATGTAGTCTTTACAAATATCGGAAACATATTAATATATCCGATGTGATGAAAAAATAAACGCTTGGCTTTATTAGCTACTTGCATGTTCGTACACCGCAGGGGGCGTCAATAGAAAATCCCAGGTTCTATTCTTTATATCGCCCCACTCGTCCTTGCGAGTGTCGTTGAACACGCAAAGCAAACGTCACTATTTTTATGACTTCGCCGATGTTTTATTTAGATTCAACGTCATGAATACATTCTGGTATACTTAACATGGTATGCAGAGGTGCCAAGGAGGCTACCAATAGTTCCCTTAGTTTTAAGTTCCCAAGTTCCATGTTGTGCCTGAATGCGAGCTTATCGCCATGCCGGGCCTACGTTTAAGGACCCTTGGCAGCCATAATATGCAACTTTTGAATAATATATTTTGCGCCATGTTTGTTTGTGAACTTGTGCAAGAACTTTGTTATTACATAAAATATTTGGCTAAATATATGGCCAACTGCTGGAGTACGACATTCCTCTAGAATCGAGTGTATGATAAAAGCTTAGAACGTAATCCATCATTCTACTCTTGAGAGTTTGCCGTGTATTTCTAAAGCCCATTCATGGTGTCGGGAAAAAATATCGTTGATCCGATACTGCTTAAAATTAATTATAGCATTTTTTTATGGTTTGTCCTTAAACGTCATCTTGTTTTATCCCAGGCGACAGATTTTTATAAAATAAGGTCATATTTGACACTATGTACAAAAAAATAATTATTATTTGACTTCAAGTTCATTTCTCCAAGAACTACGGGCCTAGTTCGCAATTATGTTTATATTTATTGAAAATATATATATTAATTCCTACACAAAAAACAAGGTTTCATTGAGGGACACATATTCGCACCGATACTAAGTTTCAGTTTTTCGGAATGGGCATTTTCCTTTAGTCACAAATCAAAATCTAGTTCTTGAAAATGTTTTAAAACTATGTCTTGAACATGCATTACCTGACACACTTAGATATGCGCCATTGCTAAACGCAGACAAATAAAATTGATATTAGCCGCGGTTTATGATAAAGAAACACTTACTGTGACTACCAGTTTGGTTGGACTTGTTTTTTTCGCAACACACGTCTAGTTTTCAGCCTAATGTTTTCCTAATACTTTAATAGTGGCTGCAAGCTGGCCAACATTTATCTTAATAAACTTCGTAATAAGTCTTATGTAGGAATTTACATAATTTACGCTATTACCGTAAAGGAAATCGTTCGGTATGAGCTCGCGATTTATTACACATATTTGTTTGTTTGTGTTCTCACACCAATTGTTTCTTTAATATTCAATAGGTACAAATATCATTTTGTTTTGTCAAGCACGCAGTGAAGAAACTCGAAGGTAAATCAGAGGTAATTGAAATTTGAGTTACGTGTCCTGAATTATCCGTAAAAACAACTTTTTCCAGTTCTAAATCTACTTTAAAATTAACGTTTTACTACGGACGGTCACTTGTTCAAAATAGAATAGGAAATTACGAACTACACAAAAAGCTCCTAATTTTGTATGTTAATATATCATATACATAATATATCATATACAGTGTTATATACAATGCAAAAAAACTAAAACATATTAAAATAGACAAACAGGAATACGGAAATAAGATAACAGTTTAGATAGCGAAGTTGATGCTTACAGTATTTTTGTAAAATTTGTACTGGCATGGCAAAAACCACCGTCGTCCATAGTGTAGTACCATAGAACACAAGGTTTTTGATAGGCGATTATCTCTTCACTCGACATAATTATGCCTATTCATTTTCTATTTTAAAATTTGTACAAGATCAACATGTCTAGTCGCATGGTTCCAAGAACTATTTGTATTATTTCTTATTAATGTTGTTGCGACTCAAAGGCAAGCCCTTACAGGGGAAACTTATCATTCACTCCGAACTTAGTTTGAGGTTACGAAATTCGAATATTCGCTGTCGTGTCGGAGTATAGATAACGTGACCATTTATTTTTTGTGCCAGAGCGGGACATCTGCATATGACATAATAATAATAATAAAGTTTTTACAAGTTTTTATATGAGTGTGAAACTCTGAATTTTCTGAAAAACTGAATTTTCGTAATCAAAATGGCTTTAATTACTGCGGTACTTAACTGTGTTTTATCAACTGTCCATATTTTGTTAATGTGAGAAAAAACTCTTTCGATATGTGCGTTACTTCCAGGCAGGCACATAACGTACTCAATAATTGTAGAAAAGTTTTTTAAATCAAGATTGTATTTACGAAAGAGCTGAAATAATTCGACCCCACGATTTTTAGCATTAGTTCGGTAAAGCATTTCAAGCGGGAAATACATTTTAAATTATCGTTTGGTCTGTTTGCAAGAGCGGGACTATGTCGGCCTTGCTGGGGACACCGGGACAGACTTCCTGAAAGCGGGACTGTCCCGCCCAAAGCGGGACATATGGTCACGTTAAGAATAGAGCAACCCTCCAGGTACCTAAGAGCCTCGTCAAGCTTCTGTGCCCTGTGTAAATTGTTTGCGTGCTACTATTGATTCTGGCTGAGAGGAATTGGTTGGGTATGTGGGCGGGATAGTCTCACGTCTATTTACTATGTATTAGAGATTAAACTTCACTATTTATAGTCGCCTTTTCAAAGAATTGCTCCGTCTTGGTAATACGATGGTAGTGCGATCGATGCACTCGCGTAATATGAAACCCGGATGAGGTGGACCACATTCGGTGGCTAAAATTTCTGGTTTCCCGAACTTTTGACAGCACGGTCGGTTGTTATCAATAGAAGCAGTATTCAATAGCCATATCAAATAGTAAAAATATGACTGAATTCTGTGTTTTAATTAAAGCTCATACGAAACGAAATTAAACACGTTAAAGTATTGTGTCAGAAAAGTAAAAGGATATGCCTATCATATTTTTTTAATAATCAGCAAAGAAAAAAAGTATATTTTCGTAAACGAATTATTCTGTAAAAAATTCCAAGTCTCGCAGCTAAGGTTTTCTACCGCAAAAAGTTGTGAGATGCATGTAATACCAAGTCGATTAATTTATTTAGTCCTTAAGGGACCTTCTATATAAAGTTATTACGTTAGTTATTACCATATCAATATTAAAAATTCTTTACGTTTTAAATAAATAGATCGACTTGGCCATCGCATGAAAACATAATGTATCGTACAATTTATACATAATGCTGCTGGCCAAGTCGATCTATTTATTTAAAACGTAAAGAATTGTTAATATTGATATGGTAATAACTAACGTAATAACTTTATATAGAAGGTCCCTTAAGGACTAAATAAATTATTCGACTTGGTATTACATGCATCTCACAACTTTTTGCGGTAGAAAACCTTAGCTGCGAGACTTGGATTTTTTTTACAGGATGTTTTTGATGGGATCTCACGTCTTTTTGTAGAGTCCTACTTTTTTCCTATTCGGTACTTCTTACTTCTAGAATATCACTAACGATTTTTCTTAAAGCCTCTGTCATGGAATTTTCTTATTTTTGTAGGTATCAATTTATCACAAATATAGCGGATTTGATTATTAATGTTCTTTCTTTCATTGTAATTGATATTTTCGAGCTATTTAGTCTATTTATTTGCAAGTTTTTCTTCGTCATGTTTTTCTAGAGGAATGTTGTACAGTTTCATGGGCTGAATACACCATTTCCCTCTCTATATCCCTTCCTATTATGCCTCATATATATAGATATCAGTAAGTCAGTGAGTGAAAAAATTAAGAAAGTTTGACTAGTTACAATTCTTAAACTACTGGTTCAAATTGAATGAAATTTTAAATATACCGTGTTTACACAATGCCTGCTTAGTAACTGAAAATTCAGGCTTCATGCTTTAGCCACAACGAAGTTATAGAGGGTTGAAAATGGTCTGAATTGCTTCGAGAAAAGGATGTTACGGCCATGCCACTTTTTAGCTCGACTTGGAGGGGGCTCGGCCGCGCCCCCAGATTAAGTTTACTCAATCAAATTTCATTACAATGTTGTCGTGTTTTACAATTTAATTGAATTGCTCAAACAGTGAAAGTTGCGTCTAAAACTCCATGAGAACCATGATTTTGGCGCGGCGCCGTCAAACCCGCCAACTATAATTTGGCGAAACCAGTTTTCTGGCCTCCTTTTAAATATCAATCCGACATCAATGCTATATTCGAACAGTTTGTGAACCGTAAATAATTTTGTTTAATCAATTTGTCAACTGACCGATCGCTGTGTGAACTGCGTTTATTTCGTCATAGTATCATCTTCCGCTTTTGCTTTCGCGATTCTCATGCGGAGATAAAACTGTTGATTGTGTTTCTAAAATTAATGTACAAGTTTGATTGGATGACTTGTGTGTCTGTTTTTGTCGTGTATTACGCAGTTGGCTGGGGCCATTTTTCATTGTTTCATTGGTCTTCAGAGATTTCAGCCACTGTGGTTATTAAATTTTCATTGGGATATAGCCATGGCCATAATAATTCTAGTAAATCATGGGGTTACTAAAGCTTTTCAAATCACGTGTTACGTATTTGCACAATTTCCTAAGACGCTTGTAGTAAGTATTTGCTTGATAGAGAAATCACAAGTCTGATTTTTCTCTCTACATCTCTACCGCTACACCCATTGGCTTCTGCAGATCATATTGATAAAGTTATTTTGAATTAGAGAAAAAGGTGTCACTCTGCACAATAAGAAATTATCTGCTAAAGTGACGTTCTGTTATCTATTCACAAAAAATTGGGAAAGACAGCATGACAGTTGCCTAGCTGATAAAAATTATGCAGCTTCATAAACAAACTACGTACCGTTAAAACTGAGTATGTAGTAATTTACTCGTTCCCCACCATATTAATTGTAACTTCATTAAGTCTCACTGGGCAGGTGTCTATTACGACATGTGATTAAAGGAATCATCAATTTAATGCATTTATCGCCTTCCTGATCCGTGTTGTCTATTGAATATTTCGTAGAACCTACTTCATATTTATTAAACAAATGGTGTCGACAACCTATTACGTTTTTCCATGAACGTCCTTAATTGAATATAGGACGATTAGTATTGTAGGGTTAATGTTAAATTAATGGTCTTTTAAATTATGTCAGTGGGGCTTTGCCATATCATACTTCTTTGTCCAGATAGGGAAACTTAACGGTGATGTCATGCGGGCGTGCGACCCTTAATCAATCTGCGTTATCAGATAATGTCATTAACAGTTTAAAATAAATGCTAAATCCCTATCATTTTTTCATTGACTAAGGAATACACTCTCAGTAAGAATGTTATCACTTGAATTCGTATCAATAACGCTTTGTGTCACCCATGTTAGCCTCGTGTGTGGTCCGGAGCAGAATGTATACTCTCAGCAAATAATTTCCACATGACGATAGTCTGCTAAGGTTTCATATCCCATACACAAGGTTATAGCGATTTTGCAGCAATCTCCCATCTCTACACGAACCATAAAGTTCACCAATAATTGGTGCCTTCCGGCTTGTGTCTGTCCTACATTGCTGTATCGGGCCCCATTTAAACGATACATGTCGATGTTATGGTGTAACGCACCGGCATAATTAAGCAACTGACGATAGACGCCGAGCTCTTTAGTTTAGATATTTCAACAGAGGAATTCTGATAGCCAACTAATATCTAAATAAAGTTGTATTAGATGATTAGTAGAGAGATCTGAACCGAGAATTAGCGAATCATGCGAATATTTCGTGTGTTACCTTCAAGACCACAGCTATCCTCGTCGTTTTTTTGTACGAGTCAATTTCATTGTATTAACTTTGCTGAATAAGCATTATATATACATTTAAGAAGCAGGTGTGTAAATCGCTATGCTATATCGCTATCGACTCATGATGTTCGTTTGAACGACGGTGATACACTATTTAAAAAACCTTCAAATTGAATATCCGGTGTGACCTCATCAATTGGTTCTATGGCTAATGGTGTTACAATGAGTTTTTATTATCTGCAACCTAAACGCTTACCACATACTATTACAAATTCATTAAGAGCATCATTATTGAAATGTATATTTGTATTAAATTAAGAGATCCCGGATAAGATTACTTGGATTACCTTACGACAAAGTGGCAGATAATCTGAACGTATTCGTGTTAACACAATTTCATATTGAATGGTCTTGTTTCTTGTTGATAATAATGTTCATATGAAGCAAAGATCCATGTGTAGGATGTCCGTTATTGTTATCGCAATTAACAATCGCGTTAAAATTCTAGATTACCGTTTGACAATAATTAACGTTGACGCTCTATCGGTATTCCATTATTGATGTTCGGATTAAAGGATCGTAAACAAAGATTATTTTTATTTTCATCCTTATCTATGATAATCATATGCTATGTTTGTAAAACGTACTAAGTTACTTTGAATTTGTTTTTTTAATAAGCCTTTACTAAAATTGTTTAATACAGAACAGAGAAGAACAGGTGGAAGATTAGTACTCATAAAGCTTTCTTTTAATATCACTGAACTATACCTAATAGTTCAGTGATATTTAAGCAATTTATTTGAAATATTTATTTCCATACCTTTATATTCTTCATCTAATTTATTCTCCATAAATAAAGCCTTAGAGAGGACTTTTTTTAGATTATTCTCATATTGATACCATAAATAATTTATCGTAATTTAAGCACACAACAGCACATTCACAGATAAGTGTTATCACTTATCAAGCGTAATTCATTGATATCACGATAACCTTGGAAGTGCATTGGATTATTGTCAGGTGACACGGTTGTGTTTTGATTTAATAATCGGTGAATTGGCTCGATTGCATTGTATTTTATATTTTTTCGGCAGTGTGGACTAGAACAAAATTGCTCCTTCAATGAAATACAAAACAGTGATAAAATTCGGTGTCGATAACATTGTCCACAACATGAATGGGCTTGACCAAGGTGGTGTCACTGTCTTCAGAATACCTAACAAGAAATATATTACCTATAGATTAAGATTACGATAGGCCACCGAGATTTTCTGTATCTTTGTGTTCGGCCTCAAAAAAAAAATCTTTCGCCAGACGAAACTAACTAAAACGAACTTTTCTTACTTTATCAGTTAGACCATCTGGATAGTATTGCACTTATTATCGGGTGACGAGTTTTCACTTAACCTAGTATAGAAAAAATGCTACCTTTATAACTGGTTAATGTTTGTTGTATAGTTCAGTATCGTTCAGTAGGGTAGTTCAACTCTCAGAAATCATGTGTGTATTGACAGTGAGTCACCACGCATTATAACGGTGAAGGAAAACATCGCGGGGAAACTTGTATACCATAGCGACTATTAAGAATTTCTGGGGAATGTAAATTGTAAAGTCCGCCAATCCGCACTAAGCCAGCGAGGTGATTTAAATCCTCTCAATTGTTCTTTCGACTTTAGAAGAATTCCGAGCACTACAGCTACATGTATCATGGCATCAAATTGAATGTCTAAATAATAAAATGTACTGAAAAATTTGGTAGAATTGCCTGTCGGCTTCTTACATTGGCTGAAGTCGAAATACGAATGACCGTATACAGAAACAATTACACTACGGTGTACGGTAACTCGATTGTCGCTCGAATCTCCTGAGGTTCGTGTGAATCTCTCGGGATGAATTAGGAGAGGCAATTGGAGCTCTAACTTTGTTAAATGCGGCGCATGCCCACTCTAGTCAGATGAAAACGTATAGCCGCAGTATGCTGCTGAATAAACGAATACACCCAACGAATACAGTCGAATGTAGTCCAGAGCAGAATAGTAATTTACGTGTCGTGCAGGTGTCAGAATATACGAATGGATTTTAGATCTCAAGGAGCTGTAACAATATAGCTTACTTTCTCTATATGTATTTTGGCTTCCCAAATTATTTACCCTTTCTAGGAGGTTTCTAGAAATACGTTACACATTTTAACTTAATGATAAACAACGTTTACTGACTCTACTATTTATTAAATTGTGCTTTTGAATGAGCTTAAGTATGAATTTAATTGTTTAGTCAATCCTGGATAAACTCGTAAATAGTTGGGTTTACAAATATGTGTATTGTTTATAAATTGCATGGACATATTAACGAACAGAGGTTCAAATTTAACCCATATTATTGATTGAAATATTCCCAAACTCATTTCGCGATCAAATAATTCTACGACCCACGTATTCATTCCGTTAAATGAAAAATCTGTGGAACCTGTTGCCAGCGGCATCATTCCCGGACAGATACGACCTGGCGACCTTCAAAAAACGAGCGTATTCCCACCTCAAAGGCCGGCAACGTATCTCCATGCCCTATGGTGTTGCAGATGTCCATGGGCGGCGGTGTTCACTTACCATCAGGTGAACCGCATGCTCGGTTGCCCCCTATAATATAAAAAAAAAAAAAAAAAAATGAGCTTCATTTACGAGGTTTCCGATGTTTCATCAGTATGTATATAATAAGCATTTAAATGGCCCGCAAATAACAAATGCGTGGTCGTGTATCTGTTTTAGTGAAAATTAATTGAATACTACATCACAACGTGCCTGTTAAAATATAACGGTGACTATAAAAATAAAGGTCTCGAATAAACCGGCCGTAAAAATAACTAAACCCAATGATGTTTTAATAAAGATAACGCATATCCATATTGCGTGACGTTTAAATACCCTTTGCGCGCTTTTTGGCTAAAAATGGTTGCCTGTAAAGTCGGTTTTACGGGCGAAGATTTTACGTGACAACGTCTTTTTCTCGGTAGAATATTTATTGATATGAATATAATTAAATTGCACAATAGGAACAAGGAATTGAATGAAAATAAGAATTGCACAAATTTTAACTATAGAAATATATTTTGTTTACTAAAACATTGTACATGTAATGACGAATCTAAGCACTCCATATTTTCACTACAGACACAGCTGACGATACTTTAACCACACGTGTGAACTTGTATTGTGACGCTTTCTTGTTTTTCCAACGCCAAGAACGTTCGAGAAAGACAAAGACAGAGACACAAGCATGCGCCGATTCAATGCGCCTAATTCTCTAGTGCTGCGCGCGCACCGTTACGTTACCGGGCGTTACACTTTTTCATAAGTGACTCCCAGCCGCAACCTAATTTAAGACGTTGTCACGTCAAAATCGTATTTTGCCTGCTCTCGATTGTCGAGCTCGTCAAGACGATTCCTCTGACTCCAAACACGGGGGGTTTACTTTAAGAAATGACGGAGTTATGCCTGGACAAATATTTTAGGGGAGAGAGGGAGGAATTTGGGGATTTGGTTGGGGCCAATCTGTAGAGCTCACCGAGCCGGTTCCAAAGATACCAAACTCGGTGGGTCTACGATCTATATTGGCCGAGATAGGATTGGGGGGGGGGTGAGGTAAATTTTCGGGGTGGGGGTAAGGGAGGGGGGGGGGAGGAAGGTTTCGTGGGGAGGCTAACTTAAATTAATTTTTTGGAGGTAAAATATTTTTTTTTGGGGGGGTAATTTTTTGCGTAATTTGGGATTTCTGGCGGGGTCAATTTGTAGCCCTCACCAAGACGGTTCCGAGGATACCAAACTCGGTGGGTCTACGACCTATGTTGGCCGAGATAGGATTGGGGGGGGTGAGGTAAATTTTCGGGGTGGGGGTAGGGGAGGGGGGGGTAGGTTTCGTGGGGAGGCTAATAGGCACTATTTCGGAATAAGGGTGGGGGAAGGCAGGGGGGGGCTATGGGACAATTTTGGAAAAAGTGGGTGAAACTGAAAAATAATTCTCTAGTGCTGCGCGCGCACCGTTACGTTACCGGGCGTTACACTTTTTCATAAGTGACTCCCAGCCGCAACCTAATTTAAGACGTTGTCACGTCAATAAAACATTTTGCGAGCGAAAGTTGAATATGATCAATTGTTCAGCGTCATTAACAATGTTAATGTCGTCAAGGATTCATACTACTTCAGTTTGTGTAAATTTTGCACTCGTTGCTAAGTATGTTGAAATAGGATTGTAACTCTCACAAAAACTGTCTTTGAAATGCTAGCTATAAAGCCTATCTGTCAACTATGATGCATTAGGAGGGCGTGATGGATTTGGCATAAACTTTCTTACGCCAGCTAGGGATGATCATTTGGCAGTCCGGCGTCTGTAAACTTATATCGATATCGAGATTAGAAAAGAACCGGTGCAAGATACTCCCTCTGTGATATGAAACATTATTTACTTAATTATGTAAAACGTATAAATATTTTTTAATTTTAATAGGTATAGAAAGAAAAGTTATGTCACATAAAATTATGTAAATATTATCTAGTTCATCTCATTGACGTACAATCTTATCAAAAGACCAAATTTTACCTTTTCATTTGTTATGTACCTATTATCTATTTATTCGTTATTATACTCTGAAAACTATAAAAATGTATTAACTCAATTTATGACGGTACACCTATAATGATGAAGAAACACACTGTGAGGAAACATGCATACCATAGCGATTTGCAAGAATTTATATGGTACGTGTAGTCCGTCAACGCGCACTAGGCCAGTGTGGTGGACTATATGGCCTAATCCCTTTCAATCGTACTCGGTTGTAAAGGAGGCCCCTGCCCTGCACTCTGCAGTGAGAAATATATGGGCGGATACAAAAAAAACGTCATATGTGTGTTTGTAAAGTACAGCTCACTCCTACTCTATCGGTATTGATACCAAGGGCGCGAAGGAAATAATTCACATGTACTCTTGCGCAACGATCTTTGCATAACACCGACCTTTGTATAAATTATCGCGGAGCCAGCCAGTTCGCAGCAATCATAATCGAATTAATTAATTTGTAATGTCATCACCAGTATTATGTTATGCGAGAGCTCTTTTGTTCACTTTAACTTATTGTCCTAAACGTAGTTATCACGACGGAACGATTTTTCCGGTTTCTCTGAGACTCGTTCTTTGACTATAGAGTTTAGGAACTAGAGCGTGCAACAAGATGTTTTGCCAAAGGGTTCTCTTGACTCAAGAAGTTTTAGCGCATTTAAATTAATGGATAAAAAGTTTGTGAATGATGTGAAAGTTGTAATTTAGATCGAGATTGCGTTCGTTGGTTCCATGGGATGTCTAATCTCTTTTGTTCTTTTTATGCTGCTATGGAAATAAACAACGGCAATCTGTTTGTTACTATGGAATATTTGGCTTTCACTTTCTCTAAGCTTGGTAAGACAGTAGGCGTAAGAAACACTTAAAAATGTGCTAAAAGAATGCAAATAACATAAAATATGGCGAAATAGTAAAAAGTAGAATGTAAAGTAAATTTTAATCACGTATTTAATTTCCTAGAAATGTTTTTGCGTCGCACAGGTGATATTGCATTTCACATAACCCCATATTATTGAAGCCTTAGATGTGCCATTTGTCGTGTCGCGCGACTAAAAATACTTCCCTACGCGGAGCTACGTACCACAATGAAAGACCAGGTTTCAGGCCAGTTTGTATGCCTATTTGATATAAGTTTACGTTATTATGCTTTTCTTTAGCTTACATGAATTGCGAATATAAGTTTAGAGGGTTCAAGAATTGTTCCAAATCTTTGTTATCGGAATCCGTAGCATGGTAGGTTTGCGATATTTTGTTTCCGTTAAGTATTGTCGTTGATGTCATCAGACATTCTGTCATTACATTTGTAGACTATAATAATGAGTAATGATATTGGCGAATGATTGAAATGGCTACGATTTATATCTAGCAAAGTGTGGTCGATGAATTTATTATCATACCCATTGTATCAAGTGTAATAAAGACATAAAAAAATCACTACGCAATACTTGAAATTATTGTTCGTTGATAACTGACCAGAGTCATCTATTATTGATGAATATAACTCTATATTAAGAGCGTATACACCTTGCGCGCAAAGTCAACTATAGGTATTTCTTCGTTAATTTCACGCACACATAAGCGACCAAAGCTGTGTGTGTAGAGCTGCCGCGTCGGCTCGCTATACAATCGGCTCAAACAACTTTGATCCGTGCGCTTCAAATATTCAATTGAAATGTAACTGTAATATAATACCATAAAAATATTTTATTTGAATTATAAGTAGACAAATATTACTGTGCAAGCAAAGAATAATACAAATTTAGATACTAATCATATTTTCGTTATTATTATATTGTTAAGTTGCATTCAAATCAGTGTTCAATCAGTAGACACTCCGGACGTTTTATTAATCATTTCGTGTTCGAACACATAAATAGTGTTAGGGGCCTTACAACCCCTTACAATTACGAAATATATTTAATTTTATATTACAATACATAACATAATTTAGCCTCGGAATTACATCCCATTATATTACCTGAAACATAATTTATACTCACCACAAAATATTTTACTACCAAAGTACTAAGATGTGGTAATCGCGGTCCGCGCGTGGCTATTTTTACCACGCACGGCAAAAATCGACTGCAGCCAGGCTGGAGCGACGAGCGATACGTCCTCCCTCTAGAAGGCCTTGCGGCGCACAGTGATTCGTCTAGGACAAGCTAGGTGGACAAAACATTTGAATGCGTATGTTGGTTGTTTTGGCTACGGACAGTAATATTTTAAAGGAGAAATGTGTTTTTTTTTTTGTTTTTTTTTTGTTTTTTTTTTTCTTTTTTTTTTTTATTCTGTCCCGGCGTAGTTGCCGCATTGCACCTGATGGTGAGCGCAAATACCGCCCAGGCAGAGTGTCTACTGGCATCAGACGGCAGTCCCATGTCAATAGACACAATTATGCCGACCTGCTAAGATGCCTCTTCACACTGACCCAGGATTATAGGAAGGAGGGATGATGTGGACCGTTAAGCCATGGCAGCGCAAGCCAGCACGCGTGGTTCTGGTTAGGAATAGAGAGGAGGCTTTTAGGATAATAGTAATTAAAACACAAATACAATCGATGAAAAATTTAAATATAAAAATGGCAGCTTAGAAAATAAATTAATATATACCCTAATAAAAAACAAAATGAAAGCATATGTACATAATACGACTTAGTTATAAAAAATATATAATTATTTAATAACATTTTAAATTATATACTAATAGATAAATTAAGTTCACCTATACACAAATTGTATACAGTGTTAAAAATAAAATAATAAAACAAATAAATGAAATCCTAACCAGATGAATCATCACTCTCACAATCAGACGAGTCAGGTACCAAGTAATCATCAACGTCACATGGCGTTAGACTACTTGATGCCCGAGGTATTGGTATTGAAGGCGGGACTACCAAATTTAGCACTTCTGATGGTAAACAGTCTTTTTTCTTTCTGGGTAGTTCTCTGAGTGAATTAATTACAGGATCTGATGTTATTAAAAGCATATTCAATAAATCTGTATTCGTGGCAATGCGCGACTGTTTCCTAGTATGATGTTCTCGAAATCTACGACAGTCTTTATTTCGAGCCTCTTGAGCTTCTTCGGATAGTTGCCCAATAGGCACAATACAAGATTTAACAACCTCTGTACTATGCACAAGAATTTTATGCACAGTGACAGGCATATAGTACCACGAATACAAACTTAGATAGAGGGCCCTAGTCTCTGAACAAAAATTTTCAAGTTTATTTATATTTATTTCGTAACCCGAAGATAAAGTACGTAACAAAATATCGAATTTTTAATTAAATCAATATCTAATCCTGTAATAGCTGCACTCAAATCTGGATTGGAAAAGAATCGGCGCGCTGTGTTTCCATCATTTGTATTCCCATAACCCGGTTTCGGTTTATCTACTATAAGCCCCATTTCCTCTTTAAATCTTTTTCTAATATCATCTGAACGTACTTTAACTTCATTTTTATCAATATCACCTCGAACCTGCCACTTTTTTATATTTAAACGGTAACTAATATGCAACAGACATTCAAAACAACGAATCCAGGCATGTAAAGTAGACAAACCAAAACTGTAATGTTCCTCTCTGCTGACTAAGCCTTCTAATTCACTGTTCATCATTTTGGGAGTAGCACCACATATGTAACATTTTTGTGTCGATTTTGTTTCAGTTAAAGCGTTGCAGACTTTTCCGTCAGTCATAGTTAGTAAAAGGTTGTGTTGAACAAAAATTTGAGAATCTCCAATGTTACATAAAGTTGGAATAAGATGAGATATTTCTTCCAAAACTTTGTTGGTTTCTGTTGCAGTAAGTTCGTTAGTCTCCTTCATAAACATAAATTTAATTGGTCGACAGTAAAGTGTCGATGAAGGCCTTGGATTTTGCCAAATAATGTTATGACTATCATCCGTTAACTTCAAAGGAACAAACGAAAATACAAACAGAAACTCATCAGTAGCATCTACATCCTGAAATTTTTGTTTATATGTGCTGTGGCCAGAACTCCCGTCACACCCCCATTTGCTAATTAGCTTGAATGATGAATTAGAATGCATATTTTTTATAACGTCACTTTACGCCGCTACTAAGCGTTCGGCAGTTTTATTTAAAATCGCTTGAAGCTTCATATCGACGCGAGTTTCCGTCACAGAAATATACTCTCCAGAAGGGTAACAAGACTGTTTTGACTTACATAAACTATGATATGATGGAAACACTTGATGTCCCGCCTTCAATGACCAGTTTCGCGTTTGTTTGTAAGAATAACTCGTACATTTCGAATCTACATAGTAGGCTAATGCTTCGTCACTATTCAATTGTCTACCACCACACGTTTTTTGACTTGCATCAGTTTTATCAGATGAGTGGCTACTTCTTTTGATCCCAGAAGCAACTTTTCTCTGACCCGCCTTACGGCTTGCAACTTCCGCAGCTAAGGTCAATTCGCCGGCACTGCGAGTTTGCACCAATTCTTCAACTCTGCGCTTTTTTGTTTTATAAGACGAGTCGTCGAAATCTTTTCTGGGTCGACCTTGAAGCCTACTCTCTTCTGGTGACCTGGATGAGCAAGGTCGACGCACAGAAATGGTAAAACTTATGTTGTCTCCTTCTAATCAATCTTTATTATTAATTAAAAACCGATCCAATGACTTATATGATGCCGCCCATTTTTTCGGTTAATTTTGACGATATACTAGATATTTTTTGTTTAATAGCCCTTAACGAATCACTGGTTATATCACTAACACCAAATTTAAGACTTATATGTTCCAATAAACGAACATTTCGTTCTTCTTTGGCATGTTTTCGCCATTCTTCAAAAATTTCAATTTTCGAAATGGAGAAGACACATTCTGAAAAATGAAATAAAGTCGTTTAGTGCGGGAATGCGGTGGAAAATTATATCTAGTTTGAAAGGTGAGTATCACTACTATATACTGTAAAAAAATTAGACTGGATACATTTGGATACAAAAAGATAAATACGATTAAAATTTCGGAACTTGAAAAAAATTTAGTTTTTTTTTAATAATATATTCCAAGTCGTAATGGGCTAAAGTTTCTCATAATAGAATCTTATGGGTGGTAAAATATAAAAGCACTGACCCTCGACAGTAGTATCCATCACAAAAATCACAGTTATATATCACACAAATTGAATGAGATGTTATCTAAAGTACTGCAAAAATGCAACTACTCTAATTATCTTAATGCAAATATTACATTACTTACCTTCATTACTTAATAACTCGTCCCTGTGAAATGTTTTTCACCCTTTCTACTTGTTTTTATGACATTGGGGGTGTTGTTTACGATAAGTGACCACTAATTAGTTGATTCTTGGAAGTGACTTTTGTCCAGCTAGCATGTTCTAGGCGAATCACAGTGCGGCGGTCTGATTTGAGCCACGTCGGACAGCGTGTTTTATAGTGGTTTTTAAAATATTTGTAGAAAACATGAAAACTAATTTTGTTGAAATATAAAAATGGTAATTTATTGATAAGATGTTCTTCTATTATAATATGCAATTGCTATAAAAATTATGTGCGATAAGTTGGTGAAAAAAAATATGTTCTTGACAAGAGTTTCTGAATAATTTCGCTTTGTTTAAATTTTTATTTTTCAGGAACTAAACACAAAAATATTATTTTTCTCAGCAAAATCCCTCCATAAGGGTCTTATTAGTCTGATAATATTTTTATTTTCATCTTATATTTAATGGTTTCGGATATCTTAAGCTTCTAAATTGCCATTTAAAGCCTAAATAACGAAACTTGTGTTCAGTAATCCTTATAGTACTCACAAATTATCCATCAATCTATAATGTTTTCCACCAAAATCCCTAGATGACAACCTTTTCTAAAATTAGTACTAATTATTTTTCCTTTAAATTGTTTATTGGTGGCTATTAACTCATTTGAAAAGTCCTGTTTTTAAGCCAAAAAGCGCGCACAGGGTATAAACGCTCTTAATTGCGTACAATAACTAAGTCAACAAGACTTGCGATGTTAAATGGCAGATATCAAATCAATTCTACGATTGCTAGGTGGAAATGATAATAGTTTATTTTTAAACGCTCCCCCGTGGGGTGTGCACTGAACTTTGACACCCACGTAAATAGATTGTGTTCGCTATGTTCGCGCATATGAACTGTTCTCGTTTTAACTGTTCACCGGATCGCTAAAATTAAAAGTACATGTAATGCCAGTATCGGTATTTAGTGTAATTATGATATTTGCGATGGCAGAGGAGTAATTGCTATTCAACTTGTGGAATATTTCGGTTTTCCTTAAGGGCAAGTTAGTCTATCGAAATAAGGTCATCGTTGACGATAAAACAATAATATTTTATTTCATTAACGGATGGACAAAAAACAGAAAATAGGAATATAAATTTATCAAACTTTGCCATAATATTATGTTGACAAAATAGTTTGCTTGATAGCACTTAATGTCTAATTTACTATTCCTTTTTCTTTAATCCTCATCCTAATGTTGCGTTATTCTGTACGGTGAATTATATCTAACACCCGAACGGAATGCGCTGTAGTATAGAAATTCCGTTTCGACACGACCATTCACTTCCCTAATGACTGCTTACTTTCACGTACCTCTTGGTGGAAAAAGACTAAATCAATCATCAATTTAGACCTTTCAACATATCAATAACAGTGAATGTAAGAACTTAAGAAAAGTTTGTGTTTGTTATTTATTGTTTAATCACTAATTGATTGTCATATATTATCTAATATCTAGTTATTTCTGATGTGATATATCATCACCTTCTATAACTGAACTGTGAACATGCCGCTTTACAATTATTCTGGTAAATACTGTCCCAAACGAATCCCTTAAGTAGTTAAGTCTGTTTTTCACTTGATATTTCAGAATAGTATAGATACGTCAATGGCCAATAGTATATACGTAAATTAAATGGCTTTTCCTTTTACGTATATAATAATTAGAATTATCCTTATTATGAATTACTGCCAAATGTAGTAAATAGGGATAAACACCATCCCTCTTAAAGCACGGCCAACGCGTCATACGTTGTTGTTGTATTTCATTCTATAATGAAATGCGTCAATTACTGTGTTCCCTCTATATAGTGGATAATTTAGTTTTTACTTTTAATTACCGGTAAATGCATTAGACAAGATTTATCGTTAGTAAAATGTTGCTTAAATTTGTATCCTTTCCTTAACCTGTACAAATATTGAAAGTTATAAAGCGTGTGAAACGTTTTCATCCTGTTGTTTATTGATAATTGTTTACATTATACCCATTGATTTGACTGTCTATGTAGCTATAATTTATCCTTTTAGCGGATGAAATAACTATGAATCTGTTCTCATCACTATAATATTCTAAATGGAAGTTATGTAAACTATCAGATCAAACGCATTGTGATAAGTTGCGAGATATATTTCCCTATTCACAAGAAACTTGTATAATATCATACAAAACATTCGCTCATAAACATTATTACATTAATATTCGAGAAAATAGGCATATCATTTTTATTGTCATTACCATAGCCATGAATATCAACATAAATATCGTTACTGACACCACAAATTCGTTCTACCAGTCTGTTGCTGAATTATAATGTTGTCGATCATATATCTAAACCCATACATAAAGTTCCATTGTGATTATGCTTTTGGTTAGCTCCTTGCATGTCAAGGTTTCGACCTTGTATGTGTTTGGGCAAGCGATCGGGAATCAATTCAAGCCGTATGTGCTAAGCAGACAATGCACCAAGGCCTGTTTGCTTTGACTAGTTGAATGACTCCGAGGTTATTAGCTCCTTTTTATGCTTTATGTTAGTCCGATGTTTTGTATGTTTCTGTACTGTCACGATTTAGGGTGTTGTTATTGATGGAAAATGCTTCGTCGAAACGCTTCATCAATTTAGTTTATCGATACGGCTGTCAACGAGTTTGACTTGTTCGTTTTCTATTCTTTTTTATTTAAGGTTATTATTGGTTTAGTTAGGGAGTACTAATTTGTCGTATGTTTTGTTTACTTTTGATATCAAATAGCTCGATTGTGATACACTACGATGTATCACACTCTTTTATATTAAATATTTTATTTTTATGCTTTACAAACAACTGTTTCTCTGGTAAGCTGGATATATTTTTATCTTTATATTGATGGGCCATTGATTTTATGAATAAATATAAAATTAATTTATTTGTGATAAAATAGAATCCTATACCCCTATGTCCAAAAATGTAACCAGTTTTAATGATTTTGTCACCACATCGAAAACATTTTCGCTAAGAAATTGTGTCAACGTCTTTATTGTTAGGACAAAGCTCTGTGGACAAAGTGGACGCTTACTGGAAAACGCGAGTGTTTTTTTTTTCATGATAATTACATGTTATGCTTAATTCGTGACTTGTTTATTATCAACTACTATGAACTGATGTGTCGTTGGCACAGATTACTCAGTAATTGATAAATCGTTACTAGTACTTTTTGCATATGAATGAATTGTAGCATTGGTTTTGTTGGGTAGATCACACATCTCGTCCGTATTTCTATTGCTGCCAGTGGTGATAATTGGCGGATTTATTATCGATAGTATGTGAGTGACGATGCGATGTTTCGTTGTGAATATTGAAACAATAAATCTATGTTTATAGTTCAATGGAACTGAGCGGAAATATTAGAAAACTATAAGGAAGTTACGGTCCTCCAACAACTAGACCCGAGACTAAAATCAATTATTTTTAGTCCTAAAACATCACTTGCTTCGGTACTAGATTTGGTTCTGCAGCTTGGCGTTTAAAAGCCGGCTTGAAGAGATGTGAAAAACTCCCATCAATCATAACCGGCGTGTCGGCACAGTTGGTCCAGAAATGCGACATATCAAGCGTTAAATTGAAATTCAAACATACCAGTTGTATGGCATAAAAAAGCAATTAATATATTGAATGCAAGTGAGTCACACTGCGTAGTTTGGATTAACTATGTTCAAAAGAATTCCCGATTGAGTACCATATACGTATTGATAATGATGTAGTAATAGTAAATATGCGCCCTACTTATAGCCTATAGGTAGTCGAAGTCGTTTGCATAGTTGGAGATTGTGACAGTCCGTAGCGTACCTTTGAACGCGTTATAGCTTGCTCGACATTTCATTGTTCCACGCTTTGAAGGATGTATTAAAAAGCAATTGTATCCTTGAGAATGATTTACGAAGCGACCTTTCTGATCCGTTTTTTATAATTATCCGACAATTTGATCGGATTCACTCTGATCAATGGAAAAGGTCGATTATGAAAGCGTTTATTTTTAGACGTTGTAAATATTAAATTAATTCGATATGTTTGTAACTGGCAGTTGTTACGCGCTTAGATAATATTTAGACCACTTCATGAAGGAGTTTTGGAAAAAAAAAAACATTGTCAGACAGTTTTGAAAATATTAAAGGTTGACCTGTATGCTGTATTGAGAAAAGGTAACCTAAAAGAAATTGTATAATAGTTTAAACCGGAAGAATTCCAATTTCCACCGCATAGCAATATCTCTTTAATGTTGTACTAAACTAAGGGCATCAGTATACGATATGTTAACTTTTACTCATATCCCAGCGGATAGCACAAAGTTTCAAAGTTGCTATGCCGTGTTATTAAATTCTGGAACTACCTGCAGTCTTATATATTGCCAACTATATTGGGTTCTTCTCTTGGCGGTGTAATTAATATGACAGATGTTTGACGTTGCTTATATTTTTTCTTAACTTCTTAATACCCTTCAATTTACATTCTGCTTATTTGCCCCATTTCTACCCGGCGTTGTTTTCTCGGTATTGGTTTGTTTAAAAGCTTTCCTATTTCACATAACACAAACCTAATCCATCAATCTGAGATGCTGTTTGGTAATGCTAGCAGTTGTTGAGCCATTCAATTGCTTTGACATTAGACAAGCCACTGTTCTGAATTCCATCTGGATCCATTTAATGCATCAAGACATTTACTCTTTGGTCCAAACATCTTGCCATTATGTGTGCATTAATTGGTACAATAGGTCGTATTAAATAATTATGTATGTACAAAATATCAGCCTTAAAGTCATGAAGAAAAATGAACAATTATTATGCAAATTATATTACCGAAAATAGTATAGTGTGTTAAATTTTCATTAATATGTCAACCTTACGAAAGAATGCGAGGCTTGCCGTGCGAAACGAGCGGTAACAAAACGCCAACCTCTATGTACTGCTGCGTATTAAGGTCTTATGCAAATCCCTCATTAATTCGCTATGGACTCGTGTTTATAATTAAACGCTTTGTTTTTTCTGTTTGAATAATGTTAGATATTTTTATCGGATTTAGTAATTTGTATTACTAATTTATATCCTTGTAGATATTTTTCTTCACGTCTCATTGGTTTATTAAACGTGAATCCTACTCATACTTCAAGAAGATAGTGATATAATATAAGTTTTTTCTTAATTTAAAAATATAAAGGTCGTGTTTTTAAAACATCCGTAAACTTAAATTCAGGAAACTATACTTTGTATTCCATAATAGCTAAGCAGTATGGATGGTTCGAATGTATTACTAAATATTTTATGTGATTTTCATTATCTCTATTAGGAGTGTTTATTATAAACGGAAAATACCCTGTTTGTATTGGTATCGTTGAATTTCAGTGAAAACCTATCGGTGTAGGGAAACATTGTTCCTATCTTTGTGTGATGAACACATTTTGATACAAATAATGTATGATACGTCCAGAAAGCAACTTACGCGATTTTCGTAGATAGTAATTCAGGCTCTCTTTTACTACTGACGAAGGAGTTAAAAGGTTTGGTTAAGATTTATTGTTTTCTATTACCAAATTTACTATTAAAACATGTGCATCTTAAAAGGCTAAAAGACATGCGATCATTCATATTTGATTTACGAAGCATTTCAAATAGCTTTTAACAGGGGGGACACGACCAATAAGTGCATATCCAGCTAATCGTCGAAACCCTCAGATGATGAGTAATGCGGGAAAACCGCTTTGTCGCGCGTCTACTTTCTCGCACCGATTCTGCCCCGAGCTGACCCCATTTCACATTGTGTTGTTTTATTTCTGTCCGTAATATTTAAGAAGTGTTGATTGCCGATTAACGGACAATAAATGGGACGCAATACTGTTTTAGGTTTTTGCGTCGTTTTTTTTTACGTCTCAATCGACGGTTTTTGTGAAGTGCGATCCTCTCAGTTTTTACTATCGCGTGAGCTAGCATGGTTGAGTAGAATTGTATAAATGATTGGTGTTTATGAAGTTTTATAATTTTAATTTGAATATCAATTACATACCTATATTATAGATATTGGAAAAGTTTTCGTCACTAAACTTATATCCGGAACAAAAATCATATCACACTCGCTTCTTGCTACTAAGGAAACATGTATTATCAATGATTTGAAACTAGATGTTGTTAGCATTTAATATTTTATACGAGCAAATATTCAAACCTTAATTTAGACATCTCCTTGAGATATCGCTTTCGAAATACGGACATCCGTAAAAGGATCAAAGTGAAGGAAATCTCAGTCCGAAAAACTAAAATGGCGTTGGTCAAGGGCTTTGATTAGATTGTAGTAATGTTAGGTGCGCTAAATACTTGACGGAACGATGAGTACTTTATACCTGAGGGGCACATGTTTATTGAAAGTTGTATATGCAGATAATGTTTAGGTACTTGATAATGCTCTCCTAAAATGGGATGGCCATGACTGGATTGGCTGGAATCATGAATTTATTATATTAGTATCAAGTAGTTAATTTCATCATTGCAAAAATATTATGGTTCAAGGTTTTTAAGTATGTAGAAAGGATTAGTTGGATTGTTATAAAACCTGTGAATGTTAATAGTTTGTTGGTTAGTTCGATTTGATTTAGTTTTATAGATTACTTATGTCGAGGTCGAATTCCGATAGTGACTAGTAAGTAGCGATACAATGTTGATAAACAAACTTAAATTTAAGCATATGGTCTTGCGTACGTCGCGTCGTGAATTGAATTCATGTGAGTGACTTCGAAAGATGTTATCTAACACATTTGTAATTTAAATCGCTTGAGCGCGCAAACAAAGCGAATAGTTATAAATGACATTGATTTTTTTATTCATGTTCCTATTTACGATAAAATAGTATACAAGCTTCACACCTGCAGTTTTGCACAAAAACAATTATCCTTGGAAAGCTATGCAGTACTTGGGAATATTTTATGTCTACTTCTCTAGGTTAAAAAAATGTTTCTACAAAATTGTAAAATAGTATTATCCAAAGTCTGGCCGAGAATGGGCTGTACAAAGACTAGTAAACTGACTTTTGTGTTTATATTAATAATATCACAAATGTAGGATTTTACACAAGGCTTTGTTTTCGTGATTTGAAAAATCGCACTATGAAATTTCCCGAAAATAGGGGAATTTCCCCGTATAAAAGTCGTCGATCCCTTGCCGACTACTTCTACATCTTCTATGAATATAATATGTAAAGAAAGCTCTATGCGAAAATAAAGCCCATTGTTGATCACAGACGTGAAAGAACGCCATACAAACAACAATGTCGCATTTATAATAGAAGTGATAATAAATCCGCGCATAACTCGATGACATCGGTGTGTGAAATTGAAATTCCTGGTGTAGCCACCACCAAACGCGGACGGATGGGCGCCATTGTCTCTGTCCTATTGTGAGTTAGGAGAAAGTGTCGTTGTTTTCATATCTATTATGGACGTTCGAATGAAACGTGATGGCTCTTTACATATTGTAAATACCAATGTTTGAATTTTCAAAAATGTTTTTTTTTGTGATCATTGACGTATACCATTAACAGATGGTTTTATACAGGACACTGAATGAAAGAGTTATTTGTGTAGCCATATTGTTCGATATTTTTGATATATTTTAGGTGCTTCTATCCTCAATGGAGTGCCAGAAATATCTAGGATATATGTATTTATAACAAAAGGATACAAAAGGATAATTTTTCTATGGCGAATACTGTGATGACCTGTTGATTCTTACACTTACTTCTTCAATGGACCAATAAGAACAGTTGTTTATTATTGACGAAAATTTGAATAAATTGGTTGCATATGCTATTAGACTAAAAGGTCAGTAATGTTTGTAACCTATATAATGTGCTAAGGGTTACGGAACTTAATTGAGATCACCCACATATTAAATGATATCATAGTAGTAATTGTTATGCATTTAATGCTTTGTATATTTGACTTGAATGTTTGAATTTACTATACATAATCCTATTTATATGGCTTAATAATTAAGTGGAAAATGGAATTAAAACATGGACTGTTTACCGGTTGGTTAGTATTCAGGGTTGGAAAATAACATTTCGGAGCGAATTATTCCACATAATTAATTTGTCATAAGGGTTGAGCTCAGACCTACTGTCTGCGGTTGAATTATAAAATAAATCTTTCTAAGTATGTACGTCTAAGAATCTTATGTAGGAGTGAGGCAAGACAGGTGCATATGCCATACAATGGGTATTTTACGTATTCCCCATAGATTTATCACATCCCCCGTGGGTTAGGTAAAAATTACGTATTGTCATTCATGAGTACTTGAACAGAAATTCGCAACATCCGTGTCAAATCGAAACATGTGCCTCATTGATGACAGATTAGCTTTTCAGTCGTTTTTGCAGTGATGGGACTTCCAGTATTGTATTCGCTC
The DNA here is from genome assembly GCA_009982885.2 of Hyles vespertilio. NCBI lineage: Eukaryota > Metazoa > Arthropoda > Insecta > Lepidoptera > Sphingidae > Hyles > Hyles vespertilio. The sequence continues at coordinate 5,643,323 of CM042807.1, forward strand.
AGTATGCATGTTTCCTCACTATGTTCCTTTCAATATTAAAATAAGACACCATTAAATATTCACAGAACTTCGAAAAGTCTAAACTCCGACCTCTTGTTAGTCAGTCTGGTCTGAGGCCAACTATAGCTAATTTTTTATTACAGTTTGAGGCTTTCTATATCGACTTTATATTCACAATCCAAGCCACGGTATTACATATAATTTGTTAAGGTAAAACGTGAGAAACAATTATGTTAAACCGCCAAGGACAATGTTGTTTGAACTATTAATTAGCAAACAATAATTTGTTTGAACACCTGTTCGAGACGCGTAGAATTTACGTTTACGTTTTAATGAATCGCTGTGAAGTTCCAAATGTTACATTAATTATTTGACTTGCAGATATTGGGTAATTATGTTCTGTGGAATCTGGCTAAAATTGTATTACTTAAATTGCTATTAATGTACTTTGTTGGGCGAATATCGGACTGTCTGAGCGTCAAATTAAGATCACTAATACTCCGCAATGGACATCATGCTTTCGAGTTTACAAATTATCTTTAGATATTTGGCACTGTGTATATCTAAATAGTAACTGTATATAGTAAATAGCTTTTATTGATAAAATCATAGACTATGGTAGGACACTTGTCATAGCAATACTCAAGTGTGTCACGTTTCAGATTTAGCCTTTGATCATTTCATAAATATTTGGACAGTGTTCGTTTAATTTGGATTCGTTGCACTGATCATCTCATGCATTGCATTATCATGTATAATGTATTGCTAGTATTAAAACATCTGTCGTATAATAAATTAGACGAGAAATGTCAATGACGAAATATTCATTTATAGTTTGTAATTATTATCTCCATTAATTAAAAACTTTCTTTTGTTCATATATTGTTTTTGTGAAATGACTTGTTACTTATGACCGCAAGAGGCTATTTGCGGTTTTTAAGAATTTTATCTATTTGATAAAAGGCCTTAATGGTCAATATTCGGTTACGATTGCCCTACTTTTATCGTCTAGGTTTCGCCCTTGGTAAAACTGCTTTGTTTTGTCGGAAATTGCGAAGGACATCCCGATAACTATGTTAATAAAAATCGTACTTCTTTGCCGTTTTCAGCAAAATAAGCGTTGTAAAAAGTTTTTCTTTTTCGCAAAAAGCAAGTAACTTTTTCTATATTTCGTGATTTTTTGTACCTTTTTATATTTCGTATTTATTTATATTTACTCGTCCTCCTAAGTCTATCAATTTTAATGTTTTAGATGGCTAACAATGTTATCAAAGGTTTCGTCCAAATTTGGTAATTCTCTGATAAATGTTTTCGGATCTGGAAAGTGTAACTTCTTAAAATTGCGAGCGTTGGATTCAATTTAATGTCTATGTTCTTTTTTCTTCTATTTATAAGTTTGTCACTATATTATGACACAACTATCTTATTTTTCTTGAAGTTGATTGATAAAACTCAATAAAAATGAGTCGCGGATTGTTGTGGCGTTCATTGTTTTTATGTTAATTGTTGTGCAATTAAGAGTCATTGTGTGATGCCAGGTACACGATATAAAAAGGTGTAAAATAATTTCTTTAGTCACGTTATCTTTCGCATTCATTAAAACTATTCATGAAAACTACACCTTTTTATGTATTTACTTAATTGTTATAGTGTTGTAGTACACTGACCGTTTGTATTTTATATTAAAATTTTTATGACTGCACACTTGAATATTTTTGTGTCATATAATATGTTACGGTGGATGTCGTGGAGGGACGAATGCCTATAATTTAACTAGATTTAATTATCGCATGAATCCTCGCAGGAAATAGTCCTCACAAACATATACACGTAGTACATTATTGACGTCATCAGTTGATTGTACATTGCCGGTTGAATATCTCCACGTTACTTAATTCTTCCAGTGAACAGAAATGTGTACAAAAATGTTTTAAATATTCCGCTCTCTTTCCAGCCAATCAACAACGCGGACTTCGTGGTGCCCGTGGAGATAGATGGCGCTGTGCACCAGGTGTACGTGCTGAAGCGGCCGCACGTGGACGAGTTCCTGCGGCGGTGCGGCGAACTGTACGAGTGCGTGCTCTTCACCGCCTCGCTGGCCAAGTACGCGGACCCTGTCGCCGACCTCTTGGACAGGTGAGTGAGCGAGATAGACGGATGTTTCTCGCCTCCGTTTTATCTGTTCGTAATTCAAATAGATAAGTTAGTAAGAACGAGATAGATGTATGAAATAATATTGTTTTTCATATTTATGATTGCGGTTATATTAATGAACATTGGTGTAAGCGAGATGAATATAGTTTTAACATCTACGTAACAGGTAAGATATTTTGAAGTTTTGGTATCTGTACTATACACTTGTTTGTATTGTATTGTGTGGTGGTTAGTGAAAGTAACTTACAGTTAGAATTATTTATAATGCGAATGAAAGTATTTTACTTAAATAGTTGTCTTTTGGGTATTGATGAGAAGAACATGGCATAATGCATAAAATTTTGAGATAGAAATATCCTCAGAAATAGACAATAACGTTTGACCATATTAATTATCGCAAATACAAAACATTTTTAGCCATTTAAATGTTCCTTCCTAGTAACAAAAGTACTAGCCTACCGCCTAGCAACACTTATTTTAATCCGGCCCGCAGCGCCTTACTGTTATGTTAATCACGGTGTCAATTCAATTAATTGACGCAATTGGGTCGACGCGTCGGTTGTCACCCTATGGTGCGGCCGGCAAGTGATGAAATGTGCAGTAAAACTTTATGCACTGACGAAATACCCTCGAGGGAATCTCGCCTTTAAAGCATTTCAATGTTTAGCTACAGTGTGTGGCTAGATTTATAGAAATTAGGTATAATGTTTTCAGACTCGGCGGAGTAATGTGTGTATTGATAGTCAATCATCAGGCACTATAACGGTGAAGAAAACATCGCGAGGAAACCGTAGCAATTTTTACGAATTGCAATGGTATGTGAAGTCCACCAAACCGCATAAAGCCAGCGTAGGACTTTGGCCTAACCCCACTCCATCGTAATCCCGATAGTAGTAGAAGCCCGCGCCCTGCAGTGGTACGAATAATAATAATTATTTAGTATATAGGTTCGAAATAGGGAAATGCGAAAAAACTCACACTCTTAACATGAAGAGTTATGACACCCCAAGTATGGCAACGCGACGGATGTAAGCTAATTTATTAGGTCCTAACACGGTGCTATTTTTTTAAATAATATAATGTGTTTCTCGACGTTATTGTAATATTATGTTTCAAGTATATGCTCGTATACATATAAATAATATATTGCCATGGATAATTGAGTTATACCTAAATGGCCATAGACAAACTTATTCGTGTACGTTCTTAGACGTCTTATGGTGACAATAAAATCTTGATTTTTCCAAATATAATAGATGTTCCCGGTCAGGACTCGATCATGTAATCTAATTTTTAATTGAATACCACGTACTGTTTAATTCTGCACTCAATATTTCGTTGAAAATGAAATACGTTTATGTATTATTTGACATATCTCAGACGTAACGGGCGCGTCAATATGAGGAAAGCAAAACAAATGACGACAGTAATGAGTAATTGATACAAATGTTTACTGCGAAAGTCATCGTCGCTTCCTTCTTATCGCGGTTTGTGTATAAGCGGTTAAAAGCAGGGACCGAAACCGGTAACGAAAATATCGGTATTTTTTGGTATCAACCGAAAAAAATAATACCGGTATTTTTAAAGGTAACCGGTATCCGCCAATTTTATTGGATTCCTAGAATTTAACCGGTATCATACCGGTAACCGAAATAAGGGTTACCTCTATGTTTCATGCGCCGTTCCTTATAAGTCAAAGCGGGGGCAGTGCCTGTCAATGGTTATACCGCCGTTTGTCTTTACTAAACATTATGGCACTATACCACACATTTATCTTTACTCATTTCATGATTTTTTCAACAGAATTACACACCAAAAAAGAAATGAACCGAATCCATCGATATTGTGTAAACAACCCGACAAGTATGATATTTATTTGTTATGCAACAACAACGCGTTTTCTTTTGCATTCAAGGTCTTTTTAGGTTACCGGTATTAAAACGGTTACCGTATATAAGGTTAACCTTTATATTGCGTCATGGTATTATTTTTTTCGGTTGATACCAAAAAATACCGGTATTTTCGATACCGGTTTCGGTCCCTGTCGATGGACGCACGGACTTGGAATCGATCAATGAACTAAGAATTCCTAAGCTGAATTTTGCCAATGGACCTGTGCAGCAATAGAAATAGATAATATAATAATAATATAAGATCTGTAAACTTAGGTGTGTATCGTTTAATAATAATATGGATATTTATAAAATTCTGTGTATGTTAATACAAGACATAATAACTTTATTATGTAAATTAAATCGAGCCTAAAATGGACAAACGGCATTTTGATGTCGTATCGCTCAGGTTTATTTTATTGTTGTAAATATTTATACGTATAAACGGAATGTTTCTAGTAGATTTGGCCGTTTAAACATTTCTATTGATTGAAATTATTTCCTATTTTTTGCTCATGTGTAACTATGCGAATACAAAATTATTCAATTATATTCATCAAATAATTAAATCAACAATTACTTGTGACTTATTAAGTTGAAGTGGCAGTAGGCGGAGAGCTGATGTGCAATTAATGTGTTGAATGGTTGGAGGTTTTCGTCAGTCGATGCTGTATTTATATGCAATTAAATATAATGATCCCTGCAAACTTTAATAAATTTAATTATGCCAGTGTTAAAGAATAAAAGCCGAATTTCAAAAACAAAGGTGTTACCTTGGTTTTTTTGAAACATTTTTGATATTTCTTTCATCTTGCCAAGCTCATTGTAGCTCTGTAAATTCATAATAGCTGATCGTGTGATGCCTATGTCAGAGGCAGGCGCAGATAAAGTTTCAGTTTTTATAAAATTACGAAAGTCTGGCCTCGGGCTCTTGCTCTACATCTTAATCTTATTCTCGAGGGTAGAGGAAACTCGTGCTATAAAATATATCTACTGGATTAAATACACCTCCGTGGCCCAGTTGATTAGACGCCGGCTGTGAAACGTGAGGCCGCGGGTTCGATCCCCGCTCCGAAACATATATTTGTGTGGATCACAGGTATTTGTTTCAGATCTGGGTGATTGCTAGACCGAAAAAATTCTCGTAGTATCAACCCACGACACAAGATTCGATAGTAGTGTGGACTTTGTAATTTACTTTTGGGTGTATTTACATATTTATTAACTTAATTACTCTTAATCGAACTCACAATTGTAGAGGGAACTCGCGCCTTGCAATATATCAGCTGAATTATAAATCTATACTAATATACCGGGTATCTCAAGACTGCTACCGAAAACGAAGCCGGGTGGTAGTTATTGTGACTACAAACACAAAGCAATTAAAAATTTCGCAAAGAAACGCGACAGTAATTTTTTATGATTTTTTAAATATCGTCATTTTTGGGTGGTAAATCAATAGTTTTTGCTAAAATAAAAATTTAAACTCTTTTATACCTTAGATTATTTATAAATAAAAGGGTATACACTGTTATTTTAGGAAAAAATGTATTTACCACCCAAATATGGTCATAGGAAAAAAATAACAAAAAAAAATTGTCGCTTTTTTTTGCAACTTTTTCTGTTGCATTGTGTCTGAAGTCGCTTAAACTACCACCCGGCTTCGTTTTCGGTAGCACTCTTGATATACCCTGTATAAAGCTGAAGAGTGTTTTATCGAGGAATGCTATATATCATCATGCTATGACCTAAGAGCTACAGTGAAAACTAGCAAATACGAGGAAATGTTATTCGTGTTTCGTGATCCTATTTATCGATATTCTAAATTGATAGTCAGAATACAATATTTTGGCCGCTATTTTGAAAAAATTATCTACACCCGGGAGGCCGCTCCACTAGTTACTTATACACATCATCATGAAATAGTGTGAAATGTGTTGTGTGTTGCAGATGGGGCGTGTTCCGCGCGCGTCTGTTCCGCGACAGCTGCGTGTTCCACCGCGGCAACTACGTGAAGGACCTCAACAGCCTCGGCCGAGACCTGCGCCGCGTCGTCATCGTCGACAACTCGCCCGCCTCATACATATTCCATCCGGACAACGCTGTTAGTATACTGTACATACTTATATATATATATATAGCAGGGGTTCCCAAAGTGTATGCCGCGGCGTGGCGCCCTAGGGAGTGACTCTATATTTGACATGCCGACATGTGTTCGAACGTCGTACGTAAAACTGTAAGGACAAGCCTAAATACTTAAAAAAATGACCGAATCCTCTATCGTACGTGGTAAACTTAGACAAGGTTGGAGTAAACGATATGTTTCATAGAGAATAGGTAGTATTGATTTTTAGAAGTGGTAAATTTTATCTTATACATGGACGTCGAACATTCGAACTTCGTGTGGGAATATAGAGTAACCCCCTACCGCGCCCTAGAACGAGAAGGAAAACTCTGTGAAGTATTTATCTCTTTCTCTCTCAAATTTATTATTGGTGCCTATTTACCTGTTTATCATTATTAGGTATAACAATCTTTATCAATCAGATAGATAGGATAGGGCGCCGAGACAAAATAGCAATCTTGTATATGAATATAAGAATTATATTGGGAACTCTTGCAATTATAATGCAATGCAATTATAATGCAGGAGTTCAATCATCATCAGCATATCAATTGGGGGTCATACAGGAGGAGTTGAGACGAAATTGGAAAAAAGTAATAATAAATGTAGGGATATTTAATTACCCATGGACACGTGTGCAGGTTACACGGACTGAAACTGACTACCAACGTTTGGGTTCGATTCTCCCGGGTCACATAATGACTATGTGTGACTGTCTTTTAGGATTTATGTGTAGGACAACTGAAGGTAGAAGATCTAGAAAAGCCGGGAACGATAATCCTTTGCACAAAGACAACATTATTTTAATTTCTGAAAAGTAAACTGGAAAAAGTAACACACCTCCGCCAATCGGAAGTCAACCCGGCACAAGTATCATGAAAGGAATTGCGTGCTCGTATCGCAAATAGAGTGGAATAGTAAACCAAACAGCGATAAGGAGACAATGAAGCTGCGCAGTGCTAACGTACCGCCACTTTTGTCGAGTACTGTTGCTGATAATGAACTGTTTGCTCACTAACCAACGCTGTTGGAGGGTTGGGATATGTGTTTTCCATTCAATAAGGAGGATTCATACAAATGAAAACGTCAAAATATATTGGGCCTAGGCAATCCTAATTACCAATTTTGCTGGTGGCAGGTCTTATATGTGAGAGGCACTACCTAGGTTTTTTTTATTGCTATGAATGACGAGACCAGCTTACTGTTCGCCTGATGGTAAGGTGGTTCATGGTGTTGTTTAGTTTTGATACTATCTATGAGCGGTCATATCGCTTTCCATCAAGCGAAAGGCAAGTTCGTCTCGGCATTAAAGGAAATAAAAAAAAAAAAACAATAGAAAATCTGTTGCTAACGGTTCAATGACAGACATCAGTAACAACTTGGCTTCTCTGTTTTAATACTGTGTCTTAGTGGCTTCAGCTTGGCTGGATCATGTTAAGGACCATTCGATGAGTAATAAATTCGAGTGTTATTTGATTATGTAATTAATTCGGTGTTTCCATTTGCAGGTACCTGTCGCGTCATGGTTCGACGACATGACAGATTCAGAGCTGTTGGACTTGATTCCGTTTTTCGAGAAACTAAGCAAGGTGGATAGTGTGTACACAGTGTTACGGAATTCAAACCACCCGTACAACCCGACGCAGGGCTCGCCCACCACATAGCCCCCTCCCATTCCCCCCCATAACGTGGACTTCGTCTTAAGTGCCAATTTTGCCTTCTGGGTAGTGAGGACATTATTTGTACCTATAGTACCTAATGTACCTATTGTACACGTTGGGTATAGTTTAAGCGGTACCGCATGATGGATTTGTGATGTTTTTTTTATTTGATATATTATTTAATCGCCTCCGCCGTTGAGCTTGTAATGTGTTCCACTAACGTGATTTGTTTGTACCTCCTATCGACGTATATCGTGCTCGGGATCAAATACGAAATAAGTTAGGTAGTTTCAATTTCGTATTGAACGTTCGCTAGTGCTGTGTCGAGTATCGATAAAACAGGCACTCGGCTTTAGATACATGAAAGTTAGAGTAGCCTTGCTCTACTCGATGCGGCGAAGAATCCGAACGTCGAAATCATCGACTCGATAAACGCCCTAATCCTGTCTCTCGAACTTACGAATATTGACGAATTCTAAAATTCGACTGGTATAACAGTAGTGTGACGCACTAGATGTTTTTTGTGTAAATATTTTATATAAGGACGTAATACGATGCCGATGGAATCATGGTTTTGAGACGATACCTATTACGATGTACATATATATTTACATATATGAATTACATATAAGAGTCGACAGCTTGCAGCACATGAGTGGACAGTATCGCGGGTGTCCCCAGCTGCTGTTACAATGATTTGAATTTAATTTTCATTATGGCCACATATTACTAAGATTTTTTTGTATTATACATATGGTATGGTATGGTGTATGGTATACGTCATGACCCGAAAAATATTTTAATAAATTATTACATGGACTCGCAATCATCGACTCCTAAAAATTGACATATAAAATCTATTTTCAATGTTAACACCCAGAAAATGGTAAAATTCAAGCCCTTGTGACAGCAGCCTGTGTGTTAAGGTTTGTGCACACTAGACTATAGTATTTCTCCGCATGCGTACATTATGTATCATAAAATTAACTTTATTGTGTACATACCTTACTGTTTTTTTATCGTATACTATAATTATTTCCTTTAAGTAATCATTGGTGACAATAATAAGTCAATCGCATCAGTGTCATATGAGTTGTTTTAATTATAAATAAATAAATTTATAAAGATACGTTTTTAAGAAACAAACACGGGTGAAAGTAGTGTCAGAACGACTCGATGTCGGTGTATTATTTAATCCTGCCTTTATGGGGAAGAATGCTGTTGTCTTTAACTGCACTTAAAATTTCCGCATATGCAAATCAGTTTGAAATCAGTAATAAATGAAATATATTAAACAGTTTCATTTCGACAGCCTTTTTCTTTGAGCAAATATTTAATAGTCGAGAGTAAATGTAATTAAAAACATCATCTCAGTATTAAACTAGCTTTGTAGTATTTGATGCCATTTTACACGAATTATAACGCTATAAAATTAAATGAAAAAAATATTTTTATGATGAGACGATATTTTTAAAATATTTTTTATTCACTCGGTATCGAGCAATACTTATCGACTACGCGTTACGGCGAATGAAACGAAAGGTCACTATTATTTCAAGTTTATTAGGTTATACTTTTTAAGGAAAAACATTTAATTTTAATTTGGAAAATTTACGCTCCAAAGCGAGATTACTGCATTTAAGGGAATTGAAATTAATTTTTGACTAAAATATTGACCTATTCTATCGATATCGATAAAATGTTTTTGCATAAGCTAACCTTCGCCTTAAGTGTAGTCGTGTTTTAACGAGAAAGGAAATTTGAAAAAGATTGTACCTATAACAAATTTATTTAAGAGACGAATAAATTAGGTAAGATTATGAAATGGTGCTTACAGTATTAGTTGATTAAGCAGCTCGAAAATTTTACCGTCGGGGTGACCTTAAAGTACTGGTAACGCACATTTTGGCTCAGAAAATCGACTAAAATAAAAAATATTAAAAAATCTTATTCTAACAAGGTAATCGACAAGATCTTTCTAAATTGGCTTAACATCGACAATTAATTATTTTAATTGCATAGCAAAAAGGTTTTATTGTTTCTATAGATTGTTTTTTTTAAAGTAATTTTTTAAACGATATCAATATCTGTTTAGTTGGTGGGCGTGTAAATAAGATGATTTATTAAATTAAAAGAAAAGTGAAAATGGAATATTATAATTTTAGATGGAAACGAAATCCTGTTTTAATTTTTCGGTAACATACGTGTTTGTTATTTAGTGACTACTCCACGTATGTACATACATTTATACATATATTTTAATAGATATAACTTAATGCTAGATGTATCGTTGTTATTTGTAGATGATGCACTTAAAAAGTCATAATTCACGATCGGACACCGAGAATTATTTTACCCATCTTGTAAGTTTCATATTGATATCCTTAAGTAAGACTACACGTCACAAGTATGTTCGTTCACACGTGCAGACATTCTGTTCAATTCGAAATATTTATTTTCATATAAAATGGTTATAAAAGCAAAATACGTATATTACAACAATCATGGGATTCGATAAATGAGATATACCGGGTATCTCAAGACTGCTACCGAAAACGAAGCCGGGTGGTAGTTTTACGGCCGTTCTCTATATCCTATCTATCTTTAACAAGAGGTTAAAATAGATACCATTACTATGTCGGTACAATTCTACACTTCAATAAACTAAGATTTAAATATAGGTTTGTCTTATCTAGCTATTTTTAAACATGTGCACCATATTTATATCTCTCTATCTTTGTTAACTGAAACACAAACTGTATCGAAATATCTAAGGAAATCTCTAGTTAAAGATAGATAGATTATAGAGAACGGCTGTTAGTGACTATAAACACAATGCAACTAAAAATTTCGCAAAGAAACGCGACAATGATTTTTTATGATTTTTTAAATATCGTCATTTTTGGGTGGTAAATCCATAGTTTTTGCTAAAATAATAATTTAAACACTTCTATACCTTAGATTATTTATAAATAAAAGGGTATACACTATTATTTTAGGAAAAAATTAATTTACCACCCAAATATGGTCATACGAAAAAAATAACAAAAAAAAAAAATTATCGCTTTTTTTTGCAACTTTTTCTGTTGCATTGTGTCTGAAGTCGCTTTAACTACCACCCGGCTTCGTTTTCGGTAGCAGTCTTGAGATACCCGGTATACACGAATGAACTCTTCCCACCGTAAAATTAAACCTTATATGATTTGATCCATATAATTTGACAAATAAATAAATATACCCCACAGTCACGTACAAAGTTTTGACCCACTCTAAGATTGAGTCTCGTATCGTGGGTATCAGGAACTACGAGAGAATTTTCGGTCTCATAAACACCCAGTTTCTAAACAAATACTTGTGTTTGTGTACAGCACAAAAAATTGTCTCGGTGCGGAGATCGAATCCGCGGCTTCTCGTTTCCAGGCATCTAACCTAAATAATCTAATTACGTCATGGAGCCTGACAATTATAATATACTTTAATACAAAATTAGAATGTGATTGTGAACGAACCCTTCCATACACGAGTCGATTCCAATTGTTTAATTTACATGATCACCCATAGACCACTGTAGACGGCATTTATTTATAAGCATTAACATAGAGTTTAGGGTGTTATAGTAATATATGCGTTGATTTCTATAGAAAATAAGCATTATGTTGTTTAAACGATGTGTTTATAAACAATAATTTTAAATTTAGGCATACTAGAAAAGTCCCCCTGTGACCTTGATTTGTCTACTTTTTAATATATCGACTATCGTCCAGCAAAGTTATTTAGATTATATTGTTAATTTTTATTTATAAATTAATGCATGCAATAAACTGATATTTTGCTATTAATGTCTTATTGGAAGAATTTTTTATGTGTAACATACGAGCTTGCTGGCGCGGCCATTGTTGCTGTATCGTGTTGGCTCAAATCGAAAGACGATAATTTAATCACAAACAATTTAAATTCAGAAAAAAGAGACTCATACAGGCCACGATATAGCATTTCAGATTTATCGAATATGTAATAACATATCGTCTGCTTATTTCTTGTGATTTATTTTTGAAATAATAATATATAATTTAGATAATTATATAATTATCTTTATTTGGTTTGAACCAATACGAGTGGAGTTGCAAGCATAGTGCCATTCAAGATGGCCGGATGGCGTAGCGTAGGACAAATGTAATCGGCTTTTGGACATTTGTTTCGTTGTTGTATTATTAATTTCAAGTTTTACTTTTTGTAATGTAACTTAACATTGGTGTATAAGGTATACTTACGAGATGGAAATAGTGATTTTAACGCAATAAATATGTTTTTTAATGAAACAATTACGAGCTTAATCCTTTGTTGATTGTTTGTTTTGTCCGTTTTGTTGATGTCTCGGTGCTTGTTGGGGATGCGGTTGGTGGAACTCTGCAATTATTAATTCGTGACTACCTTAACATATTTACAAATAATATATTTTCTTTTTAGTTTTTTAACTGTCCTAAATTGATGCAGCCTCTTTCTAATGTTTAGAATTCTTTTATATTTGCTGTTGAAAATGGTTATCTTTGCAGAAAGGAACGTTTGATCACAGCTCAGAAGTAAATGTATGTGCTACCCATATTGAGTGCTAAAGTTTAAATAAGCTTTTGTATCTTTTCACTTAAATCGAATTAGTTTCGTCAGAATTTCACCAACCTCGAAAATTACTGCCACAAATAACTTAAAAACTAAAGGGCGAAGGTACATCTCACTGGCAGGAAAAAAAAAATTATTATGACTTACTTTTTAGTTTATGCCCCATATACGTAAACGTTTTATCTATTACCTTTGGGTAATTTAAACATTTAAACAAACGTACGTCAGTCAATATAATTCAGAACATGTGAAAGATTAATTTAAAAATAGTCTAACTGTTGAGTGTCTTCGCCTGAAATATAAATAATTTCCCGCCTTTCCAGCTCTTGTAAACAAAGTACAAAACACAGCTGGACTTACGCGAACAAACATAAAAACCGTTAAGTCAGTTTTTATTTAAATAATTTCTTAAATGTAAGGTTGTGCTTATGCTGTACCACATATCTTATGTAATGACGCGGCGAACTGGTTAATCTTGCCTCTAGGATAGAAAGTTAATACTCTCGAATTTTTGTATTGGATTCGGTTGGTAATGATCCATTTTAAATTGTTGCCCCAAGAACTTTGTTAGTGCAGTAAAATGGGTAGATTATTCAGTTTTTCCACAATGTACAGAAGTAAAATAATCCTTAGGTTTAAACTGATGAATGAAATTTGTTTGGACAAGTTCTCGATACTTCAATATCTACGTAAATCATAGAAGTGTCTTGCATTTTTTACTGCACTGATGCAATTGGTCAAATGAAAATTCATACTTATTTACTACTTACAGATACAGTGCAATATGTAATTTAAAAATATCAAACATTTTCAATTGAAGGTTTATTGTAAGAAATTGAAACAATGAATTGTAACAATAAGTAGGTTTCGGCGTATTGTAGATATGTACAGCATTTAAGGGATGCCGTTTCATAAACAATTTTTGACATACTCGTAGTACGTCCGGACAATTTTAAAACAAAATAAAAATATCGATATTGCTTACAATGAATGCCGTTTGCTTCCTAATCTTTGAGGGTTTTAATTTTAATTAAAGCATTGAATTATTAGTATTTATTTTTAAGATTCTTATGATTGATCAATATAAGTTGTTTATTAGTAGATGCTGGCGTCCCATATCGTGCATTGGTTGGTACAACATAACTGTCCCTATTTAGTTATTTACTAATCAAAACACGACTACTAAGAACTAGTTTAGTATTAACAGCTAATTTAAACAATTAATAAGTATTAGTTCTTGTGGGTACTTTAACACTATATTTAGTTTGAACATATCAAAAACAGATGTCACTGTAAGCAATTTCGATGAACATGTTGCGTAATCGTCGTTCGAGCATCGAAACTGTACAGGTTAAAATTTAATTTCAGCTTTTTTTATGAAACGGCGTCCCAAGGCACTGTGAAACATTGTGTATACAGAGTAGTGAAGTGAGAGGATTATTGTAATATTTACGATGCGTAATAGCCATGAAATAGGGAAGGTAACACGAGAGTAGGTGGGTAACATTTACCTGAGACGAAATTTATATAACGGTGTACATTTTTGATATGATGTTGTACAAAAGAGACATTTGGTATGTTATTTTATAGGAATGAATTAAATAGCCTTAATAAACATTTTGTTTGTTTTCTTTTATGTAACCATTCGATAGTTTTGCTTGGGTTTGATTATATGTATATATTTGCTAAGTAGGTGTTGTTGAATTTGTGTTATGAGTTGGTAAAAGTCGCCAAATATGTAGATAATCGCCGTATACTTAGAGTGTTTTTGCCTGGTAGTCCAGTGTATTTGAAATATTTTATAAATATATAGATAGCTCTTTACTACTAGCAGACAATCTTATTTATAATGTTGGCCGCTTAACTTAGTATTAGGTATTATTATGAACAGAACAATTTAACTGTCTTCTAACTTAACATAATTTTGAGTTAAAAATAAAAATCATGATATTTTCTGCGAACTTTATTAAATATATTATATATTTTGAAAGATTTAAACACACTTGAAGTACACATTAGACGAGAGATACAAATATATAACGTACTTATGTAACATTAGTGATATGGTACATATTAATTGATTTCAATTAACAATCCATTTTCAACAATCTCATGCTATTTCTATGTAGTAACATTTAATGATGTTGTCAATTCAGAAATAATAGCTACACAAGTTCTACAAAAACAAATTTGGCAACACAAAATTCTAAAAAAATATATTTAAATCTTTATATTTTTTTTACTAATTTACAAATACACATTGATTTGTACTAACAGACCTTTGGATTTGTGATACTATGAGCTAGTAAAAATAACTATCAATAATGGCTTATGCCTTAAGTTAGGAAATACTATTTTAATTAATATACAGTCTGTCAAAAAACCCCTGCCCGATCGAAGACGCATATTTGGGTATCTCCATTGTAGAATAAAAAAAATATTAAAAGTATAACATTATCGCGTTGCACGTTGTTTGTAATGAACGCGTTCATTAGCAGTATAATTTGCATTTTCCTATTTTTATTTTATTACATTTTATTGTACAACACAGAATGAAAAAAAAAATAATTAATTTTGATTAAATTTTATTTATTTTCCTGAGAATATTTATTGATCATATGGAAATTGGATACTTTTAAATAGAACCCATTAATGATGCCTGATAACACCTTTATCGATCGGAAAGATTTTTTGTCAAGCTGTATGTATTAATTTTAAATAAGCAAATTAACACAAGACTAGTTTAACAAAAACATAAATCTCATAAAATACAAAATAAATTCCATCGTATTCTTTAAATCCATGGTCGATAAATTAATTAAACACTATTTGATTCATAAAACATACACGTAAATAAACATAAGGCGATAAGCAAGTTACTATTACATTTGTAATTATTATAATTGATGAGTATAAACAAAATATATTCAAAATATGGTACTTGAGTTAACAATTTATTGTAACAATTATTTTTACATCTTGCCATGCTATTTTATAAATTACCATTATTTACAAACAAACATAATACAATGTATGCAGTATGCACAGACTAAAAAAAAACAATTTAAAACTAGTTAAAGCATTAATAAGAACACTCATTTTCAGCATTTTGCTAAAATGAACGCAAAGAAAACGTGTTTCACTAAAACAATATTTAAGTAGAGAACAATAATGCACTTATGGTTTTCTTTTTGTAACCACGACAAAATAATAATTACACTTATATTTCCTTCAGACTGAAAAATTCATTGTCTATCTCTATTGATTGATGATAGAAAAATACTTCATTTTACTCGCTACCAATATTTTATAAAAAGAGCTATGTTCTGATTTATTCTTCATACTAACTAAACAGTCCCACACACAGTTTGAGAACACATTACTATCAACTCTACATCTATTTTAAGATGTTTCTATAATTTCAGTGACCAACTGTTGGTAATATAATAAATAATTGTATTATGAAACCTCGTGACATATTCTCGAGACACAATGTCGACTGATTAATCGGAAATCGCACTACACAGTACACACCAAAGTCGCCGACCCGCCGAACTATGTATGTCGGCAATATTTTGTCGGCTAGTTGGCGACTTCACTAATTGCAAACCGGATATAGTACGAGAGATGACAACCAAAAATTTGTCTCAGAGCAATACGGCCACAACCGCATCAAATTGATAGATTTGATTATTACGAACTCGAAAATACCAATTTCAGACATTTTTCGCGTAGCGTAGCGTTCGACCGAACTGAATTTTCAAAAATGTCAACAAATTTGTCTAATTTTCTGACTGTAGTTATATAATAGCTCTAAGATACCGAAAACATATGTTTCAGAAGTTAATAGTGTAGCGCGAACCCAAAAAATAATTAAGAAAAATTAAAAATGACACAAAAAAATATGATGATAGCAATCCGTCTGAAAATGTTCTTTACGGGTAAATTACGATTAGTTAATAGGAAAAAAAATATTTTCAGAAGGAAATTTGGATGCATCAAATTTTGAGACCATTCTAAATATGTTAAGGAATTTTACTGATCGATATCATAGCAATCTGTCTGAAAATTGTTGAACTTGATGAAATGAATTAGCCAGATGTAAAAAAAAAAATATCAGAAGAATTCAGTGTAGCACCTCCTTTATCAGACAACTTTTCGATATCGACCGTGTTGAAGCGTGACTGATTGCAAGTCGGGCAATCACCTTGCTTTTGTCTTGCCAAAATAGAGCGCGGACAACATATCTATGCTATAAAAACGTCTATTATAATTGATAATTTGGAATTCTTAAAAACCTACTCTTCCATCCCCGAAAACTTCGTCAATGGCAGATGAGCAAACCATGCCTTATCTTTGGGAATAGAAGAAAAAAAACGTCAGCGAGCCCTCGGACAACCAGCGACACACCCACGTCCGGCTTAGCAACTTATAGTTTGTTGTCACTTTAAGTGAGCGTCATTTCAACGGTTAGGACAGCTGGTGAGTGACTATGTATAGTAAGAGAGTGGCAAGAGCACAACATGCAAAAAACCATTCCCACCGCAGCAGGAACGTAAGAAGCGCTCAGGCATCGGCCAAGCGACTCCAAATCGTTCTTTTCTCTTTTGGGAGTACACGCGACATCTAAAATGTCTGAAAACATTTTTTTGCAATCTTGCCTTATTTACGAATGGTAGAAAAAAATTCAGTCGGATTGCTATGATATGATACAGGTCGGCTAAATTTGTTGACATTTTCAAAAATTCGCTTCAGCTATACACTACGCGCAAAATGTCTGAAAACCAACTTATTCGTCATAAAATTATAAAATCTATGTTCATTTCCAATATCAGACATATTGCTATGATACCGACTGCCTTTTTTTGGACACAGCAGAAATAGCCTCACATGCAATTGCTACACTTGACCGTTACGACCTACCTAGTCGGGTTCAGAATCTCATAATCTAACGATTTTATACAGTTTCGACCGTATTGCTATGATATGATACATGGTTTTGGTCGTCATCTCTGGGACTAATATCTTTGTCAGCGGTTCGAAATGAGGAACTTTTTATAACGTTGTTGAATGTCGCCGGGCAACTAAGCAGAGTGCTTTGGAGATTATCCCGCCCTCACACCCACCACTGTAACTCTTGTAAGCCAGGATCAACAGTGGCAGGCAAAGTAATGAC
The DNA here is from genome assembly GCA_009982885.2 of Hyles vespertilio. Lineage (NCBI taxonomy): Eukaryota > Metazoa > Arthropoda > Insecta > Lepidoptera > Sphingidae > Hyles > Hyles vespertilio. The sequence goes on from CM042807.1 coordinate 5,660,948, forward strand.
ACCGAGCATTGAAGCTCGGCGAGTCTCCGGGAATGTGTAACTTGTCTTTCACCCGTAACGAAATTAATCAGAAAAGTAAATTAATAGGAGATGGATAAAAATTAAACAGAGTGATTGTGTCGAAATGTAACATGCGGCTTACATGTGCGCGGGCAACACGTGCGGGCGCTTGTCGCCGACATGAATATTTTCATACAGTCCGGCGGACTGTATCGGCGGGCTGGCGACTTTATTGTGTAGTGCGCATAAGCAACACTGCTTACAAACATCTAGCTAGATAATTCTGCAAATATTCACACGACAAACATCTACTATAAGCACGCTATAATATAATTTATATTGGCACTTTTTTGTAAATGATAACATAATTAGCCAATCAACTAAGATAAAAGCATTAATAATTTTGTACTATGTATCAATAGTTCACACGATAACGACTTCATAAAGTCTGCTTTTAAATTTGTTCAATGACCGATTTAAAATTATTATTCATATTATTTTATGTGACCTACAAATAAGTGACAAACAGGGCTACCATAGACCTGCTGCTACGAAGCATAAAGACGCCGATATGATAATTTAGAACGCAAGCTTTATTGTATGATTTATTCAATATAAAAAGTAATGATGAAAAACCATCGTAGCAGATCTTGGTGACAACTACCAACTTTTTTTCCACTGTCTACACGACAAATTAAAGTTGCCAACGTGTGAACTTCTTAGCAATAACAAGAAAACAAACAATTCGTATCTCAATCATCAATAAAAACATTCGGTTCAAATGATCTGAAGAGGCATTTGGCGCCATACGAATATCAATAATATCGACAAACCATTTCTCATTTATTATGATGTCATTATGATAATACTTGTAGAAGCATATCAAATTACACTGCCTACGAAGTTGCAGAAAATTGCCGCCTTAGATCAAAAATATTGACCGTTCAAAAGAAAAATATTTATAATATTATTTTGGGGCTTATTTCATTAGCTTACAACGTTCTAAACTTTCAAAAGGCTTGTATAAACAATTGAGGTTTACTAAACATTTTAACAACTCATCTGTTTAATCAATTATTTTAAAAAATAATTTTACTGGTGGTAGGTCTCTCATATGTGAGAGGCCATCTGGGTAGGTACCACCGCAATGTCTATTTCTCCCGTCAAACAACACTGCTTAAATGCACTGTTGTGTTTCGGATTGAAGGACATTGTAGCCAGAGTAACTACTGGACATATTGAGACTTAACATCTTATGTCTCAGGATGGCGAGCGCAGTGGAATGTTGCTACTGTTCATGAGCGGTCGTATCGCTTACCATCAGGCGAACGGCTTGCTCGTTTCGCCATTCACTGCAATAAAAAAAAAAAAAAGTATTCGTTAAAAATAATCAATTTTTCCGCTAAAAACAAAAACGAAAGCATAAAAAGCATACAGTAGCTTCCCAAGCGTAAATAACATAATTCATTGCGGAGTAATCAAAAAATCGATTGCGATTCGATTTTATTCGATTATAACGAAAAATAAGATAGGCAACATACTAAATGTATCTACATTTTCCATTACATCTAACGCACATTTATTAAAGCAAATTATTGCTCAAGCTTTATTGTAATGTATTCACTACGACGCACCACAGACGTATTGCGAGATCAATTATTGTTTCCTCCATATCTACGAATTCATGGACATCTTCTCTTGAAGTATTTGAAAGTAGCAGGCCTGAAAAATCAAGAGCATCATTGCATTACTAAAATAGGTGACACATTGCTCTCAAAAAAAGAGCGACTGTTTAAAATGATTTCAGCAAGATGATTCTGACACAATATAACCTTTCAGAGTATGTAGGACCTATTTAAAAAAATATTTTATCCACCTAGAGAAAGTCGCTGGCTACATAAAACAACACAACAACAACAAAAAAAAGACGGGATGCACTCCGGGAGTGCCGGCAGAAGTGAAAACTTGATTATTAACGTTGAGCATGTTTGATATTTTGGAATGGTTAGGGAATAATTTTGCATCAATTGCTTTATCAGTATAAAAGTACTATCATTTATGTGGTAGAATACAATATTCATTTATTGCGCTATCGTACACAAACATGACAATTTATATTACATTAAAAATTTAACACTTTAAAACTATTACAATTATTTTACATTAAAAAGTTTATCTCTCCGAAAAATCAACTTTCATCCATAATTTCAACGACTTTTTCACCATCATCATTACCAGAACTATCATCGCCAATCTCTAAAACTGATACGATAGGTTTATGGTAGCTGAAGTAAGAAACGAACAGTTTTGATTCGAACCTATTTAAATGTCTAATAAAGACCGCATCAATAGTAGTTTTGTATTTCGTTGTGCTAAGATTGCGATCATTCGACATAGTTAAACCAAATTCATTATTTAAAAATTCAATTAATAGTTGATTTTTATCGTCTGCGAAGTTTATGTTGAAATCTCCACTCAAAATCATTGGCAATTCATCAAAGCTTTATAAACTGACAGCTAACTGACAGCTGTCTACTCTCCATCCGTCTTACGCTTTTCGTCTTACGATCAGGTCACGTGTCCTGACGCGAGTTTAAGATTTTATACCCATTACAGAAAAAGTGCTCAACACCGCTAAAGAAGTTTTCACTTCAAAAAAATAAAAAGCTTTGGCTCATTGGTCCCATGGCATCGTACATGCGCTATGTTCATAGTAAAATTATAAGACATGAAACTCGCATAAAAAATATGTTACGTATATTCTTTAACGACCTTTTTCACAGAGTTTTAAAACCTATTTAATTTATCGAATGTGCTGTTCCTTTCAAACCACTTTTGAATTCAGTTTGTGCTAAGAAGACAAAACATTGGATAACAAAAAAATCCACTAAAAACCAAAAAATAATAAAATAATAACTACCACTCCAAAGCAAAAAAATAATATTTATTTCATGGAATTCGTGCATGTTGATTAATTTGCTTAATGACTTGACTAACCAACAAATCAAAATATATGCGTAACATTGAAGGCGGGTCGCCTAGTACCAACCATGTAGGACGTATGCCTTATATTAATTTAAATAAACTCATTTGCAAAAAAAACGGGCACCTAAGCAATGAAACATTTCAAATGTTACTATTGGTTTGTTTGATAATTATAGGTAGTTTTACTTTGACAATTTTGTAAATTAATAAGCAAATAATCGTTTTCGTCAGTATTATCATAAAATTTTGATAAAATTTATGGGTTTTAATGCTAAAGTTCACTAGTAGTGCATATGCTCGTGAAGTAAAAGTTAACAAAGATTTTTGTTTGTTTTTTCTTTAATAAAGTAAAAGCAGATAAATGTTTAGTATCGAGTGTGACCCCCTCTAGCTGAAATCACAGCTTGAATTCGTCTGGGTATGCTAGCGAGGATATCCCGGATACTTGCGGAATACGTTCCCACTCCGCGGTAATCACATTCTTCAGCTCTCTGATGGTCTGCGGAGCCGGTTGTACTGATCTCACGCGTCGTTTCAGAACGTCCCAGACGTAACATTTAAAATGGTTCATTGCTTAGGTGCCCGTTTTTTTTGTAAATGAGTTTATCTATATGTTTTATTATTTTTTGGTTTTTAGTGGATTTTTGTTTTGAAGTGTTACTACGTTCTTTCCAATGAAAAAGAAATCACTAAAATCGGTTATAAGCTGCTGAAGATATTAGTATTTACGTGTATTTTAATTTTATTACCTAACCCCACAGATCACTCCCAATAGATACCTAATGCAAGGCATCGGTTGCGCCCAACACATTTAAGCTATCAGATAGATATAAACCGATGCCAAATGTCGCGTCATCAGTGTCGTCCAAGTAGTGGACCCGCACATGTCGTCGCACGTTAGCGAAAATTACATTTTGGGAACACAATATTACAGTTAAAAATGATTTGTTCAATAAAATGGTGTGCAAAAAACTCAAAAAAATAAAGTATCTAAAAAACGCAATAAGTTTTCATCGATAACTAATATTCTTTAAATTATTTTGGTCCGAGTGAGCTCAATTTATACTGGTTAATGTATCAATGTCAAACAGTCGAGTACGGATGGAGAATCAACCGTCTCTTTTTCGCATAGCAATAACCGTAATAAGCCATCTTTTTTTGGCGAAATCACGCGTTCTTCTAGTGTTTGACGCATGTTTATAATATAATTCCCAGAAATATCGATATTGTAAAACAATAATGTAAATTAATTTTATTAAATGACAATGTCACAAAATATATATTGATTTAAATAAAAATTGCAAATTACCATAATTACGTTATTTTATGTAATTTGAAATAGTTAAATTTGTTAACAAGGTACTTTTACAATATTTTTTTATTTATCTTTGGCGTAATTAAATTTCCTTTTTCCCTCTAGATGTATACGTTTTCAAATATAATGGGAGGGTATTTATCATAAGTTTTAGTATACTAAGTTTATTGAGAATCAGTAGCACAAGCTATTGCACTAATTTTAACATACGTTGTATATATCGTCTCAAAAACATTCATAGTTCGTCAAGTGGGTTTCACCGTCACTTGTCGATATTACATTTACTACAGCCGCCGTCAGAATTCAAGAAACGGAATAAGTTATTGTAGCCCTTTAGGGCATGAGGTTTAGTTATTTACTATTTCATATTTTTATCTGATCTTTTATATCAACACTTAATTTGAGTATTTCGCCATTATGGTATACAAAAATACACGATGAATAATAGAAATAAAACCGTTACATACTAAAGTATAAATCTTAATCCTATTTTATTCGTAGTAAGCGGTTACCGGTTGGTATAATTTATCAGATCAGGCCGGTGATAAAATATTATCAAACATTTAACAAGTTGGTAATTAAGTTATAGAAGCGATCATAACACATGAACTTACTGGCAAATTGAACTATCGATACATTTTTTAATGTATCGACTTATGCCTCATCTCTGCAGTGAAGTCCACGTGACCGCGCTGCAACCCGCCCACCCCCCGCGCAGTTCCCTTCGTTGGCGTTTTCGATTCAAAACAAAACTATCGTAATGCGGTATCTATTGGAAGTGATCTGTGCCTAACCCCCAAACGACAAGCACCAGCTTTCAATCAAAGAAAGAATGATCGAAATCGGTTCACACAGTACAGAGAAACGAGGTAACAAACATAAAAAAAAATTAAAAAAGCAACATACAGTCGAATTGAGAACCTCCTCCTTTTTTTGAAGTCAGTTAAAATTATAATATATTTTTAAACTGTCGTTGATCGTCGGCCATAAGGCCGTGCATAATAAATAATAGTATAGTAGTAGTATTATATAGTCATGAAGGCAGTAAAAAAAAAATGGAAAGGAAAAAAATAATGAAATTTGTGTTCTTTCCTCATTAGCGGTTTTCGTGGTTTTGTAGGGGATTTCATTTAGACATTGCAGTACTATACTTATTAGGCCAATTTGGATTAATTTTGAATTTGTAGCAAATATAATTTGTAAATTGTACATTAAAATCAAAATGCATTTCAATTCTCATCAGATGCCTTTTCTCCTTTATTTATATGTTTTAAAATAGGTATTTTAGCCTTACAATATTATCGTTTAAATACCAATAACAAAACATTAATGTAAATAAATCACACAAAGTAAACTAACCTTTAACGTAGTAAACATAAGGCCTAGTTCTCCATGCTGCATTCCTGGCTCGAGGAAGTCTTCCACAAAGTGTATCTCGGAGCCGAGCTGCAGGATCCTAGCGCGGACCACCACGAAGTGGAAGACTGGGAACAACTCGTCCATACTCCATAAGTAGTTTTGACCTGAAAGGAACAGTATAACATTGCACAGCTGTTATATCACTGCATTGCATCGATATGAAAAGGTATCGATTATCCGGTCTCGAAGGACCACTAAACATAGAATACAATGAAAATAATTCAGTTGTCGCGAGTAAAATAACTAGTAATCGAGGTGGTAAAATAATAATAACAATAGTGTTTTTGACTATGATCGACTTTTTTTATTTTGCATATCAACAAAAAAAACCATTAAAAAAACCATTACAGTGTAAAAGATAAAAATACCGCCGCAAAGCAAAAAATAATATTTGTTTCATTTTACTTGTACATGTCGATTAATTTGCTTATTGACTTGACTAGTCGACAAATCAAAATATTTGGGTAACATATTTAAGGCGGGCCGCCAAGAACTAAACATGTTGGACCTATGCCTTATGTTCATTTAAATTTATACAACGTTGATGCGACCGATGGGCGTTTCTTTAAACTGCATATACTAGGTACCATTTTGAAGCTCTGTACTAAAAATCAATTAAATAGGAGCAGTAGTTTAGTCATAAATTATTTTTTAAGTTTTGCCCCATTTGAACACGATGTAGCTTTTCTAACAACTGATTACAAAATCTGCGCGTTGTTGCATAATCCTCGCATAATCCACTGAATAACATTGAAACATAAAACCAAACCAACCCAACTCGTGCTGCACGGCGGTGGTCATCTTCTGGAATGTGGTGCGGATGACGAGCAGCTTCTCGATGGGCGAGAACGTTGTCTTGAGCTGCTGCAGCGTCTCCACCGCCTCCTGGAACAGCTGCTCCTTCATGGGCGAGTACGGCGGAGACATCTGGCTAGGAGGACCGCTGTAGCCCACCCAGAATTTCCTGCGAATGAATTAATGAATGAGTGAGTAAATTAATGAATGAAGGAGTGGTGTGTTTTGGTAGTTTTGTTAAGGATTGTCAAAGATACTATGAATACTTATAAATAATACATAAGACGACTACTAAAAATTTAATTTGAATAAATTTAGTTTATATTATCATTAATGACATAATAAATTATTTTGTAATTATAAAATAAGGGGCCCTACTATATTAATCCCAAACGAAGCTCGAAACTTCGGATAATAGAAGTTTATATACGATACGAATGTACCTACATATACTTATAGTCGTTATTGACTTATGGTCGTAACTCGTAACCATAGACTTATAGTTACGATGTACGTTATACAAATTTGAACTTTTACAGAGTAGATACATTCGTATCGTATAAAAACTTCGATCGTCCTAAGTTTCGAACTTCGTTTCGGAGTAATATAGTAGGACCCAAGTACTTGTCATAAGAGCTATTGAATTGCCTACATGATCAATAAACCAATTTCATTTTATTTCATACCGAAACATTGATGAAAAATTACACCAGAACAAGGGTACGACGAAATTAAATCAATTATAGATATTGACTTGAAATTTCTTTCGGGATCTTAATTATACAGGCTTTTTTTAATAAATAACACCCAACAGTCACATACATAGTCCTGACCCCACACTAAGATCAAGGAACTACGAGAGACTTTTCGGTCTCACAAACACCCAGACCCGAAAGAAATATTTGTGGGCCGCACAAACATTTCTCTCGGTGCGGGGAGGGAGGCTTTACACAATAAAAAAATATCCAGGTTCTAGGTAATAACATGATAGTGCAATTATTTTACTAATGGTAGGTCACTCATATGTGAGAGACCGCCGGGGCAGGTACCACCGCAATGTCTATTTCTCCCGCCAACTAGCAGTTAAAATGCACTGTTGTGTTTCACAGACGAACGATAAAATTGTCTCCCAAAACATTGCAATAAAAAAAATACTAAATCGTGGATTTTTGTTTGTAAAATTATAACATATATACATATATACATATTTTGTACTCACTGATCAATTCCCAGGAATGCCATGAGTGTGACGTCAGGCTGGCGGTTCCATTTTAGCAGCCGTCTCCAGTACAAATCGTCTTCTCTTTTGTTGTGTAGCGCGTACAGTACGAATAAAGCTGGATGGACGCGCGGCAATAATGTTGGCTGTAGGAGCGACGCTGCTGAAACTACCTCACTACAACAAATATTATTAATTTAATACTCATAAATATAGGAGGAACCTAACAAGGAACAGGTTAGAAAAACCCTGATGGATTTGAATTATCCTGAAAGGTTGGTCGATCGGTTGTTTGATCGGCAAAGGTGAAATTGCAATCACACAGAAAATCTGCGCTACACTAAACATGGTTTATGACAAGTTAAACTGATGAGCACGCTCAAAGAAATTGACCATAGTGGATGAACAAAGTAAAAAGTCTGGGTAGGGAACAAATCTCTGCGCATTCCGGTAGGATCCGGACAGGATACTAAATATGACACAGTTATGGGACGCAATTAATTTATTTTATTTTATTTTTCGTTCTATATTTTTTTATTTATCGGTTAGTTTTTATGTTTAGAGTGGTATAGGTTAGCAAATAAACTAAAACCGCGGCTATGGTCGCACCGAGACAAATGCTGACGAAGTTATAATACCCACGCTAAAAGCACATAAACATAAGCAGCATATAAACAGCAGATCTATAAACTGTAGTCACATTACTGTACCTTGAAAATCGTTACCTATTTTAAATTGATAAAATATTAACATTTTTTTTTATTGCAGTGAATGGCGAGACGAGCATGCGTTCGCCTGATGTTAAGCGATGCGACCGCTCATGAACAGTAGCAAAACCAAACAACACCTTGAACCAATGCTTGGCATTCAACTGCGCTCGCCATCCTGAGACATAAGATGTTAAGTCTCAATATGTCCAGTAATTACTCTGGCTACAATGTCCTTCAATCCGAAACACAACAGTGCATTTAAACTGCTGTTTGACGGGAGAAATAGACATTGCGGTGGTACTCACCCAGGCAGCCTCTCACATATGAGAGAACTACCACCAGTAAAACATAATAACATAATTATTTCACAGCTCTAAAAATTAAAGTTTAGCCCTGACCTGAAATATTGAGAAGTTGAGCGCAAATATTCAAGTAAACTTGCAAATAAGATATCGTGTGAAATATGACCTCCGGCTAAATTGTCTACAAATATAGTACAATGATAATAAATAATATTTTGGTGATAAGGATCCTCTATTAGATCTAGTATCATTTTCCAATCAGTTTGATATAGAAGACTGGCTTTATTATTGCAGAGAAATATTAATAGAGACTGACTGACTGCCTCGGTGGCGTAGTTGTACCAAGGTACAATACAATACAATACAAGAACTCTTTATTGTAACCAAAACAAGGAAATACAACAAATAAGAAATAAAAAAAAAACACTAGTGTTACAATGGGCGGTCTTATCGCTTAAAGCGATATCTGCCAGACAACCGTGGGATGGATAGTATCGGGAATAGTGGTAGACGGCGGTCCACAATAAAGAGAACACAAATAAAGTTCCTAACTTATAAAATACGAATACTTATATACTGATAATATAAATAGACTAATACATATTAAATTGTGTCATCTAAACATACAATACAAATGTAAGTAGGTTTACTGGTAGTTTAGATAGTGGTTCCGTACTTGAACTTTTTTTGAAGGTACGGTTACAAAGCTGAGGTCTCGGGTTCGAATCCCGGTCTGGGCAAAGTGATATTGGATTTTTCTATCCATTATCAGTCCAGAGTCAGGAATTTGTGCCCGATATGGCGATAGGCTCGCCACCTATCACATTGTGGGACGGAACATACAAGGCGAAATGTGGGTGTCCTGGCACCTCTGCCTACCCCTTCTTTGGATATAGGCGTGAGTTTATGTATGTATGTATGTGTAAATATTAATAGAGAACATTTTAAAGTATTAAATTAAGTAATCTTGAATTTATGTACAACAAATCTTGTAAAAATATACGGCAAAACAAATACAACATTACGTCAAATACATACTTCTCTTCATCTTTTTTCTCCTCCCACCCTTATTTCGGTTTTTTCACATTTTGAGAGATCTCTTACAATGAAATGGCATATTCGCTTGATTTCATTACATTAAAAAAAAAACTCACCCATCAATAAGATTATTTTCATTTTCCACCTCGTCATCTTCATTTTTCTTGTATGGCAACACCGAGTCAGTGCCCTCTGGCGGCAGCGCGGGGAACAAAAGCCTCACAACTTGGTACAATCTCGAGGTGATACTCTTCAGTTCCTTCACCGCGTGGCTCAGGAGTAAGGGATGGACTCTCACACCGCCGTAGGTAGTGTTGAACGCGTTTGTTAGTCCTAGAACTAGCTGGCCCAATGGATGGTGCGTTGACTCACATGCCTGTTGGGGAAATAATAATTAGGTTATCCTTTGAATTTATGTAGACTTGACAGACATAGTACCTACATCTACTATGGGTGTTACGGAGTAATGTTAAATGGGGGATAAATACATATAATTTTTTTTCTTCTCCTGCATTGTTGGAGTTTGTTTACGCGCGTGTTTATTTACACGTTGTAGAATAATTAGGGAAGTCATGAAGGGTAGAAAACCGATTTGCATTTTTTATTCTTTTTGCGATATAAAATCTCGCAAGGGTTTATGTAAAACTCAATGCCATAGTTAAAGCACTTGATTATTAAATTAAATGTGTTATGTGAGAATTCTATTCGTTATAAATTCTAGTAATAGTTCTGGGGGCGCGGCCGAGCCCCCTCCAAGTCGAGCTATAGGCCGTAACATCCTTTTCTCGAAGCAATTCAGACCATTTTCAACCCCCTATAACTTCGTTGTGGCTAAAGCATGAAGCTTGAATTTTCAGTTACTAAGCAGGCATTGTGTAAACACGGCATATTTAAAATTTCATTCAATTTGAACCAGTAGTTTAAGAATTATAACTAGTCAAACTTTCGCAATTTTGTCACTCACTGACTGACTGACCGATCATCAAAAGTCTAAGGCACTTCTAGCAGACATAGAACCTTCAAATTTAGAATATAATTAGTGTTTCGTGTCTAAAGTAAGGAAAAATTCAAACATTTCATAATTTGTGTCTAGTTTTCTAGATAGACCAACTGCGTGAATAACTTTGTAATCCCATATAAATATATAGGATTACAAAGTTACATTTGCAGTTAATGAATCATTGTACCCGTATATAATGGAACAATAGTTGTAGATAGATATCTATATACATGAGGCATAACAGGAGGGGATATAGAGAGGGAAATGGTGTATTCAGCCCATGAAACTGTACAACATTCCTCTAGAAAAACATGACGAAGAAAAACTTGCAAATAAATAGATTAAATTACTCGAAAATATCAATTACAATGAAAGAAAGAACATTAATAATCAAATCCGCTATACTTGTGATAAATTGATACCTACAAAAATAAGAAAAATCCATAAGACAAAGGCTTTAAGAAATATCGTTAGTGATATTCTAGAAGTAAGAAGTACCGAAAAGGAAAAAAGTAGGACTCTACAAAAAGACGTGAGATCCCATCAAAAACATCCTGTAAAAAAATTCCAAGTCTCGCAGCTCAGGTTTTCTACCGCAAAAAGTTGTGAGATGCATTTACATGCATCTTGGTATTATCAACTTGGTATTACTACCAAGTCGATTAATTTATTTAGTCCTTAAGGGACCTTCTATATAAAGTTATTACGTTAGTTATTACCATATCAATATTAAAAATTCTTTACGTTTTAAATAAATAGATCGACTTGGCCAGCAGCATTATGTATAAATTGTACGATACATTATATTTGCATGCGATGGCCAAGTCGATCCATTTATTTAAAACGTAAAGAATTTTTAATATTGATATGGTAATAACTAACGTAATAACTTTATATAGAAGGTCCCTTAAGGACTAAATAAATTAATCGACTTGGTATTACATGCATCTCACAACTTTTTGCGGTAGAAAACCTGAGCTGCGAGACTTGGAATTTTTTTACAGGATGTTTTTGATGGGATTCATCTTTTCATTACTACTATCACTGACATCATTGCTATTCAATCTTGATATCACTATATCATCTTAATTAATTACACTATTATAAATATTTCTTTATTCAATATATATAATAAAACTAGCGGCCCGGCCCAGCTTCGCCCGGGTACAAATAGATTTCTGTACAATAATATGTACGTATTATAATTATACATATAAACCTTCCTATATAGGCACGCTGCCGCCGCCCCGGCCGGCCAGTACCGCCGCAAGCGCTACGTCCCGCAATTTTAAATCTGTAATATCTTCGAAAATATTCATTTAAATCTTGTGCTGTAAAGGACCAAGCTATTTAATTGGATACGGATAAATGCTGTATTGGTTAAAATCGCTTCGAAAATTAGCCATTATTTGTCGTAAAAAGTAAATGACAAAAAAATGTTATTGTGGGATATCCATAAGAGATATCCATATAATATACCATCGCGGAGTTTTCTGTAGACCTTTTCAATGTGTACAAATAATTAGTACATTATTTTGATGTATCTCGTAGGGTTCAGCCTGCGTTTCCAATGTAAGCGGAAAAAAATTGATACTTAACGACATCACATTAGAAAACTCAAAAATAACAGTATTTCTCCACTATTTAATGGATGTTATTATACATGTAAACCTTTCTATTGAATCACTCTATCTATTAAAAAAAAACCGCATCAAAATCTGTTGCGTATTTTTAAAGATTTAAGCATACATAGGGACAGAGAAAGCGACTTTGTTTTATACTATGTAATGCAATTCTATTGAATAATGTTTTAATTAACAATGCACTTTGTATTCCAATATATTATCAACAGTTTTTTCTCCAACATTAATTCAGTTGCTATGGTGATATTCAATATGTAATTGAAACTCCTTTACATCATAAGGTAACATTAAACGAACATCTACTGCACGATACCAGCGGTTGAGAACCAACATCTTTATAATATTTTATTATGTGTTTTACGTTGTATCCAACATGCCTTAAATTTTAATTAAATTTGGTCGAGTTCTTAATATATATGTTTAAAGCTTTTATTGTAATAACCAGGAAATCACCGAAGGAAATCCTCAAATGCTATTTTATTCAAAACTCCAAGGACCTTGTAAGAAATTAAATACTGACTGGCTTGTGGCTAGGAATACTTATAAAGAGTTATAAGTCCAAGCGTATAATTTGGATTCGAATACATTTGGATTAAAAAAATATTGCATAATTTTCCTCAGTATTTTTTCCAATGTCACACACATCAGTAATCTAATACTGATATAATCAATCCGCCCGCATTCCTCACTTACACGAGGTCGGCACAAAATGACTTTTCAACTATGTTTCAGAATTATTTGGCTTATAATATTCCGACCGATGGTATCTATCTAATGGTAACTGTGGTACTGTGTCAATCCATATTCACACACTGTTGAACACGGAACTTCTGCAGAACCCACAATTGGAGGGTTTAGGCTGAAGTCCGCCACGTTGGCCTAGTGCAAGTTCTTCTTCACATGCCATAGAAACTCTTTCAAAATCTACAAGCTATAAAAGTTTCCTGATGATGTTTCCCTTCACCGTTAAAGTGTTGTCGTAAAATTGAACTATTTCTCTATAATAAATAATAAATAATTATCTATCAAACTTACATTATGCAAATACAGCTTCACTTCGGCATAAGTTTCCAACGTCAGAGTCTTCTGTCCAAACTGCGGGATAACCTCCAAACAATCCACCGATTTCTCCAAATCTATGCTTTTGCTTTGCTTCACGAGCATTTTGTTCCTCTCTTTATGGGAGCAGGAGATGGCAACGGCTACATTCTGCCAGATCTTCACATTGTCTATGGTAGGACCTGATGGTCCGTTCGCGAAGTGGTTTCCAGTTGGAGTTAGGATCTGTTCTGATACTCCTAGGCATTGGAAACATTGTCGGAAAAGCGCGTTCCATTTCTGGTTTGGTGCTACGCTTAGTTTGCCAAATGAACTGCAAATAAATTAAGTCATATTAACATACTAGCTGTGCCCGCGACTTCGTCCGCGTGGAATTTAACAAAATTTTTTTTTCTGAAATACTAAAAGAACTTTTCTAAAATAAATGTATCCTGAGTTACTCCTTGTTATATCAGCTACCTGACAAGAAAAGTCCCGTCAAAATCGGTCCAGCCATTTCAGAGATTAGCCGGAACAAACAGACAGACAGACAGACAAAAAATTTTTAAAGATCATTTTCGGCACAGGTATCGTGTATATATTTTTTATTTTCACTTTTAAAACAGCCACTTCAATTTTATTTATATGTATAGATTTTCACAGGTCAGGGGTGCTTCTATCTAGTGGTCATGGCCTGTCCTAGAATAGGTGCTACGAGTACGCGACCTCGGCCCCCCGAGCTACTGCAGTCACTACAAACATTCCCTTCCATGACTGCAGTATCCACTCCTACAGGCCATACTCTCCTTTCCCATTATATCCTCTACTCACAAACCCTATTTCCTTTCCCCCGCTGATGATGGGCAGCAGCATCGTCAGCGCGAGTCCCCTCCTGCGCTCGCCAACCCGCCTGCCAAGCGTGGCGAGTATTGGCAAATACCCCTCAATGGCGACACAAAAATTGACCAGGCCCCCAGTCCCCGGCAGCCCCACTATTCCTGGCGATGGTAGCAGCCATGGTTACGGTGGGGCAGAGGGTGCTAAGAATCCCTGGGTTGGCCTCGGCTACCACCCCCGACGACGACTGGCCCTGGTAACACACAACATACGCACTTTGAGGACAGACGAGAAGATTGTCGAACTGGAAGAAGAATTGAGCGGGTTACACTGGGATATTCTGGGGTTATCGGAAGTCCGAAGAATCGGGGAGGATACGATAACCCTGAAGTCTGGTAACCTGCTCTTCTACCGGGGGGACGACCAACAGTCCCGAGGAGGTGTCGGATTTCTCGTCCACAGGTCTCTCATCAACAACATCGTATCCATCGCAAGTGTGTCGAGCAGGCTAGTATACCTTATACTCAGAATATCAAAAAGATATTCGTTGAAGGTCATACAAGTATACGCGCCGACCTCGACACACCCAGATGAAGAAGTAGAGGAGATGTATGAAGACATAAGTCGGGCCATACATACTTCCAAAACCTATTTCAATGTTGTTATGGGGGACTTCAACGCAAAGTTGGGCAAGAGAAGCGATGCAGAGTTGAAAGTGGGGCAATTTGGACATGGGCAACGGAACCTCAGGGGTCAGAGGCTGGCCGACCTTCTGGAAAAAGAGGGACTCTTCGCGATGAACTCTTTTTTCCAGAAGCCGCCTCACAGGAAATGGACCTGGTTGAGTCCTGACGGTTCTACGAGAAATGAGATAGATTTCATCTTGACGACGAATAGACGGATGTTCAGTGATGTCTCTGTGATCAACAGGGTGAAAACCGGTAGTGATCACCGAATGGTTAGGGGCACATTGAATATCAACGTCCAATTAGAAAGGCGCCGCTTGATGAAGTCTACGCTCCGACCTACTCGCGCCCATATCCAAAACCCCGAGAGCTTTCAACTCGAGTTGACAAATCGCTTTGATTGTCTAAAAGAAAACCTTGCAGTGGACGAGTTAAACAGCGGTTTGGTAGAAGCTGTCCATACGGTGGGATCTAAGTATTTTAGACCTCGCCGTAGAGATAGACCACAAAAACTCTCGATCCAGACTCTTGACCTCATGGCCGAACGTCGATCTTTGACGCTGCATTCTTCCGTTGACGCCGAAGCATATCGGCGGCTCAATAGACGAATCTGGAAGTCCTTGCGACACGATGTCCTTGCTCACAATACTGTGAGTATTAAGGAGACAATTGAGCGGAACGGAGGCTCCAAAGTGTTCGCAAGAGACTTGTCTATTGGGCAAAGCCAGTTGTCTAGGCTGAAAACGGATGATGGCCGCGTAGTATCGACTAGGGCAGAGGTATTAAGAGAGATCGAGAGGTTCTACGGACAGCTTTACACCTCGGTTGCCGAACCTACTGTTAGCTCGGCCGAAGACCCGAGAGCCGATTTAATCCGACACTTTAGCGATGATATCCCGGACATCAGCCTGTTTGAGATTGAGATGGCCCTCAAACAACTTAAAAACAACAAGGCGCCGGGTGAGGACGGAATCACTTCAGAGCTTCTGAAAGCGGGCGGAACGCCGATACTAAAAGTCCTTCAGAGGCTCTTCAATTCCGTTCTCCTCGAGGGCTCAACGCCGGAGGCATGGAGCAGGAGCGTGGTACCACCACGCTGTTCTTCAAAAAATAAAAACCGACTTCAAAACAAAAAACCGCTAAAAACCAAAAAATAACTAAATAATAAGTACCACTGCAAAGCAAAAAAATTATATTTGTTTCATGGAACTTGCGCTTGTTGATTAATTTGCTTAATGACTTGACTAGCCAACAAATCAAAATATATGCATAACATATTGAAGGCGGGCCGCCAAGTACCAAACATGTAGGACCTGTGCCTTATATTAATTTAAATATCTATATGGAGATTTGGTCCCCACAAGGAATATGTTCTTTCCGATGATAATGAAATCGCTAAAATCGGCTAAAAGCTGCCAAAGATATTGGAGTATTCATATGTTTATTATTTTTTCTCCCCACCCCCCCCCCCCTCCCTTTGCCCCTACCCTCTTTTCCCACCACCACTGTAGCTTAGCTTTTATACTGAACCCAATGCAAAAAGAACCATTGGAATCCTACTAAAGTTTGAAGAGTTCTACACTCCAGGTCCGAAAATGATCATCAGATCTCCATGTTGTGTTCCTGAGATCAACCTGTCAATACATTCTTTCCAATGAAAAAGAAATCACTAAAATCGGTTAAATCCTGCCGAAGATATTAGAATTTACGTGTATTTTAATTTTATCACCTACCCCCCCTCACCCCCACCCCTTTTTTCCTCTCTCTCTGTAAATTAACTTTTATAATGAACCTAATGCAAAAAGAACCATTGGAATCCTACTTAATTTTAAGGAGTTCCTCTCTCCAGGTCCGAAGATATTGCTCAGATTTTCACCATATTTTTATGGGACCAAATGACAAGCATCAGCTTTCAATCAAAGAAAGAATGGTCGAAATCGGTTCACACAGTACAGAGAAACGAGGTAACAAACATAAAAAAAAAAAGCAGCATACAGTCGAATTGAGAACCTCCTCCTTTTTTTGAAGTCGGTTAAAAAGGTGATACAGGCCCATCTCGCTCCAGAGCCATGTCTATAAGTTGTTTTCAAGGGTCATTACAAATCGTCTCGAGGGCAAGTTTGATGACTTCCAGCCTCCCGAACAAGCCGGTTTCCGAAAAGGCTTTAGTACCATAGACCATATTCATACGCTACGGCAGGTTATACAAAAAACCGAGGAGTATAACTTGCCGCTTTGTTTAGCGTTTGTGGACTATGAGAAAGCCTTTGATTCGATCGAGACCTGGGCTGTGCTACAGTCTCTTCAGCGGTGCCACATAGACTATCGGTACATCGAAGTGTTGAGGTGTATATACAACAACGCCACCATGTCGGTCCGAGTACTAGATCAGAGCACGAAGGCTATTCCACTCCAGAGAGGCGTGAGACAGGGAGATGTCATATCTCCGAAACTGTTCACTGCCGCGCTGGAAAATGCCTTCAAGCTATTGCAGTGGAAAGGATTCGGCATCAACATCAACGGCGAGTATATTACTCACCTTCGATTTGCCGACTATATTGTAGTCTTGGCAGAATCGCTGGAAGACCTTAACACTATGCTCGAAGACCTTAATCGCGGCTCCCAACAGGTGGGTCTTAAAATGAACATGGATAAAACGAAGATCATGTCGAATATCCATTGAAATAAAACTATTATTTACGGATTTTATCGCGAATTTAATTTAATTTTTTTACATTTTTAACTTCCCGACGTTTCGATCACTTTACAGCTTTCGTGGTCACGGGGCGGACTGAATATCCATGTTGTGCCCACCCCCATTGGAGTTGGGGGCTCGACTCTCGAAGTTGTAGACAAATATGTCTATTTAGGACAAGTGGTCCGGTTAGGCAGGTCCAACTTCGAGAGAGAGGTCAATCGGCGAATCCAACTCGGTTGGGCAGCGTTCGGGAAACTTCGCGACGTCTTCTCGTCCAAAATACCTCAGTGCCTAAAATCGAAAGTCTTCGATAGTTGTGTGTTACCAGTGATGACATACGGCACCGAGACGTGGCCTCTCACTGTGGGCCTCATTAAAAGGCTCAAAGTCACTCAACGAGCCATGGAGCGGGCTATGCTCGGTGTTTCCCTACGAGATCGAATCAGAAATGAGGAGATCCGTAGGAGAACCAAGGTTACCGACATAGCCCATAGGATTGGCAAGTTGAAGTGGCAGTGGGCCGGGCACATTGCTCGTAGAACCGATGGCTGTTGGGGCCGAAAGGTTCTCGAGTGGAGGCCACGTACAGGCAAGCGAAGTGTCGGACGTCCGCCTACAAGGTGGACGGACGATCTGACTAAGGTCGCAGGAAGTCGCTGGATGCAGGCCGCTTCCAACAGGTCATTGTGGAGATCATTGGGGGAGGCCTATGTTCAGCAGTGGACTTCCTGTGGCTGATATGATGATGATGATGATAGATTTTCACAAGTCTCTTGGTAACATTGTTTACACTGTAAACAATGTTACCAATAGAGAGTCATACCTATTTCAAAAGCAACAATTACGATGAAAAAGATTCGTATATTTTAGCGTGAATCAAATTGCAAATGAAGATATTTCAGTCTCAGCAGCCAATACAATGATACATTAATGCCGATATATTTTGTCGCCTAAATTAAATGTCGGAAAAATCTCTTCAACTGGAATATAAAATCTCTATGTCAGATTGTACAAACCAAAACTACTCACTTAGGTTTAGAGTTATTCGGAAGCACTGGATTCGACACGTTCAGTTGCATGGTAGCGTTGGATATTTTCACTCCTTCCGTCCACGCTCCGCTCAAAGACCCCTCTATTTTGTCCCCACTGGAGAAAGTAAGAACTCCCTTTCCAGAGAACACTCCTGCTGCCCGGAACTCGCCTTCGTAATGTGTACCATCTTCAAAAACCATCACGCCGTGACCCTGAGGATATGTTCAGTCAATGATGTGAAGGAAATTATGAATAGGGTTTAAGGGTACTACAAGACGAGGTGGTCAACACGAGGTGGTGGTACAAAGAAGAATTGGGCCAGAGGCTAAGAAGTTGCCTTATGAGTCTGAAATTACGAGTTTCAGTTGACTCTGGTTTGGATAATTGTGCATATTTTTTTGAATAATGAATCGATGGTACCAAAGCTATCCTAGTTGGAGGAATTTGAAATAAAGTTTGTATGCTCATCAAATCATGATTTTAGTTAAGTGACTTTTTGAAGAATAAAATGTGTCACTTGTTCAATATATTGACAAATATATTTTGTTATCGGATTCCAAACAACGATCTCCGGGATAATTGTACGTAATTGTATTGACTAATATTTCTGTTGTTTGCATTATATTCTGTTTAGTGCTAACTAAGTTTAAGTAAGTTAAAGGGGCTTGCAGAAAAGTCAAAGAACCTTAAAATAAAACAAAAAGCATTTATGAATCATAAGGTATATTTTACTTAATCCTCGTACATAACTGATAGCATTAGGATTCCACCGCAGAATATAGGAATTCCATATGTGGAGACTTTTATTAAATAATATTATACAATATTGTTTTAATACTTTGTTAGGGATTTTATAAGCATTGAGTCACACAAGGATAAAGTATTTATAGGTCCAGGAATTGATCTGTTATTTCCGGCAGTTACAATATTTTTAAATAATTTCACCGATCATAATGTCTGAAAATTTATTACTTTAAAACTACAATAATTGAATTTCAACTTGAGTAAACAGGCAAATTGTTTTCATGAAATTATACGTTATGATTAGACGTTCTTATTGCATTACAACAAATTAATAAAAACCTGAAAATGAGTGCAAATTGGTGGCATCAATACAAACATTTTCACCTCCAAAATATCCCGCAGATTGGATGTCACAGTAAACAGAGCGGAAAGCTTTCACAACTGACCTAATAACTTGTGGATATAAGGTTATATGCGTACGGACACTCGTGGCTTAATGTATCAATTGTTATTTATTAATTTATTCAGAATTCCGCATTTGACAAAGGCAACAGTAAGGCTCTAAAAAACAGCGGCTTCGATTCCCGAGAATTGAGGACTGATAATATACATAAGTCTCTTGTCGTCTATTGTGGAGAGGAAATTATGTGATTGCTTGATAATTGGTGATATTATTTACCAACACTAATTGTTAAAAAAAAAAAACCAGACGCCGCCCCTTGTGTTTCGAGATTTTGCCAATACACTAATTTTTAATCTCTTTTTCTTTGTTATAGCAGTGGTGTGTTCGTCTGTGTGGAAAATACTTCAGTATTATGAACGTAGATACGCACAAAACGCCATGCATACAGGTGTTTCATGCACATATAAATTGGTAATCGATATAAATAAAATTATAAGTACTCGTTGTCTCAATAATTAATTAAAATGTATACTTTTCAATGCGCAATCAATTATGATGGCCTACAGTCTACAGACTTGTTGATAACAAAAAATCTTCCGTTTTCGGCAATCGATTGGAAATTTACGGGATTAAAACAATCAAAGTAACTAATAATCTTGTTCAAATCGTTTCCTATGCTATTAGAAATATGCGTATTGAATTTAATAGTTATATAAAACAGGTATTCCACTCTATTTGATACGGAATAGAATATATTATCAATTGGACGTCGTATAATTAGATTATCTATGTTAACACGTGCTTGTTTTAGGAGGCGCGAAGAAAATTCTTGCACGTAGACACTATCATTTGTTATGAGTAATAACAAAACACACGACCTCAAGGTGTACTGTGACAAGAGGGCCTTTGCCTACGACAACGTAGCAAACCATGCTCGTCTACACTAATATTATAAAGAGGAAAGATTTGTATTTTTTATGTAACGAATAAACTCAAAAAGTACTGGACCGATTTTAATAATTCTTTTTTCATTAGTAAGCTATATTATCCACAAGTAACATAGGCTATATATTTGCCTAGAGGGGTTGAAATAAGGGTTGAAACGGAAATGGAAAACATAAAATATTGAAGATATATTTATGAAAATTTATATTTTAGCTCCTTATTACAAACACAAATTAATGGCGTGCAACAATTTTGGAAAAACGGCACATGGTGGTAAAATAGTAAGGGATGAAATATTGAACTTTTTAGCTACTGATCCAATAAGTGTCAAAATCGATACCTGAGACACTCTGTGTAAATAATCCAAATTTATAGTCGGTATCGGAAATTTTGACCGCCATTTTGAACTTTTTAGTTATTGATCCAATTGGTTCCGAAATTAATATCTGAGACACCCTTTGTTCGATTAACCTAAATTCTGAGTCAGAATCGAAATTTGTGGAGCCCGGACCGGCCGATATTCAGTACCTATATGTATTATAATAGTAGCTTCTCGCTGTTCCTATAGTCTTTTAAACTATGCAACAAATTTTAAAGAAATTTTCATCAACAGATAGTCATTTAAAAGAAAGGTGTATAGGTAAAGTTTATTAGTATGATTTATTGCACCGAATTGCACCATTACCATCGTAACAAAGTTAAGAAATTCAAATTTTGTATTTTACCGAGATATCGGGATAACGCACTGTTTGTATAGATGTAACACTAGAAATTTCAGGTGTGGAGTGGAGTGAAAGAATATATCCACCCAGGCGAAGCTGGGCCGGGCCGCTAGTACTTAATATGAACGTATCAGGCAACAACATTCGTTCTGTGAATGACTAGGGAACGCTGTCTACTAAGTTCTAGCTTGATCAATGGTCCTTTACGTTTTAGCCTCTAGAGACCATTTGACAAAAATCTGTCAAGCCATTAACCACACAGTTGGTTGACTGGTATGGTTGTATGTTATAGTAGGGGAGCCCAAGAGGGGATTTGGAGAGTAACTCGAGCGCGTCAGAAAACTATATGAGGAGAAACCTTATTCCTTGTAATGTACTCCTACCATATATAAACCCTTTATACATATAAGGGCGTGCTCCGAGGACAGCCCGTCAGATTTGTAAAAAAAATCAATCCTCAGAAAAACTCGAGCGCGTCAGATTAATGGCAGGTAAGTTAAATACATACAGAACAGAATATATTTCAATAATCTGATGAATGATTTTAGCGTGGCATAAGGAAATGGGTGAGTGGCAAATTTGTAAGAAAAAAACGTCGCTATGAAATACTCGAGCGCGATTAATTTTTTTTTATTTTGAAGGAAATCCTGTAAGAATTACAGAATAAAAATAATCTGACGATTTTCATGGGGCGATGTAGCTTAAACCATAAATAAAGTGTGGCACGTACAGCTGCTGAGAACTGATTTGAAACTCCGCGCCTCTGTTTCCTTCTCACTCTTTCTTTATATTTCACTCTCTCGCACTATCCCCACACCAAATTAAAGCCGACTTGGTTTCTTGGTAGCCAACTTCGTGAAGCATACGAAGATATTGTGGAGGAAGGACGCACATAAAATTATGGCATGCACCGACGCACCGCAATCGTGTGTGCGAGGTGTACACTCCACCGCCTGCGCCCGCGCCCCGCTTCACGAACTGACCGCCTCGTCCGGCCGGCGGCCAGCGCAGCGCAACAGTCGCGATCGAGCTCCGACGGCGAATGCGTAGTGCGTGTGTTTGTTTATATGTACCCTTTCGATATAATAAAAATAAAGTATTACCACAGTGGTGACCCGACGTTGGACGGAAGATACTATGGAGCCGAAACAAACCGATCAAAGTGGTGATGTTTGCCGCGTAGGCATTAGAATACCACCGTTCTACCCGGACGACCCGGAACTGTGGTTTGCCCAACTAGAGGGACAATTCGTTCTGGCTAATGTCACGAGCGACACAACAAAGTTTTACTATGCGTTAGCACAGCTGGAGCACGTGTACGCCACGCAAGTAAAAGATATTTTATGCGCACCGCCACCAACAGGTAAATTCGACAAATTGAAATCGGAGCTAATAAAAAGACTCAGCGCATCGAAGGAAAATAAATTAAAACAACTTTTCCTACATGAAGACATGGGAGACCGTAAGCCTTCAAATTTTTTACGCCATTTACGTAATCTTGCTGGTCCATCGGTGTCGGATGATGTTTTGCTCACTTTGTGGTCAGGCCGATTGCCACATGCTTTACAAACTGTCATCGCATCGCAGCCTAAACTTTCGCTCGACGATCTTGCCGAGCTTGCAGATCGCGTTCATGAAATTGCGCCGTTTGTACCTTCAGCACAAATAGCTATGGCATCTGCTTTAGCGCCGCAACCTTCAACATCACGCATTGACGATCTCAGCAACGAGATATGTGCTTTAACTAAACAAGTGGCTAAACTTACATCTCATGTCTACAGGCAAACACGACCACGTTCCCGTTCCAGATCTAGAAGTGACATCGTTCGCAACCGCAGTATGACTCGCAGTCGACAACCTCCGCCAGAACATACGTATTGCTGGTATCACTATAATTACGGTGTTAGAGCTAAGAAGTGCAGGGAACCCTGCAAATTCAGTGCGGAAAACACTCCGGGCAGTCGGAACTAGCGGCCAACGACTGTCCTGCTTCAAATGGCCGTTTATTTGTCACCGATAGAGCCACAAAAATAAAATTTTTGGTGGACACAGGATCAGACTTATGTGTCTTCCCACGACCGCCTAAAAACTCGTCTCGTTTTAAAACTAAGTATACTTTATCAGCGGCAAATGGTAGTACGATAAATACTTATGGATCCATGTCACTACACTTAGACCTAGGCCTACGGCGTGATTTTGCATGGAAGTTCACTATTGCCGGCGTCTCTAAACCTATAATCGGTGCAGATTTTTTAAGTTACTATAATCTCCTTGTGGATTGCAGGCATCAGAAGCTTATAGACGGGACAACTTCACTATCTGTAACTGTGCCTCGAGAGCGGATTCCTGAAAACATTGCTTCCATTAAGACGATTGCCGGGGAATCAGAATATCATGACATCGTGCGGGAGTTCCCGGAGGTAACGCGCCCTGCTGGCCTGGTACGTAAAGTCAGTCATAATACCGTACATCATATCAATACTACCCCAGGCCCACCAGTTGCCTTCAGACCTAGACGCTTGGATCCAATTCGTCTGAAAGCTGCAAAGAAAGAATTCGACGAGATGATTGCAACTGGTATTGCTAAACGCTCTCAAAGCCCTTGGTCTTCACCTCTACACATGGTAAGAAAAAGAGATGACGAATGGCGACCATGTGGCGATTACCGAGCGCTTAATGCTCGCACTATCCCAGATAGATACCCAGTACGACACATACAAGATTTCTCCCATTTGCTGTCAGGTTGCACCATATTCAGTACCATTGACTTGGTAAAGGCATACAACCAGATCCCCGTAAACCCAGACGACATTATGAAGACTGCAATCACCACGCCTTTCGGCCTATATGAGTTTAATTATATGACGTTTGGTCTGCGTAATGCAGCCCAGACATTTCAGCGATTTATAGATGAAGTCTTGCATGGGCTAGAGGATTACGCATACGGGTACTGTGATGACATTTTAATATACTCACCTAGTGCGGAAACTCATAAACAACACTTACGCACAGTTCTCAGCCGTTTGCAAAGGTATGGTGTTCTTATTAACACTGCAAAGTGTGTCTTTGGACAGCCAGCAGTAACATTCCTCGGATACAATGTCTCAGCCGATGGTACTAAGCCTTTAGACACCAAGGTTCAAGCCATTATAGAGTATTCAATACCCCGAACAATCAAGGAGTTAAGAAGATTTTTAGGTATGTTCAACTTTTACCGCCGCTTTATACCTAATGCCGCTTACCATCAAGCACCGCTCAACGACCTTTTGGCGGGTCCTAATGTTAAAGCCTCGCAAACTATTGAATTCACTCCGGAGTTGCTGCAGGCATTTGAAAATTGTAAGCAGTCTTTAATAACATCCACATTACTTGCCCATCCACACCCTGAGGCAGAACTTAGTATAGCAACTGATGCTTCAGACGTCGCAGTAGGCGCGGCGCTCCAGCAAAAAGTTGATGGCCGATGGGAACCTTTAGCCTTCTTTTCAAAAAAACTTAGTGCAACACAAAGAAAGTATAGCCCCTTTGATAGAGAGCTCTTAGCTATATATGAAGCTGTCAAATATTTTCGCCACATGGTGGAAGCTCGAAATTTCTCCATACTCACGGATCATAAACCACTCGTACATGCCTTCAAGACACCTAAAGAAAAGTGTTCACCGCGACAGTACAGACATCTTGAATTTATAGCTCAATTTACGACGGATATTCGATATATTCCAGGGGAAGATAATGTGGTGGCCGATAGCCTATCGAGAATCGAGGAAGTTACAAATGGTATCGACTATGAAGCCCTTGCAAAATCCCAGGCATCTGATCCTGAGCTGCAAGGTTTAGTACACGGTGGATCTTCGCTAAAACTTAAGAAAGTGAGAATACCTGAGACGAGTATTGACGTTTACTGCGATGTTTCAACCGAACCACCACGACCATATATTACACCAGATTTTCGACGTCAAGCTTTCGACTTTTTGCATAATCTAAGCCACCCAGGAAACACAGCTACAGTGCGACTGGTTACACAGAGGTACGTGTGGCCAGGGATGCGCCGAAACTGTAGAGAGTGGTCACGCAAATGCCTCAAATGTCAAGGCTGTAAAATAACCCGACATACCTTTGCTCCACTATCCACTTTCCTCACTCCGACATCAAGGTTTTCCCATATCCACCTTGATATCATAGGCCCGTTATTATGTTCTTATGATTACAGATACTGCCTCACGGCCATTGATCGATTTTCTCGATGGCCAGAAGCTTTTCCAATCAAGGACGCCACAGCGGAGACCTGTGCCTCAGCGCTGGTGTGCGGCTGGATGGCCCGGTTTGGTTGTCCTTTGAAAATCACAACCGATCGGGGCCGCCAATTGGAATCGCACCTCTTCAAAGCCATCGCTAAAATGATCGGTGCTCGACACTATCGCACAACAGCTTACCACCCTGCCGCCAACGGCATGGTTGAAAGACAACTAAAAGGTGCCATAATGTGCCATTCTTCGCCGAAATGGACAGAAGTTCTTCCGATAGTACTGCTCGGAATTAGAAGCGCAATTAAGACGGACATCCAAGTTTCACCAGCAGAGTTAGTCTATGGAGAACCGCTTAGGTTGCCAGGTCAATTCATCGCTCCAATGGAAGACTACAAAACAGCTGACATCACTGACTTTGCAACGCGTTTGAGGAGTCACATGGCCAACCTCACACCGAAATCGGCATCATGGCACAGACAAGGACCATTTTATATACCGCACAACTTACCTAACTCTTCTCATGTATTTGTGCGCCACGATATGGTTCGCAAGCCTCTAGAACCTCCTTACTCTGGTCCACACAAGGTGATTGAACGACATCCTAAATACTACAAAATAAACGTGCGCGGAAAAGAGGTAACAATAGCCATAGATCGTCTAAAACCAGCGTACATCACCCAGGAAAAGATTGTACCCGAACCAGAGCCACCGCCTCCGATACCATCTGCTCCACTACCAAGAACTTCAGAAAACACGGAAATGCACACAAGATCCGGCAGAAGAGTGCATTTCCCTCGCCGGTATCGCCCGCAATAGCGGGCTCAGTGGGGGAGTACTGTGGAGGAAGGACGCACATAAAATTATGGCATGCACCGACGCACCGCAATCGTGTGTGCGAGGTGTACACTCCACCGCCTGCGCCCGCGCCCCGCTTCACGAACTGACCGCCTCGTCCGGCCGGCGGCGAGCGCAGCGCAACAGTCGCGATCGAGCTCCGACGGCGAATGCGTAGTGCGTGTGTTTATTTATATGTACCCTTTCGATATAATAAAAATAAAGTATTACCACAATATTGTCAGAACACCTGACATATCAGGAGATACTTTTGATTCAGGTACGTTTTTTTTAATACTATAATACGAAAGAAAAAGAAAATTTAAAAGTTTATAACCCTTCCTTTTTCTGTATCTGTTTCAGCCCATATACGTCCCACTGCAGGGCACGGGCCTCCTCTACAATCGACAGTACGATTGAGAGTGGTTAGGCCATATAGTCCACCTTCCTTTTTACAGAAACACAAAATGAAGAAGAAATTGACCAAAGAGGAATCAATTTTGAAGATGAATCCAGTGAGGATGAAGATTAAAAAATTGTTTTTTATATTTTTTTAATCTATTTCGTATTAATAAATAATAATAAAATTACACCTACATATATGCGTAATAATTTATTCCACTCAGAAATTGGAAAACAAAATTTTTTTGAGTTTTCTAAATATTCCCTTCGAATATCTGACACGCTCGAATAACTTTTATTTTTTCTACCCTTTTCTACAGCCATCCTCCCCTAATTACCCGTCAGAATAATATCTCTCGGTTGTTAGAAAAACAAAGCGGGTAAGCACCGTGAATGTCTGAGGCGCTCGAGTATTTTTATGTAAGTGATTTTTTTAACATTGTTGAAAATTAACACACGCTCTCCTCCCCACTAAAATGGAAAGTGAACATAAATTCTTTTTCGTTTTAGGCCCAAATCTTCACAATCTAATCGGTCCCCATGACGCTTTAGTAACTGAAAATTTAGCGGTCCGGGCTACTATTAATACAGTACCTGCCGACAAGTTAACAAATAAAGGGTTTAGCTATCTCTCCATTCATGATCGTAGCCAGCCGTGGGATCAGGGTGGGGCAGCAGTCTAAAGTATATGTAATTAGCAAACTGTACCCAAGATCTTCCCACGGTATTTTTTTTCCTATAAAAAGGTTACACCGTACAAAACCCTGTATCTGTTTTTATAATACGAATTATCCTAAATGCTTTCTTATTGCGCACCTGCCTAGTACTTTACCTAAATAATTAACTTTTTTAGAGTCAGTTAGGTACCTTACAGGTCAAAGCCAGGGTGGGGCAAGCGCCCCACTCTGCCCCACCGTGGCTACGCCCATGTCTCCATTAATGAAACATGAACAAAAGAACTACTGAGCTAGACAGTAATTACATCCGTTTTTAATATTGC
The DNA here is from genome assembly GCA_009982885.2 of Hyles vespertilio. Classification (NCBI taxonomy): domain Eukaryota; kingdom Metazoa; phylum Arthropoda; class Insecta; order Lepidoptera; family Sphingidae; genus Hyles; species Hyles vespertilio. The sequence goes on from CM042807.1 coordinate 5,688,962, forward strand.
AGGAAATTGCTGTAAACTATTAATATTATACGTATGTATGTACTGGTGGTAGGTATCCCATATATGAGAGGCCGCCTGAATAGGTACCACCGCAATGTCCATTTCTCCCAACAGCAGTGGAAATTGCACTATTATATTTCGGTTAGAAGTAGATACATTGTAGCCAGAGTAACTACTGTACATATTGAGACTTAACATCTGATCTCAGGATGGCGAGCGCAGTGGAATGCCAAACATTGTTTTGTAATTCATGGTGTCGTTTGGTTTTTGTACTGTCCATGAGCGGTCGTATCGCTTACACCATCAGGCGAATGGCATAAATGAAAAACAATATAAAAGCACTCACCGTCAAAACATCCTGCATAAACAGCCCCTCATAGTAAATTCCATCGAGCGTCACAATGAGACCACACCCGTGCTTCTTGTTGTCACTCCAGTTGCCCAAATACTTCTCGCCTTTGCCGATGTCGTCCATCACTCCATACCCTTGCTTCACCCCGTTCACCCACTCTCCAGTGTAGATTGTGGCTGATGATGACGTGAAATCACCTTGCTTCTTTATCCCGTGACCGTGGGGTTGCCCGTCTTTAAAATAACCTTCGTATATGTCACCAGATGTGTACTTCATGATACCGTAGCCGTTTTGCAGGTTATCCTTCCATTGTCCTTCGTAGATACCTAAAATATTTGTGGTCTATTTAGTATGATTGTTGGTTGTGTACATATAATATAATTTTACATCTAAAAATAGTCGTAAAGTTGATATTAAAAATAAAAGGATGCAAACATAGATTTAATGACTATAATAAGTAATTGAATTTATGCGAATTCGGAGTTATAGCTACATAATAAATTAGTTAACAACACGGTCGCCACGAGTTAATCACTTTAAAATAATTAAATTAGGAGTCACATCCAAATTACAAAATAATAAAAAAAATCTATGCTATATTATTTAATCGATTAATGTGCCTATTGTAAATATTTAATGGCTATACCGAATATAATTTAATGATTTTAAATGGAGTAACTGTTGATATGATACCCTAGTTGTGGTTGAAATGACAACGAGTGTCATCATGTTTTGCAACCCGGTTTACGGTATATCAATTTTTTCTACAATTTATATAATTCCAATCAGTTATTTTTGCCTTTCCTTTTCATCCCTAATCGGATGTAATGCACCTATGATCAGGTGCAACTATTTAAGAGCGTATACACCTTGCGCGCAAAGTCAACTATAGGTATTTCTTCGTTAATTTCACGCACACATAAGCGACCAAAGCTGTGTGCGTAGAGCTGCCGCGTCGGCTCGCTATACAATCGGCTCAAACAAATTTGATCCGGGCGCTTCAAATATTCAATTGAAATGTAACTGTAATATAATATCATAAAAATATTTTATTTGCATTATAAGTAGACAAATATTACTGTGCAAGCAAAGAATAATACAAATATTGGATACTAATCATATTTTCGTTATTATTGCATTGTTAAGTTGCATTCAAATCAGTGTTCAATCAGTATACACTACGGACGTTTTATTAATCATTTCGTGTTCGAACTCATAAATAGTGTTAGGGGCCTTACAACCCCTTACAATTACGAAATATATTTAATTTTGTATTACAATACATAACATAATTTAGCCTCGGAATTACATCCCATTATATTACCTGAAACATAATTTATCATATAACAAAATCATTGTAGGTAATAAAAATAATTAAATATTTTACTACCAAAGTACTAAGATGTGGTAATCGCATTCCGCGCGTGGCTATTTTTACTACGCGCGGCATAATCGACTGCAGCCAGGCCGGAGCGACGAGCGATACGTCCTCCCTCTAGAAGGCCTTGCGGCGGTCTGATTTGATCCACGTCGGACAGCGTGTTTTATAGTGGTTTTTAAAATATTTGTAGAAAACATGAAAACTAATTTTGTTGAAATATAAAAATGGTAATTTATTGATAAGATGTTCTTCTATTGTAATATGAAATTGTTATAAAGAATTATGTACGATAAGCTGGTGAAAAAAAATATGTTCTTGACGAGAGTTTCTGAATAATTTCGCATTGTTTAAATTTTTATTTTTCAGGAACTAAACACAAAAAGATTATTTCTCTCAGCAAAATCCCTCCATAAGGGTCTTATTAGTCTGATAATATTTTTATTTTCATCTTATATTTAGTGGTTTCGGATATCTTAAGCTTCTAAATTGCCATTTAAAGCCTAAATAACGAAACTTGTGTTCAGTAATCCTTATAGTACTCACAAATTATCCATCAATCTATAATGTTTTCCACCAAAATCCCTAGATGACAACCTTTTCTAAAATTAGTACTAATTATTTACCTTGAAATGGTTTATTGGTGGCTATTAACTCATTTGAAAAGTCCTGTTTTTAAGCCAAAAAGCGCGTGCAGGGTATAAACGCTCTTAAGGTCGGAAGTGAAAACTTTCTATCGGGTGAACGGCTTTTATGGCGGTCTTATGTACGTAAAAAGGTATAATTGAACTTTCTCTCCAAATAAAGAGTAAATTATGTAAGTATACATTTTCGTAATTTAAATTAACAATTCAGTCTTTTTATTTTGAATGAACAATAAAATGTGATTAAAAATTTGCAGTATTTTTGCGGAATGTTCGAGTTGAGACAATGAGCGATTACAATCATAATTATCAAAATTTTGTTTCATTTGCATAATGATAACTAAAACACGTTTGACAATCGCAGTAGGTTGAAAAACCTTGACATGAGTCTGCTCAATTACGAAAATAATGAAAAGTGATGAAAAATGTAGTAACAAAGAAATATTTAAAAATTGAATATTTCATTTACTAATGAAGTTTCCTTTGTATTAAGTAAAAGTGCTGGCAAATTTCAAATTTTATGCATAATAATTATAGAAATAAACAATGCTCACCGACTCCAGGCATTTCCATCTTTCCGTGACCGCACAGAGCGTTTAATTGAACCTGACCCACGTAATATTTACCGTCAGGCCATTCTACCTTTCCACTTCCATGGATTTTACCATCCAACCATCTCCCTGTATACTTGGCTTCCTTATAAAACACGCTTTTATTCGAAAATGTGTAGCTAGCTGTTCGTATCGATGGTGGCTTGAACGTAGAATCTTTATTCAGCGATATTCTGATTGCTGTATTCAATGAATGTATCCATTCGGTTTTTTTCTTGTTCTGTGTTGGTCGATACTGATATTACCTCTTCTGGGGTTGTTAGTTGTATGACATTCAGTAGGGAGTCGGTGTTCGAGACTGGTTCAACCCATAGCGTCTCCAATGGGTGGATTAAAGGTGTACTGCCGCTAACATGAACGAACAAATCATTAAACAACACGAACCAGTGTGAGGTAAATCTCCCCGGATTCACCAAATTCAACGGCCGTGACTTTGATTCACGTATTAATCGGCGTTCCGGAGTCCTGTGATGTTCTAGAGATTTTCCAATTGTATCCCAAAATATCTTTGTCATATCAGCTTCCTTACGTTTCTTTTCCTGTTCATCAATCAACGAGTCTAGCGAAGATATTACCTTGTTTAATCGCTCATCCATATGCGTTTTGACATCGCTCTTTTTCCTCTTACTTTTGTACCGCAAAATTGATTGGGCTATGCATTTGTAAGAACTTAATCTCGTTAATGGCTGGACGAACGCTAATGCCACTATGGCTTCTGATGTTTTCTTATTATTTTTTTGTTTATTAGAAGGAAGTTGGTCGCTGAATAAATTATAAATACTAGTCGGAACATCAACGACCCCGTTAATTTGTGTGAAACCACCAATAACAATCAAATTGCTTATAGCTATATAATACTTTCTGTACAAATAAATAAATTCTTCTAAATTTTTCACTAAAGAAATATCACATTCGCTAATGTGCTTCTCGGCATACTGCCACATAGAGAGCACGTTCAACGCGGTTATGTTTAATATGTCACCAAAAATATCACAAACGGTTTCGTAAATATTGGAATGTGCTGCAATGGATTTACTTTTTTTGAGGAAGGGTTTAACAAGATTATGATATATCAACAACATTTCTTCGAGATACCTTTGAGCAATAGATAAATCCTGAAACTCAGGACTTTTGACAGACTCCTCCACAGAGCAGTAGCTGATGTTACCTGATGATAGAATTCTCCAGTGGTAACACATGTTCTGTGGTTTGGTGGGATAAGTTTGGGGTTCATTAAATTTCACTGATACAGTGTCACTACTTTCATTATCTTCTTCATCTATTTTGTCATTTAAGTTTACTATTGTCTCTGTAAATCCTTCTGTATGTTTGCCCATATAAAATATATTTTCATTGTGAGTGTATGCTAGAGTGTGATGTTCTGTAGCTATCATATCTCTGACTCTGTCACTGTCAGAATTCTCAGTGAACTGTTTTGGCCCACTCTTGTCTTCTCTAGAATCAAAACTTACTTGATGGTAGTGATTATAGCCCCACATAAAAAGCCTGCCATCCAAAGTGAGAGCAGAGCAGTGCCATTTTCCACAAGAGACCTTCTGCAAGCCAAAACCAGACAAACTCATTACTGCCATTGGCTTTATTCTTTTAACTGTATCACCTATGCCTATTTGCCCATATGATATGTCACCCCAAGTCCATAGTTCTGTTGCTAATATGTTCTTCCCAAGCTTAGACATGTTCTTTAGATTTTCAGTCTTCCTAGCTGCTTCAAACTCTTTCTCACTGCTTATTGTGCTTGTGGAGAATTGTAGATCTTCTATGTTGCAATTTGATGTACAACTATACAATAGAGAATTCAATTCTTCATTTTGATGTCTCATTTGCATTTCAACTGTTTCATTGTTATCACTGCTGCCACTCACATGCCTGGATAGTGTTGCAACTTTATCTCCAACAGTTTTCACCCCCTCATAAACAAAATTTGTAAGGTTTGATACATTTTCTTTGATGATTCTTGTTGGTTTCTCTGTGTACTCAACTAAATAGTCCTCACCGGCTGATACCCATGACAACTGTCTGCTTAGGAACTGTCTGGCTGCATCTGTATTTATAAATATATTGTTGATTTTGTCTGTACATCCTTCTGCTGTGTCACTGTCTTTCTCTGTTGCATCATCATCATCATCAGTTTTGTTATCTTGTAAATTAAGTTCTGTTTCTAAACTAACTTTTTGAGCATTTGTTCGTGCTATCTTTGATTCCTCAGATGAGGGACTAGAATCTTCAGTAAAGCTATGGGCATCTATGTGGACATCTGTTTGTGGAGCAGTGGTACTACTGGAATCTTCACTTGACTTACTAATTTGTACACCTAAGGGGCATGTTTCTGACAAGGACGGTACTGATGCAGGTGATGCTAGGCCAATTATTGTTTGACATTGTGAGCAATTTGATGCGAACACTTCTTCATCATCATTATCACTCTCCGTATCACAATTTTCAGATTGCTTAACGTTTTTCCTAGCTATAACAGCTGCAAAGTTCTGACCAACTGATGCACTGTACACTGTCCGACCTTCGAAGAAAGGTATCTTTTTTATACTACTAGTTTCTAATGATATTTGGGGCATGTTGCCTGACCCCCACAACTGTCCATCACTGCTTATAAACAGCTGCCCAAAGTCACTTGAGACAACATTTCTGAACTTCACCTTGTAACTAGTGCTCTTGAAGCCGTGAGGGCAGCATTTGGAGTCTTCTTTGACAACAATTTCTTCTTTGTTTTTAAAACTAGAATTAGTTTTGTATAGCCGTCCATGTATGTCGATGATGTAAAGGATATCATTGTGGTACGATATGTCTATGGCCGAAACACCACTAATTTTTTTCAATGTTACACAGTCGTCTGTGATTTCGCAATGATAAACACCATGGTCATTCCCCAACACAATAAAATCTGAACTCAGTGAACACAATTTCACGATTTTATCAGGTATATGCTGGTCACAGGATGGCGACACTTTCAACGGAGTTATTCCTCTCCAGAACTTATGCTGACTCATTATTTAATAAAAACTTCCGTTTTCGTGAATGTAGGTGTATCATTTGTACTAATTAAATAAGCATTTTTTCTGGATTCACAATCAATCCCAAGATATGGACACATAGTAACATTCCACCCACATTTGTTATATCACTATTTATTAAACGAAATAATTTTAATTGTAGAGAGAACAATGATTTATTTACACCGTTATTGATATCACCCGAACAGAAACAATTCATATTTTATTGACAACTGCTCGATTGATTTGACGTTTGACAGCTGATCCTGAGCATCACAGACCAACCTAATACTACTGAGTAGGCTTGGGCAAAAAATATCGATATATCAAAATATCGATATTTTTTCAGAAAAATATCGATATAAATTAGCGATATTTTTTCCCGCGATATATCAATTTTCGATATTTATTTTCAGATATCAAAATCGATATATTTTTTAAGCTCTGCTGTCTGCTCATGCGTCATAGGTGCTCATGCCATAGGTTCGTCAGAGGTTCAAAGCAGCTGTAGCTGTGTCCCCAATGAACTGAAGCAGTATTTGGACCAACCACTTTTAGAAAGAAAATCTGATCCAATGTAATTCTGGGTAAATTGTCAACATTACACGCCGGTTCCCTCGGATATCGCTCAAAAATATTTGATTTGTCAAGCATCTTCAGTGTAATCTGAAAGAGTAGCTTCAGTGGTAAATTTGGCTGTGCCAAATGATAGGAGCAGATTAACAGGGGAACACATCAAACAAAGAGTGCTCCTGATGTCAATATCAGACAAATGCTGGTTTGGATAATGTTTTTTTTATTTTGTTTCTTTTTTTTATGTCGAGCAATTCGATATTTTTTTAAAATAATAAAACTTATGTTGAAACAGGCCAGATGTGTATTTGCTTTGAAATTTCGATAATTTTGGCAATTTTTATAAATAATTGCGAATTGGGCAAAAAATATCGATATATCGAAATATCGATATTTTTTGGGTGATATATATCGATATATTTGAAAAATATCGATACGATAAATATCGATATATTTTTTCCATTTGCCCATCCCTACTACTGAGCATGGACAAAATAAAGTAAAGTGGGAATGTGAATGTACCAAAATCGTACAATTGTCTTTGTTTATATGTCAATCATGGATGTAGTATATAAACAGGATTGCGCACGAAGAAAATGGTGTCATCCTGAAATAAGACATGTGCATGTAGCATAAGGTTTAATTTACTATGGTAAATGACATGGAGGAAGGCCGAAACCGAGTGAGACAGTATGAGGGGGTTTTATCCCTTTTCATTTGCAAGCCAGACCAAAAAAAATATTTTATCTAGTAGATTATTTTACATTCGCGAAAAGGTAATTAGTTCGATAAAAAAAATAAACACAGAATATTTATAGTAACATATAGAAAAATATTATTATTTAACTTTATTTATGGGTATAAACGAATTCATGGCATTACAATGGAAGGTTAAATGCATGATCGGAGAATTTGTAATTATAAATCTGGCCACTTGATTAAAAATAAAATATGTCATGGCTTATACGAAATGTCACAGGTGTACAATTTCAAATTATTTTCGATATTTATTAACGGAAATTGGTTAAAAAGTGTTGCAAAATTATTTGTATAAGTGAATAATATAGTGGTTGTTGTATATCGATTCAAAGGTGAGTGGTTTCATGAGATTTACCATTTTTGTTTACAAACATTCGCTACGGTGACCATAATAAAACCCGCCTTAGAACTTTTTTGATCGACAATTCAAAGTTCAGATGAATTATTGAATAACTTATAATCTGCTTGAATATTAAAAGCAGTTCTTTTTTCTTTACAATTTTATTATTAAAGTAATGTTTAATTTATACACGTTAATTTGCATCCTACTATGTTTTAAGTGAAAATAAACACGATAAAAGTTTTTCTAATACAATTGATCATGAATTAAGTATCTCATCTGGATGATGCTATTCATCTCATGAATAGTGATCTTGAGAAAATTAACAGATGGAGTAAAGCTTACGGCCTCAAATTAAACCCTAGCAAAACCCAAGCCATTATTGTGGGGAGCCCAAGAACCATCTGTAAGGTCGACTGGACACTTTTGCCTGGCGTGTTGCTTGATGGGGTTCCTATTCCATTCAGTGACACCGTGAAAAACGTTGGCGTAATTATCGACCGCAGTATGTCTTGGGGGCCTCAGTTGATGGCTGTCAGTCGCAAAATATTTGCGACTGCGGGGTCTTTGCGTAGGTTGCGCAACTTTCTTCCAACTGCCACTAAAATTGCGCTTGCACAGTCTCTCTTGCTTCCTATACTCGACTATGCCGACATCAGCTATCTCGATCTTACCGAGGCCCAGCTAGACAAACTTGAGCGCCTTCAAAATTTTTGCATTAGGTTTATATTTGGACTTCGTAAATATGACCATGTTTCCGAATTCCATACTAAGCTCAAGTGGCTTCCTATACGACATCGCCGGAATGTTCATATTCTGTCTCTTCTCTACAGTATTCTGTTTAATCCCTCGGCTCCGCGCTATCTTCAGGAACGTTTTAGTTTCCTCTATACTGCAAATTCTCATTCCCTTAGGCCGTCAGAGAATCTGATGTTGAAGTTTCCGGCACAGAAGACATCGTTCTACGATCGCTCCTTTACCGTGGAGGCAGTGCGTTTGTGGAATGCGTTGCCTCTCAGTATAAAACGGTCGCCCTCCTTGGAAACTTTTAAAACGAGGGTGAAAGCACACTTTCTGGCAAGCTAAAACTGTCCATACTCGACTATTAATATGTATTTATATATTTATTTTTATTATATTATATGTATTCTGTGTGTTAATAATGCATCGTCTTTTTTTGTAGTATATGTATTTATGTATTGTTTATGTAAGTTTATCTTATAGTATTATAACAGCACCGTCCATGGTAACCACTTTCTCCTCTTCTTGCACGGTTGTCTGGAAGAGATTTTAGCGATAAGACTGCCGTTTTAAAACACCTTATTTTCTCGATTTAAATATTTTTTTTATTTTATTCTTGTAAAAAAATTTTTTTGTGGTGTTTTAAATAAAGAGTTATTATTATTATTAAGTATGATTAAAAAAATATTTATTTCTTGCGATAGTTTTTATTTACTGAGTGATGTAAGATTTCGGCACGAACGTATTACACTCACTGGTCCACTGTCTGCTACATTTTCACGCCTAAGCCACTGAACCGATTTTGATAGAATTTGATACAGAGATAGATTAGACCTTGGGTAAGGGCAAAAGGTTACCTTTTATTATATAGACAACGCTTGAAGGGGTTGAACAAAGAGATGGCAGTATGTATGGAAAAATCTAAACTGTTGAAGTTACAGATGTCAAACTTTACTCATTTATGAACAAAAATAACTGCACACTTTATGTTCTTAAAGTTAACCATAAAGGGGTTAAATGTTACATAAAAATTTAAGCCGTTACAGTTATGGAAACCTTATTCCAAATGAAAAATAATGGCGTGAATAATTTTAGAAAAATAGTATTATGGGGTCGAAATAAGGGATGAAATATTATACATAAAATCAATTTTTTTTTTGTAAATATCACTAATAATATGGCAGAAAGGAAGAAACTCTTTTGTTATTGATCCGATTGGTCTGAAAATCGAAATTTAAACCTCCCCTTTAAATTGAGATTCAGAATTATAGTTATCGCCGCCATTTTAAACTTTTTTAATTATTCGATTAAGATATTTGTTAGGTATGATCTGACTAAGGTCGCAGGAAGTCGCTGGATGCAGGCCGCTTCCAACAGGTCATTGTGGAGATCATTGGGGGAGGCCTATGTTCAGCAGTGGACTTCCTGTGGCTGATATGATGATGATGATGATGATGATGAGATGGCAGGACAACTACGTTGCCGTTAGGTTTTACAAGATTAGGTATGAATAATAACGTGTATCTGGTATTAAGTAGGTCAGCGATGCTCCTAGCTAGTGGTCCTGGCCTGTCCTAAAATAGGTGCTACGAGTATACGACTTCGGCCCCCGAACTACTGCAATCACTACCAACTTTCCCCTCCGTGGCTGTAGTATCCATCTCTATATTCCATACTTTCCTTTCCAATAACATCTTCTAGCCGCAAACTCTATTTCCTTTCCCCAGTTGAAGACGGACAGCAGCGTCATCAACGCGAACCCTCCTGCGCTCGCGAACCCGCCTGCCAAGCGTGGTTAGTATTGGCATAAACAATAAAAAAGCCTAATAGTTGTTAAAACCAGGACCAGGACTCCAGTCCCCGGCAGCCCCGCTATTCCTGGTTATGGTAGCGGCCACGGTAATGGCGGGGCAGAGGGTGGTAAGAACCCCCGACGACGACTGACACTGATAACACACAACATACGCACTTTGTGAACAGACGAGAAGATTGTTAACTGAATATTGCTGTCAATAAAGATTTATTATTATTATTTTCATTTTTCATTTCACCTATTAAAAGTATACGTATAAAACTATGATTTTGAACTTTTTTGCTAGGTCCTAATGGTCCAATATTTTGGTTTGGTCAAATATTTTTTTACACGGTTAGACAATAGAGTCTGACAAGCGAGTGCTGGCACAAGGCTTATTTTAAATTCTTCATATGGCAACACTAACAACTGTGAAACTAATTTCAATCATAACCTCTTCTTATTGTTGTTGGTTGTTGTGCTTTCGTTGTGTACGCTTGTTTTTGTGTTAAAAATGCCAAAACCAATAAAAAACTGTGTCCGGAGCTTATTATATACTATGATAAACAAATACGAACAGAAGAAAATTGATATAAGTCGGCAAATCGAGGAAAAACATCGACTTTTGGATGCAATTGTTTCTGCGGCAAGTAAGTACAACCAAAGGTTTTGATACTTTGATACTAATTCAAGACTTAAATAAAAATATAGTTTTGTTTCCTGTTATTTTAAAAAAAATTGCATGATTACCATATATTGTTATAAAAACATGTTCTTTTTCGTTTCAAGGTATTTCGCATGACGAAAATATTAAACAAGAGAAAAAAAATTAGTGAAACAGCTTAAAGATGTTGAAAATAAAGATTTGGTTACATCTGAATCAAGTTATTTCAACCATTTATCGTCTATAACAGGTAGATTTTCATAATTTTTATTAGTATTATTATATGGTTGATGACACAGGCGGGCCAAATTTGTCTCGCGGGCCTCCTCTCTCCTAACCTTATCTGACTGTATTTTACTTTGCAGAAGTTAGTGTCAACACATTGCGGAGAATAAAAAAAGAGGGTTCTTTGAACCAAGGTCAATGGAACACACCAGGAAAGAAACGTCCCCGGCTACCCAGTGTTTCAAATTTAGATGATTTCGACATATCAGCAATTCGTAATAAAACAAATGAATTTTATTGCGTTAAAAAGCAAGTTCCAACTATAAGAACTTTATTAGCAGAACTGTAAGAGTCTATTAGATTTGCTGGATCTCGTGAAACATTAAGGAAAATATTATTGAAAAATGGTTTTCAATTCAAGACTAATAAAAATGAACGGTCTGTTTTGATAGAAAATTTCGAAATATCTGCTTGGAGACACAGATATTTACGAACTATAAATCAAAAGCGCCAAGAAGGAAAGCCAATAATTTATCTTGATGAAACATATGTTCACCAAAACTATAAACCAAAAAAATCATGGCAAGGACCAAGTACAAGTGGAGTAATTGATAAAATTTCTAAAGGTAATTTTTAACTTAATTTTATATATTATTTGGACTTGTATGTGTGTTTGCTCTTTTATTTATATATATTTGTATTTCTATTACAGGAAAAAGGCATATTATAGTTCATGCTGGATCTGAGAAGGGTTTTGTACCTAATGCATTGCTGTTGTTTAGCACTAAATCCAAAATGGCAAACTATCATGATGACATGAATCGTAACAACTTAATGAAATGGTTCGAAGAAAAATTGATACCTAATTTAAGTGAACCATCTGTAATAATAATGGACAATGCAAGTTATCATGTTATTCAAATAAACAAGCCACCTACAATTAATAATTTAAAGGCTGATATTCAACTCTGGCTCAACAAAAATGACATAGCATACGAGGAAAACTTCACAAAAGCTGAGCTTTTATATTTGGTGAAAGAAAATAAAACTGCACCTCTATATGAAGCTGGGGAGCTTCTGAAACAGCATGGACATGAGGTCCTTAAATTGTCTCCGTACCATTGTGACCTGAACGCAATAGAATTGATTTGGAGCTTGGTGAAAAGAAAAGTAGCAAGTAACAATTTAAGTATTTCAGGTGCTGATAGACAAATTAATAAGGGAATGTTTCGCCAGTGTGACTGCAGCAGACTGGAAAAAATGTACAGATCATGTGATCAATATAGAAAATGAATATAAAGAAAAGGACAGAATAACAGAAGAAGAACTTGAACCATTTCTCATCAATACCCGTGATGATGAGAGTGAGAGTGATGAATCATTATCAGGCTTCGAATTTCTTGAATCAGATTTTGATTATGGATCAGAATAAATAAAATTTCTTAAAACTTATTTTTATTTTTCATATAAATACAAATATTTATACGAGTTTTATTCCCACTGTAGACAAAACAATTTGTGTAATCATATTTTTTTACTCTTTTTGAATATACCGGGTATCTCAAGACTGCTACCGAAAACGAAGCCGGGTGGTAGTTTTAGTGACTACAAACATAATGCAACTAAAAATTTCGCAAAGAAACGCGACAATTAATTTTTATGATTTTTTAAAAATCGTCAATTTTGGGTGGTAAATCCATAGTTTTTGCTAAAATAATAATTTAAACTCTTTTATACCTTAAAGTATTTATAAATAAGAGGGTATACACTATTATTTTGGAAAAAAAATGTATTTACCACCCAAATATGGCCATAGGAAAAAAATATCAAAAAAAAAATAGTCGCTTTTTTTGGCAACTTTTTCTGTTGCATTGTGTCTGAAGTCACTTAAACTACCACCCGGCTTCGTTTTCGGTAGCAGTCTTGATATACCCTGTATACATCATTATTTTGCGATAAAAGTATTCTTGAAGAATGCAACTATTCTTAGTTTAGTATATTTTAGTCTAGAAAGTGCAATGTGAAATGTTCATCAATATAGATTTTTCGTTCCGGTCAGAACATCGTAAAAATAAATTAATATAAAAAATTATAATAAATAATAATAAAAGTATCGAAATCATTTTTCCGACTATAGTCGGGTTTAACAGCTGAAAGATTTTTAAATTTGCCGCCAATTTCTTGTGCCAAGACTCGCTTGTCAGACTCTATCACGTTTGTTACCTCAAAAACAAAATGCTTTATTCGACTTTATATTAGCCAATTTGATTAAAATTCCTGTATATCCTAAAAAAATATGGTCATCCTATAGGAACGGGACACACCCCCCCTTCCTACACCTCTCGCTCGGCTCGTTTTTCCGATGACAGTGCGCAGTCCTGTTTATATACTACGTCCATGATGTCAATACAACGTCAACTTATTTTCGTTCACCCTTTCATTCGTTCACCTCGTTCATCCTTTTTCAAAAATGGCGAGCCATAGTGGTTGGGCTAGACGCGTTCCTGAAAATGAAGCAACAATTACATACGTCCAATGCGATGGATTGGTAAGTAAACCTTATGTATTATCTTATTTCAGGTAGTCTTAGGATATTATACACAAAGCTTGTATGTCTTTTGTTAATTATGTTGACTTCAGACACGTCACATATTTTGGTGTTTTCTCCTTTTTATTCCATTATTATGTGTGAAATTCCATGCATATTCATAATATCTGTAGTAATTTTGCCTTTTCAAACATAATGATTGTAATTTATTGATGTTTTGGTAGCTTACATACTCTTTATAGGTTATGTTTAAAAGTACCAGATCGGTGTTTGGCACATCGTAAAAAATGCATTTATATTATCAGTGAACTTAAGCTTTGTTATTGACTTTCCGGTGCCATGCTCATTAAACACAAAATATGAAGAATTATTTGGTTTTTCACAAGTTACCATTTATGTCAAAAAATATGGGATTGTTAAAAGAAGTGAGTCACACACTGTTTTGGGACGTTTACTTCATGTTGTGACCTGAGACTGGAGGTCATCGGATTGGCGGATGATCTCATCACCAACTATCTAATTAAAGGATTACTTTCTATTCCATTTTTGTCTTGTTTTCAATGAATACTGTTATGCAGGCTTTGTTTTTGTTAAAGTATTGCTTTTATTAGTGTTCTTTATTATTTCATATAACTGTTATTATTTTTGTTTTTAATATATCATAACAAAGTGATGTTTAGCTTGGAAATTGGATATATTGAATTGACTATGCTGTGTTGGCTATATTTGCCCAAAAATTAAATATACCTTTTTGATTTTGTTATGGAATTCTTTGTGTATAAATAAAGAATACCTACCATACTACTAAAGATAGCAATTAAAATTAAACTATGTGTGTTAAGAATAAACTGAAAAGTGATGCTATGCTAATTTTTGTATTATAATTTGTCTTATAGAACTGCACTTCACATGGGCATCAAAATAAAGGGTTACCAGTAAATATATTCAAAATTATAGAACTTGGTTCATTTTTTTTAGTTTTTTTTTTATATTGGGCAATTCACAACATTCAACTAAATTAATAGAATAAAACATAAAAAGCATAAAGGGAACTGTAGTTAAATAATATCAGCTACTAGAAAATGAAAAAGCTTAAAAACTATGAGAACAAGTAATTTATGTTATAACAAATACAAATTATCTATGCTAAATATAAGTTTCTAATGCATCGGTAAATCACAATGAAATATGTAATTAAATTCTGTTAAATAGTATATTGTAATTTTTATTTTGGTGCCTCATTAGTGTCATTGCAGAATGTCTAGGCTATGAATAATGGGATTTGGTGTTTGATTTCAAGATCAGTGATTCCATTTGAATTATTAGTTAAAAAATGGCATATGAATTGGTGGGTTTGGGATCTGCACCAAGCCTGTAAATTATCACACCTTGGAATGTAACAACAGCTAACCATGATTCATCAAGTTTATATCACTGCCTACCATTTCCAACCATTTTTTTTTCATTTCAACCATTTCATTTGTTTCCAACTCCTATTTGTTTTTCTTTCTGATTAATTTCGATGCGGGTTAGAGACAAGTTAGTGCCCCTGAGAGGCTGAGCTCCAGAGCTTGGTGTCAATTCTTTGTGTGTTGATCCTGGCTGACAGGAGTTGCAGTGGTGGGTGTGACAACGGGAAAGTCTTTATTTTGCCTACCATTTTCTTCTTTTGGGCTACTGGTATTAGATAAAGTTTCAAACATTTCTTTCATTACAGGCGGTGATGAAAATAGTGAAACACTGCCATGAAGAATCATGCAGCAACATGGAGGTGGCACAGGGAGCGCTGCTCGGTCTGGTTGTCGAGAACCGTCTGGAGATCACCAACTGCTTCCCATTCCCCAAGCACGATGACACCATGGATGAAGAGGAGTACCAGTTAGACATGATGAGGAGACTCCGCAGAGTTAATGTGGATCATTTCCATGTGGGATGGTAATTAGCTGTTTGTGACAAAGTTAACCCATTCATAGTATAGGCGACAAATATTGCGAATTCAGATTCTGATGCTGCTTAAAATTAATTATAACATTTTATGGTATGTCCTTAAACATTTATCTCCTGTATCCTAGGCAACAAATTTTGGGTAAAATTTAGAATAGGGTAGCACGATGTGGTGGGGTGCGGGGTGTGGAGGGGGAGAGAGGGAGTGTCCCATCTCACCTGGTACTACTCCCGTGAAAAGGTAATGCACCATTCCTAAAATATATCAATTTAAGTAACCTAACCTACAAAAACACTTGTTGTAAATACAAATTTGCTGCTGCAACGTCTCCGGCGCTGCGGGAAGTGCAGCCCCTTCGCCCTTGCGTAACAAAGGATAGGCACCCACGCTCATCTCTGCAGCTTCGGCTTGCTGGTCGCCTCCGGCGACCAGCCTCTGCCGCTCCGGCTCGCACGGGTGCCTATCCATTGTTACAGCGTGCGGAGGCTGCACTCCCTCCGCGCCTCCGGCTTTTTATATACACTCTAGGGTTGGTAGCCAAAAGACTACGTGAAGTCGGGGTGCCCTGAGTCGGTTTTGGAGCACATTCGACCTAACCGATTCATAAAGTGGGTGCACTAACTTCCTTCTGAACATAATTTCTAAAGCGTTATAAAACATATTATAACACAACAAAACACAAACAAATCAATATTGGTATAACGCAGATACGAAATCCGCCAAAAACCATCAACAAAAAATTCTTATTTTTTTCTTGACATTGACACCTGAATCAACTCACATAGTTTTTACGGTTTTTACGTTCCGTTTCACCGATTTTTACACCATAGACTACATATTTGACTTAGTACTGATGATTTGTTTGTAAATCGCCCATAAAAACGTTCCGTTTTACCCAATATGTGATTTGAGGTTAGGAACTACTTATATTAATATTTAATTTCTCGAAAACTATGCATTTCCTTTGAATAGGAGTGATATCGTTGTAATCAGGAACTCAATCCCTATCACCTGTGATCACTTTTAGCCCTCAACTCGTGCTACCCTGAACTAAAGTCCGCCCCAGATTTTTATAAAATAAAGCAATTATATAGAGCCCCATACAAAAAAGTAGGTTTCATATAGGAAAAACAATCTTCGCATCAAACTAAGTTTCATAGTAAAATGGGCATTCTCCTTTGGTACATTTATAGCGTTTTTATATTTATGGTCTACACTTTTGTATGTCATTACTGTATCAGCCCATATACGCCCCACTGCAGGGCACGGGCCTCCTCTACAATCGAGAGTACGATTGAGATAATAAATAAATAGGTGCTATTTATAAAATATTAGGCGTTTTTAAGTTATTATATTTTGTTTATTCATTTATTTACTATAATTTAAAGTCATCTAAAACGTACGAACGTTATAATAAAATATCTGTGAATGGCAAGTAAAGCACTGCATTTCTGCCTACAAGGAGTGCACGCCCCTGTTATACATGTTGATGATTAAGTCAAAGTAAACTTCTTGCTTGACAAAGACTTGACAAGGATCACTTATAAAATTTTCAAAATATATATTTTCTTACCTACTTACATATATTATAATGACAAGCGAATAATACTGTGGAGGATTCAAGATTCCAGACCTTAGGACAGGGATATTTCCAGATTGCACATAACAATTATCAGATGTGAATTATTGTCTTGCTTTCAGGGTAAAACATAAATAACATAAACCTCAGTTTGAGGAATAATAGTTTGGATATTTTACCCACTATACAATATACATAAGCACTATAAATAAGCATAAGTTCCTGTGTGATGAAAGAGCTTAGGATATTAATGGATAATAATATCCTGTTATTTCCACTATCAAGTGATCATGGACTTATTGTTAGTGTAATGTTTGCATAAAGAAAAACACGTATTCATTTTAATACGTTTAATACATGACTGACACTATGTCACAATTATAAATCGAACTACCGTTAAAGTACTACAGCCAGTGCAAATAATTATACAACCTATATACTACATTTATTTTCCCCTCACAAAAATAAATTAACATTTAAGAAAAAGAAATAAACAAAAACAACACCCGAAAACTTAATTAACAATTAAAGAAATAAATACCCTAAAACTTATACCTAACAAATTTTTTTCTACACTCTCTACGAAGCCTGCTTAGAACTGGTTCAGGGGTGTTTATCGGAGCCAGAGCAGCGTCTATATTACGCTGACTAGTGCGAGCAGTATCCGCAGCTTGTTCTTCGCCTTCTTGTGGTAAATTTCCCTCGATTATCACAGGTGGTGAAGAAGATTGTGATGTTCCCGGAGAAGGCCAAACTAAAAAGTTGCTCGAACGTCGTCTTAGCTGATCAATATGTCTATGTGAATCCCTTCCTTCCGAGTCTCTAACTGCATAATCGGTTTTACCTGAACACTTGGTTACTATTCCCGGTGACCACTTCGAATTCGATTGATACTGACGTAACCAAACTTGATCTCCCTCGTTAAAAGCGCGTCTATTATTTGAACAATGTTCTAATTGATGTCCTTGCGACTTCTGGACCTTAATCTCAAAATTCGGTCTTAATGAATCAAGCTTAGTACGTAAATTACGGCCAAGCATCAAAGATGCTGGACTGACACCTGTCGATGAGTGTTCTGTGGCACGATAATAAAGAAGAAATTTATGAAGAGATAAGTCGACGTTTGAATGCTGTCGCATTGCTTTTTTAATAACTCTTTTAATAGTGCGCACGGCATTTTCTGCAGCCCCATTTGATGCTGGATGATAAGGAGCCGTAAACGTATGGTAAATTCCATTAGCTTTCATAAAAACAGCAAATTCTTTGCTAGTGAAAGGAGGTCCATTATCCGAGACTAACTGTTTTGGTATACCCCATCTAGCAAATAATTCACAAAATTTACCTATAGCGTGAACAGCAGCGGTGTTAGGAACCGGAAAAACTTCTAACCATTTAGTTCTAGCGTCCACTACCACTAAATACGTTCTTCTAAAAATGGGCCCTAAGTAATCCACATGAATACGGAACCACGGTTGGGCTGGCCAAGGCCAAGGAACAGGTGCATGTCGCGGGGGAGCGTCCGCTTCCGCCGCACATATGGGACACTGCCGGCACATTTTTTCCAACGCCTCATCAATACCTGGCCACCAAACATAGCTACGCGCTAAACACTTTGTCTTTACTATACCCATGTGACATTCATGTAGTACGGAAAGTTCTCTATTTCTACACCCCTCCGGAACAACAATACGATGCCCCCACATCACACAACCTAGTTCTTCGTAAATTTCAGATTTACGATTATAAAAAGGTTGTAATGTGGCCATTTCATTATCTGATGGCCAACCATTTCTCGTAAAATTGAGTACCCTGCATAACAACGGATCACCAAACAACATATTCAATATCATAAGAGTAAGCTGACATTATAATTGCCCAACGTTGTAATCTACTCGCTGCCATTATTGGAATTCCCTGCTTCGAACCAAATATACTAATTAATGGCTTATGATCAGTGCGAAGTGTAAAATGCCTACCATACAAATATTGATGGAATTTTTGCAAACAGAAAATTATTGCCAAGGCTTCCTTGTCAATTTGTGAGTAATTCTTCTCCGCATCTGTTAGAGTACGCGAAACAAAAGAAATTGGTCGTTCAACACCTTCAGAGCACATCTGCGTCAAAACCCCACCGATACCATATGCGCTAGCGTCACAAGTCAAAATCAATGGTATATTTTGATTGTAATGGGCTAGTACTTTAGCACTTATTAATATTGCCTTAATCTCACGGAAGGCAGATTCTTGCCTATTAGTCCAGTTCCAACGATACTTTTTTTTTAACAACTCGTACATAGGTGCTAGAATATCACTAAAATTCTTAATAAATCTGGAATAGAAATTAACTAGTCCAAGAAACGACCTTAGCTCCGTAATATTAGTAGGACGTCGTATCTTTCTTATAGCTTCAACCTTACTAGGATCCGTCTTAATGCCTTCCTTTGAAATAATGAATCCTAGATAGTGAACTTCTTCCAAAAGGAAGGAACATTTAGTCCTTTTAAGTTTAAGACCAACACTTTGAAGACGATCTAAAACTCTTTCTAAAAGCGACAAATGACTATTTAAATCTTTATTTCCAATGACAATGTCGTCCAAAAATACTTTGACGTCAGGCATGTCGTTAAATAATGTGGACATTATTCTTTGAAAAATTCCGGGACTCGAGGATAGCCCAAAAACAAGCCTTTTATACTTAAATAACCCTTTATGGGTATTAATTACGGTTAAATTATCAGGATCTTCTAATTCTACCTGATTATACGCTTGAGAGAGATCAATTTTGGAAAAGTACTTAGCCCCATTTAGTCCAACTAATAAATCTTCTATCTTGGGTAACGGATATTTTTCAATGATTAGTACTGGGTTCAAGGATTCCTTGTAGTCAGCACAAATTCGAAGTCCGCCATCTGCTTTACGGACAGGTACTAGAGGTGTAGCCCAGTCCGATGCACTCACGGGCTCAATGACGCCATCCCGCTGCATAGCCTCAAGTTCTGCTTCAACTCGCTCACGCAATGCGTAGGGTAGAGGCCGCGCTCGACAAAATACCGGCGTAGCACCCTCACGCAACCGTAATTTAGCTTTACCACCCGTGAACCGTCCTAGACCGCCACTAAACAATTCTTTAAATCTGTAAAGTAGTAACAATAACCTATCATTATTACATTTAGATTGAACACTGCTTTCTACTACTGACTGATTATTATAAATAGGGATGTTAATATGTAATTATTTCAACCACTGTCTACCTAATAATGAGGTAGTTCCTCCGTGAATAACAAATAATTCCAAGAATTTAATCAGCTTTCCATACCTTACTTCGGGCTTAATAATTCCAAGTGGCTTTATCTTACTTCCATTATAACATTTCAACGTTAAATCAAAAGGTATTATTTTATGCGCCCTAAAAAATCTATCATAAGTCTGCTTACTCACACAGGAAACAGCAGAACCTGTGTCGATCTCCATTACAATTTGATGACCATCAATAATCAAAGATACGCTCACCGGTTTGTATGCACTCAAACAAAGTTGATTCAACTCTTCTTCCATATCCCGAAAATCATCGCCATATGAAGAACCAGCAGTTGAATCTGCCGTTACAACATTGAAACCATGATACGACGACTTCCGCTTATTTCCTTATTCGGGCAAACCCGTCGGAGATGACCCTTTTCCTTACATTTGCCGCAATGAAACTTTTTGTAACGACAACGATCTTCTGAATGACCATATTTTCCACATACAATGCAAGATCCAACTTCCTTCGCCGTAACACGCTGACGATCATCACGGTGTTGCTTTTCGGAACGTTTAACTGAAGAATATACCTTGTGAAAACCAGCCTGTGAAGTCGCAGCCTGCTCATAGGATTGCACTCCACGGCTATGCTCTTTGGTAACCACTTCGATTGCTGCGGCGTCGCGCTCCGCGGCCTCCAAAGTACTAGATAATTTTATCGCTAAGACATATGTCAAATCATCTTCAGCAAACAATCTCTGACGAATCATATCGTTTCTTATTCCGCACACCAATTGATCGCGCAAATTATCTTCTAAACTTTGTCCAAACTCACAAAACTTAGAAAGGCGTTTGAGTTCTGCGACAAACTGTGATATCGTCTCGCCATTCTCTTGTTTTCTCTGACGAAAACGATATCGTTCAGCCATGATGGTCGGCTTGGGTTGTAAATGATCCCCTAAGACTTTCATGATTTCGTGATATTTTAAATCACTAGGCTTTCGAGGGCTAACTAGGTTACTCAACAATTCATAGGTTTCCTCGCCAATGACCGAAATGAGCGTCGGTACCCATAGCTCTTCCTTGATGTTATTAACGGTACAGAACATTTCTAAGCGCTCGGCATAATGTGTCCAATTACCC
Organism: Hyles vespertilio; assembly: GCA_009982885.2. NCBI lineage: Eukaryota > Metazoa > Arthropoda > Insecta > Lepidoptera > Sphingidae > Hyles > Hyles vespertilio. Next base: position 5,710,525 of record CM042807.1, read on the forward strand.
GTAGCCACGGAAAACTCACCAACCTTGCCGATAGACATAGTTTTATTATTTAAAACAGTTTCCAGTTTCCAATCCCATCCTCGTCGCCAATGTAATGTTTGCATAAAGAAAAACACGTATTCATTTTAATACGTTTAATACATGACTGACACTATGTCACAATTATAAATCGAACTACCGTTAAAGTACTACAGCTAGTGCAAATAATTATACAACCTATATACTACAGTTAGCATAGTAAATACTTACAACATATTAAATCATTTTGATTCTTTCTCAGGTATCAGAGTGCAGATGTGGGCAACTTCTTGAGCCAGTCGTTGCTGGAATCACAATATCACTACCAGACCTCGATTGAGGAGAGTGTTGTGGTCATCTACGACACTAAGAAATCCGCCAGAGGATTCCTCACGCTCAAGGCGTACCGTTTGACTCCACAGGTATGTGTTATTAGTATTGCAACTATGGGTGTGTCATGTAAAAGAGCGAGAATATGCATTTATGCTGATGCTTGGCGGGGGAAGTATACAACATGTAACAGATTTGAATGTAAAAGCGGAAAGTAGTACGTTCAGAATCAGCTACTGAACCGATATTTACATTTTTTTTGGTAGGTATTTTTTTTCAAAATAATTAGTTAAGACCAAGTAAATTACAGACACTCTTTCATTTAGTACTCCGAACAAACGAAATTGAAACGTAACTTCAGGACATAAGATCATTTTTAAATGAATCACTAAACGAATACTCTAATAACTAAATCATGAACAAAAATGAACTTTATTTCGATAGTCATAAAGTTTATTTAAGCAATCTATCATTAATCAAACGCACACAACGATAGGCCTCAATAAACGTAATAAGCTACCAAAATAAATAACTATCATATTCTCTTTTCCGCACATTTAACAACAACTAGATAGAGCAGGATGCAGCTATTGTTTAATGCAATTTGATCCATCGGACAAAGGACGCGACGGCGCGCGCGGCGGTACATCAAAAGGTTATAGGGATGCGCCGCGAAAAAAATTACTCCCGGGATTTGCAAGACCGAGCGATCCAAATCCCGCGCAATACATGCACTTAAATGAAACAAATTAAATTGTAAAAAAATCACTATGAAAAGAAACAACAAGTAGGTATTTCTATGAAAAATAATTTCGCGGAACGTTTAAATGGTGATTAAATTTTGCTACAATGTATGCGGAATCCCGGTGTGTCGGATATAGGGTTGCCACCTTTTTTGCTTGCAGATAAAGTACATTGGTTACTAGTGGTAGAAAAGAAAAAGTACATAGTAATCAAATAAAGTACAATTTATTTTTACTAGTATTATATTTAAATACATATTTTTTATTACTTTTTGCGATTTGTATCTTTTTTTTCCCGTATCTTATTTTTTTCAAACATTTTTCTGTGTAATATACTTATTCACTATGTATTGGATCGGTTTCACTATAGAAATTACATTTTGTAGGTGTATGTGGAGTATTCTTGTGCATGATTCATAGATGTTTTAAAGCATAAAATATCTATAAAACTTTTAATCTTATTTTTATTAAATCTAAACCGCTCCACGCGAAACAATCAAGAAATTGTGACAATCATCGGTGACAATAAATTACAGTGACATTGTTGACATTTGAGGTTTAGTTGCGTTAGAAAAACGAGTGCTATAATGAAAAAAGTACATAATTGACTAAACTTTTCAGTCCCAAGGAAACCAAATCATGCAAAATAAAGTATTTTCGTGTACTTTATTGTTCACATAAAGTACAGAGTACAATTACCTGAAATAACGTACAATACTTTATTATAAAGTACGGGTGGCAACCCTAGTCGGATATCCCGTTATTGCAATCCCTAAATGGGCATTGGGCACCGACAATGTGAAAAAAATCTAGTCGTGCACCGCAGTTATCTGTGTCTACTTGTGTTTAAGTGTTAAGTAGATATTTCGACAACTTTCGCGCGCGATGTCTTTTCGGTATTCGAATATTGAATACACAGAAATGGTGAGAACTTCCGCACTCTGTGGTGATAATGTATCATTGGCATGCAGGACATTTAACAACAGGCACGGCACCAGTGTAGTGTCCGACAGTATCTCGATGCTGAGTTCGGAGAGCGCTGGATAGGTCGCGGCGAACCTGTGCAATGGCCTCCTAGGTCACCTGACTTGACGCCTCTTGAATTTTTTTGTGGGGACGTAATAAATCTCTATCGGTATACTTCAGTGAAAGTACTAATGTGGAGGAACTAAAAAGTAGAATAGTGGTAGCCTTCCTAAAAGTGAAAAGTGACACTGAAGTTTTACATAAATTACGTGAACAATTACGCAAATGTGCATCAAAGTGTATCAAGGTGGTGGACATTTCGAACATATTTTAAAAAGAAATCGCCGCATGAGTGCCATGTAACACGTAAGTTAATTTTTTTGTATTTTTTGTGTTGTGATTCCCAATCTAGTCTTCGTTGTTAGATATTGCGTTATCTTATTATCTTATTCATTAGTAATGCAAAATAAATGACGCCCGTATCCTGCCGGCCTGTAGGAACTAAGTTTAGCGGAAGTGAAATTGATAATATTTTATAGCCGATTCATGCAAAATATTGTCTTATGTTGAGTTCGTACGCATTATATCTTGTAAGTAAAATATTTAGATTTTATAGTCAAAACACAAATGTTATGCTTACATATTAAATTAATAATAATTTGTTTACCAAGCCACCAAGTAATCAGTTACATACGTAATTTGTATTTCGTTTATTGTCAGCTGTTTCTGCCGGCGGCGCAGCGTTCGACGTTAGGTACTCGTGTGAATGGGTCTTGTGTACATGTGTGCGTGTCCGCGAGCGTGTGTAGTAGTGCACTCTTATTTGTAACTCGTAAGGTAACCATGTTAAGAGCGTATACACCTTGCGCGCAAAGTCAACTATAGGTATTTCTTCGTTAATTTCACGCACACATAAGCGACCAAAGCTGTGTGCGCAGAGCTGCCGCGTCGGCTCGCTATACAATCGGCTCCAACAACTTTGATCCGTGCGCTTCAAATATTCAATTGAAATGTAACTGTAATATAATATCATAAAAATATTTTATTTGCATTATAAGTAGACAAATATTACTGTGCAAGCAAAGAATAATACAAATTTTGGATACTAATCATATTTTCGTTATTATTACATTGTTAAGTTGCATTCAAATCAGTGTTCAATCAGTATACACTACGGACGTTTTATTAATCATTTCGTGTTCGAAAACATAAATAGTGTTAGGGGCCTTACAACCCCTTACAATTACGAAATATATTTAATTTTATATTACAATAGATAACATAATTTAGCCTCGGAATTACATCCCATTATATTACCTGAAACATAATTTATACTCACTACAAAATCATTGTAGGTAATAAAAATAATTAAATATTTTACTACCAAAGTACTAAGATGTGGTAATCGCATTCCGCGCGTGGTTATTTTTACTACGCGCGGCATAATCGACTGCAGCCAGACCGGAGCGACGAGCGATACGTCCTCCCTCTAGAAGGCCTTGCGGCGGTCTGATTTGATCCACGTCGGACAGCGTGTTTTATAGTGGTTTTTAAAATATTTGTAGAAAACATGAAAACTAATTTTGTTGAAATATAAAAATGGTAATTTATTGATAAGATGTTCTTCTATTGTAATATGCAATTGTTATAAAAAAATATGTACGATAAGTTGGTAAAAAAAAATATGTTCTTGACGAGAGTTTCTGAATAATTTCGCATTGTTTAAATTTTTATTTTTCAGGAACTAAACACAAAAAGATTATTTTTCTCAGCAAAATCCCTCCATAAGGGTCTTATTAGTCTGATAATATTTTTATTTTCATCTTATATTTAGTGGTTTCGGATATCTCAAGCTTCTAAATTGCCATTTAAAGCCTAAAAAACGAAACTTGTGTTCAGTAATCCTTATAGTACTCACAAATTATCCATCAATCTATAATGTTTTTCACCAAAATCCCTTGATGACAACCTTTTCTAAAATTAGTACTAATTATTTTACCTTGAAATTGTTTATTGGTGGCTATTAACTCATTTGAAAAGTCCTGTTTTTAAGCCAAAAAACGCGTGCAGGGTATAAACGCTCTTAAGTGCCTACATTTGGTATAACTAATTTCATAAATAAAATATTTTGTAATTATGGTAGTACGATTTCAAAGCATAAACTATGATTGCAATAATATTTTAAAGTTGGGGTGTCTGAGGTTGTGAATTAATCCTGTAACACGTTGTATATTGAGTTGGTATTTACCCAGGCGTCTCTCGCATATGAGAGATCTATCTACCGTCAGTAAACATGATTACGTTATTGACAGCCTCCGTGGCGCAATTGGTTAGATGCCGGCTGTGAAACGAAAGTCCGCGAGTTCGATTGCTGCGCTGCATCTGTGGTTCACACAAATATTTGTTTAGGTTCTGGGTTTTCGTGAGACCGAAAAGTCTTACGTCGTTCCTGATACGACACAAGACTCGATTTTAGTGTAGAGACGGGTCTATGTATGTGACTGTTGAGTGTATTTATTTATTTATATTTTCTGTTACAGGCTATCGCCATGTACAAGGAAGCCGATTACACGCCAGAATCACTGCGCAACCTGAAGATTGGTTACGAGAGTCTGTTCATAGAGGTGCCCATTGTGATCCGCAACTCTCCTCTCACCAACATTATGATTTCTGAACTCACAGAGATGATCCCAGAGGAGGAAGGCTCCAAATTCCTTGATCTTGGCACTGCGTCGGTGCTTGAAGGTATGTTGTTTTTGTAAAACACGATAGATACTGGTGGTAGGTCTCTCATATGTGAGAGGCTGCCTGGGTGGGTACCACCGCAATGTCTATTTCTCTCGTCAAACAGCAGTTTAAATGCACTGTTGTGTTTCGGATTGAAGGACATTGTAGCTAGAGTAACTACTGGACATATTGAGACTTAACATCTTGTCTCAGGATGGCGAGCGCAGTGGAATGCCAAGCATTGCTTCGTAATTCAAGGTGTTGTTTGGTTTTGCTACTGTTCATGAGCGGTCGCATCGCTTACCATCAGGCGAACGGCATGCTCGTCTCGCCATTCAAAGCAATAAAAAAAAAATAGCGATTTGTTTTTGTCGTAAAACTTGTGGGATAAATGTGGAATGTTTGAGATATTAAAATAAAAGCATGGACTGGCTAAAATTTCTGGATTGTAAATAATCGCCACAAGCAAGAAAGCCTTTTAAAAAAAACTATTTTCCCAATGTCATTATATTAAGTAAACTGTACATAATACCAGCGGCGTGCACAGGATTATGACACTGGGTATGCGGCGGAGTACTCGGTCACAAAAACTTTTTCTTTTATAGTTTTTTAGCATAGCCACAGCCACGCGACGGATCTCTAAGTCGGAAACCATGCCAACATAACAAGTCTTAGATGTACTACTATTCATGTCCATCTTCTACGGCAACGCAGACAAAACAGCGATCGATCGTCGCGGCGGAAGAAATTCTAATAAGTAAAATAAAAAAAAAACTCACCTAGTCAGCTTTCAATTTTCACATATTCAAGGTTCCGGTTAGTTGAGATTGCTATACCTATCCCGATGTAAATAAACGCAAGATTTCGGCCACCTCATTCATTCATTTGATAAACATACATTTTTAACACAAACCTCGCAATAAAATAACATTTAAAAAAATAAACAAACACACTAGTAAAAGCAAATGACTACAATTAATATCGAAACTTAGTAATAAACTGTTAAATGTACACACTTTCAAATGTTAAAATGAAAAATCCGTTAGGAAATCTATTTTTTTTACAAACATACTAGTATAAAATAGTAAACAATGCAAAAACTCATAAAAAAAGCAAAATGGCCCCCGCGAAACACAAAACATTTCTACTTAAACAAATAAAACCTTACTAACCAAAAATGCATAATGTGCATAGATGATTTATTAGATTACAGCCTATTAATTTTACTCGGATTATAGGCAACGAACATTTACGATTACTCCCGACAACTGCCGAACTCCCGAGGCCTGCCGCAGGAGTCGCGGCTTTCAATATTCATGGGTGTGTGCGTTTGCGACTGTGCACGGACACCAAAATTACTACACACATGCAAACAAATGTAATGCGGGACGCGGCGGCATGACTTGGTTGATTAGGTACATTAATTTGCTTTGCAGCGCCTCTTGCTTTCCGCGTGGCAAACATAATGTTTGCGTGATTGCAAATAGGTGCTATTTATAAAATATTAGGCGTTTTGAAGTTATTATATTTTGTTTATTCATTTACTTACTATAAATTAAAGTCATCTAAAACGTACGAACGTTATAATAAAATATCTGTGAATGGCAAGTAAAGCACTGCATTTCTGCCTACAAGGAGTGCACGCCCCTGCATAATACACTGTAACATGTTTGTAAAAGAATATTTTGTATTACGTATCAACCCATCGAAGATACCTTCGAATTATGGTTACTTATCTTACTCGTGTATCGTAAAATATTCTAATATTTTTTTGTCAATTCCCAGGTCAACTCCGCAGCCTAATGGAGCGCGTAGACGAGCTCAACCAAGAAGCTATCAAATTCAACAGATACCAACAGTTGGTGGTCCGGCAGCAACAAGATAAGCACCGTTGGCTCGCCAAGAGAACTCAAGAGAATGCCGCCCGCGCCGCCAAAGATGAACCTCCACTACCAGAAGAAGATGTTAACAAACTATTCAAGCCGCATCCAGTACCACCCAGGCTCAACCCGATGATTGTAGCCGGACAGATCAACACCTACAGCCAGCATATCAGCCAGTTCTGTTCCCAAAGTCTGGCTAAGTTGTACCTCACTCAGGCGTTGCAGAATGCCAAGGAGTCAAAACAGAACAACTAGTTTTGTACCGTATTAAAATTTATGTCACATGTTTGTGTTATTTCATTTAAGTCTGATATATTAGTTTGCGAAATATATCTTTAAGTAACACAGGATTTTTTCTTGCATTTTTTAAAACAAAAGTAGTTAATAAAAGTTTTTTTGAGTAATGCATGATTTTTATTGCAGTTATTTAAATTTCAAAGTGACGATTATTACGACTATTCTCGATTGAAATGCTATTTAAATATAACTTTGCTTAGTCTACAATGCAAAAATTATGAGACATTATTATATTAATTTACAAGTTGGTAATCTAATTTATAACGGTTATCAACGTTTTCCAGGAACAATAAATTATATTTATTTAACTACGAATATTCATAAATTGTAAAAGATCTAAAGTTAAGTATTACACAGTTTAGTAATTTCCGAAATCATCTTTTATTCATTGATCCAATAACTAGACACACTACCTTTCCTCCTTAAATCACTTCTATGCTTATTTTATTACTCTCCTGTTTGTTCATCACTAGTTTCACTCTCATATTAATGTTTTCTATTCCAAAAGCCAACAGCAGCGTAAATGCACAGTTGTGTTTCGGTTTGAAGGACATTTTAGCCAGAGTAACTACTGGACATATTGAGACTTGACATCTTATGTCTCAGGATGTCGAGCGCAGTGAAATGCCAAGCATTGCTTTGTACTATGAATTACAATTGTTGGTTTTACTTCTGGTTTGGTTGCTACTGTCCATGAACGGTCGTATCGCTTACTATCAGGCGAAAGGCAAGCTGGGCTCGCCATTAATTGCAATAAAAAAACGCTACATACATATTAGTTGAACACCAAGTTATAGGTAAAATTTGTTTATAAAAAAATAAAAACCGACTTCAAAACAAAAAAATACAAAGTAAAAAATAAAAATAATATAAAGCAAAAAAGAAATACATTGCTTTATTATTATCTGTATCAGCCCATATACGTCCCACTGGACGGGCACGGGCCTCCTCTACAATCGAGAATACGATTGAGAGTGGTTAGGCCATATAGTCCACCACGCTGATAATAATGCGGGTTGGTATGGTTGGGTTGGCTTTATTATTATACCATTATATAATGTTGCTAATAAAGATCACATTCTGAGAGGTAACGACATACGGTAACGACATGTATACCTACTGGTCGCAGGTTCAAATCCCAGAGCATACCTCTCCTCTGACCTTTCAGAGTTATTTGTGTAGATATTGTTAATCATCAATTAATTTAAATACCACCATTTTAACGGTTGGATAATTATTGTTCTTACCTATATATACATTTATTCGTCAGATATTTAATTCCGTTTATGCAATAATATAGAAAAAATAAAATAAAAACAAATAGGCATAAAAAGAAGATTTAAAAAGAAATGTTAGATGTGGTTACAAGCGCATTAAAGTTTTTATCATACCTAACATCTGCAATTCGAAATTCATAAACATATCAAGAAGTCAAGTGGTTTGGATATTTTGTTCGAATTAGCCACGTCGGCAACAAGCTCTCTGTTGAAAAAGCTCTTGTATTGTCGTTTGATTGCCACAAATTGCTTAATTCCGGCGTGTTGGGCGCCGAGAATCGAGACTGGATTAGGGTAATCGCTCCAGAGTCCCGGTAGACTTCGTATTCAATTAGTGAGGCGACAGCCGCTCTTATATTATGTCATTAACATTTATCAATCATTAGTCGAGATTATTTCGTTAATGGCAAATATCTAAACTTATTACTACCACAATTAAAGAAAGAAGAAAGAAAAGAAATACTATAATGCATTCCCACACTGTTAAATTGAGTGGTTATTGATAAAGAATACACGCGTGGAAAGATACACGCGGAAAATTGGTTTCGCCCTTATATTTGAATTCGCGATTCTCGTCTCAACCATAGGTCTCAATAGTACCTAGTACCTACTTCCACATCTGGTCGGGTTCAAGTTCTTGGTGGCACGTTCTTAAGGCATATTAGACAAATGTATCTAATTTAATACTATAATTTTAAATCATTAAGATTCAAACGGCAATTCCGGGCTTGGGAAAATTGCGTGTCACTGTTATCATTTCATTGCGAAAATCGAACGTGCTATCTAATACAGGATATTCTAAATTAAGTTCCAAAGCATTGGATTCATGGTTTCAAATGTTAGGTAGGTAGGGTTATATTAGGCAATGCGACTGATGATTACCTACGCTAGCATATTATTTTAGTTAATGGCGTAAGGTTTCATAGTTATCAAAATGTTGAGGAGTCTTATAAATAATATGTTGAGTAAAATATACATAAAGTTTTTTTTTTAATTTTATTGCAGTGAATGGCGAGACGAGCATGCCGTTCACCTGATAGTAAGCGATGCGACCGCTCATGAACAGTAGCAAAATCAAACAACACCTTGAATTACAAAGCAATGCTTGGCATTCCACTGCGCCCGCCATCTTGAGACATAAGATGTTAGGTCTCCATATGTCCAGTAATTACTCTGGCTACAATGTCCTTCACACAACAGTGCATTTAAACTGCTATTTGACGGGGGAAATAGACATTGCGGTGGTACCCACCCAGGCAGCCTCTCACATATGAGAGACTTACCACCAATCAAAAAAAAAGAAGTAAAAAAAGAGAAATGTAAAAAGGAAGTATCCAATACCACTAAAAATTGAAACCCATAGTTACCTAGGCTAGTAGGAACAGAGACAAGAAACCATTACAATATCTTGATACATTTGTTGCAGGTTAACCATTAGGGTAACTAAAACCGCATTTGCAAAATTGTCTACAATCTACAAACTTCCTGCAACGTCACACGACATATTGATGTTAAATAAAGCAAAAAATATCCGTTAATCTTTTTTCAGTGCAGGATAAGGCGTGACGAAATTTAAATGTCACGAGAATTGGTCATGAATTCACCAATTTCTTTTAATAAAAGTATCGAAGGATGGAAATGAGACATGATTATTATTCGGCTATTTTGTATAATTCGTGTCCAATTTCGGATGTCATTATTACGGGACTAGAAACCGCAAGGATCAAAGGACAAACCGCAACATCTCTATCCAAACAGCCTAATTTAGCCGCAAGATAATTTAGAGTAGTAAAATGTTTTTAATATCTAAACTAGCTTGTGAATGTTGAAAATACAGTAGGTACGTGGATAAAATACGTTTTGTTTGAGAAAATTTATTACATTTTTTGACTAAATTATTGTGATTAATTGGTTATGTAATAAAAAAGTGTGCATTGTCATATGAACGGTAATTGATTCAACAACTTAAAGTAAATTGTTGTACATATGTTTTTACGTTTGGTAGAAGGTGGAATAATGATTACATATTACGTACATCGCTAATATTTAGACAAATATATTAATCTGTAATTAGAGAATGCTTTCCATAGCGTGCTCGCATTAAATATAATTGAAACAATGCACAAATAAGTAACTATTTTAAACAAGTTAAACGAACACGCAAACTTTTACAATAATTATGATTTCAATAAACTATTTTGTTATTATTTGCAAAGGTTACAATTGTACAAATGCCATTATTTTAATAAGACACACATACAATTAATCGATTTTGTAGTAAATTTTTAACATTGATCGACAAATAGGTATGTGGTTTTAGTTGTTAGCCGGCTATTAAGTTCCTAGCAATAAAGTTACGTGAAGAAATTCCCAACTCAATTGGCCTTCATTAAATTGACAATTAAGTATTTATGTTTATTCCAATAACATTAATTGTTGTTGGCACAATGTGGTCACGTCGGTGATGCAAAAAGATAAGCAATTATTATATTATAATTATTGAAGAATGTTCGCTAAATGGTCGGCTAGGATTATTTTCAACATCGTATTCCCTTATGAGCGTCGAGCGCCGAGTCACGTGATGATTCATATTTATTTTTTCCATATTTCTATGTCAGTGAAAACATTTATTTTCCCATAAGTGATGTTATGGATTACATGGAATTTTATAAAATGAATTGATCATTATTTTTCTTCGAAATGTTGTTTACTTTACAACTACAATATTTATGGAATGAGGTTCCGTTTCCAACTATATAGGCAACTCTTATTGTTTTGTATATATAGGGCACATGCTCCATATTGATATATCCATAAACTCACTCTTTTTTTTTTCAGAAGGTGAAGGTAGTAGTGCTATACCAGGACCCATGTTCCGCCTTGTGTGTTTCATCTCGGGCGTGAAAGGGTTTGCGCCTATCGAAATATCAAACATTCTTGACCCCAGGCTGCTAATGTAGAGAAAAATTCAATATCACTTTTTCCCAGCCCGATTCGAACCCAAGATCTCAGCTTTACAATCATACGTAGTACAACTACGAGCCTACCACCGAGGCAGTCATTGATAATATCCATGAAATCTCAGTCCAATATAAACATTAGCTTCCTATCTCGTTGCGGTATCTTGCGGCGTTGTATCGAAACAAATCCAGTTGACCACCGTCTCCCCGCTCAATAGTTAGCAAAAAACTAAATCGATCGCGTTTAACTTAATCGGTGAACATTTTTTACGGCCTGGGATGTGGAGCCAAGTGTTGGTAATTTTATTATGCAAATGTAGTATAAAGTGTTGGCCGACATAAACTCGGCAAACTTACATTTGCGTACAACGGAACGGCCCCCGCATTTAAATATTATATGGTTCGGGCTAGTAATGTACTAGTCCGTCATTTCTGATCGCTGGAAGAATCTTGCAAGCCTGTAATCGTTGAAATTATGGCCACTCTTGGCAAAGACAAGTTCGCGGATAAATTGTCGCGGTAGAATGGCGTCGTGTTATAGGCGGTTAGGAAATTTTCATAATTTTGTGTTAATATGACTTTGATTTATTTACATAAGTGATATAAAATGACTTAGGGATGAAATATTAAATGTTAAGATTAATTTTATTCTTAATTAATTTACACCAGCAAGGAATTAAGGTTATTAAAAGTTGGAAAGGTTTCTAGGGTGATAAATATTAAGCAAAAATGTAATTAAAGCATGATTCATTAACGTCAGTTGAATGGGTTAAAATTACATATACACGACATGCAATACATATTTTCCTATAGTTATTTATCTGCATGACTCTACATGACATAAAAATTACGACTTTCTGCAACAGTAATGCGTAAAATGGTCATTAATTGAGGATGACCTTTAAAAAATTAAAATTTAGGACGCTTAAAAAATTAAGGTAACTCAATTATTTCCAAATTTAAACGCATCAATTTGCGATTCATGCAACCTATTCCTGCTCGGTAAACAATAAAATATCGGTATCAACATTTACCTAATTGCCATTAAAAAGACATATAGACAAGAAATTCATCAGATGTTACACAAAAGGGGAGGTTACCAAAATAATTTCGCTCGGCAGCGGCTACATAATCGCACTATGTTTATGAAGTTACGAAAATTGTCCACGCTCATCAAACTCCGATACTTAACAGTTTGATAACGTTTAAGTATTGGTTTTGGGTAAATTTAATCAAAAAACGTATATTACTGTTATTATGCGGGCCGGGTTAATTTTAAAATATATTATAAGAGCAAAAATAAACTGGAATTAGGCTGCCGTTGCCGATGCGTGCAATTTGGTAGATTGCAGCGTCGACGCGCCGAGGACCGTTTTTCTGTGAATTTTTTAATTAAATTACGAGGCACAGATGCTGTAAAGTTGATGGCGAGTGGGACCTTGTGCGACCTCGACCGCCGCGCCCATGGTCGAATTAATTTTATTGAGAGTCAAATTTTGTGATTAACAACGATTAAGCCCAATCAATCTCACTTTTCGATGCACGTAGCATTAAACGTAATTGCTATATATTATGCGACTTTTTCGTATGATGTAGTTGCTACCAATTATAAACGACGTGATAGTTCAACTTTTGAGAAAATAATTGATACTGATTGTTACATGTATTTACATACAAACCTAGGTATGAAAGTAGATTATGAAATATGAACACTCCAGGTAATGGTAGAGTAAAATAAACTCGAGTATGTTATTTTGCGATGGCATACGCATTGCGTGTTTGTAATGTTGGTTTATTTTAATAGTTTACTATCAATTAGTATCTTTTACAAGCAATTCTGTATTTTTTATCATTTTATTTAAAGCAATTACAATAAAGATGGAGCCTTTTTACTGATTCTTCAATTAGATGCAATGTCGAATATACAAATCCTTAGCTTCAAGAAATTCTCTTCAAAAGGATTTCTTCAAATATATTCACAATGAAAACAGCGTGCATTCAGTGACTTTCTGGAATCTTTATACCAGTCTGAAGTCGTCTGTCCCTTTTGTTGGTCGACATTCGAAGAAACGCCACGGAGTAAATATTACATTTCTATAATAATAACGCAACAAAAGAAATAAGAAACCTTCTGGGTAGTCTTAGTTGCCAAGCGTATGTAATCCATTTGGCAGTGTTCTTCTTTTAATCACCTGCAGTAAAATATATAAAAATATATCAAAACAAGGGAAAAGGTTTCCATCTATCGACCCAGTAGGTCTTATACTAATAAGGTACAAATAAGTCCGCAATTAAATAGGAATGCGTTGGCAACATTTTTCCCGGACTTAAAAACTATGTGCGGAAGGTGTACCTCCCACAGAGTATTCCATAATAAGCTTCCACTGAACAATTAACCACAATCTGTTGGAAATAAACAGTCTCTATTAGTGGTTTGCGAGTATGGATTACAACAAAGAAATTATCAGAATTAGCTGCTGTTTATTACGTAATCTCTCGTTTGTATGTTTTGTTTGTATATCAAGACTGCTACCGAAATGAAACCGGGTGGTAGTTTTAGTGACAACAAATGCACAAATGCACAATGCAACTAAAAATTTCGCAATGAATCGCGACATGTTTTTGTGATTTTTTAAATGTCATGTTTGGGTAGTAAAACCATAGTTTCTACTAAAATAATAATTTAATCCCTTACGTGTCATAGATTTTAAAAATAAAAGGGTGCACACTATTATTTTAGTAAAAGCTGTATATTTGCCACCCAAATACCACGATAGGACAAAAATGACATTTTCTTTTGCAATATTTTAATTGCATTGTCTGAAATAACTAAAACTACCACCCGGCTTCGTATTAATTAGCAGTTTTGATATACCCTGTATAGATAGGAAGATTTATTAGAGATGCGAAAAATTGTTAGGCGAATGAAAGAAAGAAGCTAGGGCGGATAGAGAGGGACTTATGCTATAAAAAAAGTAAATACAATGATAATAGAAACATTCATGAATTATTTATGAAATTAGTTTGGAATAAGAGTGAGAGGTTTACCTGAAAGTGACCACTGCGTACTGCGAACCTCCTTAAAACCTGCGGAATGGAAGATGTTATCGAGTTACATTAATATTGACGTAAATTCTTTGCTAAAAAGTCCTTTTGACCCTATTTATTTAACGTATAGCACAGATTATAATTTCCTTCATACTATAATTTAGGATAAAATTTACATAAAACTTTGTGTTTTCTTTTAACACCAACAATACAATTAATGATAACCCAAGCTGCACTAAGAATGCGGACGTTAATAAATCCATCGTTCCCGGTGTTGCCATGATAATCGCTCGTAAGCCCGACCACACTTACGAAGAAAGTTCACTTCGCAGGTGATAATTTTACGTTTATCAAGTGTTCCGAGCCGGGATTATTATTAAACCTAGAATTAGTTGAATTATGGGACCAAAGTAAGTACTTAATAATTATACTGTGACAGGTGGGAGCGATAGTGTTGCTCTGTCAGCCATCAAGGTAAAATAGAGTTGTTATTCTTACTTTAAAAAGCGATTGCTAATTTCGACTTTTAAATTTTTAATGCACATAAATAATATCCACATAAATAAATACGTACCTGAAACCGTTTTGTAAATTATAATTTGTGATGGTTTTAGTTGATAATATGTTTCAGAATACGATTCATATTTTTATCGCCTCATTATTAAGTGACAACATAATTTTGTTGTTAATCTTCAGGTCCTCGGCGTTTAAGGTCAAAGGATCTCATAATTAACGCGTATAATATTAATACTTCGGCTTTCTATTTATTATACGCTAATTAGGATCATCTGTTAAATAATATTTAAAAAAAAATTCGATGATTACTTTGCGGATACTGATAGTAAGTGCAATATCGCCTTTTGAAATTTAATTTATGTTTATTTATTTATTTATATTATTTATTGTACACCGGGAAAAATATATAACTAAAATTAAAATAAGTATTATCGGCAGTCATAATAAGAGAAGGATATAAGAGAAAGGAGAGAGAATAGCAATATCACAAGCATCAATGAATAATTGTTTAGTCTAGCTTTTTCTTTTAATTATAATACTTACTGTAAATTGTAAACTGCCAGTACTGTAATCCGTTTTTTAATTATGAGGATTTCTCCATACTGCTGGAAAGGTTTTACTGCGTATCAGAAAACTGATTTATTTGTTGCATAGGTCCGGCATGCGAACAGCCAGGTCACCTTGTAAGTGATCACTGCCGCCCATGAACATTCACAATGCTTGAATCGTGGATGTGTTGCCGACCCAACAAATCGTGAGGGGACCAGGAAGGATAAAGGATGGGGAGAGGGAAGTGGTATTGGGTATCTAACAATCTCATTCACAGAATGTAATGGGACAACAATACTGTATATGTATTTCCTTTAAGACAATTATACCGCTCCGGAGCCTAGCCTACCCATTTATTCAGAGTCATGACTGACAAAAGTTTGAGTCTACCACTTTTTACTTGGGTTTACAATTAGTAGAGAATTAAGCATTAGAAATATGTTTTTCAGCACAGGAAACCAACGTCTAGGCGGTTTTATTTACCGTCAATTAAGTTTTACAAGCGGATAATTTCAAATTTAATACTTATACCCTGTACTAGAAACACATTTCAAATTATATAGGCGAATAGGAACACTTACCGCCACGTTCTCCATATTGCATTAAGTTAAAAACTGCTATTTGCATTATAATTTTCGTGTCGCTGCAATTGCATACGTACAACCAACAATTACCGTCAAAGTTTTATTGAATAAGTTCCTCTAACAGTCTTAAACATTACTAACTGCTTCATATGGAGATACGTTTCATTTAATTCTATTAGTTTTCATATACACTCGGCAATTTACCTCGGCTAGCTTTCCAATTACGCGCAGTTTTCTTACCGTAACCTCAGATTAAGGTCTTCATTCCAGTTTAAGAAATATCTTTTGTTTTTGCGGACGCTACTCTTTTAGCCTTCGCGGCGCAGTTGGTCACAGACGTCGGGTGTGAAGCGAGTGGTAGCGGGTCTGTATCCAGAAAAATGTTTGTGTGACCCACATGAGTTTGTTTCGAGTCCGGGTGTTTGTGTCGAATAGTCTATCGTAGTTCCTGATGCCTACGACACAAGACACGATCTTAGTGTGGGGTCAGGACTATGTATGTGACTGTTGGATGTATTTCTAGGGGTATTTTATTGCACTGTATTGTAATTGACACTCACTGAACTTAGTAATGCTAGGAGATAGGCCAAGTACCTATAAGTTACTGCCAAGTATTTTTATAATGTAATAATAAATAAGTTTTTTTGCCAACTAAAATGTAAGAAGAAAAACAACTAAACGTTTGAACGAAAATATGTTCCTTATGATCAAGAACATCAATCTAATTGGTTCTCAATTATATTATGTGAGTTCACGCTAAATCAAAGCGGTTTGATGGATAACCTTATTTATATAAAGAACTAGTAGTAGTGTCATTGTTTTGAAAACACCCATTAAATACTAAAATGTAGCGTCACGTTTACTATGTTTGTGACATTATTTCTGTTACCAAACGTGGCAGATCTTCATAAGTCATTACATTATTAGGACGTTTATATTGAAATAGGTTTATCTTGAAGAAATATTGAGAAAATAGTAGTTAATATTTTGTTTATGATTATCTTTGTGAATTTTAAATATAAATAGCTCTGGAAAACAATGTGTGGATACTATAGCCACGCGTATCAGTGGAGCGTGACCCACAAGTTAAGTGGTCATAAAGCATCGTCCACAGGAGCTGATAACTCACGCCACTCTTTATAAGGACCTTTAGCTTATGAAGGATAATGGAAGTGCATGCTATAAGCCTTTATGGCCCCGGTAATGCCGCGCACTTGAGACCAATTTCGTAACTATGTTGGTTAAAAATAAATGAACGTTCACCGTCCAATCGATTTGTTTGTGAGCGTTATAAAGTTTATTAATTTTTACGAGGGGATGGTAAATTACGCGCTTAATGCTCTGCCAGATAAAAAACTTTTGTTCGATAATTTTTTCTGTATGCAAAGCTTTTCTAGATTGCCTCTGATAAGTGTTGAGTGAAGTTTCATTATTTGTCGTGAAGCTTATGTGTTGTATTGTGATTTTTCATCCCATCTTTACTTATTTTATTTTTTTAGATATTTTAAAATTAAACTTCTTAGACACTACAACATATAGCCACGAAAAAAACACGAGAGTTGTCACTTCCTTTATTCGTTAACGATTCAGTATGCTTTGGTTAGTAATACACATTGAGACAATATACTAGAGGGGACACTGCAAACAAAATGTTTGTCACAAAATGAAGGGTACATTCTATTTCTGTCTCTGTCACGTCTACGAAGTAACATATCTTCCCTCTCACTTCAATGTGTACCCGTGTGCGCGCACCATACGCAGATATTTTGTTCCCGATGTCCGCTCTAGTATAATACCTCAATGATAATACATTAATATACGTATACAAGTGCTTCGTGTGAGTTCAAGAAACAACAAATCCCAGCAGAATTTCTCAAATCAATTTGATAATATCCCATCAACATCAGGGACAATGAAATCCAATATTATTTAAGTACACTTCCTGTTATTTATGAAGTTACATGCTCTAAACATCGCCAAACAAATGCACAACGTTTAGCAAACCCAACATATGCTTCACAAATGGTAAAATTACCACTTCACACCGTCTTATTTGTGTGCGGGCAAGTGCACTTTTACCATTCGCTCCAGCCTAGCGATGTGAGGTTAATTCGGTTATTAACCGTGTAATCGCTGCCTGTAATTTGTTGGCAGCTCGTAATTCATCACGATTCCGCCAGAGGTTTCCATTGATTGTGAGATGCGCTGGGTTTTAGCACGTTTTAGGGTTAAGTTTTTGTCTGTTGTATTCGGTTGTAATTTGCAAAGAACTTGTATTATAATAGGTGATATGAAAAAATAGTTGCCATAATTTTTGTTGTAATGGACTTTAAAATATTACGTTCCGTTACAGGCCGAAAGAAATTTTGCTAATATTGCAGCGAAATAATAAAATACATTTATTTTTTATAATTCATTAGAGTTATTTATTTATATTCACTTTGTTGCACACAAAAAATGAAATAAATACAATCAGAAATTAATAAAAAATAAATTGGTCTTATCGCTCAAAGGCAATGTTTTACCGGCAACCAAAGGTTAAACAGAGGGCAGTCTAAAGTGTAAAGAATAGATTATTTAATTTAGGATAATTCTCAGTTTGTAAAAGCATGAAAAACAGTACATTATCACAGACGGCAGCAGTTTCGGCGTCGTTCGTGAGCGTTTTGTTCCGGCTCCATCACGACTTGACGCGGATGACCCTAACAAAAATCATAAATAGGTATCTTCGTGGAATCTGACGGGCCATTCACATCTAGACCGCGCGATTTACATAGGTTTAAAAATGGTTTAGGATTTATTCTTTTTGCAAACTTTTAGGAATCGGCAGTGTATACAGTACTTACTGGACATATTGAGACTTTGTTATGTCTCAGAATAACGAGCGCACTGGAATTGTAATTCATGGTGTTGTTTGGTTTTTATACTGTCTATGAGTGCTCGTACCGATTACCATCAGGCGAATGGAATGGTTGTCTCGCCATTCATATCAATTTAAAAAACTACACTACGTATTTGGTGAGAATAACAAAGAATTCGCCTAAATGTATGTGATCCCATAAGATTTGGGGAATCATAGGATCATTGCTGATCTTTAATTAATGTTAATTAGGGAAGTAATATTAATAATGTTTGAAATAATAATGTATTCGTTAATTTCAATAATTGAAGGTCGCTCCTATCAATACTTGTTGACAGCCGACTTAAAGTAGAAGGGGGTTGTCAGTTGTGAAACGAGAGGCTTCGGGTTCGGTCCACGAGTCGTGAGTCTTATGTCTAACTCGCAAATGTTTGTTTTAAATCTTATTTATTTATTTATTCTTATTTGCACATAAAGAGGATAAACACTGAAGTAATAAAATATATATTACAAATGAAAAAAAAGGACAGGTGGCGGTTCTATCGCTCTAGGCGATTTCATACAGTCCACCTTTGGATGGTTATAAGAAAAGGAAAAGAAGTAAAGGCAGTCTAGAAAATAAAGGATACATGATCTTATTGTTTTGGGATCGAAAATTCTCTTGTAGTTTCCGATACCCACGACATAAGATACTGTATTGAATATGAGTTCAGAACTATATGCGACAGCTGGGTGTATTTATTAATGATACTACTAACAGCATCTCTCAATCATACAATCAAGATCTCCTACCATAATATAGAGCGCTGTCATACATTCTTGAAAAGCGTAGATTGTTTCTTATTCAAAATGTTGGTAGCGCTCCTATATTAGTGAAAATTGAATAAGCATTTAGCAATAAATTGCTATAAATTCCTTTGATAACCGAAATTATATTTAGATATTATCATTTTAACGAGTTTGAGTGGAATTAAATAACCTGATTCTATTTTTTGTTTATATTTTCCAAGTAATTCATGAATGATGGACAACCTATCAAATATCAGCCAATAGGAGGGCAGAAAAAGGTGGTCCGGCACCACGATTTTTATCTACGGTTTTGAAGTATCAGCGCTCCCTCTTTATTATAGATACTCCTAGCTACCTTAGAAATGAAATATATACCCAATAGATAAAGTTTTCTAACGGTGGCATTGAGCAAACAGGTGTCTCGGGTCACTTATCACCCCTGGCAAGTGACAAGCGTGTAATCAGAGTGAGTTCGGTAATTGGCGCGTTCGCACGTCGTACGTCGAGTTTGTCAAGGCAGTGTCGTGGCTCGCGGCGATTGTCGCTCGATTAAACCCGACTATTATGGACCTTATTACTTGTGATCGAGATCTAACGGTTACTATTGGTTTTTTTTTATTGCAATGAATGACAAGACGAGCATGCCGTTCACCTGATGGTAAGCGATACGACCGCTCATAAAAAGTAGCAGAACCAAACAAGCTCTTGTATTACAAAGCAATGCTTGGCATTCCACTGCGCTTGCCATCCTGAGACTTAAGGTTAAGTCTCAATATGTCCAGTGGTTACTCTGGCTACAATGTCCTTCAATTCGAAACACAACAGTGCATTTACACTGCTGTTTGACGGGAGAAATATACAATGCGGTAATTTGTGGTACTTGGATTGGGTGATGAGAAAGGATGGAGTATGTTTGTAGTCATTTCTTATGTTGTATGCTTACATATGCAATTAAGGTTTGAATAACTTAGGCTGATTGAATATTGCTTATTTTAATGTTTACAGCTATATTTTTTCAGTATTTTTGATGCCCTTATTGAATATCTCTCAATTTTTAGTTTATAACCACAGATATTAGTACTGTAGCCATTACGTCTAGCAACAAGTCCTGCTTACTAACACATTGATTTGTCTCCAACTTTCACTATAGTATTTCCAGATCTTTTCTAGACTCCTTTTTTTTTAGATTCTCCTCTTAACGATAAGTCCTTATAAAGTCAACAGCCTCTAAAATAAAACCTTTAGCATTACGCCAACAATAGTTCAAGACAGTATCTATGCAAAGATTAACGTGGTAGTAGACAAAACTAATTGTACTAATTTTACTTTCTATTAAATAAATAAATTGTATAATAAATTGACAGCATACGTGGCGCAGCTGGTTAGACGCTGCCTGTGAAATGAGAGGAAGCGGGTTCGATCCCCGCACCGGGAGAAAGGATTGTGCGGCCCACAAATATTTCTATCGGGTCTGGATGTTTGTGAGACCAAAAAGTCTCTCGTACTTCCTGGGCGTGGGTATCCACGACAGAAGAGTCAAGACTCGATCTTAGTGTGGGGTCAGGACTATGTAGGTCACTGTTGGGTGTTATTTATTTATAAGAATTTAAAAAATATATTAAATTTAGGAATTTGTGCTTGATGTGGCGATAGGCTCGCCACCTATCACTTCGTGGGACAGAACATACATTGTGAAATGTGGGTGTCATGGCATGTCTGCCTGCCACTTCTGCGAAAAAGGCGTGAGTTTATGTATTTTTATGTATGTAAAAATTTATAGATAAAAGCCATTTCTTTAACACGTAATGGGTACATGCGGCATGTATTACCGACCCATAGATATTATGTCCCATGTCACTGCAGCATTGCTGTTAAAACATGCAAATTGCTTTGATAAACGATGCGACGCTACACTGTTTTTGCTTTATGGAATGATAAATAAGTTTTTTCGGATTTATTTGCATCGGTGTTGTTTCTAAGAAAATCGCATTAGTTCTTAGGGATCGGGCGACATCCGTTTCGCGTTACGGTCGCGTGTGGGTTTGTGGGAATTACTTAGTTCATTTATGTTTGAATTAGGTGGATGTGTAATGGGTAAATAAATTATTATTTTGTATTTAGATGGATTGAATGTGGTGTTAGGAAATTAGATCATTGAGTGAATGGATTATATCGTTTTATTTCATTCCCAATACGTAGCCTTGGACTAAGTTTTGAAAATTATATCAGTCATCTTAAAAACACATTTATGATAAATATTAATATAGTCTTCGTAATGCAGTTGATATTTAATCCTACAATATTTGAAGATGTTTATTTTGTGTCGGACCAAACTTTTTAATGTAAGGTAAAGCCAAATTCTAGTCCTAAGATTAGCGCATTTCTTATGCTGTATAAAAATCGGATAAAGTCCTTGAAAAGATGGAGCGAATAACACCTATGTTATGAAAATTAGAGTGCGAAATTGCTTTCCAAATTGGCTTCTCCCTAAAAAAGGACAAGACTATTTATTGAGTTGTTAATATCGCGGGACAACATACTAGGCGGTTTTTAGATTTTGTTCCCTTTTTTATTTATTAAAGGCATAGGCGAGTGCGCAGATCATGCCCACATACAATACGAAACGACATAAACAATCAGAATTCCAAATTCAAATTTCAAAATTCAAAAAAGAACGCGTTTTGCAAGAAAACAAAAAAGTTCGTTACAAACTTTTTGTGCCAGTATCGCGTTCATCTTATTAAGGCAGTGATGTATTCCCAATGTTTCTATCACTGGGGCTCGCGGGGCGCAGCCTGCATGCGGAGCCCCGGGCCGGTAATTACGCGTCGCGAACTGCCGCACCACCATTATACAATTTAGGATAATTAACTACCGGATTTTGTTGTGCTACCCACCAGTAATTACCTTTCATAACATGCGGGCTGCAGGGCTGCCAGCATTATGATATAGATTGGTATTTTTTGCTCGCGACGCTAATGTGTAATAGGGTAAACGCTAATGATTTCCCGGTTATGGTGATAGCCCATGAAAAATGTAAAAAGACCTATGCGACAGAATATTTAGTCGATTTCAGGAAAGGAGGAATATCCAGTTCCACCTGTGTTTGTTATAACAATCTCAAGTTATTTTAAACACTAGTAGGACATGTAGGTTTATCTTTTTTTACTCTTTTGCTTTATTTTTCATGTGAATTTAAATGTATGAAAAATATATATATTTGGTGGACTATACAGGGTATCTCAAGACTGCTACCGAAAACGAAGCCGGGTGGTAGTTTTAGTGGCTACAAACACAATGCAATTAAAATTTTCGCATAGAAACGCGACAATTATTTTTTATGATTTTTTAAATATCGTCGTTTTTGGGTGGTAAATCCATAGCTTTTGCTAAAATAATAATTTAAACTCTTTTATACCTTAGAGTATTTATAAATAAAAGGGCATACACTATTATTTTAGGAGAAAATGTATTTACCACCCAAATATGGCCATAGGAAAAAAAATAACAAAAAAATATTGTCGTTTTTTTTTGCAACTTTTTCTGCTGCATTGTGTCTGGAGTCGCCTAAACTACCACCCGGCTTCGTTTTCGGTAGCAGTCTTGATATACCCTGTATAGTCCACCACGCTGTATGTTGGCGGACTTTACATACCGTAGAAATTCTCACGATGTTTTCCTTCAGCTTTATAGTGCATGATAATTGACTATCAATACCCACATGACTCCGAAAAGTCAGTTATGCCCTGGGATTTCACCCTGCGACCACCATGAACATGTTGGCAGCCGCCTCTGGTCCGTTTACCAACGGTTTTCAATGGCAAGTATTAATTAATAAATAAAAAACTTTAATACGGGCACATAAAAGCCATCAGTCGGTAAAGCCGCATTATATGTGTATAAACATTTACATAACGTGACATTTTTTAAAGAAACGTATAACTCGTCTGATGGTAAGCGATACGAACGCTCATGAATAGTAGCAAAACCAAACAACACCTTGAATTACAAAGCAATGCTTGGCATTCCACTGCGCTCGCCATCCTCAAACATGAGATGTTACGTCTCAATATCTCCAGTAGTTACTTTGGCTACAGCGTCTTTCAATCTGAAACACAACAGTGCATTTACATTGCTGTTTGGCGGGAGAAACAGACATTGCGGTGGTATCTACCCAGGCGGCCTCTTGCTTATGAGAGACCTACCAGCAGTAAAATTGGTAACAAATAGTAGATTTTTCATAAATGTAAAGGTGATTGACAATATTAAATATTAAAGTATCAACCCTAGTGCAGACAGGCTGTGCAGTGGTATTAGAGGCCCGCGTTCATTTCGTGGCTAATGTTTGGTAGAACTTTGTAATTGGCACTGAATTTGTTTAGTTTTTCACTTTTTACTTCATTTGTTGACAGGTAGTGATTTAAATTCACGTCAAGGATAACACCTCAATTTTGTAATATGCCTTTTTATTTCGTCTTCTTTAATTGGAATTCCACGTTCATACCAAATGTCGAAACGCATCAGAATATTTTTACTTATATCCTCGCTTAATTCAATGAAAATGGAAAAGAAAGCGTGTGAATCCACATGCGTAATGATTCTTTATAAGGATTTATGCCGCTTATCAACTTATCTGCTAGGCTAGCGTGGTTTGTAAAGGCTTTACTTTCATTCGGCTTACAGATAGTGTGCATTTGATTTATGCAATGAGTCTGTAAACACTAAAACTACCACAAGGCTTCGTTTTCGGACGCCAATAACTCTTGCTGCTACTACATCTTCGAAACATATGTCACATCTGACTAAGCACTGCCTTGTCGAGATTTCTTTGCTTGCAAACTACTTATTTTTAATGAATTTTTAACTCCACTTTCTCCATAAGCCGAACACAAAACGGCACGTGACAATCACCCGGCTTGCACAGGGTAGCAATATGAAGCAAGTCGTCATTACTGCCCCCATTCGGCGCAGAATTATTTAAATGTCAGATAGATTGCTTTAACAGTCCAAGAGCAGTAATAAGGTGTTCATATAGGCTATAATTTGCTCTCGCATTCAATCACTGCGTAGTCGGTACTGTGGCTGACCAAAGGGTAATCATGCAGATGTAGCAGTCTTTGTGTGTTGGTTTGGTGACTTGACTTTTGTAGGTAAGGATGTTTTGGTATGATGTCTTTTGAGAATTGGAGGCACTTGTATGCTTTGAATGATAATAATGAATGTAAAAATCTGTGAACATAAAAGGAATGATTTTTTTTTTATTTTCAATAACAGGAAGTTTTTGGGTTCAAAGTTTTTTTTTGTTTTCAAGTTTTTTTCACTTAATGGGTATAACGTTTATATTTTATGATTCGTTGAAAATAATTTGGTCAGGGATGCTCCTATCTAGTGGTCAAGGCCTGTCCTAGTATAGGTGCTACGAGTACGCGACTTTGGCCCCCGAGCTACTGCAGTCACCTTAACTTTCCTTCCGTGACTGCAGTATCCACTCCCTCAGGCCATACTCTCCTTTCCTAATATATCCTCTACTCACAAACCCTATTTCCTCTCCCCGGTAAATGACGGGCAGCAGCGTCATTAACGCCAGTCCCCTACTGCGCTCGCCAACTCGCCTGCCAAGCGTGGCGAGTATTGGCAAATACCCCCCACAATGGCGACACAAATTGAAACCAGGCCCCCAGTCCCCGGCAGCCCCACTATTCCTGGCTATGGTAGCGGTCATGGTTACGGTGGGGTAGGGGGTGCTAAGAATCCCTGGGTTGGCCCCGGCTACCACCCCTAACGACGACTGGCCCTGGTAACACACAACATGCGCTCATTGAGGACAGACTAGAAGATTGTCGAACTGGAAGAAGAATTGAGCAGGTTACACTGGGACATTCTGGGGTTATCGGAAGTCCGAAGAATCGGGGAGGATACGATAACCCTGAAGTCTGGTAACCTGCTCTTCTACCGGGGGGACGACCAACAGTCCCGTGGAGGTGTCGGATTTCTCGTCCACAGGTCTCTCATCAACACATCGTATCCATCGAAAGTGTGTCAAGCAGGGTAGTATACCTTATACTCAGAATATCAAAAAGATATTCGTTGAAGGTCATACAGGTATACGCGCCGACCTCGACACACCCAGATGAAGAAGTAGAGGAGATGTATGAGGACATAAGTCGGGCCATACATACTTCCAAAACCTATTTCAATGTTGTTATGGGGGACTTCAACGCAAAGTTGGGCAAGAGAAGCGATGCAGAGTTGAAAGTGGGGCAATTTGGACATGGGCAACGGAACCCCAGGGGTCAGAGACTGGCCGACTTTCTGGAGAAAGAGGGACTCTTTGCGATGAACTCTTTCTTCCAGAAGCCGCCTCACAGGAAATGGACCTGGCTGAGTCCTGACGGTTCTACGAGAAACGAGATAGATTTCATCTTGACGACAAATAGACGGATATTCAGAGATGTCTCTGTGATCAACAGGGTGAAAACCGGCAGTGATCACCGAATGCTTAGGGGCACACTGAATATCAATGTCCAATCGGAAAGGCATCGCATGAAGAAATCTACGCTCCGACCTACTCGCGCCTATATCCAAAACCCCGAGAGCTTTCAACTCGAGCTTACAAATCGCTTTGATTGTCTAGAAGAAAACCTTGCAGTGGACGAGCTAAGCAGCGGTTTGGTAGAAGCTGTCAATACGGTGTGATCTAAGTATTTTAGACCTCACGGCGGCTCAATAGACAGATCTGGAAGTCCTTGCGACACGATGTCCGCGCTCACAATACTGTGAGCATTAAGGAGACAATTGAGCGGAATGGAGGCTCCAAAGTGTTTGCAAGAGACTTGTCTATTGGGCAAAGCCAGTTGTCTAGGCTGAAGACGGACGACGGCCGCGTGGTATCGACGAGGGCAGAGGTATTAAGGGAGATCGAGAGGTTCTACGGACAGCTTTACACCTCGGTTGCCCAACCTGCTGTTAGCTCGGCCGAAGACCCGAGAGCCGAGTTGATCCGACACTTTAGCGATGATATACCGGACATCAGCCTGTGTGAGATTGAGATGGCCCTGAAGCAACTTAAAAACAACAAGGTGCCGGGCGAGGACGGAATCACCTCAGAGCTTCTGAAAGCGGGCGGAACGCCAATACAGGCCCATCTCGCTCCTGAGCCATGTCTATAAGTTGTTTTCGAGGGTCATCACAAATCGTCTCGAACGCAGGTTTGATGACTTTCAGCCTCCCCAACAAGCTTTCGTACCACAGACCATATCCATACGCTTCGGCAAGTTATACAAAAAACCGAGGAATATAACTTGCCGCTTTGTTTAGCGTTTGTGGACTATGAGAAAGCCTTTGATTCGATCGAGACTTGGGCGGTGCTACAGTCTCTCCAGCGGTGCCATATCGACTATCGGTATATCGAAATGTTGAAGTGTATATACAATAACGCCACCATGTCGGTCCGAGTACTAGATCAGAGTACGAAGGCTATTCCACTACAGAGAGGCGTGAGACAGGGAGATGTCATATCTCCGAAACTGTTCACTGCCGCGCTGGAAAATGCCTTCAAGCTCTTGCAGTGGAAAGGATTCGGCATCAACATCAACGGTGAGTATATCACTTCAATCGAAGACCTCAATCGAGTCTCCCAACAGGTGGGTCTTAAAATGAACATGGACAAAACGAAGATCATGTCGAATGTCCATGTTGTGCCCACCCCCATCGGTGTTGGGGGCTCGACTCTTGAAGTTGTTAACGAATATGCCTATTTAGGACAAGTGGTCCGGTTAGGCAGGTCCAACATCGAGAGAGAGGTCAATCGTCGAATCCAACTCGGTTGGGCAGCGTTCGGGAAACTACGCGACGTCTTCTCGTCCAAAATACCTCAGTGCCTTAAATCGAAAGTCTTCGATAGTTGTGTGTTGCCAGTGATGACTTACGGCACCGAGACGTGGCGTCTCACTATGGGCCTTATTAGGATGCTCAAAGTCACTCAACGAGCTATGGAGAGGGCTATGCTCGGGGTTTCCCTACGAGATCGAATCAGAAATGAGGAGATCCGTAGGAGAACTAAAATAACCGACATAGCCCACTGGATTAGCAAGTTGAAGTGGCAATGGGCAGGGCACATAGCGCGGAGATCTGATGACCGATGTCGGAAAGTGCTCGAATGGAGGCCACGTAACGGTAAGCGCAGCGTGGGACGTCCACCCACAAGATGGTCCGACGACCTGGTAAAGGTCGCGGGACGTCGCTGGATGCAGGCTGCCTCCAACAGGTCTCTGTGGAAATCATTGGGGGAGGCCTATGTTCAGCAGTGGACTTCCTTTGGCTGATGCATGGATGATGGATGATGAAAATAATATAAAATTGGTAATTTAACGCACTGATGGTGTAAGTATAAGCTTGTAGGAATAATATCCTGAAAAAATTTGCATAAGATTAAAAATCATTTTCATATAATGAAATATAGTACTTTTATTAGTCATACAGGCAATATTACTGAAATGACAAGTCTGTAAAAATATAGTAGTAACGCCATGTGAATTAAAATAAACAAAATAATCATTTATCCCTAATAACATTACATTCTCTTAACCGCATGCCAGACTAATGTACTAAAAAAACAAAAAGTATTCATTTTCATGTGTAATACATAACTAAATGAACAAATTACGAAATCTTTGGCGAAACCGTATTAAATATACAGTCATTACGGCAAATTGATCTTATGTTTGTGTTAAGTGTGCATAATTGTAGCTGTCGGCTATGCGCCACGTATGGAGTAATGTGCAACCGATTCCTTTAAAATCTGTTATGTTGGGGATTGAAATATAACTTCTAATGAAATTTAATAAACTTTAGTATTAAATGGGAGGAAAGAGAAAGAAAAAGAAATGGAATTTGGGTTTTTATTCTTCATATCGAGATTCATTTTTGGGTATTTAAATATTTATTTCGAGCCAATTTGTGGAATTGAAAATTTCTTGCAGTTTGTGATACTAAGCAAAACTATCATTTTAAAACGTAGGTTTTTGCGTTGTTTCTTATTCATGTCTATTATGCGTTCTGATAATATGATAGCATTTGAGGAATCAAAAGATCTTGTAAAACAGTACTTGAATAAAGAATGCTTTGATTTCATAAGAGTGAAACACAACAAAAACTTTGTGACTCTAAAATCTAGAGTCTAGACTCCAGTTTATTATTTATCCCTCCTCCGTCTGTGGTACCCGATAACAAGTTTATATATGGTAATAGTTAAGTAGAGTATCGGTTAGCAACAGATTGTAATCTTTTCTAATTTGATATTTATCAAATCATTTTTTATGAATTCGGCAACACATGAACTCTCCTGCTGACCTTGGACATCCTCTATTTACCAAAATATCCCTTGAAATAATGAACGCTGGCACCAGGAAGTCTTTTGAAGCCATGAACATCTTCAAACTAATATTTTAACAATTTTACATATCGATCATAATATGGAGGCAGAACTATATGCTCATAGAGTATAATTTATTTATTTCATAGTTGATTGTCAGTTCTGTACGCGATTCTTTGACGCGCACATGACTCTTTCATCTCGGCTCGTCCGTGTTGTGATAAGTTTTAATAGGAGCGGCAATCATAAGCCTATTAATAAATCCCGTAGCGATGTCTTCTCGCTTTAATCAACATTTTCAATGAGATTATTACAGCCATCGGCCGTCGTGGGACGCTGGTGACGTTTTTACGACCGCATTGATGCGCCTTATTTTGTGATTTTTATGCCGCTTAACTTGCTAACTTTGTTGATGTTAATTACTTTGGGTCTTGTTAACATTATTTAGGTCGGGGTTGCGTGATTTTGTAAATGCGGAATAAAAATGGATAAAAATGTTGTGCCTGGTTCAGACTGCTCTTTTTTTTAATAGCCTATAATATGTCCGACTGCTGGGCAAAGGCCTCCCCTTTGTTACATTCCTTGACTCTGTCCTCTGCGAGCTCTTGCCATTCTACTATTACACTCAAATGCATTCAACTCGTCTTTCCGCCGCATCTTCGGTCTTATGCGTTTTCTCCGACCATTCGCAGGAATCCAGCTTGTAGCCAGCCTGGCCTAACCGTTTGGATGCTGGATGCATTCGAGTCACATGTCCGCCCAGGTCCATTTTAATGAGACCCTTACACTCTACATCAACAATGCGAGTTTTAGAGCACAGTTCAATGTTTCGGATGCGTTCGGTCAGCCTAACACCGAGAATACTACGTTCCATTGTTCGCTGGCAAACCTTGAGTGTGAGCTTCTAAGATGCTGTTGACCATGACTGGGCGCCATAGGCTAGGCGGAGCTAAATACACATTTCGACGAGAATCTTTACCACCTCTCTTCTCTTCTGTCTCAATTTCTCTAACCATATTCAAAGGCTAGGCTTTCTTGAATCGTTAAATATTATGGTTGCTTAATGTTGATGGTAATCATTCACCATTCATTAAGTATCTTGCTCTTTTGTCGACCTTACGTTAGTCATTTTATCATGTCGATGTAAAGAATTTTAGCAGGGCAATTTATGTAACTGGTTGTATAAGTCGATATCGTTTTTTACATTAAGTTAAGTGTAGCATTTCTTATTCAGTTGTTTCCACAATGTTCAAGTGTTACGGACGTGACCTTTGGTAATCGATGAGAACGGTTGTTCGCCCGCGGCCGGCCGTTGTTTTGTAATTTTGTCTAAAATAAGTAAGGCTATGTTTAACTCAATCTAGGTAATAGTCGGCAACACTTTAGACTTGCGTTTGACCTATTAGAATGTACATGGAAGGTTTTGTTAAAGGTATGTGCCTATAGACCAAGAGCCCATGGCCGCCAGACATTGGTCATTTTATAAAAGCTGAAAGTTTGTCTGCGCATGGCTCTCACATATCATACGATCAGCTATTTTGAAATTCTGATCATGGTTGCTTTGGAAGTTATCAGCTTGAATGTGTCCGGCACGATGAAAGAACCATTAAAAGTGTCTGAACACCAAGGAAACATTTGTTGATAGTTACCCTAATAACTATTCCTGAATATATAAAATTCAGCTTTTAAACTACAACCCTGATTACAAATTTCATATTAGTTTATTAAAGTTTGAAGGTATCATAATAAGTATATGCTAATGTATATTGAAAAGTAACTACAGAAAAAGTAAAAAACAATAGTTTCTTTTTAAGTTTTTATAACGCAAAAATCGTTAACATATTATTGTAATGTATTATTTATTTACATCTTTATTGTACACAAATATTAACAATAACACTATACAGACACAAGAATAAAAAAGTGCAAATGGCGGTCTTTCCGTTCAACAGCAATGTCTTACAGACAACCTAAATACGTGATTCACGAATATTTTGTAATTATTACTTCTCGATGAAATAATATTCTCAAACCAAAAACCTCAGCGTATTTGCCATAGGCAACGTTCAAGCAAACCTTCCTAATCTATTACTTATTATCTGCATTAATATCCCCAACCCCCACTCCAACTAATCTTCCAACATTAACAAATACAATCATTGGTTCATACCGCAAGCAATAAAGGCACTACAACACAATCGGATCAGTTGGTCGATACACACGGGCGCTGTGTCATGCGCCGCCAATCTGCACCCGCTGTGCACTCCGCTAGCCACCGTGGACGACTGAGTCATCATAGATTATATTAAATATACACGGATAGGACTATAGGCAGAGAAAATTGTAAATCAGAGAAAGGAGAAATTCTCTAATGAGCACGAACTGAATAGCAAAATTGACCGCTGATTTTCTTATCAAATCAAGTCAAAACTATTGATAGGAGAATGCTTAATTCTGTGCTGTATAGGATTTTTGGTGTGAAAAACTCTAATGTATTTGATTAGGCATTTTAATTAAAACATTTGTTGTATTTTTAATTTACATCTGGAAATAAATGGAAGCGTTAGTTCCATTGGACCTAAGTTGCTTTTACTTATGTCAGTTTTTATAAAATATGTATTTTTGTACTCACAAGTCGATTCTACCGATTAGTCTATGCACGAAGCTACCCTTTGCTATTATCATTCATAATTGAAATACGCAATAAAGAGCATCGGAATGCACTCAGAACCGTGTTACAACTTCATTATGATCCGGCGATCTCGGTCGCCCCACGGTACTTTTGTGATATTGTAAAAAACTACATAGTGGTCCAAAATCATGATCTAATTTAATGTTTTTAATAGAGACGTCTAAATGACTGTACCAGTCGCTGTGGATTGATATTGTGATTCGCTTCTTTTGTCGTGGATGTAGAAATGTTACTTTTTTTCAATGGCACCGTTTTATAGCAGTATGAACATAAAGCTGTTGAAAGAATTAATATGTTGCCTATACACAACTACAGCTCAGAGAATGTAATGAGTTATTGCGGTTTGAAAATGGATGGTGATTGATAATGAAAGGTGAGGTAAAGATTGTCGAGTATTTAGCAATATACACGTTGATTCACTAACAATCATATAAAATCTATTTATCTAGTCCCCGTACAATATTGCGTACGACTTATGATGACGTCACAAAATATACTTAGTTTAAAATTTCCAGTAGAAATTCTCCTCACCAAAATACAATTACAATTGAAGAACCCTTCACTACTTTCTCGTTAATACTTCATTGTCAAATCAAATCATGTAGCACATCAACGTTGAATTACGCTGAAAGGCCTATTAATCCAGAGACACGCTATTCCTACGCTAATTGCAGAAAACAACGGTGAAACCTCAAGACAATACGATAACCCTACCATTTTCGCATCACCAACTACACTTGACCCACCCTCTCTCGCGATATCAATCAAAATTAAGGCAATCGAGGGGTATGCGAGACGATTTAGCAAGATCCACATAAATTGGTCCAGTTAATAGCTAAGAACCGAGTTGGGAGGTCCGCCGGTCACCTAGCTAATTGAATGTGTCAATCATTTTAACAACGCAAATGAATGGGGCGAGGAATTATCCAACAAATTTAAGAAGAGCCCTCCGAATGGTAATATTATATTAATTGCAGCATTAGAATGTAGAATGAGAGAGGTCAATTTAAATGGAACGGAATGACAGACGCCCGCGGCCCGCCATCACTCATCGATATTAATACTGGACAGTACTAATTGTGGGTTATTTTCTAGAAAACTCATTACGGTAACTTAACGCTTCGGGCACGCGTAGAAATGTTACAGATTGGTTTACTTTTGACTTTAGTGATGGAGATAGCACCTGCGTAGTCTCGCAGGATTCTCATTAAGAAAGCTAGGGGATTGGGTTATTTTCAATTTCTGTACGAAAAAACTGATAGATAAAAGAAAAACACACCTCCACGCAAATGTACGACAGTCTCAGTGTCGCAATAGGTTAGACGCAGGATGTGAAACGAGAGGCGAAATGTTTTTGAGACCGAAAAGTCTCTCATAGTTTCTAATACCCACGATACAAGAATGGTAATAAGTGTGGGGTCAGGATAATGTATCATGTATGCGCCTTGTGAATGTATGTGCCTTGTGAACGTATGTGCCTTGTGAATGTTAGTTGTATTACCACATCTGCATCTTATAGATCTATATTTTAAAGATGTGAATTTCAACAAATTGAATTAGCCAACTTAGTTGACAAATCCAATATATTACAAAAAAACCGCACAGGCATTGGCTGTAGGGTGTAATATGTATAATATGAGCTGATACCTGATATAAAACAGAATTGCAGTATATTGCATTGCCGCCGCAATTAGGATTTATTATAGGTTTAATATATTGCTAGAAGCAATGCGTTGGTATGTTAGCAAAATGGTACAATTATGCTAGTACAAATTAGGTTATGACATATTTATTAAATTTTCTGATATACTAAAACTAAAACATGTTTTATTACAAGGCATAATTAGAAATAGAAAGATTTTTTTAAAATTCTATTTTTCTGTTTGTTTAGGTATTTTTAATTAATTGTTTACATTAATTGTTTTCACATACCTCTCTCATCTCTGCGTCACTTTAGATTCGACTGTTAGAAAATGCCTCAGGCATTAGTCGAGCTGTTCAATTTGTAACGTAGATATGAAGTGTAAATAAATAAATACATTTACACCTTATTATTTTTAAGAGAGTTAATTTGATATACCGTAAGATTATTTTATTGAAAAGCAAATAGAGCTTCATAGTTCCCATCTTTTTCTTGGCGATAAGAATTTCAATGTTTCAATGCATAATTTATTTTTGATAGATTATTTAAAAAGATTTACTACTGACGAGGTTATCCGCAATCACGTTTTCGTCATTAATAAACAAAATCAAGATATAATTTATTTAATTAAAATTAAATACACGTTCTGTGCTAACTAAGAAAAACATAATTAATTATTTAAAAACCATAAAAGTACTTCGTTAATAGTTAAAAAACTACACCCAATTAAAAATAATAAATGACTGCATGTAATGTTGTGGGGGCATTACGTATTCAAACGGACGACTAAATTGATTTCATATATATCTCACAATCACAAGCGCATTATTAAATCAAACCGCGGCCACTTTATTTACATTTACAGATTTGAGGCGGCGTTGTGAGAAAAAAGATAATTTGTTACAATAAATCATAGGCCAGTCATATTTCATCGTCAATATTTTGAGCGTGGTGCATTTTGTGCCCACGATATCTAAAGCAACAGAGAAGATTTTAAATAAAGTATCCTCTTGTAGTTTTATCCTTACTATTTATAACCTTATTATTGTATGTATTATTTCGGGTAGTAAAAACATCTTTATTTTCGGGTTTGAAAAAAATTGCAATATTTAAATTACATACAGTTAAATTTATTACATTCTTTAGGTACATCATCAATTGTATACTTCAAAGTTTTAAGATATAGTTATTTAATTAATAATGGGACAATTTAATTATAAATCATTTTAGCCTTCTTTTTTTATCGCAAATATATTCTAGTGGAGGGTAGTTCAATAACTTCAGTCTTCTTGCTGTATTATTCATTAGTGTCGCGTATGTCTCCAAACGATTAGTGCGTGTTCCTATGTAGTGCTAAAGGTTTCGCTAATCTCGGTAGTTTTGTCGATATTTGTGCGTGTTTGGTTGCTTAATTTCGGCAGTTTTGTGATTAATCGGGTGCAAGTGATGTTTTGTTTAGTGGTATTAAAGACCGCCATTAATGTCGTCGATTTTGTAGTTTGTTCGTGGAATTCTGGTGAGTAGGCCAAAAGAGCTATCGTTAATTGGACTTCACTGTATTGAAAGCGATTTTCTAGATATTTCGATTCGTAAAGTATGTGAAGATTAAATTAGCTGAATGCAATGCGTTAAAAGCTGGTTTTTCTGTAGGATTTCTATAAGTGTTAAAATCGTAATGGATCCGATATAGCAGTGTAGTCACAACTACCGGCAGCGTGGATTTACCCTTAGTATAATATTTTTAGGTCAGGGGTGCTCCTATCTAGTGGTCATGGCCTGTCCTAGAATAGGTGCTACGAGTACGCGACCTCGGCCCCCCGAGCTCCTGCAGTCACTACAAACATTCCCTTCCATGACTGCAGTATCCACTCCTACAGGCCATACTCTCCTTTCCCATTATATCCTCTACTCACAAACCCTATTTCCTTTCCCCCGCTGATGATGGGCAGCAGCGTCGTCAGCGCGAGTCCCCGGGTTGGCCCCGGCTACCACCCCCGACGACGACTGGCCCTGGTAACACACAACATACGCACTTTGAGGACAGACGAGAAGATTGTCGAACTGGAAGAAGAATTGAGCGGGTTACACTGGGATATTCTGGGGTTATCGGAAGTCCGAAGAATCGGGGAGGATACGATAACCCTGAAGTCTGGTAACCTGCTCTTCTACCGGGGGGACGACCAACAGTCCCGAGGAGGTGTCGGATTTCTCGTCCACAGGTCTCTCATCAACAACATCGTATCCATCGAAAGTGTGTCGAGCAGGGTAGTATACCTTATACTCAGAATATCCAAAAGATATTCGTTGAAGGTCATACAGGTATACGCGCCGACCTCGACACACCCAGATGAAGAAGTAGAGGAGATGTATGAGGACATTAGTCGGGCCATACATACTTCCAAAACCTACTTCAATGTTGTTATGGGGGACTTCAACGCAAAGTTGGGCAAGAGAAGCGATGCAGAGTTGAAAGTGGGGCAATTTGGACATGGGCAACGGAACCTCAGGGGTCAGAGGCTGGCCGACTTTCTGGAAAAAGAGGGACTCTTCGCGATGAACTCTTTTTTCCAGAAGCCGCCTCACAGGAAATGGACCTGGTTGAGTCCTGACGGTTCTACGAGAAATGAGATAGATTTCATCTTGACGACGAATAGACGGATGTTCAGTGATGTCTCTGTGATCAACAGGGTGAAAACCGGTAGTGATCACCGAATGGTTAGGGGCACATTGAATATCAACGTCCAATTAGAAAGGCGCCGCTTGATGAAGTCTACGCTCCGACCTACTCGCGCCCATATCCAAAACCCCGAGAGCTTTCAACTCGAGTTGACAAATCGCTTTGATTGTCTAAAAGAAAACCTTGCAGTGGACGAGTTAAACAGCGGTTTGGTAGAAGCTGTCCATACGGTGGGATCTAAGTATTTTAGACCTCGCCGTAGAGATAGACCACAAAAACTCTCGATCCACACTCTTGACCTCATGGCCGAACGTCGATCTTTGACGCTGCAGTCTTCCGTTGACGCCGAAGCATATCAGCGGCTCAATAGACGGATCTGGAAGTCCTTGCGACACGATGTCCGTGCTCACAATACTGTGAGCATTAAGGAGACAATTGAGCGAAACGGAGGCTCCAAAGTGTTTGCAAGAGACTTGTCTATTGGGCAAAGCCAGTTGTCTAGGCTGAAGACGGAAGACGGCCGCGTGGTATCGACGAGGGCAGAGGTATTAAGGGAGATCGAGAGGTTCTACGGACAGCTTTACACCTCGGTTGCCAAACCTACTGTTAGCTCGGCCAAAGACCCGAGAGCCGAGTTAATCCGACGCTTTAGCGATGATATCCCGGACATCAGCCTGTTTGAGATTGAGATGGCCCTCAAACAACTTAAAAACAACAAGGCGCCGGGTGAGGACGGAATCACTTCAGAGCTTCTGAAAGCGGGCGGAACGCCGGTACTGAAAGTCCTTCAGAGGCTCTTCAATTCCGTTCTCCTCGAGGGCTCAACGCCGGAGGCATGGAGCAGGAGCTTGGTGGTACTGTTCTTCAAAAAAGGTGATAACACTTTGCTGAAGAACTACAGGCCCATCTCGCTCCTGAGCCATGTCTATAAGTTGTTTTCAAGGGTCATCACAAATCGTCTCGAAGGCAGGTTTGATGACTTCCAGCCTCCCGAACAAGCCGGTTTCCGAAAAGGCTTTAGTACCATAGACCATATTCATACGCTACGGCAGGTTATACAAAAAACCGAGGAGTATAACTTGCCGCTTTGTTTAGCGTTTGTGGACTATGAGAAAGCCTTTGATTCGATCGAGACCTGGGCTGTGCTACAGTCTCTTCAGCGGTGCCACATAGACTATCGGTACATCGAAGTGTTGAGGTGTATATACAACAACGCCACCATGTCGGTCCGAGAACAGGATCAGAGCACGAAGGCTATTCCACTACAGAGAGGCGTGAGACAGGGAGATGTCATATCTCCGAAACTGTTCACTGCCGCGCTGGAAAATGCCTTCAAGCTCTTGCAGTGGAAAGGATTCGGCATCAACATCAATGGCGAGTATATTACTCACCTTCGATTTGCCGACGATATTGTAGTCTTGGCAGAATCGCTGGAAGACCTTAGCACTATGCTCGAAGACCTTAATCGAGTTTCCCAACAGGTGGGTCTTAAAATGAACATGGATAAAACGAAGATCATGTCGAATATCCATGTTGTGCCCACCCCCATTGGAGTTGGGGGCTCGACTCTCGAAGTTGTAGACGAATATGTCTATTTAGGACAAGTGGTCCGGTTAGGCAGGTCCAACTTCGAGAGAGAGGTCAATCGGCGAATCCAACTTGGTTGGGCAGCGTTCGGGAAACTTCGCGACGTCTTCTCGTCCAAAATACCTCAGTGCCTAAAATCGAAAGTCTTCGATAGTTGTGTGTTACCAGTGATGACATACGGCACCGAGACGTGGCCTCTCACTGTGGGCCTCATTAAAAGGCTCAAAGTCACTCAACGAGCCATGGAGCGGGCTATGCTCGGTGTTTCCCTACGAGATCGAATCAGAAATGAGGAGATCCGTAGAACCAAGGTTACCGACATAGCCCATAGGATTGGTAAGTTGAAGTGGCAGTGGGCCGGGCACATAGCTCGTAGAACCGATGGCCGTTGGGGCCGAAAGGTTCTCGAGTGGAGGCCACGTACAGGCAAGCGAAGTGTTGGACGCCCGCCTACAAGGTGGACGGACGATCTGACTAAGGTCGCAGGAAGTCGCTGGATGCAGGCCGCTTCCAACAGGTCATTGTGGAGATCATTGGGGGAGGCCTATGTTCAGCAGTGGACTTCCTGTGGCTGATATGATGATGATGATGATGATAATATTTTTTATTTCATAGGCGCATAGTATCTGTATGATACAGCGTATGAATAATTTTGATAATTAAATGAAATTGTTAATTTTTATAATTAAAAATTTTATTTCTTTATTCATAATTTATTGTATACAGACAAAGAAACAAAACTATACAGATGATAGATGTTCTGTCGAACCAAAGTGTGCGTGGAATAAAAACTGGAACCGCGGCGTGGCGTTGTGTCTTCAATGTGTGTCCATATTATAATTCAGTAACTTTGGACTCGTTTCATTACAATATTAAATCGATACGCGTTGCTGCCGTGGGTCTGATAACATTGTACTAACTACTAAAACACGGCGTTGAAAACAATATTAGTTGTCTATTATAGTTATAATCAATTATACAAAGGTAACATATTTACAATTTACAAATACTAAAAATTAGTTCTATAGTTTTATAAAATGACGTGTTCTAAAAACATATTGGTTTTATAACTAGCTTTTTCACCTTAAACCAGGTTTTAAACTCATCCTGAAAGAAAGGTTGCATGATATGCAGAAATTTCATATTGTTCATGCGTTTACAACATTGTTAAATTAGCACCATATTTAGCTTAGGTGTGAAGGCATCGATTGAAGCTCTAGTAGTTTACGTTTCGAAAAAAAAATGTGGGTACATGTACCAGAAATTAATATTAAACTGCGTTTAAAATGAGAAACCTTTTGTCGTCATCGCGTTGCAAAAGTATTTCCAATTTAAAAACCACTATGTTTCTACAAATATAAATATCCGGTTTAATTGAAAACTCAAACATGCACGAAGTTGACAGGAACATAAAATATTATAATTGGATCCACACCCAATCACAATAATCACATTATAAAATTCTTTACGTAATTACGAAACGACAAAATCATTATATCTATTAATATTTAATATCATCATCAAAGTAGTAAAAAATGAGTTACCGAAAAAGCACCTGCTTAATCGATAAAAAACATCGTTATTTGCACCTGCGAATCGTAATCGATTTGCTCTACGGCGCATCTCTTTGGACTCGGCGTCACGCGGCGCGCGCGCACCCCTACCGTTATACGCTTGCGTTAGTTTTGATACGCCTATTCTGGATTATTTTAGTGTAGTTTCATTGATTTACTGTGAAGTTAACTATTATTAAAAACCTCCTTTGTCTAATACCTATGTTTTAGTATAGGGTTGCAACACACTGACGGTGTTTGTTTTACATTAAAACATTGTTAGGATGTATTCAGTGCAGTGGACAAATTATTTGTATACGTTTTTGAAGATGAAGTTCCTATCCAGGCGGTGCTGAAAATTTTCACTTTTTTATCGTTGATTTTTCCTTCCACATACAAAAGTATGATGTGTTTAGATTCTTATCGTCGAATGTATTACTTTTTGTCTATTAATTTGTCTCTTATTGCGCAAAGTAAAAATACATTATTTAATAAAAAAATATAGTTATGTACATTCATGATTTCTTAAAAAAAAAACGCAAATAAAATATTGTACGTATGGTTTTTTTATATTTTTTTCTGTGCAGTAAATATTAAAAAATAAGTTATTGGATCAATCGTAATATATCGTGTGAGAACGCAAGGTTCTATTCGGAATAAGGCGCTAAGGTCAGGACCCCATTTACATGATAAATACAACTAATTCAATCAGGATGGGTACCGTATAGTCGGTGGTAGCCCAAACTTCATGCGGTGTGATGGATCGCGCTTATTAACTTTACTAGGGCGCTGCCAAAACTTAATGTGTTTTGTAAGTCTATCTCTTTGAATTATTAGCTTATTGTCATAGGTTTTCGTTGAAGTCACATGATTAATTTGATTCAAAATGGATGTGATAAAAAAAAGGAGTGGGCAGATAAATAAGCTAACTTATCAATAACAGCTTGTGTCCTGTCCATAATGTTTCTGGATGGCATAACACTGAACATCAGGTGTATTATTGATACTTTTCCATGATTGTATAACAAAATCTATCTCTAGGACCTCGCCCGTTGGCCACGACAAACATGGCAATTTGGCTTTGACCCCATAACGTAGCGATTGACAATCCTCTCGCCCACTAATAGACAATCAGAGTTTAACAGTTAATATTGAGAGGATTTAGATAATAATCATTTAGGTACAAGACGTGGGTATACAATATTATTATATCTTTGGTACTTTTTGGCCTTTTTACATTATTGTAACTGTGTGTTTGTTTATTTAGTAATGAACCTAATGCTTTTGCAAGATCAAATAAAATCATTTTATAATACTATCTACATAATCACAATTATATTTGGAAATTGAATATTTCGGTGTAAATTATGCCATGAGATTTTTAAGCTGTGCAAGCGCTGCGAGCTGCATGACGGCGCTTGGCGGCAAATGATTTCGGGTCAGGATTACAATAAATTTTGGTGTTAATTATATCGTGAGCGCTTTGAGCGGTGCGAGCGCTGTGAGCGGTGTGAGCGGTGCAGCGCTGCAGCGGCGGCACAAAGCGGCGGCGGCGCTGGCGCGCGTGTTGATTTTCAGTTTATTTCATTAGATGTGCGCGGCGGGGAGCGGCGGCGTCGATGAGTGTGTAGGGTGCCCTTTATTCTATAGGGAATCGATTTTACACTAATTATATTGTGTAATAGACTCGTGTTGTTAAGTTTACTTACTTATTACATAGTGTTAAGCACAATCATGGTACAATTTGTGTTAATAGTCTGTGGCTGAATATCGTAACGCTTCATGTAGTTTTTGGATATAAAATACTCTTTGCTGCTTTGTTGTTGGAATTTAAAACAGCAGCCTTTAAAGCAGCAACCAATTCTCTATTTTTTATTTTTATTAAGTGTAATAGGCAATACAATAAATTGACCAATTTGACATTCGTATCTATAACAGTATGTTTAACCTCTGTAAATAATTATAAGACTCTAACTTAAAATATTTTACCAGGGCTGTCCATACCCATAAGACTGGCCTTCCCTTTGCACAAAACTGAGCGCCTACTTAAAAAACGAATGGGTGAACAGTTGGTCGCCCTACGCGCCATATTCACCTGCCTGCTTAAAAATTGTAATATATAGCATATTTAATGAAGTAACCTTTTCAATTTTCGGCTTTATGGCTTTTATCGGCGTGACATCGGCCCTAATCAAGCTCGTTTGCTTGTTCTCCAATGGGTTTTGTTGTTTTATCGAACAATATTTAATGCCGACGTTGATTGCCTTTCTTTTTAATTTTAAAATACTATCGTTCGAGGAATATATTCGGTAATTGAATTTTTGTGAACGTTTCATGAGGGATAGAGCGGGATATAGTTTACTGTTGCTTTTAATGGGTAATAAAATGTTTGTTTGATAAAGGTTGGTTTTTGATTACGCTTGTAATTACGTGTTGTGATTATGAGGACTCATAGTTTAGCTAGGTTAACAAAAATCACTAAATCATCTGGCTATGTTTTTCATTTTTTTAATGCATTAAAAATAAGAAACATTAATAACAGCTTCTACGAATGTTTCGATGTTAAATTGTAAGAACTAATACGCCGAGCCCTGTA
Organism: Hyles vespertilio; assembly: GCA_009982885.2. Classification (NCBI taxonomy): domain Eukaryota; kingdom Metazoa; phylum Arthropoda; class Insecta; order Lepidoptera; family Sphingidae; genus Hyles; species Hyles vespertilio. Next base: position 5,752,192 of record CM042807.1, read on the forward strand.
TGTACCTATGTATACATTATATGTTTAATAATAATAATTATATTATTTTAAACACTTTGGATATTATATGTGCCAATGGATTTACCAAAATGATTACCTATAAGCGGTAATCAAATTCGTCGCACAGTTTCTTGCCTATAGCATCTATATCATAAGGGGAAGCTATACCTATCTCAAATACAAAGATATCCGTCAAATAATCAATGCGTCCGTATTGAAATGATGGTCGCATGAGTTGCAAATCGCGGTGCAGTGACGACTTCATCAAGGCCCATATAATAAACGTCGATTTAATGACACGTGTTACTAACGGCCTTTTTGCGCTTTCCTCCATTCGCCTATATTATAATAACTTTCCAACTATCCGCCCGTAATAATATTGTAATTTATACAGCGGCCAGATAAAGCTGCCGCGATGGGATCTCTTTTTTCTAAAACTTTTTTTGATTAGTTTTAAAAATAGAATGCGGTGGTCATTTATTTTGGTGTTGGTAATATGTTTTTTAAGGTTAGTTCTGTGGATGAACTGCCTCTATATAAGAGGATTATGGTGGTAGGACTATATTGGTTAAATGCAAATAAATAGAGTTGACTTGCTTTCAAAATTCTTACGGAGATTTTTGGTTTCCTGAATTCTTAATAATTCTTCGTTTTAGGTGTAATATGTTATCCCATCAAAAACATCCTGTAAAAAAATTCCAAGTCTCGCAGCTCAGTTATTCTACCGCAAGAAGCTGTGAGATCCATGTAATACCAAGTCGATTAATTTATTTAGTCCTTGCTTAAGGGACCTTCTGTATATTATTATACCAATTATTCCAGCATGTTCGAATAAGGCAATATGCACAGACAATGAAGCTGAGATATATTTTTGTGGGTCTTTATATCAGGCTTTTTAACATCGTGTCCAATGGTTACTATCTAGGGAGATATGAATATCCTATTAATATTATATTATATACCTGTATGTATATAAAACTTAAATGACGCTGAATATTGTTTTTTTGTGGTGAAAAACATACTTTCTATACTTAATTCGTTACAAATAAACCGTACTAAAAATTGGTAGAGTCAAAGTGTTGTCAGACATCATTTCGTATCAATGGGCAGGTTCATCCGGGGCGGTACCACTGTCTCACAGGAAATTGACGTGAAGTTTTGCAGTTGCATTTCATTCTGTGAGTGAGATTGCCGGATGTCCAATACCCCTTTCCATTTCCCATCCTTTTTCCTTCCCGCTCTTCTCCCGAATTAATGGGCTTGCAACACATTCATGATCCCTGCGTTGTGATTGTTCATGGGCGGGTTATTACTTATCAGCGGTGTCGGTGTCGGTCAGGTGACCTGTTTGATCATTTGCGAAATTTGCCATAAAAATACCATTAGGTTTTGGAGGACTGGACTGGACTGGTGGAAGTTCTCACATATGTGAGAGGCCGACTGGGTAGGTACCACCGCATTGTCTATTTCTTCCGTCAATCAAAAGTGTAAAAAAACTGTTGTGTTTCGGGTTGAAGGACATTGTAGCCAGAGTAACTACTGGACATATTGAGACTTAACATCTCATATCTCAGGATGGCGAGCGCAGTGGAATGCCAAGCATTGCTTTGTAATTCAAGGTGTTTGGTTCTGCTACTGTTTATGAGCGGCCGTATCGCTTGCCATGTATGTGCCATGCCATGTATGCTCGTCCCGCCATTCATGGCAATAAAAAAAAAACTTATCATTACTCTCCGAAAGTAACGAACCATAGAAATACTCTTTTCAAAAACAATTACAAGAGAAATAAACCAATCTCAATCCCTATTCCCAGCGATTAAATTTCTAAGGTCCACAAAAGTAGGTTTATATCTTTATTTACAAGAGAAACACTTATTTAGTGTATACTGATTATTAGCTTCGTTTTATGGTCAAAATGGCGTACACATGTAAATTAACTTTAACTGCTTTGGATATTATAAACACAGCTGTAAAGTTTATTACTGGAGCCAATACATAGTTATGGGAGAAACGTTTGAAATCACGTAATTTGTGCGAGTAATTCTGTGTTTGATTGCTGGTTAAATGTGATGAAATTAATTAATGTTTTTGTGAGTTTTATTCGCGTTGTAATGTTAATCATTGTGTATATAATATAGACAAATATGTCATATGGCAATATAGGTATAAACTATATAATTATGTACATATTTGTTAAAATTATGCAACGTAAAAAAGGTTGCAAATAACTATATGTATAATGACGCTACAATTTCATAAAACATAGTAAATAAATAAACTTTGCTTGCAATTTTGGAATGTCTTAAAATCAAAACGTGATAGTTCATTTGGAAAATGTTCAGTATAGCTCTATTTAAGTAAAATCTTTATTTTCTTCAGCTTGAAGCAAAGCTTCAATTCAATTATCGTTGCTTTCTATTTGCATTTGACAAGCCCACCGGCGTCTGTAAAACATACTTTTAAAGATTTAGCATGTGGAAATTTCACATACCTAATTGACTTTCAATACGTAAAATTAAAAATGAAAACAACGTATTTAAAAGGTGTAAAACATGTTAAACGTTGGAGAGCGCGGGAATTAGTCTAGTTGAAGGCTGTGGAAGCGCGGGCGTGGTCCGGGGGGCATGACAAACGGTTTTGACTCCCGCTGGGGCCTTGTACCCGGGACTATGGTAGGGTTGCTACTAACTTGATAATCTTATGCAGAAGAATTCAAATATTGCGGCTTCCATGAATAAAATAATTTAAAATATGATATATTACACATGTGCATGCAAAAAAATATTCGGCACAGTTTTTTTACATTAGTAATAACGAATTAGTTGTCAGAATGTAGACAATTTTCACATTCAATTTTTCGTGAAGGACCGATTGAAATGCTAGCTAGGTGTTTGAATAACTACAATAATGATTTTACAGACATATAAAATAAAACAAGTAATTCATAATTCTTTGCTATAAGACTTTCTGATGTGGTAGTGCAAAACACACTGGGATAGAGAATATTTTAATTAGAATATAACTTCTATCTATATCAGTCCATATACATAGGTCCCATTGCAGGGCACCGGCCTCCTCTACAATCGAGAGTACGTTTGAGAGTGGCTAGGTCATATAGTCTACCTTGTGCGGGTAAATATACCGTTGATTAATTTAAAAATAAATGAAGCGCCAGCCCTGAACCCCAACTTGGAGGGAAATCATTAATTAGTTCACGAGAGTTACCCCCAAACGAAAGAAAAAGTAGAAATAATCTGAAGCACCCATAATTGGATATTATAACAAAAATATCAGCGTTATTAAAACAAGAATGGAACATTCAATTTAGTTTCGACTCATTTGTTATTCTGTTTGTCTATGTTTTGTTTCGTTTTATGTTCTGCTGCCCGCTTCTTTGTTGAAATATGCTTACCAATTTATTATTCTAATTTACGGATCAACGTATTAATGTTATGATTTATATTCCCGAATTCCTTTCTTAATTCAGAAGTATGTTTGTCTATTTATGTGGTCAGCCATTTTGGATGAAATGTTTCGTTGAATGTTAAGGATTCTAAAATATAATGTTGATAAAATCAACATGCATTCTAACAACCCTTTTTTTTAGATTGCGATGTAAATTATATAATCATTGATTTGTATACCGGGTATCTCAAGACTGCTACCGAAAACGAAGCCGGGTGGTAGTTTTAGTGACTACAAACACAATGCAACCAAAAATTTCGAAAAGAAACGCGACAATTATTTTTTATGATTTTTTAAATATCTTCATTTTTGGGTGGTAAACCCATAGTTTTTGCTAAAATAATATTATTTTTGGAAAAAATGTATTTACCACCCAAATATGGTAATAAGAAAAAAATACAAAAAAAATTGTCGCTTTTTTTTGCAACTTTTTCTGTTGCATTGTGTCACTAAAACTACCACCCGGCTTCGTTTTCGGTAGCAGTCTTGAGATATCCAGTATATTAGAGTGGATTCATTTTTTAATTTGGCATTTGGGCCGTAAAAATCACAAATGCTGTATGTAATTACAATTTGACCGTGAATATTAAAAATATAAACATTGTGTTTAAATAATAGTGATTTCAATAAGAATCAATATGAAATCATTTTGGCGAATTCTTGCAGCGCAAATGAAGTTTTGCGATGCCATCGCGGTTGCAACGTAAACCAATCAAAAATATTATCACCGACAAATTTTAATACGTTTTTTGGTTTGCAGTGAGTTGAGACGGTGTTTTATATATATAGTTTTCTTGCTTTATTATCATACATTTTGATTTAATTCGAATATTCTAAAAGTATTTAAAATATTTCACGAATAATGGTAGATGAATGGTAGAACAAAGTCATATTGGTACTCGTATTGCAAATAGAGGTTTAATTTATTGTAATCTGCTGTGATCGTTTGTTTATTGATCCATGATGTTATGCAAGTTGGTAGGATCGAGTATTTAAACCATATATTTTTTAGAATCTCACAGACATTTCTCAATAAACAAATAATTTCAATTAAAAATGCATAAATTTGAGGTTATTTTTCTAAGACGAATAGAAACAAAAAAGTTTCTATTTCACCCAAGCTCAATCGAAATATTTTTCTCCAAAAAAAGCCTAGTCGTGATCGCCGCCATTACGTGGGTGCGCGGGCGCCCCAGATAAATCATAGTGGCGCTTCTTGATCCTCATTGAACGGAGCTGTGATTGATGGAGCTTCATCCCAAACGGCCCAGCACTGCTATGCCCGCGTAACACAGTAATTATCTGATTTGTGCACTCATGTGTGTGGTACGTTTTGAAATGTTGATTAGTAATTTGAGATTTTGTAAGTACGACTTTTAATTGTTGAGTTAGTGCCTATGTCTTTGTTGGGTCGTTTTAGGAACGTAAGATTTTAGCTAATTATTCAAATTGTTGCCTCTACATTGGATTCCATTGCCAAACGTAGAAGACTCGTAATTGAAGTGTATTTTTTAAAATAAATGTTTTCATCGAATTACACGTTTAACGTAAAAGCGACATCGAGATTTCTTAAGTATGAGATTTCCTTCCATGCAAAAACACCAAATCTTTGTTGCACATTAGCAGCCTTATGCATAGACCGTTTTAAAACCTATTTTGGCTATTAAATGTTTTGTCTTCTTCGCTCAAACTGAACTCAAACGTCGTTGGAAAGGGACAATACATTCAATTGTGAAAAAAAAATTTTAAACTGCTAATGAATGAGGCTTTAATATTCTCTCACTTCACAGCCAGCTATTACAACGGCTACAAAGTAAAAACAATTAAACAATTAGGTACAATTTTTTCTAACCAGGAATCTATTTCATCGATTCACCACGGCTTGGTAATATTCAGAAAAACAAAGCTTGCTAATTGTTTTATTGTATTAAATAAACAAACACCAATTTATCGATTCGTCTCGAATTAATATTTTGATTGAAATCGAAACGCGAGCTTTAAACGGTCATGCAATAGTAAAATATGAAAACACGAATTTTTGTTTATTGGATTATATCATGTAGTATGTATGTATTTAAAAGATCGATCCTTTTCTGATAACTATGTTTTTTTTGCCATGAATGGCGCGAAGAGCGTGCCATTCGCTTGATGGTAAGCAATACCACTCATGAACAGTACCAAACCAAACAACACCATGAATGACAAAGCTATACTTGACATTCCATTACTCTCGCTGTCCTCATAAGATGTTGAGAGTTAACACTGAATATGTCCAGTAGTTACTCTGGCTTCAATGTTCTGCAAAATAGTATTAATAATCTCAATTTAAATAAATATAATCTAATATTTTTGTTATATTTACCCGAGGTTCTTGTAACATTCAAAACGATGAACTTCAACAAGGTAGTCGTAGTAGGTAGTAATTAATATTACGTTACCCAATTTGATTTCACTTCAATTAATAATAGCAATTAAGTATCAAATATATTGGGATAATAAGTATTACCGAATGGGAATGCGTGAGTGTGGTTTAATTAAGAATTGGTTGCGCTGGGCGGGGCGAACCCGTAGGTAACAAGATGTGGTGCTTGTTTGTTTAATTACCAAAGTTGCCAATGGCTTGGGAATGCTCCTGGTGTTTGTTAAACTAAAACTTTGGTGTGGCGTGGCGTGGTGACTTTGTGGTTGCTGAACGATTATTTTCATTACTGGTAGGTCTTTTACATGGCGGAGACCGCCTGGGTTGGTACTATCGCATTATTTCTCTCGTCAAATAGCAGGGTAAAAAGGTAAATATTGGAGATATGGACAATTAACATTTTATGTCATAGGATGGTGAGTGCAGTGGAATGTCAAGCAGTGCTTTGTAATTCAGGGTGTTATTTGCTTCTTATCAGGTTTTAATATTATACCTCAGTAGTTTAAAAAATATTATACTTTGACAAGTATTCCTGTATGAAAATCAAAATGTTTACCAATCCAGCGGCTTAGGCTCTGACTTATCTGACATTCAATTGATAGAATACCTATTCTCAAAACCAGCAGACCTATTTTTGTACTATAAAAGAGCTGATGACGGAGAGGTAAGTGTGTAGTGGCTTTCAAACATTCGCCAGCTTTTTTTGATATGTAGACAAGAATGTTAATTTAATGCCTAGAGTATTTATGACATAGGGAACGCTGGTATTTCAAAAACATAGATAGAAATGGTTTTGCCGGGCCACCTTTTTCTGCCCTCCTATTGGTTAATATTTGACAGGTTGTCCAACATGCACTAATTACGTGGAAAGAAAAGAAAAATAAATAGTATAGGGCTTTTTAATTCCACTCAAACTCATATTATAAGGATAGTACCTAAATATGTTTTCGGTTATCAAAGGAATTTCTTTTTATATTTATACTAGCGGCCCGGCCCGGCTTCGCCTGGGTGCAAATACAGATTCCAGTCCATATTTTATTTAAAATCAACATGACAGCCGTTGTCTAAACTGCTTATCCAATCCTATCCTGTACCTATTCTTCTGTCCCATTTTATCCACCTTATATTCTATTCTATCCCATCTCTCCAGATTTAAATCATTGTTTTGCTACGGAGATATAACAACACTGTTACTACTCCGACGACATTCATTGAAATCAATTTAAAGATACCATAGCTGACCCGACCACGCTTCGCTATGGTTTAGTTATTATATGATAAATATTATATTCAATTATTTAGCATAGCAAAAAAGCCCGACCCACCTTTGCCTGGATGCAGATATTTTTTTATTTTACTTCACACCAAATACATGTTATTTTTCGTATAAGCTCTTTTATACCTTAACATGACGTAGCTATCCTACTGTCCTGCTCAATTCCATCCCATCCCATCTATTCAGTCACTTCCCGATACGTCCCGTCCTTTTTCTTCATTGTCCATCCCATCCCATTACTTTTTGTTAGTAATAAAGAGATGAAATATTAATTTTCATAGAAATAACTTCAGTGGTTTCGATTTTCTTCGACATAACATTTCAAATGTATAATATTTCTATCAGTGAATTATAGCGAAGGAAAAGCCACTTTAAAAAATCGTGATAATAGTAAACATCACTGGTGGTAGGTCTCTCATATGTGAGAGGCTGCCTGGGTGGGTACCACCGCAATGTCTATTTCTCCCGTCAAACAGCAGTTTAAATGCACTGTTGTGTTTCAGATTGAAGGAAATTGTAGCCAGAGTAACTACTGGACGTATTGAGACTTAACATCTTATGTCTCAGGATGGCGAGCGCAGTGGAATGCCAAGCATTGCTTTATAGTTCAAGATGTTGTTTGGTTTTGCTACTGTTCATGAGCGGTCGCATCGCTTACCATCAGGCGAACGCATGCTCGTCTCGCCATTCACTGCAACAAAAAAAAAAAAGACGTAATAACACATAACACACACACACAAACATACACTATTAGCACTTTCTCACACTGACACCCACAATTAATGTAATAACAATTATATTTAACTGGTTTCTTAAGACATAGGCAACGCCTAATTTGAGAACCCCTGCAATATTCGCCATATGTAAAATTGTTATTTTAATAAAGATTTTTCATTTGCAAGTGACATTATATCTTGAAAAGAATTAAATATTCTTACGTGTGAATATTATTTATTTAATTGTCTATTAATTTCTAAACGCATGCATAAATATTTGACAACCAATTTAAATGTCAATCACTTTTTATTAACGTAATTAATTTACATCTTTAAAACCTAAAATACGCCATTAATCGAATATTACGGATATATGTTGTCGATTCGAAACCTTTATTTAAATACGTTATTTCATTTGAGGGAAGAGTTTACCGTATCGACGGGATGAACATTAAATGTTTGACAGTTACGAACCCGTGAACATTTTGTATGAGAAAATGTTAATAAGCTAATAGAAACTCGGGAAACCGGGAACGCGATAAAAAGTATCCTATGTCCTTCTCCTGGTTCTAAGCTACCTCCCCACCAATTTTCAGCCAAGTCAGTTCAGCCGTTCTTGAGTTATAAGTGGAGTAACTAACACGACTTTCTTTTATATATATAGATTTACAATATAAATACTCTAAGACTGCCTCGGTGGCGTAGTTGTACTAAGGTACGGTTACAAAGCTGAGGTCTCGGGTTCGAATCCCGGGTTGGGCAAAGTGATATTGGATTTTTCTATTCATTATAAGCCCAGAGTCAGGAATTTGTGCCCGATATGGCGATAGGCTCGCCACCTATCACATCGTGGGACGGAACATACAGGGCGAAATGTGGGTGTCCTGGCACCTCTGCCTACCCCTTCTGGGAAAAAAGGCGTGAGTTTATGTATGTATGTATACTCTAAGATTTCATGCTTTACGTATATGATTGTAATCGCTTTTTTTCTTCAATTGACCCGTCCACAGAGGTTACGTTATGTTTTTATTTAGCATAGAGATTCCATCATAACAAAACAATGCGGTTTCACACGCGAGTTTTAGAACTTAATAAAATGTATAAAAACGTTCTCTTGTGTTTTTTGTGTGAAATCATAATTAGATTTGGCGGGGATCCTCCCTGCGCAATATCTATATGGGTTGGTATAAAGTACAGGCACACGCGGAAATTGTGGACAGCGGTTATAGGTAATCTTATGTATCTGTTTTAATAGGATATGGCGGTAGATATTATTCCGATCATAGTCAGGGGCAGTTCTCCTCATGAATCTTCTTTATTTTGGCTCATCATCGGTATCCTTAATTGTAGAACAAATAGGTTTTGCTTATTTTCTGACGACTCTATGTCAAGCCTGTGCTTCTCGCCTGGCGTCGTATTCACGACCTCTTTGTTTATTATATTACTATGTACTCTTGAAAGTTTACTGTTATATGTCTAAGATAAACTAGTAGTATCCTAAGTTACAGCAACAGTTCACGATTCAGCGAGTAAAGACAAAACAAAAAAAATATTTCTATCCCAGTCCTACATTAAATGGTTTTATATTTTTCCTTGAAGAGAAATATACTCGATACTTATTTCCTTTTCTTCGCTGTTCTCGGCTTTCATCACTTCATGCATAAACTGTCTAATATCTCTATTATTGTCTATAGAACAACAATCGATATTATTTTACCTATTTTATTGTTAAGGCCTATTTTATTAATTGCTAGGTTACAGAAATACGCTACAGCTTGTAAATTGCGCCATTTGATAATATAAGGCTGTCGAGAGGCGTTGCCCGCCAGATGAGTTCAGGAGGATAAAAATTCGATTACAATTAAATTAACTCCGTCTGTATTTATTTTTCATTAATTGTATCTGATAATAAAACCAATTTATCTCAATGAAAGGTCACCGTGCCTTTCTGATTATCAAAATGTGTTTTGTATTCACCAATTTCTTATAAAATATTTCACATGTTTGTAAAGTTTAATGTTTTGCTTTGATTTCGTTGGTGATTTGCAATCAGATTAGTTTTGTATTTATGAGATTGCGTCTTGGAAAGCGTAGCGTAAGTAGATTGACGATTTGCGAAACGTCGCTGGCAGATGCTGGATATAAGTCGAAGACAGGGTGAAATGACGTAATTTGGAGGAGGTATATGTCCAGCAGTAGACAATAGTATAGGCTGATCATGATCATGATATTTATTGTTTGTATGGTTATACAGTGACAAGGTTAGTAGTAAGTCGTTTATTGTGGACATCTTCTAATAATTTGTTACAAGAACATTTGGTGGCATTTTATTTTCCAGTGGTGGTTCCGTGGCTGATAATGATGATGCTTTATGATGCACTGTTGTGTTTCGAATTGAAGTACAGTCAGCAACATAAGTCGCTACACATTCTCGAGATTTGGAATTATCCTATCATTCAAAATAATAATTATTTTCAATATCGTATGGCACTTCTCGGCATATATGACTTTACTTGGTTATATTTTACGACTACAGAGTAGTACGTACAAATTTTAATTCATAAAAAGGTTATCAAAAAATGTGAAGTATTCAGCGACTTATGTTGCTGAATGTACATTGTAGCCAGAGTAACAATTAGACATGTTGAGACTTATTATGTCTCAGGATGGCGAGCGCAGTGGAATGCCAACCATTGCTTTGTAATTCAAGGCGTTGTTTGGTTTTGCTACTGTTCATAAGCGTTCGTATCGGTTACCATCAGCATCGAACGGCATGCTCATCTCGCTATTCATTGAAATAACAAATATTAGTCTCAACATTTCTCAGTAGGATGAATTTTATAAACAGAGAAGAAAATGATCTCGTATATTGCATTTTCGTCTCTCCAACCACTTATCAAGTAGAATGATCTTGTATCGTGGTTCCTGGTTCATTGGCGTCATTAAAAAAGTACTTAATACATATTTAGGACCATTCTGTCTATTCCCTTAGCATTGCCAAATCTCACTAGCAATAGAACAGTTTATCAGTCGGACCTATCTTCATAGTGAACCAGTTTCTATATACTATTATGAGTACCAGGAAAACATGAAAAACGAAGCAACCATACTTGGTAGTAGAAAGTCATTACAATCCAATAGGGTTTTTATTAATCGACAAATTCATTATCATGTAATTGAATTTTAGATTAATAGCCAATAGAGATCGTGGCCAGCTTTTATTAAATATATATTAATTAGATGTGATTTGGTAATAAATGCCTTCAGTATTGTTCCGTGTGATGGATGGAGTGTGCAGACAAGGTTTCTACGTCGGTAATAACTCTGTGATTGATGATTGTCAGACTCTGGGCCTTTTAACCAATTAACTGGGTGCTTTTTTGCTCATGGCGATGGGTAATTTTATGCGCCCGATTCCTTTTATCGCTGTTGGTATTGTAAAGGTTATGTCGACGTGTTTTAATATGCGAAATTTTTGCTTTTTAGTTGCGAATCTTTGTTGTTTTATAGTCTTTAAACGTGCTAGTGCTAGGGTAAGGGCATTCTCTGCAGTTGAGATGAATTTTCGTCCGTTACATGGCCTGGATAAAGGATTAATTTGTGAAATGTATGTTTTTCTTGCGTCTCTGTTTATCGTTTAGGAACTGTAAACATGATTGTAAGATCTTATCTATGTAAGATTAAAAAGTATACATGTATATTACATTGTAGGTATTTTTTATTCTAATTATTTGGCTGGTCCATTGTTGTATGTTCTTCTATTACTATTTTGCTGGTGATACTTATTTATGTCCACGTAACTCAAGAACAATGAAAATGATAATAAGGTGCTCACTAAGAGATCTGCATCAGTAGCAATAATCTCCGTATTACTTACAAAATTTCATTTCATTCTAAAGCATAGAATTCCCAGAATATACGTATATATATATATATATATATATGAGATGTTAGGCCATATAATCCACCAGGCTAGCCCAATGTTGGTTGACGGACTTTGCATACTTTAGATTTTTTTACATATCGCTATGGTATGCAGGTTATCTCACGATGTATTTTTCTAACGTTATAGTTATTTATGGCCTATTAAATATCGATTTTTTTATTTATTAAAGAATAAGAATAATAATTTAATAAAGATTAAAGAATAACCCCAACCGTAGCCAATGCCATTCATATTTAACCATAAGATTTGTTCAGCCAGTTCATCTCTCATCTCTGTCTTAGTGTTGTGCCTTGGGGCGTATTCAATTCTCAGAAATGGATTTCTGGTATCCTAAATAACCTCAAATGTAAAAGACGGATTAAATAAATAAATACACCCAACGGTCACATACATAGTCCTGACGCCACACTAAGATCGAGTCTTGTGTCGTGGGTGTTTGGAACTACAAGAGACTTATTGGTCTCACAAACACCCAGACCCGGTACAAATGCCTGTGGTTCACACAAATATTTGTTTCGGTGCGGTGATCGAAACCGTGGCCTCTCGCTTCTTAGCCGGCGTCTAACCAACTGCGCCACAGAGGCTGTCATTTAATTTACTGTAATAATTATATACATGTAACTTGTCAGGCAAGCGCAGTGTCGGACACCCTCCTACAAGGTGGACGGACGGTCGAAGTCAATGCAGAGATCATTAGGAGAGACCTACGTTCACTGGACTTCCTGTGGCTGAAGAGAGAGAGATGTGACTTGTAATATGGATGTCAGAATCCTTGCGCCCTTACATAACACGTAAGCGATATTTAATAATTTCACAATTTATTTCTGTGTGGAGAAGACTCCAACATTGTTTTGAATTCGATTTCTGGCCTGTTGCGCCGTTCGTTGGCGGATGACTATACAATTTTCGGCAATACAGGATGAAGCAATAAAAAGCGATCATAATTATTGTCAGTTTGTTTATTCTGTTCTAATCAATCATATTCACACATATGTTTACATTAAATACATACTTAATACAAAGGCACCGTTAAGGCGTGAGAATGTACAAATTACAATAGATATTATCACTTTAACTAAACAAAATTAAGTACCACCTTATACCTATAATAAATAACAATAAGGCAAATAATTGGACGGAGTTTGAGTAACTATTCCGTTTGGTACGTGAAAATGACTCGAAAAATATTCTCACTTTACCAGATTGAAAATTGATCGTAAATACAAAAGCCATACGAAGGATAAATCAACTTTAAATTTAGGTTATAATCCAATGGTACAAAATAACTCTTAAGAAGTGTTTAACTTCTGATTTATCGACGTAAATCGTCATAAAAGCACACTCGGTTACTATAGGTCGATTTTTTCTGGTAATACCACCTAGTTTAAAACAGGGATGTATATTGTATTTGCGTAGATGTCTTGTAGTGTTAATACCTTTCGTACCATTTTCACTCAATAATAATAATTTACAAATGAAACACCGAGGCTTGAATCTTGTATTTACTAAAATCTGTCGATGATAAAGTTACCAAAGGCGCCGCGTCGCTAGCTGATATTTATTTATACAACATGAAACATATCGATAACATAAATATAAGACAGAACGCGCCGCGCCACAAGTCAGTTAATGGAAGGCTCAAGCCTCGCTGTTTTAACTGTAAGGGGCCCACTCCATAAGCGAGTTTCCCGCAGCGTCAATCCCGCAAAAAATAGCAACTATAACTAAGAGATAGGAGTCGCGAGAAACCCTCTCAAAGAGAGCATTAATATAAACCAATCTAAATTTTCCTAAATAATATTGATCTTGCAATGCGTTGCAAATTGAACGCGATACGATCTTGATCGATGTTTACAATAGCGCCGGCGACTCTGTTGATTGTAATCTCCACGCGGTATCTTTTATGCACCTATACTTCAATGTCATATTTCTTTACAGATTTCCGAACGATAATTAATATTTGATGATTTCTCGTGTTTACATGGCGATTTGCTCGCTATTTCGCAATGGATGAATTTATGCAATAAGGAAGAAAATAATACATGCTCCTCTTAAAGACAATATGAACACAATTACTTAGATATTTGTAGAGTTAAAAAAAAGAGATCACAAAATAAATAATATACCATCGATTACTTTCATGCTAAAGAAAAATAAATATTGCACACATAAATAATCGTTTTAGAATAGTATTATCTTATATGTAATATTTTTAATGCAAGTCAGCGTTTAATAAAACCGATATTTTCATTTAAATAAGAAATATATTCATACGCATAACACTGCGGTTAGCAAATCCAATGGACAAATACTTTGTAAATTATAAGATACGTAATGATTTCTACAATCTCAAAAGTAAATAGTATATTTAAATTTGATAAACTTTTCTAGGTAACATATAGAAAAGGCAAATGAACTGGTTAAGGCCTTTTGATAATGAAATGCTTCGATTGTTGCCCCTCAATAGATATACAAAAAACTATTTAGGTTAGTTTTTAAAATACTAATGTAATATCATGATAGAATAATCTTTGCTTTTAATAATTAAAAATACACTCTCTGCATTTCTTCCACAACATTGTGGGCATCCTAGCTTCCAATTTCAAAACCAGGGGTTAAATACATTTAATCCTGACTGCCTTGAATACTACAGTATTGTATATTGGATTTTTCCTATTCATTCATAGCCCGGAGTCAGGATTTGTGACCGATATGGCGATAGGCTCGCCCCCTATCACATCGTGGGACGGAAAATACACGGCAAAACGTGGGTGGAAAAAGGCGTTAGTTTATGTTTGTATATATGTTTGTAAATACATTTAATCCGATACCTTTTACAGTTCTGAGTACACAATTTACAGAAAATATTTCCATTTAATTATCGTCTCGTATTCTGTACAACATTGTCTATAGCAGAGCCTTATCCGATCGCAAACCTTATAAAGCTCAACTTATCAAGTCGGTATGGTGCCGTTGCCTCAGAATCTCTAGTCTTAGTTCATGTTCTCTTGCCGCCATTCTTAGTGCCGCTATGCTGGAACTCCTTCTCTCGACTTCTGGGGCGGACGGCTGTTGGTTCGGGGGGGACTCGCTCCCGGGGGATATGGGGGGCGATACCGCCGGGGGGTCAGGCGACTGTCGGGGCGGAGCCAGGCCCGCCAGCAGGGAGTGGAAGGGGGGACTTGTTGTGTAGAGGGGGGCGCTGAAGAGCGGAGGTCGGGGGAGGGGAGCGCCGAGGTACTGTGCGCCGAGGACAGGTGCGCCGGCGTATCTGTGGGGAGAAACTTACTGTTATATTTCTGTGGGTTTATCTACTAAATATATATAATTAGATTTACAGATTCTTAAAATGCAAATTCCAAATGGACAGGAATATATCTGTAAATGGAGCCTTGGAGCATACCACGGTGATTGACGCAAATTTTATACATAAACATTTTAAAGGTGGTTTATATTATCTGCATGTTTTAAATAATGGCAATTTTAGTGTTTACTTTTAAGTGCGTGTTGAGTTAAAAATATATGTACTCAATACAGCTTTTACATATATCCATTATTTAATTCCGCTGTCTAACATTCAAAATGGCGTACAATTGCAATTAAGATACAGACTAATAATGAAAATGTGAACAATTTAGCAAAAAAATAATCTAAGAATTTGTATGAAATTTCGGGATTTAATTTAGATTTGTTCAAACACATAAGCAAATATGTCTTCCACTAATTTTATGCTAGAAACTTTAGTCAATTGCTGCGTGTGTAACTCACCTAAATGACGCCAAGGCGTTAGTGTCGAAAGGTTTCCTGAAGCCGAAGCCCAGCTGTGAGAAGGGGTTGGGCATGGACGCGACGACGGAGGGCGAGGGTGCGCCCCCTGCGGCCCCCAGGTACGGGTTGTACGGGTGGGCCTGGGGCCCCACCTTCTCTTGCTTCCTCCATTTGGCCCTGCGGTTTTGAAACCATACCTGGAAATTAATTGGTTGTTTAGTATTTCAGAATTGAGGGTAAAAGTAATGCATTAGAGGTGTATGTGATTTTGTGAGTGTCTTTTGGGTAAAGTTTTGATTTCGTCATTAATAATATGAAATTCATTGAATTGGGCTCCTCCAAGGATTTCATAGATACTTGTCGGAAGCGGCTTGCATCCAGCTGCATTTCATTTTGCAATCTTTGATAAGGTGATTGTTAATTTTTTAGGCAGATGTCCAAAACTTAATTTCTGGCGAACACTGGCAATCATTTTTTTTTCTCTTTTTTTAGGTATACAAACAATGACATAATACAGGAGAGACGACTAAAAGTAGTTAAAGTTCTTATGCTAATCGTGCCATCAACACCGTTTACCACAAATATAAAGTTCGTTTATAAAGTTTTTATTATTGTGTAGATCTTGCATATAAGCCTCAGGCTCAACTGATGGTAAGTCATAACCGTCGCTCACGAAAATCAACAGCAATTAAAATAGTCTTACTTAATTACTGTATGACTCCACCATGTTTTTTTTTGAGCTTTCCATTTGGTATCGATTTGGTCGATAGATTGGCCGAAAATAGTATAGGAGTGTCAATGAATCAGTCGCAATTTAGGGTATGTATAATAGTTTGATAAAATAAAACTGTTTACAATTTCAAATCAAACCATTATTTACGGATTTTATCGCGTAATTAAACAAACAAAAACGTTTTTTTTAACCTCGTACCTACATCCGTACTACTCATAGTACATAAGAAAACAAAAATTCTGCCGCTTTACTTTTGAAAGAAAATACTAATTTTACTTAACAGTGACATCGATTGGATATTTGGGTATATGAAAACAAATTGAAAAGACACTTCAAATTTGTAATTTTATTTAAAAATAGCGTCGGGGTGTGTAAACGTAGCCGTGCGTTCACATATGTGTAAGTTAAGCTGTTAAAATTTTATCAAACTCTTAATAATTTCAAGATTTTCAGTTATTTGTGACTAATTAATACCTTGTGACGTAGATATACAGTGTTATTTTTGCGTAAAAATAAATAATGTACGAGTAACCTTGCATTATTTATCTATGTCCTCTGCAAAGAACAAATGTAGGTAGTTAATGTTTAGATACTTTCATTACTACTGTACTTTGTGTAGTACATTGGAAGATATTTTCAATAACTTTTGTATTTTCCAGTTATAACAGATGATAGCATAGTTGAAACTTCAAATGATTCTGAATAAGACTGTTTGGGGGATTGATTGATGATTCAGAGTTTTAGCCTCCAGAATTGACCCAAAGTGCGAGTTACCACGAAACTAGTGATTCCAGTAGTTCAGACGAATATTATTTATTTATTACTATCCGCCTGCTTCTTTAGCGCTGTTTGACTGTTCAACATCGTGATCTCGTTTGAGAGTACGTAGAAGAAAAAGACGGGGACGTGGACTTGGTCGTGGACGTGGCTCAAATGTTGACAAATAATGCAACCCACCCAACGAACAAAGTGCGATCGGAAATTATAAAAACATGGACATGGTGCAAGAAACATGGACAAAACATACCTTAGAACCCGAAATCAACGATTTTATGCTTACATACGTATTTCGTTATATATAGGTATATAACAAAACTCAATATTGGAAGTGGCATAAGTTCTAGGATCAATATATCGACGATGACACTGGTAATTTTGGTTGACTGTTCGAATAGAACACATATTTTAGAGACAGGCAGATCAATGGTTCTTACTTTGAGAGAACTAAATATAAATAATATATTATACATATTAGAAATTACTATTACAATGTCCACATTAAAGACCCTCTAATTGATTTGTACTGGTCTTAAAAATGGAAGGTTTCTTTTATTGCTATGGCTATAATGAGAAACAGGTTTTATTTCATAAGATCGCGACTAAAGTGTCTTTATGATAGTGAAGTAAAAACACAACAAACAAGAAAAAAATGGAAAATACAACAACAGTTTGATAAGAGTCCGGCAACACATTTTTTGTAAAAATGTGTTATTTACCTTTGGTTTGCCAAATCGAAATTGTTATTCCGATTTTCATGAGGATAATGAATATTCTTAGTATATAAGTTTTATTTCTACCTTTTAGACCTCTATGTATATACTTAATTTACGACTGATTAGTAAATAATATCGATCATAAGTTATTTTATGTTTGTTTTTGGAGCATTGTGTCTAATTTTGTAGTAGAACACGTTGAATTACTTTAATTTTAAATATTTTCGAATAAAAGAACATAATATATAAGATTGAAGCTTTTTTAGATTATAATACTATTATTATTACAATTTTTCTTCCAACTCTTTTCTATGTCCTACGTAAATGACATAGTAATATCGTCACTTTGTCCTTTATAAAGGACATAGTGAAAAACTATTTTCCGAAAGTTGAGATTTTTTTTGTTATTTTTCTGATCCATTTTAAACGGTTAGGAATACAATGATAAAGTTTCACCAACATACTAAACAAAAAGTACCTCTGGTAGGCAGGAGGTTAAAGAAGCTTCCTTTTTTTAAAATTAATCTTTAAATATAATAATTGTAAAACAAGGGTAGTTAAATGTAACAGTCATCGAGCGGATGATTAATACCCCAGTCCACCCCGTGACCACGAAAGCTGTAAATTAATCGAAACGCAGGGAAGTTTAAAAATGTAAAAACAAAACCAAACCGCGATAAAGTCTGTAAATAATAGTTTTATTTCAATATGTAACAATCGTGTAAATCTAAGAACCAATATATTATCATGTTGTTGGAATGTACGTAAACAATATATTATTCAATTAAATATTAATGTGAAGTATTTTAATGCTGTCGCTACAAAGCAACTGCGATGACTTTTTTGTGAGTAAAATGAAAAGAGGCGAGAGATATTTATCTCTACATAACTATGCATTGTGTATTTTTCCGCAAGAAATTAGGCTTTGGAATACTAGTTTTACTATAAAAACTCCATTGAATACTAAAATAAATATAGATACAACTATTTAAGTTCATTAAAGTCGTGTCATATCCTAGTTTCACACAGGCAGGTGACATGCGTATTAAATTTCACATAACATTTCAATGCTTACCATTTATAAATAAAAATGTATTTGAAAGGCAGTTGAACGCTATAATTTTGTAATATGTTGCACCGCGAATGCTGCTCGCATAGCGGTACCCACAAGAAACACTGATAAATATTATCTACCGCGTATTTTATCTATGCAGTTATTAACGCACGGGAAAAAATGTTATGTCTCTATCAACGTGATCAATAAGTCATAAATCTAATAATTACGGCTTGTCGCGTTCAAACGCTTTCATTATTGAATTGAATGAGACATTCTTGAGGCAAAAAATATCGTGTGTGACGTAACAAAAAGCCAGCAAATGCCGAGTCTTATCAACTCGATTTATTGCTTAGCGATATCACACATGAAATATTTATATCATAAAATATTTATTTTTAAAAAAAAAGCGCACACCAAACTGCAGTCATTATGTAAACTGCCCTTTTTATAGCAATTTAAATTAATTCACTTATGATAAACGCTTCATTGTAAAAAAAATTAAACGCGTTTCTGTAAATGTCGATGCGGTTTTAGCGGATGCTGGGTTCTACAAGAAACTGTTTATGTTTACAGTTAAAACAATACTTAAAATACACCTTCGTTGAGTACAATATGGTTGAAATTAGCCTGTCAATCCGCATTCTACTAAGTTTACAATGGTCATTATAGATATGGCTTCATACGCCGGGCGGCTCGCGAATTTATAAATGTTGTAATTGGAGGCAAACATGTTATAGGAATGTCGGGTAAGGAGTGGGCAAAAAGGCACCGACTGCATCCCAGGTGCCAGGTTTAATAGCTTAACAGAGTCGCGCATTAACGTAATGACCAAGTCGGGAAGCAGCCATCGATTGGAGCCCGCGAGCTAAATTGCCGCTCCGAGACGGCCCTGCTAATGGAATTGTTCACAAGTACCGCGGATAACGGGACGAGTGAAACAATTAGCTTAAATACTAGTTTAACAATCCTCTGTTAATATAGGTTGCTGGTTTTTTAATTGTGCAGGCCGCTTGTGTTATGGTGGTTAGGCCTGTCCTTAAACAAGAGCGACACTACTCAGAATTTTTTCGATATTAAGTTAAATATTGCATGGCGCTGTATTTCATTCATCACCCTGAGATTGATTGTTGTCTATCTCATTCTCTTCAGCCATATTAAGTCCACCGTTGAATATAGGCCTCCCTCAAGGAATCTCCACATTCACCTGTTAGAGTGGCCTGCATCCAGCGATTTTCTGCAACCTTAGCCAGGTCGTCCGTCCACCTTGTAGGCGGCGTCCGACACTGCGCTTGTACGTGGCATTGCATCTTTTAAAGACCAGTAATTCATTTGACTGCTATGTCTTTTAAACTAGAAAAAATAATGCAACACTATTGCTCATGCAGTGTGGCGTGATTGGGAGTAGGTTTGTGACAATTGATTTTGATACATTGATACATATTTCAACAGCTCCTTTTGTAATCATGATGGATTATATGGTAATTTGTATACAGTTTTAAAACTCGTTTTAGCTATCGAATGTTTTCTCTTTCGAATGACTTATCAATTAAGTATGAGCGAAGAAAAAAAAAATGTTTGTTAAAATAGGTGTGTCAAAATTGTCTATTAAAATTATAAATAATGAAGTTGCACGAAGTCTTCTTTTCACAGAGAGTCTATTCACTTGAGTTAAAAAGGTTTTGTTTAATATTTCTAATGTAATTTCTGATTAAATATGACATAGATTGGTATTATTTTGAATGTCTCATATCCGATTCTTTTTTTTTTCTATTACCACACGGGATTAGATTCAAGGGCGACTACATGAAGTCATTGTAGCCTCTAAAGTTATCCATTCTGAATCAATTTGACGTTTTGAACCCAGGATTTTTATAAAATACAAAATTATTTTGTATCCGCTTGGTATATGACTGCTCAATAAAAATATATTCAAATTTTTGTTACATCCAACTCGGGCTTACTCAATGAGTTTTATTCACCGTTATTTCGCTGTAATTGACTAGTACACACATAAACATGAAACATCACAGATGATGCCCTACGATTCGCATCAACAATCACTCGTCGACATTTTATGTGTGATCGGGTTAAACCAAAACTCTCCTAATAGATCCTCTACATTAGAACATTAAGTTGCTTATTTATAGTATATTTTATTAAAAAAAATGGAATAAATAAAATGCCATTTTATCTGCCCGCCAAGTCATGACCGAATCAGCTGGTAATACAAGAAAATTGCTAATGACCGCATTTAATAAACAAGCTTTCAAAAAATACTCCCGCATCGCGATGTCGGCCCGCGGCTGTTTTTGAATATTTTTAAATATACCATAAATATAATTAAGATGATTGTTGATTAAACACGAAAGGGTTTGATTATATGTGACGATGTGAATTTTCCTGATGTATTATAAAAGTTGTTTAATAGCGCCATCTGTTGGTGATTGTTGGCATTTGCATACGCCTCGGGCAATCACGACATTATAATATTACGACAGATGTTAATTTTTTGCGCTCTTATAAAATTGAATAGAGTTGATTATTAAGTATTTGGAGTTTATTAATATTCTTAGTTGTTGTCAATTGATGGTAGTAGGAAATTAATTATGGTAAAATTAAAGTTGCCTCGTATAATTATACCTATTAATTTATTGTTAATAGTAATTGCACGTGTCATTTGTGTTTTTGCAGATGGTATTCTATAGAGCCAAAATAATTATGTATTTAAATATTGTTTGTATTCTTCAAACAATTTTGATCTCATCCCTCGGCGAAAAATATTTTTTATTTTCCTTATTGTTTTACATTTGGATTATTTTAGAGGCTATTCATTTATTTATTTTTCAATATTGAAATACTGTAAACATGTTTAAATGGATACCTCTGACGTGACTAATTGGCTGGGGTATGGAAAAATGTTTTACTATTTTTTTATGAGACTAATTATATTTATCTACTTGTCAAAATCACTATACCTATTTTGAAAAACCATAATCAAATTGCAATTTTAACATAATTATCTTTTTGTGCAAACATAATTTAAATTGTAAAATACGAATAGAAAACTAAAAGACGAAGAAACATAATATCAGCAACGTAGAATATATTAGAGAGAACACCTGCCCTTTCTTAATGCAATTCGAATAAGTATCGATACAATCGGCTGTACAATCGATTATAATGTACACACATTGGAACAATTGTATCGATTGTGCTCACAATAAATTGCGAGGACAAATTACATACAAGGGTTGTACTGCATTTTACAAGAAGTATGATTAAAATCAAATATGGGTTTTAATGGATGCGGCTTATTTGTAATTTGTTTCAGGATGAAATGTATAATTATTTAGTATTATACGTCCCACTGCAGGGCACGGGCCTACTCTACTATCGAGAATACGATTGAGAGTGGTTAGGCCATATAGTCCACCACGCGGGCCTAGTGCGGGTTGGCGGACTTACATACCATATAAATTGTTATAAATCGCTATGGTATGCAGGTTTCCTCACGAATATGGGTTTTAATGGATGCGGCTTATTTTGTAATTTGTTTCAGGATGAAATGTATAATTATTTAGTATTATTACGGCTAACATAATTTACATTAATTTAATTTAAAAATATATTCTGTTATTTTGCTTATAAATAAATAATTAACACCCAACAGTCACATACATAGCCCTGACCCCACATTAAGATCGAGTCTTGTGTCGTGGGTATCAGGAACTACGAGAGACTTTTCGGTCTCACAAACACCCAGACCCGAAAGAATTATTTGTGGGCCGCACAAACATTTCTCTCGGTGCGGGGATCGAACCCGCGGCCTCTCGTTTCACAGGCGACGTCTAACCAGCTGCGCCACGGAGGCTGTCAAAACGGAGGCTTATAGAATCATAAGTAGTCATTTAATATAGTTGTCCATGCATGTTTTTTAGAGAGCGTTAGATATGATTAGCGGTTGGCACCCCTGGTATAATTATGTGAAAAGGCATGCGACAGCGTTCGACATTTCAATCGATTAGACTAATATTTTAACAACGGAGTATTATCGGCACAGCTAATCCTAAAAATCCTGAATGTTATGTATACACGATAATTTACCTATCACTTCGAAAATTAGGGAAGATCATAATCATGTAAAAAATATATGTTAGTTTATCTTTGCCCTGCCTAAACTTATCTTATTCTGAGTACAATATTGACAAAACCGATCGCAAATTGTTATACCATGCATGGATTATTTTTATAACTAATACTTATGGATTGTAAATTTCATTATCTCAGTAAATATTACTTGACAGATATGGTACTTATTGGATCAATTTACTATAATTAATGACCGGAAAACAATAGTTATGTCGCGTGCTTGGTGGCGTATACTTTTTTTTTGCTTTGTTTTGTTTGGGCGTAGTTTAACTAAATGCATTGCTGTCTAGATAAAGTCATCGTTGACGAGCTTCGATCAAATATACACTATATTATAAGTAACGGCCTAAAAAACGGCAAGAGAAATAAGAGTACAAATAAGCGTGTGGTCTTATTTGATTTTAAGTATGGTCCAAAATATAATAAAGTTTAATTTACAGAAATAGGGTTTATCGTTACCTGAAGTTGATTATAATTTTTTGACGTCGTTTCCATTATTTATTAAATATCTTTGTTAAAGCATGTAGGTTCAAATAATTGTAACTCCTATTAACAAAAAATAGAAGTAATAATGCTATAAAATCATGTTATTGCGTATTAAGTAAGTTTATTGGTGGTTGGCTTTTCGTATGTGACAGGCTGCCTTGGTGGGTACCACCGCAATATATACTTTTCCCGCCAAACAGCAGTGTAAATGTACTACTTGTTCCGGTCAGGATATTCTGATCAAGGACATTGTAGCCAGTGTCTTATGTCTCGGGAATGCGGGCGCAGTGAAATGCCAAGCATTGCTTTGTAATTTTTGGTGTAGTTTGGTTTTGCTACTGTCCATGAGACATCGTATCGCTTACCATCAGACGAATAGCATGCTCATCTCGCCAATCAATGAAATAAAGAGAATAGTGTTATACACACTATTTTGTAAAATACTTCTCCGTGATATTGTAATTGTTGACATTGTTATTGTAATTGGCGATATAAAAAAACAAAAGAAAAAGAAAGAAAAAAAGAAGACAGTTCGTGTTGCTGATGGAGTTTCTTGCGCCGCTTCTTCTTCACAGCTACAACACGTTCCGAAGCGGTGGTAGCAGAAAAGGACTATTCAAAAGATCTTGTGAAAGACTATTTGAATAAAGAATATTTTGATTTGATTTGATACTACCGCATCCATTGTGCGCACTACCCGGTGTACTAAACATTCAACTTGAATGTGCAGAGACATTTTATTAGTGATTATGTTCAACCCGTGGTGTCCCGTTCGACCCGGTCTGTTTTGATTAGGGGTTTGTGGCTGGTTGTACTTTGGAATTCATATCTGTTATTTCATTTAGCTTGGAGATATAATGTATTTTGTTGGGACAGTGAAAGTTTGTGGATTTTATTTAGCGGACGGGATTTTTAATTTATTTGTTATTTTTTATTTATTTGGGTGGCTCATAGCTATCAATAGCAAACATATATATATATATATAGTACAAATTGTATAAAAAAAAATACGCCAATTACGAGTGACAACAGACAGGTTATAGGTGTGTGTGTTTATGTGAATGTTACATGTGTTTATTATTTTTATGGAATATATTTACCTGTATTCTTGCCTCCGTCAATCCGATTTTCATAGCCAATTCCTCTCTGCAACAAAAAAGACACTTTAAAATAATTCATTTTGGGAGTTGGCTGTTATGGACAATTAGCTGTTTATTGATAAATCGCAAATAATATAAAATCTTATGGTTATTAAAGAAATTGTATAAAATTTGAATGTTGGATAATCCTATAATATGACAGAACAACTTAGATGTCGACCGACCTAATATTCAATTTTCAGGTAAGGTCTGCATATAAAATGTGTTGTATAGACACTATAAATATAGAGCAGCTATAACTTTCTACAAATGTAATAAAAAAAATTCATTAAACTTCTAGAATTCGTAAAACAATCCACTAAACTCAATCTTATTGCTCAAGATTTTCCATTTTCCTTGATAGAATAGTCTTGTGACGCAGCCAGCTCACCAATAAAGGAATAATATGAGATTTATAACTTAGTAATAAATTATTACTACTGTATGCCAGGGATGCCTTATAAACATATTGTTAATACTCTGTCGCAAAAAGTTTATAATGACAACATTTGTATAACAGTCTGCATTGGAGATTGTCAAGGTCTAAAAAAGCGGGACATTACTGAGAGTTTTGAAATATTATTGAAACTCAAATGTCCCAAAATCATATTGTGTGCCTTCCCATATTTAAATAATGTGTCAGATAATGTAAATAACCACACTCATGTGTTAAATAGGCACATGCAATTTTTAATAAGTCACTATAGTGACAAATTTTTATTTTTTGACACCAATATATTTATTGGTAAATATTTTAAACAGACTAGGGATACATTGTATCTACCAAATAAATATTTACATTTACTTGCTACACCTGTAGCTAATTTTTTAAACACAGTCATAAGTAATATGACGAAGACCACAGGCACTACCACTTTTAGTAATGTTACTAAAATAAATGTGGTAAATAATAATTTAAACTTTTAACTTTGACAAAAGGAAGCGGTGAAAATTATATAGTATTATCTCATCAGAATATAAACCGCTTTTCTGGCAAAATTTTAGAGATTGAACTTTTTACTGACACATTTAACATTAGTATATTATGTTTCACAGAGACCTGGTTGAAGGCGCACCTTATGAATTTCAATGTGAATGGTTTCAGGGTCGCCAGCTCGTTTAACAGGATTTCGGCGGAAGGTGGAGGTTCCTTAATTCTAGTTCGTGATCATATCACATTTAGGGAAAGAAAGGATATCTCTTGCCTCTCGGTTGAACGAGTGTGTGAGGTCGCATGTGCGGAAACAAATTCCTATGTCATATTGTGTGTCTATAGACCTCCTTCATCAAATATTTCGCTATTTTTATCAACAATGGAGGATATTTTAAATAAAATTAAAAGTAATAAAAAAGTTCTAGTCTGTGGGGACTTTAATATTAATTTACTAGTTGATTCGGTTGATAAGTGTAGGTTTGTGTCTTTATTCGGCTCATTTAATTTTACATGTTTGTTCTCGGAGCCTACTAGAATTACGTCTGAAACTTCGAGTTGTATTGACAATATCATAACAAACTTCGAAGTACTTGAAAAAGGTATAAAGATAGGGGTTAGATCTGACCATAAATGCCAATTAGTGAAATTAGAACATGCTGTAGACAAAACCAGTAGATTAATAACTTTTAGGCCGTTATCTAAGAAAATCCTCGGTCAATTTAACAGTAATGTACAATCAAAAATAGATACTTTTACACTTGATGGCAGTCCAAACGACATGTACTCATCATTATTTAAAATTATACGTAAAGAGTTTGACCAAGTATGTAAAATTAAAACTATTAAAATTAACTCTAAAATAAAATTTAGTGCTTGGGCCACTAAAGGCATTAGACGTAGTAGGGAAATTTTGTATGAGTTATATGACAAAAGGTCCTATACACCTGATGTCAACTTTAAAAAATATGTCGGATTATATTCAAAATTATTTAAAAAAGTATGTATGCAGGCTAAATCAAATTATATAAGTGAAAAGCTTAGATTGTCAGATAATAAAATAAAAACTACCTGGCAAATTATTAATACTGAAACTGGGAAAAATAAAAAAAATGACAACAAAATTGCTCTCCGCATAAATGACGACCTTATTTCAGATAAATCTACTATTGCCAATTATCTTGATAATTTTTTCACTAACATACCATTAGACTTAACTAAACATTTAGATTCATCAGTAGATTTAGCGGAATCTTTTTTAAAGGAAAATGTTCCTGGAAATATGTCTAAGTTTAACTTTCAAAAGGTAACCAGTTGTCAAATAATAAAGGCTTTCAAGCAAATTAAAATAAAAACTACAGAAGATATATGGGGACTGTCTGTTAAAGCTATAGAAGCTATTATTGTTAACATTGCACCGTTATTAGCTACTATTTTTAATTCCTGCCTAAGTGACGGTATCTTTCCCGACTTAATGAAAATTAGTAAAGTCGTACCCATTTTTAAGTCAGGATGTTCGAACAATCCGTCGAATTATAGACCCATTTCTGTACTACCGGCTCTTAGCAAAATCTTCGAAAAGCTTTTACTTAATCAAATGCTAGCACATTTTGATGAAAATAAGTTAATACATAGGAATCAATTTGGTTTCACAAAGGGTCGCTCAACTCAAGATGCCGGGACATCACTAATCACGTCGGTTTTAGGAGCCTGGGAGGCATCTCAAGATGCTCTAGGAGTTTTTTGTGATCTCTCCAAGGCTTTCGACTGTGTTGACCACCAAACACTTATTATGAAGCTAAGGTACTACG
This sequence comes from Hyles vespertilio, assembly GCA_009982885.2. Classification (NCBI taxonomy): domain Eukaryota; kingdom Metazoa; phylum Arthropoda; class Insecta; order Lepidoptera; family Sphingidae; genus Hyles; species Hyles vespertilio. The sequence continues at coordinate 5,779,581 of CM042807.1, forward strand.
GAATCAGTGATACGTCACTTGATCTCGTAATGTCTTACTTGTCGGGTCGTGAACAAAAGGTTTCTTTGGACGGGCTCACTTCGGTAGGATCAAAAGTTAAAATTGGGGTTCCGCAGGGCTCCATTCTGGGCCCCTTTTTATTCTTAGTCTACATAAATGATCTTCCTTGCATGGTTCAGAAGTGGTCAGACATAGTTTTATTCGCTGACGACACCTCTATAATATTTAAAGTTAATCGGAAAGACGATAATCTAGATACACCTAACAATATTCTTAATTTAATTTCGGATTGGTTTTCTGCTAATAATCTACTATTAAATGCTAGTAAGACTAAATGCGTCCGTTTTGCTTTACCGAACGTGGCAAGCGTAAACACGCGTATCGAATTAAATTCAGAAATTCTAAATTTAGCTAATTCCACAATTTTTTTAGGGATCACTCTAGATAAAAAATTACAATGGGGTCCACAAATTGAGAGATTATCAGCTAAACTTAGCAGCGCAGCGTTCGCGGTCCGAAAAATAAGACAACTAACTGACGTTGCAACGGCTAGATTGGTATATTTTGCTTATTTTCATAGTATAATGTCATACGGCATTATTTTATGGGGATCAGCGGCTGATATCGAATCGATATTCATCTTACAAAAAAGAGCAGTCCGTGCTATTTATAATCTAGGAAGCCGCGATTCTTTGCGATCTGTTTTTAAAGAAAGCAATATACTAACCGTGTCATCTGAATACATCTTTCAGAATATAATGCACGTTCGTAAAAATATTAATAAGTTTTATAAGGTCAGTGACACCCACACCATTAATACGCGGAATAAAAATAAACTAGCAATACCCTCGTTTAGACTAGAAAAGTCAAAAAAATCTTTCTTGGGTAGTTGTATTAAATTTTATAATAAACTTCCCAATAGGATAACGCAGCTACCGGACAAACTATTTAGGGTCCATATTAAAAACAAACTTATGACTAGGGGTTATTATAATATTAAGGAATATATTGAGGATAAAAAAGCCTGGGATTAGGTGTTCTCTTGCACATTGCGACCTCCTGGGGCCCTGAACTATTCGCTTATTACACCACCTAATTTAAATAATTAAAAATATCTAAAATTGTGAACTCAAAAATTAAGCTATATACAATCAAATAAATCAATTAAATTATATGACGACCGATCGAAAAATCATATAAAAATAATAATTAATATGGCAAATCCTTGTAAGACAAGTCACAAATACTTATTTTAGTAAATTGACCAAAACCAAGCCCACTGAGTTTGACTCGCTGGATCTACTCAGAAATGGGTCGCGCCGCGTAGTATCCAGTGGTAAAGTAAAGCCCGCTGAGTTTGTTCGCCGGGTCTTCTCAGTCAGGGCCGCGTTGGATCCGGCAGTAAGCCTAAACATACGGGACGTATCGGAAATACTTATGGTCGTTGTCTTAAGTTGGACCCAAAACAAGCCCACTGAGTCTTAGTCGCTGGATATACTCAGGACTGGGTCGCGTCGCGTAGTTCCAGTGGTAGTGTAAGCCCACTGAGTTTGTTTCGCCGGGTCTTCTCAGGAAGGGCCGCGTTGGATCCGGTGGTAACTATAAACCGCTACGCACCGTTGTAATATTTATGGTCCACAAATAATATAATTTAATTTGACTAACGTAAATAATGTATTTCTTTGACAAATAAATTACTATAAAGTAAAAACTAATACTTTAAATAAAATATGAATAAAAACTAAATAAATTAAAAAAACTAATCATAAATTATAAATAAAAATAAAATTAATTTAAAAATAAATAAAATTAATAAATAAATTGATAAAAGCAAGAAATTAAAATAAGTAATAATAAGCATAGGAAATATATTGTAAATAGAGATTAAGTTCTATGTGTATTGACTTGTCATAAGAGCTCCTTAATTGCCTACGTGATCAATAAATACATTTCATTTCATTTCATTTCATTTACGTCATGGTTCGTCAGATATTCTTCGAAATAGCTAAAAATAATCTTTGGGTACACTAAAAATAACCGCCTCACGCACTATTTATAAAAATTCCTTGCCACTCACAACTGATAGTTTATCGAAAATGTTACCGAAGGATTTAATTTTATCCGAAACGATTCGTTCATGAGGCGATATCAACGTTGGAATTTATCTTTCTATTAAAAATATTATTGGGGGTGGATTAGCGAACACAAATTTGTCTTGATAATGTAAAAATAACCGCCACTCCTATATCGTTCATTCAAAATTTAAGCAGGATGTTGGTCATAAACATCATTGTGTTATAACCATTCATCTTTGACGATAAAACTATTATTGAATAAAGATACGTGGTGGTAAAGATGTACAATACGGTTTTCATAAATATCAATATTGATTACGTATTATTTGGATACCGCATCATGTGCATGAGTCTCTCCAAAAATAGCCTATAATTTTTATTTGTGGAGTTGGCAACATTTGTTTTTCCAGAATATGTATACATTTACAGATATTTGTTTCGGTTTAGGTGTTTGTGAGACCGAAAAGTCTCTCGTAGTTCCTGATACCCACGACACAAGACTCGATCTATATGTGATTGTTGGGTGTATTTATTGTTAATAAATATATCAGTTTCTTTTTATCCATTGTCATCAATATTCTCATGCATTATCGTTGTTTACGGGTACTTCCGACCTGATCCTTTTTAGTTTATCACCGATTTAGCTCGACATTTGCTTTCTTTATTTGTGGTTACTCGCATTTTAGGCATTCGCTCTACTTAACCAGAATATCTTTAAATTCCTTTTAAACATACTTATCGTTACTAAAACTGTTTTTAATCTACATAGATCTATCACTGAACTATTTCGCGCTATTGCATAAATACTCATACTACGCATTTTTAAACAGACTTCCTGGCGCAGTTTGTTAGACGCCGACTGTGAAACAAGACGCTGCGGGTTCGATCCCCGCACCGAGACAAATGTTTCTGGGGTCAAGTATTTGTCTCGGGTCTGGGTGTTTGTGAGACTAACCATTAAGTCTCGTAGTTTCTGATATCCAACACAAGACTTAATTGATTTTAATCTGGGCTTAGGACTATGTGACCGTTGGGTGTTATTTATTTTTTGTTTCGTCGCTATTCTTTCGGTAATATAGCTGTGGTTTGTCTCATCACTACATAGTATAACACAAAGTCGCTTTCTCTGTCCCTATGTCCCTTTGTATGCTTAAATCTTTAAAACTACGCAACGGATTTTGATGCGTTTTTTTAAATAGATAGAGTGATTCAAGAGAAAGGTTTATGTGTATAATACGTGCATATTATTGTAGAGAAATCTATAGGCACCCGGGCGAAGCTGGGCCAGGCCGCTAGTATTCTCATAAATAAAGAACATTCAATCTACGCATCATGGCGCCTTGATACATAACACGAGTACATAATAATGTATAGATATTAGATAGTGAATGTTCGTACATCGTTTAGCCCGATAGCCACCATCTTAATGTCCAGACTAATGAGATTACGCCTGCAAATCCTATTAGCGTTGATAAGCAATGTTTTTAAGAGGATATATATGATAAGGGCCCACAAATGCCCTTCGTGGGTTGATTAATAGTAGTCCAATATGGAAATATATATTTTGTATTTATTTTCTATCAATAGCGAAGATAATTAACCGACTGGAATAACCAAAGTTATATATTACCATGGTATAATTTACATTATGGTATAATTATGTTTAAATTATTCTTAGCGATTTTATTGAATTGATTTTATTAATGGTCGTAGTTGACCAGATTCTTTATATCGATTTTACTATTAAAAGGTTATCATCAAAAGCCCAGTTTTTCGTCCTACATCACTAAGAACTCTACTTTATGGTAAGATTTTTTTGGTTAAGTAAGGAAGTAAGGTAAAGACGTTGTTGCCAATATTGGACATATTGAGAGTTAACATCTTATATCTCGGGATGGCGAGCGCTTTGAAATGCTAAGCATAGCTTTGTAATTTATGGTTTTGTTTAGCTTGGCTTCTCTTTATGAACTGTCGTGTCGTTTACCATCAGGCAAATGGTATGATCGGTTCCCAATTACTTGTAAAAAAAAATAAGGAAGAATGATGTGGCCGTCTCACAAACACTTAAGGAATAAGATCTTGAATATTGCCTCGCAATAGCTTCATAAAACAGCTCAGCCATATCCATTTCTGAAAACAATTAACGCCGAAAATTAATCTTTACAAACCTGGTAAAGACATCAGGGTAATGCGTCCTGGAGAAGGCCTTCTCCAATTCCTCAAGTTGGAAACTGGTGAAGGTTGTCCTATATCGCCTCTGCTTCCTCTTGGGCGCGAACTCGTCAGCATCGTCGCTGTCTGCGGACCCCGGGAGAGGCCGTTCTGATGCGGGAGACTGGTCGGCACGAGGCAAGTCGGGTGTGGTGCGCGGAGAATCGTCCTTGGGGGCTTCAGACACCCCCATACTGTTGTACTTCTGGTAGTTCTGCTCTGGACTGTAGTAGCCTGAAATGATGGGGAGATTATTAGTGTGTTAGATTTGTGGGTCGTTTTGTAGGGAATTTTAGACAAACTACCAGAACACTTTAGGATGTAGGTAGACATTTATTTCGCCTCTTTAAGGGAATATATTTGCTTTTGTAAGGAACAGTGGTAAGAGGTAAATACAGAGTTATTTTTAAAACACCAGTAACTTCACAGGACTAGATAGCTGACATCATAAACAACAACGATTGATTTACAACTTATGGAATTTTGTTAGAGTGTTATTATTATTGGCAGTTAGGGCGCGCGTAACTTTTCGTTTATGAATGAAACAAACGTAAAAATGTACAGTCCAATAAAAAACGAAAAAATCATATTTACATAATTTATTTAGTTATGTTAAAAGTTGTTAAACAAACGTTGTTGTTTATCGAAATAAACCATAAACAGTATAAGAAAACATTTAGTTGTTATTAATGGTGTTAGCTATCTCGTCCCTTGAATTCGCTAGAGTTTTACAAATAACCCTGTATATACCTATACTGTATATATCTTATACCAACATGCTCAAGGCCAGCATTGTGGACTATATGGCCTCACCACTCTCAATCGTAATCTCGATTGGAGAGGAGGCCCGTGCCCTGCAGTGGGACGGTGGGCTGATACAGATATATCTTATACTGGAGATAATAAATAAGGAAGCATACTAACTTATGGTAGGTTCTGACCGCTTTAGAATACTTAGAAATTAGAAGAAATCATAGGTGCGTCCATTTGGGCGCAAAAGTTTTACTGGTGGTAGGTCTCTCATATGTGAGAGGCTGCCTGGGTGGGTACCACCGCAATGTCTATTTCTCCCGTCAAACAGCAGTTTAAATGCACTGTTGTGTTTCGGATTGAAGGACATTGTAGCCAGAGTAACTACTGGACATATTGAGACTTAACATCTTGTGTCTCAGGATGGCGAGCGCAGTGGAATGCCAAGCATTGCTTTGTAAATCAAGGTGTTGTTTGGTTTTGCTACTGTTCATGAGCGGTCGCATCGCTTACCGAGGCGAACGGCATGCTCGTCTCGCCATGCAATGCAATAAAAAAAAAAAAAAAAATGCTAGTGGCTCTTAAAAAAGTGTACTCGTAAAGTGTACTCTTTTGTGTAAATACACAAAAGAGGAAACTTTTCTCCAATATTTGTCTGCCCTGATAAATTTACTGTTGCTGAACTGTAGCATAAAAACTAAAACACTGTTTAAAGCAAAATCAATATTTAATCGTTGGAATCAATTTCATAGTAGTTAAGTGCGATCGATCCGTGGCGTGACCGAGTGCTTGACAATCAGTTCGCTTCATTAGCATGTTTCAATTAACATGAAGTAAGGTTAGAGATACTTTACGTAAGGCAATTATACGCTTAGATTATTTACAGAAAATTATAACTATTTAGCTTTTTTATTTGAAATATCTAAACGAAATAATGAAGACTTACGAGATTGATCATTTCGCGTGATGTTTGTGGATTTATTTATTGGAGTAGTCAGGTTCTGCTACGAATGTATATGTGTAAAAAGGATAAGAAAATGAATTAACAATAAGTCAAAATATCGTGTAACTTATATATACAAAAAACACAGGCAAGTAACCTCCTATTTGAAATCGGTTAAAGCACGAAAGTTCGGCTTCCCAAAGATTTGGAATGATAAAAAAAACCCAATTATGTATTTAAATTGAAAGTATATTGTATGTATTAAGTACCTCTAATTGAGCTCCCAGTTATTAAGTACTAAAATATATATAAAACAAGGTACTTGTCTAAATCGGTGCCTATTTAAATCTATTAATCCGTTCGTGATGTGAAACTATTATGTGGCCGATTCTAACCTCACTTCTCGTAATCAATTGTAATTTAATAAGTCGATGTCATTATAGTTAATTACAGTTTGTGTTATAACCGTAATTGGTCTATTATTGTGTTTTATATAAGAAAATTGTCGTTAAATGTTACATTAGGCTGTGTTTGCGTGCCCAGTTATTGGGATATTATTTTATTAATCCGTACGTGGGTGGTGGCCTGGTGGAACCGGCCTGCGCGGCTACTAACTTTTTTACGGTGGTTCTGGGTTCAATTCCCAGTACACACATTTCAGAGTCATTTGTGTATTGATAGTCAATCACCACTAAAAAACCTGCATACCAAAGTCCGCCAACTCACAAAAGGCCATAAGGTAAACTTCATGGCCTAACCGCTCTGAATCGTACTCTCGAATGTAGAGGAGATCCGTGCCCTGCAGTGGATCGTTTACAGACTGATAAAAATATGTGTCCTTATTGGCCTCACTATTGGCTACATGCATAATTAAACGGAAGTCAACCGTTTAACGTTTACCGTTCTATTTACCTACATCAGGATAGGCAAGCCTATCAGAATTTTCAAGTTGTGTAGATTGCCAATAATTTATTTCTTTCATCAGTAAATGTCGGTAATAGAAATTTATGGCTCGTTCCGGCATGGAGGTATTTATGAGTAAAACATCTCCATTTACATATATAATCAGTGGCGTAACAATAGGGTGGCATAGTGCGCAAAATGCCATGGGCCCCCGACCTTAGGGGCCCCCGGCGGCCCGGACCCTCAGGCCGGAGAGGCTGTAAGAAGAGAAGAAGAACCTTGCCAATTTAATACCAACAAAATTGATAATCAAAAACTATTTTCTTAGTTTCCATTAAAGATACCAAGGTTTATTTTTGATATATAAAAATAATAATAATAAGTTTTTTTTAACTATTATGCATAGATTATAGTGCGGATCTGGTTTAAAAAAGAACGAAACTTCAAAATTAGGCTTCTGCGGGGGCCCCATCACCATTGCTGCGTTTGGGCTCCGGCCAGGTAGTAAAGATGTTACGACGTCTGATTGGTCTCGTTGTAGAGTTCTTTTTATGGCCTGCAGGCATACGAGCATACAGCCCGCCTCACAGTCAGCGGTCACCCCCGCTTATAGACTTATGAAGATCCTGGGATCCAGGAAAATGCAGTCGCTTCCTACCGTAAGGAGAGCACTTTCGTAAAGCCTAGTTTAAAGAAGGATAGGTTATAGTGCTCAGGGAATACCGAAGCAGGGATTTCATTCCAGAGCTTGCACGTGCGTGGTAGAAAAGAACACTGGAAACGTACTTTCCGGGAAGGGATAGTTTCCAGTAGTAAGAATGAATTCTGCTACGGTGACGTGAAGTGTGATGGGAGAATAATAATAATAATAATAATAATAACACCCAACAGTCACATACATAGTCCTGACCCCACATTAAGATCGAATCTTGTGTCGTGGGTATCAGGAACTACGAGAGACTTTTCGGTCTCACAAACACCCAGACCCGAGAGAAATATTTGTGGGCCGCACTAACATTTCTCTCGGTGCGGGGATCGAACCCGCGGCCTCTCGTTTCACAGGCGGTGTCTTACCGCCTGCGCCACGGAGGCTGTCAAGCAAGAATAGCGATAGTGGCACCATCTTCCTCAGAACACTTTCCGTGGAACAATTGATAGATTACACAGAGAGACCCAGTCTCACTGCAATCCCAACGGCTCCACATTCTCCGTGAGAGCGGGATTATCGATGATTCGAAGAGCTCGGCGCTGTAATGAGTCAAGTGGGTCGAGCTGGTATTTTGGGACTTCTACCTAGAGATGAGAGCAGAACTCCGCGTTGTGCTGGATCGGCGCATTTATAGAGTAATAACCAATGATCCGACGAAAAGTACCGCATGGCACTGTTGAGAATCCTTAACTTTTTGCTGGCCAATTTGCCCTTGCCTTCCAAATGACACCTAAACTGCAATTTCATCAATAATTCGGGTCAATGAATACTCTCGGATGCTTAGAGAGAGTATCTCCATGACAAAATGTGCTAAGTTCAATTCACCCCATATAGACGCCTGCCCCAGAGAGGTCTCGATTTCCGACAAAATTTAAAACCATCTTTCCTTAACGGATCCCCGATTGAGATTCTGTAGTCAGATGTATCTTACCTCACTTGCACTAGCATCTGCATTGCTATGCCAGCTGGTGATAGACAATATGTCATTGGTATGCAGGATAAACAGAGTCGGCGAAAGCAAACGAAAGTAAGCGAGCCTTATGGAACACCAGAATTAATGGTCTTGTTCTCGATGCAAAAGCCTAAAAGCCAAAGCATAAAAGTCGTATTGGACAATACAACTTTTATGCTGCGATCATCCAGAAAGCTGGCGATGTACTTTTAGAGTTCCTCAGGTTGAAATACCAGGCAGGTAGCTTCCCCAAAATGATGCCATGCCACACTAGATGACAATTTCAAGCCCTACCGTAATCGCCTCACCCCCACTATCCAGTGCCTCCACCTGATAGTGGGTGAGATAAACGAGAAGATCACCATCTAAACGACTTTCAGTTGGTGATCCTCAAGATACGTCAAGAGCTGCATATTTATAACTCGCTCCAAGACCTTGGAGAGTCAGCATGTGACAGCAATCGGCCTGCGATTCGAAGGATCCGACTGGTCACCCTTCTTGGTGATTGGATGAACATGGATGATATTCCATGAAGCCGGGCCTAGGTTGTTTTAATAGAAAAGAGGCGTGAGTACGAGGGTTATCTCAGGGGCGAAGACCTTAAGAACCGTTGCAGGGACACATTCCGACCCATTCGACTAGTAGATGTGCAGTACCGCCCGAAATGCGGAGGTCAGGGTTTTATTTGGTATGCTAGCGCAGATTTTTGTTAGGGACCCGCCTCGGCCTCAATTTACTGGCAGGCCAGTGAAACTAATATATTCCTTTCGGTCTTCTCCGGGGTACTGGAAAATAAGCTTAACAGTTTTCCTCTCCATACAAAAAGGGGGGCCCCATCCAATGATTTTGCCACGGGCCCCAGGTGGTATATATAGTTACGCCACTATATATAATCCTACGTTCTTTTAGATATATTTCTACGCATCTTTTGCTAGAGCTTTTTGCTTATTTGTCTGTTCTATTATTTATTATTTATCTGTTTATAGAGTCTTCGTCTCGTTTTCAATTGTCAAAAATCTAATTTCAATATCAAAGAATTCCGAAGACATAGTTGACGCTCTCTTATAACTCTATCTATCGGGGATAAATAAAACTATTTACATATCATGCGCGGGTGATTAGTAAAATTGAGAGAATATTACCCGCCATAATAATTATTGTAGCAGTTCTATTAACTTTACGTTTTTTCCTTGTCATAGAAAGATCGTAAATTATTTTTATTGTTTCCTCGACACTGTTGCGTCAGCAATTACAGTTTAATTTGATCAGTACTGGGTAATTCATTTTTTCCTTTAGATGTAATTGCCTCTGTTAATTGAATTCTGGAATTGTTTCTTAATTAATTTAATTTGTAATGTAATGCACTTTGTCTGTATGAATATTTAAAAAATCCTCGCCTTTTATTGAATTGCATGAATAAGTAAGTCGTCTGAATATTATATTATGGGAAAATCTCTGATTTAAAAGGCGTTAATGGTATAGTTAAGTAAGTGCGAATCAATTGGTGTGGATTAAATTTTCATTTATTATTGAGATAAAGCTATATTCGCAGAAACGTAATAAATAATTATCTATATTAATGTTAGTTAATGCTCGATACGGCCATTGTTACACTTTATTTATTACCTTATATATCATTCTTAATAATATAAAATACTAAATCAGTAACTGTCCGGATATTTCAGCATTCTTGTCGAGATTTTGGAAGGTCAATGACATACGGAGACCGTGAAAAAGTCGCAAATAGTGGCCATTCAACTGAAGACACATCCGAGATCCAAATTATTATAACGTGGACAGAATTCCCAATTGTGTGCCGCTTCCAACAGCTAGCTTTGTAAGTCTACGTTACTATTTTTTCTATGAGTCTATACTTTAAAGCTCGCCAACCCGCACTAGGCCAGCACGGCGGACTTTATGACCTAACCCTTCTCAATCGTACTGTCGATTATAGAGGAGGCCCGTGCCCTGCAGTGGGGAGTATATGGACTGATACAGATGCTTTTGAGGACTATGTTCAGCAATAGACTTCCTAATATGAATAGTGCCATTCTGCCCGAGTTGGCCCATTCATGCTTACTAGACTACAACGTGGCTCTGATAAAGGGCGTTACGAATGAGTAATGTAATGATATTTGTTCCTGATAATGTTTATTTACTTAATTAAATAAGACGATGAAAAGCATTCAATTAGATTAGGGTTTTAATGTTAGATTATGAAAACAAGGGAAGAAGAAATTTTTAGGACTATTATTAGTCTTTCTGTATTGGGCTTTTTATTTTCCGGGTCTGGGTGTTTGTGAGACCGAAAAGTCTCTCGTAGTTCCTGATACCCACGACACAAGACTCGATCTTAGTGTGGGATCAGGACTATGTATGTGACTGTTGGGTGTATTTATTTATTTATTTTCAAGAATTTATATTTAATCATCGTTTAAATAAAATAATAATTTAAACTGTGGGATTACTAATTTCATATTGTGTGCTTTCTGGTAAGCATAAAACGATATTGATGCGAATGGTTACTGATTGTATTTTGATCAAGTTGCCTCGAATTAGACATACAACATTCGTATTGATATTTCAAATAATACTCAAAAATGTACAGTCAGCGACATAAGTCGTTGAACACTTCACATTTTTTGATAAGCTTTTTATGAATTAAAATTTGTACGTACTACTCTGTAGTCGTAAAATATAACCAAGTAAAGTCATCTATGCCGAGATGTGCCATACGATATTGAAAATAATTATTATTTTGGATGAAAAGACAATTCCAAATCTCGTGAATGTGTAGCGACTTATGTCGCTGACTGTACATTCACGACTCATGACTAGACTAAATATTTATTATACTTTTTATCTAGAGAATCTATATCGAGCTCTGGCATTCATTATATTCGGCTTAAAATTAGGTAGATAAATAATTAAATTATCTCAATTATTATGCAAATTGATATTATTGTTATTACGAACTAAGAATGTGTCTGCTTGGTATCAGTTGTTACACGAAACTTGGAGTCATAATTCAATGATATTGAAATATGTATTGTATTTACGTGTAGGTGCCGTTTTGGGGTTCAAATAGATTATATGTACATTTACGAGAGTAACGCCCGAATACTGGAACGCAACTTAAATATGTTGCACTTAACTAGGTAAATCCCGCTTAAATGTACTGGCTAAGTGGGCCGTGCGCTGTTAAGAGCAAGTTTTTATTTAAATGGCGTTCTAGTATGGGCGTAACTCTTGCTGTCTACACAATTATGTGAATTTAGCTTATATTCGGATATACCCAAGCTAAACATGTAACAAGTATTTTTACCAATGTGTACGGAGGTTGTTTAGATCGATACGAATTATCTATCATCGCCTATATTCTCACCCATTATTTTTTTGTTTATTTATTTACAAACTTGATTGTAGACCAGTGAGAAGAAACGATATTAACAACAGATTACGAAATAGAAAAGAGTCTTATCGCTCTCGTCTAGACAACAGGGAGGTAACTGTATGATACGAAACGAATTCGAATGTTCGGATGATCGACGCCCGAAGTAAGATACAAGTTTTAAAAGGACTTCACGAACGCGGGACCTCCGTGATTGCGGAGGTACCACGCTGTGGCTACAATTCCTAGGCGAAAGCCTTAACGATTGTGTCCTATCCTTGCGGTCCGTAAAAACGGTACCGATCCTGTGGTTATAGTCCGTACGATACGGACTATGCGAACGCGGAAAATGACTATATTTCTCTTGGCCGGCCAAGAGACCTAGAATGTCTACGTATGAGAGAGCTCCCGAGGGTGAGTAACATGACGCGAACTGAGTCAACGCAATTTCCTACCACCGCTTCCTAGTGTTATCGCTGAGTGGAAGAAGCGGCGCAACAAACTTTCAGCAACACATTTGACCAGTTCGCTCGGATCATTCAGTCACTGGAGCGTCTCTCACGTTGCGAGCCTACTGGGCGGGATGTCGGCAATGTTAGTCGAGGTCTCGGTCGAAGCCGAGAGGAGTTCGCGGGGCAATGGCTTGCCGTCCGGTGGTCGGGCGTGCTGAGGCGCAAATGTGAACCCAGTCCGATGCGTCAGCACGCGCGAACATGGAAGTCGCAAGCCGGCGGACGAAATTGTCCAGGCTTTCTATACGTAAATCTCTCTCGATGGTAGCATTGCTGACACTCCACGGAGCGTTAACGATTCTGCGCAGAGCCACCGATTGTACTCTGCGCAGTGCGTCCTTTTGTGACCGGCTGATGAGCCCGTACCAAGAGGGCGCCGCGTATGTGATCCGGGGTCGGATGTACGTTTTGTTCCCCCCCAGTTTCACTCTAAGAGGAAGATTGGATGAGAAGATGGGCCGCAGCTTCCCGCTCGCGACTTTACCGTTCGCGACGGTAGCCTTGGCGTGCCTAGCTAGACGGAGATTCCTATCAATGATAACTCCGAGATATTTGGCCTGGAAACCCCATGGGATTTCCTGACCGAACATCATCAGAGGTTTCACTGCCCTATGGCCTTTCGCGTTGGCCTTCTTCGTGATTAGGGCCTGGGTTTTGCCTACGTTCACCGACATCTTCCATTTAGAAAGCCAGTCGGGAAGTAGGTCAGATACAAGTTTTTCATTTCTAAACATCAATGCTTGAGACTGTCAGAGAGGAGTGCCGGCGTATTGTGAAGTTTGCCACTAACACTTGAAGCGATGACCACGACCTCTCTCAAAACCGATACCGGCAAAGAGGAAGAAATATCTTTTTTTTTTTAGTCTGGCCCGGCATAATGGCGGCATTGCACCTGATGGTAAGCGCAAATGCCGCCCAGGCAGAGTATCCATTGGCATCGGACGGCAGTCCCATGCCAATGGGAACAATTATGCCGGCCTGCTAAGGTGCCTCTTCACACTACGGCGGAAGGACCCAGGATTGTAGGAAGGAGAGAACACGTGAGACGGCAAACAATTCCACAGCCTGACGGTGTGGCACAAAAAAGAATTAGAGAACCGTTTGGTTCGAGCCGGGATGGTGTGGACCGACAAGCCATGGATTCGCAAGCCAGCACGCGTGGTTCTGGTTAGGATATACTATACTATTGACGATACTTATCATTTTCTGTGAACTTAGTTTATGGTTAAGACGTACGATAGAGGAATTGAATATTTAGTGGAGTATTCGGGCACATTCGTACTGTTTTACAACGTATGTATACGACTTCCCAACTTTCGAACTTCGTTTCAGATTATAGAGAAACCCTCCAAAATCGCAACAGTAAGGCTTCATCTCCTTCGATCAAATATACATCATATATTATGAATATTTGATCGAAGTTCATCTCAGTCTTCCATAGAACATTTTTCTTCTGGAGCTGATCCATTAATATTAAAATATTACATTCCATACAATAGTAGCTATAACCAGCTACATCAACCAACAACATTTAATATTAATTTAATCTAATAACAATTTAGTTTAGTCTGTTAAGTCGTTACTAATACTCCGAGATTGACATTTCCCCCTATTAGTCGGCTTAACAGCTGATTAGTTCTTGATATCGCATGACATCGCTAGATTAAAAACAGGACATGCACTTCTTGTCTACGCCATTGCAAGAATGTAAAAAATATTTACAGCTTAGATATATCTATATCAGCTTTTACGTCAATACACTTTTTTATTGTTTTGAACCACAAGGTGCAAAGCAAGCTAATTGGAGTAGTTTGTTTTTAACACAGTTTCAATGACAGTGAAAACTAGTTATTTTTGAATTTGAAAACTATGCAAAGGGTTTTTGACGCTTAACATTTCACCATTGCCGAGCCATTCAGCCAGCCGAGAATGACGGCTAATGTCATTTAAAAAAAACCTGCAAGGAATTTCATACAATTGTGTAGACAATTCACGCTAATGCAACACAAAATGGGTATAGTCGCGTCTATAAAGCAATATAAAATGTTCTCTACTTACGTGTACAAACACCCATAATATAATATCCACAGTAAACACTTATGGCACCTCTCGCAGCTGACTGGTTTTTGAATGGAAAACGATTACTCTTTAGACGATAAGTAAATTCTAGATAATGCAATTTCCTTCATACGAGGTTATCGTAGCGAATTGGATTACGTACTAATTTATGATTTATTGTGAACATTTTGTAATACGATTAGTGTAGATACGTAATGAATTACTGTTGAGTCAATTTGCTGGAAATAATTGACAAATCTTTTGTTGGTAGATAAACACATTCAAAAGTCAGATAGTTTGTTCTGTTTCGAGTAAAAGCTAGATAACTTTTGTATCAGAAACTATGACAGGCTTTTCTTTTAACTCTCTAAGATTGGCAAGGTTCTGTGATCTGTCGATATCTCTAGCATTGGAATAGTTTCAAAGCGGCTTTTATATTTTTTGTATCATCATCATCATATCAGCCACAGGGAGTCCACTGCTGAACATAGGCCTCCCCCAATGATCTCCACAATGACCTGTTGGAAGCGGCCTGCATCCAGCGACTTCCTGCGACCTTAGTCAGATCGTCCGTCCACCTTGTAGGCGGGCGTCCAACACTTCGCTTGCCTGTACGTGGCCTCCACTCGAGAACCTTTCGGCCCCAACGGCCATCGGTTCTACGAGCAATGTGCCCGGCCCACTGCCACTTCAACTTGCCAATCCTATGGGCTATGTCGGTAACCTTGGTTCTCCTACGGATCTCCTCATTTCTGATTCGATCTCGTAGGGAAATACCGAGCATAGCCCACTCCATGGCTCGTTGAGTGACTTTGAGCCTTTTAATGAGGCCCACAGTGAGAGGCCACGTCTCGGTGCCGTATGTCATCACTGGTAACACACAACTATCGAAGACTTTCGATTTTAGGCACTGAGGTATTTTGGACGAGAAGACGTCGCGAAGATTCCCGAACGCTGCCCAACCGAGTTGGATTCGCCGATTGACCTCTCTCTCGAAGTTGGATCTGCCTAACCGGACCACTTGTCCTAAATAGACATATTCGTCTACAACTTCGAGAGTCGAGCCCCCAACTCCAATGGGGGTGGGCACAACATGGATTTTCGACATGATCTTCGTTTTATCCATGTTCATTTTAAGACCCACCTGTTGGGAGACTCGATTAAGGTCTTTTTTTTTATTATTGCAAGGAATGGCGAGACGAGCATGCCGTTCGCCTGATGGTAAGCGATACGACCGCTCATAAACAGTAGCAATATTCCACTGCGCTCCCCATCCTGAGACATAAGATGTTAAGTCTCAATATGTCCAGTAGTTACTCTGGCTACAATGTCCTTCAATCCGAAACACAACAGTGCATTTACGCAGTGTTGTTTCACGGGAGAAATAGACATTGCGGTGGTACCTACCCAGATGGCCTCTCACATATGAGAGACCTACCACCAGTAAAATGTGGTCACCACCTATGGTCTTCGAGCATAGTGCTAATTTTTTGTATATTGTCAAAATATTTTTAACAATAACTGTAATTGTCTTCTTAGCATGCTGTAAATAAGTGTTAAAAATATCAAAAGATGATAAAAACAAATAAAGATTAATAAAATATATGAACGATAAACCTTTGATTATAAGGCATTATTATATTTTTTTCCAAAACAATCAATTTTTCACACTTGTACAATAGATTTATTGTTTGCGGAACAAACTGCCAATTTGAGTGTCCCAAGTTTTGTTAAAAAAAAATCCGTGACGAAACTTATTATTAAAATTTCCACCAGGATTAGAAGGTATAGGGGCCCTACTATATTCATCCGAAACGAAGTTCGAAACTTCGGACGATTGAAGTTTATATATTATACGAATGTATATAATTTGTAAAAGTTCGAATTTGTATAACGGACATCGTAACCAAAAGTCTATGGTTACAACCATAAGTCACTAACGACCAAAAGTATATGTAGGTACATTCGAATCGTATATAAACTTTGATCATCCCAAGTTTCGAGCTTCGTTTCGGCTTAATATAGTAGGGCCCTTGGATTCATTAAACCCACTATATACGAACTTGCTACTACTTTTAAATGTACGAATGTCTGTGCCCAGCTGTAGGCTTATGTAATGCCGGGACTCGTACATTATTTAGTATTTATTCCATTCACTTCCACTTCTATATCAGAGTGAAATGGATGTATTGTGTCTTAATTTGGAAACGATTAAGTTTTGATAAGAATTAACAAATATCATACGATAAGATTAGGTTAAAGATATTCTATAGAACTAATATTTGAGTGTAATATGTCCTACTGCAAGATTGGATGGCGAATGCGCTTATTATCATATTTTTTAATATTATATTTTATTACCAGTCCTATGTTATAGCTGTGCTTTCGGTGTACATTTAAAACGGTGTATTTATATCACTTTTTAAAATTATTTATTTAAATTGCAATGATCCTAAACATAACTCTATATATCTTTTAAATTGAGTTTGACACATTTCATTGAAACTGATATTAAATTTTAATAACCTAAAGACAACGGTGACCCCTCCGCGCAGGGAGCCTTCGTATTCGTTTGATCGTAAATTATAGAGCAATCGTACTAATATGTATCGATATTTTGTCGGATAATGTGTGGGGGTAAATATTAGGCCTAGGATACACTCATTTACGTTTTCCAGCTGATACAAAACAAGTAATAAGTCAGCATTGGATTTGCAACCGTCACGAGAGTCTTATTAAAAAATGCGATAAGTAAGTTTATCATAACAGGTACGTGTACTGTAGAGATATTTTTAAATTAAAAGTATAATCGTACAAATAATAGCAACTTAAATTAGATTTGTTCTTTATCTCACGATCAAGACCTTACTGCTAGCGACCCTACAGTTCCACAATTATCATCATCACGAAATAGATTAAACAATTGTTCGGGGCGACAACAATCTGACATTTATCGATGTTGCCATCGTATGATATATCGATTAGTATCGAATGATAATTGTATATCGTTATAATTTTGTATTCGATCTAATTTAATTAACAATCAGATCTTATCTCAGAATAAACGGACCGAATGCGATGGTACTGATTAGATGACAATATTGATACGATAAAATTAGCGTTAAATAGGTGTATTTCTAGAAAATTACTTTTGATTCGCATTTCATAAGAAATCGGGTGCTCTAGTAAGCAATTATTGTAGTTTTCCGCGTATTGAGTAATGTAAATAGAAATGTATTTGATGTATGTTTTCGAATTGGCGTACGGAAATTTTAAAGCATGATAGCGTAATTAGACACATTAAAAAGTAATAAATTCATTTTCGGTGTTGCCCGTCGTAATAATGACATTTATATACTGTGTGATATGTGTCTTCACTACTGGAAATAATAGAAACAGTTGATTTTATTGGTGTTTTTTTAAAGGATATAAAAAATAGATTTTGTTTATGTTACTTAATTAAAATCATATGTGTGATATATTTGGTTATGTGCAGCGATTAGAAGAAGGAATGTTGCATTTTTTAACATATTTAGCAAGCTACCACAGACCACGGTCTAGGTATTTAAGAAAATCTCTGTTTTTTAATATTTGCACTCGTACTGCAATGCTTTTATATTTAATGCTCTACATATTTCAGTGCCTGAACGAATAGAATAGGCGAATGTAATTATCACAAAAAGATCAGTATTTATGGTACTATGGAAGAAAAACAGTCAATGTGATACTGCGAATGTGATACCAGTGATGAGACATAGAATATTTTATACGATATTAGATACCTACATTTAAATCTGAGGTTTTTATCATTTTTCAACCTGCTGAGTGTATTAATTAATATGAAATAGCTATAGCTACACTTTTTAGTATCTAATTACTCCATAAGTAACACAAAATAACCATTAAACGACCATTATTAGATTTCAGTTGATGACGGCAGAGGTATTAACCCATCCAACACTGTGATTGACGCAAAAAGTCCCAGCGAACAGTGAAATGAAATTAAATTTAATATTAATTCCCAACATAATTACAGGGAAAGTAATTTCACTCAATCAAGTTCATCAATACGTAATGCAAAAACTACTAAATACATTTTAATGGTTCCTAGTAATCTAGTCAAGCAATGCATTAGTACACGCGGGCGAGCGAAAGTAATTTCTAACAAATCAATTATTCAAATGTTTCATGTTTGATCAATGATACAAAAATACCTCGATACATTTTCCTATACACTCGAATACACCTAATCCGTTTATTACAACTATAGTTTTCCTGTATTTATTATATTTTAAAATATAAATCGTATGGACATGTTTGATTGAGGTTGATCCTCTTTTATATTCAAATGAATATTTTTGGAATAAATAACGTTAATTTAAAAATAAAAACTGTTTCTCTACCAAAGATCGCTAAGTCTGTTAAAGAGTGGCTGTTTCATGTTTAGTATAGTTTCTTTAAATTGACACTTTTTTTTCCGGGTCCAATATTTATTCCAACTATATAACTTACTAGTTGCTATGGGATCTCAGCTATGCATGACTTATTTCACATGCTTAAGGTAGGTACATATCAATGTATGTCTGAAATCAAGGAGAATAGTATTTAAATGTAAAAACACGATTGTCAGACGAAAATGTGCTTGATGCTATTTAGGAAAAACAAATGTAACCAAAAGCTGTGCTATTAATTCACATTAAACTAATTAGAATCTAGTAATTAATGATCAAGTGAATAGTTGAATGAAAATGTTGATCTATGAAGAATGAAAAAAATATGACGTACTGGCCAGTCACGTGATGAATGAATGATAAAAAAGAAATAAATAAGAATATTCGTTTTTCAAAAAGGTCATTAAAAAGTTACGTATTCACGTTAACTTTGTAGATTTTTTATCTAGAAATGTTAATGTAATTACATTTTAAATGCAGGAAACCGCTTGTCATTACGTTCTTTACGTTTTTCTTAGGGTTCTTTGTTTGTTCGTATTTAAAATGGAATGCATCGTTTAATTTGTATTTATTTCTTCATCAAGTCTGTAAATATTTGATTAGTACTGAAGCCATTAAGACCGGGAT
Source organism: Hyles vespertilio (assembly GCA_009982885.2). Classification (NCBI taxonomy): domain Eukaryota; kingdom Metazoa; phylum Arthropoda; class Insecta; order Lepidoptera; family Sphingidae; genus Hyles; species Hyles vespertilio. The sequence goes on from CM042807.1 coordinate 5,799,163, forward strand.
TCTCATATTGTATTTATAATCATTAAGCATGTAGAATATAAATAAACTGAAAACTGTCATGTTCTCTTGTTAATGCGCTGTTGTGTTTCGGTCTGAAGGATATTGTAGCCAGAGTAACTACTGGACATATTGAGACTTAACATCTTATATCTCCGGATAGCGAGCGCAGTGGAATGCCAAGCACTGCTTTATAATTCAAAGTGTTGTTTGGTTTTGCTACTGTTAATGAGCTGTCGTAGCGCTTACTATCAGACGAACGGCATGCTTGTCTCGATATTAATTGTATTTAAAAAAACGACGCAAAACGACCACTTTGAAACCACAAATAAATAATCAAATTAAATTTGGCTTTACAGTGCTTATTTCTGTAAGTTTTCAAGTTAATAAAATTTAATATATCAGGTCAAAAAACCTTGCGTAGTACGTACGGCAATCCCTAATGACTATAAGGATATGAATTTACTATTGGTAAATGTTACTCATATTGTTTATTTGTACAGTGCAAAAAAGAATTAAATTAATTAATAATTACTCATACTTCACGGTATTTTGGTACAAGTTTAAATCTTGAATATTTATCAATTAGCTGGTCATAAATTGTATTTCCGTTCTCATTATCACCTGATTGTGTTTACCGGAATTCTTAGCTCATACAGTTGTGTCATCAAATGAGTGATTTGTTGAACAAAAAGCGTGGCGTTTCAATGTGTAATTAAAATTTTCTTTATAATTGATTCATCATAAGGAAAATGTGTGAGTGAGTGTGAATTAATTATAAATGTTTGTGTGATACGTGTTCTATAAGTATTATGTCATTGAATAAATGTCATATGACATGATTACATGAGTAAAATTGAATAATATCCTTACTATTATAAATGTGTATTTCAGCTTGTTTTTAAAGCTTTCACGCGAAAACTACTTAACCAATCATCTTGAAACTTTGTACACATATTCTTGGAGGTATTAGAAGTAACATAGGATATTTTTTTATAAAAAAAAGATTATTTTTTACGAATGATAAAAAGAAATATTTGTCAATATTGAACATTTTGGCCGCCATTTTGAATAGCGTATCCGCACCCGGGTGGAGCCGGGCCAGACCGCTAGTATTTTAGAGGTGCAACAAGTGTCTTTTAGGTGGACGTAAAAGTTCGAGTATTCGAACTTCGTGTCGTAGAATAGGTTAACCCTTCTGTAGATCAAACAAATATTTGTCTCTTAGGAGATCGAACTGGCAGCCACCAATACAAAATAGCGATATTTTGTACAGCCTCCGTAGCGCAGTTGGTTAGACGCCGCCTGTGAAACGAGAGGCCGCGGGTTCGATCCCCGCACCGAGAGAAATGTTTGTGCGGCCCACAAATATTTCTTCCGGGTCTGGGTGTTTGTGAGACCGAAAAGTCTCTCGTAGTTCCTGATACCCACGACACAAGACTCGATCTTAGTGTGGGGTCAGGACTATGTATGTGACTGTTGGGTGTATTATTATTATTATTATTATTATTTCTTAACTTTTGCGCTAATCGATCGTGAAAACCAAACTTATAAAAAATAACTTATAAAAGAAATATTTTGGAGCGGCACAAACAATTTTCCCGTTGTGAGGATCCCACCGCAACCTTATCTCATATTCCTACCATCTCCCAACTTATTTCACTGAATGTAAAATTAAAAAGAGTTATCTAACATTCACACAGAGAAGACTGAGTACGTGTCCATCTGCACATTTGTAATAATTAACTTGATACTACGCGACATAATGCAGGCAATTTGCACAAAATTACCCACAATTAATGTTTGATTTCATTCGCTGTTTGTACTAATGTTGGCGTGTTTATACATATGTCTTTATTTATTTTGTACTTGTGTGGGAATGTCAGTGGCAGTGCAATGTAATTCTAAGGTGACAGTGATGGCTCTAGGCCATTAAATTCTGATTCCATTAAATTGCATGAAACTCGAACAAACCTGCATACAAGCTACAACTTTTGACAGCCTTTGACATACTACTACACCTTTTGAGTTTAACAGCCTACGTGACGCCATTGGTTGGAAGCCTGTGAAACGAGAGGCGGGTTTGATCCTGCACCTAGAGAAATGTTTGAGTGGCCCACAAATATTCCACTAGTTTGAGACCGAAGTCTCTCGTAGCTTAACTTGCGTATTTTTATTCAAACTACGCGTAAATGTAATGCCATTGAAGTTGCTTCGTCATTCTGTAATGTACTGTATTAGCCCATATACGTCCCACTGCAGGGCACGGGCCTCCTCTACATCCGTGAGTAAGATTGCAAGTACGTGGTTACTCGTGCCAGTATGTTAATAATACGTACTGTCCTAATTAAGCTCAATTTTTTACATGAAATCGACATGAAGTGCAGCTTGACTGTTGTATTCCGTTCGGTGAGCGAGATTTTATCGGATTCTTTATTTTATTTATTTATTAACTTTATACCGGGTATCTCAAGACTGCTACCGAAAACGAAGCCGGGTGGTAGTTTTAGTGGCTACAAACACAATGCAATTAAAAATTTCGCTTAGAAACGCGACAATTATTTTTTATGATTTTTTAAATATCGTCATTTTTGGGTGGTAAATCCATAGATTTTGCTAAAATAATAATTTAAACTCTCTTATATCTTAGAGTATTTGTAAATTAAAGGGTTTACACTATTATTTTAGGAAAAAAATGTATTTACCACCAAAATATGGCAATAGGAAAAAAATTACAAAAAAAAATTGTCGCTTTTTTTTGCAACTTTTTCTGTTGCATTGTGTCTGAAGTCGCTTAAACTACCACCCGGCTTCGTTTTCGGTAGCAGTCTTGATATACCCTGTATACCAAACGGCATACAGGCGGACGTAATGCCAGGGGCATTCCCTAACAGTCTACCTTTGGGTGAAGCAGAAATGGAGTACAGCAGATTTTATTTACATTTAGATAGGGAAAACATAAAATAATGGTACAATATTCAAATAAGTGTACACCAATAAGAATAGGGAATAAGGATTCCCAGTACCCCTTTCCTCTTTCTATCTTATTTTCTTCCCGCTCCTAATTTGATGAGTTAGCTACACATCTATGATCCAAACGGGGATGTTGATGGGAGTCAGTGATCACTTACCATGAGGTGACTTGTTTGCTCGTCTACCGGTCTAATGTGATAAAAAAGGGCTTAAGCCATTTGTCCCTATACATAGAGTACCTATTCAAATCGTAATGATAATTGTGAATCTCTGGTTTGTTTACGGAAAACATGCAATCATTTTTTAATCAAATACAATATGATTGCAGGAAAAAACAATCAATGTATTTATTGAAGTTAATTTATTACGTTACGTCATCTTGTAAGACTCTTGTGTACCTTGGATTTACTGTTCTGTATACATCTCAGTGATTTACTAAATTAAAAATAATGATAAGTAATTTACTGGGGTAAATACTACTGCAATGTCATATTTCTCCCGCCAAACAGCAGTATAAGTGCCCTGTTGTGTTCCGGTTTAAAGGATATTTTAGCTTAAGTAACTACTGGGCATATTGAGCGTTGGGCATTGGGCATATTGAGAGTATGTCTCATGATGGCGCACGCTGTGGTACTTGTATGCCATATGTTGCTTTGTAATTTTAATACCATAATGAATATGTAAGTCATTCATTGTGTGTTGAAGTGCGTGGTGGCCTGTTGGTAAACGGACTAGACGCGACTGCCAACATGTTCACGGTGGTCGCGGGTTCGAATCCTAGGGCACACCTCTGACTTTTCGGAGTCATGTGTGTATTGATAGTCAATCACCACGCACTAAAACGGTGAAAGAAAACATCGTGAGGAAACCTACATACCATAGCGATTTATAAAAAAAAAATCTATGGTATGTAAGTCCGCCAACCCGCACTAGGCCAGCGTGGTGGACTATATGGTCTAACCACTCTCAATCGTACTCTCGATTGTAGAGGAGGCCCGTGCCCTGCAGTGGGACGTATATGGGCTGATACAGAAGTCATTCATTGTATGCTGTAGTTGCCTGTTTACGGAGGAACATTTAACTTTGTTTTTATTATTTGTTCGTGAGATATATTTGTAATGAATAATGTATCTTCTTTTGGTAACTCTAAAATAAAAATAAAAAATGGTGGTGTTGTTTGGTTTTGCTACTGTGTATGAGCGGTCATATCGTAACCATCAAGCGAATGGCATGCTTGTCTCGCCTCGTAAGAGTTATACACCAGTACCAATTCCGAATTTGGATATGCTTTGCGTCGAGGGTTTTAGAAACTAAGTACCTACTTCGTATATTTACTGTAGAATAATGTTTCTTGTGAACATTTGGCTTTTTTACAGCCAGCTTCGCATCAAAGTTACACAAAGGCTTGAAAGCATGAACTATGTATTTCGTATTTACTGCTTTCGGTATAGAGGCACAATATTGCCTGAGCCTCAACATTCTTGAACCTCGACCAAGGCCTGACTGCCAGACCAAAGAAGCGCTGGCTATACAGGCTATGTATCGTCAAGTAACATATGAGGCTTAAAGACCTTACTACTGAGGATGCGAAAGACTACGTAAAATGACTCGATGGCGGTCCTTGTAGGTTCAGAAGTTCAATAACTCTTTTGTATTACCCTACAAGAGTCCAGTCACATAAGTATTATGGCAATTAAATTCATGATATCTTAGCTTCACATCCATGATCAGGAATTTTTAAGCTAGGATAGTCCACTAGTAGAGCCAATATAATACGGCTAGAAAGAGTTAACAAATATGGAACAGTTTGGTATTCCCGTTTAATGGCATTGAGTTTTAACTATCGTGTCCCTTACTCTCAATTTTTTAATCACATTGCAGGCTTTAACATAATAAGATAATTATATAAATTCGAGTGAGTTATTAAGCGATACCAGTTCGATTATACGTAGTAGGGGAATGTAATCCATTGTTGGCCGTGCGTAGGCAACGATTGCTTGTAATTATTTAATAGCAGGTCGTGACATTACCCGCATTCGTGAACTCATTTAATTGTTTTTTACATTGCTGCATGTATCAGTGAATCTTAGAATTATTGTATAAGGTATCATCATGGTCTTACTTGTTCTATATTAGAGTTGCGTAGTAAAAAATGAATAAGAGTACACTCATGTATATTTGTCAAAAAAACCTATAAGGTTTAACGTTTTTCGTAAAATAACGAAAGGGGACAACAAGATCTCTAAGCACAAAGACTAAAAAAATATTCTAATAAAGTCATCATCATCATATCAGCCACAGGAAGTCCACTGCTGAACATAGGCCTCCCCCAAGGATCTCCACAATTACCTGTTGGAAGCGGCCTGCATCCAGCGACTTCCTGCAACCTTAGCCAGATCGTCCGTCCACCTTGTAGGCGGGCGTCCGACATTTCACTTACCTGTACGTGGCCTCCACTCAAGAACCTTTCGGTCCCAACGGCCATCGGTTCTACGAGCTATGTGCCCGGCCCACTACCACTTCAACTTGCCAATCCTATGGGCCATGTCGGTAACCTTCGTTCTCCTACGGATCTCCTCATTTCTGATTCGATCTCGTAGGGAAACACCGAGCATAGCCCTCTCCATGGCTCGCTGAGTGACCTTGAGCCTTTTAATGAGGCCGACAGTGAGAGGCCACGTCTCGGTGCCGTATGTCATCACCGGTAACACACAAATAATATAGTAATAATATAAAATAGTAATTTAGTATTTTAGAAAAAAGAAAACTATATTTTTCGTATACTTATTAAAAATATATTTTTTGTAGTTACAAACTTACAATTAAATTTATACGGTATGGAACCTTAGGTGCGCGAATCCAACTCGCACTTGACTGGAGTTTTAATATCTTGAGAATGTGTAATCGTTTAGTCCGTATAGAAAAAGCTAGACAGATAAATTTATGGCCTGATCGTTGATATTCAGTTGTAAATCACTTCAAAATAATTGCACATTAATTGGGTTACTATTACTCATTTTCCATGACTCTATGTAGTGGTCACAATCCAGGCGAATATTCCATACCAGCAAAGTACTACAGTTATTCATACGTACATAGGCATAGTACATGAACTTACGCCTTTTTCCCAGAAGGGGTAAGCAGAGGTTCTCCTGCTAGCACCAGAACACCTACGTTTCGCCTTGTCTATTCCGTCCCACGATGACATAGGGGCGAGCCAATCTTCATACCGGGCACAAATTCCCGACTCCAGGCTCATAATGGATAGAAAACTCCAATATCACTTTACCCGACCCGGGCTTCGAACCCGAGATCTCAGATTTGCAATCATATAATAGTATAACTACGCCAATGAGGCGTTCTAGTCACAGTAGAGATTATTTTGTATGCAAGATATTTATCTTATAATTAATCAACCAAAAGAGCGCAGTATGAAAGCAAAGATATGAAAAGTCACAATACGTAAGTGCGGCAGTTTTGTACTCGTACTCAGCAATTACGTTATCTTCGATATCTCATAGATTATCGCTAACAAACTTTGAATTAAAACGCTACCGCTCTTTAGATTTATCGTTTAGATTGACACGTTTTTATCTGTTAGCCCACAAACCCAGTGGCAGATTAGCTATAGAGTTAAAATAGTATGTGCAATAGGGTAAAAAATACATTTTTGGTCTCTCTAATTAAAGACCTATACTAGAATAAATTGCCTTGGTGGCGTAGTTGTATTTGGGTACGGTTACAAAGCTGAGGTTTCGGGTCCAAATCCCGGGTTGGGCAAAATGTATTGGATTTTTCTATTCATTATCAGGCCAGAGTTAGAATATGTGCCTGATATAGTGCCACATCGTGGTACGGAACATACAAGCGCAATGTGGGTGTCCTGGCATCTCTGCCTACCTCTCTGGAAGAAAGACGTAAGTTAATGTATGCATCTACGTATGTAATTAAAGAAGTAAAAAGCAGTACTAGCAAATTTAGGGTGCATCAATAGAATGTGCTATAGGCTCTACGCTAGTTTAATCTGGCACTGAACATGTGTCGCACACACACACGCCGTTTATGACATGATAGATAGAATAAAACTATTATTTACGGATTTTATCGCGGGTTTGGTTTAATTTTTGCATTTTTGACTTCCCGACGTTTTGATTACGTATTTATATATATTTTTAAAATAATCGAAACGTCGGGAAGTCAAAAATGTAAAAATTAAACCAAATCCGCGATAAAATCCGTAAATAATTAGTTTTATTTCAATGAGTAACATTCGCGAAAACCTAAGAAATCATTATGATAGATAGATTGATAGAAAACACTTTTTTGTACACCTAGTATCAAATATGACATATTGTTAATAAATATAAATAGTGAGTGCAGCAAATGTCGGGCTTATCGCTTGTAGCGATGTGCTAGTAACCCAAAACGGTACCTTTGAGTGATATACATCCGTCAGGCTGTGGAATTGTTTGCCGTCTCACGTGTTCCCTCCTTCCTACAATCCTGGGTCCTTCCGCCGTGGTGTGAAGAGGCACCTTAGCAGGCCGGCATAACTGTTTCCATTGGCATGGGACTGCCGTCCGATGCCAATGGATACTCTGCCTGGGCGCCATTGGCACTTACCATCAGGTGCAATGCCGCCACTATGCTAGGCCACCGTAAAAAAAAATATACATGCAGACACAGCAATTTTATACATAAGATCATGCTTGTGTTCCAATTAACGATAACTGCTTATTGACGTCATTTTGGTGTGGACTTGACTTTGATAGTGCCATGTTTATTCCGTCCCTTTTTGTATTAGAAGTGACGTCTTTTAGTAATAAACTTCAACCATATGCTAGGTGCTTATTTATGCCCCTACAATTTTCAAAATGAAAATCTCACACTAAATCAAACGGCCTTGGAATTAACCCAACGGTTCACGGTCCACAACCCAAACAAACTCGCTACGAGACCCAATAAATAACATGATGTGTATGCTCGATTTTAATTTACCCCACACTTCAGTTGCTAGGGTGCTAGCAACACTGAAATCCGCAAAAGTATCGACACGTGACACAAATATTGTACAAATTAATTATCATGTCGGTCCTTGACCCCGAAGCCTTAGCAAAAACAAACATCTTACACGCTTCGCTAATCACTCATCTGCTAAGTTTAAAAATACTTTACGACTAACATTAATTATGCATTAAAAATACCTCTATCTTATTTTCTATCTTATAATTATGATCTAAATAGGTAGCTGATTAATATATATGATTAAACATTCGATCAAAAGAGCAATAGTCATTAAAAAAATAAACCAAATTTTTAAACGACCCGTCGACGGGTTATAACACTGCCGAATATAAAATTAACAAATCGCCATAATTTTATTCTTAAATTGTGCCTTAATAACACGGCAGCTTATCTCGACCTAAGACATCTACCTTTGCAACGTTATTTTCCTATCGTGGAAACATTACGCCACCCTTAACGTTATGAAAATAGAGTTGAAATTTGTTTAATAGTAGCACAAAGAGATCAAACGCCAGGCGGTATCTTTTTGTAATAAAACAAAGGGAATGATACGTGCAAGTTAATTACGGTCAGAAATGTAATTAGGTCTAATCAAATAACTTGATCTTTTTGTACGTTTTTGCTTTATCGCGAAACGTTTTTGTCGGAGATTTTTTTTTATGCCAACGTCTCGTGGTTTAATAGTGTTTTTGTACACGCTTGCAATTAAAATAATTGATATGTACATTCATATAAATAGTAATAAAGGTTTAATGAATAAATTTTATGGCACCTTGACATTTTAGCTGCGCGTTAATGTCTGTACGTATCTTCATTTATATCCTGAGAGGGACATAGGGAAAATATTAACTGGGGAAATAGTATTTTTTTATTATCTCACTAATATTGTTGGATATATTCAAGTTGTGATTTCCAAGCTAGAAAAGGGTAGTCAGTAAATTCAATAATAAATACACCCAACAGCAACCCCCATTAAGATCAATTAAGTCTTGTGTCGTGGGTATCAGAAACTGCAGAGACTTTTCGGTCTCACAAACACCCAGACCCGAGACAAATATTTTTGTGATCCAACCCGCGGCCTCTTGTTTCACAGTCAGTGTCTAACTATTAAGTCATTGGGTGTGATTTGAGCATAGAATTTGAGTTTATCTACGTCAGGCACCTTTAATTAATTACAATAGGTTTTGATGTCACATTCGAAGAAGGCCAACAATATAGGCCAACAATATAGTTTCACTGGTGGTAGGTCTCTCATATGTGAGAGGCCATCTGGGTGGGTACCGCCGCAATGTCTATTTCTCCCGTGAAACAACACTGCTTAAATGCACTGTTGTGTTTCGGATTGAAGGACATTGTAGCCAGAGCAACTACTGGACATATTGAGACTGAACATCTTATGTCTCAGGATGGCGAGCGCAGTGGAATATTGCTACTGTTTATGAGCGGTCGTATCGCTTACCATCAGGCGAACGGCTTGCTCGTCTCGCCATTCACTGCAATAAAAAAAAAAAAAAAAAAAAAGACCTATTTCTGCTATGATGATTCAATATCATATTGATATGGTCGATAGAGTCATAAAATACTGTAGTATATCGATCCATGGTGGTATTTGCGGAATTTTATTTAGTTACATGTAAACCTTAACGCTTAATTTGGAAAACATATGAATATCTATAAAATACTCGTACTATTTATTATATTTAAATTTTAATAAATTCCAAATTAAATTGAAAACATAACAAGTTTATTTCCTAAAAATAAATCTTATTATTATAAACAATTTAAAATATTCATATTTATGTTTAATTGACACCTGTAAATATCATCAGTTCACTTTGTATCTCAGACAGGGGTCAGACACGGGTTTGAAAAAGTGACTGTAACATTTTTCAATAATCAGTCAACATAAAACCATTGATTATTTAGTCGTCATGACTCGTTGTGACTTCTTATCACCTACCTACCTATCATCAATTATCGGAAATGGTCCACTGTTAAATGTATGTTCCCCCCACTCGCCAAACAATTTAATTGCGATCTGTTATAAGCAGTCTGCGTCCAGCGACTTCCTGCAACCTTCAGTCAAACGCTTTGTTTATGTATGCGGATTCCTGACATAAGTAAAAAGATTATAAGTGTAATTAATTAAAAATATGATGGTATCATATAAACCCCCGGATATTTGTTATCAATATTTAAAACAACAATAATTAGAATTTGATCATTTTTTGCAAATCATAACTAAAGTTGATAAAACACTATTAATTAGATTTAATTAGACTTAAATCATTAAAGATTAGAAATTAAATATATAAATAAGCCAAGTCTTTTTGGACAATTAACTGCCGATGCTATATTTCATCATCATCATATCAGCCACAGGAAGTCCACTGCTGAACATAGGCCTCCCCCAATGATCTCCACAATGACCTGTTGGAAGCGGCCTGCATCCAGCGACTTCCTGCGACTTTAGTCAGATCGTCCGTCCACCTTGTAGGCGGGCGTCCAACACTTCGCTTGCCTGTACGTAGCCTCCACTCGAGAACCTTTCGGCCCCAACGGCCATCGGTTCTACGAGCTATGTGCCCGGCCCACTGCCACTTCAACTTGCCAATCCTATGGGCTATGTCGGTAACCTTGGTTCTCCTACGGATCTCCTCATTTCTGATTCGATCTCGTAGGGAATTAATGCTATATTTAATTTTTGAAATCTTAATTTGGTAGATTTGTATTTATTTATCCTTTTTATCATTGAGAATGGGCGACATAAGTGACAATATGGCCTAACCTTTTAATCGTAGCGTCGATTGTAGAGTAACCCCGTGCCCTGCAGTGGGACGTATATGGGCTTTATAGAGGCCTATACTACCTACATATTTTAAAATCGTCAAGAACTAAGAAGTTATATGCTCCCTACAGCATGCATGTCGCAGTTTTTTAGAAACCGCCTGTGAAATTGGGGGTCACGGGTTGGATCACCGCGACGTAACAAATGTTTGAGTGAGCTACAATATATATTTTGGTTATGGGTGCTGTGATATCAAAAGTCCTCTTGTAGTTTCTGATATTCTTAATAAGACTTCGTATCACACTGGTCAGGAAAATGTACTTGTATCACATTTATGCAAAGTCTATCCATCTACTTTTTTACTTAGGATAAAGCAATCGTAAGAAAGGGCAAATATAAGTGAAAGCGGAAATGAATAGTGCGTTAAATCAACTTACAAATATAATTAACGCGTACAACTACTAAAGGAATTGGATGCACTTGAATAAAATACATTTTTACACATTAAACCTGCGGGGAAGGCACATTTACATGTTAATTACATTAATATTAACTTAAATCGCAATCCACCTTTCGCTTTGTAAATGTAATAAATATTAGCGTAAGTCATTTGTGCGAAATTATGTCGTGTAATGCGTAGGGTGTGCAAAAACGCGGGAAACGCCGCTTTCTCGACGCTAAGCAATTATAGATCGAGGAAGCGATAGCAGTGCGTATGCGCATGTCGTCACAACATGGCGGCCAAATTATAAGGGTGTGCGGCCCATTGTGATTTCATTTAATGTTTTAAAAATATAGGTTTACTGAGTATCGTAAAGGGAAACTTAATTAAAAAGATTACGAATTAATGTCTTAAATTAGTATTTTACTTTAATACACAATTACTATGAGCCTTGATTAGATTGATAATTTAAAAAGTGAAACGTTTAGTACCAACCTTTTCCTTTTAATCAATCAGCGAAAGTATTCACAGAACACAAAATGTTATTTATACCTTAAACCGCACTACACAAAATTCACAAAAAAAAGTATTAATCTACTGCTGCATCAAGCAACTGCAGTTAGAAATAATAAAAAACAATAAAAAAATTGCCATTTACGCAGAATATACAATATTTGTCTTATGCAACTAATGGAACAATTTTGTATCGCGGCAAACTCTAAATAGAGTTTAATCATGATATTTACGTACGATAAGATGCTATCAAACATTAATTACTGACTACAAACGAGCTACCGAAATGGATTGGTGATACATAATTTTTGGTGTTTGCCGCGTATAGGTATACTTATGCTCTTTATTGCTTTTGTGTTTATTGATAAAGGAATTTAAACATAATGCCTTTTCATGACAGTTCTTCTGATGTTGGCGCCATTTGTTTGTGCCGAATGGTTTGTGATGATTGATTATTACAAAATGCTTTTTTTATTTGATGCAATGACATCAATACGGCATATAAAAATACTTTCGCCCACTTTATACTGACGTAATATGACGTCACTATTGTAAATGTACGTCAATATAGACGATATTTGATTTTAAGTTATTGGGTAAATATTGGAGTTGTTCACATTTTACTTTGTTGTTATATATATATTTTTATATATTTATAGGTGTATATTTTATATGTGTATTTTGTGTATTTGTATGTTTATTCAACATATATACATTTGTTATTGTTATTATTGTTATTTGACAGCCTCCGTGGCGCAGGCGGTAAGACACCGCGGAGAGGCCGCGGGTTCGATCCCCGCACCGAGAGAAATGTTAGTGCGGCCCACAAATATTTCTCTCGGGTCTGGGTGTTTGTGAGACCGAAAAGTCTCTCGTAGTTCCTGATACCCACGACACAAGATTCGATCTTAATGTGGGGTCAGGACTATGTATGTGACTGTTGGGTGTTATTATTATTATTATTATATATATGTATGTATGTATATATGTATGTATGTATGTTTATTTATAAAATTAACAATATTATAAATTGTAATACTCGTACACCGGAAGCCCCAACTTTCGTTCTTTTCGTTTATCCATCCCATGGTTGTCTGACAGAGATTGCTTCAAGCAATAAGACCGCCACTTGTGCATATATTTTATTTCATTTAGTTTTGTCTTTTTATGTATATGGTGTACAATTAAGTGTTAAATAAATAAATAAATAAATTAGAAATCACGTCAAAACAAAAGAATGGTCTAAAAATATTTTTTTTTGTAATAATTTTCGTTGCGTTAAATTGACTTAGTGATATGTGGACTGACAATCAATTCGAAAAATATGTTATATGTTCAAAGGTTCGCGAGTCAAGACTAGAAATGAGTCATCAAACGCATAATAGCCACGCAGGCATGTGTAACGAACACAACTGAATAGACTTACAACTAGATTTTACTAACAAAAACTATTATTAGATTTCCTTTAATGTCTGGATACACGATACACGCACACTTGCACGCGTAGATAAAATCTAATTTACGCAAAGGAAGCAAACATTAAAATTATTTTGAAGTCATTTAAAATTATAGACAACTTTTTATTTCTTCAACACACGTTCAGACGTTAGTGTACTATTACTAAATAATGAATCTGACAAACTTGATTTATGAATGACAGCACAGAACGAAATAAATAAACTGGCTGTAAAGAAAAAAAAAACGAACACGTATTGAATTGGCCAATGCGTGTGTTGTCGTACTAAATTAAAAAATAATTCAATGATCGCTAATTGCCGGGCGCAGAGCGCAGGGCTGATTTTATCTTTTATAATAACATTAATCAATAGTTCATGTGAATTTATGTGCAGTGTGTAACACGGTTTATTAAACTTGTGACAACCCTTTGTATTGTAGTACAAAAAACGTAGTATTTATTAGATGTTAATGCTGACCTATTCGTTCGAGATGCCATCGGTTCGATACGTTCCGTATGAAATCATATTAGTGTAATGTGTGTAACACGATTGTATGCTTTATGTAAGCTGATAATTTATATTTTATAGATATGACGATACGTAGAAGTTAGTATTCTGACGTTATATTTTGATTATGCCATGATCAATCGTATAACACAAGTTTTTTTTAAGATTTTCACGGATGTTGGTTTATGATTTAAGCAAACGCGACAAGGGTACCGGAAGTAATGTTTATTAAACCTACACTGACCGACCGGTGTGTGTGGTGGTTTGTTTGTAAACGGACTAGACGCGGTTGCCAACATGTTTATGGTGGTCACGGGTTCGATTTCCAGGGCACACCCCTGACTTTTCGGAGTCATGTGTGTTTTGATAGTCAATCACCACGCACTAAAACGGTGAAGGAAAACATCGTGAGGAAACCTGCATACCATAGCGATTTATAAGAATTTCTATGGTGTGTAAGTCCGCCAACCCCCACTAGGCCAGCGTGGCAGACTATATGACCATATACTATATGACTCTCAATCGTACTTTCGATTGTAGAGTAGTTTAATAGAGCTTTTTAAGGACAAATGGACTTATTGCAATAACTTAGGTATTTTTTTAGCAAAATAAAGAATTTTTATTGTGTATCAGAGAAACATTTGCAACGTAATAACCTTAGAGTATTTATATATAGAGGGAGCGCTGCCATACATTCGCGTTTTGAAAAACGTAGATATTTTCTTGTTCGTAATGTTGGTAGTGCTCCTATATTAGTAAAAATTGAATTAATTATTTAGCAATAAATTGCTATAAATTCCTTTGATAGCCGAAATTATATTTAACTATTATCCTTTTAAAACGAGTCTGAGTGGAATTAAATAGACCTAAACTACTTAATTTAATTTTTTTTTTCAAATTATTTATGTATGTTGCACAACCTGTTCCAATATTAGCCAATAAGAGGGCAGAAAAAGGTGGCCCGGCACCACCATTTTTATCTACGTTTTTGAAGTACCAGCGCTCCCTCTATATATATATACTCTAAGGTAATAACCTATAAATAAGTATTGCAATAAAAGATGGCGAAGGAAATAGCTCGTAATCCTAAGTACAGCTATATTATATTTTTTTGTCAAATATTTTCTAAAACGCAATAAAAACTTGAGCCAACTACAGTAAGCTGTAAAAAACAACGCGTTATAGACACGCCATTTTTATAACACAATTTTGAAAAGCGCTATCAGCTGGACCTCTATCGAGTACAATGGCAGTTTTTTTATAAAAAAAAATAATTTCACAGCAATTCGATCACACGTTTCGCGTTCGTGTTATGTCGATAATTATGTCTAACCATTATTACGCCCATTCGACGCGTCGTACAAAGGTCTGCGCATTTGCAATTTTAAAAACCTTATTAAATGCACTCTCACGGCACTCGCAATTGTGAGCTAATTGTTAAAGTGACATGAAAAATTGGTACATGGCAACACTTGTGTTCTATTGTCAAACGGAAAAAAGTAACTGACAAATGATGTTGGTGTAGTTAAACAATTATTTTGTTTGTAACGGGCGTGATAATAAATTTACGAGCGAAAAATTGTTTGGTAAAACTTTTAAAACCGCAATATGGAAGTTTTTTTTCATTTATTAAGGACACAAAAAGTCGTATAAAAGGCATAATAGTAGAAAAAATAGATACAAAAAGACCTCCAGGTCCCTATCTTAAATATACAAATATGAATATAAGAGAGCTAAAGGCGACTCATATTTTTAAAAGTTTTGCGTTATTGGGTGAATTTAGCACAAATAAGGGACAAGGTGGACGGACGACCTGGCTAAAGTTGCAGGAATTCGCTGGATGCAGGCCGCTTCCAACAGGTCAATGTGGAGATCCTTGGGGGAGGCCTATGTTCAGTAGTGGACTCCCTGTGGCTGAGATGATGATGATGAAGGGACATTGACATAACTTTTTGAGTGGTCCTAGGAGCAAGTACTACTTAAACGATCCTGAAATAAAAAAATCGTCTAGAAATAATAAAGAAAAAGGTTTACTTATGTATCTTAAAAATATTTTTTTTGTGGCACAAACTATAGCACGTAAATTCAAATCATTTAATATATTCCTATAAAATAAACAGTCAAAAGCAATTATGTCCATACAGCCTTAATTACAGGCAAAGCAACATATTTTTTTATGTCTAAGGAACATACACGTTCTTCCAAAGTCGGTAACTATTTTATTTTTAAATTTAAATATAAGTTCCACCATTACCCATAACAGGTATTTAAAAAAACTTAAATAGCTATTTATAAGGTATAACATGAATAATAGCAGCTGTAATTATAATTTACGGCTAATATTATGGTGTTATAAGTTGTGGGCATTGAAAACATTAAACAATTTGTCACCATGGGTAATTAAATGAAAATAAGCACCATTATTTATTCAGGGCGTCTTCGTAGTTATTATCGGGAATTAAATAATATTTTCGTCAGTTTCGACGCCATTTTCTATGTTAATGTCAGAGCGAATATGGCAATATTTTATTGTAGGGTTACGGTATACGTGTGTAAGTAATTTAAATTGATGATATTGATATTTATAATAGCAAACACAATGTCATATTATCCAATTGTAAACACATTACGTAATATCATATAGATTAATTTGATACTAAAAATGTTTTATTGGATAAATAAATAAAACCATTGTCTTATAAAGTTGCAAGATAAAGTCGTTATCTGCAACAACAACGGCAGAATTAACATGTCAAAATGATTTTCATAATTTTTGACAAAGTGTGCATAGCATTTATGGCAATTTAACCCTAGAATGCGCACGGAAATGTCAGTCTGCGTAGCGGCAGCTGCGGGCGCTCCCGGCCTCACTTTCAACTCGTACTTTCGCACAACCATAAATTACAGCGACGTCCGGACATCGCCTTCCCGTGCGGGCACTAATTGCAAACAAATATCGCCCTTCGCGCCTGCGTACTCCACACCCGTAATTATGGGATCGTTTGCCCGCTACGTAAGTGCAGCTTTGTGTAAGGACATTAGATGCGCACGCTGCCTTCACATTGATACCGGCCGGTGGCTCGCAGCGCTAACCGTTTTCTATTTAGCCGTTTGGGTCGACCGCTTCCATACATGTAGATCGAGTTGCGCAATTAAGGAAGGAAAAATCGCGTTTAATCATCGCATTTTTCTATAACTGGATAATCGTATATAGTAAATGCAATTAACAGCTGTGTGCGTGAGGTGCGGGTTAGTCACGCTCACGTTTGGAGCGGTGACGGTATTATCGGCCGATATGCGTCAAGTTTATGACACGCATAAATCTTGCTGAGAGCCAGATAGGTTTTGATAAGGCGTCGCCGGAGCGGCGTGGGTCGCCGGGGGTGGCCGCCGCGCTGACGGGTTGATTGTCTACACAACTGATACTGCAACTGTGCAATATTGCCATTTTTAAAACTCTTTTTTATAGCATAGGTAAGGTGGACGTCAAAAGTCATAAGACTTGGTAATTGTAGGTGCGTTTTGGGCTTTGAAAACGGTCAGAAACGAAGAAAGTGGGTTGGTGTTACTAAACGTCACTTGTCAGTTAGACAGTACCATACCGGTCGCATCGACCCTTTCGTAATATTATCTATACAGTATATTGGGACTTTCATAACTTTTTAGCATAATTAACAGAAACTACCACTAACCATCAATAAGCGGAGTAAATGAAGCGAAGTAACGACGGTTCTCTTAGACACAATAGACCCTGAACTCGGAACACGATACACTTGACTCCAAGTCACTATGATTTTTCACCATTATGTACAGAGGTTACTATTTTAGGTGACTCAACCCAGCTTTAGGATCTCCGGCAATCTCAATCACCGAATGAAATGTAACATTATTTATTCTTCATATCGGTTCATCTGCCGTGATTTTCTTTTATGCCCTGTTATAATAACTAACTTTAACTGACTCATTTGGCATCTTAAATGTATGTCGTTTGCACAGTTAAAATTAAAAGTTAAAATGGTCAAAGTAATTTACTTGAGCCGTATTTGAAATATTTCACCACAAAGAGGCGCCATTTTCCGAAACCGATGGAAACTAGATCTCTATCGGTGTTAATTAGGTATGTACTAGTTCTAGATAACGCGTCAGTATGTATTGTTTATTTTGTCGGCACTTTGATAAGGATGCTATCGTATATTGTGCATCTTGGTATCAATTACTAGTCTTACGCTGTGCCTTAGATTGGTCATTCTGAGAACAGATAGGCCGACTTTTCATGAATCGCTGTTTTGAAATGGTATCTTGATTTTAAACGAACGCCGATCGATTATCTACTGCGTATTGTCTTCGATAATATGTATTAAAAGGTTTGATCAGTTGCCGAAATCATTTGATTGTTATTGGTTTTCAAGGACAGACTTTGCCGAGACGTATTGAGGTAGTTCAGAGGTTTGATAAGTCTCAGCGATTTTTCTTTTTCTTTAAATATTGTTTTACAATCTCTTTTGAATTGTGATGGTTTACTACCAAATATATGTTTTAATTTATTTATTATTTATTGTATACAATAAACATAACAGTATAAGGAGATAATATTATGACAACAACGTTCAAATGACGGTATTATCGCCCTAAGGCAATCTCTACCAGACAACTATTCAATACCAAAACTAAAATGACTGATATTAATATTGTACAGTTAAAAAGTACTTCTGTAATTATTTCTCTTATATTTATAGAAATAAGTAAAAGATCGAGAAATCAATATCTTAATTCATGTGAAATCAATAATCTTTTATACATCACCTAGAAAAATAATGCGTAAAAAGATGATAAAAATCTTATCATTGATCAAAATCAAACAAATTTTATAAATGCGTATTCGTTTTCTTTCGTGCAACAAGGCTTCACTATATGTATATTATTTTTGCAAAGAGATATGCCGAAATAATACATATATATAGATTTGTTATCACTGTAATACCAATTGAACTAGGTTAAACATAGGCAAGTTTGTTATCTATATTTAAGTGTATATTTTATTACCCGCGTAGGCAGACGAACTGGCGCGGCGGCTAGCGTGATGATAAGCGCTCAATATTCAAGAAATTAGACAATGCCAAGGGCACACTCAAACAGCTGAATGTCCTCATTTACCATCAATAACTACAGATGGTGGTAATTTACTGGTGGTAGGTCTCTCATATGTGAGAGACTATCTGGGTAGATAACACCGCAATGTCTGTTTCTCCCGTCAAACAGTTGCCGAGCGCAGTGGAATGCCAAGCATTGCTTTATGATTCGGGGTGTTAGTTGGTTTCGCTAATGTTTATGCTTTATCGCTTACCATCAGACGAACGGCTGGCTCGTCTCGCCATTCATTGCAATAAAAAAAAAAAAAGAGATGAATCATAGCGCTAGAGAAACGCCGAGGCAGTGAGTTCATTGGAGACCTCGCAAGTGTTGGCAGAATAGATTGATAGAGAAAACCGCAAGGGAACGAATTGACTCCAGGTGACAAATTTTATTGTCTTCTAAATATATCCGTCGACGACATCCTGGCTATACCCTGGAATGCACCCGAATCTGCCTGGCAAATTCGATAAATAAATACACACAGTCATATAATAGTACAGTACATGTCTATTTGTATACAGGGTATCTCAAGACTGCTACCGAAAACGAAGCCGGGTGGTAGTTTTAGTGGCTACAAGCACAATGCAATTAAAAATTTCGCATAGAAACGCGACAATTATTTTTTATGATTTTTTAAATATCGTCAATTTTGGGTGGTAAATCCATAGTTTTTGCTAAAGTAATAATTTAAACTCTTTTATACCTTAGAGTATTTATAAATAAAAGGATATACACTATTATTTTAGGAAAATATGTATTTACCACCCAAATATGGCCATAGAAAAAAAAAAAATAACAAAAAAAATTTGTCGCTTTTTTTTGCAACTTTTTCTGTTGCATTATGTCTGAAGTCGCTTAATCTATCACCCGGCTTCGTTTTCGGTAGCAGTCTTGATATACCCGGTATGTACATTGAGCTACTGTTATTACTTCATATGCACCTTAGACGGCCCTCTCATTTTCGTATTTCAATATCCATCCAAAGGATGTCTGGAAGAAATTACCTAGAGTGATAAGGCCGCCTCTTGTACTATTATTATTATGTTGTTTCTTCACTGTATTTTTTTAAATTTTATCAATAATGGATTAAATAAATAAGTAGTCCTAAACGCACACTGATATATCAAGTCTTGTATTGTGGATATCAGATACTAAAAGTCTCTTTGGTCTCACAGAAGCCGAACCCGAAACCAATGATTTGCGGATTACAAACGATATACAAAGTCTACTGATATGACGGGTAGTGCAGCGATAAATGTATATCAAAATGAAAAGCCAAAATTACGCACAGAAAATTGACCACGATTTATACTGAAATCCTTCCACGAAAAGGCTCAATATTAACCTTGTACTCCATAATACTTATGAATTTACGAACTGTTACTGCCAAATCAATATCGAGTAATCTCGACTGTCAATTTTCGAAGTTAATCGCATTACCCAAAGTAATGTTTCTCGTAATATTTAAATATCCGCCATATTTAATAAGTACAGCCGTGCGCGAAATTGTTAGCTGTTTTATTAAGTACAGGAAATTGGATTTGAAACGGTTAGTGTAATAATATTTGTTGCTGCGTTCTTTTAACTGGGTTTTATTGGTATATTGTGGGGTACAATTTGTAGTTTAATGTTAAGTTATAAATTGATGTAATTAAATAATGTTACCTTGATATTGATTAAAAGAGGAAACGAAAATTGAGTTAGCTTAAATTGATAGTCAGGATACAAGTAATAAAAATAAATATCAAAAGTATTAAGATAATTTTTGGTTATCACATTTGAAACAATTGTTTTTTGATAAAAAACCTAGTAAGGAAGAAAGAAAAACGATTTATTGACGGAATTGTCACAAGGAATAGAGAGAAAAAACGAAGTATGTTAAAATATAGACGTTAACAACAACAATCACAGATAACAGACATAGTAGTTAAGTATATTAGTAGTGAAATATCTTCAACAATGTTTTTATACCAACAGGCGTTCTAATGAATAATTGAGAAATTATGGAAGCCCATTGCTCTTAACAGGTCGCTATGAAAATCCTTGAGAGAGATAAATTTCCTGTGGTTAAAGTTGATACTATTGCCTTTACAATTTAGACGGCCCTCTGTGTTTTCCTTTCCTCAAATCCAACCCTTGTTTGTCTGTAAGACATTGCTTTTGAGCGCCAATTGTACTTTTATGTATGTGATTTCCAGTTATGGTATTTGTGTCTCTTTTGTGTGTACAATAAAGTGTTTATAAATAAATAAATATTATAATAAAATACCAGGTCGTCGGACCATCCGATCCGACCATCCGATGGTCCGACGACCTGGTAAAGGTCGCGGGACGTCGCTGGATGCAGGCTGCCTCCAACAGGTCTCTGTGGAAATCATTGGGGGAGGCCTATGTTCAGCAGTGGACTTCCTTTGGCTGATGGATGGATAATAAAATAACTCGTAATAAACAACACTAAAACATTAAGCAACAAAAGTACAAGTACGAACAAAACCGGCTTGGAAATTGATTAAATGAATAAGCAATTAGCAGTCGGTTTATGTAAAACGCCCAGGAAAGTTATGATTTACGGTCGCATTGTGCAACTGGTCGGCTTTCGTCGTGTCTTTGTTCGGTTCTATTCGGCTAGGCTTATTTAGCACAGCCTTGTCACGTCAACGATAACTCGTTTCATAACTATTTATTAGTACAGTCGGTGATATATTGCATTTTTTATTATATTACTGTCGGACCATATATGCTGGATAGGACTCATCGTATGTGGAAGTTATGCTTTACAACCTTGGCCTATTAATGTTTTTTACGATATACGTGGGACCTAGCATTTAGTCTTGGTAGAGGTATACATATTACATTTATGACTTTTTTGTCAGCGATTATCACACCAATATAATAGTATCTGAAGCTGAAAAAAAACTGATATTAGCAAATAATAAAATAAAAGATCTTGATGTCATCATTCACAAAGTTTGTGATTGATAGCAATACTCGGCATTTGAACTTATTAATCTAGGACTGGGAACAGTAAAATTATATGTCAGTGCTGGTAGAGTAATACATTATGTAGTACTGATATTTTTATACAGAATAAGTAAGCCTAACAAACCTTGCTAGTTTTGACAGCTGCGTAAAACATTATATAATCGTAGACATTCACTTCTATCGGCAACAGTACATCTCTATTTATCTATTCGATTAATCACAGATTCATAGAATTTTGATTAAATGCCGTTAATTATACAATAGTAAATTAAATGATTGAGTTGTTGCACTGATCTCATTCTGCTGTCTCGTAAATAACCGGGTGTCGCGTTGCAACACGATAATGCGCCATAAAAGGAAGTCTCCGTAATACTGCAGACAGTTATGGCTTTTGAAAAAAAAAAAACTATGTAATATTGCTTTTAATGGGTTTTTATTACGCTAGCAATTCGGCTCGGTGTCGCCCGTATATTATTATTTTATTTTATTTAATAGGCCAGAGTGGTGGACTATATGGCCTTACTACTCTCAAATGTATTATCAATTGTTTAGGAGGCCCGTGGAGTGTGACGTTTATAGGCTGATACAATACGCATTACTGTTGATTTTAAAATATACAATCTTTGAATTCCCCTTTACCATGTTGAAGTTTAACCTAGCAATTAATAGCATTATTTATCCTTCGCAGGGGCTCGGGCTACACTTTCACCAAATTTCGTCACGATTGGTTCTGCGATTAGGGTAACTGTAACAAATAAACGTACAAATATCCTATTACATTTACAATATGAATGTGGATGTACATTATAATAAGTAGTTTGGTTGATAAAGCAAGTGGAGCGATTAAAAATGACAAACTTTTATTGATGTTTTGGAATCTTCGAATATTAGCATTGACTGTACTTGTTGACTGATGCCTACTAAGTACAATATTCATTACCATGTTATGATATCATTTTGTGACGATTTTTATAAGGAGCTCTAACTAACTCCGCTGATTCAGCGACCCAAAGGGGATCTTAGCTTGCGAAACGAGAGTTCTCCAGCTATTTCCATTCTCCGCCACCTCTCACCAATTACTGGCACGAAGTTGGCGCATTACGGCCGTCAACCGGTTGGTCGATCCAAGTATGCTACTTTTACATTCTGAGGATATCTAACACCCAGCAAAATAATTTCTTTTTCAAAAAAACCTCAAAGGAAATTGAACTAATTAGACTCTAGCTAGTATCTGTGACTCTAGTTCTGAAATTATTCATAGTAAAAAAGGCCATATTTAATTTAGCCATTTAAATCCGCCTGTACCAAACAGGTTTCTCAATAAATAATATTTTGCAACAATGTTGATCCCCAAAAAGAAAACGAATCCAGACATCTTATGACAGGCGTCTTTTTGGGTAAAACTGGATCAAATCTCGGCTGACCTTTGCAAAATTAACAATATCCTTCACAAATAAAATATAGACTTTATGCCGTAGGTAATAAAGATTATTTTAAAATTAAGAAGGTTTTTGTTAATGTGGTCGCATTTTGGGATTTGTCAGTCGATAAATTAAAGCTAACTCGGTTTGAAGGATTGTGTTTTGACTGTTTTCAATTACAGTTTTATGGCTGAGTGGATTTTAATGGGAATAAACAAACATACGAGGAAGATATATGGAATTGTAAATTAATGAGCTTAGTATTTTAGTATTTATGATTTATTATAATGAGAGAAGATAACAAATGCCATGTAGCCAAGCCCGCATGTACCTATTTGGATCTGTGATAATAACAATAACATCTGGTTATAATGTATACAGTCAAACAGGGGCGTGCACTCCTTGTAGGCAGAAATGCAGTGCTTTACTTGCCATTCACAGATATTTTATTATAACGTTCGTACGTTTTAGATGACTTTAATTTATAGTAAATAAATGAATAAACAAAATATAATAACTTAAAAACGCCTAGTATTTTATAAATAGCACCTATTTGCAATCACGCAAACATTATGGTTGCCACGCGAAAAGCAAGAGGCGCTGCAAAGCAAATTAATGTACCTAATCAACCAAGTCATGCCGCCGCGTCCCGCATTACATTTGTTTGTATGTGTGTAGTAATTTTGGTGTCCGTGCACAGTCGCAAACGCACACACCCATGAATATTGAAAGCCGCGACTCCTGCGGCAGGCCTCGGGAGTTCGGCAGTTGTCGGGAGTAATCGTAAATGTTCGTTGCCTATAATCCGAGTAAAATTAATAGGCTGGAATCTAATAAATCACCTATGCACATTATGCATTTTTGGTTAGTAAGGTTTTATTTCTTTAAATAGAAATATATAATTTGTGTTTCGCGGGGGCCATTTTGCTTTTTTTTATGAGTTTTTGCATTGTTTACTATTTTATACTAGTATGTTTGTAAAAAAAAAAAATAGATTTCTTAACGGATTTTTCATTTTAACATTTGAAAGTGTGTACATTTAACAGTTTATTACTAAGTTTCGATATTAATTGTAGTCATTTGCTTTTACTAGTGTGTTTGTTTATTTTTTTAAATGTTATTTGATTGCGAGGTTTGTGTTAAAAATGTATGTTTATCAAATGAATGAATGAGGTGGCCGAAATCTTGCGTTTATTTACATCTCTATATATAATAGTAGTAGTATAGTAATCTCAATTAACCGGAACCTTGAATATGTGAAAATTGAAAGCTGACTAGGTGAGTTTTTTTTATTTTACTTATTAGAATTTCTTCCGCCGCGACGATCGATCGCTGTTTTGTCTGCGTTGCCGTAGAAGATGGACATGAATAGTAGTACATCTAAGACTTGTTATGTTGGCATGGTTTCCGACTTAGAGATCCGTCGCGTGGCTGTGGCTATGCTAAAAAACTATAAAAGAAAAAGTTTGTGTGACCGAGTACTCCGCCGCATACCCAGTGTCATAATCCTGTGCACGCCGCTGCAGTCAAATATAAAAGTGTAGAAATCTTGAGGTATTATGGTTGCTTTCTAGGTGAGATAATAAATTTTGCATTACAATGTTAATTACGAGATAATAATTAAGTTATTTCTGTGAAGAATTCCATCCATCCATCCATCAGCCAAAGGAAGTCCACTGCTGAACATAGGCCTCCCCCAATGATTTCCACAGAGACCTGTTGGAGGCAGCCTGCATCCAGCGACGTCCCGCGACCTTTACCAGGTCGTCGGACCATCTTGTGGGTGGACGTCCTACGCTGCGCTTTCCGCTACGTGGCCTCCATTCGAGCACTTTCCGACCCCATCGGTCATCAGATCTCCGCGCTATGTGCCCTGCCCATTGCCACTTCAACTTGCTAATCCGGTGGGCTATGTCGGTTATTTTAGTTCTCCTACGGATCTCCTCATTTCTGATTCGATCTCGTAGGGAAACCCCGAGCATAGCCCTCTCCATAGCTCGTTGAGTGACTTTGAGCTTCCTAATAAGGCCCATAGTGAGAGGCCACGTCTCGGTGCCGTAAGTCATCACTGGCAACACACAACTATCGAAGACTTTCGATTTAAGGCACTGAGGTATTTTGGACGAGAAGACGTCGCGTAGTTTCCCGAACGCTGCCCAACCGAGTTGGATTCGACGATTGACCTCTCTCTCGAAGTTGGACCTGCCTAACCGGACCACTTGTCCTAAATAGACATATTCGTCAACAACTTCAAGAGTCGAGCCCCCAACACCGATGGGGGTGGGCACAACATGGACATTCGACATGATCTTCGTTTTGTCCATGTTCATTTTAAGACCCACCTGTTGGGAGACTCGATTGAGGTCTTCGAGCATAGTGCTAAGGTCTTCCAGCGATTCTGCCAAGACTACAATATCGTCGGCAAACCGAAGGTGAGTGATATACTCGCCGTTGATGTTGATGCCGAATCCTTTCCATCGCAAGAGCTTGAAGGCGTTTTCCAGCGCGGTAGTGAACAGTTTCGGAGATATGACATCTCCCTGTCTCACGCCTCTCTGTAGTGGAATAGCCTTCGTACTCTGATCTTGTACTCGGACCGACATGGTGGCGTTGTTGTATATACACTTCAACACTTCGATGTGAAGTGTGTGAAGAATTAATAGTAGTTAACTAACGAACAGTTAGGCTTTTTTAAAATTTTGCCTATGTTCGGTACATAGGAAAAATGTCAACCAAAAATTACCTGACCCACTAAACCCCTAAAAGCGTTTGTACGGTGTTACTGAACCGGGAATAAATATGAATTATTTATTTAGAAATTGGCTTTTCTATACTCATCAATAAAAAAAAATTATAAATAAAGAAAAATTGACCACACTCCTATTTTTTTAGCACTGAACACAATATAATTAAGTTAATATCTGATCTATCTTATAAAAAATATTGCAACCTGAATTTGCTACCAAGAAGGCTACTTCGCCACCACAAATGGTGTAATTTATCATAGCCCCAGGCTCCCATTTGGCCAGCTATCCGTAAATACCATATGTTAATGGATGCGAAAAAAACATAGGGTAATTGTTTTATTAAATCCATACACATTACCCGTTTATTATATCGTCAACGCGCTAACAAGCTGAAATGTGGTTGGACACAGGTAAAATGTAGCTGCTGCGTAATTAGTGGGTCGCGGACCACAAGTCTTTCGTCTGAGTTCGGTCTAGTTACGTCGACAAGCGTAAAATTTGTTCATGTATTTTTGCGATTAAATTGTTTGTGGATCGTTTATGAAAGCGTTTATGAGGTTTTTAATATTCAAAGGAAATAGGAATTATATTGATAGAAATTTAAAAAATATATATATTTAATCAGCAAATATAATATTAAGATTGACTGGTAGAAAAGGCCAACGGCATTGAGTCCGTCTTTACATATTGTATAATGTTTATATAAATACATATATCTGACTATGAAAATATGTATAAAAAACAAACAAACAAGAAAAAAATATTTAAAATAGACTCTACATATCAAAACTACGTATGCACAATCTATTCAATTTCACCAGTCAAGTGTCATAATTATGGGAGGTCATGTACCCCTCTCTTCACCCAAATCCGCGCTCGTATTTGAGACGTTACAACGTGTTCGCGTTAGTCAGTTTAATTGAGTTATTTTTATGTCGTTGTAATTGTGTTGCATTACATTTTAATGGGAGGTAATTGGGTGCCCACGCAGCAATTTGCTAGCCTTCACGAGTTCAGATCTGGTGAGGGGGATTGTGTAGGAGCTTGCAATCTTAGTGTTTTTTTGTACATTTTTTAATAATGTATGGCTTTGATGGTGTGAAGGATATAAATTTTATTATAAATGGAGAATATAACTTAAATAGTCCCAGGGTTTAGTTACATACTCTATGTAACTTTTTGATGTGATATGATTGTTTTTTTTTTGTTTTACATGTTTTCGTGTTATTTTTTATGTTTTATGATGTTTTTACTTATTGCTGGGGACCGAAATCGGTGGTAGGATTTTTGTATTCATTGAGAAAACGACTTCTGTATTCTTATGAATTATTTAGTATTTTTTTTTCTTTATCTCGTCGGGGTCAAGAATATGTTATGTGAAATTATACGTTACATATAGAATAATTAAGAATAATTAAACCAGCTCCTAGCTTACATCGGAACTGATATTAAAAAGTCTTTGTTTACTTGGAAAATTTCTCTGTCACTCAACAATGGTGATGACATACTATTATCATCAGATCGCTTGTCATTTTTTGCTGCAAACAGGATGTCGTGTTTAATTATATACCGCCACAGATTTATAAGGGAAAGTATTCAAGGGCATGGTTGGACCACATTGTGAGCGTTGGAACAACATTGTATGCCTTGGACCATGGTGTTGGCTCTGTTGAGTGGTCTCAAATTGGATAGAGGCAAGTCTATTAGGATTGTTCAAGTAATTGGCTTAACTTATTGGAATTGTAGTATGGAAATTAGATCAAAGAAAATATATTTAAGTTCATTTTGGAGTCAAATATCAATGTCAAAGTTTGTATTAGATGCAGAACAGATATTTGAAAAATATTAATCATTACTATTTTTTATTATTTACATTTGATTTTGGGTTACATATATGTACATATGCAAACATTATTAGGACATAATTCATAGTTCAAGTTAAATTCATAAATTAAAAATAATAAAAGATTTTTTCCGACTATATTTTAATTAATACCTACACTAATGTGTATTAATTTACATATACTGGGTATATCAAGACTGCTACCGAAAATGAAGCCGGGTGGTAGTTTTAGTGCGTACAAACACAATGCAACTAAAATTTTAGCACAAAAACGCGATATTTTTTTTATGACTTTTTAAGTATCGTAAATTTTGGGTGGTGAATCCATAGCTTTTGCTAAAATAATAATTTAAACTCTTTTACACCTTAGAGTCCTTATAAATAAAATGGTATTATTATTTTAGGAAAAAAATGAATTTACCATCCAAATACGACCATAGGAAAAAAAAAATTAATCGTCTCTTTTTTTTCAACATTTTCTGTTGCAATGTGTCTGAAGTCACTAAAACTACCACCCGGCTTTGTTTTCGGTAGCAGTCTTGAGATACCCTGTAGGTGGAATCTAACGCAGCATCTAATTCACAGCAATCATTTTAATTGACACCGACGTCGAACACGATTCGTGAGTCACAACATAGAAAAATGCAAGTTGGGAATTTCAATAATTGCCTTTATTTAGTTTTTACGTTTTTAATATTTATTAGAGATGTTTTCTATGTTGTATCACATACGAAAATCTAACCTAATTCTGAATTACTATTGTTTGTGCGAGTGGTGATATTATTTCCTTTTACTTTTCTTCCTTTCTATAAATAATAGTTTATCCCTATCTGTGCCAGAAACATTCTTTGAATTTGAATTATGTACATATTTGATACTAACAGTTAATAAATTTCAGCAGAACTTTGCCAAGTTTCTTTCGAAGGCATCCGGCCATTTGCGTCACCTAAAATATTCCACCACCAAACCAGTTAATCTATAACGATCATTATAAAAACAACACTTGGGACGTACAAATCTCATTATTCCGAAAGACGTAATGGTTGCCGACACGTAACTCCCGCAGTGGGTTAGATTCAAAGAGTCCGTTCGCAATTATTCCAATCAATTATAATGGATGGGGAAATTGCTCGTTTCCGCGGCCGAAGTGAACACGGCTGAGGTTTGCGGCGCAAGCCACCGGAGAATGGTTAATTATTGTTTGTTTTTATGGAAAAGTTGTGATACGAGCTGGAGTTTTGCTTGTGGATATTTGTAGCCATAATAGAAAGAAAGAAAGTAAGAAAATTATTTATTTGTAACAAGTAGCAGTAACAAAACCAAAATATTTTATTCTGTACTGTTAGTTATAAGATTCACGGGGATCCCACAGGCAAATTGCAGCAGCAGTTTTGTGGGGCAAGGTATTTAATTGTACTGTTTTTTTTTTATTTTGTAAATGTTTGTAATAAATAAAATAATAATATTATAAATAGGGATACAAATAGTGCTCGTTACACAAACGGACCACACTCAGCATGTGCTGGTGTTACCAGCGCTGGGCTTCCGTGTGGCCGTGTTGTGATGTCACGGGCGTCAAACAAACAATATATGCCCATAACTATCTTAAGACAAATCACAATAAAAACAGAAAAAAAAATTGTTTATCCAATAGCCATGTAATCCATTGAGGCAATACAAGCGTGGTACAATACTTGCATCAAGATACCTTAAACTTGGGTACACGTTGGCGTTGCAATGAATAGCTACTCTACATGTATATCCCTTATAGCTACCATCCTTTTTGGTGTTGCTCAATATAATTGTCTTGAGGTGGGCTTTCTATCTGCACTGTTATTTTTATGTCACATAAAATGTTTAGATCCGATCGATAAATGATAACAAGATGTTATACATTTTTGATATAGGTTAGGTTTGTATGAGTAAAAAACTCTATAGTAATAAACGGGAAAGGGAAAGAAACGAAAAAAAGAAAATAAGTCTGCAAAAATCTCAATATCGTAGGATATTTGTGAATGCTTCGTGTCGGTTTTCTGTGTTCATGTGTATGTATTAATGTACGGGTAAAACACATGACATTACATTACATTATACCTACATAGGTAAAATAAATTATTATATTGTAAATTTATTAGAAATCACTTTACTCCTTTTATTCAATTTTAATTTAAATATATTATTGACAGTTTACGCAATAGTAAAAAAATACTATATCCGAAATTGGTGGCTGAATGTTTTCTGTCAAAGACCTACTTCTTAAGATGAATAAAACATAGCCAATGTGTAATAAGCAACTCGATATCACTTTAAAATACATACATACATAAATTCACGCCTATGTCTTATTGAGGTAGCCTGAGACGACTGCGAAGTGCTACGGTCCATACATACCTCTTTAAATAAATATGTATATAAATAATAAATACACCCAACAGTCACATATGTAGTCCTGACCCCACACTAAGGTCAAGTCTTGTCTCGTGGGTATCAGATACTACGAGAGACTTTTAGGTCTCACACTCTAACTCAATACAAATACTTGTTGTTCACGAAAAATATTTATTTCGGTGCTGGGATTGAACCCGCGGCCTCTCGTTTCTCAGCCGGCGTGTAAGCAACCACAGAGGCTGTCATTAATCTCTTCATACATTCTCACTTTAAAATTAATTGGACAAATCGCTACAGCTCAACATTTACGGCAATCCATCACTGTCTTAGCCTAGCACGCGACCGCAGTCGTTTTAACGGATCACGATAACTCTTATAAGCCTGTACTGTCGCCAATTTTTCTTCGACAGTTTGACAAGCTCGTAGTGAAAGGAGCTACTTGAGTCAAGTATTCTGGACATACTTGATTGATATCCAGTAGTATATCTTAGTGATATGACTGAAACTGTTTGCATGATGCTATTTGTTTTATCATATTTGGCTAGATTCGTGGTGTAGTGAGTGAGAATTTTGATGCAAAAGTGTGACTATATGAAGCGAGATCACGTAGGTTTAATTTTGGCTAATGTTGGGTTCATTTCGATATTATTCAAGCTCATATAGCTTGTAAATTAAATTATAGACAAATACCTATGTATGTGTACTTAATCAACAATCAATAAAAAATAAAAAGTCATTGCGGATTCGCTTATATTATATTCGCCCTAAGATCTAACTTCATCTTAATTTGCGGTCAGCGGCTTGCAAGTGAACACTTTTATAAGACCACTGATTCTCAATCTCTCCTTGTAAGGCGTCAATTTATTAGCTCCACGTCGAAACGTGAAAAAACACATTCATATTACATTTCCTAGATTCTAAAACTAATCGCGGCAAAGAAAAAGCGAGCAGCACTTATTCAAAAGCTATTAGGGGAATATTGTCTTCTACGAGCAAAAACGTAGCGCTATTAAAACCAATAAATCGTTCAGAACAACGCATGCGCAATGATCATTAATGGTAAAAAATGAAATAGATTGCGTATGGAAAAAGTGAAATTTCCAGATAGAATCATCACAACGAATGACAGTGGCGACGTAAAACGGCAATTGCCGGACTGAATGCGGTAGAGAAAAAAGGAATGTAGGTTGTATGTATGTGTTTTGCCGGCACAGCATGCGACTAATTATGCCGGGGGTCCGATCAGTTTTTGCCCAGCGCCAAGCCATTACGAGCCATCGTTTCGAGAGAATTGAGTTTTTAGTGGAACACGGCCACGTAGCCGGAATTATTTTCTAAGGTTCGCATTATTTTTGGACGGAGCGATGATTTCATCGATATTGCTTGTTGCCAGCTTTTGATGTGTGAGGCCGCAGTGGAGTTACTTTTTACATAGTATTGTCTGTTTTTGGTTACATAATGAGTAAATATTACATACATTCGAACAATATTTTCTTTTGCAATGAAATTAGTGTCTTTTTTTAAAACCAATAACCACCAATTTGTAAAGTTTATTCCTCTTTTGCTGACCTTTTGGACTAAGATAAGGCATCAAATTAATCTTCAATTATTATTCATAGTTTCATTAGAAATAAAATATAAAAAGAAACTACTTATAATACATATTATATTTTGGAAATATATTTTCATACCTTGACTAGATATAAAATATAAAATAAATTTTGTGTTTTTTAAATACATATTATATTTTGGAAACTATACATGCAGATTCTATGAATGCACAACTTTGCTTGTTTAATTTATATGACACTTTGCAATATTCATAATTACATAATATTCCTACTTCATTTTACTTGAATGACATAAATGTCACCAATCTTTAATAATTTAAAAACAATCGAAAGACATTTCAAATAATTTGTATAACTATTTGAAATTTAAATCCTGTATAAATAGGTACCTAAAATATACGGCCAAAACCCAATTAAATACCGAAGCCTCACCTAAAACGTATTATTATTTGAATTTAGGATCCCTAATATACATACCAATTAATATCCACAATATTCTAACACAAGACAACCAATCACAGAAGCCTCAAGTCACAAATTTAATCGCATGTTTGTCACCGCGCGTTCGTTCCGTACCCGCTTTTTGTCGGATTACATCTCATATGTATTCGTGTGTCTTCATTACGATGGTATCTGTTCTTGTTGTTGATGTGCCAGATAAGTCTGCATTATCAATATTTTATTGATTGCGATTCTGCCGGCTTCACGCTCATGTGTGAAGTATTTATTGGGGTCTAATGTGTTAGTCTCCTCTTATTGACACCCTTTTGGTGTAGTTGATAGCCGGGTGTGAAATGAAAGGCTGTGAGTTCCGTTCCGGCATTGAGGCAAATGCATGTATGTGTGAATATTTGTGTATTTTTGATATCGCTAAACTTGTATTATTGTGTCAGGGCTGTGTGTGTCTGTTTGACGCATCAACTTAATATTTACAATAAAGCTAGCCACATAATGTTGATTAAAATCCGTCGAGCTTAGATACTCGCAATGCAAAAGGTTCATCAGATCCCGCTTCAAATAAGTTTGTATTGAGGGAACAACTATACTTTTTATTTTATTGATCGTTAAAGATAATCTTTCACTTATAGCCTTATACTTAGATGCTTTTAAAACCTTTTTTCGTAATCGTATGTTTTGTCTTCTGCGCACAAACTGAAATCAAAAGTCGTTTGAAAGGGACAAAACATTACACAACTAAAGTCGGTTTTAAAAGTGTAAAAGAAGCTGTCCATATATATTTTCACTTATTGGTAAACTCAAGTACTTCAAAACATACACCTTTTGGCACCGTCAACGGAATTCATTGATGTTCACCGTGGTAATTTTCATATTGTATCTTATTTTCTCCCACATTTATTTTCTTTGGTTTTCCCAAAAACATATAACCACTAATAAATAATTGAAAACAAATTAAGGCGCGTACCGTCGTGCGTAGTGCGCGTGACCAAAACACGGCGGCACCTTCATTATCCCCGCCTTAATTAAATAAACCGTTTCTTAGTAACCCTGTTTATTTGCCTCCAACCTCCAATCATGTAATTTTATACATTACAGGCCGATTTAATTCGTTTCCTTGGATTATTTACTTTGACTTATTCCGCTTGTTCAGTACATTGTGATCAATTTGGACTGGAGTTAATTAAATTGCGAGTTGGATCGTATTTGTAAGTCAATAATAAACATTGTTTTGGAAGGGTTAATTGTTGTGTATATTTTTTATCTCGTAATTCAGAAATAATTTCAATAGAATGGATTAGTAAATTTATATTATTAGTAAATGTTGCAATAGTTTGTTTACAAGATATATTTAATCTAAGTTTACCGGAAAAAATACATGTATATTTTATGTTTTGAGTAATAGTAAGCATGATGTTACTGTTGCATAAAAATAGTATAACACAAAATTTTGAATTACCTTATTGAGGAAAATTGTAGTCAAATGAATGTTGGGTGATTTTTGTTAAAACAATCATAGCAATATTTATACACAATAAACCTTCCCTACACAATAATTAATAATAAATTATTCACATTTCCACAATACATTGTCTATTAAAATGCTTGTAAAATAATAGCGCGTTCATAAATAAGTTTACGCCTAACCCGTAGAGTGGATTCGGCAGATAAACGATAGATTCATTCGGGGTAGCCTAGCCGGGGTACCCAGCCCAGTCCACTACCAGACACTTTAGTATTTACATTTATTTAAATTAATTACTTAAAAAAATGTGTTAATTTATTTTCTAATTTATAATTTTAAGCTTATTTAGGAAAAACGGCAATGATGAACTGGATCGATTAGATATTTTATCAGGGGTATTAAGTAAAAGACAAATAAATAATTGATTGATTTAAAAAAAATTAGCTTTATGGATACTTATCAAATTACTTTTAATTTATTAGGCGTTCAAAAGTTTTAATTATTGATTAGCAAATTGGCAAAATCAATCAAATTTCTGATAATATTGGGCGCCAGCTTTCCCGATTACAAATACTACTTTATCGTTTATTCCTCGAATTCAAAGTATCAGTGTCGTGT
Source organism: Hyles vespertilio (assembly GCA_009982885.2). Classification (NCBI taxonomy): domain Eukaryota; kingdom Metazoa; phylum Arthropoda; class Insecta; order Lepidoptera; family Sphingidae; genus Hyles; species Hyles vespertilio. The sequence goes on from CM042807.1 coordinate 5,833,489, forward strand.
AAAGCCAATATAAAACAGTCATTTGTCTGCGTATGACGTAAAAAGACATTTAAAAATAATTGCTTATTGATCAATATCGCAGTGATCGTGTTTCGAATAACAAGTCCATTGTTGTGCGATGTAAAAGAGAAATAAATACTAATGGATTCCCTCACGACGTTAACCTTCATTGTTACTTAATTAATTGAATTTAAATACTTTCAAAATAACGTTTCTCGTTTTTCGTCCGTCTCCTAAAACTCCAGTTGGTCGCGGACACCCCGGATTTTTCGCGGAATCAAGCACCTCACTGCGACAACTTTTTGCGACAACCCTATCTCATACTGTCCGTTTAATTCAACACCGAAACGTTGTATGTGCAATAAGTTAAAATCGTTGATTCATTTATGAGATGATCCATTTATGTCGTTTCAATATTGAACAGAATGATCCGCCAGGGTGGCAAATTATTTCTTTTTCAACGGGCCAAATGTTTCGGTGATGCTGGAATTTATATCTTGGCGAAACCCTGGTGGGGGCAAAAAGCAGATTCCACTTAATTATGGATCATTTTTAAAATCTGTGAACAATGCCCGACATCCTTTGAGCTTGTGCAACCGGTTTTTTTTTTCAATCAGACGAAGTTAATTTGATAATTTCTTGTCAAAAGGATTCTGTTGGGATTTAACCTTCGTGTAAGCCACCTCGGTCCCTTAGACCCACGTGTCGGTTTAACTTATATTCGTTAGTTGAATGTATTTTGGTTTATAATAGTGATTGGTGGCGTAGTTGGGTGAAGAAAGGGCTACCGATATAGAGGTTTGCAAAACATTATTGATTTTCAATGCCACTTGTGTACGCAAGTAGTTAAACATCATCCCTGACTTTAACGGCGAAATAAAACTTTTTAAAGCCACATGTATATCCATCAAACCACATTCAGCTAATTCGGTAGTAATGTCACTTAATTCTCTCCCCATCGTAAAAAAGGCTTGTACAAAAATGTATACAAAGTGTATATAGTTTACTCTCTCTTTCTCTCTTCAGCCACAGAAAGTCCACTGCTAAACAAAGGCATCTTCCTCATTTTGACTTCCTGCCAACTTAACCAGGTCGTTCGTCCACCTTGTAGGCGGGCGTCTGACACGTCGCTTGCCTGTACGTGGCCTAGAATAGAATAATACTCGTAACATAATTAAAGCTACACAGCGTCCGTGGCGCAGTTGGTTGGACGCTAGCCGTAAAACGCGAGGCCACTGGTTCGATCTCCGCTCCGAGACAAATATTTGTGCTATCCACAGGTATTTGTTTCGGGACTACGTGTTTGTGAGACCGATAAGTCTCTCCTAGTTTCTGATTCCCACGACACAAAACTCGATATTAGTGTGGGGTCAGGGCTATGAATGTAACTGTTGGGTGAATTTATTTAATATTTATATGTATTCCAAAGTGTTCATTTCGGTCAGTGATACCATTGAAGCCACAATAAAAATAACATAAAATATTTTGAAACACGAAACGGTCGGTACGAACATGAGTGCTAATTAATAGGTCCAAGGATGCGTGAATCAGTAAATATTTTCTTCGCCGTTTACGATCTGTAATTACACTTAAACTGCGCTAACTTTTATGCGTTAGTAATCGCTTAGTAAAATGTATTTATTTGTGGAATAAAAATAAAAGTAATTGCTGGTAAAAACGCTGCGAAGTGAATTTTAATGATGCAAAATATTTTGTATTCATTTACCTCGTAAAATTATAACAGACATTCATGCGTTAGAGATCCTAATATAAGGAGAGCAATAAAAATAGACTTTTAAGAGTACTCAATGCCAACGAATAAGTCAATTGGAAATGATATTTTGTATAAAAGTTTGTCATAATTAATAAAAGCTACGTAATGATTAATATTAGGGTTACTGATGTTTCAGTTCGTGGTATGTTCCTGAAATCCTAATGGTAGTACATACCATTGGAGCCACAGCAATTTTTTTTAGAATTTTGATTTTTGTTAAGAACTTGTGAATATGTAAAAGTAACTAGTATATACTCAAGCGTGCTTACTTTAATTTATGAAATTGAGCTCTATAATACTTCCTACTCTACACTTTTTCCCAGAAGGAGTAGTCAGGGGTGTTACCTGGACACGTTCGCCTTATGTGTTCTGCCTCACTAAGCTCTATATTTTAATTTAATTGGCAATTAATAAGAAGACTGTATATATGAAGATTAAAGTTTGCCAGTCTCTTTTAATTTTGCCGTCTTTTTTAATATATTCTTAGTACTCATAACTATTCATATCAGTTAATATAAAGCGTAATTATTTTAGCAATTGGAATCACAAACGAATGATCAGCACGCGCAAAAACTAAATCAAAAAATCAGTCACAAATAATTTTGTCTGCAGATGAGCCGTTATGTGATATTACAATCTTTGATAACATTGTATAGGATCAATAAATCAAAGAGATTACGAATAGTGTTGAGAGGTTTGTGGTCAGTGGTCAGACTTGATGGTTATGTAAACGATACGATTCCATGGAAATGTAAACTTGTTTTTACAAAGTATTGGGTATAAATAACAAATTGGTTGGGGACGTCTTGAATTCGATTTGAACACCAAAAAATCCAATGTGCGTAAGATTAATCACAACAAAACATGACCATGTTTTGTGATCAGAAAAACTGTTCATAACTTTTTCGGGGTAATTTAATAATATTGAAATGGTATTTTTTCCCTTTTTCTTTGTAGTAGTGGAGCAAAACATTGTCATAACTCGATCTTAAAATCCACGTTTTTATTACACCGAGATATATCCATTCATATTTTGTCATAACTATTCGTCACCTTTACATGCATTAATTAATAACACAAAAAATAATCTTATAAAAACAGTTCGAATACGCAAAACCATTATCGCTATTATTAATACATATGCAATTAATACCGCGGACGCTTGGCCCGCGAGGCCCGATGCACAAAGATTTATTAACCCTGTCGTCCGGTAAAAGGTTTCAGACAGCCACAACCCGATAAGTAGTAAGTATAATTATAAATTAGTGGCGGGACACGCGACCACCGATGTGACGCGACGGGTTAGACTGTGTTTGGACTGATTAGTCGCGCCCACCGTTGTTTTGGTACTTTAGACCCGTGTGGTTGGGATTTGTGGATTAGAGGGTTAAAGAGGTGAAGCTAGCTATTGTTAGAATGTGAGGAAGTTAACTTAGTGTTGTAGTTTCGTAATTTTCTATTGGAGAAGGAACGTTAGTTTTTTGTAGTTCCATACTTTTGAGTTTTGCTATCAAAAGCGATGTGTTACTATATACAAAATAATTTTAAAGCCATGTTAATTTACAAAAGATTTGTTTAAAATAAAGACCATTTTACTTTTACTAACCAATTCACTAAGCATTGATATTTTTTTGAATTGGTTTGTTGTTGATATAACACTGCTTTATTTGATATCATATTTGAGTTAGCATCAACAAGGTATATTTTATTTCTTTTTGTATTAAAAACTTTCCTATACCAATATAATAGCAATATATAAAAAAAATGGTATTTGAACTTATTCGCAAACGTTTACGTTCCTTGCCTCAGTCGGAGTACACCATCGATACCTGCACAGTATAGTACTGAAGAATATCTACAATCACCAACTCGCCCACTAAGGTCTCCAACGCGACCTGTTGGGACCACTATTAAACATCAAATTTATTCCAACAGTCAATTGTCGCCAGCGTATATCCGTTTGCAATTAAATTAATACCAAGTTAATTTCACTACAACATTTCCGAAGAATTTTAGTATTGCGTGTCAACCCGCGCCGCGCGGCTGGCTCGGTTGACATTCCGGAGTCGTGCCGGGGCCTGTACGACCAAATTGCCGCCTTTATCTTAGGCGCCTTCGACAAATTACGTCGGCCCCAAAAAGTCAACGAGCTTATCACAAAACTTTAGGACTTGTGTTAGTTGCTTGTTCCTCGCTGCTTTTAATTTCGCCCAATGTTTTTGTGACGTACGTTTTAGGGTTATCTGGATAGGGCTGCGTGCCTCTGTCGCGTGTTTTCGTCTGGTAGCCCTCGTGGGGTATTTGTGACCATTTCTTTGTGTTTGTTGATTGGGACACGTTATTGCTATATTTAGGGTTACTCTATTCTAAGAATGCGGAAGGTTGTTTTATTTTTAGCTTTTTTATCAGGAATACTTGTAAACTGAGGTTCTTATCTAGGTTTTTATTTTTTATAAAGCTAAATATGAATAATTGAAAATCAGATAAATAAAAAAAATATTACAATTTTGGAAGATGGCAAATATGCGAATTACTTAATGCCATTTTTTTAAGTCAGAAATTCCGCTTATTTGTATTTTTTTCGTTATTATCTTTGATTAAAATGTTATTTCATTCATGTTTATATTACTAGCTTTCTTTTATTTGTTTTGTCATATTATTTACTAGCGGTCGGGCCCGGACCCGCCCGGGTGCATACACGTTTTAAAATGGCGGTCAAAATGTTTAATTCTGACTATCAGTTTAGAATATCCACCAATCGGACCACGAAAACCAAACAAAATTTCCTCGTATTTGCTAGAAATATCACTACTGCTTTCCTCCTATAGGTCATAGCGTGATGATATATAGTCTATAGCCTTCCTCAATAAATGGACTACCCAACACTGAAAGAATCATTCAAATCGGACCAGTAGTTCTAGAGATTAGCGCGTTCAAACAAACATACAAACAAACTCTGCAGCTTTATAATATTAGCATAGATTGGTATGAAGTACACTTTAAATAATAGTTCAGTCATACTACTCCCAATGCTTTTCATGGACTATAATAATGTTTGAAAGGGCCACCAAGATGATCTAAACCAAATTATGAACATCACATATATTCCAAATTCCTAAGGATAGGTCTAAAACAATGTGATATTTTCCTTCACCGTTAAAGTCAGCAATAGGTTCTTGATTACACAATAAGCTTGAATTTAAATTGTCTGTATACAGTTCTCAATATAACTAAATAATAAAAATGTGGATATAGGTTTATTGTCACGTCTCTCTACATTGCAAGTTCTCAGACCGCATTAAATTGTATGAGGGTCAAACCTATCCCAACACATAGTCAAAGGTTTAATTTATTACCAGCGAAAGTGAACTCACACTTTTGACTGCATCTCACAATTTACATTCCTAAGTTTGTAATCATAGGCCTTTTTATACTGGCCCGGTATTCTACACCGCTGCTGATATTAGTTTAGTGATGCAAGATGTTTTCTTCAGATAATAATGATAGATGAATATTCTGGATATTCGACACAATTATCTTACTAGTGGTAGGTCTCTCATATGTGGGAGGCTGCCTGGGTAAGTAACACTGCAATGTCTATTTCTCCCGTCAAACAGCAGTATAAATGCACTGTTGTGTTTTGATTTGAAGGACATTGTAGCCAGAGTAACTACTAGTAGTTACTCTGTTACATCTAGATGTATTGAGACTAACATTTAACTCTCAGGATGGCGAGCGCAGTGTAAATGCACTGTTGTATTTCGGATTGAAGGGCATTGTAGCCAGAGTAACAACTGGACATATTGAGACTTAATATATTATAATTTGGACAGCCTCCGTGGCGCAGTTGGTTAGACGCCGCCTGTGAAACGAGAGGCCGCGGGTTCGATCCCCGCACCGAGAGAAATGTTTGTGCGGCCCACAAATATTTCTTCCGGGTCTGGGTGTTTGTGAGACCGAAAAGTCTCTCGTAGTTCCTGATACCCACGACACAAGACTCGATCTTAGTGTGGGGTCAGGACTTTGTATGTGACTGTTGGCTGTTATTATCATTTATTATTTTTTTATTTAATATCTATCTCTTAAGACGGCGAGCGCAGTGGAATGCCAAACATTGCTTTGTAATTCAAGGTGTTGTTTGCTTTTCCTGTTATCCATGAGCGGTCGTATCGCTTAACATCAGGCGAACGGCATGCTCGTCTCGCTATTCATAGCAAAAAATAAATAATTATGCCGGCTTCCCTGATTGTTGTCGCTTTGAGGACTGAGGCAAATAGGAAGAAGTGACTGAAGACATAACTGGAAATCAATATGTCGATATTGTAAGGATGATAATTCATAAAATACTTTTCGGCAGACACCATCCTTCAATAACTCTGTAGATATTCACAAAAAATCGTTATATCAATATTTCACTGTTATTGAAGATTCATAAAAAAATATACATTTCAGCGGATACTGCGGTGCTTCGGTCGATATTCTAATGGACTTCATTTATATAATTTCAATGATTGTGATCGTTTTTCTGATGATGTCAAACGCTATACATCATCCTATAGCCGCGTATTTAGTTGGTAAGCCTCGTCATACTAGATTCGATTCCCAGTTGAGGAATCCCACTTTTTGTAAGACCCTGAAGTTTATGCCTAGATAGAACTTTTGGAAGCCCTCAACTCATTTTGGAGCAAACATAATTTGGATAAAAGTTTAATGTTACAAATGACATCTCTGTCTATCCTCATAGGAAAACGGGTGCGAGCCTATTTGTATGTTTGCATATTCAAAAGAAATAAAATTATTATTTTTATAATTGCTTTTTTGTTAAAAATAAACTATTTCTATTAACATAAATAACGCACTAATGAAACTAAAAACATAAACAAAACGTATACTCTTACATTTTCGAAGAGTTCTTTGTAAATGGCATTCTAAAAAATATGGCATTGAAAGTATTCGCAGAACGGTGCAGAGGTGATGCAAAAACCATGTTCTTTTAATTACGTGAATTCTTTGAAATATTTATGTGAAATGTGGGGCGGTTCTTATACGAAACGTTCCGTTGTGGGATTTTGGACAAATAATGTGTTATTAGGATTCTATTTCGATGATAATTTATATTTTCCTTGCAATTGAGAATGATAAAAATTTGGTCTTGGTGGGCCGGAATGACGCCATATGATGCATTCCAATTTTATTTATCTCTTCAGTCACAAATCAACCGCTGAACATAGGCCTTCCTCAAAGATCTGTACATCGACCTGTTGGAAGCGGCCTGCATGTAGCGACTTCCTGCAACTTTCACGGGGTCGTCCATCCACCTTGTAAGCGTCCAACACTGCGCTTGCCTGTACGTAAATTCAACTCCAAAACCCATCATTCCAACGGCGATCAGTTCATCGCGCCCAAGTGCCCGGCCCACTGCCACTCCAAAAATTATAGTTAATTAATTATTAGGGTCTTAGCTCCCTACGCTACGTTGGCGTAACATCTATGAATGGGCAAATATGCAAGATTTGGAGACAAGCCGTTGGCTGTGGCGCCATAATTAGCTTAATATTATAAGGTTTCTTTTATTAACGTACCATTGACGATTATCCTACTTTGAAATATTACACATGATTTTACACTTTAAAACCTAAATTAACTACGACTCAAAACGTATGTTAGTTATCATTACCGATGAACTTATACGACTATTGCGTGGAAACCCATTTATCAATCGAAAGGCTCGATAAATATAAAAAACGCCCAAAATATAACTTTCATTTACTTATTTGACATTATCCAAGACCTTTGTAGAAAGCAGTAATTATTTGAAGTAACATAGATAAGTAAAAAGGCCAAATTTATGTCACTTTCCCTTTAACGGGCATATGGCGTGTACTTGCCAAATGTTAACTCAAAGGGCACTTAAAAACTAATCCTTATTGCAACAATAAAAACACGACAATGTCCGTTTCGAGTGTTATTTTTTCAGAAATATTATTTGTAAATTCACGCTATTGAAGGGTTAGGCAGTGGGATTATCTACTGCTACACTCTCTACGCTTGAATACGTCTAATGATAATTATAAAGCATTAAAATTAAAATAGTTTGTATATAAGAAAGCTCTTTATATCCTGACAAAATAGTAAAAGTTGGGTGATACATATAATCTATAAAAAAATATTTAGAAAATATAAGTAGTTCGGCATGGTAATCAACCCTATAACTTCCTAATCTATTGTATTAATGTGATGACAAATATTATATTTCACATGTCGTTAGCTAATATTACCGATTTTGAATGGCTTGTATTTTTTAATATTCTTACTATAATGTAAATATATTTGGTGTTTCCACTATCCTACCCCCTCCCCGACTCCCGAATAGGGGTTGCTCTATTAGCAAAGATTGACAGTTGCATACAAACAATTGACAGCGAAATGTGAAAGAAATAAAAAAATATATCCATTCATGCAGTATTTATTCATATTAGTAGCGTGATACGTCCACAGTGTAGGTATAAATATAATTTTATACTAGCTTGTAAATATAATATTATTGTTCTTTATTTAGCTTTTATAATTAAACGAACATTATTTATTTCATTCCGTTGTTATTAATAAAAATAAATGATATAATTAATGCAATCGTATTTGTATCGATAGAACTCCGTGGCTCGACGGAAGGTTTTTGTGACGTAACAAAAACTAGACATAACATGTGGAATTGTATTACAAAACGCTAAGTTCCTAACTCGCCACAAACCGGTTATCCTAATTAACAACTCGGTCCAAAAAGTTTGATTTATATTAAAACAATTATAAATAACGTAAATTAAAACATAAATATGTGCTAATTGCATTAAAAACATCAATAAAGTATTCAATTAATATAATTATCGTAGGTAAAGTTGCATACATTCGCTACTCACTGTTTTATCTGTAGTGAAACGTCTCGGTGTATCACAACGCCTAATAAACTTTAAGCACACAATTCCAGATATTAACAACTAATTACAGAACAAGCTATTAAATGAAAACATCAATTAATTATAAGGGGAGAGGCGAGCGGGCGCGAGGAAGCGGCGGTCGCAACTGGTTTGGTAAACCGAACGGAGCATGCCTCATCCATAATTCAAATAAAACATGGGCTCCGGACCCCGCCCATGAAACACGTCCGCCAATAGCTTATACCACTCGCACCGACGCAACTCCGCCCGCCATCAAACTCACTTCCCCACCTTCTCTATTCTAAATTACTAGCCATTCAATTTTACCAATAAATTAATACGTGCCAATAATATTATCTAGACGACGTATGCTGCGACCTAATAGCTCTGGGTGCTCGATTGTTCGCAATATTCAATTTATAACGTTCGTGATTCGGACGATCACGATCCGAGTGTGTCTAACGAGAATAAATTTTTAACGTCTTAATTGACAAATTGAATTCTTGCCAATATAGAAAGCTATCGTATAGCTACAAGATTCGTTTCAATTCTTGGAAGCGGGTAATTAATTTTTGTTCTTGCTCGGCTACCGGTAAATGTGGGCCGGCAGCGCGGAAGCCAAGTTCTTTTTTTGATTAGACGCAATTGGCGGATCGATTGGCATATCGTGCAGGAAATTCTGCGTCACTAAACGCTATTGCTTTATCAGTGTCATTATTTTTCAGGGGGAATCGAAGTGAGATTATCGGGTTCTCAAGTGCGGCCCAGTCACGCGCTCGGCCACTTTAGCACATTAACTAATTTATTTTCGAAGGTTTTGTTTGATGACTGACGTTTTGATTTCGTTTTCGATAGCGTTGATCCATTAAAAGTATTAAAGTTCGGTACAGCAACGCAATTATCGTCAAAAAACATCAAATGAAATAAATATTTAAAATTCTTAAAGAAAACTTCCAAGGATTAAGGAATCCCCAATAACTAAATTATTCACCTAAGAAGATATTATGATGTCATGTCATGATTGCCTATAATTGCAGCAGCCATTTTACTTATTTTTTATTTTATTGTATAGTTCGCAATTGTATGTTATGTTGGCGATCCTAAATAAACAAGATAAAATAAATAAAGTGAGAAGACTATTGACAATTCGAGTATTAAAAGAGATTAAGTAATATACTGCGTGTTATAAATAGGCGTGTTTGCGATTGTAGGGATGAATTATTAAAAACAGCATGGTACCTTAAACACTACATCTATATGTGTGAAAAAAATATTAAATATGCACAAATTATACACATAATTATTATTCAAATCACAAATATATCTCCACCTTAATATTTGTAAATCAAACCACTAAAATTGTAGAAGTAAAAAAAAAACTGTTAACAACTTTTTCATTGTTTGTAACCAACTATTATGTCTTCTTTACAATTCTTTTCTCCAATTACTACTTAAGTTCCAACACTGAATGGACACGCAACAATAATCCTTGCTTCAACCCATTGAGCTACTGGAACTATTGTTAATAAACTGTGGTTTTGAAGGATTTACCCTTTGTACAAAACAAAAGGTCCACAATTTCTTACGTAAACCTTTTTGTCGTCAAAACTAATTCGTTTCCCGGCAGTTTTGGTTCATTGTTGGTACAATTTGTCAGTCTGGTGTTTGATGCGCCGGGGTTGCAAAAACTTGGCTGCTTTTTCGGGAGTCGCTAATCACAAGGCGCCGGTAGCTGGTTCGTTTTTTTTTTGGTGTGAATTACAGGTAGAAACAAACTTGGCTCTTCACTAAAGTTTTGTCTAAATGTGTAGTATTTACGGGATTTTGAACCTTATTGTCATTGAGTAAGGGTTTTTGTGCATAATGGTCAGTGTCGGTTGGATAATAATAGAGTATTATGAACTTGTAGTGTGGTCCGGAAGTCAGCACTGTCATCATACGTCTTGAGATTTTTATTTCTACGATAGTCTAATTGGGATATAATGTGTCGTATTTTTTATATTTTTATTCGAAATTCTGTTTGTTGAACCAAAGGGAAGGAGTTGTTAGGCTTTAAGATATACTCTTTTAAATTTATATGGTCTAGATTCCTAGAGTGATGTAGATTGTAGGTATTGAATCTATAAGTACTTTAGATGTGTCGAAGTTGCTAGATTTTGAAATCACAGTTTTATATACTTAATAATCTCTACATATCCCGAACCTAAACATTACCATCCTTCCCTAGATATTGTTCAAGACTGTCTGTCAATTCATATCCTGCTATTCCTTTAGTTATCATGAATTTACCACCGCCAAGGTGTAATACACATTAGGTAGGTATCTATTTATGACAAAAGCAATAAACTTTTCTCCTTTATTTATGTAGAGAGGATCTCTCGCTTACTTGGCAGACATATTTAAACATTTTTCTTTATAAAAAATTAAAATGCATTTGAAAGCATTAATACGAGATTGGGTCATAAATATATAATATTTTTCTTATGGAAATAGCCGAATGTCGTACAAATTATGTACAACATAATTACATGAAAAGTTTCTTCTTTCACAATTAGCACGACTTATACAGGGTATATCAAGATTGCTACCGAAATGAAACCGTGTGGTAGTTTTAGTGATTACAGACACAAATTAAATACTAATTTCGTCAAAAAACGCGACAATTATTTTTGTGATGGCTTAAATATATGTTTGGCTGATAAATCGATAGTTTTTCATTAAATAATAATTTTAAGCTGTGAGTAGGTACTATAGGGTCTTTAAAAATATAACGCTGTACATAATTATTATTATATTTTTATTACAATGAGTAGTGTAGTGTAGTGCTAGACGAGCGTGCCGTTCGCCTGATGGTTAGCGATACGACCGCTCGTAATAAGTAGTAGAACCAAACAACACCTTGAATTATAAAGCAATGCTTGGCATTCCACTGCGCTCACCATCTTGAGACATACGATGTTAAGTCTCAACATATCCAGTAGTTACTCTGGCCATAATGCCCTTCAATCCGAAACACAATAGTGGATTTACACTGCTTTTTCACGGGAGAAATAGACATTGCGGTGGTACCTACCCAGATGGCCTCTCACATATGAGAGACCTGCCACCATTATTATACTGCCATACCAGTATTTGCCATTATTTGTAGTGACTTAATTTATTGTGTCTGTAGTCAATAAAACTAGCACCCGGTTACGTTTTCGGTAGCAATCTTGATATGCCCTGTATATTTATGTTCATATTTAATATTTAAGTACCTGCTGAATAGCTCAACTTTGTAATTTCAAACCACTTTCTAACACAGTGGTTGTTCGCCTTATTCAATATAGGACCGTTAAAACAGTCGGAGATGGCGATTAGAACAAAGTCTCGGTTATTTACTCAAACCGTCACTAAATGTACTCCAATAAAGCCGACATTGAGGCTGTAATGTAAGTCCGGGGCGAGCGTGACGCTGCGCTGGCGCACGCTTTTTGCCCTCCCTCCCTCCCCACGTACCTCATGCACCCCTCCGACGCCCTCGCTACCGTTCCGCTAAACAAACTTCACGCGGCGACTCCAAATCGATTTTCCTCGATCGCATCTCCGCCGTACCATCCGCCTAATAACACCAAATCACTTTTTTACCATCGCCGAGATATTGTTAACGGATCGACTATGAAATTATACCGGCAATCGGCATCTCATTGTTTCCGCTCGACCCGAGGGATGTGCGGGATATGTTACATAATAAATTCATTATCCCCAAATTGGTTCTGCATTGTTTCCATCCAACATCTTTGTCTCAGAAATTGCCGTGATCGAATCCATCGCGTGTAACGGTACGCGATACGGAGATTTGCTGAAAATTAAATTTTCGTACGACATAAAAAATGGTTAGGGCGAGACTAAACGGGCTCATTATCGTTTTTGTATCGATTTAAGTCGATCAGAAGTGTGGGTGTTCCTTGAAATCTAACGAGTCACGGAGAAAATTGAAAATGTCAGTTAAGGCAATTACTGGGTTTATTGAACCCTAGTTTAATCAACGATTACTTACTGAAAGAACGAGTGTCGAATGCGATTGAAAAAACAAACAAGATGGCGGTTTGCGGGCGATTTGAATGCTCGTCCATTGAGGCGGGGAAATAGAGCGGCGCGGCAAAAGTCGCGGACCGCGATGACACGAGCCACGGCCGCCGCAGCTCGCCAACATTTTTTCGCCCCCGTTCACCACTGTCGCGATTTATTTAGAATCACATTTGTCCCGCTCAAACGGTGACGAATCGTATGAAACACTGATTATATTTTTTCGCGTGAGTGATACCGAGCTGATTCAAAAACATAAAACAAATTAAATTATATTAATATTTTTCTTGTGTTAGTAATTTTTGTTCGTTGTTCATGAACCGAATCTTACAGTTAGTGTTTGTAAAACATTGTCATGAAATTTATATGGCAAAAAATCTTTGGTAGCGCTGAGTAATCGTAGCAATACAAATACATTTTACATTAGTGAACAAATAGCGCTATTGAGCTTGGCGAAAGAAACGATCATTTGAGGTTTCCTTCACTGGTGCGCACTGATTTGATTTTTTTTGTGTCCACGCTCCGGATGTGGGCTGCCGTGAGTTCTACACTAAACTAGTAATTTGCAACATTATGTTTGAAAAAAAGTGTCAAAGCGGAAACGCATCATGCGTTTGATGAGAGGAAGCGGCTGTCATTATAAAAGATAACGTTTTATTAGTTTTATTTTAATGAAATTGTCATAATAGAATTTTGCTTCTGGAATCTAAGTAAGAGTTGTAATCCCGAAGATATTAATCTTATAAGCACTGTTAGCCAGTTTTAGATTAACATTGATTATAAATATCTCATATTACCTACATCCTATAAATTGTATGCGTAAATATATTTATTTAAATCAATTCTTTATAAGCACATGAATGTCAGAGCACGGGCCTCCTCTACAATTGAGATTCGAGAGTACGATTGATAGTGGTAAGTCCTTATAGTCAACCAAGCTGGCCTAGAACGGATTGGCATTTAAATCAATAATGATTTTCAAATAAGTTCAGTATTATTTATATAGCAAACCAAAATATTTATTAACGGGATATGGTTAAGAAAACATAAATGATAGATCCTGAAGCTATCGATAAATACTTAATGCTGTTTTTAAAAGTTATTATCCCAGACGGAATTTAAAGTCTAGTCAGACCTTTCCTCATCGGTACTTAAGCAAATAAACATGGCGTGGAAAATTAAAGGCAATTATAAAACAATTTCCTTACATGTGGGAAAAGAGGTTAAACTGTTAACGGAGATACTGAGAAGCGTGTTTTCCAAAGAATCGTATTTCATGCGCTAATGTCTATATAAACGCTTGTCCTGAATAACTTTATAATTCGCGCCATTGTGAGTCTTACTAACAGTATCCGTGGCAGATGACTGCGGAGATGAATTAAAAATATATTTCCATAAATGTATTGTAAGTCCACGTTGGCGAAGCATCGGACGTCCGTTTACAAGTACAGAACTGACTAAGCTTGCAGAAAGCAGTTGGATGCCGGGGTGTTACACAAAGGTTCGATCGTCGCACGTAAAACTGAAAATTTAACTATTTTTTATATTTTTGCGATCGCTTAAGAAAATTTTGGCTACAAATTGATCACTGTGTATCACAGTTCCTAACGGGACATGGCAACTTTAAGAGCAAACTATTAACTTTTAAGTTGGTTGAATCGCCTGCGAGTCAATGATCTACACCTGACTGTGAGTACGAACAAACTGCACATCATATACTTTGGGAGTGTGATCGCTGGTGAACGCGGAATAATGTTGAACAATATGCAAATAGCATCTGGTGTTGCATACTATACGGACCTCGTGGAATCTAGGAGGAACTTCCGTGATTTCCGGCGCTTTTGCCATACCTATTATTTGACCCAAATTTAGCAGCCCAAACTATAGGACCCATGTAATTGATTATTCCGTGGTGCTTAATACATCTGGCTTCTCCAGTTGTATGTCTTTATATCAGAGGATAAATAATAGCTCTCAACTCAATATTTTTTGTCACCCGCTTTGCTGCGGAGGGAAGTGGACAACTATTTCTTTCCAACTCCTCCTTTTGTTTTTTCTTTCTAATTAATTTCTATGCGGATTCAAGACAAGCTAGTGTCCCTGAGCTCCGGAGCTCGGTGTCAATTCTTTGTGTGCCTCTGCTGATCCTGGCTGACAGGAGTTGCAGGACAGTTGGCGGGTGTGAGGGCGGGAAACTCTCAATATTTTTTATATTTTTCAATTTTCCGGTGTTACGATTACTTTACAGGACTCATATCCACTTAAATCAAACCAAATCCGCCATAAAATTGGTAAATCAGACATTTATTTAAATTTTCAGCAATAAAACGCTGAATACAAAACAAAAATAAATTTATATGCCACAAACCTTATCATTAAGACGTATAGTACATCTAATCAGATAAAATAAATACATAAAGTACGAGTATTTTCTACTACATACGTCCAGATAGCACGTTGAAATAGTATCTTAATTATTGTCATGCCTCCTATACACGTCAAAATATGCATCTGCAGACGTTGTCTTCGGATTGGTGCGATTGTTAAGAGCGTTTATACCCTGCACGCGCTTTTTGGCTTAAAAACAGGACTTTTCAAATGAGTTAATAGCCACCAATAAACAATTTAAAGGAAAAATAATTAGTACTAACTTTAGAAAAGGTTGTCATCTAGGGATTTTGGTGGAAAACATTATAGATTGATGGATAATTTGTGAGTACTATAAGGATTACTGAACACAAGTTTCGTTATTTAGGCTTTAAATGGCAATTTAGAAGCTTAAGATATCCGAAACCGCTAAATATAAGATAAAAATAAAAATATTATCAGACTAATAAGACCCTTATGGAGGGATTTTGCTGAGAAAAATAATCTTTTTGTGTTTAGTTCCTGAAAAATAAAAATTTAATTAAATAAATTATTCAGAAACTCTCGTCAAGAACATATTTTTTTTCACCAACTTATCGTACATAATTTTTTATAGCCATTGCATATTATAATAGAAGAATATCTTATCAATAAATTTCAATTTTTATATTTTAACAAAATTAGTTTTCATGTTTTCTACAAATATTTTAAAAACCACTATAAAACACGCTGTCCGACGTGGATCAAATCAGATCGCCGCAAGGCCTTCTTCTTCTAGTCG
This sequence comes from Hyles vespertilio, assembly GCA_009982885.2. Taxonomy (NCBI): domain Eukaryota; kingdom Metazoa; phylum Arthropoda; class Insecta; order Lepidoptera; family Sphingidae; genus Hyles; species Hyles vespertilio. Next base: position 5,849,414 of record CM042807.1, read on the forward strand.
CTCCGGCCTGGCTGCAGTCGATTATTACCGCGCGTAGTGAAAATAGCCACGCGCGGACTGCGATTACCACATCTTAGTACTTTGGTAGTAAAATATTTAATTATTTTTATTACCTACAATGATTTTGTAGTGAGTCGATAAATTATGTTTCAGGTATTATAATGGGATTTAATTCCGAGGCTAAATTATGTTATGTATTGTAATATAAAATTCAATATATTTCGTAATTGTAAGGGGTTGTAAGGCCCCTAACACTATTTATGTGTTCGAACACGAAATTATTAATAAAACGTCCGTAGTATCTGCTGATTGAACACTGATTTTAATGCAACTTAACAATGTAATAATAACGAAAATATGATTAGTATCTAAATTTGTATTATTCTTTGCTTGCACAGTAATATTTGTCTACTTATAATGCAAATAAAATATTTTTATGATATTATATTACAGTTACATTTCAAATGAATATTTGAAGCGCACGGATCAAAGTTGTTTGAGCCGATTGTATAGCGAGCCGACGCGGCAGCTCTACGCACACAGCTTTGGTCGCTTATGTGTGCGTGAAATTAACGAAGAAATACCTATAGTTGACTTTGCGCGCAAGGTGTATACGCTCTTAAATAGATCACACGATTTAAATAAAATCATAGTAATAATTGAAATCTAATATTTATGACAAAAACCGTGCATTCGACGATGTTTACAGGTGCATCTGTTGATGTGTAGAGGAGGCATCAGATTGAACCAATAAAATCTAAGCTTATGTACATTTCGCCGTATTTTAAAACATTTATTTTCCTGCTAGCGTTTAAAACTCGCAATTTTGCCTACATTTGATATGCAGCTAATAACTCTATTTGCAAGTTTTTCGTGGAATAATCGTCACACGCGAACCGATTAAATGAATGTTAAAAAATAAAGCACTTAACCGTAATTGATTTGAGCGCATTTGCTTAAAAATTAATAGTGTGGAATTTTACATGCATAAAAAATGGGTTCTTAGATTTACGTTACTGTTACACATTGTAACATATCAATCATCTACGGATTTTATTGTGGATTTTAAGAATTTTAAAAATTAAACCAAATCTGCGATAAAATCCGTAAATAACAGATCTATTTCTATACAAAAGAAGTTGATTATTTTAATTCTATAAACAGGATAAAAACTTCAATATTACGTTTGATTTCGCGTAATATGAAAATATATAAAAATTTAAAAAATTACGAATATCTATTTGTTTCTCACATGAGAGTAGTAGGTCCATGCGTAATTTTTCCCTTCCGCAAAAATATCTCGGTGGAACTAATTCATTTACGAATTATATTCAAATTATATGTTGATATTTCCTCGTATGTTTTTCTGTCTTTTAACGTCAGAATTTTCGTGTTTCGTCAAAAAATATTTTATGCGACTACGGTAGTAATACATGTTCCCTAATTATTGTTTGGAAATGAGTCAATAAATTCAACATTTCTTCTAATATAAAGAGTTTCACTTCGCAACTTAGATAATAATTTAATATACACTAGTTTTTTTTTACAGCCTCAATACTCAAGCGTATTCCATTCGGTAATTTATAAAATTCACATCACAATCGGTGTAATCGATGTTTGTGTGCCTCTAGGAAATCGATTATTTTTTATAGCGTGCATACAAATAGAGTTTGTTATGAAGACATCCATCAAGGCAATAATTTGATTGTAACTTTCAGTGGAGAAACATTACTGCTAACGAGCGTGCCGGGCCGCTATTGAGCAATTTCGGCTGAACATTAATCCTATAATGTCAGGTAATATATAATATTGTTGATAACGTTGTTTGTACGTTGTACAGTCAATCACGAATGGTATTTCTAAACGCAAATGTAATCGGAATATGATATGTTTTTAAATCTGTTGTCGGAGTTTGACATCGCAGTAGGAATGCACTGACTTTAATGTAGTTTTTATAAAATGTATTGGAGAGTTAACAAAAAACGTGCGTTGGATGTTGTTACAGTTAAATTCATGCAAATGCGAAGATCCTAGGGCGTCTATCGTCCTCTATTGATCGAAAATCGGTAAGAAAGATCAAAGAGGTAAAGTTAGGTTTCCAAATGATCACTAACTGTACCAGAAACAACAGAAATACCTTCGCATCACGTCGGCTTCCTACCACATATTACCCCATTTATTGCAACATACAAGCTAGGTTGAAATGTACCGGAGCATTTAAGACTAGACCTCACGAAAATTATATTCACTTTGAAAAAATATACGCATTTGAACGGGAAAACTCATAAAACACAAAAAAAAACTGTGGCTGCGATAAATTTCGAACCTAGCTTGCATGCCTTTAATACTTCGCTATAAGGTTTAAACAGAGAAGTATTAATGATAAATAAAATATAAATAAATAAATAAATAAATAAATAACACCCAACAGTCACATACATAGTCCTGACCCCACACTAAGATCGAGTCTTGTGTCGTGGGTATCAGGAACTACGAGAGACTTTTCGGTCTCACAAACACCCAGACCCGGAAGAAATATTTGTGGGCCGCACAAACATTTCTTTCGGTGCGGGGATCGAACCCGCGGCCTCTCGTTTCACAGGCGGCGTCAAACCAACTGCGCCACGGAGGCTGTCAAATAACATTAATTTATACAAGTATTAGTCATATAATAGACCAAATTTATACAATTGTGAAGCTTGTTGTACACAACTGTACGTAGTAAGTATGACCAAGAAACATTGTGGTCACACCGTTCAAGTAATGTTAAACAAATTGTATGGTTTCATTTATTGACGATATTTCTAACCATATTTCGTATTAGATGTGATTAGCGTAATGTATCAAGTAAATAGTGTTGTTTGAATTATAAATATTGAACAAGGAGTCAATAAATATATAATAATGTTCGTAGCACAGTTAGGAATAATTGAAGAATGGAAGAATGATGATGATATAAAAAAATACGTTGAAGTTGTGGTTACAGAAAACGACTCTGTAAAAGCTTTTCGGAGTCATGTGTAGTCAATCACCACGCAAGAAAACATCGCGAGGAAATCTGCATAACAAAGCGAATTTGTATGAATTTTTATGCTATGTTAAGTCTGCCAATTCGCATTAGGCCAGCGTGGTGGACTATTTGACCTAACCACTCATAATACTACTCTAGATTGTAGAGGAAGGCCGTGTATGCAAGGAATGTACAAGGGCTGATGCAGTATAGTAAAATATAGATTTTTCTGGTTGAAGATTGCTGGATATCTTATAACAAATTCATAGGTTATTTATGTAGGTTTTCAATAGTATGAAATAAGAGTATAATGAAACGTTAGACGAATGACTGGTATGGAACGTGATTCAGTGAAGGAGATGACGAACGAAAATTTTAGAGATGAAAAGATTCAGATAATGAATGGTAAAAAATTTTAGCTACGGAACGACGGAATTAGATAGAAATGCATGGAAGACGAGAACGGTGCATGATTCAGTTATATAAAATAAAACTAAGTTTGCCAGGTCAAGCGATGAACCCGTAATTATTTTAGTAGATTAGAAGATACATTTAATATAAAAGAAATACATACAATGTGGAAGCAGTTTGCTGACTTCAAAAGTTTTTTAAAACATTAATGCTAAAATTCTGTAGCCTATGTAAACCATTCGGATTACTTAAATTTAGTATTAAATTCAACAAAAAAAAAGATTAATTAAAAGTGCAGTTTGATGCAGAAATTTTAAGAAATCACTTAAAATGTAGTGAACGTTTTTACTTTGCGAATGAGGAAATAATGACTACACAAAATTAGCAAATATCGATTTGAAGTCATTGCGGTGTTTTAAGAGCTTTATTCTCATATTTAGTCAGAATAAAATTATGTGTAATCATCAACTTTGTAAATTATTCTTCATTAAGGCAGAAATTATAAAGAAAAAATTGAATCGCAGCCACTCCTAATGATATCGAAAACTTTACTCCCCCACAATGACAATAACTGAAAACAGGCGACGAAATCCGAACTTTCAATTGTTTCACCCAACTGCTGCTTAACAGTACAGTTTTTTGAATAACAAGGTAGCAAAACACATAATTGGATGACACAGAAGGCACACGCTAATAGTCAACGGTAACCAGCGAGTAAGCGTCAACTAATGTGGTTTTAATACTTGTGGATAGTTCAATTCCATGGTAGGGCAATTTGGCAGTCGGCACTCGGCGAAAAAAACCCATTTGCTGCGGCGATGCGTGTGGCTTAATGATAAACTAATTATTTGTCGTGAACTCGGTTTTCGGAAGGGCTTTAAGGCCGACTCACATTCGGCGAAACTGTACCAGGTAATTCTGTGAATTGAATTCTTTGTAAATATCGCTGAGAGCAAATTGAATGGTCGAATTGAAATCATTTATGTTTTGAGTAATGAGTATGTTTTAATGAATCGCTTTCTGAATATTTCTGAGTGTTGATAATGTGAAGGTTATATCTGGAGATATTATAAACAAATTAGAAAGTTCTGTACTTGATATGGTTCCAAAATTTAATTATTTTCAAGAGGAAGTCCCTTCAACACCACACCCTGAAAGCTAGTTTTGAAAGAATTTAATACCTTTGTTGCAGTTCTTGTTAGCAGCAACAAAGCAACTTGTCGCTCTAGAGTTGCATTTCATTGTATACGCGCAGAATTATATTTTTCATTGAAATAATTAAAGAGTAATATTGGCAAGCCTAGCGTACAACGTTTATATGCACGATGGATGACCGACCTCATTAAGGTTACAATGTGTAGAAATTCGTTGCATACAGATCGTTTCCAATAGGTCGCTATGTATATCAATGGAAGAGACTTATGTTCGGCAGTGGATTTTCTGCGGCTGAAGATAATGATATTTTACTTGACAATATTTGATGATGTGATTCTAACAGCCTGTGTTTTGTTACTTTCTTTTTTTATATTAAAATATAATATGTATAAACATTTTACTGTTTTAAACCTCAAAGATGGCCATTTGGCTATGTGCCTCACCTTTGTCAGTTAAGCCACCCTCACGCTCAAACACTACATATAACAGAGACGCAGTCAATACTCCTACAGAACAAAACAATTACGGAAATAATATATGACTATTTCAACAAAATACATATTACAAATATTACCCTATATAACCAACAGAGATGTACCATCGAAGTATTAGACACACCGAACATCATGTGAAACGCGCTTAACACGAAAAAATATTGTTCGCGAGTTGCATACTTTTTTGAGTATTAGTGAGAAACATTGTTGATCTGCCTGATGAATTTAGTTACAGAATTTACACAATAAATTACATGGAAACGGACAAAAAGTGCTCCCATTCAGTGTCTGGGTGGCTTTTTCTCGCCATCCATTTCGTGGAGTTGGTCTCTTTTATTTCTTTACCTAATTTGGGGTCCGTTTGCAGTAAAGACAAAGGCGTTACATTGTATGAGTTGCAAATTACCGTGCACGGCTGAGTGTGGTTTGCTGATTGGTAACGCAAGGTTGCAATCTTTGCCATGAGAGTCGGTATTGCAATTGATGCGCGATTTTATGAAGTTAATTAAAGGCTGTTGATTTTAGTTGTTTTCAGAGGTTCGGTTTAAATACTAATTTCTTGCACAGGATATTGGTTAAAAATAAATCAGTTCATCCTATAGAATGGAATAGGTATCATCAAATTACAACTAATGTGGGAATTGTGAATGTGTGGACCCTATAATGGCAACAACAAATGACAAATTGTTGAATGGATGAAATGACAATCTAGGTAACGAAATAAAAATGATTGACTATTTTTCTGGCTTGTTGCACATATTATTCTTACTATTATTTCGAGTGTTACCTACTACGCGTTGAAAGCAGGCCATTCATTTGATACATAATCTGTATAATCAACAATCACTTCCATAACTGATAAATAAATCAATAACTATGCATTTAGACATAGCCTTCACTGTAATTAGCGAATGAATTTCATTTTCCATCGAATCTATTAAAATTGACGTGTGAATAGAAATCCCATGGCGTAAGTGATCCCACAGTTCTTATGTACTATTGTTACGTATATCTGAAGCGACGATAGGCCTGTTTAGAAAAAAAAACTAGTAATTGTGTCAGCTTAAGCTTTACCTGTAATAATAGGCTATGTGGAGGAATTTGTAAGAATTTGCTACTGTGGAGTAAAAAATGTTTGATTATATGTAATCATGGGATTTTATTGGATAATTACTAAATTATTAATGTATCAATACCAGCTAAAGTTGATAAAATTAATGAGTTCTTCGCTACATTGGCGGGATAAGTTCAAGAAATGTCCCACTGCAGAGCACGGGCCTTCTTCTCTACAATCGATATGATTGAGGGTGGTTAGGCTATATTAGTCGACCACGCTGGCCTAGTGCGGGTTTTTGGACTTCAAGTAAAGTACTCTGTACTTAAAGTCTGTGCTTACGTACTAAAAGTAAAAATTTCAAGTTTTAACTCCTAAATTTTATTTTAAGTTATATTATTTTAGGTGGACATATCTTACATAGAGTCATATTAAAATGTTATAATCATACCATAACCAATTATAAATAGATATACCACAGGAGGAACCGTTTTCTCAGAGAAAATTGACTTGATTACATCTATACTAATATTATAAAGCTGCAGAGTTTGTTTGTTTGTTTGAACGCGCTAGTCTCTGGAACTACTGGTCCGATTTGAATGATTTTTTCAGTGTTGAGTAGTCCATTTATCGAGGAAGGCTGTAGACTATATATCATCACGCTATGACCTATAGGAGGAAAGCAGTAGTGATATTTCTAGCAAATACGAGGAAATTTTGTTCGTTTTTCATGGTCCGATTGGTCGATATTCCAAACTGATAGTCAGAATTAAACATTTTGACCGCCATTTTAAAACGTGTATGCACCCGGGCGGAGCCGGGCCCGACCGCTAGTTGATATATAAACTTAGCGCAATTAGTTTTCTTTAGTAGGTCAATTGACCTGAAGATTCTTCAATGTTTATTTTGCAATGATCGTGGATCCCGCCAAGATTTAAAGATGATCTACCATGATTCAACATCTACCATGATTGCATGATCACATTAGGTACCAGAAAAAAAAAATTATTACGGCTCTGACCACTTGAAAATAAATCAATAATTATAGTATTGCTTCATGTCATACAAAGATTTCATAGAAATCTTGGCCTCCGTGGCGCAATTGATTAGACGCCGGCTGTGTAAGTTGAGGCCTCGGGTTCAATCCCTGATACAAATATTTGTTTTGAGTCTGGGTGTTTGTGAGATTGTAGAGTCTCTCGCAGTTTCTGATACCCACGGCACAAGACTCGATCTTAGTGGAGTCAGGACTATTATGTAGCTTTTGGGTCATTTTTTTGGTATCAATTTGCCCGACTTGTATCACGACGTAACTGAATAACTGCATTACAGAAAAAACTTTCTTGCAATGGGTACATTTTTAGAAAGCACCAACAATTTACATTAAACTTTATATTTGCTTGTTTTAATGCCGCCACATACGCTGACATTTTAGAAGGATCCAATACTTTACTTTTCTATAACATTTTACGCTAGTTCTTGCTATCATAGGCACTAAATTACCCCATAAAATTGGTAAAAAATATACTAGCCACACCATTTCTGACAAGGAATTATTTACAACCTACCCCATACAATAAATAATAACAAAACACGAAATTATCGTCTACAGTATGTCAGGCATCATTATCCTGCGTACTTTAAAGCTATAATAAAAATCAATTTGGAATGTGGCGATAAACGGACGACACCGAACAACCCTTCTGTCCCACCCCATTACACCATGCAACCCCATATGTAAGGGTATGTTTACGCTTACATTATCATAATGTTATACTGTGGTGTTATAATTTTATGGGGGTATTTTTTGTCCTTAAGAGAATGATGCTTGGTCGTGAATTTCATGTAAAGTTGATAAGTTAGTAGCAATATTTCGACGTTCAGCTGGAATTTTAGCAATCTAAAACCAGAAACAAAATTAACAAATTATTTAATTTCATAATCTTTGTGATTGAATGCGAAAAAATAGTTTTATTTTAATGTGTAAAATTCACGTATATCAAGAAACTATTAGATCAATGATTGTTAAAACGTTATTTGAACGAAGTGCCTTAGTTATAAGATACCGTTTATGAGTTGTAGAGCATTAAAGAATTGTTATTTTTACAGATTGACGGACAGCAAACACATAAGCGAGCGTTGGGTCAGTGTTTTTGATCATATTAATGTACAATTCATTTTGAAATAGAGTTTGAACTTAATTCACTACACTGGCTCAATGTAGATTGAAGTATTTTAAGCGATTATAGGTCATGCTACACCCGCTATTTGGGTTCCTAAAGTTCAGGGGCGTCCCAATTGAATAACATTTGGGAAGAACGTCAAATCGTCGTGTTCTATGTATTCAAACCCCAAAACCGATCGGTCGCTTTCCAAGATCGAAAATAATTCTAAATTAATATTCTCACGACTACCTATATGATCTATCGGGCTATTAGATTTTCAAATGCTATTTCAAGGGATATTGATTTATTTAGCTGTAGCTTGCCGAAATTTGCTGAAGCTGCGTATAAGTGCGTTCAAAATAGCTTATGATATTATTTATTTATAATCAAATGTAACAATTATGTTTTACTTATAGTATCGTTTCTTCTTTCTTCTTTCTTCATCGCGTTGGTGACAACTGTATAGATGATACAATTGTGTAAATCAATAAAAATATATGTGTGTGTATATACGTCCATATACTTCCCACGGGCCTCCTGTTCAATCGAGAGTACGATTGAGACTTAAAATGCGTCATTGAATATATATAAACACTCGCATGACTCTGAAAAGTTAGAGGAGCCCAGGATTTCGATCCCGCGACCATTGTGGATATATTGGCAGCTGTGTCTGGTCCATAAGACTACCACGCACTATTAAAATAAAAATAAATAAAATAAAATCTATTTCCAATTCTACAAAATGTACAAAGCTACAAAGTCTTCAACTCCAACCACCGTATATAAAAACGAATCAAAAAAAATTACTTGTTTAATTGCCCAGCGTTAAGTGTATACATGTATGACAATTCCATGAGATAGCTCCAACAATCGTCAGATAGGTATCGCTGAGGCGCGCATACTGTGCCAAATAGGATTTTAATTAGCAAGATAAGACGCGTCATTAGCCAGCAAATTACCCGCGGAGCTGTTTGTTTTATTATATTTTCTTTGTTATCTGCTAATGTTGCATCTTGTTCGTCAAATTGTTGGAAATTGTGTATGCATTGAAGGGTTTTTACTGGCACGACATTGGTTTCACTGCACCTGATGCTTAGTGCAGCGCAAGGATACTCAAATTGAATATTTACTTTTTGATGCCGCTTAATTTTGTTTTGTTTATAAACACTTTACGTATAGCACACAAAAAAAATATGAAAAAAAGCTGCAGTGATCGTATTAATGTAAAATACCACTTGGCTTCCTTTTGGGTTGCAGTCCATATATACCCTGTTACTAACCAGGTTAGTTGCAATAATTATAGGTTGGGGATTGATATCTGGGATACTTAATTTGTTCTTGTGAGACTTTCGATTTGAACAACGAGATTGTATCGAGTAATACTGAATTATTGATATAGCTAACACGAGTTAGGCGGTAAAATAAGCCCGTTATTCCATCCGTAGTCATATTAAGGCAACTCGACTGACCGTTGATGTAGGTAGTCTGAATGCGGGGAAAGAAAATGTTTGATTTGCTAGTTACTGTAGGCTGCAATCTTTCTAAAGGGGGAACTATTTTAATAGTCACTCTTATTTCTATTTCTCTCGCCAAACAACACTGCAAACCACTGTATTTCGTTTAGGACTTTGTAGAGTAACTACTGAACGTATTGAGACTTAGCATCTTATATCTCAGTTTGGTAACCGCAGTGGAATGCCAAGCATTGCTTTGTATTTCATGGTGTGCTTGGCTTTGCTAATGTCTCTGAGCGGTTCTATGGCATTCCATCATGCGAATAACATGCTCGTCTTAACATTAATTACAATAAAAATAGTACTAAAATAATAATTGCAGTGTACATATTGTTTGACCACTCTCAATCGTGCTCTCGATTGTAGAGGAGGTCCGTGCCCTGCAGCGGGACGTATATGGGCTGATACAGACAGACATATTGTTTGCAAGTTTTTTTTTTTCTAGATGAAAAGCTATTAAGCTGCCCTTTCGGTACCCCGGGGGAGGCCGAAAGGGGTATGTCAGTGTCTCTGGCCTTCCAGCCCGGGACGCACGCGGATATTGTGTCCGAACTGGGTCCCTAGCAATACCTACGCCAGCATACTGACTAAAAACCTCTTGATAACCCTCACACGCATTGTGGGCAGCACCGGACATCCCAGGGCGTTTGTTTGTAAGTTAAAGTAATAATATACCAGGAATATTTATCGCATAAAAAAATATCTTCGGGTGCATCAAGTAACGAAGCAGAAACGATGTAGGAAGTATCAATGCACGTTAGTGGACAGAGCGTTTTAGGACAGTGCGAAATCTATTGTAGAATTTTTATATTAGGTATTTTGGGAATAATTTCTCATCTCATATTCACCCACTAGAGATCATCTCAGAGGCAATGGCGGAGGACCATCAAGCCTGACAATCAGCTGTTGAAGACTCAGGCAAGGGTCAGACTGACTGGACCCACGGTCTTTGGCATTGAGGGAATGATGAGAGAGAGATTCGCTAAATACTGAGCACGGGACTCCTCTAAAACGTAGAGCTCGATTAAGAGGTGTTTGTTTTGACCATATTTCACCACACTGTCTATGCACATAATTCCCGTACCATACATAATCTTGTTGAGATATGTAAGGTATGAAGTTTCCACATGATAATATTCTTCAGGGTCGTAATAGACTTCACGTACATGGCTCCAAATAGAAGCCCAAATGCCAATTTACAGTAAAATGCTCTTGAAATCTCAAAGGAATTTTATGCTCTGCTACCATACTTAGTTGATGACCATTTTTTATACAGACCACGACATCCGACTCAATAATAGGTAAACGTGTTCCTTAGAGTGACAGTGATTATCCTTAAATCCTTTCAATAGTTATCAGCGAGCAGTAAATAGGACGGGAGTCATCACATCAAGCATTCACCAGACAGCATTATTTTTACGAGTGTACGCCATCTTCCTTTTTTTGTTGTAAGCCCGCGCGTGCGCTCCAAATGGGTCGCCGTGATAACTCTCACTTTTAAATCCTTTTATATCCATGTCAACCTCTACTTGAACCAGCACAAACATAACCCATTTTAAACTTTAAAACGACAATTTAAAGTCCAAGTTTATTTGAAGCTGGATCATTACTTTAAATTCCAGAAACATAAGTCATTTGTTAAGCTATCAGCACTTTATTTAGAGTCGAGATTTCTGAATATCAAAAGGTTTGTTTTTTAAATTACGCCACGGATGTTTGGGATTTTTGGAATGTTTCGAACGAGACTGTAAATTATAAAGCGATAGTAAACGAGTGTTTTAATAGATTTATTTACAATGTGAGGTGGTCAACAAATGGCCGGATTTGTAAACCATTCGTCATAGTCTAAAGTTTGGTGTGTACTGTTTTTGAAATTTTTGAAATGTAGTTTTTGTTGTCATATGTATTTTATTTAAACGGTAAAGGAAAACATCGTGAGGAAACCTGCATACCATAGCGATTCATAAGAATTTCTATGGTATGTAAGTCCGCCAACCCGCACTAGGCCAGGGTGGTGGACTATATGGCCTAACCACTCTCAATCGTATTCTCGATTGTAGAGTAGGCCCGTGCCCTGCAGTGGGACGTATATGGGCCGATACAGATACAGATGTATTTTATTAAAGACATTTATCCTGTTTTTATCTATAATGGCGGAACGGGAGTCGAATAAATTGTTAGATTTACGTCAATGCGAGTATCATTTTTCCGCGTCTCAAAGTCATCAGTCTACATTGCCATTTAAGAAATTATAACAACATAACGTCATATACTATTATGCTACAATCACTAATTATAATATTTTTAAAATGTTAATACCAGAAACTAGTAAAAAGCATTCGATTTTTTCCATGACAAAAATGTAGTATTTGCGAAAACATCGAGTTAATATAACATCTTCTAGTACTGTTGTTCGGATAATACATTTCTAAGAAGGCCGGGTCCCGTAGATACGCTATAATCCGAATTAATTAGTACACGAGAATTGGACCATTATGAAGTGTGCAATTAATTAAAATTTATTGGAAAATGCTCTTCCTGCTATATGTTCGCTTGTGCATGAGGCAGCGGGAGAATTTGTAGTACTTATAGTAGAATATTAGTAGGAATAATGAGATGAGTTTGTTTTATGTTGGCTATTTCATGATGACGTGTTTGGTTAGAGGTTCAAATATAAGAAATAATTATTAAAAAATATCTCAGAATTTTTGATTTTAACAAAGTAGTTTGATATTTTAAACTATTGGTACAAATATTATGTATAATATATTTTTTTTTATTGTAATAAATGGCGAGAGAGCATACCGTTCGCCTGATGGTAAACGATACGACCGCTAATGAACAGCAGCAAAACAAACGACACCTTGAATTACAAAGCAAAGCTTGGCATTACACTGCGTTCGCCATCCTGAGACGTACGATGTTATGTCTCTATATGCACAACTGGGCACTACTCTGATTACAGTGTCCTTCAATCTGAAATAAAACAGTGCATTTGCATTGCTGTTTGGCAGGAGAAATAGACATTGCGGGGGGACCCACCCATGCAGCCTCTCACATAAGTATGAAAGACATACCACCATATGTATCTATGAATGCACAATTATATTTTTTACGAACCCCTTGCCCATTTAATATATATTCTTTAAAAAAAAATGTGTAAATTCAATAAAAATCAACAGTCTATACGAGTACCTCAGAAATGAAAGCAATCATTTTCTTTGTAATTTCTTCACATGCCCGTACGAATGATCCATTTAAAGGGAACGTGTAATTGCGACCGTTCTTAGAACATATTATTTTTTCCATAGACGAAGTCTTTATTAATTTTTATAAACGATTGCGTCCAGGTAATAAGACCTATTAGGCCATATAAAAAACTTGCAGAATAAATAGAAATCTCGTGTCAAGCTACGCTGGTTTATTAAAGCGAACGTTTTAGTATTAAGAATATTGTATGTTCAAAAGCTCGCACCTTGAGTAATTTCATTGTTTGAAAATGTATCGGACGTATCTAATTTATGTTTTTATAAAATTTACGTTGTTACACCCCTTTTTGCGATGCTTGCAGTATTTTTATTGGACACGCAAAGTTCAGAAGTATTGTATTGTCGGAATGCTTATTACGTGCAATTTAACATAATTCAGTAAAATTACAAACGGTTCTGTTATAAAACATGATCGTTTCAATCTTAATTTATTCATATTTTTAAGTTTAAAAAAGCATGTTTATATTTTAGAAATTATTTTTCTATTACAGATACTCGCATGTAGGTACTCAATTTCACCTACCATTTACTTTACACCTAGCAAGGGTTTTTTTTTTTATTGCTTTGAATGGCGAGACGAGCAAGCCGTTCGCCTGATGGTAAGCGATACGACCGCTCATAAACAGTAGCAACATTCCACTGCGCTCGCCATCCTGAGACATAAGATGTTAAGTCTCAATATGTCCAGTAGTTGCTCTGGCTACAATGTCCTTCAATCCGAAACACAACAGTGCATTTAAGCAGTGTTATTTCACGGGAGAAATAGACATTGCGGTGGTACCTACCCAGATGGCCTCTCACATATGAGAGACCTACCACCACCAAAGAAAATAATTTTATTTACTGGTGCTCTCTCATAATTATGTGAGAGACTTCCTGGGTAGGTAACACCGCAATGTCTATTTCTCCTACCGAACAGTAGTGTAAAGTGTGTTTCGGTTTGAAGGACATTATAGCCAGAGATATTGAGACTTAACTTCTTATGTCTCACGATAACGAGTGCAGTGGAATGCCAAGCATAGCTTTCTAATTCAAGGCGTTGTTTGGTTTTGCTACTGCTCATGAGCGGTCGTATCGCTTACTATAGAGATAGACGAGCATTTACACAGCTGTTTGACGGGAGAAATAGACAATGCGGTGGTTCCTACCCAGGCGGCCTCTCACATATAAAAGACCTACCACCAGTAATCGTACTGTAGTCCTACTGCTCCAGCGAGGCAGGAATATATTTGTGCATAAGAAGTTTTATGTACATGTTAGTGACATTAAAAAGTCACTAACATGTAATTGATATATGTGTTCTATTTTTATGTTTTTTTTTTTATTGCATTGAATGGCGAGACGTGCAAGCCGTTCGCCTGATGGTAAGCGATACGACCGCTCATAAACAGTAGCAACATTCCACTGCGCTCGCCATCCTGAGACATAAGATGTTAAGTCTCAATATGTCCAGTAGTTGCTCTGGCTACAATGTCCTTCAATCCGAAACACAACAGTGCATTTAAGCAGTGTTGTTTCACGGGAGAAATATACATTGCGGTGGTACCTACCCAGATGGCCTCTCACATATGAGAGACCTACCACCAGTCATCCTGCATTTTGCTCGACACTCCAAGAGTTAAGAAATTACGTGATAAGTTCCGTAATGCCTACTTTTATTATTGTCTACAATTACCTTTACATAAAAATAACACAAAGCTCATACAATACTTCTCATGCTTGTCGGCAGAAAACATTAGAAACAGAATATGTAATAAGGTAAATGTAAATCCCTCTCTTAATTACCTCTCTCTCTTTCTCTTTCTTCAGCCATAGGAAGTCCACTGCTAAACATAGGCCTGCCCTAAGGATCTCCACATCGATCTGTTGGAAGTGGCCTGCATCCAGCGACTTTCTGCGACCTTAACCAGGTCGTTTGTGCATCTTGTGGTTGGTGATCGGGTGGGAGATTAATTAACTATTTAGTGGTTCATAATTTTATGTTATTTTTGTGTTGATGAAGTTATAAAAATGGGATTTTTGAAATGCCTTTATTAAACCTACATAGATTATTTGTTACGGCATAATTATAGCTATAAGTACTGTATTTGTGTATGCTCCAATTTGGTGGATTACGGCCTGAACCTTTCTAAATACACCGCCTTTGAGGACGAAAATCCTTTTTCCCTCTGTATTTTTTTAATTTCTTTGATTGGCGAGACATGCCTTCCATTTGCCTGATGGTTAACGATACGACTGCTCATAGACATTAGCTAAATAAAACAGCACTATGAATTACAAAGCAATGCTTAGCAATCCACTCGATATCCTGTGACATACGATATTAAGTCTCGATATGTTCAGTCGTTACTCTAGCTATAATGACCTTCAAACCGGAAAACAAAAGCGCATTTATACTGCGGTAGAAACAGACATTGCGGTGATACCTACCCAGGTGGCCTCTCACTTATGGAAGACCTACTACCAATAAATTTTCATTCTCTCTCGTGTCATTTTATTCTGATAGCGATATTAAAATAACAGCATACCGACGACATAACTGTCATGTTTATCAACTACTTATCAATTTTATAAGGATAACACGTCAATCAACATCCACCTGGCACTTAGTATTTCTAACTCAAAATATCACCAACACAATATGGCCGTAAAACAATCAACGTATTACAAGCATAATTAATATTACAGTTTAATTAATTCTGCACCTTACAAGTAGCCGAATACCATTATAAACGAGTGATAAACTATAACTGGTCGTGTTATAATTATAGGCAAATGTCTATGTAAATGATGTTGGGCGTTTTGCAAAATTGCTGATTGAGAATATTTCATCAGCAATTTGTGTTACGTTGCTCGGTTGGCGCAATAGCAAGTAATTGCGCTGAAGGTAGCTTTTAGATGTTTGTTTGGATCTTTACTGCGCGTGTAAAACTCAGCTATAGAAAAAGTTACAGTTAGCAAGACCACATTAGAGCTTTTTCGTCAAAATATTTTTCGGCGTCATGACATGCAGTCATAAAAATGTAAATATCATCATCATTATCATCATATCAGCCACAGGAAGTCCACTGCTGAACATAGGCCTCCCCCAATGATCTCCACAGTGACCTGTTGGAAGCGGCCTGCATCCAGCGACTTCCTGCGACCTTAGTCAGATCGTCCGTCCACCTTGTAGGCGGGCGTCCGACACTTCGCTTGCCTGTACGTGGCCTCCACTCGAGAACCTTTCGGCCCCAACGGCCATCGGTTATACGAGCTATGTGCCCAGCCAAATAAAAAAAAATGATTTTTTTTTTTTTATAAAATGTAAATAGCCTACATTGAAATCCTTTAGAGTACAGTTGTTTTCTCCACTTCATGTTAATGAGCTTAAGTGTATAGGTACCGCAGACTCTTTAGTCTAACTCAAATTACGACGTATACATATTGGGGAATCAAAAAACTTTAAACGTAAAACTGCCGAAATGTGCTATCTACCCTTTTGTCAAATTGTAACATTTATGGTGATTGATGCCCCAATAATTATGTAAACTTTAAAATAAACATAAGAGCTTCAAATATACCATAAAGTGTAATTAAGCTTAAAGATAAAATCCAGTTCTTCGCATAAACACTTTTTGACATCCAAAACAGATGAATTTTGTCCTACCACTGTGTCAAATATTTATAGTCATTAATGCTCCAATATGTTAATTTTAAAATGATCACAGGAACTTCAAACAAACCATTAGGATCGTGTGAATAAGTTTAAAACCTTAACTTCAGTTCTTGCCACAAACATTTTGACTTTCAAAACAGATGCAATTTGTTACGTACCCTTGAGTCAAAATTTTAATATTTATGGTCATTAATACCCCAATATTTAAACTTCAAAATAAACACAGGCACTTCAAATAAACCATAAATCTACACTTCGCCCACAACACGTGTTACAATATTAATTTCAGTGGACACCTGCGTTCCTTAAACGTACGAATACGCACATCGCATAACGCTAACAAGTAATGTTGCCATATCTACATGAGTTATTGAGGGCCTATGGATTTATTTTACAAGCTTTACATATTGTCAAAGGTGTTCTATTAATTTGACAACCTCCGTGGCGCAGTTGGTTAGAAGCCAGTTGTGAAACGAGTGGCGCGGGTTCGATTCCTACAGCGAGACCAACGTTTGTGAGGCCCTCAAATCTATGTCTCGGGTCTGGGTAATTGTGAGACCGAAAAGTTTCTCGTAGTTTCTTATACCCACGACACAAGACTTAATTGATCCTAACGTCGGATAAACACCCAATAGTCACATACACAGTCCTGGTGTATGTGACTATTGGGTGTTTTTTATTTTATTTAATATCAAGCTAGTGCACCTATAGAGGTAAGGCCTCTGCCTTACTCAGCAAAATATCGTTGCCGTGTTTTGCTGAGTTAGTTTCCGTCATAAAATACTACAGGAGGCGAGAGAACACCATAAAATATTTTAAACTAAGTCACACGAAATTGCGTGCTGACGAAAGAATATTAACAAATTCAAATCATCGAATGTACTGCCGCAAAATGTATCTTTTTCTTGGGACTTATCATATTCTGTTCTGGAAATTAAATTTGGCTGAAATAGGGTTTGGTTTGCCTATGAAATATATATGATTTTACTTTGGCGATCTGCTGTTGGTAAGAGTATACATTTGTCTTTTCTATTGGGGATGTACTGTAAGGTAGCATTTTAGTACTAAAAACTTTATTGGTTGGTTTTCTTAATCAATATATTTTTGTAAAAAAAATATTAAATATCGTTTCAAACTTATACTCAGAAGTAACTATTGGAATATAATAGTTAATGATGGAAAAAGGGTTTCATTTTCAGCCAGAGCAAACCTTTTCTAAAAGTATATCTATAGAATTTCAAAAGAGTATGAATCAAATCAGTGCCCTTAGGCCATTAGTTACAGTTAATACGAAGGTATGGAAGGTGGGATATATAATAATAGGTTTGTCACTAGTGACTGCCTCGGTGGCGGAGTTGCAACGCTGATGTCTTGGGTTCGAATTTTGGATCGACCAAAATATTATGAATTTTTCTATTCATTATCAGCTCGGAGTCAGGTATTTGTAAGATATGGCGATGGGTCGCCTCCTATCTCATCATGGGACGGAACATACAAGACGAAATATGATGACCTGGTATCACTTGTGCCTATCCTTCTGGCAAATAGGCATATTTTTATGTATGTATGCTTTCACTAGTCTCAAGTGCGATTATTGTGATTGAATACCACCTCAGACCACCATGCTAATTCAAAAGACCTTGATCAAAGCAATTAGGCAAATAGACCGGCTTTAATATCATAAAGAATTAAATTATCATAAGAATTGAATAATATAATGAATACATAAACGAGGCTGTATACGCATATAACGAAGTATAGAAATTAATGGATTTATACATTTTCATTTGGTTGTTGATAATTTCGTTTTGATAAGGGGTAAATTAGTTTTTATTTATATGCTGGCGATCCTCTATGAATTAAATTAAAACTTTAATTTTTAAATTGAATTAATTTTTGTAAATTGTAAAAAACGTAAATATTTCGATGGGAATAGTTCTTGAGTTTAATTTGAAATGTCTTTTATAACTTTTGATTTGTATTTTGTAATTTAAAAATATTATACATATATATATAACGAAAAGAATAATTGATAACTTATTTAATCATTCTTTTGATAGTGTCGAGTCTAATTATAAGGTTTTTATTACAATGAATGGCAAAACGAGCATGCGGTTCACCTGATGGTAAACGATACGAGCGCTCAAAAATAATAGCAAAACAAAACAACACCTTGAATTAAAAAGCAATGCTTGGCATTCCACTGCGCACGCCATCCTGAGACATAAGATACTCTGGCTATAATGTCCTTTAATCCGAAACACAACAGTGCATTTAAACTTCTGTTTGGCAGGAGAAATAGTTATTGCAGTGGTACCTACCCAGGCGGCCTCTCACATATGAGAGAACTACCACCAGTCTCGACTCCTACAAGTAATAAGATCAATGTAATGTATTTTTGTTTTTTTATTTTATTTATTTGGAAAACAAACAAATGTACAATATGACTTACAAACTAAGAAAAATAATTATATTTATCATTGTACATTCCACTACGTTTTCACAGATTACAATACAAAACAGTGGTACAGTAGTGTATGAAGAAGATATAAATTTTAATAATTTGTGTTTGTCATCAGAACATGCATAATTTCTTTTTTGAGTATGTTTTTTTCTAAGATCCAATATATCTATATCAACAAAAAATTTATTATAATTTTTAACCATTCTATGAAGGGGCGCTCTCTCACCCGCATTTGTACGACAAGGGGTTGTGGCAAAAAGCGGGTATACGCGTGTAGGACGTAAACAAAAGATCTTCCAGGCATTCACAAATAAAGTCAACCTGAAAGATCATATTAGTAGTGATAGGTTTCATATGTGGGAGGCCACCTTGGTAGGTACCACCGCAATATGTCTTCCACCAAACAGCAGTGTAAATGCACTGTAGTGTTTTAGTTTGACGAACATTGTAGCTAGAGTAACCATTGGATATATCTGGGGGCGCGGCCGAGCCCCCTCCAAGTCGAGCTATAGGCCGTAACATCCTTTTCTCGAAGCAATTCAGACCATTTTCAACCCCCTATAACTTCGTTGTGGCTAAAGCATGAAGCCTGAATTTTCAGTTACTAAGCAGGCATTGTGTAAACACGGAATATTTAAAATTTCATTTAATTTGAACCAGTAGTTTAAGAATTATAACTTGTCAAACTTTCGTAATTTTGTCACTCACTGACTGACTGACCGATCATCAAAAGTCTAAGGCACTTCTAGCAGACATAGAACCTTCAAATTTAGAATATAATTAGTGTTTAGTGTCTAAAGTAAGGGAAAATTCAAACATTTCATAATTTGTGTCTAGTTTTCTAGATAGACCAACTGCGTGAATAACTTTGTAATCCCATATAAATGTATTGGATTACAAAGTTACATTTGCAGTTAATGAATCATTGTACCCGTATATAATGGAATAATAGTTGTAGATAGATATCTATATACATGAGGCATAACAGGAGGGGATATAGAGATGGAAATGGTGTATTCAGCCCATGAAACTGTACAACATTCCTCTAGAAAAATATGACGAAGAAAAACTTGCAAATAAATAGATTAAATAACTCGAAAATATCAATCAATTACAATGAAAGAAAGAACATTAATAATCAAATCCGCTATATTTGTGATAAATTAATACCTATAAAAATCCATAAAACAGAGGCTTTAAGAAAAATCGTTAGTGATATTCTAGAAGTAAGAAGTACCGAAAAGGAAAAAAGTAGGACTCTACAAAAAGACGTGAGATCCCATCAAAAACATCCTGTAAAAAAATTCCAAGTCTCGCAGCTCAAGTTTTCTACCGCAAAAAGTTGTGAGATGCATGTAATACCAAGTCGATTAATTTATTTAGTCCTTAAGGGACCTTCTATATAAAGTTATTACGTTAGTTATTACCATATCAATATTAAAAATTCTTTACGTTTTAAATAAATAGATCGACTTGGCCAGCAGCATTATGTATAAATTGTACGATTCATTATGTTTTCATGCGAACCACAATCATCACACAGGATATCCTCTACTGAACAAACTTAATGTCTTGTCTGTTCATTAATGTCTTATTTATATTATTTCTTATTGAACGATACAAAAAATATTACAACATTTATCACTTACTATGTGCATACAGTTATGGAAATATCGTCGCTTACTGGTGGCACCAGTGTTGGACAATAATATTCACAATAGAACCTCGTAAACAACAATATGTATGGCGCTGTGGCAGCGTAGCCAGTGGGTGGCGGGACTCGGTAGTATAAACTGTTTTTATCAGAATTTCAATAGATCAGCTTTTTGCGTATTTGTATTTATAAGGAATAATTTTAGTGACGTCACTAAAATTCCAATGTTATGTTGTTTGGGCAGGTTGACCAAATTCGTCGGAGTGTTTTGGTCAACATTAATTGCTCATCAGAGAGATGGAGTGAGCGTGTGGTTAGTTAAACACGAAACTATTATACTTACTGTTATTAATATACGCATTAATATAATTAATAATATAGTTAATAATATCACACCGACGAATATAAAATTTAAGTTGAAAAATTTCTATTTAAGCTATCAATAACGTAACATTCCAATATTGCTGTATTATGTTAATTGTAAGATCGAAAATATTAATAAGATCAATTATTAAGTATTACTATGCTGTTGTTAACTCGTGTCAGCTCTGGTATGAACCTTAGTGGTTTTATTGATGCTGTTCATGTTATGATTTATATATAATTTTCTTTTGTGTCCATTAAATGAAAAAATAATTTAAATTTAGGAACTTGAAAATAGAGTCCTTTACCTCAAGTATTACAATTACTTCACTTTATTCAGGAAATATTTTCAAATGTATGGACTAGAAAACGAAACTTAATTATGAAATTATATAAGATAATACTATAAAGAAAAAAAAATATATAGTAAAAACGCATATTGTTACTTGGCTTGCTGGAGATCGCGTTGATGTCTAATGTTCTTCTTATCTTACGATGTATTGTTAATTTTGCTTAGACATTTTACAACTTTAAATGGTAAGAGCCCAATAATGTCTTACTCATTTTGTAACATCTAAAATCCTTTTTGATTTACGTATTGGTAATTTCTGGTATTAAATTAAGAAATTGTAGACGTCTCGGAAATTCCACTGCGCTCGCCATCCTGAGACATCATATGTTAAATCTCAATATGTCCAGTAGTTACTCTGGCTACAATGTCCCTCCATTCGAAACACAACAGTGCATTTAAACTGCTGTTTGACGGGAGAAATAGACATTGCGTTGGTACCCACCCAGGCGGTTTCTCCTACCACCAGTAAACCTTCTTTGACGACCACCAGGTCCATTTGGCATGCCTCTGCGGCACAGTTTGTTAAACACTGGATGCAACACGAGAAGTCGCGGTTTACGCATCGAAACAATGATTGTGTGAACCATAAGCATTTGTTTCTAATCTGGTTGACTGTGAGACCGAAAAGTCTCTCGTAGTTGTCTCTCGTATACCCACAACACAAGACTCGGCCTCACTGTAGGGTCATGACTATTTACCTGACTGCTTGGTGTATTTAACTATTTACATTCCCAATTTAGATGTTGATGATGGGATGGCATAGATGTTCATGAGCGTCGGCGCATATTTCTCTTAAGCTATTTTTTCCCTTCAGGTGAGCTGTTTGCTCATTTGCCGGACCAATACAAAAAAAAGAAAAAAATTAGGCATTTAACCTAGACAATAATTTGTTATTAATCAAAATTCTTTTGCAATATAAGTAAAAAGCAATGTCTTTTTCAATAAAACAAACCTATTAAATATGGCGATGGATATTACAGCAATGTTGGCATTAAGAAAACCGCGCGCCGACACAGGTGGAAAACCTTTTGTCCCTCCCACTTCATCTTGTGTTGGCACAACCGGTTTGTTAATATAAACTGCACTTCATGGGATAAAAATATTAACATAAATTGTTGTGCTGAAAACAACATGTCATACACAAGTCTAAATGTTCAGAG
This sequence comes from Hyles vespertilio, assembly GCA_009982885.2. NCBI lineage: Eukaryota > Metazoa > Arthropoda > Insecta > Lepidoptera > Sphingidae > Hyles > Hyles vespertilio. Next base: position 5,872,137 of record CM042807.1, read on the forward strand.
GGTTCTGTATGTAATACAAACAGTATATAATTAAGCATCGAGGGCGTAATATCTGCCACATCACGCAGGGTTGGAGTCCTACAACTCCGGAGAGATGTCGCCTCTCTAAGCGTGTTCTACCGCCTGTATCACGGTGAGTGCTCTGAAGAATTGTTCAACTTGCTCTCCTCCTCTCCATTCCTAACCAGAACCACGCGTGCTGGCTTGCGAAGCCACAGCTTGACGGTCCACACCATCCCGGCGCGAACCAAACGGTTCTCAAATTCGTTTTTGTGCCGCACCGTCAGGCTGTGGAATTGTTTGCCGGCGCACGTGTTCCCTCCTTCCTACAATCCTGGGTCCTTCCGCCGCGGTGTGAAGAGCCACCTTAGCAGGCCGGCATAATTGTTTCCATTGGCATGGGACTGCCGTCTGATGCCAATGGATACTCTGCCTGGGCGGCATTGGCACTTTCCATCAGGTGCAATGCCGCCACTATGCCAGGTCAGTATAAAAAAAAATTGGAATTACTTATGAAGTAAATCAATAAATTATTTTTACAACGGACATATTGATCACGAGTTTAACTTTAAAAACGATTATTAATTCCAAAACAATAGGTCAATATTAGTTTTAAGGTACGGAGCAATTATTATTTTAAAGACGAGATATTATTTTAATGATGATTGAGATAGAGCCATGGCGTAGTGAAACTGCTTTTACGCCCGCAGTTTAATGGCGATGATGTCACAAATCAAAATTGCATCCATTTTTGTTACTTGACTCTCTGCTACTAATTTGAATGACTTTTAAATTTCAATACGAAATTTTCTATTTGAAATTTATCATTGCAATGAATAAAATGAAGTCGGTTCCGGTGTCTGTGCGATTAAATCTTTTAAACTATTCAACGAATTTTGATGCATTTTTCAGAAAAAGTTAGAGTGATTTCAGAGGAAGTTTCATGTGTATAATACATATACAGGTATCCCACGAAGACGCCACGTAGAGGGGAAGTATCTTAAATATTAGAAGCGACGGGATAGATCGGGTGATGGTGGCGAGGCTAGGATAGATACGTCAAGTTTAGGTATACAAAAGTTTGAGCGAAAATAATTCGAAAACATGCAACCAAGTGAAGCTGGGATAGGCAGCTACTTATATGTGTATATAAAGTATGCTTGGAAAAGAAACATAATAAAAATTCAAGAATTTATCTAATACAATATCCAAGTACAGAACCCCAACGCATGATCAGCTGTTAAGGACAGCTGGCTCCATACCTCCCCAGTACTTAATTAATTAAGCAGTTAATATATTTTTTCTAAAACATATAAATGTCGCCTTGTAATGAGAATAATGTACTTACTAATTATATATTCGCAAAAAGCCGATAGCTCATAGATAATGTGACGTTATCGAGACTTGAATATATTTCTTCCACAATTTTTTTAATTGTCCATAGGTAGTGAAACTAAATTGTGTTTTTAATTGAATTATTTTGTTTTTTTTTTCTAATTGCTCTATTTGGCTAATTCAGCTGTTGAGCTTGTCTTGAATGATTGTTTTTGCGGGTTAAGTGATAGGTTCGAATCTTAGTCAGGCAAGTTTTGTGTCAGGGGTGCATTTTATAGTATATTTTTTTAACGTCAGTTATTAAAAATTGAAATGCTGTTAATTGCTAACTTTAGATCAAGTTCAGGCGAGACAAATAAAGAAGACTATTTCAACGAATATTTCTGCTTCTTTATTTATCCATTACCCTGATTGCCATAAAGCATAACTAGGAGTTATGGATAACCGGTTCTTTGAGTTACAAAAGTACTACTCTTCGATCTAGAGAACCCTTATATTTCCAGCACAATAATACTAAAATTTATAAAATAAACTATAATTCCATAAAGCCATTGAATTAGACGTTAAATTTTCATAATGACACATCACAAATGGTCGTAAATACCAAAGAATTCATCACAGAGTAATAATTAGTTTGTGTATACCATAAAAACCCATTTATGTGGCTAATAAGTGGCGTGGATGTACGAAGCAAATTATTTTAATTGTCGCCAACATTGTACCGTTTATAGTCATTGCATGCGCCATAAAATACAATAAAATCAGCTCAAACTATCAACCGGTGTGATTTGATTGGTGCCAATCAACGGCATAAACTGAATTCATTTAAATTTTATGTAATTGTATTTTTTATGATAACATATTTGATTTGTTTATTTAATTATTATTGTCTGCAGTAAAAAGGAATAACAGTTTAGAGACAATACAAAATGACAAAGTACAAATGGCGGTCTTATCGCTCTAAGGCAATTTCTGCCTGACAACCATAGGATGGCGATATGAATGTTATTCAGTTTTGTTTATTTAAATATACATATTGTTATAATTAAGTACCTGTGTGTTTTTTTATGTGTTAATACCATTTTAGTATTGTATTTGAATCGACATAGTTTCAAATGCGTTTATTTTTTAAAATTATTTTAAAGAATCATGTTACGCAGGTTCATTAAAAATCCTAATTTAAAATATACGAAAATTTCAGTACCGTCTACCAAGGTATCAAAATTGCTACTTATAAAATTATAAGCTTGTAAATGTTTCATTATAGCTATGTATTATAACATTTAATAATATTCTATCAATTATGAAGTAATTTCCCAGCACTCCCACACTCCCACATCCTAACTGAATGTTAAAATTGGTAGTTAAAATTGCAGCTACTAATTTACCCGTGATAATATCAAGTGACATTGATACAATGGCGGCAATTGGCTATTAAATTAGAGGTCAGAGGTTTGATGCCGGCGTTAAAAAAAAATGTCCTATCAACAAATGGTTGTTTAGACTATAATTATTAAAATAGCGCGATGATTAGTACTTTATTGTATCCACGACTATAGCGCAAGTAATAACTAACAATCTTATTAAAAGTCATTTTTGAAATGTCGTATATTTTGTCTTTTTCGTTCAAACGGAATTCATAAGTTGTTCGAAAGGGACAAAATATTCGGTTCTTAAAATAGAGTTTAAGATTGTCTGTGAATAAGGTGGTAAAGGTTCGGGACTGCATGTAACTGTTAGGTGTGTTTATTAATTCGAAACTGGGGGTTACTCTATACTCAGACACGAAGTTCGATTGTACGGACGATACATTTCAACATATCATCATCATCATATCAGCCACAGGAAGTCCACTGCTGAACATAGGCTTCCCCCAAGGATCTCCACAATGACCTGTGGGTCTACTCTTGAAATACAAGTCCGATGTAGAACCAATCTTACAACAATTTTGTTCGTTTTCGTACTCTCGAGTGCTCTTGTAATGCGAAGGTGGCGCCACGTCGCTAGCGGTATTAAAAGTTACTAAAAATTCGTTGTTGGAATCGGTTTCGCATACAAACGCTACTCTTGAAACCATTTTGACAGCTCAAATTGTATTTCATATTGTGTTCTCATCTAATAATTTCCAATAGATAAAAGTTAACTTATTTGGTATTGACTTTTACTTTTTTAAGTTGTATCATGTTCTAAATGTGTTAGAAACGTATGAAATGGTCTATTTGTGATTGCATAAGTATGATTGTGTCAATTTAGGATGTAAAACCAAAAGATTGACAAAATGAACGACTTATTATTAGTGCCGAAAAGACGATGTTTATTTTTTAAGCACATGAAATGAATACTATTGCACGATACATGGCAAAACACAGGAACTCTGTTTAACGCCTTATGATTGTACTTACATTTAGTGCAATTCAATAATTACAGATTCATTCGGACATTATCATGTATTGAAAGACTTATTGATCGAATTGACCTTATAGAATCATAATTTATGGTGATTTTAAAACCAAATTATTTAGTACTACGGACCTAAGACACTCGTTTTACTCAATAATACGTAGGTGTACCTTCATAATATTATTCAATTAATTTCTATTCAGTCACACACTTAATCAATAATTGTAATATAGATCTTCCACATCAACAAGCGTAATTAAAACATATTTAAGCATACTTTATCATATTATTATGAACATGCGCAGACTCCACCGTACCACTGTACGCGATGACTGAATTGTTTATTTAATTTGACATGAATTGTATAAACAAGTGTGACTCTCGAACTTCAAAGCAGTCGTAGTTTGTTTTATTCGGCTTGAAACAAAGCTTTTTGATCCAAGAGATATGAAGATTTTATAATATATGCGTATTAGATTACGCAAATACGTATTTATAATCTTTTGGAATATACACGATCTATTTACTGTTTAATTCAAGGTTTAATTGTTACATTTTAAAGCAAATAATAATGATTAAGAACATTTTACCGATTTTTTATCTCTGGCAGACATCACTATTATAAGTCTCGCGCGGCTAACTTCACGTGTAACGCCCTTCAGTGCGATTCACGTAACTTTTTGACGCGCCGATCAAGTTGCGGTGCGGTTACAATTAAGTTTACGCTTTGGTACAAAATGGTATTCTTGTAAGTGTTTAGCTGCGCGTGAACTGCGCGTGAGCTGCGCGTCAACTGTACGTCAGATGTATGAAATTTGTTTGAGATTGACATATACGCGCAGCAGTAGAATACGCTAAAACGTTTGCGTGACGCGAACTTCACGCGAGCGTATTTGACAGCGGTTGTCAAAATTACGAGAATACGAAAAGGGCTGTTTTGATCGAAACTTAACCGCAACTGCACTGCAGCTGAACTTATTAAATTACGTGAATCGCACTACTTATCACATTCCGATCCCGAGACAATAACAATGTCAATGCAAGGCTTAGTATTTGTGTTTCCAGAGTAGCGATGTTGTACAAATCGGTTCCGCAATTGGTCTGATATTGTCTTGAATTGATATTGATATTAATTTCAAGAGTAGACTAGCTGTTGGAAGCGGCCTGCATCCAGCGACTTCCTGCAACCTTAGTCAGATCGTCCGTCCACCTTGTAGGCGGGCGTCCGACCTTTCGCTTGCCTGTACGTGGCCTCCACTCAAGAACCTTTCGGCCCCAACGGCCATCGGTTCTACGAGCTATGTGCTCGGCCCACTGCCACTTCAACTTGCCAATCCTATGGGCTATGTCGGTAACCTTGGTTCTTCTACGGATCTCCTCATTTCTGATTCGATCTCGTAGGGAAACACCAGCATAGCCCTCTCCATGTCTCGTTGAGTGACTTTGAGCCTTTTAATGAGGCCCACAGTGATAGGCCACGTCTCGGTGCCGTATGTCGTCACTGGTATTTCACCGTATTTCATCATATAAGATAAGAGTTTTCATAATGGTTTCTTAGATTTACGCGAATGTTACACATTGAAATAAAACTATTATTTACGGATTTTATCGCGGATTTGGTATAATTTTTACATTTTTTGAGTTCCCGACGTTTCGATTACTTTACGGGGCGGACTCCGCCCCTTCTAGTCCGCCCCGTGTCCACGAAAGCTGTAAAGTAATCGAAACGTCGGGAACTCAAAAAATGTAAAAATTATACCAAATCCGCGATAAAATCCGTAAATAATAGTTTTATTTCAATAAGAGTTTTCAATATAAAAATCTCCATTATCCATATATATCCGTTCTTATACCCATTATGTATGAAACTTATCATTCACTTCGAACTAAGTCTATGATTACGACGTACGGTAAAGGATTCGAAAATTTTGTAATATATTTAGGCATATTTGTAGTTTTACGTGCGATGTTCGAACATAAGTCGTCGTGTCGGAGTACAGAGTAACCCCACAGACCACATTAAAACAAATTAATATTCTAGCTGCAAAGCTCATAAATATCTATGACATAAAATCATCTTTACAAGGTTTACATACAAAGTTATTTTTTATTACTTGAATAATTGCAATAATTAATGTAATTGGTGCCAATTCAAACTCCTTTGCCCCCACACTTTACATCTCAGTTGGTAACACTGTAATAGGTCATTCGCATGATGTCATAGTAATGAACAAGATTGTTAATGGCCCATAATATACCTAGTCAGGTCATAAATTCTGTTACATGTTTAATATAAAATAATTGAAACAAGTTTATTCATTATTTAACCATTTATATACCAAAATGAACTTAACAAAACATAGATTCTTATGACATTAAAGTTTATTCAAAATGACCTCCGTGATTTTGAATACAGGCCTTCAATCTGCGCGGCCAGTTGTCTATCGCAGCACGAACGAGGTCCATGTCAATATCGGCGGCTGCCTTAAACAAGGATGTCTTGATTGACTCCAAATTGGGATGAGGCTTTGAGCACGCCTTTTCCTCCAAGTGTTGCCATATCTTGTAATCTAACGGATTCAAATCTGGACTGGAGGAGGGCCAGTCTTCGTGCCGGATAAAGTCGATTTCACGCGCCGCCAGCCAGTCTTGTGTGCTCTTCGCTCTATGAGCTGGCGCCGAATCTTGTTGGAATACCCAGTGTCTGTTATTGAACATGGTATGAGAAACAGGTTCCACAAGGTTCGTCAGGACTGTATTTTTATACACAACTGCATTCGTTTTTAAACCTTTCTCACAAAAATGTACCTCTGTTAAGCCCCAATAAGAAATTCCCAACCATACCATGAGCGAAGATGGAAAATGACCTCGTTGGATACGCGGAATACGGTTGCTCGCTTCTTCACTACTGTGTGCGTACACCTTATCATTTTGTTTGTTGTAGCTCTCTTCTACGTTAAAAAAAAAAACATCTGAAGAAAGAATTTCCGGATATTTTTTTCCCGCGTACCGCTTCAACAAAGCACGGCATCTCTTCAGTCTCAGGTCCATTAGACCAGCATTCAAACGATGTCCTATTTTTCTTCGATATGCCCGAAGCCCTAAGTCTTCATTTAACACCCTTTTCACCGTGGTTCTGCTTAACCCCATCTGGAGAGCCAACAGTTTCTGCTTACGTTTGGGATTTCTTTGAATTCGCGCCTTCACAGCTTTTATCACTGCTGGAGTCCTAACAGACCGAGGGCAACCACTTCTTGACCTGTCATCTACACTAGAGTCTTCACTGTATCGTTTGATGGTACGATAAACGAATCTTTTGGTTATATTCAAATTTTTCAGTATGTCAAAAATTTGAATTGGCACGTAACCGCAACGATGCAACGCAATAACTGCAACACGGTCTTCTTTAAGCGTCCACTCCATATTTAAAAATGAGTAAAATTCTAAAAAGTATACGTTTTTATTTTCATGAACAATTCGAAATTCGAATTTAATAAACTTTTTTGTGGCCAGCATTCTAAAAGAAAAGTTTTTACTGTGTGACAATACTTATGACCTGACTGTGTATACGTAATAAATATATTGATCATAATTAGATGACAGGTTTTATTTCCAGTTATTAAAATTAAATTATTTTTGAAATGTGATTTGGGATTTATATCAAACGAGGTAACAGTTAATCAAAACGCTTTGGCGCAGTCGGTTAGGAAGTATAATAAGCAACGTGGGGCCCTAAGTTCGATTCCTGAATCGAGGCACTGTAGGAGGCATTAATATTGTTTTGGGTCTTTGTCTTGTGAGACCAAAATTCTCTCGTAATTTCTGATACGACATAAAACTTGAATATTACCGTAAGGGCTGGACTATCTATGTAACTGTGGCATGTATTTATATATTATATATTTCAATTATTTACTGTAAGACACAAACAAGTATTATACTTGGGTTTCTTGACTTATATGATGAAAGGAAGACAAGAACCGAGGTTGATTAAAATACCTAAGTGTTCACTTCTCGTATACTTCCTACAATGCAATCTACCGCCATATTTGAATCAACTTGTTATTTAAGATTGGATATAACGTGGCTACCAGGGGCTTACTCTATGAAACGATACGAACTTCGAAAGTTCGGACGCCGTTCTTAAAACTTAATTAATGTGCCTAGATACCCCACAAAATATTGAAATCCTTTACCGTACATAGTAACCATAGACTAAGTTCGGAGAAAATGATAATTACAGTAGAGAATAGTATTGATTTTTAGAAGTGGAAAACTTATATCTTACTCCGGACGTCCGAACATCCGAACATTCGTAGTTCATATTGTTTCATAGAGTATTAGTACGGATGAGGATATATTTTTTATTACTAGTTATATAGAATAGTTACTATATGTTAAACCGTAAACGGCAATATTTTTTTTTTTCCGTCCAAAAATAAATTGTACTGTACTGTTTCAGCTCATAAATTATACGTACCACTGTAGGGCAGGGGCTTCCCCTACAATCGGAAGTATGATTGAGAGAGGTTAGGCCATTAAAATAAATATATTAGAATCATTTCAAATTCGGTAGTAGGAAGAACAGAAAAGGATGCAACTATCGAGTTGTGACGTCATCTTCTATAAGGCGCGTGGATGCGAAAGAGATAGCGCGTTTCCACTGGACAACAATAAATATTAATATCTCTGTCTGGTGGTTATAAATTAATATTTGTTAAAAGGGATCTGGGGGAACGGCAGTGCCCCCAGATCCTTGCAGGCCTACAAGTCGAGCTAAAAAGCGGCACAGTCGTACCATCCTTTTCTCGAAGCAATTCAGACCATTTTCAACCCCCCATAACTTCGTTGTAGTTAAAGCAAGAAGCCTGAATTTTCAGTTACTAAGTAGGCATTGTGTAAACACGGTATATTTAAAATTTCATTCAATTTGAACCAGTTGTTTAAAAATTATAACTTGTCAAACTTTCGTAATTTTGTCACTCACTGACTGACTGACCGATCATCAAAAGTCTAAGGCACTTCTAGCAGACTTAGAACCTTCAAATTTAGAATACCATTAGTATTTAGTGTCTAAATTAAGGGAAAATTTAAACATTTCATAATTTCTGTCAAGTTTTCTAGATATACCAACTGCGTGAATAACTTTGTAATCCCATATAAATTTATAGGATTACAAAGTTACATTTGCAGTTAATGTTTCGTTGTACCCGTATATAATGGAATAATAGTTGTAGATAGGTATCTATATATATATGAGGCATAACAGGAGGGGGGTATAGAGAGGGAAAGGGTGTATTCAGCCCATGAAGCTGTACAACATTCCTCTAGAAAAACATGACGAAGATAAACTTGCAAATAAATAGACTAAATAGCTCGAAAATATCAATTACCATGAAAGAAAGAACACTTATAATCAAATCCGCTATATTTGTGATAGATTGATACCTACAAAAATAAGAAAAAACATAAGACAGAGAATTTAAGAAAATATATATATTCTAAAAATAAAAGGTACCGAAAAGGAAAAAAGTAGGACTCTACAAAAAGACGTTCTATTTATTTAAAACGTAAAGAATTTTTAATATTGATATGATAATAACTTACGTAATAACTTTATACAGAACGTCCCTTGAGCAAGGATTAAATAAATTAATCGACTTTGTATTACATGGATCTCACAACTTTTTGCGGTAGAAAAAGTGAGCTGCGAGACTAGGAATTTTTTTACAGGATGGTTTTGATGGGATACTTGATATATTTCTATTACAATACTTTTAGGTATACCGGGTATCTCAAGACTGCTACCGAAAACGAAGCCGGGTGGTAGTTTTAGTGGCTACAAACACAATTGTAGGTGTAGTCGTTGACGGACACGCTTCGGCGTTCATGTCGGTAAATGCCGGAGTTCCTCAGGGCTCGGTGCTGTCGCCCACCTTGTTTATTCTGCATATCAATGACATGTTGTCGCTTGGCAACATTCATTGCTATGCAGATGACAGCACGGTTCATGGGCGATACCACTGCGGGCCTCCAGGTTGCCGTGTCGAAACTGTGAAGGGACGCGAAGATCTTGTCATTGAGCTCAACCGGACCTTGGATCTCATTTCTACATGGGGTTCCAGGAATATGGTTGAGTTCAATGCCAAGAAAACCCAGGTGTGTGCGTTCACGTGCAAAAAATCCCCGTTCTCTCCCCTCCCCATTTTTCAGGGTACTCCCCTCTCAGTGCAGAATGACCTGAGTATCCTTGGTGTGGATATCCGCTGTGATCTCAATCCAAGGAATCACATCGAGGGCGTAATATCTGCCACATCACGCAGGGTTGAAGTCCTGAACAGGGTGCGTCGGTTTTTCACGCCCGGTCAGCTTTGTCACTTATATAAAGCGCAGGTCCGGCCGGGTATGGAGTACTGCTCGCACCTCTGGGATGGATCCGCCCAGTACCTGCTCGATGCCTTGGATGGATTACAGCGGCGGGCCATCCGCATTGTGAATGATGCAGACGTTACGAGCAGCTTGGAGTCGCTACAACTCCGGAGAGATGTCGCCTCTCTAAGCGTGTTCTACCGCCTGTATCACGGTGAGTGCTCTGAAGAATTGTTCAACTTGCTCCCCTCCTCTCCATTCCTAACCAGAACCACGCGTGCTGGCTTGCGAAGCCATAGCTTGACGGTCCGCACCATCCCGGCGCGAACCAAACGGTTCTCAAATTCGTTTTTGTGCCGCACCGTCAGGCTGTGGAATTGTTTGCCGGCGCACGTGTTCCCTCCTTCCTACAATCCTTTGTCCTTCCGCCGCGGTGTGAAGAGGCACCTTAGCAGGCCGGCATAATTGTTTCCATTGGCATGGGGCTGCCGTCCGATGCCAATGGATACTCTGTCTGGGCGGCATTGGCACTTTCCATCAGGTGCAATGCCGCCACTATGCCAGGCCAGTATAAAAAAAAACTGCTATTTAATTTGCCGCCGCTACTGTAATACAAAGCAAAAATACATTAATATTGTCTATATATCTATATTCTATTTTATGAGCCCATATACATCCCACTGCAGGGCACGGGCCTCCTCTAAAAACTAGAGTCCGATTGAGAGTGGTTAGGCCATATAGTCCACCACGCAGGCCTAGTGCGTGTTGGTGAACTTTACGTATCGACAGTAGAAATTTATTTATTCATCAAATTAACTTTTGTTTAAAATATTACCTTAACATAACTATTTCTAAAAGCCCAGTTCTTATCAAAACAACTAGTCTAACTAATTAAATTAAATGAATTAAAAATTATATTAATTAGTTATCAGATGTTTACTATTTGTTCTACGTATTTACCTAAGTGAATTAATTAAATAGTAATTAGCCTTGAAAGAAATTATCTTACCTACCTACTGGTATCACGCATGCATTGCCGTGACACTGATAATGATGCTTTTTGTAAGATACCTATTTTTGTATTAAGTATACAAAAGACGTTGATAGAGAAAGAGAAAACTTTGTGTAACTAGTGTACTATAAGAACGGAATTTATATCCATTTTCAGTCAAAAGTAGAATAACGTAATACTTCAATATAAGGAATTATTTTAGATCCTTAAGGTATCCCGAGGGAGATCTGAAGAATATTCTGGCTTGCGTAAGTCAAGTACCATTACATTGCAAAAATTTGATGCACTAATTAGTTCTCATAATTACAACAGCATTTAAGGAGGTATATGTATAAATCTACCTCCAGATAATAATAAGTATTTTTTATGAAAAATAATAAATTGTGATATCTGATTGATGAATACAGAATTTTTTGTTATGAAACCGTGATATCGTAACAATGTGTGGGCATGGGTATTTCATAACATGTTGAAAATATCTAAACACTAGAAAAATTGGGCTTGCAAATGTGTATGAAATTAATATTGGAATAATCCGGTAAATATAAGTACTAATTAGATATTTTTTTCCCTAGGTTCGGAAAATTTTAAACTATGTACTTATTACAATATGAAATGAAATCCTGTTTTCCTATCTGCACATCTGTTATGCTATTCATTGAAAAAATAATACTACACTCAATGAAACAAATAATTACAAAGCAATCATTAACAGGAAATAAATTTAAATAACGGGTCAAAATTATAATGCAATTTATTTATCATTGGGCATTTATAAACGATTATAAACAATGTAATGTAATTAGCAGTTACTCACCATCGCTTGAGTTCACGGCGCCGTCGGCCGCGCGCTCTGTGTCCTCCGCCCCCACCAAGTTCCTAATACTGAACGAGTTAGTCTTCCGCGACGTCGTCACTTCCGGAGTGACTCCCGTGACGTCACACCCGCCTTCCGACCCGTTCACTATGACACGGCACGCCTGCTCCGATCCGTTCATAGATAACACCAACTCCGGCACCGCTCCATCCATCTCCCCACGGCGAGTAGTCAAATCCATTTTCAAAAACACTTATGCTCAATATGTCAACGGTACGATACGGAACTCTGTTTATGTTTTCTCTTGACATCTTTATGCCACACCAAAAAGTTCCAGTTTGTAATACATTTCAAATTTCGAACACAATAAAGAATTTGAATGAGTTCGCTGATTGGTCGCGGTGTTTTAAGACATTTTTATTTTAATTTTTTTTATGTGATCTTTTTATCTTTCTACAAAGTACAGTCAGTCACAAATGTCACTTCATAAGTGGATTTGAGATAAAATACGTGTTTTTTAATTAGTGATGGGATGCAATCCGGAAGGCACTGTTCGCCGGCGGCTTTGCGCGAAATTTCGCGAGTGCCGCGCACAACGCGCGCTAAGTCCGCGATAGCGAAGCCGACTGGCCCTCCGTCCTCCTCCGGCGGCAGAGTGTCGCGGCCCTCCCTACGCCTCTGGGCGGAGCCTCACGCCCACTGGCGAGCCGGCGCGGGCTAATTGTGCTCGCGCGACTTTTTTGTCGACGCATACGTGCGATTTTTTCAATGGCTGTACTCGTAATTGCTTTTATTGATACCTTTTTAATAATGGTGCGTTCTGATACTATGTATTTTATGTTTGTTCTCGGTGCCAAATACGTAGTTAAGCACTTTGTGTTGATAAAATATGGAACTGCTTACGTTTATGAATTTTACGATATTTTTGTAGGCAGTTTATAGGCGGTACAGAAACTTAATTTGGCGTTATAAGAGCCCGGCTGCTGAGTTAATCATAATAAATTCTTTTAGTTGTTTAATATCATTGCCGGATTACAGAAAATAAATACCTTGATTTATTTATTTTTATTATTATTAACATGTTAATATACACCATTTCTTGTAATAATTGTAATTTTCATCATTTTATAAGAATCACAGTAGTTAGCTTAACTGAATTGCTTTTTGTTGTTAATGCCCAATAAAATTCTTTCACCGTAGCTGACGAGTTCTCTTTATTGCGTTTTTTTTTAAATAACTTCCGACCCATTCTGCAACTGCTAATAATCAATTTATCTAACCCAGAATACTATTACATAGGCGTGACACACAAATTTTACTTAACATGACGGGTTTTCCATTATAGTGCATTTTATATAAATATTATATACCGGGTATAACAAGACTGCTACCAAAAACAAAGCCGGGTGGTAGTTTTAGTGACTACAAACACAATGCAACTAAAAAATTTGCATAGAAACGTGACAATAATTTTTAATGATTTTTTAAATATCATCATTGTTGGGAGGTAAATCCCTAGTTTTTGCTAAAATAATAATTTAAACTCTTTTATATCTTAGAGTATTTATAATTAAAAGGGTGTACACTATTATTTTAGGAAAAAAATGTATTCAACACCCAAATATGAACATAGGAAAAAAATTACAAAAAATAATTGTTGCTTTTTTTTGCAACATTTTCGGTTGCATTGTGTCTGAAGTCGCTTGAACTACCACTCGGCTTCGTTTTCGGTAGCAGTCTAGATATACCCTGTATACTCGTACGCCAAACGAATCAACACCTAACAGTCACATAAATAATATTGTCACCACACCAAGATCTAGTATTGTGTCGTGAGTTTAAGGAACTACGAGAGACTTATCTATATATATACTTATAGAGATTTAGGTATCACTAACTCCCGGCCGAATGAAATAAATTTACCTATCTTTGGACTACACTACTATTTATCTCGGTGCGGAAATCGAACCCGCGACATCTCGCTTCACAGCCAGCGTCTAACGAACTACGCCACGAAGCCTGTCAACAAACATTTTACAATTGAAAATAGTTTCAAAATGCATGACTTGGAAATCAAACCTACAATATTCCGGTACACAGCCTACGAGTATTTCGCCACAACACTGAAGCAATAGTAGCTTAATATTTCAATATTGAATCTACATTTGTCGCACAGATAATAAATACTAGTTAGTTAAACGGGCCATCGCTCGCGGCAACTACCAGATTTATACTACTGCGAATATTAACCGCGTTTACTTACCTTTATTATAATAATTGTGAATTATTAGAATAAATGGTGGATTAGTTAGGAGACAGCGGATTGCTAAGACCGAGGTCTTGGGTTCGAGCCAGGCCACACTTCTCTTACGGATGGGAAAAGTCCCATCTTAGATTTTTTTGTTATATGCAATTATTATGGTGTAGGTATTCAGTATAGATATTGTGTTACTATCATATCCTTTTTGTTGTGTCCCATCAATAGATATATTTACCTCTCGCTTCTCGCTTTAAGTCTTGTCATAGCAGTCTCTTCGCTACTATTATTTCAGAATGGACTCATGATTCCATAGGAGTCCTGTGGTATTTGAGACGATTATTACTTATCATAAAATACCCAAGCCGAATGATAAAATCATTAAAAACACTTATTTCTTAGTTTCCTAATAATATGAAAAAATATTAAATGAAAAAGAAAATTAAATGTCCAAAATTCAATGCTACAAAAGCAAACATCACTAACATGGAACACAACATCGAACATGCCACACAAACCATTTCCCCGCAACACCTATCAATTTTCCGTACTAATGAGCACTTTCACGATTCGATTTCCCCTTGATAAACAAATAGCAGCGCATTTAATCACCATCCACCAATATTTGTGAAGTAATCAAGCATGTATAAATTGGTACGGGCCGCGGCGCGCACAAAGCCGCCGAGCGGCGGGGCGCCTACCCAATTATAATGCCGGCCAAAACTATATTTGTATGGTAATACACTCATTACAAGGATACTGCATAGATTTACGAGTGATGTTTGATGAGGTTGGCTGGACCTCCCATGTTTAGTTTCTTCATTAGAGATTTCATTGACAAATGTTTGTGATTGTCAAATGTTTGATTCGGATGAGTAGCGGTAGTGAGAGAAAACTGGTTCATACATTTTTTCATTTCCAAGACACATGACTTAGGGGTGCGTTTAGGACTTTTGTATACTACCGTTAATATAACAAAATACCAATCCTATATCCCAGGGTAGGCAGAGATGAAAAATGACAATAGTGGCATCTACATTTCGCTGAACTTAGTACCTCCTCAGATATGATAGTTGGTGACCCTAACATTATACCGTCACACCTGTTCCATCTAGCAGGATTATTTTATTCAGTAATTTTGTTAGTATTAGGTATTTGATATAAGAAGCAGCTTCTATTTGGCGTAGGATTCTAGGTGGCGTAATTATACTACGGTACGGTTACAACCCTGACGTCTAGGGTTGGAATTCCGGGTCGGGCAAAATCAGATTTTTCTATTCATTATCAGTCCGAGTCAGGATTTTGTGCCTTATATGGCGATTGCTCTCCACGCTCAGAAATGACGAGTGTAGGAAACAGTTTCCTTCGCTCACGATGCTGCTTTTCATCATTTGCACGTCATTAAACTCTCATTTTTTTTGCACTTCGTTATACTATTAACACCTACTTTGTACAATCTCTGCATCACCCAAAGGTTGACTGGTTGAGAATGCCTTAGGCATTAAATCCGCCTTTATACAACATCATATATAAAAATCTTAATAAAATAAACTATACCATCCTTGCGTTATTTATTACGCTTTCAGTCTTTTAATAGATTGTTGACTATCAGGGTGGACAGGGGGTAGATTAGACCCCTTCACTCTTAAATACCAAAATATACAAACCAAAGATATTTACTCAGTAGTGAGACAAATACCGACAGTATAAATCTTCCGAACGCCGCACATCATAAATCGACTAAAATACAAGTAGGCTTGTATTAAATTTTGTTTGTTGAACAAAACGTACAGTCATCATTTACATTTGGCGGCGGTGGTAACAAAGAGTTTTTAGACCACTACCGGTTACTATCGATAAGTAGTGCCGCGTTGTGTATCGATAAATAGATTAGTGGCCCATCGTGGCCCATCACTTTGAAATCGATATATTGGTGGATAGATTAACCATTTCAGAGATGCTTTCATATTGGACTATTTGTGGTTTTATGGAATTAACGTAATTTTTTTCCGACGCTTTCTCCCCTGTACTGCAAATTTGTGGAACTAGTTGCAAGCGGCAGTATTTCCGGACAAATACGTCCTAGCAATCTTTAAAAAACGAGCTTATTCCCACCTTAAAGGCTGGCAACGTATTTCCATGCCCTATAGTATTGGTGATGTTCACTCACCATTAGGTGAACCGCATCATGCCAACTATTATATAAAAAATATATGGAGAAGTACATATTTCTTATATGATCTCTTGTTTGACTATATACCGGGTATCTCAAGACTGCTACCGAAAACGAAGCCGGGTGGTAGTTTTAGTGACTACAAACACAATGCAACTACAATTTCGCTAAGAAACGCGACAATTATTTTTTATGATTTTTTAAATATCGTCATTTTTGGTTGTAACTCTTTTATACCTTAGAGTATTTATAAGTAAAAGGGTATACACTATTATTTTAGGAAAAAAATGTATTACCACCCAAACATGGCCATAGGAAAAAAATAACAAAAAAAATGGTCGCTCTTTTTGCAACTTTTGCTGTTGTATGGTGTCTGAAGTCACTTAAACTACCACCCAGCTTCGTTTTCGGTAGCAGTCTTGAGATACCCTGTATATGGACAACGAAACCTGAGACTCATATTTTAATTATTTATTATTTATATTTAAAAGAAATCACTTCATTCATATTTATGTCATGCATTAACATGCTGTGTTTGCTTTTAAGCAAAATTGAAAATATGCAAAAATTAATTCATGATCATCATTATCTTTATGGACAAAAAATTTGCTCCTGAACATAGCCTATCCAGAAAAAATCTTCCTGGCTTCATTTAGGCATTCTTTACAACACCCCTAAAAATTACTAATTAAAATCTCTACCACAACAAAAGCTGCAAATTTCATATTACCCAGTTAATTTGCAGTAAAATACATACAGAACCGGCTGTTTGTCCCCAATTTCACGGCGCGTTGTGGCTTGCAACTTGCAAGTCACTGTCTTGCAATCAGCGGCGCTTTGTTTCAAACATGTCCTTTATACAAGCCCGGCTTCGTACAAGCCCCGCTTCCACTGGCGCCGGCTTTCGTGTATTGAGTGATTATGATAATTGCCTTTAGTGGATTAGGTATTGAGGATACATGTGTCTTTAAAATTTATTTGTGTTTAATGGCGTCATAATTGAGTGAGAATTGTTTGTTCTAATTTTTGTGTTTATTATCAGGATTAGAGATACTCTATGCATATGGTAGAAAAAAAGAGTAATGGTTTTTTAATGGCCCATTTTCCCGAAAATATAAGATACATATAACATACATAAATAAACTCACGCCTATGTCCCATTGGGGTAGGCAGAGACTATTGGGCACCAAGTACTACGGCCCATACATATCTTTTTCTATTTATGCACGCTCGTCGATTGCTAGGACCCGGATTTTTCTTTTCTTTAAATAGATCTTTACTTTAATTTTTATTGGTTGTACAACTGTACTGTATGAGCCCATATACGTCCCATAGTAGGGTACGGACTTCTTTTACAATCGAGCGTACTATTGAGAGTGGTTAAGCCATATAGTTCACCACGCTGGCCTTTATTTTTTAATAGGATGTAACATATGTCGATTCACAGAATTAAAGCTACCCAACCTTGTAATAAAATCTACATGCTTTATTGACAGAGTGTATAAATAGGAGGCTACATAAATGGTAATAAAAATAAAAAAGACAATTAAGAAATCTACATAGCCTTAAATAAATTCAAAATATAGATTTTAGTAATTGCTTGAAAAAAATCCTTGTAACCCAATGATAAATTCTACACCTTAATCAATATGTACTATTACATTGAACAAATCCTTTGTACATTACAATTTAAATGTACGTCTCTTTATTTCTATATAAATTATATTGGGAACACTAAGAGCAATATCTAATATCTGAAATATTTGATTACCAAAATAATTTACACAAAAAATCCAATAAATTACCAAATGACTTGCCCATTTACTCGAACCGTTTCTAAAATCATTCACCGAGAGGTTTTTGTTCGCAAATTCGTCTATTTAACGGGTATTTATAGCTGACTTCCGTGCCTGTTGGTACAGTCGGGTACATATCAGATGC
Source organism: Hyles vespertilio (assembly GCA_009982885.2). Lineage (NCBI taxonomy): Eukaryota > Metazoa > Arthropoda > Insecta > Lepidoptera > Sphingidae > Hyles > Hyles vespertilio. Next base: position 5,890,441 of record CM042807.1, read on the forward strand.
CCTAACTCGAACACGCCCACTAATTCAATTTACATCGGCCGGCACGCCGGTATGTATGGCGAGAAAAGTGTTTGAATTGTTGAAAGATTCTGTATTAAATGTGTAGGTATGTATAGGTAACAATATGTTTCACATATTGTTTTAGATGTTTTTAGGATTGAGTAGGTCAGTTTGGTGGAAATAAATGAGTGGTCAATTAGGCCAGAGTTATAAAATTATTCTGTATTCAACAACGCGTGTATATTTTGAATTTATTCCGGCGATTTTAAGTTGGTGAAAATTAAGTTGAAAGATTCTTTGCTTGTTTATATATTTATGTGATATTTACTTGTTTGTATGTTTATGTATATATTTTGAATATAGAAACACTACTATAATATCTATAGGTATTATTCGTACACCTGACGCTTCCCCAACTTTCGTCCTTTTCTCTTATATCCATCCATCAAATGGTTGTCTGTCAGAAATTGCCTTGTGCGATAAGACCGCCAATAGTACTTTTTTCTAGTTCTGATTGTTTACTTTTGTTTTATTTATGGTGTACAATAAAGCTTATATAAATAAATAAGTATATTTAGTGTTTGTAGTTTTATGTCTTCAAACACTAAATTTGTGGATTTTCAACAAAGATTCTGAAAACCTTGATTTAAGAATTGGTGGAACTCCGACGATGCCAAGCGGAAAGTGGTAACAACACTAACGATATTTATTTTGAGACTCTTCATCAATATTTTTTAACCACAGCCCATGTTTACATCCGAGTCCTACACTTTCAAAAAATATTTACCATTAATTTTCGGGCGCGCCTGTACGTTGTTTGAATTAATGAGCGGCGATGATTTGCGAAACAAGGAGGCTGAGTAGTTACATTAAATTTAGTAATTACTTCAACTGTGCCGGCGCCGCGCACCGCCGCCCCTTCGCCCACGTCGCCTCTTCGCCCTTTCGCCCCTTCGCCTACGTCGCCTCTTCTCCTCTTCGCCACTGCGTTCGCTTGAGACTGCTGTCAACTTATCCGTGTACTTTGACGTCATAGCATGTTATCTACAAAATATGAGAAATTAATGTATTTTAGGACCGGCAATCGTTTATATAGCTTTTCTGATGTTAAATAGCCGGCTGTTTTAAAAACCAAGAATAATGGGACTTGGAAAATTGTTGACATATAAGGGTAGAACTGAGTACTGCTTAAGCACTCTTTGTTCTTAAATATCCATAAGCCCTTAAACTAAAAATGTTATGACAAAAAACAACCTTATTTTGACAACCTCCGTGGCGCATTTGGTTGGACACCGGCTGTGAAAAGTGAGGCCGCGGGTTTAATCCGCGCACCGAGATATTTATTTGTGTGATTCACCGGTATTTGTTCCGGGTCTGGGTGTATTTAAGACCTAAAAGTCTAGTTTCTGATTCCCATGAATCAAGACTCAAACTTAGTGTGGGGTCAGGACTATGTATGTGATCTATTTATTTTTATAGACTGCGTCCACCGGCGCTCTACCAATCTCTCATAGAAAATCGACATCAATTAAAAATTCTATGATGTCGTTTTGCTAAGTAATTATTTCCGTGCATCATCCTTAAAGTTCTAAAAAGTATGTATTATGACGATCCAATGACGATGACGATTGAGCAATCTTTATCAAAATAGATAGTGCAAACGGGAACTCTTTCGGACAACCAGTTACGTCGTTTAAGGATCCTGTTCTTTAAAACATAACTAAGATACTAATGAATTAATCACAAAACTTATAAAATATGATCAAATGTATTAAGCTGCTTGTGTACCATTGTAATTAAAACAAATAAATAAAATTATTTAAGCCCCTTTTCAAAATATAATTAAACTCTTTACTTAAACTTCGTTTCAAGTTAAATTGAAAGAGTTAACTATTCCTAAATACCAACGTAAAAAGTAAAAACCCCGCGCCATTTGACTCCATACCCAATTAAAACATAGCATTAGATAAGTGGTCATGTAATACTAGCGAACTAGTGTAATAGTAATTTTTAATAACAACCTGCGGAATCTTTAGCCCAGCTAGGTAATCTAGGACACTTAGTTGCGCTCCATCGACCCTTTATTAGTGCTTAACTTAGAACTGACCCTAGATCACTTATCAGCACGCATGCGCAATGGTATTTGAATGTCTATATCCTACTTACTGAGGTAGATACTAGTGTAATCAACTTTTTATTCACATTATGATTAGTTTTAGCCCCATATTGAAAAGTGTGCAATTAAGTGCAGAGCTAAGTTGAAGAATTCCGTTGACATAGTACATTTGTATGCAAATAATAATATTTATCCGTTAAACCCTTTTATTAAATGGACAAAGAATTTCTACTGGTGGTAGTTATCTTTATTTCTTTCGTCAAACAGCAGTGAAATTACACCGTTGTCTTCTGGTTTGTAGGATATTGTAGCCATAGTAACTACTGGACCTAATAAGACAATTTAAGTCTCAGGATGGCGAGCGCAGTGGAATACCAACCATTGCATTGTAATTCATGGTGTTGCTAGGGTTTCCATGAGCGGTCGTATCCCTTATCACCAGGCGGAAGGCATGCTCGTCTCGCCATTTATTGCAATAAAACATAATAAATCAATATACTCATAATAATGTTGATCCATCAAAACCTAGTTAACATACCTATCTAACATGACATACAGTTTCTATCATAAATAAACAGGAATAATAGAATAACATATACAAAATACACACATACACACCCTCTGACAATCACACACTCACATCACACATTACACACTCAGAGGTCCTCTGACACTTAGTATTTAAGTTTATATCTATTAGGTTAATTTTTTGTTATTTTCATTTCTATTTATTTTTTATTTCTTTTACGTTTGTCCTCTAGTATGTATTTGGTATGGCTGTACTAATTATAATACCCTATTTGCTCATTATATAAGTGAAAATATATACTGGGAAAGGCACTGCAAGCCGAAATACAGGTATTCACCTAGTTCGGCTTCAGAGGCGCCCAAAATATAACTTGTGTCACATTAGTCTTAAGGCCTTTTGTTTGTATAAATGTTGTACGTCAAGTTTTTATGAAATAAATTATTATTATAAATAAATTATTATTATTATCAAACCCTTCCAGTAAACATAGTGTTGTATTCATATCATGTATTCGATGGACGGCGTGTCATAAATTAACATTCATTCGATTATAACGTCGATTTAATAATGTATGATGTAACAGAAAATGTATAGAACCAACGAAAAACAACGATTGTTAAAACGTACGTTTTGAGTATATTTGGCATTCAAATAAACAGACAAAACTGGAAAGCGTCCAGTTTGGATGTGTGGTGCTGATAATGGTCTAGTAGACTATTATCTAAATGTAGATTTTTATTCCCGGCATATTTATATCTGTACAATTAATTATTGATGGTGAACTGAGACCATAATATATTGTTATAATCTAAAAATTCGCATAAAGAGACACTGTGTCTCTTTTTCCCTGCATTTACGATATAAAATAAGTAAAAAGCTATTTAATTTACACAAATTTTCTTTGATTTCCGCAAAATACTTCAAAGCTTTCTATTGACGCTAATTATATTTAATCAGAGTGCTTCTAGATAAATTTTACGAGATTATGTCAAAGCACCTCTCCACAATTTGTACTTATTTCGGTCTAATACGTCATGCCGGAACCAGGCCACGGAGGCTAATGTCAGTCATTAGCAGGGCCTCGTGTAATCATACTAATCACCGCGATAACTACTGGAATGCAACAATTTGAACCCGCGACCGCAGAGCGACAATTCCCTGGTTAGCTTCTAACTTAGTATACTGGTATAAAATAAATTAGGACACTTTAGTAAACGGTGCATAAATAAATGAATAACACCCAACAGTCACATACATAATCCTGTCCCCACACTAGAACGTGATGATGCATGTCGCCATGGATACAGTAATTCCTATTAATAATCAGCAAGCATCGTACATCAAAATAGCATTCATCATCATCATCATATCAGCCACAGGAAGTCCACTGCTGAACTTGGGCCTCCCCCAATCCACATCGACCTGTTGGAAGTAGCCTGCCTCCAGCGACTTCCAACAGACTTTTTCGACTTGGTTCGGAATTTACTTGAATCTGTACAAATTATTCTCAAACAAGGAATTAATGCCGAACTTCACGTTTCAAATCCTTGTGATCTCCACAATGACCTGTTGGAAGCGGCCTGCATCCAGCGACTTCCTGCAACCTTAGCCAGATCGTCCGTCCACCTTGTAGGCGGGCATCCGACATTTCGCATTAGCATTAAACATATCAAATTACTCACAAAGCCCTACTTTACCGAACTTATAAATTATATAGTTTTCCTCGTAAATACGGAATTCCGTGCGGCAATCTGGAGACCTCTCGACCTTTTTGTTTTGTACTGACAACCACTATCTGTCTTTTTTTTTCAATATTGCCGGATTCAAATATTCATAACACTCAAAATCATGTGTAATAATAACACAAATATAGTGTTATGAAATTCAGCGACAATAATGAATACAAATAATCTTTTACCAGAATGTTGTGCGGCGGGTTAGGCCGCCCGCAGGTAGGGGTAGGTTGTTAAATGAGAACTCAGGGTAGTTACGTGGTTCGGGCTTTAATAATTTCGCATCACTATTTACACCCGGCACTGTTGCTGGTGGTATGCAACAGGAGTCACTGGCCTTCACTGGACACTGATCCGGGTCTTCGGCACGTGGCGGAACCCGGCGACAGCTCGCCGGCGAAGTCAGCTGCCACGTGGCCGGGCACGGTGCGCAGGTCAGCGGCAGGCGCAGGCTCGGATGCAGTCCGGCAGGAAGCGGTGCGGAGCAAAGCGGGCAGTAGGCACGGAGTTAGCGAAAAAAACGCCAAGTACGCCAAGTACGCCAAGAACGAAGAAGAAGAAGAACGAAGAAGAAGAACCTGGAATCAGCGTCCAAGAAATCGGAATGCAAACTAGGCTTGCATTCCGTGCCAGCGACTCGTGATAGTTCACAAGCCCGGCAGACAGAATACACTGACAAACAAGCAGTTAAGCGGTTAGCAGTTAATATTACACAGAACACTCACCCCAGCGGGTTCAGAAAGACGCGTGGTAGCACGCGGCTTTTAGGTTAGGGAAAAAGGCCGCGAGCGCCGTTACACGCGTATTTATGCGAACGCCGATGACAGTTCGCACGTCAAATTTGACAGATGTCAGTCAGTAAATGAATCGACCAATCAGCGCAACGGAGGCGTTGATTGGCATAGACAATAGGATTTATGTCGACTATTGAACTATAGATCGCAAATATAAAAGGTGACATTCCCACAACGTCACAGTTGGATTGTTACAGGTAGCGTTATGCAGCACCTTTGGTATGGTAAGGGGTCTTATTGTGATATAATGGGGGTAAGCTTCCGGCACCGAGAAAAACGTTTGTATGAATCACAAATATTTGATTCAGATTCATGTGTACACAGCGTGAAAAATCTTTTTTTTTAATATAGAGTATATATGTACATATGTCGGTTCTATGCTGTACTATTGCCAATTTTTCCCAAAATTCACCCAATAGTTACTTTCTTTTCTAAGGCCAACAGTAAACTTTTATGTAGTCAGATATTATGAGTATCCACGGGTGAAGGTGATAATTCATCATCGATAGAATTAAACCAATTTGCCGTCCCAATATTACAAAATATCACGAATTGTCTACCAATGTCAACGTATGAAGAAATACACTATTAAAATATGATAATAGGTTTGGATATATTTAGATTTTTATAAGAAACATAACTATTAGCGTGACAAACATAATGAATGATAAAGTACGAATAAAAAATGAATATATAATGAGTGGTTCCCACACTATCGCAGTATGTGGCATTCATTTTGAAGTTTTAAATTATTATGTCTTAATAGTATTTTAATAATAGTTTAAGCATGCTCAACTTTAGCTGTGAATTTTGAGATATTCTGGGTTCACTTCTGGATCGGAATAATATAATTAATTTCACGTGAGTCTCTGGCCAGATGGCGGGAGGACTTGCACAAGATGGCTGGCAGCGACTGGATGCATAAAGCAGCAGACCGGGCTCTATGGTGTGCCTTGAGGAAGACTATGTCCAGCATAGGACTGCATCGGGCTGATGATGATGATGTTGATCATGAGTCCTTATGGTCGTGACATGAGTTGAAATCTTTTTACACATAATGATTGTTGACTACAGTGGTACCTGATGATAAATGGATTACACATTGATTTTGACAGCCTCCGTGGCGCAGTCGGCTAGACGCCGCCTGTGAAACGAGAGGCCGCGGGTTCGATCCCCGCACTGAGAGAAATGTTTGTGCGACCCACAAATATTTCTTTCGGGTCTGGGTGTTGTGAGACCGAAAAGTCTCTCGTAGTTCCTGATACCCACGACACAAGACTCGATCTTAGTGTGGGGTCAGGACTATGTATGTGACTGTTGGGTGTTATTTATTTATTTAATAATAATAATAATAAATAACACCCAACAGTCACATACATAGTCCTGACCCCACACTAAGATCGAGTCTTGTGTCGTGGGTATCAGGAACTACGAGAGACTTTTCGGTCTCACAACACCCAGACCCGGAAGAAATATTTATTTATTTATTTACATACGATGAGACAGAGTGGTTACAGGCGAGCTCATTGATATTTCTTGATATTTAGTTGTCCTATTCTAGACTGGGTATGTACAGGCCGAACTAGAAAAGCATCACATTGCGTGAATCACTATTAAGGGGTTTTTTGTCACTGTTCGGTCACTGCTTTTTGTAAGCTGTAACCATGCCGCTCGCAATTAATTTATTTCACCCTTCGCCCGCGTCAGAGAAGAGGAAACACAAGTTGAAGAGGCTGGTGCCACATCGGAACTCTTACTTCATGGACGTGAAATGCCCGGGCTGCTACAAAATAACGACGGTGTTCAGTCACGCGCAGAGGGTAGTAGTTTGCGCGGGATGCTCGACGATCCTGTGCCAGCCTACCGGAGGCCGCGCTAGACTAACGGAAGGTTTAAGATTTTATTTTAAGATTTATTCTTTATTTCCATTTGTCTGAAAGATTGGTGTTTTACAAATTGTTTAATATGGATCCATCAGAGCATTACAAATAAAAGCTTTTTCAAAGGGAACTGCTATTCGGACAAACTCAAATAACATACTGACAAAGTGAAATTGTACACTATTGTGTATTGTGGATTCGGCAATTTGATTCTCCAAACGAAATGGCCAAATCAAAACTGTTACTATAGGTCATTCTGAGAGACACTGGTAACACTTTTTAATGAGAAGTTTAAAGGAGATATGCCGGGTATATCAAGAGTCCTACCGAAAACGACGCCAGGTGGTAGTTTTCTGTATCAGCCCATATACGTCCCACTGCAGGGCACGGGCCTACTCTACAATCGTAATCGATTGAGAGTGGTTAGGCCATATAGTCCACCACGCTGGCCTAGTGCGGGTTGGCGGACTTACATACCATAGAAATTTTTATAAATCGCTATGGTATGCAGGTTTCCTCACGATGTTTTCCTTCACCGTATTAGTGCGTGGTGATTGACTGTCAATACACACATGGCTTCGAAAAGTCAGAGGTGTGCCCTGGGATTCGAACCCGCGACCACCGTGAACATGTTGGCAGTCGCGTCTAGTCCGTTTACCAACAGGCCACCACGCACTTCAACACGCACGCTAGGTGGTAGTTTTAGTGACTACAAACACAATGTAACTATTACTAATATTCCAAAGTTTGGAGCCCTTCGTTTATTAAAATGATTCCATCCATCCATCAGCCAAAGAAAGTCCACTGCTGAACATAGGCCTCCCCCAATGATTTCCACAGAGACCTGTTGGAGGCAGCCTGCATCCAGCGACGTCCCGCGACCTTTACCAGGTCGTCGGACCATCTTGTGGGTGGACGTCCTACGCTGCGCTTTCCGCTACGTGGCCTCCATTCGAGCACTTTATTAAAATGATTATTTATGGCTAATAAACTGTAATGAGGGAAAAAAAACGGTATTGCAGGAACTAACATTTTTTTATATTTAACAAATAATCCGCTATCTAATGACGCGATTACGAGTGAGATCATCATAAAACATTCTTACAGAGTGAAGATTAGAAAAAAATCGTTTAAAGAGAACAATTCGACGCCATTACGCAACGCGATAAATGCAAAATCCCAATGCAATTCGGTTAATATTTGTTTGCATAATGATTTTCTATCGCAATAATTTCATATTTAAACATTTCTAATGGCTGTAGAACAGATTACTGTAATTGTCTCGGATGGATACACAAACAAAATATCCGATTGCGGTTTTATATAGATCGCGAGGTGCGAAACAAAGTTGGATGGAGTAGGCTTTTATTGTGGGTGATCTGTAGAATTAGTCTGTGTTTTGCTGTTGTTTTTTTTTATCATAAGTAATAGATTAGTTTATGATGAATAGTAAAAATTTTCTTGTACTTGTATACTTGTATAGTTAAGTTTGATAATTATAATTCACACCATGTTCTTCAGCGCGCAGCTACCTTTCATTGCATGTGCTATATCTTAGGGTAAATCTGCTTGTAGTATCTGCTTAGATTTCTATCGAAAATATTACGTCGTCATAAATCCATTGAGTTTTAGTGTCTTCCCTTTTGTTCATCCGTATTGGTTATTGTATTGTCAAATTTTACTCCACCTTACATAGCTCAAGATGTAAGTAGATGTCGAATAAATAACTAATTTTAAAGAATAAATCGTCGCATCCTTTGACATACTTACAAATGACACTGTATAGTGTAAGCGATAAATATTTATTAGATATTGTATGATCCAATTGAAGGCACTTGTAATTTCAAAAAACCACAACAAATTACAAAAAAACTTGAGAGGTGTCAAGGCACATCCGGATGGAATGAAGTTCCTTTCGATTAATTATTGAAGGAATTGTAATAAAATATTTCTTTTAAGTTATAATATTTTTTTATTATTATTAACAAATATAATGTAATATAAACTTAATTAGTAGGCTCAATTTTAGTAATAATTGGCAAAAATACATAGTCAAATGAAAGGTTGATGATTGACAGCAAGGTAACAAACTAAAATTGTAAAAAACGATTGTCAAATGTTTTAAAGTGTCGGTACAACTTTTGGTCTTAATTTTTTCCGTGTAGCCCTCATTCGCTACGCGCGATAAGGAAGTTCCAAGAAAGACACTTATCGTATTATAAATATACCTACAGATTAATTATTTAATCAGTTTCTAGGACCGAGACTTTAAAAAATCAAATACCCGGATCTTTTTTATCAATGTAAATATCTCCCAAATCTCCCGGAAAATCATATTCATGTTTTTTTTTCTTCAATCGGTAGTCTAGAACATTCGTTCCTCGATGTACCAAGTCGTTAGCATTACGCGGCCGATGGCGTCGGTGGCGAGAGCACGCGACTTCCGCGCGCGCAATCATTCCGACGCAAATCGTTCTAGATATTTGCTTTGTATCACAGCGATGATTGTCTTGTGGTACTCTCGATGCTTTGTTTGTTTTACTCACCTTTTTTTGTTTTTGTTTCATTTGAGGTATTGGATTCGTATCGTTGGTTCTAGAGGTGGGGGATATGCTTAGTTTTTTTTTGACAAGTGTTTGGATTCTGAAAGAACTATTAACTAGTTAAGATTTTACAATATTGTAACAAATTAGGACAGTTTAATATTTGGAGAATATTAGAAACAACTTCTGGGTTCAAAAAGTATTTTAGGATTTAAATTGCGTTTTGAGGCAGTGATAAGATGGTATAGCTACTCTTTTGTTCAAAACTGTTTCTTGTTATGTTTATAGTTGGAATATGATATGTCACCAAACAAAAAAGATGGCATTATTTTCGGTATACTGCGAGTTTCTGTATGACTATGTGTCACGCAATACCTAATGCCTATTGTCCTGAGTTTGATTTGTTTTCACATCTTTAGGCGATGGAAAGTCTAGACAGCATTTACTTCCACCGAGACGTTCCAATTTCAAATACCAAATCGAGTTTGTAAATGTCATTTGTCTGGGGGCCCGGCGCGTGCCCGCTAATGGAAAGCCTTACCCAACGCTACGTTTTTTTAAATAATTCAAAACTGTCACGAACTATTACACATTCGGAATTCGAAATTTAAATCACAACTCTTTAAAGTTATATTTCGTGTGCACACTTTTTCAATAATTTAAAAAATCAGCCAGCATTCGTGCTAATGTTATCAGTCAGTGTTATTTGGCTTGAGTTTCGATGTTTCTTTTATCGATGTTTTATCGAATTTCGAAAAAGTGTTTTGAATTAAAACATTATTTGCGTGTTGTGAACGATTTTATAGTGTTTCTCGATTAATCACAAACGAATTGTCGGTGTTGTGTTTGAATAAATTGCGCTTCGTTTGAATTTAAATTTTACGGCAAACATTAAGTATTTTTATGGTTCTGTAGTAAATTGCTTAATTTAAACAGTGGCGCTCGCAATAAACAAATTGGCAGAGTTACAAATATTTCATAATACCGACATCGTTGTGTATATTTACCTACGTAGGTATACTTTTTTGCGCTTATTGTACGAACTGTTTCTCTTGGCAAAATTAAATCTACTATATATATATTCACAGTGTAACTTAAAAAATATATTATCAGTCAAAATCGCCACCAAAAAGTCAATTTAATCGATTACGCGTGTATCAAAATTCTTATTAACTGGCCAGATTTTTCCAAGAAAATAAAATATGAAAAATGATATTAATAAATTATTGTTTGGGAACGCAATTTAAGTACCGCTCGAGTGTAGTGTTGATGTTTTTCTATTATGAATTCAATCAACATAAATTAGTTTTAATTTGGCCGATGACGTTTCGAGGCTCGGATCTGTTGACCCTAACGAAACCGATACCTCGTTTTTTTCTCCCCGAGCTGTGTGAGTAGGTAATCATTTTTTTGTTTATTTTATATTGTATTCGGTTATATTTAGGCGGTAGGAAAATTGTGTAGCGTATACAATTACTTTTAGATTAAAGAAAAAGTTACGAAAACTATTACTAGCACAATTATCTTTTTTTTTTTATTGCAATGAATGGCGAGACGAGCAAGCCGTTTGCCTGATGGTAAGCGATACGATCGCTCATAAACAGTACCAATATTGCACTGCGCTCGCTATCTGAGGCATAAGATGTTAAGTCTCAATATGTCCAGTAGTTACTCTCTCTACAATCTCCTTCAATCCGAAACACAACAGTTTATAACGAATCCTATCCTATTTCAATTATCATTTTTGATAACTACTTGATATGTTAAATAATTTTTTTTATGTAGGTTTCGCAAATGAGAAAATATGTAACCTGTTGGTAAGTGGTTTCTACACCTGGAAGACGAAGATGGAGACAGAAAAGCTTAAACGTTCCCCGGTAATATCACTCACCGATCGAGATACGACAGCGAAGACGTTGAACCAGGCAGGTCACCATTTGTAGACCAATACATTTGTATGACAATGTATCTAAAGTTTGACTCTGCCGATTTTACGCTTGTACCGGGTAAATCTAAATTGCGACCAAAAACGAAGCCAGCTGATAATTTGAGTGACTATAGACACAATGCAACTAAAATTTTGCTAAAACTAGGAATGTTTTATTTAAGTATAATCGTGTTTAGATGGTAAATACATAGTTTATACTAAAATATTTAAGCCCTTGCGTATGATTCAGTCTTTTAAAACGAAAGACAATATATTACTATTCTATCAAAAACTACATATTTACTACCCAAACACGACGATAGATTAAAAGTATTACAAAAAAAAAGTGATTATTTATTTAAGTCTAAAGTTACTAGAACTACCACCTGGCTTCATTTTTGGTCGCCGTCTGGATATAGTAAGTCAGCAGTCCGTAGGCTTTTTGTATTTAGTAAAGATATTGATTGTTTTTTAATTCATTTTATCGTCTTTATTTCATTAATGACGGCTACGAATTTTCATTAAAAGCGTAATCTAGAAAATGTCTTGTGTGCTGCAATTGACGGAAATGAGCTGTTTGATATAATAATAATAAATATATAAAACTTGAATCCATAGTCTAATTGCAAGGCACGGGTCATCTCTACAATGGAAAATTGTTAGGTCATAGTCCATCACGCTTGGCCTAGTGAAATGTAAGGTTAAAAATAAAAATAATTACATTGATACAATGTTATATACCGTGATATAATAGAATTAGCCAAGACGGACGTCACAATATTCAATTATACTAGAGAAACATTGTATGCAACAATTTTTCAAATGATCAGATGGAAATTAATAGTGGGTGATTACCCGTCATCATTTATACAAAGTACTCATCAACTAGATTCTTACCGTGACGTTACTCGTGGTGTGTTTCTTTATATCTGGAATTTAATCTAATCTGTTCCATGAACCGCATCTGAATAGATATTATTTTTATATATGTTAGTAATTTTGGTCAGGTCTGGTCAGGGATGCTCCTATCTAGTGGTCATGGCCTGTCCTAGTATAGGTGCTACGAGTACGCGACCTCGGCTCCCGAGCTACTGCAGTCACTTTAACTTCCCTTCCGTGACTGCAGTATACACTCCCTCAGGCCATACTTGCCTTTCCTAAAACTTCCTCTACTCACAAATCCTTTTTCCTTTCCTCGGTTAATGAAGGGCAGCAGCGTCATTAACGCCAGTCCCCTACTGCGCTCGCCAACCCGCCTGCCAAGCGTGGCGAGTATTGGCAAATACCCCCCTTAATGGCGACACATATTGAGACCAGGCCCCCAGTCCCCGGCAGCCCCACTATTCCTGGCTATGGTAGCGGTCATGGTTACGGTGGGGCAGGGGGTGCACCAATCCCCGGGTTGGCCCCGGCTACCACCCCCGACGACGACTGGCCCTGGTAACACACAACATACGCACATTGAGGACAGACGAGAAGATTGTCGAACTGGAAGAAGAATTGAGCAGGTTACACTGGGACATTCTGGGGTTATCGGAAGTCCGAAGAATCGGGAAGGATACGATAACCCTGAAGTCTGGTAACCTGCTCTTCTACCGGGGGGACGACCAACAGTCCCAAGGAGGTGTCGGATTTCTCGTCCACAGGTCTCTCATCAACAACATCGTATCCATCGAAAGTGTGTCGAGCAGGGTAGTATACCTTATACTCAGAATATCAAAAAAATATTCGTTGAAGGTCATACAGGTATACGCGCCGACCTCGACACACCCAGATGAAGAAGTAGAGGAGATGTATGATGGACATAAGTTGGGCCATACATACTTCCAAAACCTACTTCAATGTTTTTATGGGGAATTCAACGCAAAGTTGGGTAAGAGAAGCGATGCAGAGTTGAAAGTGGGGCAATTTGGACATGGGCAACGGAACCCCAGTGGTCAGAGGCTGGCCGACTTTCTGGAGAAAGAGGGACTCTTTGCGATTAACTCTTTCTTCCAGAAGCCGCCTCACAGGAAATGGACCTGGCTGAGTCCTGACGGTTCTACGAGAAACGAGATAGATTTCATCTTGACGACAAATAGACGGATATTCAGAGATGTCTCTGTGATTAACAGGCTGAAAACCGGCAGTGATCACCGAATGGTTAGGGGCACACTGAATATCAATGTCCAATCGGAAAAGCGTCGCTTGATGAAATCTACGCTCCGACCTACTCGCGCCCATATCCAAAACCCCGAGAGCTTTCAACTCGAGCTGACAAATCGCTTTGATTGTCTAGAAGAAAACCTTGCAGTGGACGAGCTAAACAGTGGTTTGGCAGAAGCTGTCCATACGGTGGGATCTAAGTATTTTAGACCTCGCCGTAGAGATAGACCACTAAAACTCTCGATCCACACTCTTGACCTCATGGCTGAACGTCGATCTTTAGCGCTGCAGTCTTCCGATGACGCCGAAGCATATCGGCGGCTCAATAGACAGATCTGGAAGTCCTTGCGACATGATGTCCGTGCTCACAATACTGTGAGCATTAAGGAGACAATTGAGCGGAACGGAGGCTCCAAAGTGTTTGCAAGAGACTTGTCTTTTGGGCAAAGCCAGTTGTCTAGGCTGAAGACGGACGACGGCCGCGTGGTATCGACGAGGGCAGAGGTATTAAGGGAGATCGAGAGGTTCTACGGACAGCTTTACACCTCGGTTGCCCAACCTGCTGTTAGCTCGGCCGAAGACCCGAGAGCCGAGTTGGTCCGACACTTTAGCGATGATATCCCGGACATCAGCCTGTGTGAGATTGAGATGGCCCTGAAGCAACTTAAAAACAACAAGGCGCCGGGCGAGGACGGCATCACTTCAGAGCTTCTGAAAGCGGGCTCAACGCCGGAGGCATGGAGCAGGAGCGTGGTGGTCTTATTCTTCAAAAAAGGTGATAACACTTTGCTGAAGAACTACAGGCCCATCTCGCTCCTGAGCCATGTCTATAAGTTGTTTTCGAGGGTCATCACAAATCGTCTCGAACGCAGGTTTGATGACTTTCAGCCTCCAGAACAAGCCGGTTTCCAAAAAGGCTTTAGTACCATAGACCATATCCATACGCTTCGGCAAGTTATACAAAAAACCGAGGAATATAACTTGCCGCTTTGTTTAGCGTTTGTGGACTATGAGAAAGCCTTTGATTCGATCGAGACTTGGGCTGTGCTACAGTCTCTCCAGCGGTGCCATATCGAATATCGGTACATCAAAGTGTTGAAGTGTATATACAATAACGCCACCATATCGGTCCGAGTACAAGATCAGAGTACGAAGGCTATTCCACTACAGAGAGGCGTGACACAGGGAGATGTCATATCTCCGAAACTGTTCACTGCCGCGCTGGAAAATGCCTTCAAGCTCTTGCAGTGGAAAGGATTCGGCATCAACATCAACGGCGAATATATCACTCACCTTCGGTTTGCCGACGATATTGTAGTCTTGGCAGAATCGCTGGAATACCTTAGCACTATGCTCGAAGACCTCCATCGAGTCTCCCAACAGGTCGGTCTTAAAATGAACATGGACAAAACGAAGATCATGTCGAATGTCCATGTTGTGCCCACCCCCATCGGTGTTGGGGGCTCGACTCTTGAAGTTGTTGACGAATATGTCTGTTTAGGATAAGTGGTCCGGTTAGGCAGGAACAACTTCGAGAGAGAGGTCAATCGTCGAATCCAACTCGGTTGGGCAGCGTTCGGGAAATTACGCGACGTCTTCTCGTCCAAAATACCTCAGTGCCTTAAATCGAAAGTCTTCGATAGTTGTGTATTGCCAGTGATGACTTACGGCACCAAGACGTGGCCTCTCACTATGGGCCTTATTAGGAAGCTCAAAGTCACTCAACGAGCTATGGAAAGGGCTATGCTCGGGGTTTCCCTACGAGATCGAATCCGAAATGAGGAGATCCGTAGGAGAACTAAAATAACCGACATAGCCCACCGGATTAGCAAGTTGAAGTGGCAATGAGCAGGTGGGGTCGGAAAGTGCTCGAATGGAGGCCACGTAACGGTAAGCGCAGCGTGGGTTGTCCACCCACAAGGTCAGACGACCTGGTAAAGGTCGCGGGACGTCGCTGGATGCAGGCTGCCTCCAACAGGTCTCTCTGGAAATCATTGGGGGAGGCCTATGTTTAGCAGTGGACTTCCTTTGGCTGATGGATGATAATAATTTCGTGGTGGCCTGTTGGTAACAAACAAGACGCGGCTGCCAAATATTCACGGTGGTAGCAAGTTCAAATCCTAGGGAACACCTCTGATTTTTCGGAGTCGTGTGTATATTAAAAGTCAATCACCACGCACTATAACGGTGAAGGAAAACAACGTGAGGAAACTTACATACCACAGCGATTCGGATGAATATTTGTGGTATGTTAAAGTACGTCGACCCGGACTAGGCCAGCGCTGTGGACTAAATGGGTTAACTCCTCACAATCCTTCTCTCGATTGTAGAAGAGGCTGATACATATTACAGATATGATAGCAACATTCGTGTAGATGAAGTCAGGTCAGCCATGCCAATTTTGGGCACTTAAAGTCTCCTACATTATTTTTGGAGTAACGATAGAAGCATACATAACGCTATAGATTTTACTGCCAAGAATATCGCGGATATGTATACCGAACAAGAAAATCTGGCAAAACTTCCTCTGCAGCATCCTGGGCTGTTACAATCGTTAACAAGAACAAAACACCTACCCAAGGATTCACACTTGCCAAAAAACGACCACAGGCCACTATTCATAGCATGTTTTATTGTTTACTTTGAACCTTTATATAACTTATTACATACAATGGTAAACGTAGGTGTCCTTGACGCACGTCTACCTACCCCTTCTGGGACAAAGGCGTATGTAGCATAAAATCTAAACAACGTCATTCTATTTTTGACTATCAAAGTATAATTCAATACCAATAAAATAACTAAAAGTATTTATTCGATTTTTTCTGTATCTCTCCATCAGTATTTAAAAAATAATATTTGATGAACAAACAGATCTCCATAATTATTTCAATGGCATAGATAATTGAGATAATATCATAACAAAGTACTGAGCTATTTGCGCTCATGTATTAATTAGTGACCGCAATTTAACTTCATTGTGAGACAATTAGAGCGATCTACTGATATTAGGGGGAAGGAGACGGGAATATGCTATATCCCTTCCACACGTCGTAGAGAAGGCATAATTCAATTATTTTTTATTGTCATACACGGTCCAACTACAGGGCATAACCTTCATTTGTTACTATATTATCATTAACCATGGATATAGTATAGAACATAGATCGGCAATGTGTCATTTTGAGCGCGACCAAAACTGATTTACGATTGTGTGCGTGAAGTTTACATGTGTGCTTGACATATAGTGGTGTACCATGCACTTTCGATACTATCATATCGATATCGATAAAGCTGTCGGCCTGTAGTTGTGAAATAAAATGTTATGGATATATGCGACATTTTATTATATATTAACAGAAACTTATTGATGTGTTTATTTCAATACAGATTGATAAACACACAAATAAATAAAGATAAATTGTCATATTATTTGAAAACATTTTGTTTGAGATGTTTTGAATGGGTCTTTATGTTTACCTGAACAAAATTATTTTTTTCATTGTGATGTATATATAGTACATACACCTAATTAAACTGAGAACAAAAAACACTTTTATAAAATAAAACTATAATTTACAAAGTTTTAGCGTTTTCGGTTTATTTTTTTAATTTCCCGTCGCGAAGTTTCGATTACTTTACAGCTTTCGTAGTCACAGGGTGGACTCAGTCTGCAACAAAATCCATGATTATTAGTCTTTTTCAATGAGTAACATTCGCGTAAGTATATTTATCATCCATCCATCAGCCAAAGGAAGTCCACTGCTGAACATAGGCCTCCCCCAATGATTTCCACAGAGACCTGTTGGAGGCAGCCTGCATCCAGCGACGTCCCGCGACCTTTACCAGGTCGTCGGACCATCTTGTGGGTGGACGTCCTACGCTGCGCTTTCCGCATATTATAAGTATATTTATACTAGAGTTTAAAAAATATGCTTATTTAAGTCAATTAATTGACTTCTAACACATTGGGAAGTGTTGGACGCCTGCTAGGCCGCGTTGGAGGTGTACGGAGGAGCTTATAGGAAGTCGTTGGATGCAGGCAGCTTACAACAAACTGATGTAGACATTCTTGTGGAAGGCCTATGTTCATTAGTCGCATTCCTGTGACTGAGGAAAGAGACAGTTTAAAAAACTACTGATTTTCTCAATCTCGTCACCTAAACTAATGTTTTTCCCATGAGAATTATAAATTTTAAACCTATAACTAATGTTATGATAAATGAATAATGTTGCTTCAAGGTTTGGACGATGATACTGTGCATAGAAGTATCGTATATTTTATAATAATAATATCGAAATTGTTCTAGTTTTATTATTATAAATTGACAGCCTCTTGGCAGAGATTGAAACAGGTTCTTAATTCATAAAAAACACACATGAAATGTTATAATAATTATTCCACAAATATAAAAAAATGAGAAAAAGTAAAGTAATAAGTAATATTGTAGAATGAATACTATAACAATGGCCGGGGAAATATGGCCGAGATAACGCCAGGTAGAAGAAGAAGAAGAAAAATGCACACTATCACAACATACTATAGCTCCATAAAAATGTAGGGAAACTCGTGTTGTCATCGACTATGTTATCGACAACCTTTTATTGATCGAACCTGTCAGTCAATCCCTAGTAACTTTTGGTTGAAATTATTGTAAATTCACGGATTTTTATATTATTTTTTACACGCAGTAGATGCTTTCAGCGTATTTAAACAATGAAATACTATATTCTTTTCTACCGATATGTATAAACAGATTTCCATTTAATTCAATAATATCGTCACAAAAAAGTATTGTGCAAAAGTGGCCGGTACCTGTGAAAACTTTAATTATTTCGGATTTTTACGCCTGCATGAAGCACACCTTGGCACAGCACAATGCACTATAATAAACTACGTTTAATAAATATAACCAAGTACTGTAAAATTAAATAAATTATGAAAATAAGCGATATTTGTTGCTCGCTTAGTTTGACATATTTTGACTTTGGGTCACTGCAGGCTACTTCTGTGTAAACGTATGGTCGCATCATGCATCTCGCTTTAACATAAGAGTTAAATTATTCTATCTCTTTCACATTGCCGATCTATGTTTTATACTAAATCTATGTCATTAACATTTCAGGTTATACATAGTTCTATGGTAAACATTCGTCAAGGATTTCGAAAGCAAAAGGCGAAATCTCCCTGTATAATTCCTCCCTGTATTATACGCCATCTACCAGATATAAAATGAATTTATTACAATTAAGAAGTAAATTATACCGTAATTATACAAATTTTATAAAAATATAACACTATTATAATAATGGTCTCAAAATTCAATCGCTCAGCAATGAAAGGCAAAGAGAGACAGACTCACTTCGAGTTTTTTCGTAAAAGATGGATGGATAGGGCATAAACGGAATGAAAATTAACTGGCTCAGATACATAAGTATTATAAATAATACATACATGCATATATAAACTCACCCTTTTTTTCCAGAAGAGGCAGAGGTGCATCAGAGACACCCATGTTTTGCCTTGAACTTTTTGTCTCACGATTTGATATGCGGTGTGTCTATCGCCATATCAGGCACATATTTTTGACTACAGGCTGATAATAAATAGAAAAATCTAATATCAATTTGCTTGACCCGGGATTCGAATCTGAGATCACTGCTTTGCAATCACTGTAGTACAACTATGCCACCGAGGGCAGTATTATAAATTATAAAACAAATTAATTGACATTTCACATATAAAACGTTTCCGACACGCCCACGTCGCTGCCAAAATTTCCCATAACGACAATCGCAATCAGCTTCAATCACACAATTAACACACGCATAAAAAAAACTCATATCGATAGATCACACAAAATGTCGACACTCGTGATCCGATCATAATGAGAAAGGCAATATTATTTCATTACCTCAAAAAAACTGATTAAAAATAAACAGGAAACCAGCCCGTTCCCGATTCCCATACAATGGCCATACGTTACCATTAGTAATAACGAGACGTTTATAACTCGATAGTATAATCGATATATTTATACCGATTATACTACAGAATCGATTAATTTCTATAAAATGTTAATTCGGTCATCAAACAGTCGACTGGCTCGTTATACTAATCAATGTATAGTGCTGTAAAAATTTATGTCAGTGCATGTTGTAAATAATCTTACGATTAATTGCGACCAAGGTATATTGTGGCTAATGCATTTAAGCTATTAGTTTTGAAGTTAATTGGTTATTATTACTATTTATAAAATTTTGTTATGACTTAATCGATGTTCGATGAACATATACAAACGTACATAAGGCAGAATGGCATATACAAAATAGGTAAGTAATTTTCTAGCTAAATACTTAATCTCTTTTAAAATGACTGCAAATTGATTTTTAGTAGTTAGTTGTTAATTTTTTCGCGGATTCGGTCTGATGTAGTTATTAAGACAATTATAGGCAGTCTAATATGGTTTGATATGTGGTTATTACGTCTTAATCAATGGGTATAATATTCAATAATTAAATACAGTTTCATTCTATATCTCTGTAATGTTAGATACATAATGAACGGGACTTTATTTTTACAAATAGTAAAAACATATTAATCACGCAAAAAACAATATGACAGCACTATTACATTTATCATTTACCTGTAAATAATATAATCATGATTATGAACGTCTATTGCAAAATATAAATTTCTGTCTATAGAGAAGTTTTCCACACACAATCATATTGGGAGTATACTGCATCCAATAAACTTCTTAGTTTTATCCGACTGCCGAAGAATTGTACAATTTTTTCACCTGAACAAGGATTTGAACACATAATGTAATGTTTTACTAATCTTACATTCGAATGGAAAAGTAAAAAACATACAATAAAATACACTGCTAATTGAGTAGTATTGTAAAAAAATCTAATTATATTCCTGAGCCGGCATTTTATATTATCATCAATAAAATAAAATTTAAGCACTAAAATCACAGTGTTAATTAAGTGATGAAGTTACTCTAGCAATCGTAATTTCTGACTATCATAATATTTAATATAAGACCTAGGTAATAGGTATATTTTCATATTGTAATGTATTGTTAAATAATTGTATTACCTAATAACTATACATAAAGTCTTAAGTCTTTCTAAGAAAATGAACGCTTGGAAATTGAAAGGAAATAAAATAAAAATGCAACAATATTTGTCAAGTGTATGTATAGTGTAAACAGCAGCATGAAATAAAATGATCCACTTATTTTTGAGTAGTCATTTTGCCAACTTGTGCCGTTTTAAAATAAGCCCTTATTTTAATATGCCGTATGTGAAAGGCATAGTCGTTCATTGTGTATTTTTTAGTCCTACATATTCTTTCAATAGTAGAAAATGTATTTATAAATATGTATAATAATATATCTGATTATATAATCTAGCCCTTTATGGCCTAACCATACTCATTTGTACTTTCGATTGTAGAGGAGGCCGGAGCCTTTCAGTGGGACGTATACAGACTGATATAGTACAGGTAGGTCCCACTTTAGGGACTCAGATTTAGAGGGCTTAGTACATCTATTCTGATTCCTTCAGGTTTTTCCTTCGCCGTTAAAGGTCTTATAAACCAGTTAAATATAATTGTGCTAATATATAGCTAATATGCATAATGTCATTAACAAAATAATATATTACACCAAGATGAATGGATTTATGAGTCTATTATGAAAATTAAAAGAATGATTAATGAATCGGACAGGCACTTAATTCCGATGTCCTTATACGTAAGTGGTTGTCAATTTTGTCGCATTATGACGCCCGAATCCGGAATTGTGGGCGGCTGTTGATTTGTGGTTGTCTAGCGATGCTTGTCAATGACGGATCAATATAGGAATAAACAGGTCAAATGATCATTTTTGAATAGTCGAAGTGACTACAAATTAATGCTTATAAGTGCATTTCGATCCAAATAGAGAGTACATGCGTAAACAATGGCGCTTGTTTGTCATACTTAAAACAAATACAGAAAAAAATGAAGTAATTAAATACACCCTACAGTACAACAAGTAGTACATAGTTGTCCCATATTAAGATAAATTCAATCAAAATCAAGTCTTGTGTCGTGAGTATCCGAAACTACGAGACTTTTCGGGCTCACAAACACCCAGTCCCATGACAAATACTTGCGGCCCTCACAAACATTAGTCTTGTTGCCGGGATCGAACCCGTGGCCTCTCGTTTCACAGCGGCGTCTAACCAACTGCGACAGAAAGGCTGTCAAATTTGGGTGGCTTTTCGTCATTGTGTATTTTTATAGACCTTGGCAGGCAAACGATCATGCGGCCCTCCTGAAGGTAAGCGGTCACCGCCGTTCATGGACCTTCGCAGTACCAGGGACCCTGCACAACCAAGTCGCTATCTACCATAAGAAGAGTGCTCTGTTTAAGCTTGGCTTGAACAAATATAAGTCATAGCGCACTGGCAACAACTAAATTGGTCTTTATCCGGACAGATCCGAATATCGATATATAATCAGCAATACTGTTGCCTTTTAGTACTCTTAAACACTTCTTAGACTTATAACCATTTATTCAGGATACTTAATAAGCGCTTTTACTGGTAAAAATCTACTCAAGAATTCTCTACAATAATGGCAAAGTAACGAGTTTAGGTACTCAACCCGCTTTAGGTTAGGTTGGTGGTCTAACTTCTATCCACTCTCTATTGTGTAGGCGACCCTTTGAATATTTTACAGATACAGAGTACTTATACCTATTACATCGGCTATGCATCAGGGATTTACTTCCACTTTGTTATGTACTATAAAAACACAATTCAAAAATATGTAGGTGAATTACAAACAATTGTCATTCATGAAAATTAACGCTACTTTTAGACGAATCAAAACAACTTTACTGTCTCATCAGATCCGCCATAAAAACATAATCCAATACAAAACGTGAACATTGTACCAATCAAGCTTTTAAAACTGATTAATTTACACCCAAATGCATAAAACATACGTAAAAACGAGTGTTGTAAATCTTCAAAATGGACATTTATCGATAAAACATTGGAACAACGGTGCATACACATAAACTAAGAACGTGACACGCAACGATTGCAAATATTAAAGCGAAATTGATTCAACACAAAGCTTATTATAATACTGCCGTATTAAAATGGTGTGTATTTAAAATAATACAAATGGAAACGTCTGGCCGTCGCGCAGGGTACACAAAACGTCTTTATTCGTTGGCGTAATTTACGATACTATAAACTCTCGTACCTAAAGATCGGTGAATAAAAGTTAGCCAAGCGCCTGCGCCTTCGCCTGCCACACTGCACTAAAAAACTCAACCATTGCGAGATGGCCTTTATGGGATATCGATAAATGTTTAATCAGGTGGATAGATGCAGGCTATGTATGTACCTTTAGCAATTTGGCGCACGATGCGTTTACTTAAATTTGTATTTATTATTCAGTCACAGAAGTCTGTTACCGCCACCGTCGCGTCGTGTGAAGCTCTCACTACTGGAAGATTTAAAATTAACATTCAGTTTAAAATTTAACATTTTAAAATTAAGAACAGTTTGTGAAAAATATTAAATTAGTGTATAACAATTTCAACTCTTTATCATTCAAAATCCAGGGCATTCTCGCTCTGCACTCGTAAATTTTATGGTCCTTCGAGTCGGAGCCGACCAAAAATATACCAGTATAGTATATCTATTGGCTAATAGATCACTGAGTAATGATTAGGGCGCTTGGTTAGCAGCAGACATTAAAAAATATCGTTTTGGTTTCGATGGACCTCTTTGAAACATGTATAACTTTAGTATAGAAAATAGCTACCTTTTAATTTAAGAGTGAGTTTTACATTAAATAGAAGACGAAATTATTCGTTAAACAAGCTTTAAATTCTATATAGATATCTTAACAAAAAACATTTTTGTAAAAATCTAATTAATTAGCACACATTTTTGCTACAATAAATCCGATTTGACAATATACATTAATTAGCATATAATATAATTTGTATTTTACTTATATTTAATGACAAAGTACTTGTAAAATAATTAGGAACTATTAAATTGCCAATTTAACATTCTTGTTATCGATTACAAATCAATTATTTTAAATAATCTGATAAAATCGATACAGTGCGGCATCGATAAGTCTGTCGATGCGAGACCGCCACAGCATACAGCCAGTCGTCCGAAACTCGTAAAATGTTACGATAACCGCCATTATCATCACAAAGGATGCGTGTAATTGTTTGTCAAATAAATACTAATAAAATTTTGATGTTTATTAAATATAATTTTGAAAAGGACCCTTTTATGCGTTCTTGATTGTCGTAAAGAAAATAGTGTTTAGTGATTGCGTCCCGGGTTATAATTCATTGGGACTGTATTATATGCTAGAGTCGTAAATTGTGTGGTACTTTTCTTTAGTACTTGTTGAATAAATCTTTTGGGTATTGCGTTTGTGTTTTGATTGGAATTAGCATATATAGTAGTGTTTTTTTGCTTTCGTCATGGCAATGTTGTCATAATCGTTTATGTGTTCCATAAACATGAAATGCCAGATGAATCCGCAGCAACCTTTACAGACCATAAGCGGTTTAATTATCCCAGCACCTTTGATAAATTGTAGTAAATTGTAGTATTGTAGCTTTAAATAAAATGTTTACTTCAACCAAGCGTACCTATAATTTGTTGAAAATGTTTTTAAACGGGGTTCGTTTGTTTGTTTCAGCCGTAGAGAGTCCACTGCTGAACATAGGCCAATCTCATATCTCCACATCGACCTATTGGAAACGGCTTGCATATAGTGAATTCCTGTACCCTTAACTAGATCGTCCGTTCAACTAGTATTCTCGATGTTGTTTCCTAATTGGAGCAACGACGCTACAAGTTATAACAGCAACATGAATGGGCCAGTTAGACCGTAGAACTTTGCTTAGAACTTTGATAGTGTAACATTTTCTACAAATACACAGAGTCGTCGCAATTATATCCTATACGAGTAGGACAAATTATGAATGACCGATTGTAATTTATCTCAATATTTTCTAGCCACGTCTGTTTTGTTACTTACTTTATTGGAGGTTTATATTGTTCAATAATTTTGCTCTGATATTTTTGCACTCGCAGACTTTATATATTATTTAAAGATAGCAACATACTGCAACCCGATTATTTCCTCGCGACATTTTTTATTTTGCCTTTATTCGAAGGTTACCTTGTAATTTACTTTCGTACTAACAATGCTCGCTCACCTAAGCTTCAAAGCGTTATTATCATAATCAGACAATTAGCCTATTACAAAGCTATTCGAAATTATGTCAGCCTAAGTGCATCAACCTAGGAATTAGTATTTCATCTCACAAATAGGTGCAATTAAGGAATTCCTGATCCACCACAATCTGGCCTCACTCGACCACAGTTTCGGTGTAATTGCACATCCCTTCACCGGCCTTGGGATGACTAATGCCAAATTGGTGATGATTGTGTGTGATCGCTGATTCATGAGCGATGGTGGAGGGTGTGGCTTGAGTGATAGCGGTTAGAGATTTCTTTTATTTATTTATTAACTTTATTGTACACCAGGAAAACAGAAAATAAAACAACATATAAAATAAGTAGAATCGGCGGCATTATTGCACTAGGCAATCTTTTCCAGGCAACCTTTGGATAGACGTAAGAGAACGGAGAGAGAACTTTTTAATTTATATCCTAGTTCCGTCTGGATGCAGATATACTTTCTCTCCTATAATAATTTGTAATTAACAAAAATTCTGTTCTTATAAAAATAATATATTGCTATGGAAATCCTTTGGGGAAGCCTATGGCAGTAGATGGTAATAGCAATTGATCCTTCATTCCCAAGTCTTCACACTAGACCGAATTAAACTCTTGTAACACGGACGTTCTACTTGTGTGATCAATTTCCGTCGATAGATCATTTTGATCGATGTTAATTAATTCATCGTCGTTAAACTTTTAGAATTACATGTCAACAGAAAAGAGAAGCCGATCTTTGTCTTCTTTTTTTATTGCGGTGAATGCCGGCCCTTGCCATAGAGCCCCTGCACTCTATATTAATAATAATATATAATAAATAACACCCAACAGTCACATGTTATTTTATTAAGGTGAGAATTTGATATAAAAAATCTTAAAATTATTAATGGGTATCCTGATTGCTACCGGGGTAATCTTTGCCTACCCCTTCTGCGAAAATTTTTTTATGAAATATTCTAAGATAATATATAGGTACAGCCTCTGGCGCCTGAATTATAGCCTATAGCTTCCGGAATTCAACTAATTGATTAAGAATCGTAATTTCGCCACAACCGGTTGATAATAAAAATGGCGGCATGTTATTGATTTTTTTATGTACTGGCAAATAGAAGCGATAATTGCTGGATTTAATTGTGTCATTGCCTTTTAAATAATAACGGACCTGCCCGGATTTGCCTAGACGCAATTTTTTCTTTCATTCTGTATCTGTATCAGCCCATATAAGTCCCACTGCAGGGCACGGGCCTCCTCTACAATCGAGAGTACGATTGAGAGTGGTTAGGCCACCATATAGTCCACCACGCCGGCCTAGTGCGGGTTGGCAGACTTACATACCATAGAAATTTTATAAATCGCTATGGTATGCAGGTTTTCTCACTATGTTTTTCTTCACCGTTTCAGTGCGTGGAGATTGACTATTAATACACACATGAATCCGAAAAGTAAGAGATGTGCCCTGGGATTCGAACCCGCGATCACCGTGAACATGTTGGCAGTCGCGTCTAGTCCGTTTACCAACAGGCCACCACGCACTTTCTTCATTTCTTTCATTAATTTACACGAAATATAAGTAAATAATATATAGCAAGAAGAAACAAATTGAATTTACGAATACGTCAAAAATATGTTAAAATTATATTTTGAGTCGAAAAGCTACTGTACTTATTTATTTATTTAAAATTAACCATACCAAAAGTATTAAAACATGATTTCCGATACACGTAATTGCTTTTTTAATTTGAGGCTATTATAAATATTGTATTCTATATTGTATCCCTGTGCGAAGTTTCATTACGGTCGGGTCTTGAGTTACGTCATTTTTTTTATAAACTTACAAAGCTACTTCTGCTTATGATATGAGTGATTTTTTGCATAAGAAAACCTCTTAAGCGTATTTTAAACTATCCGCTCGCAGTGTAACCGCATCCACACAGCCACACACAGCTAATCAAATTCATCAAATTGGACGACTGTACGTGATTCTAAGAACCCATTTATTTCGTGTATCTCTATATACTTAATCATTGATTTATTAATTCAAAGAAATATAACTTTTTTTCTCTAAAATAATAGTGTATACCCTTTGATTTATAAATAATCTAAGGTTTAAAAGAGTTTAAATTATAATTTTAGCAAAAACTATGGATTTACCACCCAAAAATGACGATATTTAAAAAATCATAAAAAATAATTGTCGCGTTTCTTTGCGAAAATTTTAGTTGCATTGTGTTTGTAGTCACTAAAACTACCACCCGGCTTTGTTTTCGGTAGCAGTCTTGAGATGCCCAGTATATTAACTTACCTTAATTTTGTCGTGCATAATATATTTAATAGGTCATTGTTTTAAAACTCAGATGATTGAGAAAATATTTATTTGTGCATTTAGTTACAAAGTTAAATCACAAAGGAACATATACTATTAATAATAATATTAGTGACATATTCTTACATTTATGTACAAACAACAAATATACAAGATATTTAAACTAAGTAGTAAATAATTAATTTATTAACTTAAATAAAATTCTTATCAACAAATCAGATCAGCTCTTTGCCTCAACAGTTCTAATCTAAGTTCATGCTCCCTAGCTGCCAGTCTCAATGCCGCGATGCTTGATGTCCGTACGTCATCCATTCTCGCCTGCATTGGCAAGGACTCACTGCCAGGCGATATTGGAGGAGAAATGGATGGCGAACGCGTCATTCCGGGCGAGTGCCTCGAACCTTCGGATGGTAGGCGGGGATTTTCTGGAGACATTCGGGTATCTTCGGCATGTAGTCGGTGCAGTTCGGGTGCGGTTAGATTGGCAAAGATAGAGTGAAAGTGAGCCGGCGATGTCGCGTACAGTGGGGCCCCAAACAGTGGCGGGCGAGACAGCGGCGGCAAGTATTGTGCCCCGAATAAAGGAGTGTTTGCGTACCTGTACAAAAAAAAGTTAATTATGGTTATAATCAGAAAAAACATAACCTTTACTATTAATTAATAGTGACTATTATCTCCATAGTCACAGACAAAAAATATGTTTTTATTATCGAACAAACGAAACAATTATTTTTGGTTTAATAAATGCTAGTAACTTAATATGTGTAAAAAACAGATAACAAGGTAATTTAAAAAATATGTTCGGATTAACGGCTTATTCATCTGAAATTTACTATGCAATGTCGCGAAGTAATTAACAAGAAAAAACGCACCTGAATGAAGCTAGGGCTGTGTCGAACGGTTTCCTTAAACCAAAGCCAAGTTGCGTCAGAGGATGCGGCGGGGCGGGGAGCGGGGCAGACGTCGGCAGCGGCTGCACTCCGCTCAAGTACCCGCTGTACGGGTGCGCTTGTGGCCCCACCTTCTCCTGCTTCCTCCACTTAGCCCGCCGGTTTTGGAACCACACCTTTACCATTGGATAAATTATCTTTATTAGACACGATATTTATGATCCACGCCAATAAACTATACTAAAAACTTAATAATCTTAAGGTGTAATGAACTGTTGTTGGAAATGACATCATGTGTAAAACTGCCCAGGTTTTATGGCCTTCACGACACCAGGCCGCCGACAAAGTATCTGCGTAATTAGTATCCTTTGGTATAATTTGCTCGCTGTCTGTAAATAATTACTTTCATGTATTTTTATCGTTAGTGGAGCTGATAGAGTTATATTGCGGGTACATGGTTTCACTTAAGATGAAATGTCTGAGATTAAAACGTATGTTGCAGTGTTTATGCTCAGTAAATGTAATAAATTACTTTGTCTATAAATATCATATTTATAAACTATGGAGGTGTAAAATCTGATATCTAAGCTTTTATGCTTCTGGAAAGTTTTTGGAGTGTCTTTGGGCAATGTAACTAGGGTCCGATTATGCAAATAATGGCACGTACGTCTTATCTAGTTAATACCATACCTAACTAATGGTAAATCAAAAGTAATAAACGTGTAAAGTAATAAATTATCTAATATATAAGATACTTTTGAATAGCTTTGACTATAATATCATAACAAAGTTATGAAGGTAGGTTTGCCTTTTTTTCTATCTTCCACATTGTATTTTTTAGTTAAGAGCCATCTAGCATCATCGAAACGAATCAAACCACTCAAATACATTACGGAAAATAAAGTAAATAAATCAGTATAAATTATTCATAGTAGTATCCGTAAATGTACGTAATAAAAACAAGACGAATAACATTTTTTAATTAAAATCACAGACGTGTGTTACGCGCTTAGGCCTGGTTTGGTCATGGAATTTCTAGCGAACACATTTACATGCAGTGAGAACGGATTCAATTAACTATGATTAGAAATATAATTATTTGTTGTTTTAATAATTAGACCCCCGTGACAGATGTTACGCGGAAGCAATATAATTTTATGTACAACTTCGCTGTAATCGGTAAGATATTATCTAGTTTGGTTAATATATTTTATTTCTACTACAAAACAAAGAGACTTCGGTCTGTCTTTTTAAATTCCATTGGTACTTAGTTGATCGAAGATCATTGAGTAGGGATTAATAGATGATGATATTTTATAATTAAAAATCAAATACAAACTTTTATGTTACATAGGTAATATTATTGGAAAATTATACTACCGAAAAAGATATTGCGTATTATACAGGGTATATCAAGACTGCTACCGAAAACGAAGCCGGGTGGTAGTTTAAGCGACTTCAGACACAATGCAACAGAAAAAGTTGCAAAAAAAAAGCGACAATTTTTTTTTGTTATTTTTTTCCTATGGCCATATTTGGGTGGTAAATTCATTTTTTCCTAAAATAATAGTATATACCCTTTTATTTATAAATACTCTAAGGTATAAAAGAGTTTAAATTATTATTTTAGCAAAAACTATGGATTTACCACCCAAAAATGACGATATTTAAAAAATCATAAAAAAAGATTGTCGCGTTTCTAGGCGAAATTTTTAATTGCATTGTGTTTGTAGCCACTACAACTACCACCCGGCTTCGTTTTCGGTAGCAGTCTTGAGATACCCGGTATGTATGACAATAATGGAAAGTTCTTTAATATTACGCTGTGTAATATTAAATAACTTTCCATTATTAGCACTATTATCGCGATTGATGAATGAGCTAGATGCAATACTATTTCATGAATAAAAACTAAACGGCTCACGAAGTTCTTCCTACTTTTAAATCATTTAACACCGCTTATTAATAAAATTGGTTAGGCTATCGATACACTCAAACCCATTTCCGCTGAACTAATTACAAGAACTCATAAATACGTTTCCAGAATCCCTAACAAGCGGTGTTTTGAAAGGAATAAATATCGGTTCAATTATTATTCTCTAAAAAATGGACGTGGTGTCTAAGGCACTCAATCATTAATCCTTATAAACGTTTAATTGGCAATTCTCAAGACTAGTAAAGCGACTGCGAACCTTTAATGAATATATCTACATTTGAAGTTTTATAAATTGATCATTATTTTTTACTGTGCTGCTTATGTTCTAATATGAACGGCAATCGTTAAATCATAATTGCATATTAACAACAATATTCCAAACAGCCCTTATACAGGGTATATCAAGACTGCTACCGAAAACGAAGCCGGGTGACAGTTTGCAAAACAATGCAACAGAAAAAGTTGCAAAAAAAGCAACAATTTTTTTTCCTATGACCATATTTGGGTGGTAAATACATTTTTTCCTAAAATAATAGTGTATACCCTTTCATTTATAAATAATTTAAGGTATAAAAGAGTTTAAATTATTATTTTAGCAAAAACTATGGATTTACCACCCAAAAATGACGATATTTAAAAAATCATAAAAAATAATTGTCGCTTTTCTTTGCGAAATTTTTAGTTGCATTGTGTTTGTAGTCACTTAAACTACCACCCGGCTTCGTTTTCGGTAGCAGTCTTGAGATAACCAGTACACATACGTATTACCTATTTGGAAGTGTCGATACATTATTGCGGCCTTATCGATAGTTTTAAAACTTTTTTTAGATATACAACGTTTTGTCCTTATCGGACGACTTTTGAATTTAGTTTGAACGAAGAAGACAAAAGATTCGATAAACAAAATATGTTTTAAAATTGTTTAATAATAAGTCCGTTAGTATTTGACAGAATAAGAATCATACATAAATATGATTTCAGATCGTTTGCCTATAAAACGACTAAGATGTAATGATCGTGCTGCCATAAAATATAATTGAAAGTGTTTCGTAGCCGAAAAATCTTATGAAATAATGCAATAGTAAGATTTACGTGTAATAATAGGCTTAGCAAACATACCCCATATTGTAACTATAATTATTATGTGTCAAATTGAAGAATTGTATGTGTAAGAATATTCAGAATGTTGGTTTTATGGTGGCTGAACGTCACACAATCATTGCTTCAAATTCAAATCCTTCTTTCCAACATTAAATTGTAAAAGCCATCAACAACATGATTATAAGGAGATTTACATAACAGACGAATAAATAAAAGCAATATAATAAGGATATATTTGTCTTGTTCATATTAACCTAAAATTAACTTAAAACTTCCACTTTCCCTTCTTTAAAATTCGTCAGTGCACTGCAAATTTCACCGCACATCACGAATTCGATTCTTAATAATACAAATCGCTTAGTCGGGGAACATTGACTGCGTGCAGTCATCTGTTTTTACCTTATATAGTCTGGCGGACTGACGTTTCCCTACAAGTCTTTTAAGGAATCTTGATGGCTTATTGTGACCATAATGCGACAACTTAATGGCAGATATTAATCGTTTTAATCTCCGTTAATAACCACCCTGAGGCTTATACAGCATGTTAATTACTTTATTTATAAATAACTGTTAAATGTGCCACTGGGACTTTCAATTTGTTTGGGTGATGTATTGCTTTTGGTTGCGTGTGATGTGACACGAGGAAGAATTTATATAGTATTCGTAAAAATATGTTACAGAGGAGTACATTGAGTATCTCATTAGTAACTCGGTATTTTGAGATGTGCATTGTAAGACAAGTATGCCGTACGCCTGATGGTAAGCGGTACGACAGCTTACGGACGGTAGCAATCCCAAAAAACACCTTGAATTACAAAACAATGCTTGGTATTCCACTGCGCTTGCCATCCTGAGACACAAGATGTTATATCTCAATATGTCCAGTAGTTACTCTGGCTACAATGTCGTTTAAACCGAATCATAAAAGTGCATTTACACCGCTGTTTGGCGGGAGAAATAGACATTACGGTGGTACCTACCCCCTCTCTCACATATGATAGACCGACCACCTGTATTGTCTATACATACTTATATCTACAAAAAGTTTGAGGGAGGTTTGGGCCTGTATTTTATCTAAAAGCATCCATTTAGATTATAGCAACGTGAAATACTAAATTGCAATACTAATACTACTGTCTCAAATAAAATTCTAATAGTAACAACTGTGGTCAGAGGTTTCATTCCCCCACTGAAAACACAAAGGCTCATCAACGGTTTCGACTTTCAGTGCTTTATTCATTCCATTATTGATTTTCTAAGGCCTTCACTTTTTACCACTGTAATCTGTTTATACTGGCTCTTCTTTTTCTGCCGTAGTAATTATTGTATGTATAAAATTACCTCGTTGCTTAACAGCTGAAATGTGTCTATGTAACTCCCTGATTCAGCATGAAAATTGCATATAGCCTGTAGAGACTACATAATTATAATATGTATACCAGAATGAAAAGTCCCAAATCTTGAGTTATACACTCATGGTCGCCCCACGCCCAACCGTCCGTTTCGTACGTGAGAAAAATTTTAACAAATTACCAACTCAAATAGTTTTCATAAACGTGCGTTGTGCGTTTTTTTCCGTTTTCTATAAATGTTTCATTGTATAAATTACGTGTTTAATATGCCTTATGTAGAATGTCACATAGCTGCCTTAGTTTGTGATTAATAAATGTGCTGATGGCTTTATCAGCGCGTGAGAGAATATTTCACTTATTTACTGCGTGTGAATTAGATTTATTCAGATAAAAAGGATTTATGTTGCTCTCAATGTGTTTGCGTCCGTGTCCGTGTGTATCTGCTAATGAAATGGTATGATATGATATCATTTTATGTGTTTTTCACACGGAAATCAGGACTTTAGTAGTGAGGTAAATTAGCATTTAATAATAAATATTTGCAAGTATTATTAATTGATAATAATAGCTGATCATTTTATGGCCCTCATAATAAACAATAAATAATAATTCTTGTTATGAATTGTCTATTATGTTCATATTCATTAGCAGGCACGTAATAAAGTTCGGAGTGGTTAAATATTATTTATTTTATTATGTTTACTAATTAATAAAGAACTCGTTTTAAATAAGACAAATAGCAAAAGTCGTATATCATTGTAATACGAGTCCAAGTAAAAAAGCCGCGCAAAACGAAATATCGATAAATAATATAAAATTAAGTATCGCTTTTATAATTCAACCACAAAAGGTCACAATATATAAACATCAAATTAATGTAATATGAGATATTAATAGGCTATGGAATGTGTAAATGCTTGCGTCCAGCCGCGCGCGGTGTGACTAGCGGCCGGTCGCCCGTCAGCGGGGGGCCTAACGTGCGACTTTTTGTCGCGCCCGCCTCATCCACCATTTATTTTTATTACCATTTCGAACGTTGTAAGTAAAAACGCATCGTTTGGAAATATATTTCTTAATTTCATTTTATTGTCTCGAGTTAGAATTAATGCGCTTTTGAATAGTCTCCTGCTATGACGTCCATTAAAAAAAAAAACTTGTGAAATACAGTACGTAAGCAGGAGGTACTTTTTTTAGTTTTTATTTAAACATTGCTACGTAAGAACTTTCTTACTTATAAAGCTTCATATTATATACATAATTCCCGATGTTATTTGTGCTGTCTTCATGCTCAAATTTAGAAGAATGTAATATTTCATATAACAGACTGAATAAGTAATGTTAAAGAAATATATATAACAAGCGGTCGGGCCCGGCTCCGCCCGGGTGCATACACGTTTTAAAATGGCGGTCAAAATATTTAATTCTGACTATCAGTTTAGAATATCGACCAATCGGACCACGAAAAACTAACGAAATTTCCTCGTATTTGCTAGAAATATCACTACTGCTTTCCTCCTATAGGTCATAGCGTAATGATATATAGCCTATAGCCTTCCTCGATAAATGGACTACCCAAAACTGAAAGAATCATTCAAATCGGACCAGTAGTTCCAAAGATTACCGCGTTCAAACAAACAAACAAACAAACTCTGCAGCTTTATAATATTATATAATAGTATAGATAAAGTTGGGTTGTTTTTTTGCGGAAATTGTATTAAAAGACTCTCTAATTATTGTTTAAGTAATGGGGAATGTCATATGCAAAATCTATACATAATTTAGCCCTATCTAACCACAATGTGAAACTTATGTGTATTGTAAACCTACTTAAACATTTCCAATTAATTCCTACCTGAATCCTAGCTTCCGTGAGCCCAATTTTAAGTGCCAACTCCTCTCTGCAACAAAAGAAAATATTCTTAATCCTTCAGTTCAAAAACATAAGCACATAAGCCATTTTAAAACTGCGTAATGGGTGTTCTCAGGTAAGCAAAACAGGGCTTAATGCAAAACTAATTATAAGAATAAAGAGAAAATATCGTATTCGACGAGACAGTGACTTAAGCCATTGTTGGTATGGCGTAACATTTCTTTGTATAATGAAAGCATATCTTGATGGAAATCTCTTGCTAATGACTTTCTTATCTATTTGTAATTTCAAATAATTCTTTACAAGCTAGATTTGTTACTGGAGAGTATTAAAAACAAAGTTTAAATAAATCTTTAGTACATATTGTGATGTTATTTACGTAATTTACATAATTACGAATATCTTGATTTTATATGCAATCACTTTAATTATACACACTACAGGAATAATTCATTTTAAAGTATACAAACATGCATTTCTCTGTGTTATAAAGCATAGTTTTTTATCTCTACGCAAAATTCATTAATTGTTTGCATTAATAAAAACCCAAAACGATTATAACATTTTTATACCCAATTATTTATGGAGACTGCCCTTCCCTTGAACCCACCCCTGTAACTTTTGTAAGCCAGGATCAATAGTGGCCTGCATTGTAAAACACCGAGCATTGAAGCTTGGCGAGTCTCTGGAATTGTCTAACTTGTCTTTAGACCAAATCATTTACTCATCGATTATTACCTACAGAATTTAGATAAAGGAAACTTTATTAAGTATCTTTAAATATTCAATCTCGATAAATTATTAACCGTTTATTCCATAATTTTAATTATTCCCTTACCTAGTAAATACATCTGGATAATGCGTTCTTCCAAAAGCCTTCTCCAATTCATCGAGCTGGTAGCTCGTGAAGGTTGTTCTATACCGCCTCTGCTTCCTCCTAGGGATGTCTTCATCGTCCAGCCCGCTGCCAGACCCTGGCCGCTCGGAGTCCATCGGAGGAAGGTCAGGAGTGGCGGATGAACCAGGCTCTGATACTCCCATGTCTTTATGCTGTAACAAATGGGGGAAGTTAGAAAAATGTTTTTGAGATTGATTTGTTATTTAAGATTTTTAAGTTGTTCAGTGAACGTAAGTATTAAAAGCATTTGATTTTTTGCATTTTGGAGATATTTATATCTATTGGTGAAAATGTGGTCTATCACTTGACGGAACAGGCAAAATATGATTGTATTTACATATGTGTTATCTTTATAAAGTATACAAGGAATGTCAGTTGAATAACGTATCGAAAAATAATTATTAATAGTTATTAGTTATTCGTCTAGATATTTATTATGAAAAACACTGCATCAGCAGCGGTAGAGCCAACACAAAACAATTAGTCGTCAACAAATTATACTGTCAGTACGTACATAAACTGCCTTAAATTACACTTTCCATAGAATAGCTCATATTACAATCAAGCTGAAATTTACCGCAGCGGTTAATCAAATTTGATTACCACTAATAGTCTGATAAATAATTCCATTATACAAATCCACATTAGATTAGCATCTATATTACCTTAAAGAATCGTAAAGTAACGCGTTTATGATATTATTCTTTGTTAACATAATAATTATGATCTGATAGGGTTAGCAAAAGAGAAACTCACGTTACGAAACTATTTTTGGTCATAATATTTTAAATATTACCTCAAATATTAACTTGCAAATAGGTAATTTTGTAAAATGTGAAAATGTTACCCTACACTGATTTTAAATATTCTTATATTATTTCTTTATTTTTTCCATTAAATAACGTATTATGTAGATTGTAGTATATTTCCAGGACTTTTTGTTTTTCGGAAAATATTATCGTGATATTAAATATTTTATTCACAATATAATTCGGTACACATTAGAATTTTGCCACCGACTCTGTGGCATACAATTTTTCAGGGCGCCCGCAAAAATTATTACAACAGATTAAAATAAATATGTTATTTTAAATTCTATTTTTATGATAACTATTTAGTCCCCATATACCATAGTACCCGTATACCATAGTCCCATTGTACTACTTTAGAGAACGAGTATATAACTCTAAAGTTAAAATATTAAATTTAAAAAAATATAAGATAAAACACAGTTGATACAATTAGTATTACGCGTTCTCGAAAGTTAAATTAAAAAAAACACATTGGTTGATTTTTTTACCGCAAATACTAAAAATTAGCCTTATTTTATTATATACGAGAAAGTCAACCATGTTTGTATTAGCCAGCCCTATCGACTAAGCCCTTGGGCGTCAGGCACAATTAACCGCGATATCGCGTTTCCCATCTAGATTGGTGCGCGCAAACATCCGCTTTCTTCGACGTTTTTTGCCGTTTACAGATTATAAATATAATAACAGTGAAATGCTAATAGACAAGCTTATTGAACTTTTTGAACGTTCCTACCAAATTGAAGGTGAAATTTTAAGGGTACAACCATGCAGATTTTTGTTATGTTACACTAAGTTTTCTTTTGCAATAAAAGTAGTTTATTCAAAGGAGATCAGTCGATTTGATCCAACTACGGACAAGAAATTAAGTATGACTAAAAAATCAGGCGTATTTTTTTAGATTCATTTCTCTGTTTATTTTTATCCTACACCGTCGGGATCAGATTTGGTAAAAAAAAAGGATATCATAAAATATTCTACCACTTTTTGCATTGTTTGCAATATTATCAGAATTGACATCTGTCTTATAATAATTACTGTTTGTCAAATTCTATTCTTTGTGCTTGGTGGCGAAAGGAATGTGCTTTTGAGTCTGTGACAGAGCCAGTAAAAACAAAAACTGAACTGAACGGAATGTGCTTTTGTGGTGTTGGTTATTTTGAGTTTATTATTTACGACAACTCTTGGCTTCTCCAAAAAAGATTATAATTATTATATTCCCAAAAATAGCAGAGCTTGCTCAGTGCATCTACGCAATACCTCGCTGGATTTTATGAGGGAAAGGCTCTATAATATGAATAATATTATTTTAGTTCCAACATGTTAGATATTGTTTAGGAACAAGTTCAATAGAACTTTTTATTATAAAAATGTGTTTTTTATTATCAATACCAACATTTTACCGTCATCATTCCCTATTTTGAATGACTTACCTTCTTTTGAAACGGATATTTCTACCCCCAGAAATGTTTTCTTTATCAACTTTATATCGAAAAGTATTTAACGTGTTTATAATTATGTAATTCATTTTACAATATAATTAAACGAAATTATTTACATAGTTACAGAAAATATAAAATATTGTCCAAATAAGATATATGTTTTACTGGTGGTAGGTCTCTCATATGTGAGAGGCTGCCTGGGTGGGTACCACCGCAATGTCTATTTCTCCCGTCAAACAGCAGTTTAAATGCACTGTTGTGTTTCGGATTGAAGGACATTGTAGCCAGAGTAACTACTGGACATATTGAGACTTAACATCTTATGTCTCAGGATGGCGAGCGCAGTGGAATGCCAAGCATTGCTTTATAGTTCAAGATGTTGTTTGGTTTGCTACTGTTCATGAGCGGTCGCATCGCTTACCATCAGGCGAACGGCACGCTCGTCTCGCCATTCACTGCAATAAAAAAAAAAACTGAAGATAATAGAATATGGTAGTTTTTGTAAAACTTTAAGAGGATATATCTTAAATACCCCATATCGTAGCTCAAAAAGACTATATTATATTTAAAGGATATTGAATCTTTATTATTTAATTCTAGGCCTCATTTGTGTCCGTCATGTTTCCACTACTAGGCCCAATTTCCTTAGGAAATCGACCGATCTCCTTTTGTTGATGTTTTAAATAATAATGCTTTTAAAAAATAAAAATATGTACATACACACATCATATTGTCGGCGTAATTATTTCTTATCGACATGTCTCTTACAAATAACTATGTATAATATGTTTTATTTTTAATCCACCCTAGTTACAGAAAATATTAACGTACTTATTCATAGAAAGTTTTTAAGCCAATTTTAGCCATGTAATGTTTTGTCTTCTTCGCTCAAATTGAATTCAAAGGTTGTTCGAAAGGGACAAAACATTAGATATTTAAAATTGGTTTTAAACTTTCTATGAATATGGCAATTTTAAAATCTCTCATAAATTAAAACGCCCAACCTTGATACTTAAACTAAATATTTAAATATAAAAATTCTTGGATACAGACACTTATTTTCCTGATACACAATTTAAAAAAAAATACTGCGTTGAAGTTACTGATCGCTCGATAAAATATACGCAAAAGTTAATCGCAATAAGCGAAGTACTTTCTACTACTACTTTGTGTATGAAGTCACAAGAATAAAAGTTAACTCTATCTTGATGTAACTTTGGTAAGTGACGATAAACGTCGTGTATTTATCAAAGACAAGCATTAAATTATTTTGTAATGAAAGTTGATTTTAATGCTAACAGGCAAGTTATCAAAGGTAAAAGTATTTTTTAAGGTACGCTATACGAATGCTCATGGACAATAAAAATGCAAACAACACCTTGAATTACAATTTACAAAGTAATGCTTGACATTCCACTGCGCTCTCCATCCCGAGACATAAGGTGTTAAGTGTAAAATTGTGCCCAGCAGTTAGTCTGGCTGCAATATCCTTGGAACAGAAACATAACAGTGCATTACACTGTCTTTTGGCGGGAGAATCCGCATTGTGAATGATGCAGACGTTACGAGCAACTTAGAGTCGCTACAACTCCGGAGGGATGTCGCCTCTCTAAGCGTGTTCTACCGCCTGTATCACGGTGAGTGCTCTGAAGAATTGTTCAACTTGATCCCCTCCTCTCCATTCCTTACCAGAATCACGCGTGCTGGCTTGCGAAGCCATAGCTTGACGGTCCACACCAACCCGGCGCGAACCAAACGGTTCTCAAATTCTTTTTTATGCCGCACCGTTCGGCTGTGGAATTGTTTGCCGTTTCACGTGTTCCCTCCTTCCTATAATACTGGGTCCTTCCGCCGTAGTGTGAAGAGGCATCTTAGCAGGCCGGCATAATTGTGTCTATTGACATGGGACTGCCGTCCGATGCCAGTAGACACTCTGCCTGGGCGGCATTTGCGCTCACCATCAGGCGCAATGCGGCCACTAAGTCGGGCCAGAATAAACAAAAAAAAATATATAGACATTACGGGGATACCTATCCAGGCGACCTCTTACATACATATCAGAGACCTATCATCAGTAAACTTTCGTTCACTCTTGTATCATTTTATTCTGATAGCGATATTAAATTAACAGCATACCGAGGACAAAACGATCATTTTTAGCAACACCAGTAAATTATTTAAAACTAGCTGTGCCCGCGACTTCGTCCGCGTGGAATTTAACAAAAAACTTTATTTTTCTAAAATAAAAGAACTTTTCTATAATAAATGTAGCCTAAGTTACTCCTTATTATATCAGCTACCTGACAAAAAAAGTCCCGTCAAAATCGGTCCAGCCATTTCAGAGATTAGCCGGAACAAACAGACAGAAAATAACTTTTCTAAAATAAATGTAGCCTAAGTTACTCCTTCTTATATCAGCTACCTGACAAAAAAGTCCCGTCAAAATCGGTCCAGCCATTTCAGAGATTAGCCGGAACAAACAGACAGACAGACAGACAAAAAAAAATTAAATATCATTTTCGGCACAGGTATCGTGTATATAACGATATGTAGTAGGACATTTTTTTTTTATTTTCACTCTTAAAACAGACACTTCAATTTTATTTATAGATAAAATTGCATAAATGTCATTGACTACACCAAAACACACAGCATAGCCACGCACATCCATTACTTAAAAAAGTGTTTTACTTTCAGGTCAGCAAACTGACCCCTCTGGATTCGTGTGTGTTGGCGACCACTTACTTACACTTAAGTAAGCACTTGCATATTAATTTTGTAACATCTCTGACTTCTAACCTTTCTCTCCCAAGGTTCCTCTCCCAATTAAACATTTCATGAGTATCAAAAATACACTATCATTTTAATTTCGGACACACCCATATATCCTGCACATCCAAAAGCAATGAATAACCTCGGAACAAGAAACAGGATGTTACGCAATGCTTAGGAATTAGTTTAATTATAATTTTTTGCCAACAAAAGCAATTAGTTTAAGCGATAAACAATTAGAACAGTTAATTAACTACTAGATCCAATTAAATGTCTAATTATGTTTCGCTAATTAATCGGTACACAGTTTGTGTGCTGGCCCACGGTTGGTCGTCGTTTTTGAAATAAACCTTTTAATTAAAATATTTTTTGTCAAGATAGCATGATTCTATTGTTTTAATTTTGAATTTTACTATCAAAGGTTATCAATTTTGTTAAGCAAGATATAAGGACGCATCACAAACTTAACCAAATATTTATGCAATGCATATCTTATCATTATGGAGCCGATTTGATTACTTAATGGTATAATAATTTGATTCGCATTCGCGAATCTTTAAGATCCTTCATTTATATCAGACATAATTCCTAAACAAATATTTCCTAATAAATATTCAAAAATTTTCTTTAACTAAATAGTCTTAAACCAAAATCTATTCTGTATTCCGTATCAGCCCATAAGTGTCCCACTGTAGGGCAAGACACTTGTCTACAAGCAAAATGAGTTAAGCCATTAAACTACAATCAAGTCTAAAATTGACAGAGGTTAGGCCATTTTTTTTTAAATTTAAATCTATTAAATCTCTATCAAGTACCAATCAACATCGAAAATTGCTTTATCGTAAAACAAAGCTGCGATGAATTAGTTATAGTTCACGAGCGGCTAGATTCGGATCTGCTAATGGCTGTGGTTGTATCTATGGAGCGTGAAGTGGCACCTGCTGTTGCATCTGTCGCACGCGTCGGTAATCGCGGTGCTTCGTTACCATACTTTTTGCCGTACTGGTTCAATTTGCGAGAGTTGTAAACAATATCATTGGTTATATTCATATTATTGAATTCACTGTATTGGTTTTGAAAGCTTCTGCTTAAACCAAAATGGCTTGATCGGTCATGTAAATGCCGTTTAGGTTTCAAATTGTTCTATTGTTTTTGCTATCGGAATTACGATATGTAAAGATAATAGCGAAAAATTAATACATACATAAACTCACGCTTTTTATCCTAGGAGGGGTAGGCAGAGGTGCCAGGACATCCATATGTCGCCTTGTGTGTTCCATACCACGATGTGATAGGGGGCGAGCCTATCGCCATGTCGGGCACAAATTCCGGACTCCGGACTAATAATGAATAGAAAATCCAATATCAATTTGCTCGATCTGGGATTCGAAACCGACACCTCAGCTTTGTAATCGTAACATACAACTACGCCACGGACGCGATCGAAGCAGAGCAGAGCAGTGAAAAAAATTCAACATTTTCAAAACAAGTGCAGCAATTACGCAATGCCCTTAAATTTCTAACGCAAACATTAAAATAAGGAGAAATTCGATGGTGAGCAATTGACAAACGTAAAAACCAAATTAGATATCGTCACGGTTAGAGATCTCTTCGCTAATTATAAAAAAAAATTGTAAATTAAATAAAGCAATCAAGAAGTAGATTTTGCCGGTTCGCCGCGTTCTCTGTGAATATCGACAATATTATCCGCTGATTGACTCCCTCGACCGAATAATCGACACATTGTTAGACATTTTTTTAACCATTTTTACGTAGCGGTGCCGAGTTCGTTTGCCTCTAAATAAACCTTTGCTTTTTGCTCCATTAGCTTTCCAGTTTTAGGTAATATTTCGTGGTTCTTTACTTCTATTTGTAAATCAAGCGGTCTGTGATGCTAATCACTTACCGATGTTCTAGTAATAAGACCGCGAAAGTTAAATTAGCACTGATGACAGAAGTAAAAAGTTTTTGTTTGGTTAAATCATTAAGGTACCGAAAATAACTATCTTTTGATTGCCTCGGCTGCGTAGTTGTACTGCGTTACTGTTACGAAGCTGAGGTCTCAGGGTTAAATCCGGGTCGGGCAAAGTTATATTGTTTTTTTCTACTCATTAGCAGCCTGAAGTCAGAAATTTGTGCCCAATATGGCGATAAGCTTGCTCCCTATCACATCGGGAGACGGAACATACAAGGTGATATGTGGGTGTCCTGGCACCTCTGCCTACCGCTTGTGAAAAAAGGTCGTGAGTTTATGTATATATGTAATAAATATCTTATATTACTACTGAATTTGTATGACCAACGTTTAAAATTGTGCATAAAATCATATGAAGAAAGATGTGAGATGATATTTAGTTAAAGAATGTAATTGGACTGAATACGTAATAACTGTAAACAGTAGCAAATCAGTTATCTGGATAACAAAACACTAATATTGATTCAC
This sequence comes from Hyles vespertilio, assembly GCA_009982885.2. Taxonomy (NCBI): domain Eukaryota; kingdom Metazoa; phylum Arthropoda; class Insecta; order Lepidoptera; family Sphingidae; genus Hyles; species Hyles vespertilio. The sequence continues at coordinate 5,933,236 of CM042807.1, forward strand.
ATAACCAGCTTTCGAACTGACAACATCAATCGATCTTCCTTTTAATGATTCTTCATACCGAGTTCCATGTAGTCGTTTAAGCAATAAAAACAACAATGTATTTAAAACCAATCATCTGAAACATCGCAAATAACCGCAAGAAATCGGAAATCATTACAAATGTGTGAATAGTAAATTTAATAGTCTGCCCAGGGTTGTTACATTTTTACTGCTGAACCAACGGATATTTTTTTTCAATCGACACGTGTCTACAATCATTACCTTGCGTCAATAGACTGATAATTTTTGTTTGTCGTATTTAATACATGGAAAATGTGTAACAAAAAAAGCTAGTAATTAGGTTTAATTGCTACAACAGAAATTTAAAAATATAAGAAAAAGAAATGAAAAATGAAACCGACTTCAACATTGTCACAAAAAATAGAAATAAAACTAATCTTTTATACTTAAATACTCCAAATAAAATCCTTTGACGTTGGTGCCAACCTTATTTGATTTAAATTTTCTAAACTCTGAGGATTTATAAACATAGACATAACTAAATATTAGAAATATAAACCTGAATATACTAACCTTTCAAGTAAAATCATGTTTAATATAGATCAACTACGGTTTGAAATAAAGCTAAGTGTACTTACGATTAACGCAACAAGTATTAAAATTATTGAAATGGACACGACCGATAAGTGTTTATGCAAAGATAGAATCATCGGTTTTGAAATTAAAATAACATAAGGCTAGTTTAAGGTAGTAAATGCAAAATACACTTTGATAATTCTCAACGAATAAAAATGTACTAATAATACCAAGCGCTGGATGAAGACTGCCTTGGACAGACCAACCTGGCATTGGGTGGATATATAGGCTGAAGAAGAAGAAGAAGAAAAATAATACTAGCAAATCATATAAGTGGTCAGTCGTATCTGAAATGCCGAGAAAAATAGTAAAAAGAGTGATATATATAGATTTATTCGGTTTGTCTATTACAATTGCATGTAGATTGATTATCAACACTCTGTCTCCACCTTCATAACTAAAAACATTAAAAGTGATAGAGAAGCTCGCGTCCCAAGTAAGATAAAGGATAATCGAAACACATTCTGGATGACTTGTAATGAACATCATCTAGTAAGGAATACAAATACCATCTGTGCATTAATTAATAATTCAATTACTAGGGCAGCAGCACGGTTCGTAGCGGTTGGAACGGTTGCGTACATTCTAGTGTTTCAATTAATACACGGGCTATAAATATTGGCAAAGATCGTAATAATTTAATACGCTATTGAATAACACGGCCTGTTGTAAAGAGTGTAAAAAGTTGTAATGCCCGACTTTACTGCCTTAAATGAACATGCTTTCGGAATATCTAATGTTGTTTTACGAGCGTTGTATACGAGGAGCGTTGATCGCATCGCTTTGCCACGCGAATTTGCACTTTAATTCTACGCAACAAGGGCTACTGGCCACATGCTCCTTAAATGGCATTTCTTTAATCGACTCACGTACACGTTTATAATTTTAGCCTGCATATTTTTTGAGGACGAATTGAAAGCTATTCATACAAGTCAGTACAATTGTGTGTTTCTTTGTGTGAAATTATAGCGTCCTCATAAAAGTATGATGTGAAAATGTTAATAATCAATAAACAGAATAATTTTATGTTCTACTACCTTTTGATTGCGTTCGCGTTGGCGCCGACCATAAATCATGTTCAGTACGAACTGTATGCTTCGATAACAATTTTAATTATTTCATTGGAATTACTCTGATGAGCATTGTTGTGTAAAATTTAGAGAGAATTATTGTGGCGTATTTGTTTTTCTGTTACGTCATATTTACATAATATATACTTACGACCTTATTAATAGATAGTTTTATCCCTATAATATATATTTCAAACCACAATTGAGTTCATTTGGAGCGAGGAATACAACATTCACTAACCAAATAGCCTTTAAAAGTGCCTATAAAAAAGTCTGTTACGCTAATATGTCTAAGATATCTGTCTCTTTCACATCAGAATTACGTACATTGAATTACCTATATTATAGAAATTTACTTGAATCTGTAAAAATATTCTCAAACAAGAAATTAATGCAGAACTTCACTTTTCAAATCCTTGTATTTTCACTAGAAGTATTTTACTGTACTTTATTAGCCCATATACGCCTTACTGCAGGGCACGGGCCTCCTCTACCATTTCATTCTTCTATTATAACATTATTTTTCGCAACATCACCGTCCTATAGTTTATGTGCTTGATAAAATAGCTTTATAGAGCTAGATAATTTTGCTGATGCTATAAATATCGGCACCATGTTAAAAGATCTTAGTCATAATCGTGTTAAGCTATAATAGGTACAAGGCATTTGCCATACTCAATGAAACATTCCTTAATAATTAAACGACTTCAAACATTGTTTCCGTCTCCTTCATATATTTGTATGACTGCATAATCAACATCAATCAACAAGCTGATTTTGGTATTTATTTAACTTGTACAATACTACTAGCTTAAAAGCCCATATTGTCTAACAATATTCTGATCATTTTGATCAACAAAATGTTCAACCCTCTTCGCTTTTTAATTCTGTTTAAATAGCACAATTTTTAGCAAGAACCTGACTTATCAAATTCCGAAGTCTCATCTTCATGCTACTAATTAATCTACCCCAAAACTCTTCAACAATTCATTCGAATTCATTATCGACAAACCCAAAATAGCAACACTTAAGGCTCTTCTTGTCAGCGATAAGAAGAATTCGAAGTACTAATGCGTGTTTAGTCAAAGTATTATAATAATAGGATTATAGAGCGATAGGTCAGGCGCCTCCGGGATTAGCTTTGTCTTGTTGTTACGTTACCAAGTTCTTATCGCTGTCGCTAAGTTTGTCAATTGTCTGATGACTGTTAGTATTGTCAATATGTGATTCATTATTGGTTTTATCGAAGTTGATAGCTGGTTTGAAATCTTGTGATTAATTTCAAGGAACATTGCAAAGTGTAAACCACCATTGATTCCATTATTTTTTTTATTTGGCAAATTTTGACGATATGGCCTTGGAACTGAACTTGTAAATGATCAAAACAATCGAAGTATCCAGATATAGACGGAATAACGCCAGGTAAATAATTATAAAAATATAACAGCTACTAAAGTCAGTGTAAATTAAAATTAAAAAAGTAATTGAGAATTGATTGTCTTCTGTCCAAAAATAATTTATAATATGCATCAAAACATTCAAACCACAATCTAATCCATTTGAACAAACAAACACCCCTCAATCAACAAAAACAAGACCCGTCCAGGAAAATATTGCGAATATTTCTTCTGTCAAGGATGTTATTATCTCCAAACACGTCGAGCGATTTACTAAAACACAGGATTCCCCATTTTGCACTTTATCAACATCTCTAAGAAAGGATTAAACGTTTTTGTCCATTAGTGCGTAGAGAGTGTTAATGGCGTCTCGGATTATATCGCCCGGGCTTTAGATAACAACTGGTTGGCTGACTCATGCGTCTCTTGACTGATGTCTGTCTTCCAATTGATAAGAACCATCCTCTAAATCTATCGCATTAGGTTAAAAATCCCACACCGTTCCGAAATTTTCATCGAATTCTACAATCTTATGTTTGTTATTTGAAAAATTTAGTTAACCTTAATTCGTGGAAACAAGATTTGAAATGTTTAGCTTTCTTGTAGTTGTTAGGTGTGGATAAGTTTGCCTCTTTGACTAATTATTCTTTTGTTCCACTGTATTAACATTCAACACTGAGTAACAAATGTTTGTTGTCTTTCTATGTTACTATAAAAGGCACAATGCGTGGAGTACATATACCCATGAATATCTCTACCCATATCTCCAACCTATTTGATATGTATAATTTTGAAATAATTATTTACGGATTTTGTCCCAGATTTGGTTTTATTTCTGATTTTTTTTTACTATCGGAGTTTCAAAATTATTCGAAATTTTCAATGTGTAAAATTAAAGTGATGTATAATTTTAATAGGTAAGTGTCACAATGCTATGCTTTTGGAATGTACCCTTTTTAAAGGGCAGAGCTATAATGATTGACTGCTATATGATTCCAAGCCTAAAAACCAATCTATGTAATATTTTATTAATTATTTGTATTTGCAATACTTTTCCTCTCTAGGTAGGTTCTATCCTTAACACTGTAGACTACCCTCTGTTTATCCTATTCTTAAATCAACCCCATGGTTGTGTTAAGACATTGCCTTTCGGCGATAATACCGCCAATTGTACTTTTTATGTATGTGATTTCTCTTTGTATTTGTTTTCGTTTTGTGCAATAAAGTGTAAATAAATTAATTGCCAAATTCATGACAAGCATTTCATATGCTTAAATCAGTATCACGGGTTATATGTAATTGATTTGAAGAAGGATTTTAGGCCCTATTGGCATAAAATTCACGGTCCAACGCAAGCAACCAAAAAAGTATTGTAACTTATCTACATAACCAATATGTATATTACTTTATATAATATTTACTATCACTTTAATCTATGTGAAACACATTTCCATCGACATGTAATAAACTAAAAAAAAAACTTCGATTACAATAAGCGAACATTAAAAAATATAATCAAGATACGAGCCGTGTGGATTTGAATCGACTTTCCTATTACTGGTAGCTCAGAGTAGCGTGTAATGAGAAACCAGAATGTTAATTAAGATCTAATTAAGTCTAATACAATCAACAATGCTGCTCGCGTTTCGGAGGCATCCGCAAGTCATCGCAAGGGCTTCGGGTATCCATTTAACAATGAGCTGTGACCTTCGGAACATTTGATGCGTTCCGCCGCGCCGAAATCGAAACATGGCGGGTCCAACCGCCTGGTAACATTAATCGAATTGAGATCGGCCAACCCTTTAGTAAAAAATCGGTTAAAATCACTCATTCCAATGGCCATTGTGATGTGAGAACTCAATTTAGTGTACATTGTGGCGCAGACGTGAGCCAGAGCAAGGGTAATGAAGACATCAGAGTTGTTTGTCCTGTGTAATTACGGACCAGATTTCAGCTGATAACATCGGAAGTTCAAAGCAAATTATTTTTTGTAAGGACCATTGCAATGGAATTAAGGTTCAAATTGCAATGACCATAAACTTTAAATCTTTCAGAAATGTTAGCAAAGTTTTTTATCCAAAAAATTTATCTATTCGTGCGGTACTTGATGATCTTAATACGACTACAATCAACAATGTAAGCGATGGCTTTTGCAATAGAGAGACCAAAGTTAATTTTCGAAAGGAACATTACAATGGAATTAAGGTTCAAATTGCAATTATCATATACTTTTAATCTTTTAGAAGTTTTTGCAAAGGTTTTTGTGGTAAAAATTGATCCACTCGTGATCTTGATGATTTAACTTGATTATTTTTGTTTACTACACGTTGCTTTATTTTTATGCGACGAATGGCGAGACGAGCATGCCGTTCGCTTGATGGTAAGTGATATGACCGCTCATGGACGGTAGCAAAACCAAGCAACACCACGAACTACAAAAAAATTTGACTGCGTTCGCCATCCCGACACATAAGATGTTAAGTCTCATTATGTCGAGTAGTTACCCTGGCTACAATGTCCTACAAACCATAACACAGCAGTGCATTTACAATGCTGTTTGGCGGGAGAAACAGAAATTGCCATGGTACCTATCCAGGTGGCCTGTCACATATTAGAGACCTATCTATAGTGAACACAATTATGGCCGCTTGCTCGAAACAAGACATACAGGGGGTACACCAAAAACGCAATAAACTTGTTTACACCAAAAACACAATAAACTCTGACAGGTTTACCACCGTCATGTTTGGTGGTCGCTATACAGACAGAAACAAACATCCTACTATTAGAGAAAACATATTATCCTTATTTATTTATTTTTTAACAATATCCGGAATTAAATTTATGACATTATCCTGTATCTGTATCTATCTCAACCCATATACGTCCCACTGCAGGGCACGAGCCTACTCTAAAATCGAGAGTACGATTGAGAGTGGTTAGGCCATATAAGTCCGCCAACCCGCACTAGGCCAGGTTGGTGTAGTACGTTATATTTGGGCTCAAATAACAATGAAAAATACATTAGCTTATATCTTTGTCTTCTTGTTTTGATAGGTTTACCAGTTTTTTGAAACTCGATTTAAAGATGGTAAATAACTGCCTCAGTGGCGTAATTGTAATACGGTACCGGTACAAAGCTGAGATCTCGGGTTCGAATCCCGGATAGAGCAAAATGATATTGGATTTTTCTTTTGATTATTAGCCCGGAGTCAGGAATTTGTGCTAGGTATGGCGATAGGCTCGTCCCCAATCACATCGTGGGACGTTTATGTATGTATTTGTGTCGCAAATAATATTATTTTCATCAATTATAAAGTTTTTGTAAATATTATTTACTAGCAGTCCCGTCCGGGTCCACCCGGGTGCATGTACACTTTTCAAAATGGCTAAATATTTTTTTATGTTTCGTTAATATATATTTCATAAATGTATCCTATTTTACTTCTAATACTTTCAAAATATGTGTACAAAGTTTCATGACGACCGGTTCAGTAGTTTTCGCGTGAAAGCATAACAAAACAAACAAACTTACATTCACGTTTATAATATTAATAGGGATGTATAATTAGTTACATGCATAGAACTTTACAACTTTAAAGTAATATGAAAATGAACAGGCTTTGTACCTATATTCATGTGTAATTAGTTTATATAAATGTGATCTTGAAAAAATATAGTTAGTACACAAACAGGCAGGTTTTACTGGTGGTAGGTCTCTCATATATGAGAGGCTGCCTGGGTGGGTACCACCGCAATGTCTATTTCTTCCGTCAAACAGCAGTTTAAATGCACTGTTGTGTTTCGGATTGAAGGACATTGTAGCCAGAGTAACTACTAGACATATTGAGACTAAACATCTATATGTCTCAGGATGGCGAGCGCAGTGGAATGCCCAAGCATTGCTTTGTAATACAAGGTGTTGTTTGGCTTTGCTACTGTTCATGAGCGGTCGCATCGCTTACCATCAGGCGAACGGCATGCTCGTCTTGTCATTCACAGCAATAAAAAAAAGGCACTCTTACAAATAAAAAGTATTAAAAGCACTTCTGTCATTAGTAATTAATAAATTATAGCCGACATAGCCCATAGGTTTATCAAGTTGAAGTGGCAGTGGGGCGGGCACATAGCTCGTAGAACCGATGGCCGTTGGGGCCGAAAGGTTCTTGAGTGGAGGCTACGTACAGGCAAGCGAAATGTCGGACGCCCGCCTACAAGGTGGACGGACGATCTGGCTAGGGTTGCAGGAAGTCACTGGATGCAGACCGCTTCCAACAGGTCATTGTGGAGATCCCTGGGGGAGGCCTATGTTCAGCAGTGGACTTCCAGTGGCTGATATGATGATTATGATGAATTAATAAATTCCTTTCATTACAACATTTATTTTGCGTTGAAAGATATCCCATCTTTAAATTAAAATTTTACATTTGTTGGAGACGAAATATATGAAGATCATAATAAAATAGTAGTCGTCAATCATTTTAATTGTAATATATTAATTTATACATTGCCCGATATTGTGTTAAATAAATCACAAGATTTTGTATAAAAATTAATTCTTCAAATTATAATTAAAGTCACAAATCTCTACAAATAATTAAGTCTAGATACACGAACATCATTAAAAAAACAAGTTTTAATTGATTGTGATTTAAGACTAGGCCGAAATTAACGGAACTCAGGAAACTGAACAGTTATGCAAATTAACAGTAAAAATGATTGATACAAATAAAATTTTACGCAAAGCCTTCTTTCTATTCGGCTTTGACGCCGCCGTCGGCATTCCTCGCTTAACAAGATCTAATTTGTAGGAAAACGTTATTTTATAGTATTTTAATTAACCCACATGCAAATTAGTCCCAAGATTTATTTATAACTCATAAAATACGTGTTACAACCTACGCGTTCCTTAAAAAAGCTAATAAAAACGCGATCAATAAATAGGCTATTGTTGTCGTTGTGACTTTTGAATTGAAATATGGCTTATAGCGTTCAGAACTGACCATAATACATGTTATAAAGAAAATTAACAACAGAGGCGCCCCACTGGGTTCAATTTTGGGTGTGACATCGGCCCTAATTCAATAAAGCTATAAAATTCACCTAATTATGCAAATGCTCTTTGGAATATTGTGTATTATGCGTTTGTAACTCAACTCCCACTGTATGTTCCAAGTTAGGTTACTGTCAAGATAAGATAAGTATAAGATAAGTAGAATTGATGTGTTAGCAATTGTTTTTTAATGATACATTGTTTATTTCAAAATTATTTTTATTGTTCAATATTTCGCGATCTCAATGTATAATATAAACATGGGCTCATAATTGTACTTCCAAAAAACACAGTTAAAATAAAGGCGCGAACAATAGTCTGTCAAGTTTATTTGCATCCTTAGAGGGGATTAAAGGACATTCAATATAATATATTATCACTTAATAGGTGTTATACATGATATAAATTATTTAATCTATCACTGAGATTTTTTTGAATTTCGGTGTCTCTTCTATTTTATTATGTCTACAAAATTATTATATTTAGAAGACTTAAAACTACGGTAATTGAAATAAGTTTTACCTGTTTCTTTTCAAGATTCAACAGTTAAAAATAATTTCATTTAAAAAGGTGTATTAGCAGAAAAAATATATTGGCATAATATTATAAATATTACAAATAGGGTTAGATGGTAATTTAGTACACAGACAAAAATAGTTAATTGGAAAGACTATGAATATATACAAACACTTAAAATGTACTAAATGCAGTACGTTGAAACAAAAACGAATATTGCTAATGAATTCAGGTCTCTTTGAGTATTCGGTGATCTTACATCAAAAATATTCTGACTAATTAAGAACCTCCTTTTTTGAAATCGGATTAAAATACACTGTGAATAATAGAGCTTGCATAATTAATTAGAAACAGACTAATTATTTTATTGTAATTGTATTAGTGAACAATTATAAATTAATTACTGATACAGTATTGAGAAAAGAAAATTAATAATATTTTAATGATTATCAACAACAACCATTGTCCATCTTATATATGTATGTATTTTATTTAAAAATACAAATAAATATTATTTATGCCAGTTAAAAATAATATTCGCATACTTTACAACAAAATTAGGTACCTATTACCTAATGAAAATTATTTTTAAAATGTCACTGCAAGTTATTCAAATTATACCCATAAATTGTGATACAATTCCACATCAAAATCACAATTCATATTATATAAAAACAAATAAATTAATTGCGTGAAAATAATACTATTATATCAAAAGGACATAACACTACAACATATTCTAAAAAAACTAAGTTATCATTTCATCAGCCTTATCAGCGACAAAAATAAAAAAAAACACTCACCTAACACCTTAAAACTCCGTCAACAACACAACACGATTGTCACAAGCAATAAACTACAGCAGTCCAACGCGAACAAACGACTGGCAGAGAATAAACCGTGCTCGCCTACGCAGCGTTGAAAAAAAAACATCCGATACCGACCACTCCCCTCGCGATGCCACCAATCACACGGCCCCAATCCCACCACCACTGGGTGGGTCTTCTGTCCCCGCTCCGATACTAATTGACTTTATCAACAAACCAACTTTACTGGTCGGAATCACGATATATGCGTTTGTCCGCCGTGTCAAAAGACTAACTCGGCTCCACGATTTGTAATTAAGTACGTCGAGAGTTAATGGGCGATTTGAGCTGCCCAGATTATTGTTAGAATGTTAAAAGCGCATTGTATGATACGGCCGCAGGTAATGCTTGCAGTAGCGTGCTTGAATTATTTGAAACTTGTTTTGGTGTCTCAATTTTGCACTAGGACTCGTGTGGTCTTTGACAATCGATGTAAAGAATTGCAACTAGTCCCTTACTATTGACCAATTTAAAAAATATTAAAAATTACGTACGACATTTTTTTGTGTTTTTATTTCTTAATTCACAACCAAATATTGCCTCAATTGAATATATATTTATTATTGGTTTGATTTATTTTTAATCTTTTATAGAATTTAAATTAAAGAATATTATAAACGACAGTATTAAAATTAATTCGTTACAAAATAAATAACTACCGTGTTATAATCATCATACTTTATACGGAGTCCACAATTATATTCGTAGCTTGAATGAACTTCGATTGGGAAATTTTAAACAAAAGAAAATGTTTTAACTGTTCGCTGTTCTATGGGATTATTTTTTTTTATGTATTTAAATAAAATAAATTCAATATGATTCTATTCATGACAATTTACTAAAGAAGCGTTTGAATTTGCATAATCAGTTAGTATAGTTAATTTGTTTTAGTATTGCAACTATCAGATTAAATTGTGAAACATCGCCTATCACCTTTGTTTCATATGACATAAAAAATACCTACTTTTCAGGAAGCCCCTGTAAATTTCTTTCCTTACGAAGGCATTAAGTTGATCAGTGTAGGTTTGGTCCTATAAGTCTCTATTAACTCTTTCACTCGTGTAATTGTTTCTTTAGGCATCATTCTTTCTGTATTATGACAATAACAACTTTTCTTAAATAAATAATAATAGGTAAACACTCCTAATTTAAAGTTCATCATGACACTCACTTTTTCACTTACTCTTCAAAACACCATCAATGTTCTTGTATTATGTATTCCGTATTGTCTATTATTAATAACTAGTTTTAATAGGTTTCCGCCCTTGTTTATATGACATACATTTCATATAATCTATGCTAATGAAACGAAATGTTTTAAAGTTTTCTAAATTTAATTTCCCATAAAATGTTATTAAGAAAAATCTTGTATATTTGCTCCTTCGTTGCTATATGACTTAATTTAATTTAACATCGTAAGAAACATGCATGCCATAGCGATTTTTTTTAATTTATGGTTTGTAAAATCCGCCAACACGCACTGGGCCAGCGTGGTAAATTTTATGGCATAAATTTCTCAATCATACTCTTGATTATAAAGAAGAACTATGCCCTACAGTAGGACGTATGTGGGCTGATACAGATACAGATAAATTATTAAGAATACTTTTGTTCTTACAGCATTAGGAAACCACAGTTCCTATATTAGAAACGCAAAGCTAACCAGTATTAAGCAAGACAGCAAAAATAGCAGGGATTCGCTGGAAGCAAGTCGCTACCAACAGCTCAGTTTGAAAGAGCGCAAAAAGGGCGTGTTCAGCAGCGTTTCTATAATTGAAGAAGAATGATAATACATATAATATAATATGTATATTTAAAAACGATTGCTTATAATCTTACGAGCAGCTGATCTGATCTCAGCCTTAGCGGGAATCCCAAATTAGCAAGTAGTATGACTTTAATGAATGAGTAATGCCACGTAAATTCCACATTTGAGTAATATCGTCAAAAGCCAAATTACTAATACTATTGTCTATAAAAATAAGTAACTGTTATATTTTCCTGTTTACGAAAACGTTGTCAATGAATTATCGTCATCAATGGAATCATTGCCAGACCACAAAGGTGTTGTGGTAATAGTGTGGTCAGTAGGTTCATTTAATTATAATTTTGAACTATTATATAATATTTAAGTATACATTATATGTTTAGACACCCTCCGTGGCGGTGTTAGTTAGATACCACCAGCGAAACGAGGGACTGCGGATTCGATCCCCGCACCGCAACAAATGTTTGTGTTGAATACAGGTATTTGTTTCGGGTCTGGGTGAAACCGAAAAGTCTCTCGTAGTTCCCGACAATCACAAGACAAGGCTGGATCTTAATGTGGATTCAGGACTATATATGCGACTATTGGGTGTATTTATTTATAAGTTATGTTGAAATTTAAAATAAATGATCATTGCAATAGGTAATGGCAAATAAAAGCTTATTAATAGCGTGGGATTATTACCTTCTTCTGCAGCCACCTAATTCAAATAGTCGCTATTTGGTTTATGAATATTATTCATATGGGACCAAAATGATGAGGCTAAATATTGGATTAAAAGGCGTTGTTCAAATTCATAGTCTTTTAATAGTTAATGAACTTTGACATACGAAGGTTTTTTTATTCATATGAGACGAGCATGCCTTTAGTCTTATAGTAAGGGATAGCGCTCATGGATAATAGCAAAACCAACAACACCATGAATGTTTTAGTACTAATGATTCCGTGACGATGTTTTCTTAGCTTAAAAATAAATTCCTAAATTGAATTAATCTGTCTGTTAAATAAAAAAATCAGTGCTTAACATTGTTTTCCCTTAAAATAAAAAGAATATATACTGCGGCCCGGATTTCTTTCGTCTACATTGGGTGCTTTTGAAACTTAACGTGTAGCTTTGTTCATAATAATTGTCATTGGTGATAAATGATAATCAACATAAAATCACCTATTAATGTCATATGGCATTAAATATTTCAAAGGCCAAGAAAACACCTATATATGTGTATAATATAAAATGTATTCAAAGCATTAGATATATATTAAGAGCCATGAGTTGATTGCGTCGGCTCGGCATACTATACGTTTGTGATCGGCGGCGTCTTTGCGCTAATACTTAGGCCGTAAACCGATCTAGATGCTAGTACTACCTGCAACTTAGTCTTAGATTATCGCTGTGTTAAGCTTGATAGGTTTTACTTTGATATTTATATTTACTTTGATGTTTGAGATTTTGAAGCTGAAGAGTAACTAAATTGTTAGGTTTTGTGGCGTCTTCATATTTCGAAAACAGGAGGACACAGATTCTATTATCTAATATAAATTAGTTTCTAAGTTCTGTGGAGATCGAAGGAACGACACTTCTCTCAAACTAAGAGTATAAAAACAGATATCTTGAATCGTGTAACGCGTCTGTTTTATAGGCACAAAACTATTTTTATTTATTTAAACTATTGATTACGGGACTAACTTTATAAAGCGAGATACAAATACATACATGTTAATACTCGTATTAAGTGACTGGCCAAAGGAACTTGGTAACTTCGAATATAATTAAAAAATCTTTCAGATAGGTTAAGTTCGAGATTTATCTCGTTGTTCTTTTAACAATATCTTTTTATTGGTGGTAAGTATCTAATCTGTGAGAGGCCGCCTGGGTAGGTACCACCACAATGTTTTTTTCTCCTGCCAAACAACAGTATAAATACACTGTTACGTTTCGGTTTGAAGGAAATTGTAGCCAGAATAACTGCTGAATATACATTTTATGTGTCTGAATGTCTGTGTGAATGTCAAGCATTGCTTTGTAATTCGTAGTGTTGTTTCATAAGCGGTATCGCTTAAGATCAGGTGGATGGCAGTTTCGCCATTTATTGAAATAAAAAATGCCTTATTTTAGAAAAGATTAATAATCATGACGTAAGTAATTTGACCGGATCGCCTTTGAACGGAACTGGCTAAAGCTCGTTTCAAAAAACTCCAACGGGAAAGCGAATACATTGCCTTATAAGGTAACAAATTCAATAAATTGACAGAATAAAACCCGTTGGAAAATCAAACACGGCTATAACCATAACACAATAAGAACAAAGACGCACACGACTCGCAACAACCAACCATAATGCATGCAATTAGCTCCCTGCCACCGTGATGTAATTAAAACTATTAAAATGACATTTGGCGCACACAGACCGACGAGTAACGAGAATAATGATATGAAATCGCTTTACGGATTGTTATTCTAAACACAATAATATTTTGAAACAATTTTAAAATACTTTCCGAAAGGAAATTGCGTAGAAAGTATGGCGGTTTCTAAATTCACTAATGTGGGTTTGAGTGAATTTTCCACTGTTATATGAGACGTGATTAGTGCTGCTTTTGAGGTTTTGTGAAATTGATAATGTCTTTATGGTGGCATGAGTCTTTGTACTGTACTGTACGGGCCTCGTCAACAAAAGAATGTACGTCTGAGAGGGGTTAGCCCATATAGTCCACCAAGCTAGCTTAGTACGGGCTTGAGGACATTACATTCCATGGAAATTCTTACAAATCGCTGTTATGCAGGTTTCCTCACGATGTTTTATAGTACCGTTTATTAAAGGGACGGTCAATCCACCGAACCGTCGGCATATAAAGTTGTAACTGTATATGTATCTATACCAGCCCATATACGTCCCACTGCAGGGCTCGGGCCTCCTCTACAATCGAGAGTACGATTGAGAGTGGTTAGTTAAGGTAAGTTGTAATTGCCTGCGCACAATAATTAAAGATTAAGAAGTAAAGTAAAAAGTATCGATGTTATTTTGATACACTTATTTGTCTTATTTTCAGTTTAAGATTTTACGATTATAGATACCTACATTCCTAATCTTTTGTAAATCATAATAATGTTTACCGTATTTATGACTTATAGTAAATTACTTTTTAAACAAGATAAAATTTATTTTAACCCACAGTCTTCCTTGCTAAAAATGAACTTATATCACCATATAAAAACTCAAAAATTATATCGATAATTGATTCCGTAATCCGAACACATTAAACACATCCATAATAAGGATTAAAAACAAACAATCATACAAAAACAAATGGATTTAAACCAATTACCGCATAACCTACACAGCCTTTGTTCAGGATCATTTTATTACATTTACGTACATACATTAAATTTTTTGCAACACATGGATGTAAATGTTTTATAATGAAACACAATCATGGTAATAACTATAAATGAACGCCGCTGATTGCGCATACAACAACTCATTGCAAAACAACGCAGATTTCCTCCCACATGTAATTATACAAACGACATAATGCCATCAGCATAATCGCTACAACATATGAATAAAAGTTGAGTTTATTTAGTTACAGACAGGTGTTGGGAACTTCGGCCGTTCCTGCCCGATAATTTTAACCCGAAAATGAGTTTTTTTATAGTAAGCCGCAAAAGAAACACTCATCGAAAACACTTAAAACATCAAAGTTACAATAAAATTTCACTGGCATAGACATGTTTACCTGCCGCGAAAAATTCGGCATTATTTTTCTGTAAGCACAAGTGCCGCCCCGGCGGAGTATCGAATGGCAGTCCTATTCCATACACTTATGCCAACCTGTAAAGAAAAAGTAAAGCTTCTTCAATTAATTTAAAACAAATCAGAGGCCAGTCATGAACATAGTGTTCAGAATAGACATGAGAGTTAAAGTTAGATCAAGACCTATACCGGGTATATCAAGACTGCAACCGAAAATGAAGCCGGGTGGTAGTTTAAGTGACTACAAACATAATGTAACTAAAAATGTCGCAAAAAATAGCGACAATTTTTTATTATTATTTTTTAAATATCGTCGATATTTTCCATAGTTTTTGCTAAAAATAACGATTTAAAGCCTTGCGTACCATAGCGTCTTTAAAAATAAAAGGGTATACACTATTATTAAGAAAAAACGATGTATTTACCAGCCTAATACGACGATTGAAAAATAAATTACAAAAAAAAACATCACAATTTTTTGCACAAAATTTAGTTGCATTGTGTCTGAAGTCACTAAAACCACCACCCGGCTTCGTTTTCGGTAGCACTCTTGATATACCCTGTAAATAAATATGCCACAGAATCAAATAACAAATCATTAAACGTAAGAGTCATCGTAGTAATCAAAGAAGCACTAACCAAGGACGCGCGAGTTCCAAAAGCGACTCAATCCTTCGTTGTTTATTGAAAAACTGTCAACGATCGAATGATCTTGTGAAAAAGATAAGAAACCAGGTTCAAACAAAAATATTTCTATTAATCATATTTGTTATATCTTTTATTTTCATAGGTAAAAATTGGCAAAGACAGCTACACTATTTATTAACTTATATCTGCATTTTAAAGTATAAGTTACGACGTTATTAATTTTCCTTTAAAATGTCTTCTGCGTTTTTAGGCAGTTTTCTTGCACCACACCATTTCCTATAATGACACAAACCTTATTATTGTTCAAAAATATTAAATTAGTATTATGTTAGAATCTCTGTTTTAAATATCAGATACATTTGTTAATTGCAATGCCACACACTCAGCTGTGTTATTATATTATATATTTTACAAAAGTATTTTTTTTTATATTTTGTCACTATGTAACTTAAGATGTACAATAAATATAAATTTATAAATTAATTAATAAAGTCTATATATTTTTTTAAGTTTATATTAGGTTAAAATTCCCTGAGATTATGTATTAATCATAGAACGCAATTTTCTATGTAAATTGCCTTCCACATTACGCAGAGCGCGTGAAACATTTCTTAACAACGAAACAAAACGTAATTAACAAACAGCGTAATAACCGACGTCCGAGCAAATTGGTCCATATTTAATTTTGGGAAAATGTAAAAATAAACGTTTTTATTTGTGTAAATAACACAATAAAACTGCCGCAGCTATTACGTGCCGCGACGTGGCCGCACCAAATTACTCAGATAAGATCTGTGTCGCCAGTAATTGTTATTTTGCCGTCGTTAGTCCCCTGGATCGTGTAAATTCAGTTAGGGGGCATTCGATTTTTTTTTCAAATTTAATATACAGGTCTTTGCGACCGGCGGAAACGGACGCGTTAGAAAAAATTACGCACATCCGCCAATCAACTTTCGCAGTAACGGTAACCCTGTATGAATGTCACAAAAACGTTCTATTACGATGATTTTAAAAAGCATTTAATACAACAATGGTGTTGCAATTTTGTTTAATGCGCGCGTGTTTAGTTAATGTCGACGGTTTTTCTAGAAATTGTTATGGGAATTATTGTAGTTATGATTTGCCGTTTCCTGAATATCAGTTTATTTAGTTTGCCTTAAATCTGATTACATGTTTTATATATACAGTTAACAACATTTTACCTTTATTAGATGTAGTTTGGGGTAATCTGTTATGCAGATTACCTATACAGAGATCCTAACAAGATTTGTGGATTATGGCCTAAGACCTCGTTATTCAATTCTCATTAGTAGATGAGCCTCTTATTTAGCAGTAAGCGATTGTGGGTTGATGCAGTACAGCATAGTAAATGGCACGGCTTTAAACATCACCTTTCGGAACGGAAATAACCTTAATATACTATTGGCAGTACCACTACTTAACCTCAAGAACAACAGGCGTGAGTTAGTGTATATATAATACAGTTATAATACTGACAAAAGAGAGGTACTGACATTCACACCAAAGGAAACAGCACGAAAAAAAACGCAAAAGTCACCGGTCCAAAATCACGCCCAATTCCGTCAAAAATCACCGATCTTGCGGTGAAGTGAATCAATCAGAGTTTTTTACCGTCACCTACTCTCCGGATGTGACGGACTATTCCGTCGTTCTTTTTTCAAATTACAGGGTACATTCACCGTACTTCGTGATCTGTTTAATCAATCACAATTGAATCTGTAGCTCTTTGTTTTGTCACAATACCAGTGATTTTGGTCAAAGGAAGCGAAATTTGTCACGGTGCTAAATATTGTGACAATTGCTATACAATTTGATTTAGTGATTGCTGTTTTCCTTATTTTGTTACCGTTTCATTGTGTTATTAATTGCTTAGGTGTTTGTAACGTCTGGGTAATTTCATTGTGCGTGTGATTTCAAATCCAAAACCTTTTTTTTACCCTGATTGTTTATGTGTAAATGGTAGACCCATATTATTTTAAATTAATACCATAAATATACCGACACAATATATACAGGGTATATCAAGACTGCTACCGAAAACGAAGCTGGGTGGTAGTTTAAGCGACTTCAGATACAATGCAACAGAAAAAGTTGCAAAAAAAAGCGACAATTTTTTTTTGTTATTTTTTTCCTATGGCCATATTTGGGTGGTAAATACACTTTTGTCCTAAAATAATAGTGTATAACCTTTTATTTATGAATAATCTAATGTATAAAAGAGTTTCAATTATTTATTATTCAATTAATTATTGTCGCGTTTCTGTGCGAAATTTTTAGTTGCATTGTGTTTGTAGTCACTAAAACTACCACCCGGTTTCGTTTTCGGTAGCAGTCTTGAGATACCCGGTATGTGCTACTTTTATTCTAACCTCTAAGCTTAGACTTGAAAATAATATTCTCGAATTGAATTCACGAATAATTATTTGTATTGCTAGAACCGGACATCGCGAAAGAGTTTTCCGAACTCTAGCAATCAATACAACATCAAAGTTCAAAGGCCTCTAAATCGAATTCATTATTTCACCTCATACACCGAGTCGAAAGCACAGTCCAATATTTATTTAATGACGTCAGCTGAATCAGTCGTGTACCTCCAAACTCAACTCACGACACAACACCACGACTCGTTGCTAACTAAATTTACTGGCTTTTGTACCCAGAGGACAAAAAGCAAATCGAGTTACCATCCAAAACAGACAAAATCAACGAACAAATATCATTATCACGGCCATTTTCGGCTGGGATGCGATCGTGATGATGGGTTTTTCAGTCCTGCCTCCACCGCGGGACATTTCACAATTATATTGGATATTTTTCTGTGTTACATATCCATTGCTGGTTTTGTTTCCCACTCATTTCAATTTTCCCATAAAAAGCAAGCAATGGATGCTAAACTTAAGTAGCATCGTGTAGAAAAGTGGGTAGTCCAGGGATACAATTCACAAGTTGTCTTTTTGGCCAGTTTCGGTCGAGCTGTAGACTAAACAAACTGACCTGTGTCGACCGAATCGATTCGTCTCACCGAACCGGTGTTTGTAGTGAAAAAGGAAAATGTTTGCTTTTTTAAAAAGACAACTTTTGGCCGGATTACACGGACTTGCTGTGGGAAAATTGTGTTTGAATGTATGGATCATGTTACGTTGTTTAGCCGAGTTATTTCTTGGACAAAAAGCCTTTTGTTGTTCGGAATAGTTACGGCATGGTGTAATCGATGTTTGACTTTGAAAGTAGCCATATCTTATAGACCATAATTACAGATGTATTCCACATTTTAAAATATAACAATTCTATTAAAGCTTGTAATAAATTTAATTATGTAGTTTCCTCAAATATTGTTTTATTAATAAAGCGAGTCATATTTGTGTTCCCTGGGATTTATTTTGTTCCATTCCGGTAACTTGGAACTATCACTCACTTGGTAACTCTATGTTCAATATCAACTGGTTTTAATTTTATACCAGCATGCAGCGGCCAGTCCCAGCTTCGCCTGGGTGCAGATGTGATACCACTCCACAAAATATACATGCTACTTTTCGTACAAACTCGGACAATCTGTATATGTATTGTACATATAATCCTTCCTCTTAAATTACTCTATCTATTTTAAAAAAATGCATCAAAATTCGTTGCGTCGTTTTAAGGATCTAAGCATACATAGGGATAGACAGACGGGAAGCGACTTTGTTTTATACTATATATTATGTAGTGAATGATAGCATAGATAATGAAAGCGAGTTTATAGTTAGTAGTAGTTAGTAATATATTTTGATATACAATTAATAATATGTATTATAGAGGCCGTATTGGTAGGTATCACAGCAATGTCTATTCCTGCCGCCAAACGGCAGTGTAAATGTACTATTGTGTTTCGGATTAAAGGACATTGTAGCCAGAGTAATTACTGGACACATTGAGACCTACCATCTTATGTCTCAGGATGGCGAGTGCAGTGAAATGCCAATCATTTATTTGTTAATGACGGTGTTGTTTGGATATGCTACTGTTCATAAGCGGTCATATCGCTTACCACCGGACAGTGAGCTCGTCTCGCCATACACTGCGAAAAAAAGTAAGGTTTTTGTCCACCACGCGGTTCTGGCTTACTGCGTATTGCTAAATTAATAAATTAGGCCAATAAATAATTATATATTTATATGTACGCTGTACAATTCTCCCACACATCAAATTCACAATGTTACAAGTTTACTGCGCAATAAACCGGGATATTAAATTGCGCTTAACGTTTATTTTACAGTTTTATCGTTTATAGCTATGTGCGACATCTTTGTTCATTTTATACACCAAGATTTCTTTTTGCACCACACTGAAAAGTTGGTTGTAAAATGTAATTGCAAATTAGTTTTATAATAAATTTCCTTTTTCGTAATTGGCCTTTTAGTGGAGAGAAAATTTCTTTGCATATTAGGGGCATTTTATAGACACTTAATTTTTCTAACGTGCATAATACACATATTTTCATACATCTACCTACCCACCAAAATATTCTTGCAGAGACCAAACCATTAATTTAATCTTTTACTAATAAAGGAAAAATCTAAACTCTAGAATAAAAGTCCCTTTGACAAATTCTGAGATGAAAAGTAGAAAACAACCTCCATGATATAAAGTGTCAGAAGTCATTTTAGAAATAATTGAGACTATGTTTACTGTTGGACGTGTTTATAAAACAATTCATGGCGGTCTCTGTACATAAAGAGCTTGAAAAGTGTTCCGCCTTTTCATGTTCCGCATTTTCCATTCCTGATGGAAATATGAATCTAAAATCGAGAGCATTAATATATTATCTGACACGACTTACACTCTGACACAAAAGCTACCGTTGCTAAATTACCCGAAAGGGGACAAAAGACAACACCCTTCACAATTGCATCGTCGCGTCGTAACAACGCGATAATTAATGATACGAATTTAAAAATAAACAGAGCTGTTACCCCAACTGCTAGTTAATTACTTGTAACTGTCCCGGACATCAATCATATTGTAAAAAGGATTCCGGCGTGTCACAGGCGCGGGTTGAAGAGGGGAGGAAGTAGAGTCAGGGGGGAGGGGAGGCGGGGTAAGCGGGCGCGGGAGCAGCATTAGAAAGCCCGCGCAAATCGACTTTTAATTAGTCAGATAAGAGGCTCATTACACCAGCCGACATTAGTTGTGCCAACTAACGTTTTTCCATATTCCATTTTAGGGTACCGTTGGATGGAAATGCAAACGTTTTATTAATGGCTGATGATGGATGTTTATTAATAGCCATATATAATACACAATATTGCGCCCGAGGTCCCCGGGTCTGAGGAATGTAGTTCAAATGGCGTTAAGCCCTATTACATCTAAGGAATGAACTAGTTAAGTACTGGCAAAAATATGAAAATATTATACATCGTGTATTGTGTTTTGTAAGCATTTTTTCCCGATTAAAGTTATCAAGCTACTGTATCAGCCCATATACATCCCACTGCAGGGCACGGCCTCCTCTACAATCGAGAGTACGATTGAGAGTGGTTAGGCCATATAGTCCACCACGCTGGCCTAGTGCGGGTTGGCGGACTTACATACCATATCAAGCTACGATATGATAAAAAAAAATGTTTTGTTATTCTGTCTTAGCGTTGTAAATTAGAGGTAAATAAATGCATACAGACTGTATGCATCTATTATATTATAAACAGCGTTATATCTTATGTTATATATTCAGTAGTGAATTTTCTCTGTCTGATGAAATTTATTTGAAATAAGTATTAGGCACCTGTGGATTTCATGTATAAGCGATACACAATCCGTAAAATCAGAACCCAAACCACATCTGCCTCAAAAAAATCTTTGAAATTGCAATCCAGTAACGCTTAATAAATTATGAAAATCCCTCAAAACAGTTTTCAACACGAACCATTGTATAGAACCCATCTAAATAATACACATCGAGTACAAATTACGTCAACTCGGTAATATTAGCGTTTCCGAACGTGAACTGAGCGTGTCGACCCCCCCCCCCCCCCCCACTTCCCCCCTCCCCCTCTTCATCACCCGCCCGCGCCCCGCGCCGTAATGTTGTTTTAACAGATCTTAATGTTATTCTTTTCTTGTCGCAAGGAAATCATTTCTTAAGATTAAAGTTTACCGGGATACATTACACGTGCATTAGCGCGACTTTTTTGTAGTATAATTGTAGTGTTAGACAAATATTTGTTTGATACTATCTACAGTTATTGGAAATAAGATTACTCATATTATTGTGTCCTTGAGAAGTTAATGCTGATTTTTATTAAACGGTTTTATTTAGCTCACCCCGTTTGTTTGGGTCAAATTTAGTAATTGCAATTTAACCCTCTTCCCGTTAACCGATTGATCTGAAATTTGGTATACGTCTTTGATTCTGGTGACAGTACAATTATCCATATTCAATATTATTGTGAATCCAAGATGGCCGCCGCTACAAGATGGCGGACAACTTAGTTTTTTTCAATCCCATCAATATGGGTATCAAATGAAAGGGTTTGTCAAGTAAAATTCAGTGCACTATACAAAATCAAAATCAAAGATGGCCACTGCTACAAAATGGCGGAAAATGTATTTTTCAATCCCATCAATATGGGTATCAAAATAAAGGGCTTGGTAAGTATAATACAGTATACTATACAAAATTACAATATGAATCTCCCACCCAAGTCAAGAACTCAACGAATTGAATAGAAGGAGAAATAAAAACTAAAAACTTAAAAATAAAAAAGGAAAAAAAAAAATTAAATGAATTTTAACCACTTTAAATATTGGACGTGCCCCACGATTTTATTTTAGTTTAATCAATGCATATGCTTAAAATTATTTTTTAGCTTTTAGTACATTTATCTGCAATATAAAACCGTTTAACTATATTTTTTATTTACTTTTTTATTATAATTACATTGAATTAAGCGTTATGTAAAGGAATAATATACATATTACATAACAATATGATACGTTCGTGCATTACGATGATTACAATATCAATATTAATCAGTTGATTTTAAGTACATGGATAGGCGTAGACCACAATAATACTTAATAAGTTTTATGTGCTGTAACGATAGAAAGAAAAATACACACAGAACACCATACGCCAACATAATTCATTTGTAAAAATAAAACAAAAATCAATAATATGTAACGGCTAATTCAAAGATTGCGCCCCATTAGCCGCACTTAGGCATCGACCAGATCGAATCCAAATGATACGTTCTCGCAGTCCCACGGATCGGTAATCTCGCCAACACATTACCGGACGATTTTCACGGCTAGCTATAATTTAATATAATCCAAAGAAATAGTTGTATTCGCAGCGTTTCCGAACGATATTTCACAATCGATTTTGAGTTATATCGCACTATCGATGCGGTTGCGATTTTGAAACTGGCTGAACAGAATCTGCGTTTGATATTTAAAATGATGATGTTAAGGTTCGAATTTCAAATTTGGATTTGGAATGATTACAACTTCGACTCTATAGAGTTGAATGTAAGGTTTTTGTTATTCGTATATCCGATATGCACAAACGATCGTGATTTCTATAATCGGGCGGCGCGCTATCGATCACGAAAGGTTTCGATTCGTTTTGATTGTGGATCAATGCTTGTTTTGATTTCCAATTCGCGCTTGCGCCGTTTGGGCGCTAAATAGCGTCACGTAGACGGCTCGCTCGTCTCTTATTACGTGTGTACGCAATTTTCGATTTCGATTCCAAATTGCACGTAACATATTTTTTGTATGTGAAGAACTTTGATTCTATGTCAAATTTATCTCGTGAATAAAAATTAATGATATAAATCATTTTGTAAATAAAGTGTACTGTATGAAGATATTTTAGGTTGTATGCAAAGAAACTTGTACAATTAGACGATTCGTAATATGAAACACAATATTATTCAGTTTCAAATAACTATTCAGAATTAAAAAACATAATGAAATAGTGTTAGTATTTTTACTGACCGAGAATTTCTAATTAAAATCAATAATATATTATAATTTACAAAAGATCCCTGCCGTCCATAAATACTAACACCACTCGAAGAATTCCAGTACATTACCGACCTTTAAGTTAAATAGACGATAATAAAATTATTCCCTACTCTTCATAAATTGCAGCATAACTATTTTTATAGCCTGTAATATGTACCACTGTTGGTCGATGGCCTCGATTTTATATCTCCACTTGACCCTGTCTTCGGCAACCTCTAGCAATTTTGACAAGAATGCAACCAACTCGCCTTTCTTTCGCGTTTTCTACGCCATTCGCTGTTATCCAACTTTTAGCCTGGCTACTTAAAGAATTTATAATATAAAACAAGCGCTGGTGCTTTAAAAACTTTCAGTCAAAGGAATATATGGCAATGTGATGTTAAACAATAAGTTCAAATTTCACTAATATAGAAATATGAACGCTACCAACATCACAAAGAAGAAACTATCAACGATTTTGAAGACGCAAATGTATGATAGCGCTCCCTATATACTATAAAGATTAGTCATTGCTTGTCTAAAACATGTGTAACACATATCTTGTCAGCCTATTCAAGCTTTTCTCAAGGCTGACTACATTACTACCATTTTAAAACACATAAATTTCATTTGCGATACATAAAACGACATACGTGCGTCAATTATAAACACATTTAAGACGAACAAGAACGATCGAGAAACGGAAATTGCTCTAAGTAAGCTATTAGAAGGAGATTAAAATTTATTCAAATAATGTTCCGTGGAATAAAAATAATCCGCATTGTTGTGTGTGATTTAAAGTTACTTCGTAATTTAAATCTTAATTCCCTTACATTGTAGGAATTATTAAGTATATGTAATACGGTTGGCTTCGAAGAAAAGTGGAAAATATTATACATATTTGTGTTCTTTATATATAGGCTTTTTGTATTGTCTATCATTTATATTTTATAACAACCTTCATCATGCAATAGGTCATAGGTATGTTGCAGAAACAATGGCGGTGGATAGGGATTCATTTTAGCAATCATATTCTTAATTTAAAAAATATTTATTTATATAACAGTAAAATATCGTAAAACACGTATAGCATTAGCAATATTGACGTTTTAACTTAATTTTCTATTTAATACTAAGTTACTACTACTCATAAATAAGTACAAATATTCTGATTCTATTCAAGCTAATGAAATTAGTGATATTATCCCGCTTGCATAATACAACTTTCATAATATGACGGGGGTAATCCTCATAATTTTACAACCACCTGACATAACACAAAAAGAAATCCAATAATTTCTGTATCACAAATTTATTTCCTTAATTTCAAGAAATGAAATTGAAACAGACAAAAACGTTGCGTCGCGTCATTTTACATTATTAGTACATAGTAAACGACCATTTAAAGTGCCATTAGGGTGTAATAACATATCCTAATAACCGAGAAGGACGTGACTTCCGTTCCCCGGTCGAGACGCTTCATCCTTGTGGTTACTTTGGGAATTTTATTAGAGTTAATACGACTAATATTAAGCCTGATTTGAGTATCAAGGATCTAAAATTAGGGTCATTTGGTGCGAAGTAATATTAATTTTGCGAAACGGGAAGTACAATAAAAGTGTGGCTGCACTGAAAATTATTCTGCCAGGGTGGTAACAGTGCCTCACATAAAATTTACTTTTTTATAAACAAGTTGGTTTAGTATTAAGCTTGTCGAAGATCCAATAATTCATACGCCGCTTCCATTTTCCCTCTGTTTGTCACCAATTACCGAATGCCGCAAAGATAAATCTATAATTAATATTGAAAGCAGTCTTTACAACTATCGGTAGAAATATTCTTGTCTGTCTGTCTATATCAGGCCCTATACGTCCCACAGCAGGGCACGGGCCTCCTCTACATTCGAAAGTACGATTGAAAGTAGTTAGGCCATATAGTCCGCCACGCTGGCCTAATGCCTTTCCAGACCATAGAAATTCTTAAAAATTAGCTATAGTATGCAAGGTTTCCTTGCGATGTTTTCTACACCGTTTAAGTCTTATCGGTTGTGTAAAAAGAAAAACTTAGAAATATACATTGTGATTCGTGATGCGTCAGTTACTGCTACTGCCATCTAGCGGTGACGTACAAAAATAACAAAAACAAAATGAAGTATTTGTAGATACGGGTTTGAATTATTACAACTGGAATTACTTGGCTTTAATAACCACATCTATTGTTTCGAGCAGAATGGTGCCATGAAATTCCATAAAGGATAAATACTTTAACTTTTAAATGGTGTTACTTCTCGTTAAAGGTAGGTGTGACTCTTATAATGCGGCAAGGTCGTCTGTCTTGCCGTGTAATAAAAAATCTAACGTTTATTTAACACCCCAGTCCACTGGTGGTAGGTCTCTTATATGTGAGAGGCCGCCTGGGTACCAACGCAATGTCTATTTTTCCTGTCGTAAATTCGTTGCGAAGTTTGAAGGATATAAGCATACCTAGGGGCACATAGTCGGGAAGCCACGTTGGTTTGATTCTGAAAGGTATTATATGTGAGAGGACGTATTGGTATACCTACCAAGTGGTACCCCACTGCAATGTCTATTTCTCCCACCAAACAGCAGTGTCAATGCACTGTTTTATTCCAATTTGAAGGACGTTGTAGCCAGAGTAACTACTGGACATATTGAGACTTCACACAACAAAATTGCATGCCAAGCATTGCTACTGTCCATGAGCGGTCGTATCGCTTACCATCACGTAAATGGGATGCTCGTATCGTCATTCATAGCAAATTTCAACTACAACTATTTGATGAATTAAATATCCAGGCTATACCAACATTAAATTTAATATCCTCATAATATACAATAACTTATAGAAATATCATCGGTCATTGTTGTGAACCTCAGAACAAGGGCGACTGATTGTTCGGGAGCATTGTGGTGATTACTTAAAATAACACGATAGGGTAGGCTGCATGTAAAATTATCTTTCGATTTTAGAGTTCCACATTTTCTATGTAAGTATAAATATATGCGAATAAACAACTATTGTAAATATTTTAGCGTGGACAGGAAAGGTAAAATTAAATGAATAATTATAAATAATAATTATTTCGTAACATCACACAAAATATTGATGTGAGTAGAATGTCAAGCATTGCTTTGTAATTCAAGGTGTTGTCTGGTCTTGCTACTGTTCATGAGCGGTCGCATCACTTACCATCAGGCGAACGGTATGCTCGACTCGCCATTTACCGCAATGAAAAAAAAAGTGAACATCTTATAAATTCGTGTCTTCATTATAATTTTATTATGTATTTTATTATAAGTTATTGTCTATTACCGTATTAGTGATTCAAACCGCAGTACTTTGAAATTTTGGGATTGACGGGTGTCTTTATAATTTCACAATTTTT
Organism: Hyles vespertilio; assembly: GCA_009982885.2. Classification (NCBI taxonomy): domain Eukaryota; kingdom Metazoa; phylum Arthropoda; class Insecta; order Lepidoptera; family Sphingidae; genus Hyles; species Hyles vespertilio. The sequence goes on from CM042807.1 coordinate 5,960,358, forward strand.
ATTAATTAATTAATGTTTGTATTTAGTTTTTAGGAAAACCAACAGCTTTAACAATATTACAACTAAAAAATGATAATAACTTTAACTTAGTCACATTGTGCATTGACAAATGCAAACAAGCTTTATTCTACAAAACCTAAATATAGTCGTTTAATGTAATTAAACTCATACATATTTTTTGAATAGTTGAATACTTGCATAACGCTTTCAAGCCACATTCCATATACTATATTTCTACCATTTTAAAACAATTGGAAACCCCATGCCAAGATTTAATTACTTATATTACAAGAAACTCGATTCCTAACGTTTATGAATTTAAACTCACGTAACCCATATATAGACATGAAATTAACACGTTAAAGATATTTTGATATTTATCGAAATAGCCGAGTCTCCTGTTACAACATAAATGGACAGGTTATAATAAAATTAATTTTGTCTGGAATTCTTTACCTATGATATCAGATTTAATATTTTAATATTTTAAATACCTTAAGTGTTTATAAATTGACCTTAAGCTGTTCAAACCTTAGACTTATCTATCTTATTTCGCGGGAATAGGGATTCTTGTTGTTTGTATTTGCTACCAAGTAAAAAACGTCAATGCACATTTTAGTTGTAAGCTAGCTTATGAATTGGGAGTATATAGGGACCGCCTACAACGCGCCATGATGAAAAGCTAGCGACCCCGGACTCCTCTCAGCCTACCTCCGAGGTATCCCTAACAAGAAAACTTTCCTCTCGAAAAAAATACAACCAACAGTCACATACTTATTCGTGAGCCCATAATAAGATCGAGTTTTTGTCGTGAATATCAAGAAATACGAGAGACTTTTCAGTCTCACTAAAACTCAGACCCAAAAAAAATACCGGATCAACAAATATTTGTCTGGATGTGTCCAACAAGCCCATGGCTTAACGTTGCACAGCCGATTCTAACCAACTGCACCCTGGAGGCTTTAATATCTACCTTCGTCGTAATAAATGCATGCCACCCACGACCCTGAATTTTCATCCTTTCAGCTAGTCTACTCAACTCTTACAACCTGCTTAAAACCTCATTAACGTGTGTTCCACACAGCCCTGTCGTCACGCAGTTTGCGCACACAATGAAGCGAGGTGCCACCGAGGTGTGAACCCAAGCTGAGCAGGAATCACGCTCGCTTGCCGCCGAATTGGCTGCACATAACAAATTGATTTTTTATAAACGCGCTTGCACTGATGTGATTTAGATTGAGTTGAGAGTAGGGATAGTTTATTGTCATTAATATAATATAGTGTGCGTGGTGGCCTGTTCAAATCCCAGGGCACACATCTGACTTTTCGAAGTCATGTGTGTATTGATACTCAATCACCACGCGCTATACGGTGAAGTAAAACATCGTGAGGAAACCTACATACCATAGCGATTTGTAAAATTTCTATAGTGTGTAAAGTCCGCCAACCCGCACTAGGTCAGCGTGGTAGACTATGTAGCCTAACCACTCTCAATCGAACTTTGGATTGTAGAGTAGGCCTATGCCCTGCAGTGGGACGAATATAGGCTCATACAGATATAAAATATAGCGTTCCGGCCCGGATACGACCGGGTGCAGAACCTTTTTTGAAAATATTCTATTGACTATGATTATCAAAGATATTGAAGGATTTTAATAGTGAAAGATTTTTCAAATCGGTCCAGTAGTTTTATGATAATTTAGATAAAAAGAAAATGATGGTGCCACTAAGTTTTTATGTTAGCAGGATACAAAAGAAGCATCTGACTTCATTGATTTTGTATACTAAGACAAATAGTTGAACAAAGTATTTGTTGGTACTATTTTGAGAATGATTTTGAAAATTCTACCTAGAATAGCTCTCGTAAATAATTATATCAGACTGGAAAAGTCATTTTGATTCGGCATTAGCATTGCATTTTGGCGCATTAATATCTATAACTTCTAATTATAATATGTCATGTAATCTTCGTAGGAGGTTTTTAAATAAATAAAAAAAACAGTAAGTACATTAATAGTGGCTAAGAAATGAGGAGGAGATACTCCCATAGATATTCAATGTTATTTAAAACGTAACAACGAAATTGACCCTCTTTGCCGATTTTTTTTGCGTGCCTTTTTCGAGTAGGCAAATGTTAATTTTATTATTATTTAATTAATTCTGAACTCTGCTATTTTTTAATAATAGTTTATGAGAGTTAAACAGAACAAGTAGTTTGTACGAAGGTCTAGTAACTATATATTTGATATCTAACCTTTGGAATACTTGGCAATTAGGGCCTTAGTTTTAAAACACTGGTACACAATATTCAGGTGGTCGTAAACATATCATCATCATCATCATATCAGCCACAGGAAGTCCACTGCTGAACATAGGCCTCCCCCAATGATCTCCACAGTGACCTGTTGGAAGCGGCCTGCATCCAGCGACTTCCTGCGACCTTAGTCAGATCGTCCGTCCACCTTGTAGGCGGGCGTCCAACACTTCGCTTGCCTGAAACAAACATAACTAAACATATAAGAAAATATAATTTATGGGAATATTTATAAATGTGTAATAGATAATGATTAAGATATTATCATAGCGAAATAAAATACTTAGTTATAACATGACGGTTTAATTATAAGCTGGGGTTAGTTTTATAAAGGCCATTTGTACTTTTTTGCATTCTTTACAAATTATACAAAGTTTCAAGCATTTTCTCTGTATCCTTTTTGCCGTAGATAATGCAAACTGACATTAGTATAAATAAATAGACGCGTTTTCTAAATGGTTGTAATTTAATTAGGTTAAACTTATAATATCGACGTGAAGCCAGGTTTTCTGCGCGCGTCTCATTTCGTGAGTGAGATTGCCGAATGTCTAATACTACTTTCTTCTTATCATCATTTTGTCCCGTTCTCCTCCCGATTTGATGAGCCGAAATACATCGATGACTCAAGCATTAGGGATGTTCGTGAACGGTGGCGATCGCTTACCGTCAGGTGACCTGTTTGCTCGTTGACCTATGAAAAAAAGGTATATTAGTCGCTGGATGCAAGCTGTTTCCATCAGGCCACTACAAGTACTTTTGGAGATTTTTTAGTTAGTGGTGTACTTCGTTTACCTGTAATATATAGCTATATTAAATCTTAAGACGCGGTATAAATCCATTTATATCTGCACTAATCAATTTAGTAATATTTTATTAAAAATACTTAATATTTAAGCGCCACAGTTTACGTAAGAAAATTTAATGAATGCACGTTTCTATAGCGTCGGGAGGAATAAATGCCTAGACCCGTTTAATGAACTTATTATCCAACAACACCCTGGCAGGACAATTATATATTGATAAGTACAAAATTAGTCCCGTTAAGGGGATGGAAACAACAGTCTTTTCAGCCGGCTTACCGTCCGCACCACGCACGAAAGCTGTGAACTCTACTCATTAACATAAACAGTTACTCGTCCAAGACATTTACAGTAATACAAGTCCGCCTTAAGACTCTTGAACCCCATTTAATGAACAAAAACATCACGTCGTGTAAAAAGGAAACATCTGCGGATCAATCATAATCTGATATTATAATCATAAGATATACAATGAGCCGACCCTTAAACAGACATTGTCATACCCGATTAATTCCCATATAAAACTTCTTAATTACGAGCAACAACTTTTTATCGGGTAATTTTTTTCTATAAGCAAACAATTATCCGTTGTTGATATGGACAAACGAATGGCGAGTGTTAATTAACTTAATGCAATTATGACATCACTTTTGCTATAAGTAACGTATACGGTGGCAAACTTACATTTGCAGTCTGAAATCCCCTACTTATTTTTTATATTGATAATTTTAGTATTAGTATTACGCCGAGCGAAGTTCCGCGATAGTTAATTTAAGTTTGTTACCCATCCCGCGTAAGTGGTTATGGCGACCTTTTCAAAAAAAGGGGTAAAAATGTTGCCCAACCAGTATACACTGGCGTTCGTGAAATGCCAACTGTCACACTCAAATTGTACACATAATAATACACCTTTGTTGCGAAGTCGGTTAAACATAGCCATCGAGTCAATCAAACCGTTGTAATTGTTCACTTATTAGTTATTGTTATATATTTTTCTGTGTTTGTTTGTTCATTTATAACTTTGGAACAACAGGTTCTGGTTGACATTGCATTTTATTAGTTAAGGTTTTAGTGTAAATATGTAACGACAAATGACTTAGTGACATATATAAATGTTTTACATTCGAAGAAAAATTACTAACGAAGAGTAATGTAAGTAGGGGAATCTTGGACGTGAAGTAGAAAAAGAGTTACTATAAAATATTTATTCAACCCAAACAAAATCAGGTTAGATTGCTAGTATTAGACGTAACTCTGAAGCATTAAAGTTGAGCTGTTTCAAGTAGTAAATGATTAATATAATTGTTTGAATTTAAAATTTATATTAAATGTGAACGTATGAGGGGTTGATATGAAAAGTAATTGTAATAGTAATTATATATATATTGATATTATAAAGAGGTACAATTAAGTAAGAAATGAGAACTATTTGTTTGCTTTTATAGACGAGTAATTTTTCTGTTTAAATTAATTAAATTTTGATCATATTTATCACATTTAGATCTGTAGAAACTTCTTGTAAAGCTTTAATTTGTTTTACACTAGCACGTCATAATGACTGCACTGCACCTGATTCAATTTTTTTATCGTAGGTAACTGGAAGTACGAGAGACATTTCGGTCTCGCCAAAACCCAGACCCGAAACAAATACTTGCACTTCACACAAACATTTGTCTCGGAGCGGGGATCGAACCCGCGGCATCTCGTTTCACAGCCGGCGTCTAACCAACTGCGCCACCGAGGGTGCCTTCTTGACAGAGGCGTGCAGGCTTAAGGAAATTTACCTTCGAAAAATACTAAGACAGTCCAAACTCCAACCCACTACACCACTCACCGGAAACGTACCACAGTGATACGAAAAGATGAAGCCTTTTGAATTTCGTGGTGTTGTTTGGTTTTACTACTGTTCATGAGCGGTCGCATCGCTTACCATCAAGCGAATGGCATGTGCGTCTCGCCATTCACGGCAATAAAAAAAACCGCTCAAGTCTTTTAGAGTAGAATCATTCAGAAAAAAAAAACAGATATGAGGTTGGGTACTTTAAATTGTCTAGATATGGGAACTAGAACTAGAACAACAGGAGATCAGAAATGCTACTTATTGTACATGCCATGATGTACAATTGACAAACCTGTACAGAAATTACAATGTACTGTATATAATATTTACTTGGATTCTCTAAACATTTTCCCATTACTTTTTTTTCAATATCGAATCGAACGATAAATCGACAACAACCACTTACTTCATTTTAAACATGAATCGATTGTTAGATTTCTCTTCCTCAGGACTCCATCCAAGCAATTTATTCTATTCCAAGCTAGATAATCCCTCACTCACAAGGATGACTAAGAAAAAACAACCCTCAATAACTAATGATCGGAATTACGGAGCAATTAATCTTCCAATAATTACGATGACCATAGATTAGATGCCAATTATATAGAAATTCTATAGCATAATTTATTGCTATTAAACACGGTATATCTACATATTTATATAAACACACTAATCATCTATACAAACTCTAGTACTAGATTCTAGAAGTCATGGCTCAATGTAAGTTGGTAGATTAAAGAATGTTTATTCTCCAAGCTGTCTAAACATGGTCTAGTCTATGGCGACTAGTCTAGACCTTTTTAAAAATTATATAGAAAATATAGGAGCTCATGTAAATAACATACATAAGGTTAGGACTATGTATGTGACTTGAGTGTATTTATTACTTTTACTATTCATTACTCTCTTTATTTAAGTATTCTAGCTAACTACTAGTTTTATATCAGTTTTATCATTATTAATCTCTACAAAAAATCTCATGATTATGCCATACAATCGAGTTCAATATTCCTCAGATCTTTTCTTTATAATAAGGCGGTAATAAAGAAATCTCCAGATGTTATAATTCCACAAACATGAAGTGTTAGTTTCTAATATTAGTAGGCACATGCTTGCTGTATATTTCGCGGGAGGTCGGCAGTCACGCTCGTCGCGTGATCGCGAACATTAGGCTCCCTTTACTGCAGATTGTTCCCTATTGATGTCTCATTTACAACGGTGCCAATCACACAACGTTACGTGGCCGATAACACCCTGTTTTATTTCTTTTCATTTGTTTTCCAGCCAGTTTAATAGTTTCGAACTGTTTTTATTTCATTTAAAGTTTTTATCGCACCTGATTGAAGTTTAGAACTGTGTGAAAATAGATGTAAAGAATGGTTAGGGCAAATACAATTTAACATCCACTAGAGTTAGGCTGAAGTTAAGGTTTATCTTTGTCTTAAGTAATAAGTCTTTCTCCGCCAGAAGCCTTACAAACTCGGAAATTGTGTTTTTTATAATGAAAGCAATTGTATGCAGGATTAATCATAAAATGGAACAATTGTATACCATTCATGCATATTCACTAACCAAGTGGATTTATAGATGATATCACAATTCGATGTCTTTAAACTTATTAATAATCTCATCACAGAATACATTTTATATACTGAGAAATCTCATTTAAAAAGAAAATATCAAATTATTATTGCACTTTAAGGTATAAATAAATAATTTATTATTAAAAGCGACAGTGTCAATAAGGCATATTTAGTTCAAGTATTTTTATGACAAATATTATTTAGTGGAGGGTAGTTAGTTTTCTTGTGCCATCTTGCTGGACTAGTAGTTCAGTTTCTCGTGAACGCTTGCAAAAGCACGACGCATGCTCCGCAGCTGCGATGTATTTTTGCCTAGTTTAAATCAGTCCGCCCCGTGACCACGAACGCTGTAAAGTAACCGAAACGTCGGGAAGTCAAAAATGTAAAAAAATTAAACTAAATTCGCGATAAAATCCGTGGGTCAGGTTTAGAATATTATAGCACGAAATGGGGGTTGGGGGGTAGGGGGGAGGAGGGGGAGAGGTGTACCCTGTCCCCTGGTACCACTCCCATGAAAAGATAAGGCATAATTCTGAGAACCAAATTAAAGTAACCTAACCTCAAAATGTCAAAACAAAAGTTGCTTTTGCAACGTCTCCGGCGCTGCGGGAAGTACAGCCCCTTCGCCCTTGCGTAACAAAGGATAGGCACCCAAGCTCGCCTCCGCAGCTTCGGCTTACTGGTCGCCTCCGGCGACCAGCCTCAGCCGCTACGGCTCGCACGGTTACCTATCCTTCGTTACAGCGGGCGGGGGCTGCTCTCCCTCCGCGCCTCCGGCTTTTTATATACACTCTAGGGGTGGTAGCCAAAAGTCTACGTGAAGTCGGGGTGGCCCGTGTCGGTTTTGGGGTACAGTCGACCTAACTGGTCCATAAAGTGGGTACACTAACTTCCTTCTGAACATCTAGGACGTTATAAAACAACAAAACATAAGCAAAATCAATTCAATCTTCGTAATTTATGGGTCTATCGCATGCGACAACTCCACAAAAAAACAACAAAAACATCAACAAAACATTCCTAAAATTTTTTGTTGACACTGACAACATGACTGAAACGCGTAGTTTTTACGTTCCATTTCACCGATTTCTCTCGACATTTTACACCATAGACTATTTATTTGAAATATTACTAACGATTTGTTTGTCAATCGCTCATAATAACGTTCCGTTTTGCCTAATATGTGATTTGAGGTTAGTAACTATTATAATTAATTTTTCGAAAACTATGCATTATCTTTTAATAAGAGTGATAAACATATAATCTGGGACCCAATCCCTACCACCTCTAATAATTTTTACCCCTCAAATCGTGCTATAATAAACTAGACCCCGACCATATAGTGTAGGTAATGTCTAGTTCAAAAGTGGATCATCAAAATTGTCGTGTCGTGGTGTGTGACCTTCGAGCTTCGGATAGCAGAAATTTGGTGAGTGATTTTGATTTACTATATTATTATTTCTCGCCGAATATTCTTTGTTTCTATATTTCTGTTTGTTGCACCTCGACTAAGTACTTTAAATTATTCGTGGAAAATATTGTGCAAGTTGTGTATAGTGCTACAATAGGTCAAGAATTCTCCGTGTCGAGTGTCGACCCTCCTTCGAGCTTCGGGTAACAGAAATTCGGTGAGTGTTTTGATTTACTATTTTGTTATTATTTCTCGTCGAATATTGTTTTGTTTCCACATTTCTATGTTTTATTTGCATTTCGACTTCTTTAAATTAGCCGTGGAAAATATTGTACAAGTTGTGTATAGTGCTATAATGGATCATCAATTCTTCGTGTCGACTTTCGAGTTCGGGTACCGGAAATTCGGTGAGTGATTTTGATTTACTATATTGTTTTATCTCGTCGGATATTGTTTGTTACTTTACTTCCGTTTATGTGCACCTCGACTAATTTACATTTATCGTGAAAAATACTGTGCAAGTTGTGTATAGTGCTACTATGGAACATCAATTCATCGTGCCGACCTTCGAGCTACGGGGAGCAGAAACTTGGTGAGTGATTTTGACTTACTATACTATACTATTATTTCTTGCCGAATTTTTTTTTTCTGACTTACTATATCGTTATTTCTTGCTGAATATTGTATTTTTTTTTTCTATATTTCAATGTTTTATTTGTACCTCGACTAAGTACTTTAAATTATTCGTGGAATATAGTGCAAGTTGTGTATAGTGCTACAATAGATCATCAATTCATCATGTCGACCTTCGAGCTTCGGGTAGCAGAAATTCGGTGATTGATTTTGGTTTACAATATTATATGCTGCCGAATATTGTTTTGTTTCTATATATCTATTTTGTCTAGTTTCAGTAGGACATTAATTATAAAATTCGAAGCCCTCTATTCAATCACCAAGTAAGGCAATCATCCTTCCACAATTTTTAGTTAGCTTAATCTCGTTTCAATTTACCGGGACTTGAACTTGCTAAACAAGGCGATAGGCTCGCGTGTTTAAAAAAATAACCACTTCAAAAAACTACTACAAAGTGAAAATTAAAAATATCACTACAAGGCAAAAAAATATATATATTTCATTGTACTTGTACATGTTGATTAATTTCGTTGGCGTGAGCCAGGGAGATGTCATATCTCCGAAACTGTTCACTGCCGCGCTGGAAAATGCCTTCAAACTCTTGCAGTGGAAAGGATTCGGCATCAACATCAACGGCGAGTATATCACTCACCTTCGGTTTGCCGACGATATTGTAGTCTTGACAGAATCGCTGGAAGACCTTAGCACTATGCTCGAAGACCTCAATCGAGTCTCCCAACAGGTGGGTCTTAAAATGAACATGGACAAAACGAAGATCATGTCGAATGTCCATGTTGTGCCCACCCCCATCGGTGTTGGGGGCTCGACTCTTGAAGTTGTTGACGAATATGTCTATTTAGGACAAGTGGTCCGGTTAGGCAGGTGAAACTTCGAGAGAGAGGTCAATCGTCGAATCCAACTCGGTTGGGCAGCGTTCGGGAAACTACGCGGCGTCTTCTCGTCCAAAATACCTCAGTGCCTTAAATCGTAAGTCTTCGATAGCTGTGTGTTGCCAGTGATGACTTACGGCACCGAGACGTGGCCTCTCACTATGGGCCTTATTAGGAAGCTCAAAGTCACTCAACGAGCTATGGAGAGGGCTATGCTCGGGGTTTCCCTACGAGATCGAATCAGAAATGAGGAGATCCGTAGGAGAACTAAAATAACCGACATAGCACACCGGATTAGCAAGTTGAAGTGGCAATGGGCAGGGCACATAGCGCGGAGATCTGATGACCGATGGGGTGCTCGAATTGAGGCCGCGTATCGGAAAGCGCAGCGTAGGATGTCCACCCACAAGATGGTCCGACGACCTGGTAAAGGTCGCGGGACGTCGCTGGATGCAGGCTGCCTCCAACAGGTCTCTGTGGAAATCATTGGGGGAGGCCTATGTTCAGCAGTGGACTTCCTTTGGCTGATGGATGGATGGATGGATGTTGATTAATTTGCTTATTGACTTGACCAGCCAGCCAATCAATATACCGGGTATCTCAAGACTGCTACCGAAAACGAAGCCGGGTGGTAGTTTTAGTGGCTACAAACACAATGCAATTAAAAATTTCGCATAGAAACGCGACAATTATTTTTATGATTTTTTAAATATCGTCATTTTTGGGTGGTAAATCCATATTTTTGCTAAAATAATAATTTAAACTCTTTTATACCTTAGAGTATTTATAAATAAAAGGGTATACACTATTATTTTAGGAAAAAATGTATTTACCACCCAAATATGGCCATAGGAAAAAAATAACAAAAAAAAATTGACGCTTTTTTTTGCAACTTTTTCTGTTGCATTGTGTCTGAAGTCGCTTAGACTACCACCCGGCTTCGTTTTCGGTAGCAGTCTTGATATACCCTGTATGAGTAACATATTGAAGGCTGCCCACCAAGAACCAAACATGTAGGACATATGCCTTATATTATTTCAATTAATTCAATTCTTTACCATGGTCGACAATACAAGCCTGAGTTTACCTACGTGTTCATAATTTCGGCGATAATTAGGCGGCCGTAAACAGTTAATTATACGTAGTAAACTGTAAAACTGTATTGTTAATTGTATTCCGTGTTACTGCAGTTAGTTGGCTATTAGTTAACTTGTTTAACTGGGCACACGCGATCTGAGGGCACCCAGTCTGTGTTAACTGCTATATTTACGTCATATAACTGACTTCAACTTTTTGTGAATTTGTTTCGAGCAAACACGCGTTGTCGGGATGTTTAATAATGTTTATTGCTGAATAAATACGCTCAATTCTAAGCACTCATACACTGTATAACCCTGACATACCTACCCTTGTATATCTGACAAAAGAACAAGTCTTGTCTTTAGTATCAAAAACTAAGAGGCTTCTTGGTCTCACAAACACCTAATTCCAAAAATATTTTTTCTGAATCAAACAAACTTGTCTGTGCGGGAATCGAACCCACGGCCACTCGTTCCACAGCCAGCGTCTAACAATATTCTCAGCGGAGGCTGTCGACAATAATAAACAGTTGTCCTATCCTATTAGAAATTCATCGGATATATGACTCCAGTTTCTTTTTCTGTTGATTGGGACAAAAATAATTATACATTATGCCCCCACTACACGATGGGTCATCGCTATAGTTTACTATGATGGCCCATCGTATGGCATATTGGCGTATAATGGCTTATGGCGCGTGCGATGGTCTTGAAATGGCGTCGGTATCGATTTTCAGACGCACATCAAAGGGAGTGGGTGGTACTACTGAATGTCATTCACATAGCCATTGATGGCCAACTCGCTGGTCCAACGCTGGCCCATCGTGTAGAGGGGCTATTATATTTGCAATGCGGTTTAAAGTGACTAAATATCTTACTTAATGGATAATCAACACAAATATCCACAAAATAAATGTAATCAAAAAATGTTCATAAGCAACAAGTAAGTGTGTTAAGTACACATCGTATCACTCTATTAATTGGGCTGCACCTTGACTTAAAAACAATTTAGTTTAAATAATACTACGTACTGTGTAGTAAAGTATGTAATCTTTCGATTGTCCCATGATAGGGTGGGGGTGAGCCCATCGCCATATCGGGCACAAATTCCTGAATCCGAGCTAATGATGAATAGAAACATCCAATATCTTTGTCCAGCCCGGAATCCGAACCAGCGGCCTCAGCGTTGTAACCTTAGTTGTAACCGTACCGTAGTACAACTACGCCACCGAGGCAGTCAGTATATTATAAACTGACAGACATTGAGTGTTATTGAATGAAAGTACATATTTCAAATTATGCAGATGTGAAATTCTGTATCAAGCGATAGAGCTATTTATTAAAGTCGCCTTATTCAGTAAGCTAAATATAACATAAAATTTATTTGCACCCACATCTAAATCCAAGCCATAGATTAATTAAACAGATTAGTAGAACGCAATTAAAAATGCTAAACGTGAAGGCTCTAATTCGCTTTGTAAACGGGGTTCGTGCAAATTAAATTTGTTCGGCGATTAGAGCGCCCATGAAGTTATTTCAGCGGCTACAGTTTGCATGTGCCCACGTCTATTTGAAAACGCCTGTGGTCTTGCGAGGTTAGAGCGTGGCGTAAATTATAGAAGGTAAGAGATAATAAATAAGTAACAACGAACGGTCACGTACATATTCCTTACCCTACACTACTACTGGTGGTAGGTCTCTCATATGTGAGAGGCCATCTGGGTAGGTACCACCGCAATGTCTATTTCTCCCGTGAAACAACACTGCTTAAATGCACTGTTGTGTTTCGGATTGAAGGACATTGTAGCCAGAGCAACTACTGGACATATTGAGACTTAACATCTTATGTCTCAGGATGGCGAGCGCAGTGGAATATTGCTACTGTTCATGAGCGGTCGTATCGCTTACCATCAGGCGAACGGCTTGCTCGTCTCGCCATTCAATGCAATAAAAAAAAAAAAAAAAACACTAAAATCGAGTCTTGTGTCGTGGTTATCAGGAACTACGAGAGACTTTACGGTCTCACAAACACCCTGTCCCAGGAATATTTATGGGCCGCACAAACATTCCTCTCGGTGCGGGCATCGAACCCGCGGACTCTCGTGCCACAGGTGGCGTCCAACCGAATGCGCCACGGAGGCTATCACTTATATTATCTTCGTATTTTAATATGTAGCCGTATTAAGTCCATACTTTCAGCTGCTTCGATGCTTTCCTGGCGTGTCCAAAATGTCGTAATCTATTAAAAAAAATTGTGAAAGAAACATATCTAGATATTTGAATATCTATTTAATATATAAATCATCCGTGAAACTATTAATATAGTCACAACTGGCGCAGAAAATTATTAGTTGCAACACCATTAGGTTTGTACTGAGGTACCTTTTTAAATACTAGAGAATTACGCGATACAACATAATGGTAATTTAGAACTTCTTACATATGTTTGATATAATAAATCTTAATTTCCTATACCTTTTTAATTTACAACAGACAACTTTTCATATAATTTATTTGATTATTAGATTAATTATAATATAATCTGACGATAAAGATTAGTATACATGTAATAATTTCTAATCAAAACCATTCCTAGGTTCGACCCTGAAACCTTAAGGTTGTAACTTAAGATGCAAGTATAATTAATCTAATAATAATGCCGCGAAAAGCTTATACACCGCACCATTCCGTTCCACGAATAATTGGAGCGATAAAATCAGCGGGCTTTGTACTTTACAAATTGTTTTAATTTTGCACTAACTTCCACTGACGTATAAACCATTATTTACATTAAAGAAAGCTAACACAATAACCTATTAAGGGAAATAATTAAACTTGCCATGAAGGGTGGTTGTAACCGCTTACCACTTTGTAAAAAATGAACGGAATTCAGGGTCAATAAACAATAAATAAAAAACATGGTCTGATTTTCTGGTCTGAAAGGTTCATCAAAGTAGAAAACAATTTACATCATTTTTCTAAAATTAACACGACCCCAATTAAGATAAAATTTTAATGTTAAATTCTGTATATATCTTGTTAAAAAAATGGCAAAGACAACTAAATTACTCAGCCTTGAAAAACTAGGTCCTTTTAAAAAACAGTTAAGCACAGATAAAAACACACTTAAACGCGTTAACATTTCCTAACTCATTCCCACAGATAATTGTTAGTAATTAGAAAAGTTACATTTTTATCTTGACAAAGCGTAAAACGGAACGTTTACCAACCCACTGAGTTACAGATAGTTTTAAGTTAATTGTAAATAATAAGCTGTAGTGGTTACAAATGGGTCGGCGATTGCGAACTGTTATTAGCATGGCTTCAAATGAGCAATTACATTTCGAAGTGTTACGGGACGTCCTAATGGTTTTCTTTTATCTTCTTAAAACTACATAATAAGCGAGGTCATACATTTGTTATGGTAGAGTTTTTATTGTTTTAATTAAGACATATCTTAATATAACAGTGTTCAATAAAATATCGTGTCGACCTACCCGGGTGGGTACTAATGTAAAAATTTGATTTAATTTAAATAATAGCTCGTTTGCGGTTCATCTTGTACCTAAATGTTGGAAGAATTTTACTCATTACAATAACATAATTAACTATGATGTGATAAGCTGCGATACGATTTGTGTCCTGTGAGATATTATTTTAGTATAATTATTTATCTTAAAATACATTGTTGACCAGGAAAATGTGTATATACGTCTTTATTTTTTTAATTGTAAGAAATCGCATCAGTTCAATGACATAGGCATAATTTTCCGCTGACTAATGAATTTTGAAACTAGCATTTTAAAAATCAGATTACAAGAACCGCTAGCAGTCGTGGTGTCCTTATAGTCTACCTTTTCGTGAAGTCTATAAAAGCATAAAATAATCCATAAAATGCTATTAGCGATGGAGAAGGCTCTGCGTCGCAGATGGTCCGCGAGCAATAACTCCCGCCCTCGATTATGCCATTACAAAATTACAACAATAAACATCTAAACATTCACCGCTAAAGGCGAGCTTAATAAAGCAATAATCCGCGCTCCAAGTAATTACACTGTAATATTGATTATTACACCGGTAATATTCATTATTACAGGCTGTAATATCGCGATACAATGTATACTCGTGATTCGATTTAATTAATGCCTTCAGATGATTTTATGTTTGTATTTTATGGTTAATTTTTGTTAGTTTTATGATAGTTATAATTTTAATGCTTTTTGCGTATTTAAGAGCATTTCTCGAGAATCGCGGTGAGTCGGGGTCATGTAAAATATTTATGTGAAGAATGCAAATGAAAAAAGAATGTGAACCAAGGTTACCGACATAGCCCATAGCATTGGCAAGTTGAAGTGGCAGTGGGCCGGGCACATAGCTCGTAGAACCGATGGCCGTTGGGGCTGAAAGATTCTTGAGTGGAGGCCACGTACAGGCAAGCGAAATGTCGGACGCCCGCCTACAAGGTGGACGAACGATCTGACTAAGGTTGCAGGAAGTCGCTTGATGCAGGCCGCTTCCAACAGGTCATTGTGGAGATCCTTGGGGGAGGCCTATGTTCAGCTGTGGACTTCCTGTGGCTGATATGATGATGATGATGAAGAATGCAAGCACAAGGTTCGACGTCTAGGACAAATTAATATTTACAAGAAAAATAGTAAGAAATAGCTTAATGCAGGCAGCTTCCACTGCAGACACATGTGTAAAGGTATTTTTATGCCGATTATATTTGCTTAGTAACGATATTTTTTTGCTCTTTTAATATTCGTTGTATACAAGCACTGACACCCACATTTTCATATAGTTATGCTCAGTTTTTTTTTTTGATACAGTTACTAAGTTAAGAAATTAGTTAACTGACAGTCTTTTTCTATTAGCCTGTATTGACCCACTGCTGGGCAAAGGCTGCTTTCAACATCTTCCATCTGTCTCTAAACTGCTATGGCAAATAAAGCCTAATTCTCTAAAAGATATTAGATGTCTGACCAATATATTCATGCTAAAATTATCCCTTACGGAACGGTACGTTCCATTTCAACACCCTAGACATCGGCGCCGTGGCTTAGTTGGTTAAAGCGCCTGTCTAGTAAACAGGAGTTCGAATCTCGCCGGTGCCTTCCTGTCAGATTGGTTGCCTTTTTCTTAATTTTTATGTATATGTATACAGTTGCAAATATTTTATGCTTAACTAAAAGTTTTGTATTATTCTTTTTTGATGATAGTTAAAACCATGATTCGATAATGCCGATAAAATCCGATACTGTGAAAATACTGTGTATCTCATTTTTATTATGTAATAAGTACAAATATTAGTATAGAAATAAGTATAATTTTACTCATAATACTTCAATAATTATATCATTACATTTGTAAATGCATTGCTGAATATTAGTCTTCGGGAAAGATTTTTCCATAGTGTTTAAAACGGCTTGCATGCTACAACTACCTGCAATCATAATGAAGTCGATGATCAACCTTGTGGGTGAAAGTCAGACTCCAAGTTAGTATCTACTCTTGAACTTTTCAGCCCTACTGACCCTCAGTTCTTCACGCAATGTATCCTACCTTGTCCACTTGTGAATTAAAAATATAGATGGTCTACTTCGAAGATTGTCTACGATCTTTTGGCGTCTAAATGCGATGTCACATTGTTGTTGTGTTGTCTTCACATTCTATTTTATTGGACGTGTTAATATTATTAAATTACATACAAATGCTAATTGCTTATATTATGAAAACATGTCTCAAACTATGTCTAAAATAGATATTTTATAAAGGAAAAAGAATATTATTATAAGTAAAAAATATTGTAGATCGGGATACCGATACTGGTGAAAATTCATTATAGCATTTTTATAATTTGTCCTCAAACACTTTCCTGTTTTATTCCGGACGACAGATTTTTATAGAATAAACTATTTATCATATTTTACATTTCAATCATCATTGACCGAAAACATTTTTTTATTTGACTTCAATTCTTAAGAACACCTGGGCTGGGTCACAATTATGTTTATATCCATTGAAATATTTTCAAGATTTTGTCACTCAAAAAAGTAGGTTTCATACATTGAGGTATTATACTAGAGCGGACATCAGGAACAAAATCTGTGCGTATGGAGCGTGCACACGGGTACACAGTAAAGCGAGAGGGAAGATAATGTTACTTCGTAGGCGTGACAGAGACAGAAATAGAAGGTACCCTTCATTTTGTTTGCAGTGTTCTAGTATATTATCTCAATGGTTTCATTAAGAAACAACAATATTCGCACCAATACGAAGATTCATAGTAAAATCGGCATTCTCCATTTATTTCTTGTTCCAAGTTTCTCCACTAGAATGTTGACAGACGATAAATGCTGTGACAAAGGTGTCATTCAGACACGTTTGCTTTGCTAACTGAGTCAAGACACCATTTCGTCCTCATTCGCTCACCGTATAAGGTTAACGACAAAAAAATTCAACATAAAATTAAATTATTACTAATAGCTGTGCTAAAACCAAAACTATACAATTTTATGACTGTGAAAAGTTTCGTGGTGGGGTTATAGTGATATACGTAGCGGGAGAGGAAGCGATTTTACTTGATTTTAAAACAAACAATATACAATAAAATATGCATTAAATTAATAATTAGAACTAATTCACTGTGTAACAAAAGGATGATATTTCTGTATCTCTCTACTTCTATCACATCTCATACGCCCCACTGCACATGGGCCTCTACATAATATAGTCATATAGTATATAGTTAAGCCATTTGTCCATCACGCTGGCCTAGTGCGGGAAGATGGACTATACAGACAATATAAATTCGCTTTGGTAGGTAGGTATCTATGTGTGTAGTGGGATTCCTCACGATAATCAATTTTCCTGAAAAAAAAAAATTACTTTTTAATTTACGTTAATATTATACGTGTGATGTCACGTGGTCTGAAGTGCTACCACCACCACGCTATAACTAACGAGGTATTTACATTTAAATAAATATGCGAAAATAATAGTACAAATATCAAAAAGTAATCTAAAACAATGTAAAAAGAATTAAAATATTTTATATCACTATTTATCACACCCGCTCATTCGCTCGCCCACGCCTTACCCCAGTCGTGGGCCTACACCGCGCGTCACGCGTCGTCGGCGGGAACAAACAAAGCCGTAAAGGGGAACAATAAATCCCCTTCTCGCACCCCACACACAGCCAACACTGTGTCCACGCGTGCACCCAATCCCCTACATTTAGACGTCACAGTGCCTTTGTGAAAGCGTAGATGAGAAACGTCAGTACCCCATAACAATAACAAGGGTAATCAAAATAATAAATGGCGGCCGAGAGCGGATCGCTTTTTGTTCCCAATTATTTTTATTGGTGTTCTGTTAATTACATTCTGTGGCGGGCGCGGGCGCAGCTTACGCGAGGCATATTTTTTCATGTGTTGTATCTTAGCAACGCTCGATATGAACTTGCTCTTATTATTTTTTATCATTTGCTTACCCCTTAGAGTTATAAATTTGCTTTTTCAAAAACGTAGATATATTCTTGTTCATAATGTTGGTAGCGCTCCGATATAAGTGGAAATTATACTAATTAATCAACAAGAAATTGCTATTAATACTTTTGATAACTGAAAGCATAAATAGCTATTATCCTTTTAAAATAAGTTTGAGTTGAATAAAATACGCCTAAACTATTTCTTTTTCAAGTAATTCGTGCATGTTGAACAATTTGCTATTGTTAACCAGTAGGAGGGCAGAAAAATGTGGCCCGGCACCACAATTTTTATCCACGTTTTTGAAGTACCACCGGTCCCTCTATATTATAAATACTCCAAAACTTATCATTGCCTATAATTTACGCAGATGAGGTAATAAGTTTCATGCGCATAATACAACTAATTGGACAGCTACCTAGTTTTCAAACGCGTCGTCGCGTCGGCTGGAATCCAAGTAGCCACTGCTGAGGGCTACCAAGCTAGGTCGCAAAATAATAAAGTCGTTCTACCTTCAAAAATCTACAACTCTATGAATATAGAGCCAAGTTTCTGTTCAGTAATAAAACGTATAAGCTTTAATAACCTTCTTCTATGACGAATTCACAAAAAAATATGGTTGCATGATTGTAAGAAATTAAACATCGCACGAGAAATCTCGCAGGTTTGATAATAGACACTGATCTTCGCACAACGAAGATACGATAGCAAGCGACAAAATGACGAGTTTTTGTAACAGATCACGCTTTATTGATTGAGCTATTCGCGAAGCTGCGAAATTTTAATGGCTCCACTTCTCGAACGGATGAGCGGTGTTGATAAAAGCGAAATTAAAGCTCATCAGGTGACATTAGAGGAAAAAATATTGACAGTTAGGACTGACGGTAAACTTGACGAGATATCTGGCGTGTCGACGTGGCGAAAATAAATGATTATTAATTACATTTTATGTTGTGAACCAAGTTAGGAGATTTTTGGTTTTTCTGGCTCTTTATGGGATCAATTTACTTTATTTCATTGGTTTATACTTGAATGATTTTAATGATTTTAAGTTTACGAAAACCGATGTCAATTTTATGAAATCACAATAATTTATGAGAAATATTGTTTACAGGTCAAGTTTTTTAAAGCTTAATGTTTATTGGGTCTTATGAGTCAAATTGAACAGGAATGTCTGAATTTAAAATTGACATTAAACCTTATAAAAATATGTGGCCAGTATAAATTTTAAAACAATTAAATAGTCTCAACTTTACTTTCGTAGTTCGAATTTCGAACTTATCCCGCCTAATTAGTGTTAATAAAAACAACGGTTTAATAAAACAGTTTTACTGTTCATTTCCTACTAACCATTAGCGTGACGCCTGTTGTACAAATTGGTTGATTTGAACCATATATGGAAAGGATCATTTGTGCCGTTGCTTCATCAGCAAACTGACGACATATGCTTAGTGGATCAAACGTTTTTGTAAACATGTCCTTTAACCTTAGAGTATTCATATATAGAGAGAGCGCTGTCATACATTTGCGTTTTGAAAAACGTAAATATTTTCTTGTTCGTAATGTTGGTAGCGCTCCTATATTAGTAAAAATTTAATTAATTATTTAGCAATAAATTGCTATAAATTCCTTTGATAGCCGAAATTATGTTTAGCTATTATCCTTTTAAAACGAGTTTGAGTGAAATTAAATAGACATAAACTATTTATTTTGTTTAAAAAATTCAAGTAATTTATGTATGTTGTACAACTTGATCAAATATTAGCCAATAGGAGGGCAGAAAAAGGTGGCCCGGTACCACCATTTTTATCTACGTATTTGAAGTACCAGCGCTCCCTCTATATATAAATACTCTAAGCCTTTAAAACGTAATTAAGTGTTAACCGCAAAAAAATATTGACAGGTCTGCGGAACCTAGGTATTTAAAAAAGCGGCAATTCTTATTTCACTTCTATTTATTAAGAATGCAACAAGAAACAGTTAGTCATGATGACAATTATCACCGTTTTCGGTTATATGGAAACACTTACAAGTTATATTAAGGCCTGCCAACAGAGTTGGGCAAAATTTATTCGAATGACGAATAACGAATAAATAATTTTTTTATTCGTTATTCGAATAAAGAATAACATAGGTTATTCGAACCAAAGTTATTCGAATAACGGATAACTTTTTTTATTCGTTAATCGAATAAGAATAAAATAAACGACTGAATAATTGGTATTAAACTCGTTACATATTTTATTTGAAAACGACTTGAAAAAACGAATAATCGCAACTGGAC
The DNA here is from genome assembly GCA_009982885.2 of Hyles vespertilio. Classification (NCBI taxonomy): domain Eukaryota; kingdom Metazoa; phylum Arthropoda; class Insecta; order Lepidoptera; family Sphingidae; genus Hyles; species Hyles vespertilio. Next base: position 5,980,679 of record CM042807.1, read on the forward strand.
ATGTATACACAGACTGCATACACTAGATTTTTTCTGTTATTGTTGGTGGGGAATTGTTTATCGTGAAATATTAAAATGTTTTCGTCACTAATTTATATTCGCCATTGAAAGTGTGTGATGCAACTATACAATGGGTAATGCCCATCGTGGGCTAAACGGACAATGACAAACAGAAAAACGAATCATCAAACCAACATCCACGCCTACTTGAAAAACTCACCCTGTATATTTCGTTAATAATATGACATAGTTTTTGACTAATCATTCGTAAAAAGGCTTTTTAAATAAAAGCAGATAAACAATAACATTATATTTTCATGATATCTTTCATTTGAGTGTCATTAAATCGACTAATCAATGGTAAGTTTACAATATTTTTATACATAGGTATAGGCTAGGTACATGACAAAATGACACAGTTGACGTTTCATTGAACATTTTTGTTACCTTCGAGAATGATTTGTTTTATTGGATTGAATTTATTTATTTCTGGTAACGTTAATAAATGGACTCAGCTGATTCCACACTGTGGCGGAGAAATATGGGAATAATAAAATCCTGAACTAAAATAAGTATAAAGCAGCCAAATACATTTGCGGAGTAACTACTGGACAAATTGCGATTTAACATCTTATGTCTCTGGATGGTAAGCGCAGTGAAATGCCAAGCATTGCTTTGTAATTCAAGGTATTGTTTGGTTTTGGCACCGTTCATGAGCGGTCTTATCGCTTACCACCAGGCGAACGGCATGTTCGTTTTGCAATACAAAGTGATAAAAAAAATGTTTCATTGTCAATTTGTTAAAAAGATAAGGTCAAAATGTTATGGATTTCTTATTTTTTCTTCCCTTAAAAAGACAATGGCATAATTTTTAATGTATTTTCTGATAATAAATACCCTTATTCTGAAATAAGTCCCAAAGAACCCCAGTGTAAGTGTTCGTTCTTAGAGCAAGAAACTATGAAAAATGGGCATTCCCCTTGATAGAGAAGTAAATAGGATAACTATGCCATGGTTCTTTCCTCACCCACCTCACCAAGTTTAGTATCTCTAGAACCAACCAGTACACCCAAATTCCCTACATACCTTACCTCACCGACTCTAATCATTTGTCGGTCACTACTGTAATTGGCTATTTGTGGTTTCCACAACATACTAAGAACGTTCAGTCCCAGGTAACTATTACCCAATATAGAAACCAATTTGGAGTAAGTACTCGCCCTGGGTTCGAATCAAGGGCCTTGCTGACCCACAACCTATATGAAGTACCGAGCTAAAAATATTATTCAGAATAACGAATAAATCATAAATAAATAATTCGTTAGGGTATTATTCACGAATAAATTATTCGCGAATAAATCATTCGTGAATAATTTTGGTGCGAATAAATTTTCATTCGAATAATTATCTAGATAACGATTCATTCGAATAATGCCCAACTCTGCCTGCCAAGATACTTGTGTGTACCAGAGCACATTACGGCTTCAGTCAGGCTTTAGTCATCTCTAATCACTTACGGACTTAATATTTTCCCCATGGGATAGGACTTAAAGTTAGGAACACTTGTCTAAGCAAAGAATTTTACTTGTAGAAACATGAAAATAACATACAAGGTTGCCTAGGAGATATTTCCCAGAGCGATAAGGTCGCCTTTTGTACTATGCTATTTCTCTATTGAAATGGGTTCTATGCATGGTGAAAACAATAAAAATGTCTGTTTTGAGGAATTAAAGTTCAAATGGCATTACAAGAAATATTTAACAAGAGTTGAAGTTGCATAATCACATAGTTTTAATAACGAAAACTATACTAAGAATCCAAAAGTCGTTCCGATTATTCCGCCCCACCAATAAACACACCCGATGTCATAAACAAATTTGTAACAATCAAACGAAGTCGTAAAGGCCAATCAACCAAATTACCTCACAATGGAACAAAGCCAGTTTTATTACCTTATTATATTGATTTGTTTTCTCTAATGAGTGCTCTGTGCCTTGTCGCACTATTAACTTTTACCAAATTGTAATTCTACCCACATTACCTGTGTTAACCGATTTTAAACCTTGTGTTTCTATGAATAGAGATGAGAAATAATCAGAGGAGTGAATTTAGATATTAATAGGTCTAATTGGACGTAGGCTCTGTTACAAATGTCAATTTTTAATGTTGTTATAATTCGTCTGATGAATTAGTATGGAATTCGATACGGTTGATGCATAAATCATTGGATTTTTTTTTTATTGCAATTAATGACGAGACGAGCAAGCCTTTCGCCTGATGATAAGCGATACGACCGCTCATAAACAGTAGCAACATTCCACTGCGCTCGCCATCCTGAGACATAAGATGTTAAGTCTCAATATGTCCAGTAGTTACTCTGGCTACAATGTCCTTCAATCCGAAACACAACAGTGCATTTAAGCAGTGTTGTTTCACGGGAGAAATAGACATTGCGGTGGTACCTACCCAGATGGCCTCGCACATATGAGAGACCTACCACCAGTAAAGTAAGTAAAGTTTTGATTATAAATCGGTTATTTTGACATATAGTCGTTCTGGTTGAAACATTTTGATTTCTTGGTTTAGTAATACAGCAATGATATCCCTAGCAAACGTGTCACAACACTTTTCTAATACAAACTTATAAAAGTAGAATATAAATACTCTCAGTATATTGTACAAAAAATCACTAATGTCAAGGCATGTTAATTGAGACTATAATTAAATTAAAAAGGGGCGGAACGACAAAAAATGCCGCCTTCACCGCCCACTGGCGTCAAGTCACTTAGTACATTGCATTTACTTACACCGATATGTTACGGCAGTGCTGTCGACAATGCAGGTGTTTACACATATTTACTGTAGAATTATGGTCTAAATCGTACTTTTTTTACTATTCCGCCCACTGAAACTCCTGTAAGCCAGGGTCGACAGTGGTTCGCATTGTATTGACACCGAGCAATAATAATAATAATAAATAAATAACACCCAACAGTCACATACATAGTCCTGACCCCACACTAAGATCGAGTCTTGTGTCGTGGGTATCAGGAACTACGAGAGACTTTTCGGTCTCACAAACACCCAGACCCGGAAGAAATATTTGTGGGCCGCACAAACATTTCTCTCGGTGCGGGGATCGAACCCGCGGCCTCTTGTTTCAATAAAGCTCGGCGAGTCTCCAGGAATATCTAACTTGTCATGAACCCAAAAAAAATCTATTATAGTTAAATTAATAGGAGGAGTTGGAAATAAATTATTGTCCACTTCACTGCGTGGCAAAGTGGGTGACAAAGGACTCTACTCTAGAGTACTTGTTTGAAGTGGAGGCCCTTGCCCTGCAGCGGGGTGTACATACTCTGATAAGGACTCCAGCAGTTTGATGATTAAAAGTCTCATCCGTGCTGCAGAATTGAATAAAGGTATTAAACAAAGGAACAATAATAGTTAAGGTGACTAAGCAGTTAGCTTCAATCGCTCAATTTTTTATTTTCGACCTAGACTTAAACTACAAATACTCTGTAGTTAGTCCAGGTAATACGATAAACTAAGAATTAAAATGTCCATAAAACCTTACACATATAACTTATCCGTCAATTATAAACTGGGTATTTGATTCTTCAGCCTCAAATTGTAGGTCCTGGAGGAATGAACTCACTTATATTAGGACAACTTAAGTATTATTTACAAAACGTCATAATCCAAGCTGACGTTTGCACCTAAAGCAATTTCAGCGCTTGAAGCGGCCGAGTAAATAAACAGGTACATAATTCAGCGTCGCCTTTGAGTAGGTGGTGCGGTAATAATTTCGGCGCGGCTGATTGCGCGCAGCGTCGTGTAATGAGTGCCTTATTAAATAATTATTAATTGCCGACGACCCGCTGAGAGAACCAATTGCAATATCAACTATTGAAATAATCATTTAACGGTGCCGAGAAAGGCACCGAAACGCACATATTTAATGCATTCTCATACTGTTTTGTTTTCACTATACATGTTTCGGTTTTAAATATATTGTTTCGGACTAGGATGTGTTCTTTTTTTGAAAGGAAATTATTTTGTTTTACTATTAAATCGAACATTTTATTAATAAGCTTAGCTTTGGATACGCCTTTTTGCCATGTCTGTTGATAATAATCAGTGTCAAATAAAAATAGCCCGAAATTCTACAATTAACAAACTGGTCGTGTGGCTAATAAGTAGTTCTTTATAGTGGTAATTGCTTTGACTTCTCACAGAATTTAAAAGTGGTAGAGTCACGCTGTTTTCAGTTATGACTCGGTATTAATTAGCAGGCTCGTACTAGGTGGTACGATTTTGTCACAGAAGATCGACGTAAAACGACAGCTTAGCCGTCGCGTTTCGTTCGAACAGTAAGATAACCGGATACACAACATCCCTTGCTCTGCCTTTTTTCTTCCCAATGATGATGAATGATGGGCTGGCAAGTCATCCAGGATCCAAAAATTATAGATTTTTATATGCGGCAGTGATCACTTACCATCAGGAGACTTATTTACTCGTTTGCCGAGCAAATGCTTTTTTTTCAAATTTCAAATTTTTAAGGCAGTTGTACACAATGTACCTTTTTCATATAGACAATTTCATAATTATTAAGACAGTTGCGTAGTCCATGGTCATGCTTTTTTAACTTTTTTCATAGTTGTAAAGTTACATTTTAACCTATAAACCAATTTTAAATTAGGATACTGGATAATGTATTGTATTAATCCTATAACAAATGAGCTGAGGAAATGTAAAACAAAAACGGCGAGATTTTGAAAGTAAGTTATTGTGGGCCGCTCGGAGCGTCAGTATTGAATTTTAACCACAATATATTACATTTGTTTGTTAAGTTAATTGTTAAACGGTGTGGCTCGTTATATCTGTGCGCATATTTCATTTGTATCGGCGCTTGCGCGATCATATATATTCTTTGATTGTAAAAGATGTATCCGCTTTTGGGTTCTTTGAAACGTCGATTTGCCTCGAGCGTTTTCGTTCAATAATTCAGTTAATTTTCATTTGAAATATTACAAACAATGCGTTTATAAGTTAGTTTGGGGGTGAATACAATTGGTTATAGGCTAGTGACGTTCTATGAATAAATAAATCTTTGAAAGCACATAATCTATATATCCATCTATTAAATTGACTGCGAAGATAACTTTCACTTGCCTGTGAAATTAAATGAAGATTAAGTTACTGATATGTGATTTTTAACAGATTCAAAGCAGAAGATTCTTAAAGCACCCCAATGAATTCTTGATTCTGTATTAACGTATTCCCAAACCTTTTAATCATCAATTATTACAATTATGAGGTCACAGTCATCTACAAGGAATTAATTTATATTGGGTATTTTCTTTCTCAACATTATAGAATAAACGAAATATTAAGCATCAATAAAAATATTCTACACAAGATCAATTTTCTCCTCCACTCCACTATTTTACGTCTCATAAATCTTCAAACGTATTTCAATTCGTGGCCATCATCTCGAAATTTAATAATGAACAATATTAGTCGATTATTTACGACTCACAAATTGTGGCGCCTTGTATTAAACAAATACCGACCATTCCCAATGATATGTGTAGCCCGTATATCGCACGGTAACATTGACGATCCAATTTCATAAGATATTTACTGTCTCACGAGTCTATACGAATGTTTCGAGCCCATAAACGTAAACGTTTTCTTTCGTATTAAATTGTTCTGTTTGGGAAACGTAAACGCGTTTGTAAACGATGTTCGTCGGTTTTCATATAATATCGAAATTACTGTGAAAGATTTTAATTAAAGCCTGTATTTGGGCATCCGCCGGCTCTGAGTCGAATGCTTTTGTGTTAATTATGATTTATTGGAAAATATAATTAAGAATGCAAATATGGCGGGATTGAATATCTGATCTTGTTAAAATTATTGATGAAGAAAAAAGAATATTCTGCCATTATGTAATCATCTTAACTTATAATAATTCCAAACTTAAATCCCTTCAAAACATATATGATCCAGATGATGTCATGTATCTGCGATAGTATTTCACTCTAACAGCAATCTATCACCTTGAGGTACTTGACACATACCAGATATAACTTTCAAAGTGTTAGAGCCTTTCTTGAGGAGAAGAGCCTGTTTGTATTTTAAGGGGCTGCACTGGCTCGATCGGATTAGTACCATTATTTCGCAAAAACTCATTTAGTAACATTTCTTTAGATGTTCATATGTATCAAATTACAGGACGCCTAATTATTCCCTTATTTCCCAACCATATGCGAAATCTGGCGATATTCTTACAAACATTTAAAAACTTTTATTTACAGTTTATAGTTAAAAACCCGAGCTGCGTACGTAATAGACTTTATACATAGGATTTCAACTTATCATCTGAAACTTATAAAGACCCTTTCTGGCTATCCAAAGCTTATTTTTTCCATAAAAACACCATGTCTTACTAAATGAAAGCTGTAACTCCACTAATAAAAAAACCGCAAAGCAAACTAATCAGATAGCGCATTAACAAACAGTGTCCGAACTATCCAGCCCCGAGGGCGAAAACGAATTTAATTATTTCCAAAACAGGCCTTCAATGCATTTGCATAAAAAAACAATAATTTATCCGACGCAAGAAATTAACCTCTTGCCTCAACTCAATTAGGCTAAACCAAGCCGCATACTAAAAGGGTTTAATAAGTTTGGGCGTGTTTGTGCGTTAATTTAGTTTTTTTATACGTTAAACTCATAAGTCAGCCAATCAATTAGTCAATGTATTATTCAAGGAGTTTTTGACAGCGCCTGGTGAGCTTGGGACGGACTTGGCGATTACTTATTGATGGACACCAACAGCTGTTACTTTAGTTTTCCAACATATTCTCTTCTTAGTTGATGTTATTCTATAATTTTCAAAGTTATGTAAAAATTGCTGTATTAAGCCATTGTTGTGGACTATACTGTGGACGATAGATCGATATAATAGATATCGAAAAGGGTAGGCGTTCGGCAACCGTTATGTAAAATCTTAATTTGGAAAATTCATGTTGTTTTCATCTTGTTCGCCTCTCGATTTGATGGGCCAGCAACATGCACCATGATCCAAGCGTTATGGATGTGTATCGCCGTCACTGATAATTCAATATTAGGAGATCTGTTTGCTCTTTTTCCAGACCTATGTAATAAAAAGTAATAATTTACAGACCATTATAAATACTGGCATATTAGATACCAGAACATATACCGGGTATCTCAAGACTGCTACCGAAAACGAAGCCGGGTGGTAGTTTTAGTGGCTACAAACACAATGCAATTAAAAATTTCGCCTAGAAACGCGACAATTTTTTTAATGATTTTTTAAATATCGTCATTTTTGGGTGGTAAATCCATAGTTTTTGCTAAAATAATAATTTAAACTCTTTTATACCTTAGAGTATTTATAAATAAAAGGGTATATACTATTATTTTAGGAAAAAATGTATTTACCACCCAAATATGGCCATAGGAAAAAAATAACAAAAAAAAATTGTCGCTTTTTTTTTGCAACTTTTTCTGTTGCATTGTGTCTGAAGTCGCTTAAACTACCACCCGGCTTCGTTTTCGATAGCAGTCTTAATATACCCTGTATAATAGTAAACAGGTTGTAAATCAGATAAACTATATAATCTGTACAATATTACAATTAGGGATGTTGCGGATGTCGATATTTTCACATCCGCGGATGCGAATGCGGATGCGGATTTTTAAAGGCTCACATCGGCGGATGCGGATGCGGATGTTTCAGATCTTATATAAATATAGTATATGAATGAATATTGAAATTAAACTATAATTTACGGATTTAATCGCTTACTATTTATCGATTTATCTATGTCATTTCTTTATATTTTTTAACTTCCCGATATTTCGATTACTTTAAAGGATTCATGGTCACAGGGTGGAATTTAACTACCCGTAATTTACAATTATTAAATTAAAAAGTTAATTTAAACGTTAATCTGTTTTTGCATTTCGGTCTACGCAGAAGAAGCTCACTGTGTCTTGACTGGTTAGGACGAAGTTCGTAAATTAAACCCACGCTGCAAATAATTAGGATTACTTAGTGGAGTGGATAAAAATCTTTGAGCTATCGGCAATAATATCTTTAATTCCTCTCGATAAACACCACTTAAGAGGATTTTCATCCACATAGACTCTTTTTTTAATGGGGTAAAAAAGAAATTCTTTTTGGAGTACAGCTTCAGTGCTACCATTTTCTGATATTTCTCGACTCGCATTTTCACTAGTAGAATCTATTCTCACAGCAACAATAAACGCGTCGGATCATGTCACTATTTCTTTCGCTCCCATTGGTCAATGTCACGTGCGAACGGCACGCGCCATTCGCCGGCACCGCCAAATTTCTGTCTTGTCTCATTTTGTATTACATATCCGCATCGATTATTGCGGATGCGGATGTGGATGCAGATGTCCAAATCTATGCGGAAGCTCCGCATTTGCCGATGCGGATGCGAATATTCGCAACATCCCTGATTACAATATTAATAAATCTAATATTGTTTAAAAGATGTAATCTCAAATATGAACCTATGAACTTTTCATGCCGTGACATCTTTACACTACATCAGATCAGACCAAAATATGTATATACACATACATTAAATAAATCGACAGGTAGCGTCATTTATATTAGAAGATACAGCAAAGTTAACAACTTAATTGCAAATGTTAACAATTGTAATACAATTTTTGTTATTAAAATGCGACGCCATTTTTAACATCACCATTGTTTTGCAAGTGTTTCAATCCTACCATAAAATTATTATAAAGATAACGTCATTATTAATTCTCTGGGTAATGAAAAAGATAAATTGTTGTAAACTTAAATTTCGATAAAAGATATTAAAAGGATTAAGGATGCAATCGAATATTTGTATTTCGTACTTTATTTTCATAAACTTTCCCTATAGGCCCATTAGCTCAGTTGGTTAGAGCGTCGTGCTAATAACGCGAAGGTCGCGGGTTCGATCCCCTCATGAGCCAAAAGACATTTTTTTACTTTAATTTAAAAATATAATAAGCTACCAAACAGCCAGTAAAGTTTAACTTTATTTCGTTCATAATTTTCTTAGAAATCAATGGCGAGAATTCCACCTGTCATGGACAATACAAAAACCAAACGCCAAGAGTAACAAAGCAATGCTTGGTATGCCACTGCGCTCACCATCCTGAGACATGAAATGTTGAGTCCCAATATGTCCAATAGTTACTCTAGCTAAAATGTCCTTCAAAAAGGTATACACCATGCATTTACATTTCTATTTTACGGCAGAAATAGACTTTGCGGTGGTGCCTACCCAGATAGTCACATATGAGAGACCTACCACTGATGGTACCATATTTGTCAAATATAGTAACTGGGGACCGTTAAGCTTTCATAGATCTCAGTCTCTCATGCTGCTACCTGAAGTCTGTTTTTTTTGACGATGGTACTAACCCGGTTGAGGTGACTACAATACGAATGACCACCCATTCGTTTTGAATTCAAAAATCAGTGTTAATATCAGCGTTGTGCTGCAACATTTTTGCTGAGTGATCACCTACTTGTCACAGCTACGACTAGTAAACTTCTTCTTTCTTTATCCTTTTTTGTTTCTTACACCTATATTTACTCGTATATGTCGTTTTCAGTATTTGTGACTAATAAAACTGATTTTATATCCTTCTTTTCTTGTCTAAATTTTTCAACAGCTAACTTCCACTTTTAATTTTAAACAAACATCTATCTCAAATAGACATAAATCCGTTCATCACCTCACAATGTATTATGTTATTAGTATCGTATTTTCGAAGGGTTTCTTCATCGGCCCATTAGCTCAGTTGGTTAGAGCGTCGTGCTAATAACGCGAAGGTCGCGGGTTCGATCCCCTCATGGGCCAAAATGTTTTTTTTACGTTTATTTAGGTATGATGTACCTACTTAGTTACAGCCGAATCCTACTAATAATCATATCTTTCACATTAACCTTTTTGCCAAAGGGTTTCATATTTTCAAGAATTACAACTGTAGATGTGTTTTTGAGCTTTGAAATGAGGAAAGAGGGGAGGAAGGATTTTGTTTGGTGTGTATAAACTGGTGTGGTGGTACCACTTTCATACAAAACGTATGTTAAGTTGACTTCAATACGAATGGTCCAGCCATTTATTATGAAGTCTAAATTTTGTACTACTGGGCTCTACCACCTTAAATTTTAAACCTTACAGGATCTATACGGACATTCTGCTTATTAATAGATGCTGTCCAAATAATAAACAAGCCAGTGAAAGACAAATGTTCTTCTTTATAATTCACAATATAGCTTATTGCTTCACCTTCTATGTAAATACTAATACTAGTGCAGTATTTTCGAAGAACCCACACACCGGCCCATTAGCTCAGTTGGTTAGAGCGTCGTGCTAATAACGCGAAGGTCGCGGGTTCGATCCCCTCATGGGCCAAATATATTTTTTCGATAATTTAGAAATGTCAAATCACTAACTGCTGTACTCAGAGACATTTAATGGGAATTAAATAATTACTTAGTGTAGATTTTACATACAAAATCTTTGCTAAGGAACGGTTTAACTAACATTAACTGTCTTTGGGTACGGCCGTTAGCCGACTTCAAGAATAATTAATTTAATCATTTTTGTTTATCATCAAGTGGTTTGGCTGAAATATTGTTATTGTCAAGAATTGTAGGTGAAATTTTAACCTTTTAAAATAGAGAAGGAGAGCAAAAGAGAAGACGAATTTTGTTTGTTGTTAAAATTTTGAATGAGACGGCGGTTATCTCTAGTTGAGTTGAACGCAGTGTGAATGTGCGAGTCATTCATTTTATAGTCTAAATTATGTAAAACAAGGCTCTGCATCGTCGGGAAACAATACTTTTGAAATGTATTTTTGTGTTGTCCGGAAACTGTATAGCTCTACCTCTTTAATTTGTTATATTCTAATATAACCATGCTTTGCCCATGCTAAAAGTGGTCACAGCAATGCCACTAAATATTTATTTGGATTCTCCCAAAAACACATAAGCCCATTTCGTCAAAAACTCTTCTTAATGTATTGGTACTGTATTTTCGTAGGAAGTATACATCGGCCCATTAGCTCAGTTGGTTAGAGCGTCGTGCTAATAACGCGAAGGTCGCGGGTTCGATCCCCTCATGGGCCACAATATATTTTTACTCAGTTACAGCCGAATCCTACTAATAATTATTTCTTTTTCACATTGTAAGGTTTAATAAATTTTACATTAGAAAGAAGCATTTAAAATTGTGTTTCCGGAAATTGTAAGTAAAATAAATATAAAAAGGAAGTTGTTTTGACTATTGAACGATCGATGGCGCTCGAGAATGAGTGATGAAAATAGGAGGGAGTAATAATTGCTGGCCAAGAGAGACATTCTAGTTGGAGACGCCGAGGAAGTCAGTTGTACTCATAACAAGAAATAAATACTGTGCTATATAATCAGTGTGTTTATATCTACAAGCCGGTCGTCCAACATTTCAGAAGTGGGATTTGGTGCAAGTATTGCGTAAGTACACGCCTAAGTATTTTGTTATTTATAAATGCGTTAGATATATTGTGAATAAAACAAACCAACTAGAGTAATTGCTGGTGATTTCTATTTCGTAATACTATGATTTCTGCCTATGAGTTGTTGAATGAATAAAATAATTTTATATTTAAATTTATTAATTTAATTAGACCTATAAAATGTCGTATTTTACATAATCAAGTTTGCTTGGATATTTGAAAGTACTTGATTTACAAGAGTTTAAAAATATGTAATTAGTGAATAATCACTTAGCTTTATCTACCCACCCACATTAAACTCTTTATTTTTAAAGATATTTTCAATGTAAAATGTAAATGTTCTTGCAACCGTTTATAACAAAAAACTTGAATTTTACCGATTTATACAACTACAATGCGCTTGATATATGCATACATTTATGACGAGCTAAATAAATAATTGAAATGAAATGAAATGAAATGAAATTCGTTTATTGATTGGCAATTAAATAGCTCTTATGACAAGTAAATACATGGTACTTATTCTATATTCCCAAATTAATAGATATAATATTATATAAATTAAATTTATTTACTTTTAGTTTTTGGTAGTCGCCTTATTTATCATTTTTATTGTCCTTATATTCAAATACTAATCAGTATATTTTTGCTGTGTGCAAGCTCATACGCGATGGAGCAAAGTGCTGACGTGGCCAATGAAGCTGACGGCAAAAGACGCAAGTTACAAACTCCGCAGCCGTCCACGTCGCAACGGCGGCTGAGCAACATGCACTGTGCCGGTAGTCGCAGTCATAGCCGCACCCGCAGTCGTAGCCGCACCCGCAGTCAATGCCTCGAAGAAAGGAAGAGAGACCTGGAACGAGAGCGACAAAGACTGCGACGCCTGGAGCAGGAACTGCAAAAAGATCGTGACGACAGCCGACATCGAAGACGAAGTACCTTCAGCCAGCGCGACACCGAGCCATCGCGCCACAGGCCTTCGCGTAGCCAGCGCAAGACATCGTTGCGCTCTATCGCGGATGGCCACCGGAGCCGTTCACCGATTCTTCGTGAGAGCCTTCGCCAGGGACCAATAAGATCTACGGTCCCCAACCAGAATGGAGCCGACGAGGTGCCGGCAGAGCATGGGAACGCAGTTACCAGTCATCATTCTCGGAGGTCAGACAGTCCTACTTTTTCTACTACCGAAGTTTTGAAACTAATAAATTCTCTTAGAAATGAGCCTTTATCGTCACCATTAATAAATCAAGGCGCACAATCACATAAGCATTTCGATTTTAAAATATATTGCCAGAATTTGATCCTTCCACTAAAAACCAACGCATGGATGTGTGGATAAGAAAGGTTAATGAGTGCGCCTCGGTTTATTGCTGGGACGATAAAACAACTGTTCACTTTGCGATGCAGAAATTACAGGGATTGTCGAAAACTTGGTACGAAAGTTTAAGTTCTATATTATTCACGTGGAGTGAATGGCAGGAGAAGTTGTTAAATGCCTTTCCTTGCGAACAAAATTATGGTCAGTCTCTTGAAGATATGCTAAAACGCAAAAGTAGGTGGGGTGAGCCGATAGAAATATATTATTATGAAAAGCTCGCGCTATTGAATCAATGTGAAATATTTGGGAAAAGAGCAGTAGATTGTATAATTCATGGGATTGTTGACAAAACAACAAAGTCTAGTGCTTTAGCTTTACGTTGTTCCGCGCCAGAACAGTTGCTGCAGTTTTTGCTTAGTAATAAAGATCCTTATACGTCTCAACATAATCCAATTAGGCGTAAAAGCTTTACCAATCATATAGATAACGGTCAACAAACTAAATCGCATCCGAAATCGGGGCCCAGCTCTATTTATTGCTTTAATTGTAAAGATAGGGGTCACCCATATTTACAATGCCCTAAGCCTCTTATGAAGTGTGATCAATGCCATAAGATAGGACATAGGTCTGAAACCTGTAGGCTGAAGCAAGAGAAGGGACCTGTAAACATTGAAGTAGTGAAAATACGATGTGTATAAGTAGTGCCAAGCCTAATGCGAAGTTTATCAAAACTGTTATGGCTAACGGTAATAGTTTCGAAGCGTTTATTGATCTAGGAAGTGAAGTGACATTAATAAAAGAATCCTCGTTCTCAAAATTAGGCATTCCACATAATGGAATCAAAAGCACCATGCAAGGTTTCGGAAATAGTTTAGTTCAATCCTTAGGATCTGCCCTCTTAGATTTGTCTGTAGATGATGTTAGAGCCACTGTCTCATGTAGAGTAGTGGGTGATCACCTTCTTGACAAACCCTTACTTATAGGGCAATCTTTTTCCGAGCAGCCTCATGTTGTAATTCACAAAGATTCAAGTAAACTACAGTTTCTTAACATAGGCTCAGAAGTACCCGACCTCATAGGAGAAGATGTGAACGAGGCGTTAAGTAAGGTCAAAATTTTAAGTGACCAGATCCTATATGGAGCTGCTAGTGTTAAGGCTGTCACGGAGTCTGTTTTTACCGGAGACTTACTTTTAAGAACAAAGATGGTGGGGTCGCCAATGAATAGGTACATTGTTAACGGTGGGTTACATGAAGTTAGGGGCGGAACCTTAGTAATAACCCTCACACCATGTTCAATTCCATGCGAACTCTATAGTGGAGTTGTAATATCAAGAGGAGAAAGAGTACAGATTGTTAGCAAAATTTGTGAGAAGTTTTTTGTGACGCCGATATCTGGAGACAATGTTAGACAAATAGATGAGAATCAGGTATTACTGGGTAACACAGTTTCTGAAAGCGATAAATGTGATTTAATTTCTTTACTCCGTCGTTATGCACATTGTTTTGCGCACAAACTAGAAGATTTACAAGGTACTAATGTTACTGAAATGAAAATTGAATTGAATAGTGATCGTTCAGTAGTGTATAGACCGTATAGGCTATCTCACCATGAAAGGGGTAAAGTTAGAGAACTAGTGACGGACATGCTTCAGGCTGGCGTAATTAGAGAATCTGTGTCTAATTATGCTAGCCCTATTATCTTGGTACGTAAAAAGGATGGTAAGATTCGAATGTGTGTGGATTATAGATTATTAAATTCCATTACAGTAAAAGAGAGATATCCAATGCCGATTATAGAAGATGAGATTGCTCGATTATCAGGGCAGGGCTGGTTCATTACTCTGGATTTAATGTCCGGGTATTACCAAGTGCCCATTGCAGAAAAATCTAAGCATTTAACTGCATTCGTCACGCCCGACGGCCAATACGAATTCAATCGTATGCCGTTCGGGTTAGCGAATGCACCAGCAGTATTTCAGAGATTAATGAACCAGGTATTAGGTGCTGCACGTTTTCAAAATGCTATGGTATACATAGACGACTTGCTCATTTTCGGTACAACTCCTAAAGAGTGCTTGTATACTTTAGAAACAATTTTACAACTAATAGATCGCGCTAATTTGAAACTGAATCTTGCCAAGTGTCGTTTTTTACAAACCGAAATAGACTACCTAGGTTACGAAATATCGTCTGCAGGAATGCGACCAGGTCAGTCAAAGATTCATAGCGTTACAAATTTTCCCCGTCCTGAAAATATTCATGGAGTCAGGCAGTTCTTGGGTTTAGTGAGTTATTTTAGAAAGTTTGTTCAGGGTTTGCACAAATTGCTTTTCCTTTGACAAAATTATTGAAGAAAGATGTAACCTGGCAATGGATGGAAGATCAGGAACGTGCATTTAATACTTTAAAAAATAAATTAGTCGACAGGCCTGTGTTAGCGATTTTCGATCCCGTTGCAGACACAGAATTACATACTGATGCCAGTCGTGTTGGTATTGGGGGTATCCTTTTACAACGGCCAAAAGGGCAAGGCCCTTTTAAGCCCGTGGCATTTTATAGTCGCCAAACATCTCCAGAGGAGAAAAATTTCCATGCTTACGAACTTGAAACTTTAGCGGTTGTTTGTTCTTTACAAAAATTTAGAGTCTACGTGCTGGGGTTAAAGTTTAAAGTTGTTAGTGATTGTAGTGCTCTTAGATCTACATTTCTAAAACGAGACCTCATACCCCGTATCGCGCGATGGTGGATAACGCTACAGGAATTCGATTGCTGTATAGAATATCGGGCAGGCAGGAAAATGTCTCACGTAGACGCTTTATCTAGAAATCCGATCTTCGATACAGACTCTAAGGACGACGAACATTCGTCGGTAATGACTATTAGCTCTAACGACTGGTTGCTTACTTTACAAATGGGAGATTCAGAACTAACACGAATAAGAAATATACTTAGTAATAACTTGGACTCTAAAGAACTCGCGTATATAAAAGAGAATTATATCCTACGTGATAACAAACTTTTTAGGTGCCTAGAAGGAAACAAGGAAAACGTTCGGTGGGTAGTTCCAAAGGGTGCTAGATGGCAGGTGTGTAGGCTTAATCATGACGAAATAGGCCACTTAGGCAGGGAGAAGACTTTGGAGAAAATAAAAAAGAATTACTGGTTCCCTAAGATGACACGTTTTATAAAAAAATATGTTGAAGCATGTCTGGAGTGTGCATATGCAAAAAATAAATCTAATAACAGTGAAGGGCTGTTACATCCCATAACAAAAATCGAAACGCCCTTTCATACTCTCCACATAGATCATATAGGACCCTTTGTAAAATCAAAAAGAGGTCATACACATGTATTAGTCGTAGTTGATGCTTTCACAAAATTTTGCTTCATCAAGTCTGTTCGAAATACAAACACGCAAAACGTTCTAAGAGTTTTAGATGACATTTTTTATACTTTTAGAACCCCCGATAGACTAATAAGTGACCGTGGAAGCTGTTTCACTTCCCATCTATTTACAAGATACTGCATAAATAGAGGTATTAAGCACGTGTTGAACGCCGTAGCAAGCCCACGATCAAATGGGCAAGTAGAGCGGTATAACCGCACTATTCTGGACGCATTAACTGCGCAAAACATTAATAATGATGAGAGGGATTGGGATTGTAAATTAGGTAAGATTCAATGGGGCCTAAATAATAGTATCCAAAAAACAATAGGCAAGGTGCCAGCAGAAGTAATGTTTGCGATGTCAATGAATGGGGAAATCAAATCATCGCTTAACGAAATCATACAAAATAATTTTAAAGACTCCGATATTGCGGCAGTTCGTATGGAGGTAAAAGAAAAGACAGACAAGCAACAGCAGTATCAAAAACAATACTATGATAAGAATAGAAAACCAGCTCGAATATATAATGAAGGGGATCTTGTAAAAATTACCAAAATTAACTTTCAAAACAAGGGTAACAGTTCGAAACTCTTACCAGCTTATGAAGGACCATATCGTGTTGGTAAGGTCTTAGGAAATGATCGATACAGAGTAGTTCCAATACCGGGTTTTGAAGGGTCAAAAAATAAACGTGGTACGACTGTGGCTGCAGACCGAATGCAACCATGGATTCATTTGAAAGCATTGGAACTTGATGAGTGTAGCACTGGTGACATGAGTGAGGAAAGTAATGAGCTGTAAAAGTGAACATTGTGCTTATTTGCAGATTTGTATCAAGGTGGCAATCATTTTTAATTAGAAGCTAATTCAGATGTGTGTATTTGATAAGATATAGTTTTCTTTAGCCCAAGAATTGATTGGTTTGGGCTTAAGCCTTGAATACTGATAAATTGAACTTTACCATATTCATTTTTCGAATCATTCTTCGGCTTGATTGCTGGTCTATCCCAAGAATGGATCGGTTTGGAGATAGAAAGCGATGAGAGCGGAAAGCCCTGAGAATTGATTGGTTCAGGACTCATAACGAATATTTCGAAAATGATTGGTCCGAAACTTTATTAAACTGGATCCGCAAGAGTGGAGGCTATTTAATAAAGAATACTTAATGATATTATAGATTGTAAGAATATGTAATTTTTGATTGTAAGAAAACGTAATTTTGATTGTAAGTAAATGTAATTTTGTGATGAATGTCTCTTTTGGCGAGTGTAAGGTTTCACCGGAAGCGTGTATGAGGACATACACGTCGTCAGGATGGACGAGTGTAAGGTTTAATAAATTTTACATTAGAAAGAAGCATTTAAAATTGTGTTTCCGGAAATTGTAAGTAAAATAAATATAAAAAGGAAGTTGTTTTGACTATTGAACGATCGATGGCGCTCGAGAATGAGTGATGAAAATAGGAGGGAGTAATAATTGCTGGCCAAGAGAGACATTCTAGTTGGAGACGCCGAGGAAGTCAGTTGTACTCATAACAAGAAATAAATACTGTGCTATATAATCAGTGTGTTTATATCTACAAGCCGGTCGTCCAACAACATTAACTGGTTTAGGTGAAGGTTTACATTTTCAAGAATTGCAATTGTAGTTGGGCTTTTAACCTTTCAAAATACGGGAGGAGAAAAAATAGAAAGAAGAAGAATTTTGTTTGTTGTGTACATACCAACTAGTGTGGTTCCACTGTTTCATGTAAAACTTATATTAAATTTACTTTAGTACTAATGATCAAACTATTTAGTCATTATGTAATCTAAATTTTGTACAACTGGGCTCTACCACTTTAAATTATAGAGCTAACATCGATATGTACTAACGCTTTGTTGCCAAACATGAAAAAATCTAAATCACTTTCAATATACTATGTTATTTAATATAAGTACCGTATTTTCATAGGGCTACTACATCGGCCCATTAGCTCAGTTACATAAGTAAAGTATTTTTTTACCTATGAATACTAGACTATATATACTAGACTATATATAGAATACTAGACTGACGAAAAGTCATGTTTCACTATTTTCACGTAAATGTCTTGTTACTAGTCTCCGAACGAACGTTTGTTTTCAGGCTATTCAATCGTAGGTAGTTAGTGTATTGGCTTTTAATATTGATGTAGTTACAGGGAAACACGAGAAGAAAGATTGAGTTTTCAATAATTTCCTTTTGAATGTACCCAATAAACAAGGTGCTACTTGTAGTTGGTTGTGTATTAGGCCATAATAAGTTAAGTTGACTACAGTAAGAATGCGTCAGCTATTCGATCTAAGTCTAAATTGATTACAAGGACTGCAAATATTTCGCGAAATAATATGTTGATGTAAAGTGGACCTAAAATATATGGACCCGAGGGAAGCTGGGCGGCTAGCATCATACATCTGAAGAACAGTTTTGTCACTTTACAACGAATGTTATAATATTAGTACTGTAGTTTCGTAAAAAGTACACATGGGCCCATTAGCTCAGTTGGTTAGAGCGTCGGGTTCGATCCCGTCATGGGCCAAATATATTTTTTTACGGTACTTTAGAAATGTCAACTGTATATCTTGGCCGAGTGACGATTCCCAGTATTAAAATCATTTGATTTTCACACTTACTATTTTTGGTAAAAGATTTTTGCTGTCAAAAATCGTAGATGAGTTTTTTAACTTTTAAAATGGAAAAATGGGAAAGTGGGGAAAAAGGATTTTGTTTGCTGTCTTGTTTTTGTATGAGACAGTGGTAACACTCCAATCGAGATGACTATATTACTTTTAGCCATTCATTCTATAGTCTAAATTATGTACCACAAAGCTCTACCGCTTTAATTGGTTCACATACTGGTGGTAGGTCTCTCATACGAGAGAGACCACCAGGGTGGGTGCCACCGCAATGTCTATTTCTCCCGCCTAACAGCTGTGTAAATACATTGTTGTGTTGGTGTGAAAGACATTGTAGCCAGAGTAACTACTGAACATGTAGAGACCTAACATCTCATGTCTCAGGATGGCGAGCGTAGGGGAATACCTGGCATTGCTTTGCAATACAAGGTGTTGGACTGTTTATAAGCGAATTTGTCGCTTACCATCAAGTGAACGGCATGCTCATCTCGCCATACATTGCATTAAAAAAAAAACCTTCTTCTCTCTAATTTGGGTTAATAGTTTTGTCAACACATGAAAGAACATATTAATATTGTTAATACTGTATTTTCGAAGGATCCACATATCGGCCCATTAGCTCAGTTGGTTAGAGCGTCGTGCTAATAACGCGAAGGTCGCGGGTTCGATCCCCTCATGGGCCACATATATTTTTTAAATTACTTTAGAATTTCAAATAACTTACTTACTTAACCGTCTCCTAGTATAGTAATTGCTTGAAATAAATCGAAACTTGCTCGTCTGGGGCGGTACCACTGTCTCACAGGAAATCAACTTTATGCCACAGCTTTGTTGTCATGTTTCATTCGGTGAAAGAGATTGCCAGATGTCCAATACCACTTTCCTCTTCGTTTTCTCTCCCGTTCTCCTGATTTTATGGGCTGGCAACATATCCATGATCCAAGCGTTATGGGTGTTCATGGGTGACAGTGATCACTTACCATCAGGTGAGCTGTTTGCTCGTTTGCCGGACGTACAATGCAAAAAATATTTCTTTTTCACATTAACTGTTTTGGCTGAAGTATTGTTATTTTTATGAATTGTTGAAAGATTTGAGCTTTGAAAATAGATATCAAGGGAAAAAGAAGAGAAGACAAATGTTATTACTTCTTAATATTTTGTTTGAGATAGTGAAACCACCCCAGTTGAGTCGACAACATGAATGTTCCAGCCATAAATTCTGTAGAATAAATTATATATGAAACTCTACCACCTTAAGTTTTAACATAACCTGGGTCTGCACTAATGCTTCGCTGATTGATGGGTATTGTCTAAATCAATGGTTCTTACTCGGTGTACTGCGGACCACTGTTAGCCCCTGGAACCATCCAAACAGGTCCGAGAAGCCATTCTAAGGCCATCTTTAAAAAAACATATGCATGTTTTATTTCATTCTTTGTTTATTAATATTTCGGTACTGTACCGACATACAACCAAACAAGTCAACCAACTGGTTAGTCTATAAGTAAACAGAAGAAAGACAGAAAAATAAGACAGAAGTCTAATAATTGTCATGTGGAAAATTTAAGAACCACTGGTCTAAATCTAAATAACAAATAAACCAGTAAGAGCCATAATTCCTGGTTTATTAATTTATTGAATAGATTTCACTTCACCTCGTTTTTTAAATAAAAGAACAGTAGTTTCGTAAGACTTACTCATCGGCCCATTAGCTCAGTTGGTTAGAGCGTCGTGCTAATAACGCGAAGGTCGAGGGTTCGATCCCCTCATGGGCCACATTAGATTTTTTGCCAATTCATTTATAATCGACTTCAAAAACAGGAGGACATTCTCTGTTCGACTGTTTGTTCTTTTTTTATTCAAAAATTGTGTTTTTTCTGTCGTTTAAAACCACCTTCTCGTTACTTAAATACAATGATTTATTTCTATGAATGGCAAGACAAGGTTGCCATTTTCCTGATTGTAAGCGATATGACCCTCATGGACAGTAGCAATTCTTGGCATTCCACTACGCTAGCCACCCTGAGACAAGGTGTTAAGTCTCAATACGTCCAATAGTTACTGTCTACAATGTCCTTAAACCGGAACACAAGAGTCTGCTTACACTGCTGTTTGGCGGGTGATGTAGACATTGCGGTGACACCTACTCGACGACCTCTCACATATGAGAGACACTATCAATAAAATTTTATAAAACACGCTCCATATCAGTCGTTCGTCTTAGCTCTCATTCTATTCATATTTTAACCATTTTCCAATCTTGCATGAATATGGTTTACCGTTGTGTCAATTATACAAAAGCCAGTGGCTATAAAAATCCTTTATACATGGTATATCAAGACTGCCACCGAAAACGAAGCCGGGTGGTAGTTTTGGTGACTACAAATACAATGTGAATAATTTTTTTTTTAAATTTCCTCGAATTTGGGTGGTAAATCCATAGTTTTTGCTAAAATAATAATTTAAACCCTAGTGTACCATAGCGCCTCTAAAAACAAAAGGGTTTACACTATTATTAAAGAAATAAATGTATATGCCACCCTAATTCGACGAAAGAAAAAAAATAACAAAAAAAATTCGTCACAATTTTTTGCACAAAATTTAGTTACATTATGTCTGAAATCACTAAAACTACCACCCGGCTTCGTTTTCGGTAGCAGTCAAGACTGCTATATCAAGATATATCAAGATATACCCTGTATATTAGTATGTAAAATGTACTCTGTGCCTGTATATCTGATAAACAATTTTATCACTTCATAATTTATCTTAATAATATTAGTACAGTAGTTTCGTTACACAGCACACCGGTCCATTAGCTCAGTTGGTTAGAGCGTCGTGCTAATAACGCGAAGGTCGCGGGTTCGATCCCCTCATGGGCCAAATTATAATTTTGTATTAATTTAGTAATGTCAAATTATATATTCACTTAGTCGACTCTTATGGTCTTACTAATAAACATTTATGCATCCTGTATAGCAGCGTTATAGTGAAATTGTTACTAATAAACGATGTATAGGGATTTCTACCTTATACGCTTATTATAACAGTTGTATAAGTGTATGCCATTTTATACAATCTTTATTCAGTTGGGTGGCTTTGTTTAGATAGTATATAGCCTACAAATTTTAAATGATTATCAGGTATGATCTCGCGACGTATTTTAATTTAGTGTTAAATATGGATTTTTGTATTATTTCGACTATTTTGATATACTTGTGGACGATGAGGAACGGCAAAGAAAGAGAAAAGCTTATAAAACACGGTTCAATCCCTTTTCTCTGGAAGAAGATGAATTTAGAGGTATATACAGATTTACTAAAAGATATGTCAAAGAAGTGGTGGACTTGATCCGAGAAGATATAGAACAGTCAATGAAGGGTAGTGGCTTCTCTGTGGAGTTTCAAACTTGTACAACTCTCAGGGTATGGGCGCGGCAAGAAATAAGTGCATGGTGGCCTGTTAGTAAACGGACTAGACGCGACTGCCAACATGTTCACAGTGGTCGCGGGTTCGAATCCCACACACACCCAATCCCAATCACACCTCTGACTTTTCGGATTCATGTGTGTATTGATAGCCAATCACCATGCACTAAATCGGTAAAGGAAAACATCGTGAGGAAACCTGCATACCATAGCGATTTATAAAATATCTATGGTGTGTATGTCCGCCAACCTGCACTAGGCCAGCGTGGTGGAATAAATGGCCTAACTACTCTCAATCGTACTATTGATTGTAGAGGAGGCCCGTGCCCTGCAGTGAGATGTATTTGGGCTAATACCATGGCTGATACAGAAGAAGTACAAGACGATGCAGCTGACATACATGGCATGAGTCAATAATCAATAAGTAGCTATTTGTTTACACCTGTACAAAATCAATAATAAAATGCATACGAATTATAGATACGAAAAACAACGGATTGTTTTTAACTTTTTACATTTCTTACGGAAAATGACAGTTGACGTTTCAATGCGCGTTCAAAACATGTTCTCTATTTTTCGATTATAATTTACAGAATGGGAAATATTAAATGAACAATTTAGACACCAATATATTTTAGAACGAAAATATTTTTTGATAAAAGAAATTGTTGTTGACCTATTTCTAAGCCATTGGTAAATAAAATCATGTAAATATTAAAGAAAAATAAAAAAGAAATAAGTGGTGTATTCAACGTTTTAAGGTTTCGGAACGCTTCCCAAAATGTTACCAGTAGTTGGAGTCATAACAATTAGTTATACAAGGCTTATATACTGTTTATTAGTAAAGTATTGTATAAGTAGCTATTCACGCCTTATCTATTGAATAAGTATATAAACGTTAAACAATTGTATAATATATTTTTATTAGTAAGACTGTTAGAATAATAAAAATCATTTTTGGTTTACATTATGTGGTTGGTTGAAATATGAAAATATTTTGGCTACAATGTCCTTCAAACCGGAATACAACAGTGCGTTTACACTGCTGTTTGGCGGGAGATATAGACGTTGCAGTGGAACCTACCCAGTAAAATTGTCGCAATTTTAAATTTAACGCATAAATAAACCAAATAAGTTTAATTTAAATAAATATTATTGCGACTAAATCCCTCCCTGTCCACACGTCCACGAATGACAGCTGCGTGTTTAGACATCTCGGAACAATTAATTAATGGTAGTATGAACAGTACTTAATAATTATTAATAAGTAATTTCAATTTGTGCTTTGTTATTCATTTTTTAATGTATGCAAAAAAAATAAGTTGCTTGCGAATTCCATTCGGCTTAGTAAACTCAATGTTGTTGGTAAACTGTATGACCACATCTTTGTTTAAAACTATGTATAAACAAATGAAATTTGTGATGTTGTCAAATAGGAAATTATGTAATGATATTTCTTACAAAATAAGACAAAGGTTATAATTTTTCTAAGTTTATAAGATCCCGATACCTTTTAACCATAATTATTTTCATTCATATTTACTCTTTAATATAAAAAAAATACATTTACATAAATATAGCTTTTACTGCGATACTAAGTTCGTTCATATGTTGCGCAGTAAATGAGCCTTTGTAGTATTTTTACAGCACAAAAGCTTTTAGACATATTATCTATATTTGCTTTCACAAATATTCGTTTTTAAGCGGAGGAATTAGTTATAATGTTTCATGATAGAAGTATTACTTTTATATTCATACTTTAAATATATAACCGTATTACATACTTCAGCTTGTAATAACCAAACTGTAATGGCTGTAGATTAAAGGTGTGTATTACGTGGCTTAATCTTATATAATTTTAGTTTACATAATACGTATTGTCTAAATTTCCATTTTCTCGTACTAAAACATAACACAAAAAAACGAACCCGAAATACGTACTTAAAGTTTCGGTAAATATAAAGACGAAAAATCCCCATTAACAAATCCAAAGCAACTCGCACCAGGCCACGTACATAATTGGAATGGCCTGGGGCCAGGTAATTTATGTCCCCCATACATCAGGCCAGCGGTAAACAAACACGGCAATTGAGACCCAATGCGATTGGATCGGGTTAGCGCCATCTTTGTTATCTGTATTAACAAGTTTTAAAAAAGAAACAAGTTTGTCTTTGATTAGATTAATTGAGCTCAATTTTTGGCGTGAGAGTTTTTAGGTTAGGTTTTGATGTATTTTATTATATTAGTCGGACAGGTTAACTAAACAATTAACTTAAATGAATGTATCAGAGTTCTATAATATTATGTGGTAATTATATACTGACAGTCTTATTACGTGCTATTTACTGAATGTACATATTTTATATTAAGCAGATGTGTATTTCTGTGTATGTACCAAAAGTGGTAGAGCTATTTAAACACTTTAGTATATAGACTAGGTTCTACAGTAATGAGACGGCTCTACTGGTGTGATACCACTGTCTCACAGAAAATTGACGTGAATAGAAGTAATTGTTGTCCCGTGGTTTTCTTTTTTATTAAAAGGACCAGCTATACATCCTTGATCTCATTGTCAAAGATGCTCATTGGCAGTGGCAATCACTTACCATCAGTCCACCGTTAGTTCATTTGCCGGATCTATTTCTTTTTCATTATACTTCATTCTGATCTATGTCAGTAATAAAAAGTGTGCTCTAATAAAATAGTCCCTCTACTTTATCTGGTATTCGCTTAAGTTACCCACAATTAATCCAGAAATTAGACAAGCAAGATTAATATGAATTCCCTATAGGTACCTCAGTACAATTGCCATTATAATATTGTTGATAATTTATGTGATTGATACAAGTACACTGCATAGTATCATACAGTGCTGTACAGCGATATACAGCTACAGCTCCGCTAGTGTCGTGTAGCGCAGCTTGACTTCGCCCGCGCACCACTCGAGCTTGTAGCGACACCTACCGGAGTTAGAGCGCCGTTGGAAACAAACAGCTTTGTGTTTTTTAGTTTTGTGTATTTTATACAATATACAGATAAGTGTTGTGGAATATTTTGAACTATGTAACAAAACCATTGGTGTTATCAATTTGCCTAGCTTTGTTTACTTAAAACTTTTTTGATTAAAATACTCCGATCACTAAAATTGTGTCTATTTAGATTTATGGTAAAGATTGAAATAACGAAGAAAAGTATTTAAAACCTTTAATTGATTTAACTCCCAGGTTTTAGTATCATTACAACTCGCATCTAATGTCTATACGTATACATTATATGTAAGGTATGGGTATAAATGTGTCCTAACTAGAAGCCTCTTCCGCGATTATGAACGATTGGACCTTAGTACAGTACCTTCTGTATAATTTTACAAAAACTTGAGATTTGTATGACCTATTATTCTATAGTTCTATACTTGTAATGAAAATACAACGAATAAAAAGAAGGAATCCGAATATACACGAATTTTCAAAATCAAGAGAGCAATACCATCTCTCAAAACAATCCAAGATGTTTTTATTAAGGTTCGTTGTAAAACAGTCGTGTTCTAATAGTGATATTATGGTAATATTAATTCAATTGTCACAGAGCGCCCACGTATGGTAATGGCGGTGCGGGAGCCCGGGTTCGGCGACACGCTGCGCGCGCGTGCCTGCTGCCCACTACGACACCTATGGATTAGCTATTGACCAAGTTAACTTCAAATGATAAACTTCTGTTAAAGTTATATATTATTCGATTGATATCCTTTTAGCCTCTCTATCATATAATACATACAAACAATATGATGAATGTATAAAAGCTTGGCTAAAATATTGTAAGGAACATCATGTTCATTATTTAGAAGTATCCCTGATGTTTGCTTCAAAGCATTTCAAAACTGTGCAAAATATGGCATATATAGTTCTTTTTTTTAACGAGAGTAAGAAGACGGTACGAAGCTGTTCAGCCTTCCTTCCGATATCTCGGGGAGTTCGAAAGGGGCATGTCGGGGTCTTAGGCCTTATAGCCTGGCGCACGGGGAAAATTGTCCGCCCCGCGTAGATGTTGTAACTATACTCGGAAATGGAATCCGAGATCAAAAATGTAAACAAAAGTGTTACCACTACAATAAAATAATTTATCATGGTAGTTTGTTTACAACCGTTAAAAAAATAGGTTGGAATTATTCTCATTCGTTAAATAAGTATAAAACAAATCCAAATAAAAATTCTTTGGTATAATATTTACATAAACTACAATTTCAACTTCTTTTTTAAGTATGTGAAAAAAAATGGTACGTAAATAATTTAAGCTACAGGTATTATGCAGAAATTCGTAACCTTAGGCCACTGAAATAAAACTTTATTTTAATTTAGTCTCCTTAACTACAAGTACATCGCTTTGGCGTCCGCGGCACATCCCTTTAATTCATTTAGTTGCTTAACTTGATGAATGTGCACCATGTGATAAAGTTACGTCATCGTGGTGTTGGTTTCACGTTTTCTGTTAAGTTTTTGTTCTGTTTTGTTCCTAAGATTTCTGGCGCTCGTGTTCGTGGACGAACGCACTATGGTCTTTGAAAATCACTATGAGTTAAACCCATTAGAATTAATTTGGACCGAAGTCAAGGGTCACGTCTACAGGCATAATAAAACATTGAAAATGTTCAAAATCCAAAAATAAACATAAATAAATAAAGCATAGTACTCGCAACATTTGAATCTATTCACTAATCAAATTATACCCAATATGTTTTTGAGAAAATGTTTCATAACCCTGAAATGTCACTTTTGCTATGATTTCAGATTCGATTTCCGAGTATAGGCTGGGTCGCTACAGAAATCTAAGAATATACTTTGCCGGCATACCGAATAACAACAACAACAACAACAACAAAAACCGTGCATATACATATGTATATGTATACATATATGTCCTGGCGCGACAATAATATTGAAGCCTTGTCTCGTGTGTATTGGAAGAGGCGGGAAACTTTTCCGTCACAAATAAAAGGACGGACGGATAGACGGCTTAACCTCTCAACTCATGGTTGGCTTCTAACCAACTGCGTCTAGGAGGCTATTGTAATTATGTTTCAAATTAAAACCGTTTGATATTCAAGTATCTTATAACTTAAATGCACTTCATTTAAGCCTTTTCTTTAGTTCAACTCAGCTCAGAGTTGTGTTGTGGTGTATTAGCAAAACAATATTACAACTAATGCACCTGTTTGCTAATTAATAGTCAATAGTAAAGTTGGTTCGGAGAATTTTAGCCCTGTTATCATAGGATGCTTTAAGAGCAGAATTTCAATATTTCTTGATACGTTAGTAATATAAATCAAGTTATTGAGTTTCACGAAAATTAAGAAATGTGTATTGAAGATTACACTTAATATGTACACAAGTATTTCTAAATTTTACAATCAAATATTTCCGAAGTTATTCATATTTAATGGTGCCCCTACTTGGGGCCCACGCTAGTAATGTGACAACAAGAGGGCTCGTGTCCTCATAACGACCGACATACCCACAACAAACGCGTATTTGTGTCCGCAATGAATTTATACCTCTCCGACGATATCATTCCTTAAATTTAATGGCATTGTAAAATATTTTGATATTAGCCACGACTTTGGTTTTATGCTCATTGAATTATAATGTTCTGATGTCTCTATGCCACGATGCAACCTTATGGTATGCAACAATTGAATGAATTGAATAGTTAATTTAGTTTTAATAATCGATGAATGCCAGTTTAGAAGATTTTGTATTATAAAGCTGCGTAAGGATTTAATTATTTCAGAAATCAATATTGTTTTAGTTAATTACATGTTAATCAAATTATTATTAGTCTTATAAGATTTTTTCTTATTAAACTTTATTAATTGAGCAGGTACATTTTTACATCGAATTCTGTGTACAATCTATACTAATATTATAAAGCTGAAGAGTTTGTTTGAACGTGCTAATCTCAGGAACGGCTGGTCCGATTTGAAAAATTCTTTCAGTATCGGATAGTGAATTTATCTAGGAATGTGCTATAGGCTAACATCACGCTATGACTTATAGGAGGGAAGCAACAGTTACATTTCTAGCAAATACGGTCCGAATGGTCGTTATTCTAATATCGTTATATACACGATACCTATAACGAAAATGATCTTAGATTTTTTTGTCGGGTTGTCTGTTTGTTCCGGCTAATCTCTGAAATGGTTGGACCGACTTTGACGGAACTTTTATTGTCAGGTAGCGGATATAATAAGGAATAACTTAGGCTACATTTGTTTTCGAAAAAAAAATTTATGTTAGAAAAATAAGTAATGTTGCAATGCGCAAGTACTATCCAGTAACGCGCGCAGCTCACGCGCATGCCACCACTGGGCCGTCACGTCGGGCGCCTCCCACGTCCCACCACTTCTCCCACCAACGAATCTGTATCACAAAGGCTGCCTTCAGATGTGGAGTGGAGTGAAAGAACATCTCCACCCAGGCGAAGCTGGGCCGGGCCGCTAGTTGTTTGATATGCACCAACACCATTTTTTTTAACACGCTTTTATTAGCTTCACCTGTATGTTTGTATGTATGTATGTTTGTAACCGACTCCTTTGAGCTCGATTTTGCCCTACTTAGAAAGATCAGATTTAATTCAACCTTTGAAAACTTTTTTAAATACTTATCCAGGACCGACAAGGCAATAATTTAAAAAGTATATGACATTATCTTATCCAGAAATGTAAATAATTTTTTTTTCAAAGTTAAAAGTTGGTAATTTGCGCGCGGCTGTCTTTCTTTGATAAGACAGCCGTAGATATTTTTTTTAGTGCAAGCAATTAAATTATAGTTTAAAAAACTAAAAAAACACGCTTGCATAAATGATCCAACAAAAAATTAAAAAATAATTGATAATGAGCTTAAGATTCGAAAGAAAATGGAGTAAAATACATACATTTTCTTTCTATAAAGCGTGGGGTGCTGTAGGATAAGTCATTGTTGTAAACACCCCACGCTTTGTAACAATAAAATGTATGTATTTAATGTACCTACTCGTAGGTAACCTTCAATAATATTTAGCTTGTAATGAGTATTTTTGTGAGCAACTCGTTTTTTGTTGTTTTTGTATAGGTCCGGTAAACGAGCAAACAGACCACCTAATAGGAAGTGACCACTGAATCCCATAATCATTTATGTTTTTTATTACATTTAATGGCGAGACGAGCATGCCGTTTGCCTTATGACTTATGATAAGCTTACGACCGCTTATGGATAGTAACAAAATCAAAAACCTTTAGTTACAAAGCAGTGCTTGGCATTACACTGCGCTCGCTCGCTCGCTCACGTGTCAATATGTCCAGTAGTTACCCTGCTACAATGTCCTTCAAACCGAAACACAACAGTGCGTTTACACTGTTGTTTGGCGGGAAAAATAGACATTGCATTAATAGACGTGTTGTCGGCCCATAAAATCGTGAGGAGAAAGGGAAGGAAAAAGGATGGGACGAGGAAAGGGGTAGGTATTGGGTATATGTGGGGTATACGTTAGTGTCACTCGCTGAACGAAATGCAACGGCAAAGCTGTTGTTGCACGTACATTTTGGGTGACACAGAGCTCTGGGAAGTTCCGGAAACGTCTGCCTATTCATGCTGAGTCATATCTGAAAACAGCGTTTCTCTACCACTTCGAAAATCAAACATCTATAGGATTTATGCTTAGAGTATTTATATATAGAAGGAGCGCTGTCATACATTCGCGGTTTGAAAAACGTAGATATTTTCTTGTTCGTAATGTTGGTAGCGCTCCTATATTAGTAAAAATTTAATTAATTATTTAGCAACAAATTGCTATAAATTCCTTTGATAGCCGAAATTATATTTAGCTATTATCCTTTTATAACGAGCTTGAGTGAAATTAAATAGACCTAAACTACTTATTTTTAATATTTTTTTCAAATAATTTATGTATGTTGCACAACCTGTTCAAATATTAGCCAATAGGAGGGCAGAAAACAGGTGGCCCGGCACCACCATTTTATCTACGTTTTTGAAGTACCAGCGCTCCCTCTATATATATATATACTCTAAGGATATATGTAATCACCTCAATCGGACAATTTTTACAACTACTTATAATCGCTTCCCTTTTTCACCCATGTCGTAACAAGGGGATCCAGTTATAGAGCAATTTTCCGCTCGATTTACGCACAAAATGTACAAACTCCATTATACAAAACCACGGCGTCATTGCCGGGTCATAGACAATTAAAAAAAAGTAGAAAGCGGCTGTTCTAATACGCCGACCGCCTTTGTGTGGTTCTAATTAATAAGATGTAAACAAGAACGATGATATTCAGAAAAATAAATAGTAGAAAAATATATTCAGCGTAAAATTAACAATGCTAGTTGATTTTATAGGTTTTTTTCGTGAAAGCGTCTGTGATTGAATGAATTGATGAATCGGCGTCAGGCGTTATTTCCTTCGTTTTTGTTAGATCAATGGAGTTAATGAAGCGGCGATTCGATAATTTCTATTTAAACATAGTTGATTGTTTATTTAGGAAATGATACAGGTTCACAAACACAAATTATTAATTAAGTGTGAGCATGATTGTGATTTATGATCATACTTTTGAAATTAAATTTACAGTAAGTGCAAAAATACTATAGCGGGTACCTGGGTAGGTAGGTATTACTTATAATCTAAAAAACATTATTGGTTAATGACAACAAAAATATACAATCGGAATTAGTTATAGGTATGTGTTTTTTTTTTCATTCGTCGAAACAAGTATTGCCCACAAGTAGTTTACTATGGCTCATAGCATTATGAGTCGGCATATTTGAAACCCGCCTCCAAGCTAACACAATATAACTGAATTTCAATTACCAATACACTTTTCTAATCTGTGTTAACTATACAAAAATTCAATCGGCGCCAGTAGCGTGCAGGGCGTGTCCACAAGTTGCTAGTCAGCGTGCACCGATTACACGAACCCCGCCCTACAGTATTCAGTATAATCATCCACGCCATAATACACCCAATTACATGCAACTTTTTTTAATAAATAGTATTTGTTAACGCGCCATACTTGTTTCCTGCTCGGTTGGCTGTTCGTTTCATTTACTTGAGTGTTTTAAATTTGTAAATATATGAATATTAAGTTATTATAATAAAAATAAATTACCTTGCATTGGTTAATACTTTACATTATGTATTCATTTCATAACCCTGCACTTTAAATGTTATAACTATGTGTCTTTAATCCATACTATGTTATTACCAGTTACAAATTGCCTTAAAATATTTAACAACGTATGAACAAATTATATAGGTGTTTGATGATAAAATAATTTCTACATATCAATCTTGATATTAATGGAAAGGCTGTATAGGTCTTGTTTCCTTTACCCCTTTCAAAAAAATCTAATGACGATTTTGGCGGTAAACCGGATCCAATACTCAACAAATAATTTTGCGGATCTACCGATTCAAATTCGTTATGTACATATTTATGTTTTATTGGTTTTTAAAAGTAATGCCATTTGTAGGTACCAAAAGAGTTAATTCCGTACAAAACTGGAAATAACAAAGCATTTCGTAGGTATATTTAAGAAGTTTAATATGTCGATTTCAAGCGTCCTCCAACGTAGTGAAAATTAATTAACAAGACCTTTTGCCAAGTAAGTAACGATTGAACTATTTACGATTAAGGTATTTTTGAATTTAGACGTCAATATTTATTACACACTGTACCTACTTAGGCCAAAATCGAAACAAGCCGACTCGACTAGGGTGGTAACAGGTAGGGTAGGGTGGACTAGGGTTGTTGTCTTACGAAACACCGTAGTGAAAAGAATACCCTTTCTTTTGTGGTCTAGACCAAATGTTTGAGATGTTCAGAGTAGGCGGTAAATGCTTCCATCCACAGACGACTAAATACTTCCAACAATCAAGCCGTTTGCTCTTTTGCCAATGCTTCTTCTGTTCGCTTTGCATTTATGTAGCTATCAAGTGCAGTGCTGCCAATTTTTTACCTCATTATAAGATTTACAGGCATTTTATCTGGTTTGAGGAGATCAGCGGAACTGTTTTACTGTCATGCCAGTCATGTGAATAGTATACTTTTTCCTGCAAATATTGGTCCGATGTTGGATATGATGAACGCAACCAAAATATTACGGACTATTTAACTGTTAATTCATGATCGCGGCTCTTGCGGGACAATTTGCTGCCCTATCATCAATATAACGGCTGAAACGTAGACAGGGCTGAAAATTTCAAGTGGATGGCCAAATCTGGAAACCATAAAAAATTGCGAAAGGTTTTGAAAGGAGTCACGATCCTGATTTTGTTGAAAACTAAAACTGCTTACTAAGGTTTTCATAAAATCAGATAGCTAGCAGAAATGAAAATAAATGATTTAATATAACCACAATATGTTGCGTTTTACACCATTTGGTAATGTTGCTAATAAAAATCCTTAGAGTATATAAATATAGAGGGAGCGCAAAAAATGTAGTTTAGCGCTACCGAATACCATCCAAATTTATTTTAAGGATTAATTATTAACTGTGTATTCGTTTATCACCGACAATAAATCCAATTTCTTATTAATTAACAAGAATTAATTTAAATCATTTTACAGAAAAACATTCATATTTTAAATTTAATTAAATTGTTGAAATTCCTAAAAAGTTCCGGAATAATTTTTAGGTAGAAAATATAAAATATTGGAATTTGGATCGAAAAAAATTATACTAAGGCAAGGGTGAGTTTTACTTTACATTTATTATTAATATTTTGTATTATGATAGCTAATTTTAATTTCCATTTATTTATATATTTTTCGCGGGAAAGTCATTTATCGGTAACATTAATATAGGAGTGCAACCAATATTACGAACAAGGAAATATGTACGTTTTTGAAGTTACAAATGTATGACAGCGCTCCCTCTATATACTGGGTATTTAAGACTGCTACCGAAAACGAAGCCGTATGATAGTTTTAGTGACTACAAACACAATGCAACTAAAAATTTCGCGACAATTATTTTTTATGATTTTTTAAATATCGTCATTTTTGGGTGGTAAATCCATAGTTTTTGCAAAAACAATAATTTTAACTCTTTTATACCTTAGAGTATTTAGAAATAAAAGGGTATACATTATTATTTTACGAAAATAATGTATTTACCACCCAAATATGACCATAGGAAAAAAATTACAAAAAAATTGTCGCTTTTTTTGCAACTTTTTCTGTTGCATTGTGTCTGAAGTCGCTTAAACTACCACCCGGCTTCATTTTCGGTAGCAGTCTTGATATACCCTGTATAAATCGTATAAATACTCTTAAGTAAGAATCACATTCTAGGGAAAAATTACGCGACAATTATTTTTTTATGATTTTTTGAATATCGTCATTTTTGGGTGGTAAATCCATAGGTTTTGCAAAAAAAATAATTTTAACTCTTTTATACCTTAGAGTATTTAGAAATAAAAGGGTATACATTATTATTTTACGAAAATAATGTATTTACCACCCAAATAGGTATGGCCATAGGAAAAAAATTACAAAAAAAATTGTCGCTTTTTTTCAACTTTTTCTGTTGCATTGTGCCTGAAGTCGCTTAAACTACCACCCGGCTTCGTTTTCGGTAGCAGTCTTGATATACCCTGTATAAATCGTATAAATACTCTAAGTAAGAATCATTTTCTAGGGAAAAATTACCTACTGGAATTAAAAAAGGTGACTTTTGGTAAAATTCAACTTTTATTAAGATTCCTTAACATCTGGACCTCCCTCCGTTGGTAGATGTATTTTAAAACTAATGAGATAATTTAAATTACACACATAAAATCACGCCTTTTTCCAGGAGGGATAGACAGAGATGATGGTAACAATCAGTACATGGGTACGCCTTGTGTTCCGTCCCATTATGTGAAAAGGGGCGATCTTATCGCTATATCAGGCACAAATTCCTGACTCCGGGCTAACAATTTATTAAAAATACACACCATGCCCTATCTATCCTATGTGATCCGATCGCGAGACCTCAGCTTTGTAATCATACCGTAGTTCAACGCCAGCGAAGCAGTCGACGTTTATTAATATGTTTTAAGAACATACAAAATGTCGATGACATAAGTTCTTTCGTTTGGACCACATACAGGGTATCGCATCAGCAGCCCGTACGGCGTACACCAAATATTATTAATTTATCATCACTAGTTTAGCCACAGGATAGATTTTTAGTTTTTCATATTTAACCACCTGCTGTAGCAAATTGGCTAGGTAATTGACACAAAGTCAAGCGCAAAAGAATACAAGGTTTTATTATTAGTTGCATAGATGTAAAATCAATAATTGAATTCAGACCCCATATTCATGATATTAAAACTCATAATAGCTCAGCGACGCGACGCGACGTTGTCAGTTCGAAATCTGGGATTACACGTGACTCCTGGGCAGTGTTGCAAGGTGCGCCGTAATTAAACTAAAACTATTTGTTACATTTACTGTCAAGTAACAAAACATAGTATTCAGTGAGTATAAAACGTACTGCAATATGATTAATAAGATAAATAATAAACCTATTTATGTAACTTACAAACACAAAAACAAACCCTATAAAATAATTTTATAGTGTTAATACACTATAAAATAATTTTATAGGGTTATTATTTCACCGAGACATCCTTAAAGGACATTGTTCCGGCTCCATACATGTTCTGCCTAAGAACCGTTCGAATCGAAAGTGACTAATATAAACTCTTAAAATTATATGGAATCCTATGAAATAAGTTTTCACGAACGGACACTTCAGGAAACTAAAATAATTAGGAAAAAAGTTAATATTTTGAGGTTATAAATAAAAAATAACCAAGCTTGCGTGAAATATTAGAGTAGTAATATCAAAGTAATATTAACAATACTATGTACAGCTATATATGTTCTCTTCTAGAACTAGGAAAGGACTACTCTACTAGATACTAGGAAAAGGGATAGTACCTAGTCAAGTTTAAGATAATTCTTTGACAATTATCATTTTACAAAGTTGCATTTTCTGTCTGTCCCTATGAATGCTTAGATCTTTAAAACTACGCAACGGATTTGGGTGCGATTTTTGTTAATAGATAGAGTTAATAGATACAACTAAATTCGATCACAGACAGAGCAATATCCGAAAATGCCAGGAAAATCTAGTCCTTTACACACAGCCGAGTCTACTAAGTACGCAATCTAATCGGAGTCCGTAATCAAGCCAAAGTTGTTAGAATAAAACCATGAAACGTATAGAAAATCACAAAAGAAACGATAGTCGCCACAGACCAATTAGAAAATAGTCGCAAAGCAATCAAAAATTGAATGGTATGAAGTACACCAGTGTTGCCAATTACGAAAACTATAATACTCGAATGCCAAGCTAGAAATTCGCGATTTCGCTCAAAAAAATATAGAATATAGTTTTTTTTCTAGCTAGTCAATTTAGGTATTTAAATGAATAAAGTGTTATCAACTAATTTTAATAACCGACTTCAAAAAGGAGGAGGTTCTCAATTCGATCCGTATTTACCGAAATCGCGAAAACTTCCGAAACTGGCAGCACTGGCTGACGGAAAACATTTTAAACGGCATCAATAATTGTGACCCAACTTTTTATTTGGAATTTATTTATTTGAAGTGTCCGTGGAATACTAAAATATGTTTCAAACAATATAAAAATAAATGAAGATTATAGTATAATTTATATTCACTTCGGTTCTTAGGCCAAAATTGAACAATGTCCTTTTCAACCTAACCATAAACTCGATCTTAATGTCGGGTCATGACTATGTATTTAACTTTTGCGAGTATTTAATATTTATTTATTATATCTCCAGTACTTTATGAACAAATAGAATAGTGACACATACAGCGATTAACAGTCTTTTTTTTTTAAAGAATACTTGTAAATTTTAATAATGTATGTGTATTATCGCTTACTGTAAATATCCCTGTAATGAACAGTATAATAATCCACTGTGGTTTACATCCATCTACTATTTTTTACGAAACGTATTTTTTTAAATCTAACCTAGCAACACTGCGGGGGTCAGGGGCGGGGGCGAGGGGCGGGGGCGAGGGAGTCGGGCCCCGCGCCACTCGTCGCGTCGCCACAGAATACTACACTAACAGAAGTCAAGCTCCATACAAAGCGCGCTAAATCAACGCACACATTGACAGCGTTCACCGACACGATATTTCAAACCAGTCGAGACCACTGCGAGCGCGAGTGTCACCCGCTTCGGACACGCAAATAGTGAGATGTTTTGTGCAAAGATGGAGCAAATGAATAAAAGTTATTACACTTGTATATAAAACACCAGATTATAATAATTGAATATAAATTTCATAAAAAAAGAACATATATTATACAAAAACTATAAAAAAAACTTAGAATTATGACATGCACATTCTCAGCGAGTCCATAAATAAAATTAAAATTTATTTATTGTATTATTGAGTTTTATATATTTTATTTTAAAAATTAAATCAAACGATACGAGTGCTATTAACACGATACGTGTTTTCGCATAAGCCAGAGTTAACAACCCTTGCGCGAACGCCGAGCGTAGTGTGAGTGTGGCAACAAAAGTGAAGTACATACACAAGCTTGACTTCTGTTAGTATTCTGTGGCGTCGCCTAGTCACTAGTCAGTGCGCCGTGCTTGTTCTCTGCGAATGCGCGTGCGACGAATTACGATAGCATTTTATTCATGTTCATGATGTCGCGATTTACAGCTGTGGAATCACAGATCACTCCCAATAGATACCTAATGCAAGGCAGCGGTTGCACGCCACACATATAAGCTATCAGAAATATATAAACCAATGCCAAATGTCGCGTCATCAGTGTCGTCCAAGTAGTGGACCCGCACATGTCGTCGCACGTTGGCGAAAATTGCATTTTGGGAACATAATATTACACTTAAAAATGATTTTTTCAATAAAATGGTGTGCAAAAAACTCAAAAAAATAAAGTATCTAAAAAACGCAATAATTTTTCATCGATAACTAATATTCTTTAAATTAATTTGATCCCGAGCGAGCTCAATTTATACTGGTTAATGTATCAATGTCAAACAGTCGAGTTCGGATGGAGAATCAGCCGTCTTTTTTTCGCATAGCAATAACCGTAATAAGCCATCTTTTTTTGGCGAAATCACGCGTTCTTCTAGTGTTTGACGCATGTTTATAATATAATTCCCAGAAATATCGATATTATAAAACAATAATGTAAATTAATTTTATTAAATGACAATGTCACAAAATATATATTGATTTAAATAAAAATTGCAAATTACCATAATTACGTTATATTATGTAATTTGAAATAGTTAAATTTGTTAACAAGGTACTTTTACAATATTTTTTTATTTATTTTTATCTTTGGCGTAATTAGATTTCCTTTTTTTCCTCTAGTTGCATACGTTTTCAAATATAATGGGAGGGTATTTATCATAAGTTTTAGTATACTAAGTTTATTGAGAATCAGTAGCACAAGCTATTGCACTAATTTTAACATACGTTGTATATATCGTCTCAAAAACATTCATAGTTCGTCAAGTGGGTTTCATTGTCACTTGTCGACATTACATTTACTACAGCTGCCGTCAGATTTCAAGAAACGGAATAAGTTATTGTAACCCTTTAGGGTGTGAGGTTTAGTTATTTACTATTTCATATTTTTATCTGATCTTTTATATCAACACTTAATTTGGGTATTTCGCCATTATGGTATACAAAAATACACGGTGAATAATAGAAATAAAACCGTTACATACTAAAGTATAAATCGTAATCCTATTTTATTCGTAGTTAGCGGTTGCCGGTTGGTATAATTTATAAGATCAGGCCGGTGAAAAAATATTATTAAACATTTAACAAGTTGGTAATCAAGTTATAGAAGCGATCATAACACATGAACTTACTAGCAAATCGAACTATCGATACATTATTTTATTTATCGACTTATGCCTCATCCCTCCAGTGATGTCCACGTGACCTCGCTGCAATCCGCCCACCCCCCGCGCAGTTCCCTTCGTTGGCGTTTTCGGTTCAAAACAAAACTATCGTAATGCGGTATCTATTGGAAGTGATCTGTGTGTGGAATACACCGATATGGTTTGTTTGAAGGTGTGTTTAGTGGCAGTAATACTTTACGCGATGTGCTATTTTGATTCCCCGACAAAGCAATGTTGACCTACTTTATTTGTGTAAAAGGGGACTTAATTGAGAATGTTTTATTACATTTGTTATTAAACGAATAAAATTATGCCTAAAAACTACAAAGGAATCACCGCGCCAAATCAAATGATACCATTCGTTACGTGGTGACGAAAAATGCGGCGTTGCCTCTCTTATGTCTGGGTCAACTGAGGGCAGTAGGTAAACATATAAGGCATGTTGTATTTTAACTAAATTATTTTATTATTTACTTTCTACGAAAATATCATTTTTTTAATTTTATTGCGATATAAAATCTAATCATTTAATTTGTTTTAATTGACGTTATTTAATGATGTTGCAATTTAAAGCATTTATAACACCGACACTTTGTAAAGACGTTGAATTCTATGATTGGAATATGCATTTCATTAACAATTATGATAGATTTGGTGTTATGGGGCCATTTCTGTAATCTTAACATTCTATTTCCAACGCAAGAAGAGTTCAGTTAACAATTTAACGGAAGCGAAAGTTGAATTTTATTAAAAATAACCCCTTAATTTACCTAGATACATTATCGAATGGCGTAATAATACAGCATATGGCTTTTTTCGACCACATCACGGTTCGATACATTGCTCGAAACATTGATTTAAAAAAACATGTGCAGTTTTAGTCTTCATCAGTCTGGCTCATGATTTCTTCAGCATTTTTTGCTAATTCGTATAGTTTCAGAATTTACCATCGATGGTCATTTGAAAGATTCACGCTGTTTAAAAAATGCAATAAAAATCATGGTGTACCTGGAAAATGTATATATTTTCATATTTATCTACATATAAACACATGTGTAAGATGCTATATTGCTACACGCTTACGCTAAGAGACCAGTGCATTCCACGAGACGTGTTCATTTACAATATAATTCCCTCAACCCTTTAGTCTTTGGCACATTATCTTTGAAGACAAAGACTCGACGCTAACTTTCAGTTCTTTATGCCTTACATCTATTTTTATACATTCCAATGACTAAGGATTTGTGCATGGTCGACTAAGGTAACCATAATTAAATATAAAGGCAGACAACATACAAATATATGTATATGATAAGCTGTTAGTCTCCTAAAGAAACAACAGCACATCAAATCAAACTAAATCTCCAAAAACTAATTCACTGATATGCAAATAAGGGAAATGGGTAATAAAACTAGGCGGATTTTCCCTCCCGAAATTTGAATATTATATGATTTCAAATTATTTGCTCAAAAAAGATTGCAATTTTTTTCTTTTTATTTTGATTGAACAAGCTGCTCTTTATAATACATTCAAAAAATTTGTTTTCTAAGAATTAGCTATTTGACGGCACTAATAATATATTTAATAACGAAAATATAATTTAAAATACACTACTGAATAATTTACTATTACTGAAAAAATGTATTATGATTCCTTAGTCGACCATGAATAAAGCTCGATTCATTATCAAATACATATTGTAGCTTGCAACAACTACATATGCATACATACATTTATATATAGTTCAATAATAAAATTGAATTGCGTGGTAACACGTTTACACGAATAATAAAGATAATTGCTATATAAAGAGCACAATAAAAATTAAAATAATCGAATAAATCTTGACAACTCGTACAATAAAGTTGCGGTATGAAATAACACAAAATATAAAGCAAATAATTCCATAAATTAGTTGGATTTTCATGCAATCACTTATAATTTTTTTACAATAGAGAGATATCGTCACAAACAAGACAATTTAAATGCATATTATTTTTAATGATTAATGCATAATTTATTTTTTAATAATCGTAGCTGATTCGAATTAAAACAGAAAATCCAACTATTTAACTAAGATGTAACTTAAACACAAACAAAAAATAATAAAGCTTTCTATTTCATAATCCGATAAATAATACATAAAAAATAAGTCAATGACACATTATTAAGAATATTTTACATCACTAGTGTACATTTAAACGAGAATTGACTAAATTTATAAATGTGACGAGAACGTACATTAAATCTAAATATTTTATCT
This sequence comes from Hyles vespertilio, assembly GCA_009982885.2. NCBI lineage: Eukaryota > Metazoa > Arthropoda > Insecta > Lepidoptera > Sphingidae > Hyles > Hyles vespertilio. The sequence continues at coordinate 6,021,288 of CM042807.1, forward strand.
AACTATAATGAGTATTGGAGAATTCCATCAAGTCCAGAACTCGGTGGTAAAAAATGTAGATATGTAATAATTTATTACATTGTTTTATTTACAAATTCAAGAAAACATTTCGATTGCCTTTGTTCAGGATAATATGAATTTTTGACTACCCTTGTAATGATGCGATGAACGATCAATGTTTTAATTTTACTTCGAACTTCGGTTTATTGTACGAATCTCAAAATGAGGGATCTAGTTTAAATTCATTACGAATGCGATTATTTTCTTTCGAAGTAATATAGATCTCATAAGAAGCATAGAATGCTAATTCATAGGCTGAATCTTTAGTCAGAAATCCGTACTATTTGTACATAATAAGCAAAATATATTTAATTCAATAATTTATTAAGTACCTATATCTCACATCCGATAAAATAGACTCCTACATGAGCCATACGAGTCGAGTAATAATCACTAGTTCAATTAATAGTAGGAATTTCTAATGACACACGCACAGCCCAAATTATGTTTAATCACATTCCATTTGTATTGTTATTTGGTTTTATGATGAATATTATTTACCAGGGTGGTCAGGTGGTCCTATATACCTATGGGACCTATCAATGTGTAGTTGGTGTAATGTTTCTGCAACTGTAACCTATGCTAGATATTCAAAAGACCGTACTAGTGTCTAGATACATGATATTATTTAAACATAGTACATATTGCCTTCTACCTTACTATTATCAAAAAGATTTTACTCTATTCAAAACACTTTTTCATTTCCTTATTTCAACCTGCAAGGTAATCAAAATCCCTGAAATCTAAGCAGCGTATTAATATCGACAAGTTAGAAAAATCTACAATCAATTCATTTCCATGGGTCTAAGATAGTAAAAGTACACTAATTTGAATATCGTAAATATTAAAAAATATTCAAAGTTTCTTAGCTCATAATTCTAAGTCAACCCCAATGTCTACAACTAACAAAAACACCGATCAAGGCTCTTGTCTTATTTAACATTATATTCAATAGAGGATGACTACATTTCGTAGATTAGAACATTATTTGAATCGATTGTCTACAATGCACTTGATTATTGTTACAATTATTTGTAATCGATAATTTAACCTATCATGGCTTCCACTACTCTCGGCAGTGTGTGTGATGCGTGAGGCACTTGACTAAATGACGTCATAACAACTATATGCCGATTAATTAACGTGTGTAAAGTTATTCGAAAAGTCACTAGTAAATTCGTGTTGTTTGTGCACAAGTTTAAAGCACTTTGTGATTTCGTAGGTTACTAATCCGTGCGGATCTTGCGCTGTTTATAAAAGCTTACTTTCAATAGAGTATTTTCTAATCTTGAAACCAGAATTTTACTTAAAATTATTGCTCTTAAACTCAGGAAAACTATATTTTCACTACACGCGTTTGAACTGGAAATGCGCAAAGATAATCCCTATATACGAATTTAAATTCAAAACTGATATATACAATTTATTTTCTACCGATTTCTAATATTCAATACGAAAAGTACTAAGTGCATCTATCGATGCCTTATTAATTTAAATCGTTATTTTTCAAAATTGAATTATGCTTACAACATTGCATATTAATAAGATTTAATCAAGATAACATAATGCACTGTTTCATCATGTCGTTAAGACACAGAATTTATTTCCTATTTCGTGGAGTTGAATCTATATTATAATTTTAGGTGTGAAATTCAACATTTGGACATTTTTATGAAAAATCCATATTTTATTTAAAATTGTAGCAACATTAAATAATTGAAAGATTAAGTGTTCTAAATCACGTCGTCGTTATCACTCTAAAGTGCATAAAAAGAGATCTTGTTTGTAACAACAAACAATCGAAGCATTCACACGTGCGTCTAAATCGAAATCAGTGCAATGAGTCTCAGAACATACACAATTAATATTAACAACTTCATAAACGCCTCAAACTATCGAATACTTATAGTGTCAGATGATAAATTTTATCAATTCCGGTATCATTAAAGCACGTCTAAAACTATGCAAGATATTTTGGAGTTCATATTGAAATGGCAACACCATTATTACTTAGTTTTTATGTATGGCAACACTATTACCGTCCTATTCGTTAGATATATATATACATGCTCAGAGTATATAATATCTAGAAAGAGCGCTTGAACTTCAAAATGTGAGACAAAATTCGTGTACCGGGGCACCTTTTTCTCTTCGCTCACAGACTGACATTTGACAGCTAAGAATATACACGAATATTTTGAATAATAAAAAATGTGATTGCGCTATTAAACCGCTCAAACTCATTGTTTGGTGGATAATAACTAAATATATTTTCGTCCACCAACAAAATTTATGGCACTTTTAATGTTAAACCATAAAAAGGCATTAACTCAATTCGGACTAATACAACAGTGCTATCAACACTGCGAACAAAAAATAATATTACTTAAGATGCGAAATCTATTACTGGGCTTCCTCTAAACAGTATATACTCTAAGCAGTCACCTTAGGATACACGAGTTCAGCACATTGTCTGTCCTTTTTTGCAAGGTGTGAGCGTCTACAGCGAGAGTGCGGACATGGGCGCCAGCGCGAGCCTCGGCCGCTAGGTGGCGGCGGCGGCGGCGGAGGGGGAGGGGGAGGCGGCCGCGGGAGAGGGGGAGGAGGAAGAGGAGGGGGCGCGGCGTCGCACCAGCTCCGTCACCGTGATGGCCACTTGCACTGTGCCCTTGCCCTCCAGCACGTCTGCCGCGCAACACATCAGCTTCTGGAAAACAAACGGTACATACTTTACGATAAATAAAAACCAACAGTCGCAAACATAGTCCTGACCTCACAATAAGATCAATTAATTAATAAATAATGCCCAATAGTCAATAAGGTCAATTGAGTCTTGTGTCGTTGATATCAAAAATAAAAACCGACTTCAAAACATAAAACCACTAAAAACCATATATGCATAACATATTGAAGGCGGGTCGCCCAGTACCAAACATATAGATATTTAAATTAATATAAGGCATAGGTCCTGCATGTTTGGTACTTGGCGGCCCGCCTTCGATATGTTATGCATATATTTTGATTTGTTGGCTAGTCAAGTCATTAAGCAAATTAATCAACAAGCGCAAGTTCCATGAAACAAATATTATTTTTTTGCTTTGCAGTGGTACTTATTATTTAGTTATTTTTTGGTTTTTAGTGGTTTTTTGTTTTGAAGTCGGTTTTTATTTTTTTATAAAAAATTGTGGTTATTTTATCTTTTTAGTGTTGATAGGAATCAAAATGAAGAAGATTTGGTCCCCACAAGGAATATGTTCTTTCCGATGATAATGAAATCGCTAAAATCGGCTAAAAGCTGCCAAAGATATTGGAGTATTCATATGTTTATTATTTTTTCTCTCCTCCCCCCCCCCCCTTTGCCCATACCCCCTTTTCCCTCCACCACTGTAGCTTAGCTTTTATACTGAACCCAATGCAAAAAGAACCATTGGAATCCTACTAAAGTTTGAAGAGTTCTACACTCCAGGTCCGAAAATGATCATCAGATCGCCATGTTGTGTTCCTGAGATCAACCTGTCAATACATTCTTTCCAATGAAAAAGAAATCACTAAAATCGGTTAAAAGCTGCCGAAGATATTAGAATTTACGTGTATTTTAATTTTATCACCTACCCCCCCTCACCCCCACCCCTTTTTTCCTCTCATATATCTATAATGAACCTAATGCAAAAAGAACAATTGGAATCCTACTTAATTTTAAGGAGTTCCCCTCTCCAGGTCCGAAGATGTTGCTCAGATTTTCACCATACTTTTATGGGCCCAAATGACAAGCATCAGCTTTCAATCAAAGAAAGAATGGTCGAAATCGGTTCACACAGTACAGAGAAACGAGGTAACAAACATAAAAAAAAGCAACATACAGTCGAATTGAGAACCTCCTCCTTTTTTTGAAGTCGGTTATAAACTACAAGAGACTTTTTGGTCTCACAAACATCTAGACCTGAAATAAATATTTGTGACTCGCATAAACATTTCTCTCGGTACGGGGATCGAACCCACCGCCTCTCTTTTCACATCCGGCGTTTTTCCGACTTCGCCACCGAGGCTGTCGACGCTGCATACCACGATGCACTGTAGTTTTACTGTCGAAGCCATTATACAGGGTGATATTGACACATTGTACTTATTTGAACCCACATGTTTCTCATCACCCCAGGTGGCATTTTACATAATTTATATATTATAATTTATTATAAAAAATATGAAGATTTTTTGTCAAAAATTGTGATTTTAGTTCTTACTATTTTTGGGCATCCCATATAGATACGAGTTTTTTTACCACTTAGCTGAACTTCAGTTCAGTTCGGAAACTTATCTGAGCTGTAAGGGACTCGGTAACTATAGGGGTTGATCAATAGCCTTGAAACCTAAAATCGCGATTTTAAACAAATCTATCAGGCAGTTTTTGTTCAAACTTGATGAAATGTTCTCTGGGATGGTTAGGAGCATGTGGTTTAAATTAAATACCAGATTTCAATATCACGCTGTATATCAGTGTCCCCAAAATAGTTTTAAAAATAAAGCGTTATTACGTATTTTAAAGTCTATCCAGACACTAAAATGTTTTGTACTGAATTACAGACGATGTTCCGTTATCACCATTGTTCAGGTATTTTGGAATAAAACAAAAGAGTTGCCAATAAGAAATTTTATTTTTACGTAGAGAAAACATTATAAGTACATACAAAAAGTACATTTTCGTTAAGTTATAAGACAATAAAAACTATGATAGCCAAAAAATATAGCAAAAAATTCTAACAATGCTTCTTATTTTAAATTAATCAAAAGTGCATTATAGCATTGCGTGCTTTGTAAACACTAATTTTATATTAAAAAAATTAATACTGAATTTTTATACAAGAAAACAAAAGTATACAAATATTTTATATTAATCTTAAAAATAAATGAATATGAAGACAGACATGGTTTTGAAGTATTTCATCATTGCTTTGGCAAGAAAATTCACATTCAGACGGAACTCAATTCTACACTTGGCGCGCAGGGCTCTTTTCACAGTATCACAGATAAAATAAGTTTTAATCGACGTACACACATCAAACGCTCTGTAAAAAGTAATATAATAATAATAATCATAATTAAACACAACCGACTCATAAATTCACAAAAATGTAAGTCTGTTGTTTCAGTTAAGGAATGTGGGCATAATAAAATTATAACTGTGGGATGAAATATGTTTTAAATTCTCGAGTAAAATTAATAAAATATTCTATCTTCAATGAGTAAATGCATGACGCTTTATGATTGTGTTAAAGCAATTATTTTGGCAATGACATTGGTCAAAAGCACCAGGGTTATATTTACCTATATATAGGCAGTGGAAATATTCAATGATAAATAATCAAAACCAGTCGTCGCTTACTGAATAAATAAGTACCCAAGCACCAAAAGCTAATAAATATACGCGTAAGCATTAAAACATAATATATTAGTTACATTCTATACTTTTATAATTATACTTGTACTGGCGAATTTAAAGCTTTTAAACAAGATTGAGAAGCGTAAAAAACAACAAACTCACAAATATATACATACATATATTAATGACCAGATTACAAAACAAAACGCCAATATTTTTATTTGTTTTGGCGTAAATAAAGCAGGTAGTCATAATTTAAAGATTGTTAATTCTAATTAAATTAACAATATAAAGGGCAGTATCGGTGTAAGATCAGTTACACTGGGAAATATATCTGGACAATTTTGATTTTACATCTCTCATGACATAATATGTGAAAATAATTTTTAGTCAGACAATATATTATGTAAGTTTACTTTAACATATTATATCGAGACAACGGTGTCTGAGAAAATTGTAGGAGGCTATTTTGTCGAGACCAAAAACTGTTTATTTAACCAGAGGTTGTGAAACCAACATTGTCCAAATTACAATTTATGTTAATTAATGGATTTTGAGTTATCACTCATTAACTTGTATCGAAACATGTATGTATAATAGATATATTAATTACTGAACAGTATAATGTATTTGTATAAGACTAAATATGTATATTTGAACCAATAGAACAATGGAACCTATTTAGTAGTGGCAATTTTGGCATCAGGTCAGAATTTTCCATCAGAATAGTGTAGGAATAAATTTAAAGTATTTTTTATACACTATTCGCAAAAAAAAATGCATTTTAGCTGCCTTACGTTTTTAAGTTGATTCATTCAAAAACATATAGGATATTTAACAGACAGCTAATATTATTTATCAAGGAAATGATTACAATAAATTCGAGTAAATCGGTTAGTATAATTGTTAGAGAGACTACAGATTTAATACGATAAAAACATATCTTTGGAATGATTAGAAAATATCATAAATGTAATCTAAACTTCTGTAAATTATGTTATTAATAATTTTAGTAGTTATTTTATGTAATCTCTTCAAACATTTATTTTCAGAGATCTTATTGGCATCGATATAATTTTAAACGGTTGTCTTAATCAGGAATATCTGTTATAATATTATTCAAAAATCTATAAAACTGTCTTTTAATACATTTTTAATTTATACGCGAAAAAGCCTCGATATACAGTCCTAATTATCACTACACGCTACAGTCACGCAGTTTTTAAGACACAATAATTGCGGAATTTTCTTTCACATTTATGGGTTTTTAGTTGGGATTGTGTTACTGACAAATCTTTGGAGATTTATACGTGTGGTTTTCGTATATTTACCTTAAAAATAAATCTCGTGTTTAAATCCCATTTTATGTCACCTTATTCTGTCCAAATTTTGAACAGATGTTAGTGTTAAAATTCTTAAATTTACTAACTATGTTGCAAAACAAAACGAATTCTTCTACAACTACACTTTTAAGTAATGAATGTGTTCTTAAATTCCATATATTAATACACATTACTATGGTAAGAACTGTTAATAAAAAAGTTCTAATAAGGCATTTCATAACCGCATATCACCGTGTCCCGTGAAAAATCTGCTCGTTCCAATATATACTTTTGTATTAATAATACAATAACGATATGATGTTTCGGTTAAGGCATATAATTCTTATTTTATAAGAAAATATGTTACGTCATAACAGACAGCTAAGCTAAGTTAATCGAATACCTTTACATTTGCCATTTATCAATAATATTTCATGCACCATTATTTCACCACATATTAGTTGTACTTTTATTTAAAGAAATAAATAATATGAGTATAGTCATAAAACTGCTATTATTTTTTATTTCCCCTCAATTAATATTCAAAGACTTTAATTATTGTTATAACTTTATACTTTACTTTATTTTCGTAAGTTGATTCATAAGAAAATGTTATGCAGCTGCCATATACTAATGTGCATTAATTAGTTATATAAGTATTGCATTCAAAGTTAATCTGCCTACTTGTGTAAAAAATTCATCGTAATTTGGTGCAAAAAGTCCGCCTACAAAACCACTTATTTTATGCTTAGCTTTCTAACATAATAAAATTAACGCGAAATTAGATAGTAAAGAAATCTGTACACTGAATATCTGCTTAAATATTTTTTTGTAAAATACTTTGTTAATAAGGAATTTGTTCACAAAAGCTTTGGGAACAGTCACCAAAATTTAGTTTCTCATACCGTTACATAAACTTTTAATAGTATTTATTTAGAAAATAGACTGTAGAGTGTTCATCCAAAAACTCATAATTTAACCATTACATCACTGAAATAATCACTAGGTTAGGTAACTACATGTTCCCGTGAACGAAGACGCAAGTAGAGCGCAAATTAAAAACCTAAAATCTAGATCCTAAACTAATCAGAAAATTATAATCCAACACAACGAAAACACTGAGATCTCTGGAATAAAGCCTAACATACACCAAAGCAAAAAAAACAATAAAATAATTTATAAATATTTTTGTCTTCTTGAAATATTATCTTCTGTCAATCTGTCTTTTTTAAACTTTGGTGCATGTTAGAAATAAAAATTCAAATTCAATCAAAAATAATAAACACTGCAAACGCAACATGAAAAATGCACACAAAATTAACTAATTGGCAAATAATTTTAAGAAAAATATTCTAATTGCTAATTTTAAATGCCTCTAACAGGAATGAACTAATCAACACTGGAATAATTAATCAGACCAATTTAAACACTTTTAAGATAATTATTTAAATTACAGATCTTACACAAAGACATTTTGCGACCACGATTCTTTGGATCTCGCACGGTAACGGTTTAATTTTGGTAGAAACTGGGACCAACTGTACATTGAGTTTTAGACGTGGTCAATTAAATGTATTAATTTATCATGTCTTTTAATATAAGAATTAATAAATGTACAGTTTACATACCAGTTTTGACTCCCATGTAAGATCTGCCGTTTGACAAGACTTAATCGAAACAATTAACAAAAAAAAAAACAACCCCTAATCAATCTAAAAGCTCACAATTCCAAATTCAACTAACAAATATCCTTCCAATTTCCAACCATCAAATCCCTATAATCAGCCTTACTTTAAATACAAAAAGACATCCATAATAAGGTATGAATGTAGCCTCAAAATTACATTTCAGACCACAACCACAGTTAGACTGTGAAAAAAGGCAAATTAACTTGACCCTAGTGTCAGTTTTGTGGTCTATTTGGTCCTTAAACCTTGCACGCAAATGTGGGTACTTTACGAAAAAGATAATGACATCAGTTACGGGTTGACTTGAAGACTAGTGTGTTGTATTACGAGATTCATAAAATGTAATAGTTCAATATTAAATTTGTGAATCCCTTGAAGTGAATCTCGTCGTAACTTTAGAATCGTCAGTAGCCAATTTATTTGTATATAAACTTACAATATAGCTTTAGTTTCAGTAATTCAAAATTCACGACAATATTTGAGATATTTTAAGATTTCAAAATATATTTAGGTAATTTGCGCCAGGTAGCGTTGATCTAGAAAGATCTCGTCATTCATTTTATGGACCAAAATACACTCAACTGCATCTGATATTACACTGGGGTTCAAGATAACATTTTCACTGGTAATGTAAATTCCGTTCAAAAATTCGTCACACCTCACTCAAAATTACGATCAAACAAGTTGGTACTTTTACACTCAGACTAGTTATTTTTCCATACACGACTGAGTTGTTTCTTTTTTACAAAGGATACATGATCAGCACAATAGCAGACACAAAGAACGTGCCAAGACACAGACAAGTATAGAACACTCGGTCGTCATTATTCTTAGGTACAGTTTCATTATCCAACTCCTTGTTAAGATTGTTTTGTATGTCGAGATTCATCTTCCCCCTGTCGTATCGTTCGACCTCTTCTTGCGTTTGCATCACAACAGGAAAGTCTATTTCGTCCGTGTCGTATATTTCCAAACTGTCGCTTTTCAACACACCATCTCCTTTGCAAAACGGCGTCACAAATTGTATCCTATTATTTTGGTAGTACGATCCTCTATTCCGCAGCTCATTGTTCCCGTAGACGGGCGAGTAGTGACCGTTCTGAGAGTCGGCGTTGTTGTTTTCACAGTTGAGTTGGTACTCATCGGCCTCATCGATGGTGTAGTGTGCGTGTTCGTAATTAAAGTTGCTGACGTATCGTTCGTCGGAGTACCTCCGCAGTTGCCTCTGGTAGTTGGCCTCCATCTCGACGTCGTCGCCCACGTCGACCGTGAGGTGGCCCATATTGGCAAAGTAGGGGTGAGTTTGCATATCCCTAGGCGAGGCTTGTGGGGAGTGTGGCGTGGCGTGTGGCAGGAGTGCGGCGACGGTGCGCGCGAGGTGTACGAGGCCGCCGAGCCCGTCCTCGGGTTGGTTCGCCAGAATGTCTTCGGGCGAGCAGATGAACTCCTGCAACACACGCCACCCGTCTCTTAGTTTCACATTTCTATACATTGCTCTCGCGAAAGGATATCAAACGCCCTGTAACACTCGAAACGGACACCGGTTCCAAAAATATATACGTTAAACCATGTAGCATACAGTTCGTTTGTAACTTAAAATACATGCAACGCCGTGATAAAATGATGATTTTAAAACACACAGCTAAGTAAGCAAAACAAATGATATCACCCCACATAATAATAAATACATAATATTATTTAACAAAATTTTAATAAGCTTTTGTACATACCTCTTCGACACCAATTTTCCGGCACGCTTCTAAGAAATTGTCCACGTTTCTCCTACACCTTGCCATTGTAAGCTTGGGCTGCAAACACAAACATATTACATTAGCCATAAAATAGAATAGAATTTTAATTGTACTGAGAGCTTGATATCCCTGTGCCGGAGGATAGCTAGAAGTACAAGAAGATTTTCTGAAGTTATGGCTAACTCGACGCATCTGGCGAAAACCTGCCAAAACAATTTTGTAACAGCACCTAGTCTTTTGTTGTTCAACATTGATTTATTCCATGTTGCTTGTTATTTAATTTTTATATTTAGTTTAGTTTGCAATCTCTTTAAATCAGTTAAATCGTACTTGCAATCTTGTTTTTTCAAGTCTTTTGGGGCTGGAATTATGATGATGACTGATGTGCATGTGTGTTGTGTAATGTGTAATGTGCAGTGTGCAGTGTGTGTGAAGTGGTGTGTAGTGTGTGTGAAGTGTGTAGTGTGTAGTTGTGTACCTGCGCGGGCGAGGGCACGTGCACGGAGGCGACGGCGCGCGGGCGCACGTGGTTGGCGAGGTGGCACAGCACCACGCCGTCGCACAGCACCGGCGCCAGCTGCTCCGGCAGAGACATCTTCAGCCGACCCTCCAGGATCTGAAACAAACTTATACTTTTATACTAAGTACTGATGCACTCCGCCAACCCGCACTAGGCCAGCGTGGTGGACTATATGGCCTAACCACTCTCAATCGTACTTTCGATGTAGAGTAGGTCCGTGCCCTGCAGTGGGACGTATATGGGCTGATACAATACAATAGAATACTGATGCACTAGTCATTAACCAAAGGGCAATGTGCCACCGTTCATATTCAAACATCCGTTTCTCGTTAAAGTAAGTAGCCATTGAAGGCGGCATCCTCAAGCAAAAAACTGTCGAGCTCCCCGGTCGGATCCGGGAGGAAGCCTAAAGGCATCCTCACTGGAGCCATATCAACAAAAGCCCTCAATGGTCGACGCTCGTATTTCGGGCAGCACTGAATATCTCAGGGCAAGAAGCGGCCCGATTTCTTCCCCCTGATCGCCCGGCACAGAAGAAATTCTGGTCTCTCTCATTGGGAACAAAGTTGTTCTCCACTTAGATCTCGGTTTGAACGCTCGCTTAAGGTTTGATGGCGTTCTGTCGCCATCTCGGAATAGTATCTAGTGAGGAAGATTTCATTGAGCCATTTTGATCGCCTCCTTCGACATTCCGTGGCGGATTTCTTACGGCCCTTAGTGACGAGGAGGAAAGCACCGTATCCTACGGGCAAGCATAAATCTTCCGCTTCTACAATTCATCATTAAAATCCTCGCACAATATTTACGGATGCGATTCCATAGACTTTCCAAATTAGTTATTAAAATACATATTATATTGGAATTTTACAACCTAGAACATCAAAAGTTAAGCTTTCGAGATGTTATGGTACCTGTATTAACGAGCACATCAAGCTGTCAAAATGAATTGATTGCTTACGAATTATGAAATTAAAAGAAAGCAACAACTCACCGTCCTTAACTGCCGCAACAAGTCCGACTCCTCTTTCTGCTTGTCGAACTCTCTCTTCATGGTGAAGCTGAGTTTGTCCTGGCGACCTTCAAAAAACGAGCGTATTCCCACCTCAAAGGCCGGCAACGCATCTCCATGCCCTATGGTGTTGCAGATGTCCATGGGCGGCGGTGTTCACTTACCATCAGGTGAACCGCATGCTCGGTTGCCCCCTATAACATAAAAAAAAAAAAAAATGATCTAAATTAAAAGAAAGCAACAACTCACCGTCCTTAACTGCTGCAACAAGTCCGACTCCTCTTTCTGCTTGTCGAACTCTCTCTTCATGGTGAAGCTGAGTTTGTCTGGCGCGGCGTCCTTGTTCCACGCCATCTTGCCGGGCGGCTTGGGCGCTGCACCTTTCAAGTACGACACCGTCGTTGTTAGCAACTTCGACCCGTCCCCGTTCACTTGCCGCGGTATACTCGACTTGCCTAAACTGTTGTATCCTAAAGTATTTGTCGGTGACTTTGTCGGTGATGTGGGCTTTATGTACGCCTCCGCCTGACCGTTCACCCTATTGTAGTCCACGTTCCCGTTGACAGCCGAGTATATTTTGTTCACGTTCCTCGAGGGAACGACTTTCTGCACTGGCCTTTTGTTCTCCTCCTGTTTTTCAGGGTTGCCGTTCTGACCTTGAAATCTTCGGGGCGTCGAGTGTAATAAGGGGGAATTTGGCAATTGGGACGTGTTGGGTGATGAGGTAGACACGCTAGAGTTGGAAGAGGTGGATTTGTAAAGACTAGGGGATACGTTACTGTAACCGTTGATCGGCGAGTGAGGGTTGGACTTCTGGTGGACTGGACTTTGGTTTTGGGGTGAGGAATCGAGCTCGGGGGATGGTTGGTCGGTGCGGGGTCGGTATATATCTTGCTGGCGTTGTTGTCTTAGGGCTTCTTTGTATTGTCTGGAAAATCAAGCGAACAATTACACATCGGAACAATGCATCGCAATATGAACTTAATAACACATAGATTTCACACAGTTATGGAATTACAATTAGACACAATCATAGTAAACGGAAAAAGTGTGTGGTTTTATTAACTGTTAGTGACATATTTAAAATAGCAAACGTCACGATACTAAGAACACTCAGAAAGATTTCTAGCTGTAGATTTTTATAAGGCTGTGGTTAGGTTGCAAACGACTAGCGGATACATATTTTATATTAACCGGAAATGTTAATTAATTCAGAGATAGAAATCAAATAAATAGGTACAAATTCAAAGTTTCAAAAAATTAAACCTATTCCACGAATAAATTTTGAAAAGCTTTAAAATGTGTTATAGTTAAATGTCTGATCCTTGACTTGCCAATGGGCCGATAATTCACCTGTCGCCTATCTGAAAAATATTTGCCCTGGTAGAATCACTATCAACAACTTCATAAATCTGATCACAAATGGCACAGAATTTAAATATATATATATATAAACAGAAGAATAAATCTATCCCAAAAATATACATGTAACATTTCGTCAAATATTTAAAGTAAGTTTTTAGATCGCTATTCATTGACAATGTAACCAGCGAGGCTGAGTGGGTAGTGCAAAATGAGCGCCCAGGGAGCCGGCGGGTTCATTAGCGTCGTCGGTTTATAGAAATGTTAGTACAAAGCGGACTGTGCCCGTTCCCAAGCCAGGATGAGCAGTATTCTGTTAGTATGTGAAATCTACGTGTTATTTGCCCCCGTTAATAGGGGTTGTGGTGTATAAGGGGTATATTGTGCAGTCGTCATAATGTGAGCTAATGCTGCGGTCTCCACGATACCACCCAGGCCAGACTATTTACTGGGAATGTTGTTCAACTACATAATTATTATGAGAAAGATTATGTTAAATGAAAGTATATTATAGTAACGACTCGAGCGCGCATTAGCAATTTTACGTTGCAATGACGGAAATAGAAACTTGCATGCATGTTCAACTATCTTCTTTTATAGAAACCAATCGACATACATTTATAAAGATTTTTTTATTATACTTATTTAAATAAAATCATGGTTATTATACAAGAAATGCCGCAAAAGTGGATAACACAATTTAAACTGCACAATATAACCAGAAGATTACATATACTAGAATAAATCAGTGCCACAATGTAAGTGAGCGTCGTGTTTATGAATGACAATGTACCTGTACGTTTGTTGATGGGCTAATTTACTCTTATCTTCACTGTTAGACATGTTCCCATCGGTGATATACGGACGCTGAAAGGGACAACACCGGGGTTAATAATAAAAGAGGTGGAAATAAAAATAAAATATTGTAGCGACGATGCGACAGAGGGAAGGATGATGATGATAATGGGCGTAACGGGCTAGATATCGCTGTTTACCTCTGCTTCAGCCGATGCAACATAAATAAAAGAGAATTAAATAAATAAAATTATATACACATTTCTATGGTTATACTATGGAAAAAACCACATCAAACACTACTATATCGATATTAGTTTAAGGTATATCTAAAATTTTATCTATCACAAAACAGTAACCTCTCCTCGTATTTTCGTTAAGGGAATTAAAAAATAAAACTCTTCTATCACCTAATCTTCACCTTGTTCCTTGGTAGCTTATAAAGAGATAATTTAAAGTACACCCCATGCATAACCCGTATTAGCTAATCTACGATGACTACATTGTGAGGTAATATTGTATTCTAACTCACCCGGAGAGCTGAGGTGTCATGGGCGCTAGAGGAGTTTCGCTCGACAGACTCTGCGCCCTGGACAGCGCCGCGCCGGGAGACAGGGTCGAAGGTGTACTCGGCGTCGACCGACCTGATCCCCACCCCCGCCGGCCTCGCCGCCTCCTGAGGTTATAAACACGTTTAAATATTTAATCTAAATTATTAGCAATTAATACTTATGCGATAGGCTCGCCACCTATCACATTGTGGGACGGGACATACAGTCACGAGCAATAATATGTATACATTGTCACATTTTCAAAAATATCTACACTGCTATCATTCAAAAAATATCTGCACAACATTTTTTTTAAAATTATCTAACCATCAAACTGTGTCAAAACTGGGTATACATTGTTTTCAGAATAATATACACAAAACATATGAGTAAAAAGTATACACTTCCAATTTTATTTTTAAGTATACACGACTATTTCTATAACATGTATACAAAATGGATACATTAAAATGACATAGAAAATGTATACCTACTTTTTCCTGTTTTTGTTAAATTTATTCATATACCATTGTATGATACAATAGTTTCTGAATTGGACGAATTCAGCTGTAGTGATCAATACAATCATCATCAGCCTGTAGCAGTCCACTGCTCACAGTCCAAGCTATGTCGGATATTCTTGTTCTTTGCTGTTTTATTTTATTAGAGATGCTATTCTTAAGAGAAATTTCCAACATAGCTCACTGAGCGACAAATATCTATACTAATATTATAAAGCTGCAGAGTTTGTTTGTTTGAACGCGCTTATATCTGGAACTATTGGTCCGATTTGAATGATTCTTTCAGTGTTGGGTAAGGTCATTTATCGGGGAATGCTATAGGCTATATATCATCACGCTATGACCTATAGGAAAGGTTTGAAACTGTAGGTACCGTATACATGTTTTTGAAATTCCCTTGGGTACATAATCATGTAACTAAAAGCTTAAATTATTTTGGTAATCTGTTGTCAACGAAAATTTGATCAAAATGTGTAGTTAATTTTGATTCAATTTTACGTTTACATATTATTATTGAACTGTTAGCATACTTATTTATGCGATTTAATGTTGCTACATATATTTGAAATTTATGGGTGTTTCTATGTTATTGCTCGTGATCAGTGGTCGAATGAATAGCGACCAATATACCAATATTTTAGACGAAGTTTTACTGCCTAGTCTAGAGGTGTACTTTCCCGAATCAGCGCCTATTGATTTTGTCCAGGACAATTCAGGGGTCCATAATTCTAGATACACGCAGACCTGGTTCAATCGCAACCGAAATTTAGTTAATTTGTTGCCGTGGCCGCCTAAAAGCCCCGACCTCAATCCAATAGAGAATTTGTGGGGGCTGATGGTTCAAGAGTGGGACAGCAACCCAAGTTACAACCAGAGAAGCCTTGATCAGAAATGTCTACGAGATATGGGATAGCTTTAGAGGCAGTGATATATGTAATAATATGATTTCGTCAATGCGGGAAAGGTTGCATGATGTTATAAATGCTGAAGGTGGCTACACAAGATTTTAATTAATTACCGATACCTCGTATTTAATATGATATAATATCTAATGATTACGCTTAGCGAATTACAACTGATTCCGTAAGCTCTTGTTTTATTGCAGTAACCAACCACTTTTATTTATAAAACTATGAATAACTAGCGGTCGGGCCCGGATCCGCCCGGGTGCATACACGTTTTAAAATGGCAATCAAAATATTTAATTCTGACTATCAGATTAGAATATCGACCATTCGGACCACGAAAAACGAACAAATTTCCTCGTATTTGCTAGAAATATTACTACTGCTTTCCTCCTATAGGTCATAGCGTGATGATATATAGCCTATAGCATTCCCCGATAAATGACCTTACCCAACACTGAAAGAATCATTCAAATCGGACAATAGTTCCAGATATAAGCGCGTTCAAACAAACAAACTCTGCAGCTTTATAATATTAGTATAGATATTTGTCGCTCAGTGAGCTATGGTTGGAAATTTCTCTTAAGAATAGCATCTCTAATAAAATAAAACAGCAAAGAACAAGAATATCCGACATAGCTTGGACTGTGAGCAGTGGACTGCTACAGGCTGATGATGATTGTATTGATCACTACAGCTGAATTCGTCCAATTCAGAAACTATTGTATCATACAATGGTATATGAATAAATTTAACAAAAACAGGAAAAAGTAGGTATACATTTTCTATGTCATTTTAATGTATCCATTTTGTATACATGTTATAGAAATAGTCGTGTATACTTAAAAATAAAATTGGAAGTGTATACTTTTTACTCATATGTTTTGTGTATATTATTCTGAAACCAATGTATACCCAGTTTTGACACAGTTTGATGGTTAGATATTTTGAAAAAAATGTTGTGCAGATATTTTTTGAATGATAGCAGTGTAGATATTTTTGAAAATGTGACAATGTATACATATTATTGCTCGTGACTGTACAAGGCGAAATGTGGGTGCCCTGGCACCTCTGCTACCCCTTCTGGGATATAGGCGTGAGTTTATGTATGTATGTATGTAATCCTTATACGCATAAGGATTACATATCTTTTATCTTGAGATTTAATTATGCTCTCCAGTACTTAAGTAGTTAATGCTTTTTTAGTAAACGCGAATGTTACACATTGAAATAAAACGATTATCATTCCGCCCCGTGACCACGAAAGCTATAAAGTAATTGAACGTCGGAAAGTAAATAAATGTTAAAATTAAACCAAATCCGCGATAAAATCCGTAAATAATAGTTTTATTTCAACTTAAGCATTTCTAAGCGCTCATCATATTTTGCTATGGCAATTTAAAAACAACTTTATGCTTATTTATTTCGTGTGGGGTATCCAGAAATTCTATAGGTTTCATACAATTGAAAACGGTGATCAATGACGGTGATCATTAAACAGAGGTAACAATGCGTCACAGCGAGTCGTTTCCAATAGTCTTGTCTATAAAGTCTTCAGAAATCTGAATATTCAGCAATTCTTTGGATGAATAGCGATTGACAAGAATGCATTTCCGAGACATTTTTTATATCTCCTTTGATCCAGCAGTAATAATGGCACACAATAAAAAAATAACAAATACTCTTCGTGCTTATAACTAGTTGATTTGTAGTTTGTACAATTAGTTCTGTTCATATTATATTGCATGTGGGTAATAACTACAAAAGTGATACATCGTTCTAGGTAGTTATTTTAATAGGCAATTAAGTCAGCCTAGTTTTATGTTTAATAAGTATACAATGCGTTGAAGTAATGACAACGCGAGGGGGTTCCCTAGTGCTATGCATCTGGGTAATAGGCAATAACATTGCAAGCCAAGTGAAACTATTCTACTGCATATAATCAATAGCTTTGCTGGGTCACGGGAGTCCATACTTGGCCACTCCTATAAATGCTGACGCAAAACCTGAGAGGTCAGGTACCTACATAAATTATGGTAACATACCCTTACGAAGAGTTCTACATAGTACTAGCATATTGTTCTTCTTGTCTAATAATAAACCTATCTCTTAAATGGAATGCAATTAAACAGCCATACGCTTTATGGTGGTGATCCATAAAAATATTAACGTTCCAATACGTATGGGCACACAAAGGCACCAAATTTCGAAGCAGTTCCGGTCGTAAAAGAGTCATCACGTCATTCAATAAACTTTATGGCACGTTCGGATATTGGGCATGCCAACTGTATTCAACAGTTGACATTGGTCCATATAGAATGAGGGAAACTATTAAATTGAGAATTGGATATCCCAGTACTACAAAATTTTTGCGAGGGTATTTACCTCTTTAGTTCATTGTTTCGTCACCCGCTTCGTCACGGAGGGAAGTGGACAATAATTTATTTCCAACTCCTCCTAATTAACTTTCTAATTGATGTAATTGCGGGGTAAAAAGCAAGTTAGACATTCCCGGACACGCCGAGCTTCAATGCTCGGTGTCATTAAAATGCGTTGCCACTGTAGATCTTGGCTTACAGTAGTGGGTGTAAGGCCGGAACAGTATCCATTTCAGAATTTTATAAGAAATACTCGTAACCGACGACTAATCAAAAGGTACCTAAAGAAGTAAAAGAAGTATGGACACTACAAACAGAACATTATTTCTTAAGGGCATTACAGATCGATTACTTAGCAAAATGTCTCAACATTAATTCAGGACAATCTCCTGAATTGATTTTGATTGAGAATCGTTGACTGCAATGTCCATATCGTGACTTTTAAGATGGAACACAAGGACATAGTCATTCTTCAATTGTTTTAAGAGCATTCGTTGTTATGTCTATTAACACTTACCATCATTTGACCACCTTTTTTCAACGCCGTCTGTGCAGTAGCCGCTGTCGACTACATTCCGTGGGCTTATGCCTTAGGCAGTCTATCGTGGCATGCCCGATGTGATTCTGATGTGATGTGCTTTGGTTCGGCGAATTGTGATGTAGGAATTGTGTTTTGCGGATCGTTGGCTTAATCGACCCTCCTGTTTGCTGGTAATGATGTCCTTGTTCGCCATTGTTCTCGAGGTACTTGAATATATGCACAGCGCCGCGCATGCACACCTGGTATTATGACAAAATTATACATTTAAAAGGATTATTTGAACTGATGTATTATATTGCACACCTGCGCAAGTACGGCACCAGGATCGCGTGACCTCAGCAAAGCGAGATGGTATGGTATGGAGGAAAAGAAATAGCGGTACATGAACCGCAATTTTGTTTTGTGCTGTCCTGTCTAGTATTAAATGCACTAAGTTTCTATTCTTTACTACCAAAGATTAGAAACGTCATTGCTTTGCATCGTAGCAGTTCTTGCTTGATTGGTTTTATATGTAAACTATTTTAAAGAACTATATTTTTATTTTCGTGAGATTAATGGTTTTTTTGAAATATCTTCTATCCAAACGCACTCCATTCCATCCAAACGCAGTCCCACAATCCATTAGACAAGCTCTCTTCGTATAGGTTCAAGACACATTAACTGAATTGTTTGTATTTTTATAATCAAAAAATCCGACAATGATTTCATGGTGTAAATCTTATGTTTTGCATTGAATAGATCACTAAGTAGTCTAGAATCGGGTAACAAATATTGACAAATAGAATATAATGTAGTATATTAAAGTAATTCATTCATTATTATCATCGTCCGCGTTTCATAGAAATATTTTCCTTACACTTTTACGTGACTTATCTCGCGTAGAAATCTCATTGGTAGGAATAATTCGTAATATCCAATCATTACCTACTGATTCTCTATAATATTACAACTAGTTACTATATTCGAGGGTGCCCAATAGCCGGTTCCTGTCGGAGGCTATTCCATAAGTACAATTTGAATACTAAATTTACTTTCCAGAATTAGAACTCAAACAGAAACCATCACTAAAAAAACCTAATTATGATTAAAATATCGTTTCAAGTAGCTTGTATCTCGTGGTTATTATTTACAGTTAGCTTTTATTATTATTTTCCCTATTTTAATTAATACATTAATATGTACGTAAGGATATTATTTATTGTTTTTTACATTCAGTTTTCATTTTAGGTACCAGCAAACATCGGAATGAAAAACCAGAGGATGACAAATTAGTTTCGTGTTTATCCCCCTTGGAAATGGGACATATGGCATAAATGAATATTTTAGTAGTTTTAATATTACCTAGTATAGAAGGAAAATCTACTTGGAATTAAGTTGCATCAATGATTCTCTAATCATGAAACATTTTGGTATCATAGAATCTATAGCACCCTAAACTTATTAATAGAAAAAAAATCAAAAGCCTCATATAACCGCTGGCTTCGTGAGGATTGAAGAACACTCCGAAATTACCAACCAGGTAACTAAATAAATTGTAACTTAATACCTATATAGAGAATCTCCTAGATTTGTTAGCGATCTTAATTGTTCTTTCAGTCCTCGACCCTGGCTAATAAGAGTTTTAAAGGGGACTGGCGAGTTTAGTGGAGAACGGAAGTAGTAATATGGTCAATTAAGAAGTCATACCGTGGTGGGTGGTGAGACGAGTGGGTTGTTGTCCAGGTTGAGCGTGATCAGTGTGTTCATATTGCGAAGTTCCAAGCGGCAGGGACGATATGCAATTGCAACTAACATCCAGGTGTTCTAGGCGGAGGTATGTTATTTCTGTAACAAAATATATTAGCAATACAAAAATCCAATTGCAAACCATATTTGTTGAGTTGAGTCAAAATATAGCTAACATCTAATGTGAATCAGTAGCTGCCATATACGTGACATACACTTCTCATCTTGCACAAATATAAACATACATTCGAATTACAGAAAGCATATTCAGATGACTCCACTTAAACTCTGCAGGCTATTTCCAGCATTCGTCTTGAAATACAAATCAACAGATATAATTTAATTAACATAATGAGCAGAGTGGTAACCGTAAATCAACGGCACCGATGCAAGTGCTCAGCTTTCACAATAAAATCAACCAATTCAGGATACGCGGTGCATATAAATAAATCTTGGTAGCACTTACGCAAAGGCAGCAATCCCAGCTGGTTATTGCTGAGGGTCGAGCGCCCGCAGCCCCGCACAATCCCCGAGGGTCATCGGCACTTGCGTCAGCCCTGTTATTGGACGCGTCCAACTCAGCCAGTGACGTCATCTTGCCTATCTCCTTCGGTAATGTGGTGAGCATGTTGTCCGGGAGTAGAAGCACCTGCAGTGGCATCTGACATATCTCCCGCGGTAATTCTGTCAGTTGATTTGAACTGTGGACAACGACAAGACAATTTTTACTATCACTGAGAATAAACACTAAAATAAACGTTTTCCAATGATGATAAATAAATCCCGTTCTAAATTTCATTTCAAATAGGAACGTAGCCGAACCTATACACTCAGTTTCCGCTTTTATATTTATGGAAGGAAGAAAATGTATCTAATAATGGAAGTTGTGACGCGTACAGGATTTAACAATCAAGTAAAGTGAATTATAAAGGAATGATTGGTATAATAGTCGAAAGTAGCTTCTAAAATTGAAACAAACATGATGAATGGTACCTGAAAATGGTGCGCCCATTTAAACTGGTCGTAAATTTTACGTACTAAACACGTAAACCGATGCATCGAATCAAAAACCACAGAAAAAAATCTATTTTAGGGCCCGAAACCTACTTAACCGTAGACTGCATGTAATTAGAGCGGTCGAACATAAATCGCTCGACGCTAACCTAATAGTTGTGGAGCGTGTGCCAAGAAAACTCTTGTAAACATTGCCGTTAAGTGTACAAACCGAACTTCCTGTATGCGGCGGAACGAATGAAAAAAATGATTTCCACATTTTATGTACCTGCCATGCAGGAGAACTAGAGCGTAGATATGGATTAGGTCCTCAGAGTTTGAATTTGTAAACATCGTTGGCACGAGCGGCATATAAGCATCACCGCAATTACGAAATATTCAAAAACATGCCGTAACGAATTACGGTCTCGTTTATTTCCATAAACCTCTACCTCGACGTAATCAAAGTGAGATCCCATTTGATTTGTAACTATAAATCATTACACTGAGAAACGTTAATCATTCATATCGTGACTTTTAAACCGCTACTATTTTAATAGCTGAAATTCGTTATCAACAAATAAGAATAAAAAAGTATACAATGGGTAAATTCTTTATAAATGTTCTTTATAATTATTATATTTTGGTGGTTATAAGTGTAGTATTAGAATAAGCACTCACTTCCAGGAACTAACTATTGTATATTTTGTAAATTAACACTTAATACATTCAAGACAGAGTAAAATTATAACTATGCGATTCGGAGCGAGATGTGCTCGGACGAGAGAGATGGCAGACTGTCTTTTCCATCCAAATAAACCGACCCTTTTATAGGACTACCCGAATGAGGATCGTGGGGATAAATCTTCCAGAAAATATATTTAAGCCATAAAATAGGGTCTATCCTTTCAACTAAAATTAATGTCGGCCCAAACATCTGGGCGATTGTCCAAACAGAAAGATTTACCCAACATGTTACTATTGTCTAAAAAACATAAACTTGTTGCAAAGGATTCCGCCACTAATGAACTTAACTATAATAATAGTTTTATTGCCCCGGTAATGAACGGGCCATTACAATTAGGAAACAATTAATTTAGCACAGCATCTTTTTAACTAATATTATACAATAAGGTACACAAAAATTCTTACTTAAATAAAACGACTCGCAGATGCTTATGGTTAAACATCTGCAGTCATATTTTAAAATGAAATGCGTGTTTAAATAAGGTTCAAATTACAATAATAAGCGTGTTATTTTAAAAGCTAAATATACGTTGGCGTATTGCAACCGCTTAAAAGCTATATCTAAGTTGGCGTATTGCAACCGCCACAGCACCCTCTACCAGTGAATGACAGTTCACGAAAATCCACTTTGGAAATAGTCCGGGAAGCGGACGCGCCTTCCGGACCCTTGTTCGCTGGTGTGCATCTGTTTCGTGATGTACATATTCAGTGTCTTGAGTTGTCCGTTGCCTGGGTGCTTGATGTTCGTCGTCAGCTGAAGGTGTTTTCAGGGTCAGCTAACACATAGGCTGGTTTAAGACGGTCAATGGAAATTGTAACGTCACGACCGCGGACGTTAACAGCAAACGTCTTCTCCCCTCGCATGACAACCTTGAAAAGGCCCTCGTAAGGACTCTGCAGGGGCACTTTTGGACCCTCGCGGCGCACGAAGACTTGGTCAGTGGTGCTGAGGTCTTTAAAAAATGAAAGTTCTTTTCTCGGCCATGCCGAGATACTGAAGTCGGTCGCAGCTCTTGAAAGTGTTGCCGTAGCTGTTTCACAAAGTCCGTTGCACTATTGCTGTTGGTGATTGTCGTCTGTTGCACCAAAAACTCTCCTGGAATCCGCAGTGGCTGACCATATACCATCTCGGCGACCGTAGCCTCTAAATCTTCCTTCCAAGCAGCTCGGATGCCCAGCAGCACGGTAGGGAGAATTTCAGTCCACCGTGTATCCTGATGACATTTTATAGCCGCCTTCAGCTGACGTTCCACCATACCGTTGGACGCCGGATGATAAGCCGTAGTCTTGAAATGCGTCGTGCCTGCCAGTTGATTGAGGTGCCTGAACAGGTGCGACTCGAACTGTCTACCACGGTCAGATGTGATCCTTAATGGTGTGCCAAAGCGTGAGATCCAATGGTTGTAGAATGCTTTAGCCACCGTTGTTGCTTCCTGGTCTTGGAGTGGTATTGCTTCTTGCCAACGAGTGAAACGATCTATCATTGTGAGACAGTACCTGTAACCTTTAGATATAGACATTAGGATTATGTCTATATGGATATGCTCAAATCTGGATGTCGGTGGACGCAAATGATCCAACAGGGGCAGATACATGTCTGGAGATCTTCGCACGTTGACAATCGATGCAGCTGCGAGCCCATTTTCTGCAATCGGAGTTATTGACGGCCAAATATAACGCTGGGTCATAAGTTTGACCGTAGCATTGATTCCGGGATGCGAAAGTCGATGGACAGTGTTGAATGCAATTCTCCTAAACGGCGTGGTGATGAATGGTCGAACAGCTTGCGTACGTCACATGTTACGGGGATGTCCGTGCCTGGAATCAGTATACGTTTCAATTGCAAAGACGTATTTTCTTTTAGCAATTTTCGAAGTTCTTCGTCGTCCGCCTGCGAGTCAGCGAGTGCCTTGAAGTCTAGAGTTGTTTCGAGCTCTTCTACGCGAGACAATGCATCAGCGACAGGGTTATCTTTTCCAGCAATGTGACGAATATCCGTTGAAAACTGGCTGATGAAATCTAAGTGTCGAAATTGGCGTGGTGAGCATTGGTCTGATTTCTTCCGAAATGCGAAGGTAATGGGCTTATGATCAGTATAAATAGTGAACTTTCTCGCTTCTATCATGTGTCTGAAATGTTTAACAGCAAGATATATAGCTAGGAGTTCGCGGTCATAAGCTGCATATTTCTGCTCGGTGGGGCTCAATTTCTTCGAGAAGAAGCCCAGCGGTTGCCAATGATTATCCACAAACTGCTGCAGCGCTGCGCCGACGGCGTAATCCGATGCATCACACATTAATGCTAACTGTGCGTCGGGCTGAGGATGAGCAAGCAAGGTAGCCTCCGCGAGACTCTCCTTGCACGCGTCGAAAGCCTTTGTAGTAGCTGGTGTCCAGGGCACAGGAGCATTTCTTTTAAGGTTACCCTGGAGTAGGTCGTTAAGCGGTGCTTGAGTTGCGGCTGCACCTGGTATGAACCTGCGGTAGAAATTAATCATACCGAGAAATCCACGTAGCTTTTTGACTGTGTCTGGTAATTTAAACCGTTGTATATCGACACTCTGTCTGGAAATGGTTGAGTACCAGTTGCAGTTACCATATATCCCAGGAAACGAACTTCTTTCTGACCAAAGATGCACTTGCTGGGGTTGATGACGACGCCATATTACTTAAGACGATTAAAAAACAATTTTCAAATGCTTGAGGTGCTCTTCATGTGATGATGATGCAATTAAATATCATCAATGTACACGTAACAAAAGTCCAATCCCAGTAGCACTTCGTCCATGAAGCGCTGGAAGGTTTGGGCTGCGTTACGTAATCCAAAAGTCATGTACATAAACTCGAAGAGTCCGAATGGATTAATGATGGCTGTCTTAGGTATGTCTTCCTCTGCGAATGGTAATTTTTTTTTTTTTTTATTGCATTGAATGGCGAGACGAGCACAGCCGTTCGCCTGATGGTAAGCGATACGACCGCTCATAAACAGTAGCAATATTCCACTGCGCTCGGCCATCCTGAGACATAAGATGTTAAGTCTCAATATGTCCAGTAGTTGCTCTGGCTACAATGTCCTTTAATCCGAAACACAACAGTGCATTTAAGCAGTGTTGTTTCACGGGAGAAATAGACATTGCGGTGGTACCTACCCAGATGGCTTCTCACATATGAGAGACCCTACCACCAGTAAAATGATTTGATTTGATGGAATGCTCTTACTAAGTCAAGAGTGGAAAAATGTTCTTCCCGTGCAGTCCTTGTGCAAAGTCCTGGATGTGTCGTACTGGGTATTTATCGGGTTCTGTCCGACTATTGAGTGCCCGATAGTCTCCACATGGTCCTCCACTCATCTCCTTTCTTGGGAACCATGTGTAGTGGAGAAGCCCATGGACTTTTTGATGGCCGACACAATCCTAGTCGCAACATTGCCTCGAATTCTTTAGCGGCAGCCAACTTGTCTGGAGCAAGACGACGGGGTTTGTACGCAACTGGTGGGCCTGGAGTCGTAATGATGTGGTGTTTTGTGCTGTGGCTTACTGTTTTAGGTGCGCCATCCGGACGAATAATATCTGGGAACTCCTGCAGAAGCTCATGGTATGGTGATGAGCCATTAATGACTTTGATGCTTGGTTCCTGATACTCTGTTATCTCCGCTTTGTAGGTGAGCAGGGTGGAGGAGTCTATCAAACGTCTACGTTGCAGATCTGGTAGGAGTCCATAATATGCCTAAAAATCAGCACCTAAGATTGGCTTGGAGACATCGGCTATTATGAACCTCCAAGTAAAATCTCGTCTTAGGCCAAGGTCCAACGTTAAATTAGCAATTCCATATGTAGCGATCACTGTCCCGTTGGCTGCAGAAAGCTCGTAGTTTGACTTTTTATGCGGGCCTTGGATACGATGACGAGGAAACACGCAGATGTCAGCTCCGGTGTCCACGAGGAATTGGATTTGCTGGCTCGGTCACAGACGAATAAACGGCGTGATTTCTTAGGGCAGGAGTCGTTAGCCGTCATTAACGACTGCCCGGAGCGTTTCCCGTAGCCTTGCTGCATGGTGGAACACATTTTGTTGCCTTCGTATCAAACCGCCAGTGATACCAACACAAATCACGTGGACGTGGACCGCGGCTTCTGGAACGTGAGCGAGATCGTGATCTGTTTCTATCTCGCACTCGCGCACGTGAAGTGGGATCGTTGATTTCTCGACGTAGCAAAGCAATCTCGTCCTTTAAACTGACGTACATCTTTTTCATGTCTTCCGATACCGATTCCTCTTGTTTGGTGGAAGTAGGACGAATTCCGGCCTCTGCAATAGCTGGACGCATTGGCAAGTATTCTAATGCTGCATCTGCAACTTCCGCAGCTTTCTCCAACGGTTGGTCCTTAACAGTTGCTAGGATGGGCTGTAAGACCGTTGGCAATCGTCCTTGCCAAAGTGTACGGACAGTAGATTCCGACATATTCTCACCAGCTAGGTTTCGTAGACGTCGAAGAAACTGTGACGGCTTATCATCTCCAAGTTCCTCGCGTTCCAGCAACTGACGTGTTCGCTGACTTTCCGATGTACCACAACGCTTTGTCAAAATCGTCTTGAACGTTGTATACGGAGCGTCGTCGGGCGGGCTTAAGATGACATCACGCATTGTGTCTATGATGCTAGTTGGTATCTTCTGTATTATCAGTGCGTATTTTGATTTCTCCGAGTTGATGCGGGCGGCAGCAAACGCAGCTTCTACCATGGCGAACCAAACTTCTAAATCATTCGATTTGCACTCTGGTATATGTGGAGAACACGACGCAACCTCCGGGGCAGATTGTTCGCTAACGCTTTCGGTGTTCATTATACTACTCACTTTTTCTATGTTTTACTCAAAAACAATGTCTCTTCCACGGAAAACTCGCGTACTACTATTAAACTTTAACACACTACACTCAAATCACTCTTTTTGCTTCGGGGTCACCACTTTGGTGGTTATAAGTGTAGGTATTATAATAAGCACTCACTTCCAGGAACTATAACTAAAAAATATAAGTTGGCGTATTGCAACCGCTTTAAAAGCTATATCTAAGTTGGCGTATTGCAACCGCCACAATATATTCTCAGTAAATACGTAAGAAGAAAAATATATATTAGAATTACTTATTTCATCCAGCCGACAGCTTAAGTTTATTATTGTAAAAGAAAACGACTTAATAAACGACCACAGGTTCGTAACAAAGCTACCCTTATAATACTCTGCCTTTGAAAGCGGATAAGAACCAAAGGCATACACAATAACTTCAATCGAGAATTTAATATGCATCTGGTCTGAGAATGGCGTAGTACGAAATTAAATGTGTTATCAAAGGGAGCAGAAAAGCAATTGAATTAGCAAAGCGCTCCCTCCGTAAGTGGGTGTACTCGAACGAGGTGTGTTCCTGCTAGACTCGACTTTTTTGCCGTCTAGACGCCTAGACATGTTGCTTTGAAACTAGATTCATTACTGCAAGACTCAGAATCAATAATAGATGCGGGGTCAACGCACGGCGTTCATTGAGAAACCTTGATAAAAATTGATACTGCAATGATTTGTTGTTGTAAACAAGATGAAACAACTAGTCTATCGACTCTGTAATAAATTTGATTAATTGCAGGCGCAACGACTTCGAGCAAACAATTTGCAGCTGTTCCATTTCAAGGACTCGAATGAGAATTCAAGACCTAGTTAGGGTTACTAGGATGCAATTTCGTTTTTAATTTATGATAGGAGGGATTCAAGAGATTTGTACAGCGCTCTGCAGTTTGCAATAAACGTACTGATACAAAGGATCGTACGTGCTCAAGTGTACTTTCATGAGATTTACCAAAGCCGCACTCCAACGTTCAGATTAATTTCAACAAACAGCAGCATACAGAATTACATATTATACCATTTAATGCTGGCTTGGCTAATATCTCAAAATCTGAAACAGGAAAGCCTGACATTATTGTTTTCAAAATCCTTTGCGGGGCACAACACAATGTCTGTATTTTGCAGAGAGGCTTTGGCTTCGCTATTTCGGGTTTCATACAGAAGCTCTTTATACATTATAACCAGTACACGAATATCGCCATTTTTAGGAACATTTTCAGAGGGGTACAATAGATATTTTGTGGTATTTGTGACCCACTTTTAAAACTAAACAAACAACAGACGTTGACTCAAAATCTAGCTAAAAGAGAGCTTATGACCATGGATAGTTTTATTTAAGTGATCTATATCCTGCATACAATTAAATTAAAAACAAGCATAAAAAACCTGCAACACAATTCGACGCTACCGTTACAGCCTACAACACCCCCATAAATGGTGACATGGTATGCAGTTTCACCACAAACTAGAAAATGGATTGACAGCAGACTGCAATGTAAATAAGCTTTCTACACGAGTAATGCACACAAAAACCGTATAGAACAAATTGCATGACTTATTAAATGAAACGCAACAGAGACTAGATGGCTCAGCTGCTGCAAAAATAATGGCGGTATTGCAATAATAAAATCGATGAATAAGCCCGGTGTGCTTAGCATTGAGTAGAGTACCGTTAGCATATTTTGAAATGTATTTTTTACATTAAACTTTTGCCTATTATATCGTGCAGCTAATAGATTAATTTCATTCAGGTCATAAGTATTGTCACACAGTAAAAGCTTTTCTTTTAGAATGCTGGCCTGGTCGAATTTCGAATTGTTCATGAAAATAAAAACGTATACTTTTTAGAATTTTACTCATTTTTAAATATGGAGTAGACGCTTAAAGAAGACCGTGTTGCAGTTATTGCGTTGCATCGTTGCGGTTACGCGCCAATTCAAATTTTTGACATACTGAAAAATTTGAATATAACCAAAAGATTCGTTTATCGTAACATCAAACGATACAATGAAGACTCTAGTGTAGATGACAGGTCAAGAAGTGGTCGCCCTCGGTCTGTTAGGACTCCAGCAGTGATAAAAGCTGTGAAGGCGCGAATTCAAAGAAATCCTAAACGTAAGCAGAAACTGTTGGCCCTTCAGATGGGGTTAAGCAGAACTACGGTGAAAAGGGTGTTAAATGAAGACTTATGGCTTCGGGCATATCGAAAAAAAACAGGACATCGTTTGAATGCTCGTCTAATGGACCTGAGACTGAAGAGATACCGCGCTTTGTTGAAGCGGTACGCGGGAAAAAAATATCGGGAAATTCTTTTTTCAGATGCAAAAAAAATTACCGTAGAAGAGAGCTACAACAAACAAAATGATAAGGTGTACGCACACAGTAGTGAAGAAGCTAGCAAATGCATTCCGCGTGTCCAACAAGGTCATTTTCCATCCTCGCTCATGGTATGGCTGGGAGTTTCTTATTGGGGCTTAACAGAGGTACATTTTTGTGAGAAAGGTGTAAAAACGAATGCAGTTGTGTATCAAAATACAGTCCTGACGAACCTTGTGGAACCTGTTTCTCATACCATGTTCAATAACAGGCACTGGGTATTCCAACAAGATTCGGCGCCAGCTCATAGAGCGAAGAGCACACAAGACTGGCTGGCGGCGCGTGAAATCGACTTCATCCGGCACGAAGACTGGCCCTTCTCCAGTCCAGGTTTGAATCCGTTAGATTACAAGATATGGCAACACTTGGAGGAAAAGGCGTGCTCAAAGCCTCATCGCAATTTGGAGTCACTCAAGACATCCTTGATTAAGGCAGCCGCCGATATTGACATGGACCTCGTTCGTGCTGCGATAGACAACTGGCCGCGCAGATTGAAGGCCTGTATTCAAAATCACGGAGGTCATTTTGAATAAACTTTAGTGTCATAAGTATCTATGTTTTGTTAAGTTAATTTTGGTATATAAATGGTTACATAATGAATAAACTTGTTTCAATTATTTTATATTAAACATGTGACAGAATTTATGACCTGACTAGGTAAATAAAAAAGAAACGAGATCAATTTCATAAATAATGCATACGCCAGACAAGTATGAGATGCAGATTGCGAATATCAAATGCTGTATTTATTCATCGATATATCTTTAAATATTTATCAATTTAGAGTTTCACTCATTCTGTCTCCTGGTGTAAGATTTATCGTTGTATAATTTCGGCAATTTTAATAAATGATTCATTGACTGATGAATAAGTGTGTAATCATAAAAACTGACATAATGCAAATGGAAAATGTTTTGAATAGAATTCTACTTATAAATACATACCTACTTCTTTCTTTCCCCAAATAAATATTTCAACAAAAGCAATATCACCTATAATGTAGCAGACTGCAGACGAATAAGACGGTACTTTACATATTTTATCGCAACATTCCATTTCCTTTCAAACACGCTGCCATCCTGTCCAAACATTTACAGGGCACATGAGACATATTGAGATGCAGTGTATCCTCAGCGTTGTAGCCAAATAAACCCACATCAAATTAGTAGACACAACGATAACATTGGCCCACGAGGTCCGTTTATTGCCGCCGAGGGTCACACGCTCCCTACACGAGGGTACGAGAGGTCGGCGGCGTTGCCGGCTCGGAAAATATGACAGCGGTGGCGTGTAAATGTGCAAATAACACTTCGTTTGATATTAAAGTGAGATTTTCACGTGGAAAAATATCAAAGGGAATAGAAGAGTAGTGAAGGAAGGTGTGTAATTTATACGATGTTGGCAACGAAGCGAATGCTTTTTATGTGAGAAAATATTTGATATGGAACCCATAATAAGACAGGTATTTTGTTTTTAGACTGGCGTGAATCCCGGAATTAAATTGTCCTTGCACGTCCTATAAAAAACGTGGGATTATTTATGTATCTAAATGACGTAAAACGCGAGACCCTTTACTCCCCCAGCTCAGCGGTGCAGTGAGAATGATTAGTGCGTTCCGCCTCGGGGATCCAAGGTCGACATTATATCGATTGCCGCCGCGCTGGGGTGAAAGAAAATTGCAACGTGCCACTGAATAACTAATGTTTAGTGTTATTCGTTCATTTGTGCTAATAGATAATTTTGTTGTGAGACCGAGGAGTTATGACAGTATTATTCTGAAACCTATTAAACTTTAACTAACTCATATGATTAATGACAGCAACGATGCGATTAATTAAAAATAGAACTGTTCAGAATATCTTCATGTCAATGAGAATATAAATTACGTTAATAAAAGCATTGTAATCATATTGACGAAATTTTCTGAGCATTTCAGTATAGTTACAGTAACTCAAACGTAAAGTAAATATAGCTGGCAATTACATTTGAAATCACACCGTACACTATTGCAGTCGGCACCTACTAGTCCTGAGCAATTTCAGTGGACCATAGCTCGTTTTAATAGCACGTATCAAAGCGGAGAGGCGATGTCTATATTTCAAACGTGTCTTCCTGGTTTCCATTATGAGACGTTAAGGTGCTCCGCCGACTATCTCTACCGATCTATTTACATACAATATACGTTGGTTAAGTAATGGACACCCGAGTGTGGTCGTATTGCCCGTCACATTTTTATGATGTCATTTATGGATCCTATTCTTTATTGTTTGCTTGTTGAGGTAGTACATGACGGGTTGAATACGGATATCATAATTTGGATGATTTATTTTACCTAGAATATTATTGTCTTCGTGCAATCATAATCTACGTTCCAATTAGCAACATATTTTGAACATCGCCTTTCGATACTAAATCGCATTAGCAACAGCCTGGTTATAAACTTAGTTCTGGAGAATTAATCATAGTCAGAAATTTACGATTAGCAATAGCTAAATAGATTAATACTACAAATTTCTAATGAGCCGGACAGTAGGTATAGTCACATCATTATACGATTCTTACACACTACGATTAGAAGACCTTATAATTACCTACGATCTTAATAAATTATCAATGGCTCATTCATTTTACTAAGCAAATTATATTATCAAAATAAACATGCACATTATCAATGATAGCCAAATCCCGTGTTGTTATCGAGATAATAAAAGCTTTACACATGTTAAATGAATGATGGGGAAACGTAGCATAAATCCGAGTTCATCAGTGTCGATTGGCAATGATTGCTCACTAAACCAGAACCGCGATAAAGGAACAGGTTTCGGATCTGTCCATTCATGTTGCACAATTTCACTATTGTGCGGCGAACTGGGCTCGTTTTCGAAAGACCCTGACGTTCTTGATTCTGTAACTTTTTTCGATACATATAAATCATTGACGAAATATCAATGAACTGACTCATCCCACTTTAATACATTGTATTGAACAGAAGCAATAATTTACAAAAGAAATAAAACTAAGCATAATTTTCTAGTAACTATATCATCAAGCAACTATTTATTAAATTATTTTGATAATGCCGAAACGTAACGATATTATTCACTGCGTTGATTACGAATTTCTAGAACCCTTTTTAAATCACAATGCAAATGTGACCCTGTCTAAACTTTGAACACTAGTGTTCAGTTCCCCTGCCCATCTTTACATCCCATCAACTGTGTCACGGGTGCGCACGAGTTGATCGACGTTACGGTGCGCACGCGCACAATGAATAGCAATAACAATGCGTGAATTACCGCCTGCCGGGTACCCTTCGCGACGCATTCATCACTGTGTTTTGACCATTACCAATTTTAATATGAAAGTTGGTACTACTGTTTTCTACTGAGCTAATATTGTTCATGGCTTTCTAGAAATATTAGGCTTATTATATTTTAAAATTAGATGCTTCATATTTCATATGAAATTGCTTTGTATCTGGCTACATATTATAATTTATGATTACAGCAATAAACATACTGAAGGAAACTGTTATGGATATTAAATTCATCAAAATAATGAAGACGCAACAGTGAACATTATTAAAATAAGTAAAGATATAAAATTAGTTTTTATAGTTGCAATTATCCATATAAAACACAACATCAGCGCATTATGAAAATAAAAGTGGTCATTAAATCATAAAAACCATGTTCATGGCTGGCTGTAAAGTATAAAAACACTCCCCACTTTACGATACTTGAGAGAATAGAATGCTTTGTTATGTTATGGTGCTTGCTCTTTGTTTATAATCTGTCTTTCGAGTTGTTACATCAGGACTCGGCGCCTGCAATAATACTTGCCAATGGCAACAACAGAGCAAAGATTTATTTTAAAACAATATTTTATATCTGATCTACCAATCTTTGAACATTTATAGATAATATCTTAATAAATCAATAAATTTATTAAGATAAGATAAGATTATCTTGAGTTTTCGATGAATACCAAGATTGTTGATACCATTTTAATATGATATTAGGTTTCAAACTACACAAAAACTAATATTGCGATTTAAAAGAGTTATTAAAGCTTGTAATAAATTAAACATAATTAAATCTCCTATGAACAAATATATCGTACAAATAAAGAATGGGATTGAAAATAGCGGCATTTGTATTGACTTCTCGTTCACACACTATCGGTATCTATACTCACACTCGTTAGTAGTCTAAAAAATCACGGGGATTAGCGTATTTAGCAGAATTAGCATGCATATGTTTATGCATATGTTTCAACCCTTACCCAAGTTACAAGCGCTTCCAATCTATTCTCTTTCTACAATCATGAACGCCTTATGTTTCGTTTGCGCTAATCAAATTGCATCTTGGATAGCGTTTTCATGGGAGTTAGTCAATGGCGTTGTACAACGCACAAACGTCAAGGCGTTAACGATTGGAGAAAGAATAGATTGGAGTCGCTTGTAACTTAGCTATGGTGGAGATTAGAAAAACTATTCGTTTTGAGCAGAATCTTATTAGATTCAATCTATCAGAAACAGAGAACTAATGAACGTAAATAATGGCAATGAATTTATCATATGTGTAAGCATGAACAGCAATAATGAGAGCGATACATGCACTGACTCGCATGAAGACTAGCATGATACGATGCCATCGAAGAGTTGTCAGACGATCCCAGTGAATATCCAAGTAGCAGAATTTGATCTTTATGAATGAAAATGAAACAATAGAATAATTGACTACGGTAATAAATAATAATGGCCCATTACAGTAGGGCGTCAGCGGGCCATTATTTTACCTTAAATTAAAAGAAGCTACTCGCCCGTCCTTGGGAAGATGTTAAGCAATCCTTATCTTATAGGTATTTCCGGCATTTTCTCTGGAATAACGACTATCTCTAAGATAACTATGATACGCAATAGACGCTGGGCGCAATGAAAAAGTTTCCCGTACAAGTTAGCAGCGGAAAGTGAAAACGAGATTACATTGGCCCGTCGCATGTTTCCTGTATACATGTGTAAATATTGATATGTTTGGTTCTGAGATACATCGAAATTCCGACAGAAAAATTAGCTGGCAGTATCGGCGTTACCATGATCACTTTTTTCGTGTAACAAAACTAAGACTAGTTTCCGAAGAGTTTTCTTCTAAATTAAATTATAGACTTTTGTTTACCCGAATTTTGATCTGTAATTATTCTTCGAGCAATGCACTAATCCAGCTTTTTTCTTCGATCTAAATAATATCATGAATATATGTTGCTCTTTAGTATATTGGTGCCCAGAATATTCTCAGTAATTAATAGGCTTATGAATCTCGTTTATTCTGTGTATACTTATAGTGACATATTGCTATCATTGTCTAACTAAAAATACCCTCAAATCGCGACCGCGTTCAATAACCAAATCAAAATAATTGAACTGTACTAATCCATGCGGGGATCCACTTTCAAGGTGCTATACCTTCAATCTACGCCGATGCGTCAATCACTCGTCACATTACAGCAGTTCCATTAACGACGGCTAGCCAACACGTTTCAAAGTGTTGTCTCGTCGAGCACAGCACGTGCTACTAAGTACGTGCATGCACATCATTAGGGTAAGTCGCGCCTGCTTGACTACATAACGGCTCTTTGTTTGGTACTTATCACCTAACCACGTGGTTCAAGTATGCTCCATTTGAAACGCAGTTTATTTGGTAACAGTAATATAATTAGTATAGGAGAGCTGAAATAGTGTACGTGTAATGTCTAGTAACGAAATATTGCTAACGCATTATAAAAAGAAGATGAAGAAACCTTCAAAATCAATTAAATTTAGTTTATAAAAAGCCATATTAATAATCTTTATGTGACCAAATTATGCTTTCGATACGATCGTTAAATTATGACATTTGCATGTAAATTAAAATGCATGTTATTGCATTTCATAACTAATAGTAAGATAAATTCTTCAAGAGTAGCTAATCCGTTATAGACCACTATCGGTTACATCTCAGCACGGTTCAGAGAGAGTGACGTAACCGATCTGCACCACTAATTAGCAATCGACTGTAACAGAGTAAACTACACGGCCGTGACACCTCCGGCCATTCACCCCGCCTACTGATCTTTGCGTCGACCTAAAATATTTTTACCTACGCCCTTATTACCATCACATAAAGTTCACTTTAAGGGTCCCTTTGAATACAGCATCTGCATTGTTCCGCATTGTAGCATATGGGCCCCGTGTTGTAAGAAAAAATATGAGGTAACTGTAAACAATGGCTATGAAAAGAACGAGACGACTAAGTGGAAAGTGTAAGTATGTTAGAATTAATTTAACTTGGTAGCGCGCTTGTTTGTGTTGCTTGTTTACACTTATTCGTATCAAATTATATGATATTTGCCACTACTGGAAATGTTTACGTCAAACCTAGGAGTACCTAAACAGTAAGGGGGTAACTCGTACGATTTGAGTAGAGACTACCCGCCCTGTGGACTGTAGATAGAAGTTAGTTGAAAGATATGTGGAGACTAATGCCTTATAATGGAATTGATTAATTTAGTATAGGAAAAATATATCTTGAATGCTTGCGTGAACTAAAAGTATTTCTGTAGTCTGGGTATATGTGAAAATGAAAAATCTCTCGTAGTATCTGATAGCCACGACACAAGACTCGATCTTAGTGTGACTGCTAGGTGTATTTATTTTTGACAATCATAAATTATAGCCTTTAACAATATATGGGTATATTTTAGGCTTAAATTGCTTATTCCATACCTATCAACTGAGTAAACTACATCCAACGGGACCAGGAAGTCGACTTATATAGCAAAATGTGTCAATTGCTCGCGTGTTAAACTAGGCTGCAAACAGCACACCAACGTAGGATAGGTAGTGACCTGAATTTATGTGTACCATGCAACAGTGACTTACATGAGGACGAAGTAAATTACTCAAAGCATTTAAACTACCAAGAGAAAAAAATGATTTAAAAATGTATAGGAGTTTCAGTAAAAACGAGGAAATAACGTGTATAAATTAAATTAGGGTGGCCACACAAAATATTATGTTCACGTATATAGGTCAAAAATAATTTGAACGATTTGAATGTACACCCAATTTGTGTCTTATTTACCCGAACAAAGAATGAACTCGCAAACTGTACAGAAGCTAATTGTTTAGCCGATGCATTATCGACCGTCAATCCGGAAAAGGCATAATTGAAGTGGCCCAATTGTACAAGCGAGAAAAAGTATGTAGAAAAATATGTACTCAGGTGTCACTTACTAACTGCATTACATACTATTTTCACAGCTGCGATAATAGAGTGATGTAATAGTAGCATTTAATCTATTTCCACATTATTTTTAAACACGCCAATTAATTATTATCGCTTCGATAGAAAGTTTAATATTATATATTTTGATGTAGGATGTGATGTGGGATTGTTTCGATTATAAGTCAAAAGAATGAACGACCAAAGTAATGGATCGGGGTTTATTCCGACTCGTGATTCGTGAATAAGTAAGCAATCTTAATTTTCGATACCAACGAAATCATATTGGAACGAAGTTCCTTATTTTTCCTATCACCGTTTTTTTGTTGTTGTAATAATAAATTTTAGAACAGAATAAATGGACTGACATGAATAACACTTTATTCAACAACGATCTTTGATAAAAGCATTTATCCAAACAAATAAATCAAACATCACTGTCCGACATCCCTCACAAACGTAACGAAGTCTCTTCATAAGATAAATAATCTCATCAAGAATACTCTGAAAGGGATCGCACTCACAATATGTTACTTCAATTAAACAATCACATACAAACGCCATCGCGCCGGCGACTTCTAAGAGATAAAAATAACTTGTAATGTATCGTGTCACGAGAGTTCAAAGTGAGAATTCACATCCAAAATGCACAGCCGTATATAGCCAAGCTATAAAAATGCTTTAAATGTACTTATTGACAGTTGATAGAATGGAATGTAATTAAAAAATAAATATAAGAAAGAAGAGATTCAGGAGAAAAGTATTATTTCAAGTTATTATTTTGGCTCAATATTACTCTAAGTTGTTTGTAGAAGATGGCACGTATGTAAGATCATATGATAAGACGTAATCTATAAATTTTGATATCAGCGGCATATTTATGAGTGGATCGCGCGGTATTTATTTAACATTTCTTATATCATTGTCTGCACAATTGCAATACTAACTTAGACTACTCTGTGTACTACTGTTTCAATAAAAATACACTCCAGTGCATAAAATAAAACTCATACGCGCAACTCAGAGATGAATCCAAATAAGGCCAAATAACAATGCCAAGCTTGAAAACGAGGCGCCAGAAAGCTTGCCAATGCAATATAACTCATATCAGATTATTCTGAGACCAAAAGTATACACGTAAGCTGATCCAATCATGTGGCCGATGTGTGCCAAAGTGAGAAGCAAACTGGCACATGTGCTCATTAAAGAATACTGCGTTAATATGGAGTTAGGGCTTACATTCCGTTCCACATCATGTTCGTCAGTGTCAATCATCAGTTGAATACTGGATTTATAAACGACGGGTTTTTGTTATTTGATGACATACGTGGTGTCTCCTATTATGGTGACCTTTATCTGTTGGCAAATGAACACCGCCACCCATAAACATCCATAAAGCCAAGAATAATGCATTTTAGTGACGCCGACTAAAGTTGGAGAACGAAGGGATTATTGATAATTAGCTTCGGTTAAATTTTTGGGATGGCAAAAAAAGATGACATCAGAGTGCCAAACCATAGATATATTAAATATTGCGAAACGGACTTCAAATTATTTCGAAAAATAATTACAAACGCAACTGTAAAGCGTTCCAAATACAAATATTGCAGTGTTATGACAGCTTTCAATCAAACTAAATGCTTCCAAGGTGAATCACCGGCGAATATTGTACTAGGCGTGCATAAAGATTAGAAGGTATGATACTACACAAGTGCAGTGAGCGGGCGTGGCGCGCTGTGGTTAGCAGTCGCGACTCTACGCCGTGTGCCCCTCGCACCGCTCCGAGGCGCGTCGGGCGACGGGGGCCACGCCACCGCGCGCCGCTCGATAGATACGCACGCTCGACTACATGAACCAAACGCTCAATGTGCCAATGAGACCATTCGCATTATTTATTTGTTGTAAAATATATTTCTACATATCGCCAATAAATTTCAGAGTGCTCTACTGGATTCGGCCATTGCATTCGTGCGGGCTTTTTTCTGTTCGTCTGCGCACCTAACCGGTTTACCTTTATTTAATCTCATTATAAGTATGTATAGAATACGGGACTAATGATTTAGAAATACCCAGTTATAATATGTATTGTTGTATATTACATATCAATTTATTCAAATATTAATTTAATAGTACATTGTAATTTATAAATAGTTATTTTAATTTAAGAATATACGTAAAAAAACTGCGGTGCATAAAATAACATCGTTATTATATTGAAACGTAATATTAAAATAATCTTGTTATGTAATTATAATCAATACAGTCGAAATTTAAATCGAAACCATTATCATATAATATGTATATCAATTATTATGCAGTTAACTCATTTAACAAAATTCATTACTTTTTATGTCCGGTGCTGCGCTATGATAGTCGTGGGCACACGAGTACGAGCGGCCATTTTGAAGCGAAACGCCGCGTTCCCCCGCTGCGCGTCAGTAAGCCGGCACCCGCCCGCTCGTGTGTACGAACTACAAACGCTGCGAGGCGTACATCGCTTTCCACCATAGCTACCCCGGTGATGCAGTTCGAATACGACCCAGACAGACTAATAGAAGAGGTGAAGAAAAGGCCGGGTATATGGGACTTCGATCACCCGGATTATCGTACAAAAAACATGAGGTTTCATCTGTGGAACGAAGTTGTCACACAATTGATGCAACCAAACATCAAGTTGAGCAAGAGCGAAGTACGAGAACTCGGTAATCACATTAGTACTATATTCTTAATAGTAGTTTGTTATTTGGCGGGTTTTAGCTGTTCTATTAACTTAGGACGAGCAATGAAACAGCTGATCTATCGGTTGCCTTGAACTGTCAACAGATGGCGCTACTTTACTTTATAACCACTATGTGTTTACCGTTTTTTAACACAAGGTTATTTTTTGTTTACCATAATACCGATGTACACCGAATAAATTTTAGCCCAAGCTATTAAGGAAAGGTAAAATTAAATACCAGTGACACGTGGTAACAGAAATGTTGCCTATTTTACTAAGTAAAGGTGGCTTAATTTAGAGCCCAGCGGGTAGCGCAATCGAAAAGCAATTCACCTAATCATCAGCCCTCTACTACTTTATTGATACGATATTACATGCTAATTTAATGACTTTAACATGTTTTAGGATAATAATATACCATAAAACTATTTTTATATCCTGTTTTTTTTATTTACGCGAATGTTACCATTAAATTAGAACTATTATTTACGGATTTCAAAATTTTCAAAATTTTTGTATCAGGTTTATATTGGGTTTGCGCAAATATGACCATGTTTCTGAATATCGTAACAGGCTCAAGTGGCTCCCTATACGTCGTCGCCGAAATGCTCATATCCTGTCTCTTCTCTACAGTGTTCTGTTTAATCCCTCTTCTCCGCGCTACCTTCAGGAACGTTTTAATTTCCTACATACTGCTAATTCACATTCTCTTAGGTCATCAGAGAATCTGATGTTGCAGTTTCCAGCACATAGGACGTCATTTTATGACCGTTCCTTTACTGTTGAGGCAGTGCGGCTGTGGAACGCTTTGCCTCTTACAATTAAGCGATCGTCCTCGCTGGAAATATTTAAATCAAGGGTGAAAGCTTTCTACCTTTCGCAATAGATTTATCACCATTCACTATTATTGTTATGTATATATGTATGTATATGTATTATATTGTATTTAAGTGTATCATATCTTGCATTTATTCGTTTTATATCGGTATTTATATATTTATATTGCATGTAAGTTTATTGTTAATAATAAGCACCGTCCATAATCATTGGATCTTTCCTTTACCAACCGGTTGTCTGTAAGAGATCGCTTAAAGCGATAAGACCGCCAGTTATATCACCAACGTTATGTTTCTATAACTATTGTTTTCTTTTTTTTTTCTTTTGTTTTTGTGTTTTGTTTATCCTTTGTATATGGTGTTATAATAAAGAGTTATTATTATTATTATTATTATTATTATGGATTTTGTCGCGGTTTCGTTTTTTTTACATATATTCATTTCCCGACGTTTCAATTACTTTACAGCTTTCCTGGTCACGGGGCGGACTGTTTATTGTCATATACGACACACGACTCGATCTTAGTGTGGGGTCAGGACTATGTATGTGACTGTTGGGTGTTATTTATTAATTTGGGGGGTTTATTTCCATTCCAATTTCGATTACGAATAGAGATTTCTACCATGCTAAGGATATAAATATTCTTAGCAATTAAATCACCTTTTAATTTAAATATATTTTTGTTACAGAGATTCAATTACAAAAGAAATGGAAAAGTATTCGAGACTGCTTTCAAAAGTACTTATTAAGACCCAATAAGACCAGACGACCGTACCTTTACGCCAAGCAACTACAGTTTCTATTAAAAGATCAGGACGTACCAAGAAAAGAAGAATTAGATGACGGCGGTTCCAGTGAGTCTGACGATGATTCAAGGAAGAAAAGAGCATGGCGTTCCAAAAAGAAATTAAAACTTGTCAAAGACGAAGAACAAAGTTCAGACGACGATAACAACGCAGATGTAGACACTATGGATGACGGTCGAGATGAGTCCAATGAGGGTATTGAAATAGACATTCCGCAAATGAAGATTCCTAGATCGAATCGTTCCCACACGGATGAATTCGTGTTTGCGAATGTAGATGCGCAGAGCAAAAACGACGACGATCCAGACAGACTATTCCTATTATCACTGTTACCACACTTAAAAACTGTTCCTGAAGAATTTCGCCTCAATGTCAAAATGGAATTGATGCAAGTGTTAAGGAACGCTAACTATGCAACAGCGAAAGAGCACAAGATTATTTGAGTTTTG
Organism: Hyles vespertilio; assembly: GCA_009982885.2. Classification (NCBI taxonomy): domain Eukaryota; kingdom Metazoa; phylum Arthropoda; class Insecta; order Lepidoptera; family Sphingidae; genus Hyles; species Hyles vespertilio. The sequence goes on from CM042807.1 coordinate 6,062,875, forward strand.
TGATAATTTTGTTACGATATCCTAGTTAATTGTTATGTTTACCGTAGTTACGTCGTAGGTATAAAAAATATATTATAAAGACTATTAATATTAGAACATTCCAATTACAAGAGCTTATTATTATAACTAAATGACTTTTTTTCAATGTCGTACAATTGATGAGGTTTGTTTAATAAACGCTGCCCTGTAACTGAAAGTGTACATTAATAACTACGTGGTCATGACATAATTGGCCATTCACTCCGCCTTATGTCTTTGCTTCGATCTAAAATGTTCTCTACCCCTATACCACAATGTCAAGTTCAATTTCAAGATGTTATTACGTTTGGAAAAAATAAATTATCTTTTGGACTGAAACAAATGTGCGGTCAAAATAAATATATGAACCCGCAAATTATTGGCGCAGAGAGGTAGTTACTACTTAGCTGATGCATTCATCAGCTGTCAATCCGAACAAGGCATTATTTATGTGACCGAAACTGGCCTAAGCAAGGAAAGTTACATAAAAAGTTCATAATTTTATATTAGCTGTATCTTATTTATTGAATTACACCCTATTTTTACAGCTGTGATAACGTGATGTAATTTGCATTTTTATCTACAAAAAGGTATTTTGTAAATATTCCAATTATTGTGTATGTGTAATATTTCATTTCTTTTTAATATGTACTACGAGTCCCTGAGCTAAGCCAGAGATAGAAAAGAAATCGTAAACCTAAGTGACGTTCTGACTAAGTATTCCTAAACACGAAATCTATATTTTGCCTAATATCTACAACCACCTCTGCAAATTTTATTACAACCAGTTTCACTGATTAGGCGTGAGAACATAACAAACTGGGTTACTTTTGCATTTATAATATTCGTTTCTGTGCTCGTGCCGCCCTAATTTTATTTAGCCGTGCTAGAACCTTTTTTTTCTTAGTTTCTTTAAGTAATATAATAGGAAACTACCACTGTTACCCACTGTATACTTTACCATATTTGATATTATTGTTGATATGTATATCACAATATGTTTATTAACACGTAGTCTTACAAATCGCAAGTTTCTTTATTATGTTTAAATAAAGCAAAACATCAATTCTGTTACCAGAACTTGAAGATAACGTTTAGTACATGTATCGACTAATTACATATAAAATATTAAGAAATTAGCTAATTACCTGAGGTCCAAATATGTGAGTGACTGAAGACCTCCGACAGCATCCGGAACGCATCTTATTATATTCTGTGATAATAATAACTTTTCTAAATAAATATATCTAGTCACTTCCTCTGGCACTTCACTGAACCGATTTTTCGATAAATCTGAAACAAAGGAAATACCAGTCAATATTTGATACCATAAAAGTGCTTCACACTTTTTGTATGAAATTTGATGCCGTAGTAATATTGGAGGGGGGGGGGGGGGGGGTTATATTTGTTTGAAATATTATGTCCTTTTACGACACCACCGATGGCAGCCATGAAATTGACTCAGAATCGTTTGGGGTGATTTAACTAAGGCGTCAGGATAATAAATATTAAGTAATGGCTCGTGGCCCATAACCTTAGTCTAAAAATAAGACACAAAGAAACCATAAAAATAACGTCGACGAACATCGTTTCATAAATTAAAGGTCCCCAGTTTATGAGAAATTTTAATAGCAGCCTTTATATTGAATGATAATTTATTAATTATTTGTGGTAGAAAAAGAAATGGTAACGTAAAAATTATGCTAGTGTCAGTAGATTTAATTTAAAAATAAACAGGTTTTGAATTCTGATCCTTACAAAACATATATTACATATTATTTACTCTCGTGGTTCCTACAGTTTTCCAGATTTTTTTTTATAAATCCGCAATGATTTATTTAATACGAACAGAAAACTGCTCCAGAAATATACTACTTAAGACGAAACATTTCCGGAGAGCTCTTCATTTCATCAATACTAAAAAATGAGTTTTATTTAGAGCACTAAATGATAGACATTGTAGAGGAAGCAGTGCAATGTGTATGGGCCGATGCCATAAAATACAATACTAAATCATACGAACCACAAGCACGTATTATTATTAGTCCACAGAAGTTTGCGCATGGCGTATATCTTATCACAATCACACTTTAAGGAATCAAATCACCATACAGGATGCAAGGCATTAAAATTTTAACGTCTTGAATATTGTTTATCAAATGCAAGCTATCTATGTAAACCTGTTGATAGGTTCGTTGACACAGAACGTGCTCGCACCGTGTGGTTTGATCGCCTCGGCCCGACCGCAGATCCAGCTACCACAATGTTATGAAGTGTAACGACTACTTTATGCTATTTTAATTAATTAAGATAATATAACACGTTTTCCTTATTGTTAGTATTGTAGTTATTACGATGCTTTAATTAGCTATGGATCCTTTAAGAGTATAATAATTAAAAGCAAGCTTGGTGATCTAACAGTTATCTACAAGCTTGAATATGCAGGATCGAGAAAGGTCCATCGTGCCTACTGAAGAACTTCTTCAAAGCAAAAATATTGGTCATAAAGACAAAACGTCACAGTACTTATTGATGTTTATATTAGTGAAAAGATAACGAAATGCTATATTTATTTGATCGGAGATAACTTATATAAATATCTTTATTATAATTGGTGATGGAAATGATGTCACGTATGTCCTCATTCCACGATAATTTAAATAAACAATCAATTAGGCGTAATAATGCTTATCCCATTGTTTATAATAGACAATCACGCTTATTCTTGAGCCCTGCATTCGATATCTACCTTAGTTCTAGTAAAATATTGTAAATGGCGTGAAACCGGTTCAAAAGCGTCATCTTGGACTGTAATAGCTAAGCGCTGTTGTTTGATTTCCTTAGAATCATTTTACGCTTAAGAGACGGAATGGTAGAATGACAACAAGCACAGATGTCAATTGTTTGAAGATATACAGATATGATGGAGTAGATGACATTTTATAAAAGCAAAAATCTGCGTACGCCAATCGTCTAGGGAAAGCTTACACACAGACACATACTTGAAAGGTCATCGTATTCAGTCAGCCTAACATAAAAACTGATTTGACTGGTGCAATTTGGATTTGAAATTAAGCGGAAGGTAAGCTTAGTTCTGGCAAAATTATAGGACTTCAGTTATAAGCAGAACATTTTAAGCAGTCAGTACCGGCTTCTGCCATTTCAATACAGTAGATATTGCAACGCAAGGGAAGGCGTACAGGCAGATCGAAATGTCAGACGGCAGACTAGCCATCAAACTAATTATTACATCTATTAATCGATTTTGATCAACTACCTATACAATTCTATTTAATTATTGCTGCTATTATTCAGCTGTTTCAGGAAAACGTCTTTGAATATCAGTGTATGGATTTTCTAGGTTCAAAGATGCAAAAGTCTATTTATCCTGTTAACAAAAAACAACTTTTACAAAAGGCTGACACGTCAATTGATTTAACAATAACATGTACTAGGGAACTGGTGATAGGAGGAGAGTCGTTAAGCATTGCTCCAGGCATTAGATGCCGCTTACATTTAGGCGCTCATTAAAACGTATTAACTTCACATAAAGTTGGACATTAAGTTTAAGGTTTTTAATGAGTTTTTATTAAAAATACGTGGGAGGGAAATTACGTTGATTTGTTTCTTCTCGTGTTGTATACTTTATTATTTACGACTGCAGTAAAATCCGCCAGATTATGATGGCCGGAACTAATGAGGTTAATGAAATAAATAGGAAAGTGTAAACCAGTTTATCTTCAGTTCATAGTAATCTTAACCGACAGCGATAAGATTACAGAAATAATCAGCATTGTCACCATTTTTTACGGTCTCCTCGATTGTTTATACTAAAATAAAATTGATTGTATTTCATATTCATCTATATGCATTTCTTGGCATAAAATATAGTCAATATTTTGACTTTCATTGCATTCAAACGATACGAGGGTAAAAATATTTGTCTCAAACAAAACCTTAGATGTGATTGTAAATAGATTCTCTCTTGCGTTTCTTGTAATTCTTGAGGTAGCTGGAGGCGTAAATTTCGAAGCTACGAAAATTTGAAAGTACAGGCATCAATTTGATATTTAATTTAATTCTTTAATACATTTAATTGAAATCAATTTATTTCGTACGTGGATGTTCCAATAAAAAATCAAATCGGAGCTTGCAAGCCTTGCGAATGTTTTCATTTTAAAAATATTTGCAGGATGTTTACGATACACTAGAGAACACGTGCGATTGCTTCCACATGAGTCGAAGTATAAAGAATGTTGATGACGAGTGGGCAATAAAAAATAATCAAGAAATCTGATGGATCACGGTCGCATGTTGGAATGCACTCTTTTATTATTAACACAGGATTGTCGCGTGCTTTAATTTGACGGGGGAAGTATATAGTCCATTGAAATGTTACAATTTAAGGAACGAATATTGCATTTCTTAGAGGACGCAATTTTATTTTTGGAACATGTTTGTGGAGTCAATAGAAGCTTAACCTCAAGTTTGTGGGGTCGCCACCCTTGTCCCCGGCCGCCATCTTGGAAAAAGGGGTGAAAACACTTTTTTCGCGATAACTCGGAAACTATGCGTCTTACAAAAAATTTGCAAGGACATAATTTGTAGCAAATTATTTTGCCTACAAATATGTTTATTTAACTTTTTGCCGTAAATTAAAAATTAAAGAAGTTATAAGCAAAAAAGTGAAGAAGAAATTTCTTAAGAGAAATCTTCCCGTTTCTCTTAAAAGTAGACTCTTCGACTTGTATCTTACCAATTCTCACATACAGTGCTCAATCCTGTCCAAATCCTGGTCTTTGACCGAACTTCAGAGGTCCAGGTCCAGGTTTGTCAAAAAGCTATGGAGCACAGGATGCTAGGCGTAACACGCATGGACAGAGCACCCACTAACACCTTGCGCTCCATAACCAGAGTCAAGAATGTTGCACAGAAATCAGCTAAACTAAACTGGGATTGGGCGGGCCACGTCACCCGGGTGCTCCCGAAGAGGTGGGAAAAGATTGCCAATCAATGGATGCCTAAGGATGGCGAGAGGCCACTCGGCAGGCTTCGGAAAAGGTGGCGCGACGATTTCGACCAATTTAGCAGCACTTGGATGGCATCAGCAACTGATAGGGATAAGTAGAAGGAGTTGAGGGAGACCTTAGCCCATCAGTGGCACAGAATAGGTTAATAAAAATAAAAAAATAGCAAAAAAGTGAGTTTTTTTCATAAAAAGTTATAGAGCAAAAAATATTTTTTTTATAAATATTTGCTCACTTTTTTGCTTATAACTTCTTTAATTTTTAATTTAGGGCAAAAAGTTATATAAACATATTTGTAGGCAATACAATTAGCTACAAATTATGTATTTACACATTTTTCGTAAGACGTATAGTTTCCGAGATAACGCGAAAAAAGTATTTTCACCCCTTTTTCCAAGATGGCGGCCGGGGGACAAGGGTGACGACCCCACAAACTTGAGGTTAAGCTTCTATTGACCGCCCACACATATCCCAAAAATAAAATTGCGTCCTCTAAAAAATGCAAAGCTCATGTAACATTTCAATGGACTAATAAGAAATTATAATGAAATAAAAGTAGTAGGTGCGTTTGGTTTTTTTTTTTTTGTGTTTTTTACATATTTCATTGAAAAAAAAAATATCAAAATATTCTTCATTCTATAGTCTTTCACAAGATCTTTTAATCGTTAATTTCTGCTACCACCGTTTCGGAACGTGTTGCTATTTCAAATCGATTTCTATATAAAATTGTGTAATGTTCTTTATTTATAAATAGCCCTTATTTTATCAATTAATTATGAGTATACAATGATATAAAATAATTTTAAACCGGTTTCATATTATTATCTTGCGTATCCATTTCAATGTCAGATAATCTTCAAGTTCATATTATCACAACAATCGATTACAACAACTTATACTTTACCATTCAGGCTAAGAGAAAATAATGTACTTTAAAATATTACACTTGTAATACCGAACTATTACTACTCTTTATTTTATTTGTTAACATATTGATGAATATTATAAAAAATAAATTATAAAATTGTTGAAAAAATATATTTCCCACATTCAGTTGACTAATAAAGCTTTCAATATATCTATGTACCTATGTAACCTTAATCACAACAATAATGTTATTCACAACTATAATCCGATTTAGACTTCCAACATTTATTACGTCATTAATTATTAATTTGTAACGATTGTCCGTTCACCTTGCATTGAACTTATAAGCCAACATGTACACTATGATCTATAGATATTAAGTACCTCGCTTATTATCGGAGAACGTTCTATGAAATAACAGGATCATATTTAAATAATTGCACGAAGGAAGCCGCATGCATGTGTCTAAGGCGATTACCATTGACAAAGAAATTATAATTTACAATATACGTCTTACAGTTCACTTCTTAGTATTTATGTATATAATATAATTCAATTAAAAAAACCTTATTTAATATAGTATCTTATAGGAAACCAAACATCACTTTCGTTTCAAAATTAGTTATTTAGAATTTGACCATAATGCTGCACCGTCGAAACTCGATAATTGGTTATAAGGAATTTCAAATATTACGGTTGTGTTTTTCGAAAGCACGGCAAAATGGCTACAGTGCGGCTGACGGTAAATTCGCTTTAGAATTGTTGATAAAGCGAGATGCGCCTCTATGCGGTCGATATAAATGCATTTGCTGGTCTGAACTCTGAAATAGCATCAATTTAATTTCAAGGAACAACATCAATGTTTGAGCCCACTTTTATTGCGCAACAAACCGCGGCAACCGAATTTGTTAGAGCTTCAAAACGTTAATAGCCATGTGCCAGATTGACGTATTGAATAGTTAAAAGCGTGCCGGTACCTGCAGAATTAGAGCTAAAGTCACGACCTATTTATTAATTAAAGAATAACTGCGGCTAACTACGAAGCAACTAATTCAATATGTATAAATCTTAATGTTCTATTTTATGCGGCAGCTTTATTAGCGACTGGCCGAAAAAATTGCCTCGTAAAATGGTTGTAATACGGACCGGATCGCAAATTGGCTGCGATATTTGATATTTTTACACATAATGGCCTCACGCAATATATCGGAAGGTCGAAACAATGTCATCACAAATACTAGATTGATTCTTGATTTTAACTACAAGAGTATTGGTAATGTAAGTATCCTATCAAGGTATAAAATAAAAGGGTAAGCAATAAGCATTTTCTAAAGCCAATTTCGAAAGGAAACATCTGTTTAATATTGGCGATACTAAAAATGTCTCGTAAGTTGCGTGAAACACAGCTACTACAATCGACCATATAATGGATGAGACGCACACGCCAACGATGCTACCTTAGAACAGGACCAAAGTTCATCAAGTCGAGCGCTAGTGCAAAGACGAACTAGAATGTTTCCTTTGACACAACACGGCCGAGGACAAAAGAGGGAGTCCTAAACATTAATGAGAGGTGGCAGGCGACCCTCGACAATGAAGATGATTCTAACTGCGTGAGACTTGATGGAACTTCCTCACTCGGGAGGCTTGTTTGCAACGCCTTCGAACTTATGATTACGCGCCAAATTTCAGTCTTACACATGAATGAGCAATGTAAAAGCGTCGTGAAACTCACCCTTGGCTTAGGTTAATGCTTCGAGGGAATCTATTTTTTGGTGTCTGATACAATTTCTAAAGGCATATTCGGTGCCTGAAAATGCTTGGTACTGAAAATAATTACGCCATTTAAACTTTATTTTTATGGGGGTGGTAGTGCCGGTACTGCGATTATCCGTAAAACGTATTACATATATTTTAATAAAACAAAGGTCTACATATGTATATTGTTCAATACAATTTGTAATTTGAGGATTTGAAAATTTTACATATGCAAACATTGCAGTCATTAATTAACAGTTATAAAAAGCAGACACTATCTGTATAGTATTATGCACCCTCGTAAGCTAATGACATATGGCAGGACAGTTAAGTCGCCGTTTTTAAGAAACCTACTTTACAATTTCCTGTGGGTGTTGTAAATACAAAGTATCCATTACAAGATGCATGAGTCACTGCGCTGAGTAACCTCCAATATTGATACGGCTGAACGTATTAACTGTTAGTGCTTTGAACGCAACATTCACTTATGCAAGACCCATCTAAAATTCTGACAGTTTTATCTAGTAGGTAAATTAGTTTTTTAATTTGAACGAAATCTAAAACTACACATTCGGCGTTGGTAAATCGAAGGATTTTATTATAGTACTGGGCATTCTATGATCATTTTCAAACCATGTGTAGTTTCTAACTTGACTAAACATGTTATTAGTACACATTAGCAGGAATTAAAAAAATTAAAACTTTTAACAATTAATTAAATGCAAGAACATTCATCCTCGTGAAAATAAAGCGAGATGATTATAGCCGAATAATGCGGTCTATAGAGAGAATTTGTGACAGTGACACAAAAACCAAGAAGCTAGCATGGTGACCAACATAAAAGAAACAATGAAAGAGAAAAAAACCTGAAAAATGACGTGTCTGACTTTAATATTTCCCACAGTTTTAAAATAAGTGGGTATTATTTAGTTCCTATTTTTACATTACACAACACAGAAACATTCAGTAAAGGAAATCAATAAAATTAAACACGTATGTAACGTTGAGTAAATTTTTGATATATCAAAGCAACTTTAAAATTTAGCAGAAGCGAAGATTTTTTAAAGTTTAAAACAATCTTCGCCTCTATTGCTAAATTTTCCAGTAGCTATCTTGCGCAAGACGAAATCGAATCGAATCCTTCAACTGAGATTAATGTCCGGAGTTGAATTAGACCGGACAACCTAACTAGCATAGCGGGCAAGTAGCCAGCTCAAAAACGTGAGATACTAGAAGCTAATGCCGCATTGGGACTTGAGAATGATAGCAGGAACCCATCAGTTAACTTGTCCGAATTTTGGAAGACTTTACGATACGCTATGATTGAGAGGAGTTCGAGTTTACACTATGTTAACCACCATATCTTACTACATTTGTTAGATTTCACACAACTTTAATTTTTTCGAATACTGCACGAAAACAAACAGTTATTAATAAACAAGACATTAAAATTAACGTAATTTCACATGTTTTTAGCGTAAAATATATTACTCGAGCATGTTGGAAAGAGATCAAAGGAGGAACTAGCTTCCGACAAATCCAAGAAAAAAACAAAATTCTACGTTCAAGAGCAACGATGATACTGCAGTTGTGTGATGTAATCGTTTCGAGACTAGAAGATCGTTAAATGAAATTGAAACGTAAACACAGGGCGCCTGTAAATACATCTACGCACTGTCTGTTTCAGCAATTACACTTAGATTGAATCGAGAAGCAATTTACTTTTTGCTTGCTACTTTAATCTATGTATTTTGTGCGTGGGTGTAGTCTATTATACAGTGCCCTCCAAAAGTTAGTTGAAATGATCAAAAATGTAATAAATGTGAGGAAATTATGATAAAACCAATTCAAATCATTGTTTTTTAAACTGTTTATTAAAATTTAATCAATTTTGAATATGTCTATCAATAAAAGGTGCATAATAACGTTATTAATAATAATTTATGTACAGAAACAGTAAAATTGCGGTGGCAAAAGTTAGTTGAAATTGATGAAAAAATATTTTAGGGATTGTATATTTGCCTCTGTCTTAACTTTTAATATTTTGTATGGCCGCCATTATTCTGTAGAATTGCTTTAAATCGTCCAGGTGTTGATTCTACAAGATTTTGTAAAGTTTTGACCGGTATAGTCGACCATGTTTCATGAATTCTATTTTTCAACAAATTCCTGTTGCCTTTTATGGAAACAGGGATTCTCGGGTCAATTAATCCCACAAATATTAAATAGAGTTAAGGTCGAGTAATATTGAAGGCCATCCCAGTAAGTCTACTTCGTTATCTTCAAAATATTATTCAGTTATCCTTGCTGTATGCTACAGATTGTTGTCTTGTTGGAACTTAAAAAATTTACTTTACCACATATGTTCAACAGATTATTATAAATTGTCATGGAAAATATTACAATAGATCTGTGATGTCATCTGCCTTCAATTATTTGCAGTCAGTTCCACACCATTCCAAGAAAAAGACCCCCAAACCATCATACTGTCAACGTCGTGTTTTACAGTCGGCTGCAAGTGCTTGTCGTCGTAAGAGTTATCATTGCTCCTACGACATACAGTTTGCCAATCTCTTTTTCCAAACGGTTAGAAGTTTGATTCATCGCGAAAAAATACTTAATTCCAAAAGTCTATTAGTTTATCTAAATAATTGCGGGCGAACTCCAACCGTCTTTTTTATGGATCCATGCTATGAGGTTTTTATCTGGCAACGTGACCTCGTAAATTAGCATCATGCAGACATCGCCTGGTAGTAGTTATAGAAACCATGGTTCCTGCTTTCTATTACTATTTTTTGATCACTCGTATCACAATCTTGGGATTAATTTTACACTGCCGCACAATTTGTCGATCATCAACAAAATTAGTAGACCTAGGACGCCTCTACCGTGGCCTATCTGCAAGACTAGGACATTCCAAACTCTTCGGCATTATTATTCGCTTATCTTCTTCACTAACTTTGAATAATTTTCCCTCAGCACTAATTTTTTTTATTTATTTTCTATTTACTAATCATCTTTGTTCTATCTTCTACGTGTTATTTTCACTTTGGAGCCATTATTTATTCTAAAACAGTCATATCACCTCACAATATCTTATTAATAAATACCGGGTATCTCAAGACTGCTACCGAAAACGAAGCCGGGTGGTAGTTTTAGTGGCTACAAACACAATGCAATTAAAAATTTCGCCTAGAAACGCGACAATTATTTTTTATGATTTTTTAAATATCGTCATTTTTGGGTGGTAAATCCATAGTTTTTGCTAAAATAATAATTTAAACTCTTTTATACCTTAGAGTATTTATAAATAAAAGGGTATATACTATTATTTTAGGAAAAAATGTATTTACCACCCAAATATGGCCATAGGAAAAAAATAACAAAAATAAAATTGTCGCTTTTTTTTGCAACTTTTTCTGTTGCATTGTGTCTGAAGTCGCTTAAACTACCACCCAGCTTCGTTTTCGGTAGCAGTCTTGATATACCCTGTATAAACTACCCAAACTGCCCTAACAATATTGGTAAATGAGTTTAAAACCACGAGATTATCGGAAATCGTTAAAAGTTTTCCATTTCAACTGATTTTTGACGCACACAATTCAAGTACTGAGTATATAAACATTGATTAAGAAAGAAAGCAAATGGAATTTCGAGAAATTCGATACTGTATGTATTAGAATAGAGTATCCGAACATAAATAGTAAACAGTTATTTTATTGAAACTGCGTATTTTAGAAATTACGTGACATCATTGTAAAGGTGAATTAATTTCAACTAACTTTTGGAGGGCACTGTATGTATGTTTATTTGCGGTGTAATTACCTAAAAACATTGATCGTGTCTTATGGGTATTTTCATGTATTGAATGAAATAAGTAATCTATTATGTTCAGATTTTTTATGCCGAATTGAAGCTGTAAAAATAGGTCCGGATATTTCTTTACACATTGACATACAGAAAATATTGAATCAACCTCACCAGAGGCTGGCATAATTGCAATGTTAAAGAATGGATAAAAGCCAATTTTGTTAATAATAAAAATAAACCAACGATTTAAAATTAGAATACTAATGCCAATGCTAGCTTTGAAAATTATTAAAAGCATCAGCTTAGAAAGACGCATTTCTCGCTCATTCAGATAGTTACTATTAAAATTACAATGAATATTAAAATATGTATTAGAAATCTATCACCAGTGAGGTTGATGCTTTCAAGCGTAATGGGCAAAGGTATCATGTATTTTTATCTGACGAGGGTTGGGCCGCTAGGGTTTGGGTGAAAGCCTATACAAACCTATGACCATGAACTTTTGATTGACACTGCACTAATGACAGACGACGGATAAAACGTCCAAAAATACATTCGTTTGCAAACTCCATAAAATAAACATTTGCGAAAACATTTCTGACGCCATGTTGTAATGGCAACAGCGATAACAGAAAATAAACTAATCCCGGTGTCCTCAGATACTGAACGTGGCCAAACCTTTTAGCGCTTACCTTTCTACGATCGATGCTTACGGATAACAGCATTTATTTAATAATCTTGATAAACGGTGGCATGATGAGTGCCGAACGATAAATTGCTCTTACACCAGCTATTTGCGTATCAACGATGCCCAGTAGACAATTGTAATTTTTTATGGTGTCCAGCCCGAGAATTTCTAATAAACAAGTAAACTGGTCACGTTATGGTAATTAGAGCTAATTTACTGACTTTTGTGAATGGGAAGAGAGGAACACGATAGTTCAATTGTTGCTTAGCATCCATATTCTACACGACAGTGGAACCACTAATCAAATCAATCCATTCATAGGTACGGTATTCTTATCTGGCTAAAGCAAATTTCGTTCAAAATTTTCGGAAGCCCAATGCCCCTTTCCCATACCCATTCTGTTTTTTCCCGCTCCCCTCCCGATGTAATGGGCCGGCCATGCGTCCATGATCCATGTTGTGGATATTCATGAACGGCAGTGATCACTTACCATTAGTATTGTTCGTTGTCTGGTCCTATGCAATATAAAAAAAAAAACACATTTTCGATACCGCCTAGAGTTCTCAAATCGTTTGTCAAAATTATCTATATTTCACAATTGCGGCGCCGTCGAACAATCCGTTTACGTCGGCGAGAGGTCACCCGTAAATATATCGGATAGACGGAAATAGTCCGCATTTTTGGTATTTACTTTCATTGTTTACATAGCATTCTCGCGTTAACGTCAAAACGCGCACCGAAATTAGCGATGAATATTCATCGTGAACGGTTGCCATCGTACGTACATTTTGAAACGGGTTCGCTGTCAAGTTTTTACGCGGCCTAGTGTCCTCGAAATATAACCGCCACCGGCACGTGGTTGACGAGTTATTTTAAAGCCACTTTTCCTTCTCTATTCCAACTTTTAATGTCCGGATGCGTAAAAATAGTTCACAGACATTCCACAGTTTGTCGCTCCATGTCCTAACAGTTCTGTTATATGATCAAGAACTATTTCTGGTATTGTGCCAACTGACATGCGGCATACTGCAGGTCTCCACAACCTTGACCGACAACCACGACGCATAAATCTCAGCGAACCAACGCTTGCAGCTCGGTTAGGCAATCTCTAATGCATTGCAGCGACTATTATTCTTGGAAATACGAATAGACGAGATGTGAATGTTAAAAAGAGCAAGGAAAATGTCACATAATATGTATTCCATAGGAAATGTTTTTCGAATGAATTCGAACCAGAAGCATTATGTTGGGATGGATTTTTTTGCAAATTATATCATATTATGTATTAAATAATACCCGTCACTTATGATTTATCAGGAAAGGAAATCCAAATGAAAAAATATAATTGACAACATCACAGACCACCCAAAAACTACACGGATAGAATAACAAAACGACGTTACGTTGACCTTGAAAAAAATCCAATTATGTTCAAAGGTGTATCAAAGATCGGCAACTCGTGAATATCAAATGAGATCGTTGAAACACACCGAGATACGGCACGTAGGATCCAAAGCTGGCGCCGTGACCTTGTGCGAAGTACAAGCACATCGGTCTTATTCACTAAGCGCGAATAATGACACGTTAAGAATGCATATAATTTAACGTCACGCAATGGTAGCACCAGGTATTTTATAATTACAACTGGAGCATCTTCAAACCTTTTTATATTGGCTAAGTTGACACCTATATCCTCGAGGGGTAGACAGAGATGCCATAATAGTTCCAATCACATATTGCCGAACATATTATATCCCAATATATAACAGGGATTCTTCGCAGGTTGCAGGAAGTCGCTGGATACAGGCCGCGTACAACAGGTCAATGTGGGGATCCTTGGGAGAGGCCTATGTTCAACAGTGGACTTTCTGTGACTGAGATGATGATGCTGCTGATAACAGGAGTAACGTGTCGCCACTGTACACAATTTCCAGTCCCAAGCATCATAATTGAGATTTTTTAAATCGAAAACTCACGTAAAACAAATTTCTTGACCAAAATCTCTCAGATCGCAGTTCTTAATCGCCGGCACTAGACTGTAAGAGAAAATCTTTTCATAAGCGGTTGTATAAGATAGTCTTGAATACGGTTTGAATGGGGCGGGATTGTTGGGGCGGCACCACTGTCTAACACAAAATGGACGTGAAGTAACATTTTTGATGTCAAGTTCCGTTTAGTCACCGTTATTGCCTGAGGGTTAATAATTATCATATGTATTTATGCTTTTTATTATGTATGTATGTATGTATGTTATTTTGGTGTATTTTTATGTTTAGATTATATATATAGATAGTATGAGTTTTATCTAGTTTCCTAACTTTTAATTATTTATTTTACACTGCCCTCTCTTTTTCCTTCTTTTAAATCCATCCCATGGTTGTCTGTAAGACATTGCTTTAAGCGATAAGACCGCCATTTGTACTTTTTATATTTTTTTGTTTCTGTATGTTGTATTTTTTTTATGTGTACAATAAAGATTTAAAATAAATATAAATAAATAAAAATTATCCAGCGCTTTACACTTCCATTATCTATATGAAAAGCCGTCAATGCTTGTAATGTAATGCTTCGTAAAAACTTAACCTAAAGGGAACACAGAATAAAAAGTACCCGCATTTCGCCAACGTAATTCCCATGTCCGGGGCGAAGCGTTCGCCATTTCGGGCACAATTCATGTTTCCTCAACCGAGAAATTCACACAAAGGTGTACTCGACATGGAAATTGATCTTGACACCTCATGGCTCACCTCAGGCTTAGCTACTAACATCATTTCAAGTTTGTAGCACTAGCTTTCAACACAAATTACTATAATCCGTTAGCGTGTCTTGTATTTGAAGTGGCGTTCGTTTGAGAAGTTCAAGGTTACATTATTGTTTTTGTATCAAAAGTATCTCGTAGCTTCGTGCCGAGTGTATTCAATTGGTAGTTTTTTAATACGTAAACATTCAATAAAGTTCGTTCATCACAGATCAATGTAGCCCCGAAAAATATAATTGCGACCTCGTCTATTGTATGATTATAATGGTGTTCACTCTGCTTAGTAAATTTTATTTTTTGTTGTTTTTTTATTGCCACCAGAGTAGTGACTATAGCTTGCGAACGTGATTGTAAGTATGTAGTGTAATGCGAAGTACTTCGCCCACTGGGTATTTAAAAGGACATACACGAGGTCTAGAACACCCTAGATGAAATTTATTTTCTGATCAGAAGGTTGGTAAAGTATCTTTCTCGACGTTGTTCCATGTAATAATTCAAATAAA
This sequence comes from Hyles vespertilio, assembly GCA_009982885.2. Classification (NCBI taxonomy): domain Eukaryota; kingdom Metazoa; phylum Arthropoda; class Insecta; order Lepidoptera; family Sphingidae; genus Hyles; species Hyles vespertilio. The sequence goes on from CM042807.1 coordinate 6,078,304, forward strand.
ATCTTAGCCAATGCAAAATTCCATTCCTTTAGACGTTCAGTTGTGAGTAAATGTAAACATTAGAAATAAGTAAATCTTTAAATATCAATGGATAAAGCAAGTATCGTTTCCGAATTCCATACAGACTAATAAAGCATTCGTAAATCGAGTAGCATTGAAAACAAACAACTTAATCGCATGCTTCTATGTATGAACTTGTAAACACAACTTGGTCTTGGTGCGCAGTTCTTAGATTTGTGACAACGACACCCCTGTATTCGATATCATCTTTGTTTGCATGATTGACTCACTTTCTTTATCTATATGAGCCCGTACGTTTTCTGTGATAGTGAACAACATGCCACACACGGTGTCGGGTTTATAATCTTAACCAAGTTTGGTCTTCGTGGTTACGTTAATGTATGGACTAGACATTCAGTATATTCTCTCTCTCTACCAACATTCAGTACCACAATTTTGTTCTGGATTTCAAAATATGTTAATTACATTGGTGTGTGTAACAAGTCCTAAAGCCAAGTCGTAAACGTGCCTTCAGCTCAATTCTATAAAGCCTAAAATAATCCCAGTAGAGCCGACATAATGAAGTTCAAGATAAAATTACATTCCGTGTTATGTCTGCGTTCAGCTTAATATCTGGTTTTATTTTTTATTATAATCGATGGAACAGATTGGTTTCTTAATAAAATATAATAGGCAGTTATTATTAACGCATGTGGCCATTTGTCGACAACCGTGACACAAACACGCACAGATGACTATCTGTTTTTGTCAATCACACAGCATCGGGTCGAGATCTTGAGTGACAAGGCAGCTTGACGTAATTCCCATTAACGATATAAAGACAAAGCTGGTTTTATGAGGTAAACTTATCAATAACATAGGCATGCTAATAGAATCTGTCATTTAGAAAATTTTCTTGCCAACAAGTTTTATTGAGTAACTAGCTGAACGAAGCTGCTAGTTAGCAAGATATAATATAAAAGACGAGGTTATTTATAGAAATATGTACACCACAAAGTGGATCATCCGCGTATTACTAAGGAAAACATCTGGCTCGAAGGATTAATAGACTAATCACCATAGTACACAATACAAGTATGCGGACATACGTCATGTTTATAAAAATGAAGTAGCGTACGAGTAGGCCTCAATAACGGTACTTTAACCGCCAAATGCGATAGTTTTTATTTCGCGATAGCATGACACCAACATTCGACCTTAATGAAGCATAATAAGATCAATATAATGTGCCAATTACTACCTACTTATAAGGAAATCGTGATAATGAAAGGGAGTGCTAACTGTAAACACGATATAAATCATCGCCTACGGTGAAGTGCGCATTAAGATGCAATTTTATTAGAAAAAAGTAGAACAGCACATTTCGTTTTTTAATAATTCGTCATGATATTTTTCTTTAGTCACGGATACAACTACGATTCAAATGTTTTGCAATTTCTCGTATTAAACTACAGTTTGCGTTGGAAAACTCAACCGAAACATTCCAAGTCTCATTTTTTTGTATTGTTGCTAAGTGGAAAATAATTTTGTCGAGATTTTTGTGATACGTTGCTACTAACAAAAGTATTTTTATTAAAACTTAAGTCGTTGTATAAAAATGTACATAAACAAGTGTAATCCTCGTCATTTAAGAATTTATCGCACAGAATTTAGGTACGAAACGGAAAATGAAAATACCCACTTCGGCAATTCTAATAATAAAATCCATATCCGATATTAAGCCCATATACGTTTTTATTATTGACTTATAGTTATGTTGACTAGAGGTGTGGCGTAACACTCGCCCTCAATTGACACGAAATGCTTATCGATAGACAATTGACACGCTTCGTACATTTCGTCCGATAATGGAGATTAAAAATGTCTAGAACACCATCAATCTGTATTGTTTATCGTTGATACATCACTTTCGCAACACCCAGGCGGGAGAGTCGACGAAGTAATAACAGTGTATTTTAGCAGATTACAGATTATATCTTTCGGAAATTGAAGGCATCGACGAAATCGCCCAGTTATTGGTGAGAATTTATCAGTCCCCTTGGAAAATATTTTTTTTAAAATAAATGATTTCCGTGTCTTTTGATTATAGCTACTACGAATTTCAAATTAAAAGAGTACGAATGACTTTTACCACTAAAATATGCAATTATATCAACGTCATTAAAATTTACTTTTCAGATTATGGTGGCACGTTGTTAAAACTTCGCCGACGTTGTGCAGTAAAAGCTTTTGTACCACAAGTTCTTAAAGTATATAAATTGCACGTGGCTGTCTGATCAATAAGCCTGTCGGGACGGCGACCGTTTGTCGGCGGCACGACGTGACACCCCTAAACACAGCTGATTCCACCTTGCCCCCTCGGCAGTTCGTTCAACCCTCACGCCCGTTGCCTTTCTCCACCCTCGTACTTTCGATCTCGCAAAAGCGAGGGATTTTTGGATTCCCCCGGGTTGTATGAATAGGAAAACCTAAAGGCTCTTGTAAAAATAAACAACTCATTCATATGACTTAATGAAAAATCGATTCCAACATCACGAGGGCCATGGCTCATGTGTTATTTAGTGATTGACGTTAGATCATATACTAAAAATGTATTCTAATAAATCTTCCGGTCCCGCTAAGAACTTGTCTTATAGATCAGAATCTCCTTCCACGTCAGTGGAGGTACACGATGGATATACCGAACAACAGCAGCAACAATATACTAAATATTTAAAAAAGTTGAAACATGAATTCGAGAATCGCTGGTGTCAAAAGCCAAATTTCAGCATCGCCTTCCCCGACTTGGAACGAGTAAAAACGCTTGGCACTGGTGCCTTCGGAAGAGTAATATTGCTGAAACACAGTAAAAATAACAAATTGTACGCGATGAAAGTTTTAGAAAAGGAGAAAATAATTAAGACAAAGCAAGTCGAGCACTCACTTTACGAAAAACGTGTTCTTGAAGCAATCAGATTTCCTTTTACAGTGTCGATGGAATGTAGTTTCAAGGATAACAGCTACATTTATTTCATTATGCCTTTTGTGCCCGGCGGTGAAATGTTCATGCATCTTCGTCGTATGAATAAATTCGAAGAGCCGTTGGCAAAGTTTTACGCTTGCCAAGTTATTTTGGCGTTAGAATATCTGCATTTCTGTAATCTGGTGTACCGAGATTTGAAACCAGAAAATATTATGATTGATAGGAACGGCTATCTGAAAATAACTGATTTTGGATTTTGCAAAGTGGTGCAAGGCAGGACGTGGACTTTGTGCGGCACACCTGAATACTTAGCGCCTGAGTTGATTCTGAGCAAAGGTTACGGGTTCTCAGTGGATTGGTGGTCTTTTGGAGTGTTACTTTACGAAATGAACGCAGGTTACCCTCCGTTTTATGGAAATGAACCGATGAAAACGTACGAAAAAATAGTTGCTGGGAAATACAGGTGCCCTTCTAGCTTTAGCTCTGATCTTAGAGATCTTGTACGCAACGTTCTTCAAGTAGATATAAGCAAACGATTTGGTGTCATGAAAGATGGAGTGCTCGATTACAAGAACCATAGGTGGTTCAAAGGAATAGAATGGGATTCTATACTCAATTGCCGAACTCCACCGCCGTTTGTGCCAAAATGTAGAAATGCTGCCGACACAAGCAATTTCGATAAATACGAAGAGGAGCCAATTGTACCAGCCTCTTACTGTCGCTACGAATCTGAATTTATAGACTTTTAGATTATATGTGGTTCATTTCTTAGGAAAGTTGCCTTTAGTGTTGCAAAATCTATTATTTCTGTAAGAACAGTAAATATAATATTACTTTCTTGTGTATATATTATGACATAATAAAGAACAGTTTATAATATTAAGTAAATATTTTAAATTATTCTTTCCACTTTAGCCTTAATAGTACAGGCAACGAAGCAACGCGTTACTCTTGTCCGCAATGCATAATTTGCCAGGAGTTTTTTTTTTCATGAAGAGGTGGAATATGACCCCACTAAGTTAAAAACCCAAAATGTAAGTATTTAAAATGGCGTCCGCTAGAGCCGCCATTTTGGAAAACGCGTTTGAAGCCATATCTTCGGAACCGTCCACTTTAGGCCCATCATGCTAAGGACCTTTCTTGTAGATAATTAAATTTCCCATCTTTTTTGTTCAATATTTTTTTTTGTACCATTAACCGTTCGCGATTTACAATGTTATTAATTTTCATTATATACCTTTTTTACAATAAATTTTACATGGATTTTTAACAACATTTACTATTTCGTCATTGCTTTGTTCCCTTATGCCATCAGTATTTAATTAATTATGTGATAATCATGGAGAAATCATTGGATTTCATAATTACGCTATGCATCCTTCGTTTCCATTGACCTTGATTCGGTAGTACACCATTCAACGCGCGATAACTTCTAAAATATTGATTTTAGAGAAAAAAAAGTATGGGTGAAAAGTTGTTAAGAATTTATTGATTTAAAAGTTTAGTCATTAACAATTTTTTGTTTAAACAATTATTAACAAAGATATTGGCAAAAAGGCATGAAACGAGTATTAATAACATTGTAAATCGCGAACGGTTAATGGTACAAAAAAAAATATTGAACAAAAAAGATGGGAAATTTAATTATCTACAAGAAAGGTCCTTAGCATGATGGGCCTAAAGTGGACGGTTCCGGAGATATGGCTTCAAACGCGTTTTCCAAAATGGCGGCTCTAGCGGACGCCATTTTTGTAAGTATTTTGGGTTTTTAACTTAGTGGGAAAAAAAAAAACTCCTGGCAAATTATGCAGGAAAAAATGCTTCGTTGCCTGTTCTATAATCATTTTGCATCGATTTGACCGAGTAGAAGTTTTTCACTTCGTGTGAGATTTAGATTTTAGCAATTCTCATGATTTCACTGGGACTGGAATTTGCAGCCGGTAATGGTGATACGTTCGCATCTAGGAAACGCCCCTCTTGTTTCACTGTCGGCGTTTAACCAAATTCACCTGGGAGGCTGTCAATACTGGGTGCGTATGTTTGGTACTAATCTCCGCCATACTTGAACTCATAATTTTTGTAATGATGTATCACGACACTGTGTCAGTTGCTTCGAGACGATTTGAATACATAATTGAGCACGTGCTCCAAACTACCACTCGACATGTTCTCTCACATCGCCGAAGGGCTATTTTGATATAGAATGAAGGCACGCGTCGACGCCCACTATCTAGCAAATTGAAACTAGCTCTGAGGGCCCTCTTGTCTTTATTACTTTCATTCGATTACTACATACAACGTTGATAAATAAGAATTGTATGTTTTTATATAGCAAATACTTGTACGGCATGTCATAATAAAAATAAGTAAATTAAAATCTCACATCGTCTTGAGCTCACACTTATAGATCAAGACCCCAGGGCCGCCCGACCTTCGTAATTTTATAAAAGATGAAAGTTTGTCTGCATATGCCTCTGACATAGACTCGTTATAGTAAAAAACGGAATTTTTAAGTATTTGACGTCTGACGCAAAAGGGAAAAATATGGAGCTAATAAACATTTGTATCACATCTCTAGTATCACAAACAGGATCGTCATCAATTGCGCCAAAGAGGCTGTCAAGTCTACTTTGTTGCGGTCATGAATTTTGCGGAAATTATTACAATGCTTTTACTCGACTTACGCAGTTACGCCGGACAAAAATTACACATCATCATCATCAGCCTAAACTGTTGTCCACTGCTGGACATAGGCCTCCTCCAAGTTGCGCCATTTTACCCTGTCTTCAGCTTGTCGCATCCAGCATCTGCCAGCGACCTTTCCCAAATCGTCACTCCACCTAGCCGCTGGGCGTTCTACACTACGCTTGCCAAGACGCGGTCTCCACTCAAGAACACGTCTGCTCCAGCGGTTGTCGGTTCTTCGACAAATATGGCCAACCCACTGCCACTTCAGCTTGTTAATCCTATGTGCTATGTCTACGACTTTGGTTCTCTGTCGGATAAGATCGTTAAGGATCCTATCTTTCAGAGAGACTCCAAGCATAGCACGCTGAGTGACACTGAGCTGGCGGACCAGTCATGCTGTGAGTGTCCAAGTCTCAGCACCGTAGGTCATAACAAGTAGGACGCACTGGTTGAAAACTTTAGTTTTCAGGCATTGTGGTAGGGGTGACGAGAAGACTCGACTTAGTTTGCCAAATGCTGCCCAGCCCAGCTGGATCCTCCTCGTAGCCTCCTTCTCAAAGTTGTTCCTACCTAGTTGAAGGATCTGTCCATGGTAGGTATATTCGGAAACAACTTCGAGCTGGTGGCCACATACAGCGACAGGTCTTGCAAAAATTACACACATCAATAGAAAATCTTTTCTAATGATTCTGTTACATTGTATGGTTCGTCATCTTTCTTGTTATTATTTAGCTTAATGGGCACGAATCTATTAAAGATTATTAACTATACTGTCGATATATGGCGCCATTACTCGTATTGACGGACGCAATATGGACGCTTAGCAAAATGATATATTTTGTTAATCCACACTGTATTAGCATGTGAACAATTCGTTTTGAGAATTGTTAGCTGCAGTTTTCAAGAATACAACATAGATAAGCAATAGAAAATTTCTTAAAGACATGAAATAAAAACGAATCTTTAAATTGATGTATGTGTCCAATGTAGATCTTTTCTGAATACTTTATATATAGTACACAGATTAATGTCCGATTTTTCACATAACTCAGTTACAGTCTGATATGGGCACATACGGCTTTAAATATTCGATTCGATGCCTTCTAATAACTCCACAAGCAAACAGTTTTGCAACCAAAAACCTTGCCATTCGTTGTATCCTAATATTTTTGATTTACCGTTAAACACGTTCATACTCCAACGTATAATTCCGCCAATCAATTGAACCGTCGCAAGTCTATACAAGTGGCATGAGTCAACACATGTAGGACACGCGCATGATTCTAGGGGCCCTACTATATTCATCCGAAACGAAGTTCGAAACTTCGGACGATCGAAGTTTTTTATACGATACGAATATATCTATAAAAGTTCGAATTTGTATAACGAACATCGTAACCATAATGTGATTACAACCATAAGTCAATAACGACCATAAGTATAAGTAGGTACATTCGTATCGTATATAAACTTCGATCATCCGAAGTTTCGAACTTCGTTTCGGATGAATATAGTAGGGCCCCTGAGGGATACGTCGGCTATGCATGTGTATGTGACCCGAATTTCAGTACGTGCGCTGCCAAGATTAGCATGAACAACGCAACGTGCCCACAATCAACTTTACAATGTGTAGAATGAAAACTATTCATTAATTTAGATTTGAGTGTTTAAGTGGTATTGACCTCTGTGGTGTTAGTGGGAGTGAAACTGACTGGAAGTAGAAATCGTGGAATCACTTATCGCAAGTTGTTTAATGACTGTTTGGTCAACAAATATTTATTTCGGGTCTGCGTTTTATGGGGTTTAAAGTATGTCACATGATATTCACATCACCTCACACTGATCTCAATATCGGGCTTGCCCTGAGTGATTAAAATTTTTATAAAAATAAATTTTGTTTTCATTTAGTCAATTTAGCAAAGTAAATTTAATTAAAAGTGATTAATCAACGTGTTTACAAATACACACAGAAGCTTAGTAAGTAACTAAATCGGAACATTTGTTGATTAAGAGCGGTTCAAGCCCCTCGAGTATGAAGTAAATATTTATATGACGTGGAAATACTCTCCTACAATCCGTGTGGGAGACGCCGGGGGATTGAACTATTAAATTTCAACTAAATACAACACTCCTGTTCGATAATAATAACATACTAAATAGCAATAGGGTAAACGGGTTTATTTTAGTATACTAATAATGTGTGAATTATACATTTTTGATAATTGATTTCATGATGGCATAAGAGCTCAGTTAGTTGGCTTGTAACATTCAATAAATATTAAGTACGTACTACAAATACATTTTCTGATAGTATTTGATAATCGCGTCTACAACACATAAGAAATTTTAAAAAGTTGGACAGTGGCCAAGAAAATCTACACAAAGCTACACACAATGTTTGTCGACAATCGACAATTTCTCAGGAATTCGACAATTGATACAAATATTGGATTAACGCCACCCATTGTCACGGTTATTAGCCGCAGCATAGTTTCCTTGACGCGACCCGCGTTTTGTCAATAAGCCAATGAACTCGGTACGTATGCACCGAAACAAATCACCTGTGCGGTAATAAATGCGTTACATAATCGCCTAGGCATTGCAGAAATTAAATAATCACAATGATCGGTGATGTGGAACGTAGAATTGAGACCAAATAATTATTTTCTTCCTTCCTTTCTTATTTCTAATAATAAATCCATACACCCAACAGTCACATACATAGTGCTGACCCCACACTAAGATCCAGTCTTATGTCGTGGGTATCAGGAACTACGAGAGACTTTTCGGTCTCACAAACACCCAGACCTGAAACAAATACCTGTGGATTCCACAAATATTTATCTAAAGTAAAGCGTTGATTACGAATGCAAATTATAATAATCGGACATAAATATTAAGTAACACATTCACGGATTTGATAAGAGCCACCGAATACCAGTTAAACTGCTAAACATCTTTACGAGACAACCGTTAGCTATCTACTACGACTATCAAATAATAAATAAAACCATGGTATTATTCCATCTTTTCCACTTCGGCCAAGCTTCCGCATTTTCGCTCGTCAGAGCATTGACTTTTATATTCCCTAACAACATCGTACCAACGCTTTTTAGGCCACCCCCGGATTCTTGACCTGGATATTTTAAGACAGACATTTGTCAACAAGCTCCTTTTGTTTTATATTTCCTAGTAGATGATCAGACAATTTAAAATCATTTTCTTTACACAATCCCTAGGATTTATCAAATGACAGTGCCTTAACACGATTATTACTTAGCGCATGCCTTTAAAACATTCGTTAAATATGAGCTGTTAATCTAATCAGCTCAAGCTGGCTTACACTCGACACTAGCCTTCATGTAGTCCCATTAAACACCATTGCAATCGAGTGAAATACAGTAATATCTTGCGCCGTCATAAAGTACAACAGAAGGTACCGTATTAACAAATGTTCGATCCAAACTCACATTGTCGAGTTATCAAACATGAACCAGCCAGACCGGAGAGATATACAAACTCCGAGTATTCTTTAACAAAAAAACAAAAAGTTTTAAAACCCGAACTCCGCACAATTCATCCGATTACGAGTTTGTACAATCAAAGCCATTAAAGGTACAATGTGTGGAAACAATGGGTGTTAGTCGAGCCTGCGACGCGCTGCCCACGGGTGGCGGTCGAGTGGAAAGAAAAGGAAGCCACGTTCCGTCCCACACAGCATAAGGATATTACGCCGGAAAATCAAGACAGCTTATATCCAAACGCATTTCTTGTACGGGATATTGATTGTTACGTACTTGAAGGGGTTTATAAGCAGTAAAATTGGGATAACTGATTCAGTTAGTGGTTATTAAGGTGAGTTATAATCATTACTGATGTTCACTCAATGTTTTTATTTAATAGGAAGTGTGTATTTGGTACATACATACATACATATACTCACCCCTATATCCCAGAAGGGGTAGGCAGAGGTGCCAGGACACCCACATTTCGCCTTGTATGTTCCGTCCCACGTGATAGGTGGCGAGCCATTTCGGGCACAAATTCCTGACTCTAGGCTGATAATGAATAGAAAAATCCAATATCACTTTGCCCAACCCGGTATTCGAACCCGAGACCTCAGCTTTGTAACCGTACCTTAATACAACTACTCCACCGAGGCAGTCAATTATGTATTTGGTATGAAAAGGTATTAATCAACAATATTCATAACACAACATTTTATCACTTTATCAACAGCCTTTAGAAATCTCCACATGCAAATTATCCAATTTATCCGAAATAAATGTTTGCAATAGTCACATACAGATACATTAAGTATATATTGGCAATGAATTCCGAACAACGTACTACTAAAATTATAGTAATCTTCAATACGACACGTCTGAGTACAATTTTGAACACCCAACAGATTAAATTATAGATCTAGTTAGCAGCACAGTTGAGCCAAAGTTTAACTATTAGTCTGCCTACCTAGACAACTAGACCCTATGTATTATGTCAGACTGCCCAAAGATAACACACCAATTTCTCAAAACTTTGTCCATACCACTAGACATTTGTAAACACAAATGAAAGGGTTGGCTTGGCACAAACTTTATCAATGTTTCAAAACCTCAATGTAGTCTTGGTCAGTTCAGGACTTCAAAGTTCATCTCGGAATTGAAATTAAATAATATACATTAAAAATAAATATAATACCTGTGCGTAGGCATAAGGAACAATAGAAAGTACAGTTGAAATGTTAAAAATAGAAAACAATAAACCCATTCACAAAATGAGGCTACATTTTATATTATGTACATACGTATATCTTTATTTTAAATCACACAATGCGACGATTGTAGACGGGAGCTTTCATTTAACACCCACCGTTTCACTGAAATGTTAGCGGATAAAAATATTGTCCATATCAGTTTTCCTACCTTACAGAAATCTGGGGGCACGGCCGAGCCCCCTCCAAGTCGAGCGAAAAAGTGGCATGGCCGTAACATCCTTTTCTCGAAGCAATTCAGACCATTTTCAACCCCCTATAACTTCGTTGTGGCTAAAGCATGAAGCCTGAATTTTCAGTTACTAAGCAGGCATTGTGTAAACACGGTATATTTAAAATTTCATTCAATTTGAACCAGTAGTTTAAGAATTGTAACTAGTCACACTTTCTTAATTTTGTCACTCACTGACTGACTGACCGATCATCAAAAGTCTAAGGCACTTCTAGCAGATATAGAACCTTCAAATTTAGAATATAATTAGTGTTTAGTGTCTAAAGTAAGGGAAAATTCAAACATTTCATAATTTGTGTCTAGTTTTCTAGATAGACCAACTGCGTGAATAACTTTGTAATCCCATATCAATGTATAGGATTACAAAGTTACCTTTGCAGTTAATCAATCATTGTACTCGTATATAATGGAATAATAGTTGTAGATAGGTATCAATATATCTATGAGGCATAACAGGAGGGGGGTATAGAAAGGGAAAGGGTGTATTCAGCCCATGAAACTGTACAACATTCCTCTAGAAACACATGACGAAGAAAAACTTGCAAATAAATAGACTAAATAGCTCGAAAATATCAATTACAATGGAAGAAAGAACATTAATAATCAAATCCGCTATATTTGTGATAAATTGATACCCACAAAAACAAGAAAAATTCATAAGACAGAGGCTTTAAGAAAAATCGTTGGTGATATTCTAGAAGTAAGAAGTACCGAAAAGGAAAAAAGTAGGACTCTACAAAAAGACGTGAGATCCCATCAAAAACATCCTGTAAAAAAATTCCAAGTCTCGCAGGTCAGGTTTTCTACCGCAAAAAGTTGTGAGATGCATTTAATACCAAGTCGATTAATTTATTTAGTCCTTGAGGGACCTATATAAAGTTATTACGTTAGTTATTACCATATCAATATTAAAAATTATTTACTTTTTAAATAAATAGATCGACTTGGCCAGCAGCATTATGTATAAATTGTACGATACATTATGTTTTCATGTGATGGCCAAGTCGATCCATTTATTTAAAACGTAATTTTTTTTTTAAAAATTGGTATTACATGCATCTCACAACTTTTTGCGGTAGAAAACCTGAGCTGCGAGACTTGGAATTTTTTTACAGGATGTTTTTGATGGGATAGTTATTGTTGCTTAGAGGAACTTGTTTTTAAAAATTGTTAAAAACGAGGTTTAATTTAATCTAACCTTCTGTTAGATTTTGAATCACCGTAAATTGTAATTGAGGTCACAACATTAAGGCTCCATTATCTTGATGATGTCACAATTTCCGTGCAATGTTTAATTTTCTGTATAAAATCCATTCCACGTTTCCGACACTCGTTACACGGGTAAAATTAAATTATCTTGTCGAGTTCAGATTTTGTCATAGAATTGTAATGGTTAAAAATAAAACTCATTTTTTTCGTACATCCTAATATTTTAATAACCGTTCAACACCGATTCAACTTTAATATTATAAAATTTTAGAATCTTGTATCCATCCATCCATCCATCAGCCAAAGGAAGTCCACTGCTGAACATAGGCCTCCCCCAATTCCACAGAGACCTGTTGGAGGCAGCCTGCATCCAGCGACGTCCCGCGACCTTTACCGGATTAGCAAGTTGAAGTGGCAATGGGCAGGGCACATAGCGCGGAGATCTGATGACCGATGGGGTCGGAAAGTGCTCGAATGGAGGCCACGTAGCGGAAAGCGCAGCGTAGGACGTCCACCCACAAGAAGGTCCGACGAATATTGTATGGTTTAAATTAATTAATTAAGCAAACTTAGATTTCTTACACCTCCTAGACAAGCAAAACATGGTTCTTATCGATAAACTCAAACAACAAAAGATTTTACTTATTTATTACACCCGTCCTGTAATGTATCTAAATCAGTATCAAAAACAACTTTTTAGTCTTACAAAATTCAGACCCGAATGCATTGTGTATGTTGGTTCTCTCTTGGCTACATACTTGGAATGTTAGTTAAAACTGATATTAGACTCGCTTACACAATATCAAAGTTGCAGATGTCATATATACATCCGTCTAGTCTGCCAAAATATCAAAAGTAAATGTACTAGAAACAATAGATGCGGTTGCACAAGCCGCTTGCCCAACAGCGATCTGAGCATTCATCTGTCTGCAGTAAAATTAAGTTTTATGGCAGAAAGTATACTCTGACCAAAATGTTTTTGATGAAGAGATTTGGCTGCGTGTTTTTACATTATGCTGTACTGTAGTCCTTATTTTAGTTACTGACCAGATGGAAAATATAAGTATCTTCAAATCCCAAAAGTAACCAAACGAATAGCCATTATTTTAAAATTATATATCATCAAATAACAAGACTTTAATTACCCATACTTTATTCTAAATTCACTACCACTACCATGGTCACTAAAACGTGTCGATCCGGCAGAATCAAATTGCACTTAAATCTACAATGCACTATGCAGTATAGGAACTGCAAGATGACGTCACACGATAACCGGCTCAGTGACATGGCATGGCGTCCTGTGCTGCAATGACGCACCCCAGTGCCTTCCTCACTGGAAATCGCGACTGATTGCATGACTAATAGGTATTCTTGTTCAATAAAAATATACAAGGAAAACAGTGATAGACTCCAGAAAATATATTTTTTATAGATTTAAATTTGGGATTTGAAAAAATCCAAGTGCAATAGGAACCTAATATTTACATGACAACTTTTAAAATAGTATTTAGGTACGATAAAAAAAAAAATAATCGTAATGAAAAATAATTAAAAAAATATAATTGCTCTCGGTGAATCTCATATCGGATATATAAGTATCATCATTCTAATGCAATTATTGCCGGAAATACTTATGTGTTCAGTCATGTCTTGCGTGCGGAACTTATTCTCTCAGTGTAGCGCATCACTTATACATGTTCAATAAATGTTCAACTCAAGGTACTTAAATTAATAAAGCAAAGAATTTTCTATCAAAATATTTATAAACAAATCATGTGTTTATTCATCGACAAATACTCAGTGTACTTAGAATTTATCTACCTTGGTCCGCAAGGAACTTTGCGCTGTCACTAGACCAATAAAGATTATAATAATTATCAACAAAGATTGATTTCCAATTACCACCCGACTGTACTCGAAAAACGCTCAATCACAATTAAACCAATTACAAAAGACCATCTAAGGCACTGCATTCAAACTTATAGCGTACAGTTATGCTCGTAAATCCTGCAAAGATTACACAAGCCGTCACACCGAGCGCAGTACGCAGTTACATAACTCCAAGGGCTTTGAAAGCCGTCGTGGGCGGTTCACGGCGACTTCTTAAAGTATCGATAGACTGCAATATGGAGAGCTTAAGAGCCAGGCTGGGTCTGTGCTGTTACGTCACTTTATTGCGGTACAATTCAAGTTTTACGTCGCGTTTCGCATAATCGTACTGAGCGTGCGAATATACCAAGAATGCTTTTGAAAGATGGAATAAGCGCCATATTTCATTTCAGAAAGTGTACCGTGCGATAAGGCTATAGTACAAAAGTAGTAAAGTAGAGTTATGTAATATTTCCATAAAAGACATAGTTTCATTCTTTCTAAAGTTATATCGATATTCGCAAACAAGCCTATTCGGGTCACAGAAGTAGATTGGCATGAGTTTTATTACAGCTCACGAGTATTTCATTGCAATAACTAGGGCAAGTGGTTTCATATCATATAGCAGCTTAAATTTAATAAATAAACAAGAATTTTACACTCGTAGTTATTCAAAAGATAAAAATCCACTGGTACAACAATAAATAAAGTAAATACACTTATGCCTCAACGAACTACTATACGTGTCTTATCAGAAACTACGATGGACTTGAAGAACTCTAACATCGAGATCAAAAACTAAGAATCATTTTGCTTACAAACATATGTATTCATTTCCACTAACAAAAAAGGTAAACAAAATATTATACATATTTATCATAACAACTGATAAATAAATGTACATATGATTTACTAACCCACATACAATATGTAGTATGTAAATAAGCCACATTTTTACCGTAACATGACGCAACAACCAACCAATGCAAATTATTCGTTAACGAATGGGTGAAATAGCGAAAGAATTGCCTGAGCATGAAATTTAAAAAGAAATTCTCCCTCATTATAAGGAAATTTACCCTAAGTATAGAGTATACACAATAGTTGTTTCGTTCACGCCTGCAATGTGGGTCAGTGACGATGCATAGGCCGCACTCGATGCAGAAACGCAAAGGGCGAGATGAGTGGGGTGACTGAAATAGGGAGCTCTCCATACTCATATGTAGGCGAATTGACATTTTTCATTATTTATAGATCGTGTTTCTGTTATGTGTAGTTTTTCCCCATGGCTTCAGTGGAATCGAATATTCCTCGAGGACTTCGATGTAATAAATTATACTTATTGCTCTTGGCTACCGTTTGCAAATATTATAATCCCTCGTGTAGGTTCGGATTGATTGAATGTTTACTATAAAATATTAATTTGTTTAATGCATCCAGAAATTGTTATACATACTACACCCGCTTTTAGAAATATGGGAGTGATTATATTAAAAAGTAATTTAATTGAAGTATACCACGCATTTTTCATTCCGTATCTGTATCAGTCCATATAAGTCCCACTGCAGGGCACGGGCCTCCCCTACAATCGAGAGTATGATTGAGAGTGGTCAGGCCATATAATCTCCATTTTTCATTACCTGCTAGAATTTTAACGTATGTGTCGATCTCTGTTGTCTTTGTTTTAAATTATAAATAATTATGATTCTCCTGTAAAAGCTGTTATATCTGATTGTTTTCTGACGGTAGTTTTCTGTTTAATATTTTATTAATTTTTGAGACAACTTCGTTATCTTCCAAAACATAATAAAATTAACGTCAACCTATATCCATTACCCAAATTAGCGTCACTGCTTTCCATTACGTAGGTAAATGTTGGCAATTAACGCAAATTAATAAAGGCCCCGGTGCCATTAGCCGAAATAAAGACATGAAACTAAACAGCTACAAAAACAGCTAATTAATTGCATGACAATGAAATAGCTGCTTCGAATAATAAAAACAAAAGTTAGTAGATAAAATAGATGAAATGAACATAGATGAAACACCACACATGAACTAAACCCTTTGTTTATAGCACCGGAGAAAAACATAACAGAGTTACTTATACATAATGATATGCATATGAGTTATTATACATTATGTATGATGAAAATAAATGGTTTACGTGCTCTTTGCTTTGGACTGCAATAAAATGATAACATAATTTCAAAATATGATATTCGTACTTTGATATATCATATAACACAAATAGAAACAATTGGGCAATTGATCGAGATACTAATAAAATAAAACAAGCCCGTCAGGTGCTTGTCTAATAAATCGAGCATTGAAAGCGTTGTGCTTTGATGTCGATAATATCAAGCTGTGCAAAACTGAATGCATCGTTTAATTTACCACTCATACATAATCGAATCAATGCATTTCCCACGAGATTAGCTTGCACGCAAGCTTAGAAACTTCTCGTTTTGCCAATTGGTGTTTCAACTGTGTTCTTACTACGACTTCGCATTACTATAGTCTATAAATTTGACGTTAATTTACGACTCGAAAGTTTTGATTTCGAACAATTTCGCTATGATTTATGTCATCTTCATTTTTATCATCCTTAGCTGTTTTATGATTATAACTTGATCGAATATGGTCAGCCTAGATAAAGTTGTTGGATAACAAGCATTCAAAAATGCGTCGCTGCATATTTTAAAGACAACAATTTATGTATTCAGTTATTTTGTATTATGTTCCCAACAATATAAGTATCTCAGACTTAAAAATTAAAAACGACGGAAATGACCATGTTTAAAATTCAGACATAGAGTAAAAAATCCTGAGTTAATAAAACCCACAATTTCCACAGAATACTTGACGAGAAAACAACCACCGCGTACCTTAAGCTCGCAGCCTACACCTATGTAAATTTTAAAGGACATGGCCAGACAACACTGGCGCAGAGGAAGCTCGGCTCACTTGCATACAAATTTATTACATTACTATATTTAACACGGTCGACAGAAAAGAACATTCGATTCTAACGTTTACAGACGCCACTTCGGGTCTCACATAAATAGTCGGCTAACCGCCCATCAGTATTCCTCACGAGGAAGTCGGACAATGAGAGTTGAATAATAATTAAGCATTGTTAAGGTTTAAAGTTCGCCAAAACTATGGTGGAGTTGTAGCAACGCGCAGGTTCAACTTGGCTCGGACTCGCGAGCTATGAATATTTTGTTTGAACTGCTATACAGCGGCCAATTTTACGTCACTTGACCGTGGGTACTAATGAGCTAATGAAGCGACGAATTGGAAAATTAAAAGGGTCATATATTCTTGACAGAAGCTATTCTTGACAACCCTGTTGGTACTGAGGTCATCCTATTTTATCATCACAGCAGAATGTTAAATGTTTAAATACGGTAACGACTCGTGCCGTAATGTTTGTTTACTTTTTTTCTAACGTTCATCCGGCTATAGAAATGCTCTTTACCTGTTTTATGGTTGTCAACGTTTCAATAGAAATCGTCGACCATTATAAACCTCTTGTGTTGCCAGACTCGTCTAGCGCCACTTGTATTGTCTCTGCACTTCCAATAAGTGCTTTATTGTGAATACATTTAAGGTTTCAAATGGTATTGTCTTGGTTCGAGCAGGCAGTGGAATGGAATAACCTGGTGGTGTTATCGTCCCTTGTATCCGGAGCGGTGTCGCTAGAGCGCGCACGCTCGTGCACCTGTCGCCATTTGCTGGATAACTTGGCGTGTATTTATATTCAAAGTTGGATTAAATGAAACTTTATTAAACTTTTACCTCATACACACCGCAGGATAAATTTTACCGTTTCTGAATAATGCAAGGATTTACATTAGCGCGCAACAGGTAGGCTTGAATGTGTTCAGTTTATTTTTATTTTTTTTTATATCTAAACTAGTTGACTGGCTAATTCGATTATATGATTAAGTGTGTTACGCTTAGGAGTGTTTTAAACAGCGATATCTATTTCCACATTCATTACTATTTTAAATTCACATATAGAGCGTGAAGTGTGAAGTAATTAATCGATGAAATTTATTGGTTTTCGCACGAACGGAAAAGAATGTTTAAGAGTGCACACGTGACAGTATACGCTAGTTTTCTAACAAGATAACGCGATAAATGAAAGAGATAATAAACACTTTCATCGGTAACATCACGCACGGACAACTAGCGCAAACTGTACGATTTCGAATGACAAGTGTTTTAAACACGAAACGGCGATTTCACTATACGGTCGTGTTACAAAGTGTTTATATTCGCGAAAAAAGCACCTTGTATTTCTGTATAAAAACTGAATTATGAAATAATTGAAATAGTCTTCCTGTACGATACATTATAACTATGTTATATTCTCTGGGTAGTGTAACACAGACAGACACACAATACAGACGTCTTATCTTCTTCTTTATCTTTATCAGCCCATATACGTCCCACTGCAGGGCACGGGCCTACTCTACAATCGACAGTACGATTGAGAGTGGTTAGGCCATATAGTCCACCACGCTGGCCTAGTGCGGGTTGGCGGACTTACATACCATAGAAATTCTTATAAATCGCTATGGTATGCAGGTTTCCTCACGATGTTTTCCTTCACCGTTTTAGTGCGTGGTGATTGACGATCAATACACACATGACTCCGAAAAGTCAGAGGTGTGCCCTGGGATTCGAACCCGCAACCACCGTGAATATGTTGGCAGTCGCGTTTAGTCCGTTTACCAACAGGCCACCACGCACTCACACTCACACTCTCACGTATAAATGTCAACATAAACAATCTTTACAATATTTTTCATACTAGGCTATTTTTACTCTATTGACGAAAATCTCCTAAACCCATCTAGACAGTTTAAATCGAAAACAAACATCGTTAAATATTAAGCTAAATAAATAATATGTACATCAGATCACAAACGAACTTTGTATTAAGTAATAAGAGAGTTGAATCTCAAACGCATGTTATGCATAAAATATGTAGCTTCATGAGCGACACTAAACCCAAAATTATTATTTCCTGCGGTTAACGCGTGGGCCGACCAAATGCCAATGTTTGTATATGTATTTCGTGTTTTACTTTTGCATAACGTGTTGGCTCCAACTCTGGGAAATTGGATGTATCCTAGAGTCAACAGTATTAGATCTATGCAGTTTTAAACAAATAATTCTTATTTTCGTAATAAAACTGGAGACATTCATTTAAAAAGAGAGTACTTTTTACTTGTTTTAAGCACTACATTTTTGCATTTACTTAAGTCTCCATCCAATTGAAGAACACATTCATAGAAATGCATTTCCATATCAAGGGACTCATCGAGATTCCTGAGTTGTGCACAATCAGTCACTGCAATTTAGGCTTTGAAATATAAAAAACTACAATTTTCTGAAAATAAATAACTACACCAAACATCGATGTCATAACCAGTTTAGGTAGTATTCTATTCAATGTTTTAATTACCGTAATACGTACGGTATTAGCCGCTTACAAATCTGGACTATTAAACATTCACAGGACATTTACATGTGGGTGGTAAGGTGAAGATCGATTTACTAATTTATTTAAAGACGTACATACAGTGAGCGACCTCAGTGTTATAGTAAGACCTTGGTAATGACATCATCCACGCAATGTCTACGGCACCATTTGCATTTAATTACCTAACCGTTTTAGCATCTTCACTTATTACCTTATTAGCAAGAAACGTTGCGAAATTCACACGAGCGTAAAGGTTGTGAACTTTTAAAACATTGTTCCGAGCTTCGTAATATTATCTGTTTATTCACTTCGAAGAGTGTAGCTCATTTTTACTGAGTAACAGGATTAAAGTTAGAATTTATATTATGTCGTCGCGTGGAGTCGTCTACAAAATGATTTATAAGATATCTTTATCTAAGGTTACTTTTAACTACTACTTCAAATACTTTTCAACTACACATCATAAAAGTCAGCGTAGTAGTCGCAAAGAAATTAATATTTCAATCCAAATGAATTGATCTGCGGTATTTTCAGTACCTACTCGTACATTCATTCGTCATATCCGTCTCAACCACACGCTACAATTACTCATGTTTTCGTGTTGCCTCTCGTAAATAAAACCTACAATTTTAACAGCTATTTCCACCATCATTATTGCAAAAACAAAGCTGTTTGCAATATGAAACGTTCAAAAAGATATTAAGTGCCATTGCAGCTGTTGCAGTGCACATTCATCACATGGCATCGATGCATCCGTTCTTGTTTGCGAATGCGAATCAATTTTGTGGCTCCACACTTTCACCTGCCTCCGCAAACCAGATTTCATAATACCTAAATGCAAATACATGTGTAATATTCGCTTTAGGATTGAACTTGAAATATGACCTTTTGTTATTTATTTTATTAAAACTCTTTAAAACCCGATGTATGTATTACTGAAGCACACGATATTGATTGTTTCCTTGTATGCTTATGGAATTACTTAAGTGATTCATAATAATTACGTTGGCAAAGTAATTACAATTATTCATCTAGGAGAATGATATATTGGACTTTATTCTATGATCTGATTCCTTGGCCTTGCTGCATCCAATCGGAAATTTACTGAAATCAATTTATTTGTAAAATCAAATTTCAGGCGATGAAGAGGATCCCAAAACTTAACAAAGAGTAAAATGTAAAAATCTAATGTACCTACGTTTAGTTTGCGAGGTTGAAAAACGATGAATTGCGAATAAATTTGAGAGCGAGCGTTCTTAGAATTGCAGTTTCTCTCTTGGTTTTTCATTTACTTATATAGACGATTCAGGGATTAAATCCTCCACTATCTCTTCAGTTTCCTTTACAACATAGTTGTGAGTTTCATTTTTTAAGTTATTCACGAAGCAGACTTTGGGTTTTGTTGTTTAACCATTTCGATTTGAATAGAAGTGTAACGAAGGGTTTCCAAGCGTGCGGGCTACGGAATAATCATTTCCTATTTGCCTAAACAAATTTAGTTCACTTAAGTTTGCATTGTGGCTATTATGATGAGTGAAACTAAAGAAAATTCAATTGTACGCGGTTACCTTGTCTGCAATTGCATCTGAGTAATCCAACAAATTATTTTGTTGCAGTGAGACTTAGCTTTATTTGTAAGATCCTGTTTTTAGAACCATATTCAAATAAGCAACACGACAGAATCAAAATGTAAAAAACCATCAGAAATTACAGATGTAGAACAATTTGATTACTGCAGTGTTGCATTGTACTGTTAAGCAGGCAGTAGAGCAACAATAGGAGCCACAGTTACATAACAACTGTTCCAAGAGCAGTACTCAACCTGATCTCACTAAAACATAACGGACTTTTTTTTAACCCGGCCGAGTACAGGGAAAACGAGTCGAGATAAAAGATTTGTGAACGGAAACAACGGTTTAAGTTAAATTACCAGACATTACTAAAATACAATCATAGTTAACTAGGACCGGCTTTGGTTCGAAGCGTATAATTTGTTACTGTTGCCGATAATAAGTGGCACAGATTGAAGAGCATAAATAATAATCGTGAACGAGCATCTATTTTCAAGCGAGACTGCTGTGCAGCGATGAGAATATACGAGCCTGAAGTTTTTATTATTTGGGAAAATTAATTTAATCCAATATAGAATATAATAAAACCTAAATGATTATCTATTACACTAGCACAATGGATAAATATTATTATAATTATATATTATAATGGATAATAAATAAATAAATTATACAAATTAAATTAACAATGCGGTTTGATTTTAATCTTTCGCTATTTCGTACACTAAATGGGTAATTCGTAGATGGATGATGATTAAAATCAAACCACTTTGTTGCGACGACTAAGTAACTGTGGGACGAGAGCATAGAGAGAACACCTAGTTACATGAAATAAATCTATATAAAATAAAAATATTTAATAAAAGAAGGAAATCTATAAACATCAGAGCAAACATATCCAAACACAATCACACATACTCTCTCTTTTCCGTATGATTATCACATTACTGTTTATCCACTTGTGTCGAAAGCGTTGTGTGTAAATCACCAGGGTTGTCAACCATACAGTTGTTGTTCAAACGGTATAATATTTCAGTTTGAGTAACTTCTAAAAATAAATAGAAACCGGTTTGCGAGATAAAAACTGTTTTACAATCAAATAAAGATAACTTGTTTGTCATCTCACTATTACGCTTTTTATTTCCTACAAAGTATTATCTTTTTTTTACTTGACAGTCTTTAAAAGATAGGTTAAAAATTATAATTAGACCAGTTAAGGTATTAACAGCCACTGCCTCAAAATAATCCTAATCCGTAAGTAAAAAGGTTTATTGGTATGACATGGTCCAAAAAACAATTAGAAGATCAGACGTAGAATTATTTATAAAATAGAAGTTACATTTAAAATTTAAACGATGATTGGCAAATCAGGCATCCCTATTGAAAACATCGACTAGCCACTTCAGCAATGCTAGGCTACGTCTCTCGTTTGAAGTGGACACAATCAAATGCGTAATAAACACTCGCTACTTAAACAACTGACGGCGAAAGGTCGATTAACACACGAGATTAGACGAGATACTTTTTTTGTGCTACTACAGTCAAAACCTGATATAACGACATCGAAGGGACCGTATAGTTGCCGACGCTATATCCGATAGTCGTTATAAGCAATACAGCCATATACACAAGTACAGTAGTTATATCATCATAGTTATCTATCTAGTATAAGTATAGGTTAAGTACGTAAACGAGTTAGAAAAGAAATAAAAATATTTATTACGAAATAATTAGAATACAAAATTTATTTAACTGCTTAAAGTTACGAGTTATAAAACTACACTAGTTTTTAAAGTAATCAGTCATTTTGGTCTGTCTTTTTTTTAGCCCAGTCACAAATATTTTTTGCATTTTACGTGCGTAGGTAATATGCTCAAATATTCCTTCAATGCTTATCAATAAGATTTAAAATCGTTTGTATTGTTTTGTTTTGCTGAGACAAGGAGCCGTTGGTCGTTATAGCCCATGAATATCGATAAAATTTCGTCGTTGTAAGCGATATGTCGCTGTATCCGATGTTGTTATAAGCGATTTGTTTACTGAATAGTTTACTAGGGATTCGGACGGGACCATACAATCTAGCTGTAATAACCGATAGGTCGTTGTAAACGATGTCGTTATAAACGGTTTTGACTGTATTTCACTATTAGGTGGGTAGGCAACAACCCTTTTTGACTTTAAAACAGTATTATATGGTTCATACGTGTGCCATATTATAAAATTTTACTAGGACTGACTGAAACTGTCAAACTTGCGTTTTCTGCAATGGAATCAAAGGCGTGTGAAGTTTATAATTTCATGCCACTTCACCATAGTTTACATTTTCCCTAACAAATGTACTTCTTATACAGGGAAGATCCATAGGAATTCAAAACCCGAGAAATTTTAAATTGCAGGGAGCCAATTGCACATAGCCCTCTCTGCACTCAGATTGGATATAACCATGTTTGGTTCATAAAACGTTTTGTTTACGTATTCAATCACCAGGCCACTTGACAACTCTTGTCTCAAGGGATCCTGTCATGCGAAACACATGAGTATGAAACATGCCTACGGCTGCAAATTCGAGGGTTCTATAATGACGTATGCAGCTTTTACGTGTAAACTCTAAGGACTTGGTATAACAAGTCATATAGTATGTATATAAAGCTATCATAGTAGTTAGACCACTTGCATGTCATTTGATGTATAATTCCTAGATACAGTTTTAAATTGATTGTAAACATGTTGAGGTCGTTCTATTCGGATAACTTTTAGGATGACCTATAAATGTTATTATATCTATAGTTTTAAACAGGCTGAATTGTAAAAAGATAAACATAATATGATGCATCATTTCAACGCCAAAGAAATTTTAATTGGATTAATAAACTTCGGAAATATAAAATCTCTACGTGAGAAAATCTATTGATGGATCTTGTAGCGTGTGCTTGCAAAAATATCTTATCTACGAAGAACATATAAAATAATATGTATTGCTATTACATTTGCTTTTATATTAAGAAAACTTTGAAAACCCAGTTCGAAATTTCAATTTACATGCGCCGTTTCCGTTGCGCTGTCGAGTGTCGCATCGCGTCGATTTACCGGATTAATGCATTGCAGATATCTGGTTGAAAACCTCTTTGAATACTTGATAGGTTACGGATATGGAAATCAGGTAGTTGATGTAATGACGTAGTTAACTATGCGCCTATTTTGTAATGTAGTAGCGTTTTTTATGAAGCAGAAGACAAACGAACATTCGAAACATCTAATGATAAGTAGTTACAGTCAGCCTTGAAAATACATAACACCATAGTAGCATTGGTGAAGAAGCCCTATGGGAAGATTTTATTACGATATAGTATTTATTTATTTATTTATTTACCGAATAGAACGGTTACAGACACCACTTATACTATTCACTATTCAACACAATGTTTATGTTATTATGCAACAGTACAGTATTAAAACATGTATATATGTATTAAAATTTTCTTTCATACTTCCCGCTCGCAAAACCTCAGACACTCTAACATGAATAATCTTCTGTCACTCGTAAACACGTCACACTGTGGGTTTTGGTCCAGGAATCTGTTTAACATTTTGAGGGTACGAGGCAGTGGAGACTTGACTCTAGCAACGGTTCTACTTGGTACTACTGAGAACAACAAATGATTTCGAGTTCGGCAATAATTATCTGGAACGAAAATGCGAACAATCTCATTATGTAATTCTGGCGCATCAATTTTGTTGTGGATTATTTTATAGGCTATTAAGATTTGCTGCATTTGGCGCCGAACCTGAAGCGAGTTATAACTCAGACAGCCCAGTAAGAATAAAGTTGGGTATAGATATGGGTAATACCCATTCTCACGCTTGTATAGGGATCTTAAAAATATCTTCTGTACTTTTTCCAGTAGTAGGATGTATTTACTTTCGTGTGGATTCCACACGACGCAGCTTGATTCAAGCTTACTGCGCACGAGGGTGTTATATAGAAGCTTGAGAGCATGTTGACTCCTAAAATCTCGAGTATTTCGAAGGACAAATCCTAGCCTGCGAAAGGAATCTTTGGCCACGATTGTAATGTGTTCGTGGAAGGTCAGTTTCTGATCAAATGTGACACCCAGATCTTTCATTGCTAATGATCGTTGTAAAATGGCACACTCTAGCTTATAATCGAAAAGGATTGGCCGATGCAGCCGACCAAAAGTCATCACACGGCATTTACTAAGATTAAACTCCATTTTGTTATCTTTGCTCCATTTTAATACAGAGTCAATATCTTTTTGCAACTCTAGACAGTCCGCTTCGCATCTAATCTCTCTATAAATTTTAAGATCGTCTGCATATAAAAGGCATTTGGAATGCTTGAGAACCATGGGCAAATCATTGATCATGATTAGGAATAAAAGAGGCCCGAGTATTGACCCCTGGCTGACTCCGGAGCGAGTATGATAAGGTTTGGATTCGTAAACGCCTAGCCTTACGAATTGCTGGCGGTCGCGAAGGTAGTCAGCAAGGAGTTTCAATAGCTTTGGTGTAAACCCTATACAGTGTAACTTACTAAGTAATATATCATTATCGATTCTGTCGAACGCTTTCTTGAAGTCGAAATATAAAACATCCACCTGACCGCCACAATCAAGCCTAGAGGAGATGTAATCTACCAGAACGAGAAGATTAGTATCTACAGATTTTCTTGTTCTGAAACCGTGCTGCTGGTCAACCAAGTACATTTGAATTCGCTTATATATATAAGTGTGCAATATATTTTCAAAAACTTTAGCAACCGTTGGTAAGATTGCGATTGGGCGATATTCTTCAACATTACCTTTATTTGCACTTTTTGGTATAGGAGTAACCCTAGACAGTTTCCATTGCTGAGGATATATCCCATTATGCAACGATAAGTTAAATAAATAGCATAATGGTTCTAATAAAAACACTTTTAAAAATTTTAATAATATAGCCGGAACGTGATCTGGGCCAATCGAACTATTTAGCTTCAACTTGTTGACCCCATATTCAACGTCTTCGATACAATTTTTTGGAATATTGACATAACAACTATTATTGCAAATATTCAAGTTATACAATTTATCGGCGTTTAGGAGAGGAACATCATATAAATAAAGAAATAAATGAATAAAGATTTTTTTAGTTTCAATTTACTTTGTTTACTTTACAATAGTCTGTTTTGCAATGTATCTAATTAAGTCAGTTATTACGATAGAGAAAAAAGTTTCATGGTTGAAAATGAAATTACTCGTTTGTGAACACCAGCAAATCGTTGAAATAAACAAAAGGCTTTTTTTATTGCCATCATGATGCCGGGCGCCGCAGTCACAACAAACCAGACACGGCCCCTGCCGTTGGCCCATTTGGCGTTTTTTCCAACAGATATTGTTTTTTATGGCCATATGGCGCAAGTTTTGGCCAAAGTCCGTCTATATAACCCATTCGCTGTCATAATTTCAATCATTTGATGATAATTTTGGTCGACTTTTATTACATTATCAAAAAGCGAGCTATTATAGCCTAGTTGGCTGCGGCCCGAATCTGCAAATCGAAGGTACAAGCTTCAATCAAATATACACTAGATACACAGTTCCCTGTAAATGTTCTGTTAAAAAGTGGCACCGATGCATTGAAACAAAAAAAGTAAATAAAAAGATCACATATTCCAAATATATTAACACAAATTCCACCTTATTCCTGAAGCTTAAAGTAGTTTTTCACATAATCTATACATATAAATAAAATTGAAGTGTCTGTTTTAAGAGTGAAAATAAAAAAAAAATCCTACTACATACGTTATGTAGTAGGACATTTTTTTATATACGATACCTGTGCCGAAAATGATATTAAATTTTTTTTTGTCTGTCTGTCTGTTTGTTCCGGCTAATCTCTGAAATGGCTGGACCGATTTTGACGGGACTTTTTTTGTCAGGTAGCTGATATAACAAGGAGTAACTTAGGCTACATTTATTTTAGACAAAAAAAATATTTTAGAAAAATAAAGTAATGTTGCAATGCCCGCGCGCAGCTCACGCGCATGCCACCACTGGGCTGTCCTTCTCCCACTTCTGCACTTCTCCCACCAACTAATAAATATCACATTTACAAAATATTTTATATAAAGAAATTTTTCAATAAAGCTAATACAAAAAACTGAAAATAAATGTGTAACGGGAGTTTACCGCCGCTCGCTAAGAGATGGCGCCACCGTAGAATTAGATCGCGATATGGTTTCGTTACAAAGGTTGATAATTATATTAAAAATGCAAAAACCAAAATAAAAACTAAATAAACTAATTAACTTTTTTGTTAAATTCCACGCAGACGAAGTCGCGGGCACAGCTAGTATTGTCTAAAGTTCTGCGACGTTTTAGAAGCAACGGTCGGTGCGTGACTGAAGGCGAAAGAGTGCTTAAAGCACTCTTTTTTGGTGCCATTTTCTAAGCGCTCAAGTTGTATCTAGTGTATATTTGATCGAAGCGTACAAGATTCGATCCCAACACGAACACTTAAAACTTTAAGGACATGTGCAGTGCAGAGAGACGTACTCGTATATGACCGGATAAATTATTATAAACTGTATGCAATAAGATTATTCGAATAAATTCGTTAGCATTTTTTCATGACATTCCAATAATACAAATCTAATATTTAAAAAATCAATTAACAAAACCACACATTCAATCATTATTTCACTGTCAATGCTAAAGTAATGAACGGCGCCAGATTCTCGTGTCATTTTAATAAGACTGGTGCGACATTTTAAATCTGTCTGCGTTGTGAAATGCCAGAGGACTCTGACTTGTTAAACCGATATTTAGGCACTTGAACTGAATTAATATTTATGTAGGTCAACTGGTACTAGCGAAGTTCGACCTGTCCTTTTTACTAATTCGTGAGAAATATACGACGTTTAGAGATTTGTTGTATATTTATACAGAGATTTATTGTATATCTACAAGTTTTTTTTAAAAAGGTGAAAAAATCTTTGCGTCCGCAATGGATTTTGAAATAAAGGGTTAAAATAATTAGAACTCGAAGCATATTTTACGATTTATTGTGGTTATTCAACTAATGTAGGTATCTCTTGAAACTCTTATGAAGCAATGTTTGATCATACGAAATATACTGTTGAATATATAACTTTATCTAAATATTTTCCTCAACAACTTTCAATACTCGCAAATACTTGTGAACCACCCAGCTCAGTTAGAAGAAAATAGCCGTACAGTAGCGATATTGGGGAGATGGTAATAAAACGAAAGGCTACCAACAATGTATGAAACAGACAGGCATTGTCTTTCAACACAGGTAAATCCATAGGGCAAAATTAGTTATTTATCCAGTAGGTTATGAACCAACTTGACGTGATTAAGCCTGAACCCTTTTAAATTATAAATGTGGGTCTTAATACTGTACGGAGTTTATTAAGAATTAATGTGGTTTAACCTCTGAGTCTGAGCTTGTTGAAGACATAATACGGCTTTTGAAACTACTTTATAAAATATTTATGCTGTACCTAACTGCAATATGTGGGAAAATATCTAAGGTTATGAAGATTGATGAATACAGCCAGCTACAATATGTAATTAAAATTGAAATATGTGTGAAAATAAAGAGAATTGGCAAATAGCTAATAAATTTCACTACCATGTCAGGAAATCTGCATACCATAGAGATTTGTATAAATTTCTATGATATGTAAAGTCCACTAACCCACACTAGACCAGCATGGTGGATTATATGATCTAACCACTCTCAATCATGCTCTCAATTGTAGAGAAGGCCTGTGCCTGCCTGTGCAGTGGGACGTATATGGGCTGGTACAGAAAATATTGTGGTATTTAATTCATTATCTTCAATAGTATATTTCATCTCAAGATTAAATTAATTTTCGAATTCATCTATCAATTATGTATATTAGTGAGGCTATTAAATATAAGTGACCCATCTAGGGCAATTTTATTAATACAAATTTCAATTTTATTTTATCACATCTTATATGTGCAATAAGTATATCTTATAAAGCATGGCATAACATAGGAAACTTAATTTATAAAATCACATTTCTTTATGCTTCATATTAAAGTTGAAATATATTATATTCGTTTTTTACAGATGAAAAAAATAAATGATATATTTCTGAACATACATTTATTTTCTTTTTGCTTCATGCTTTCATAAATGCTGTTTACCCACATCAGAATTCATATTGAATTGTTTTTTTTTTTCTATATTTAGGGCTTTTTCACTTAGTGAATATGTTGCCCTGGTAATGAAAATATATGTTTATAAAAAAAATATAAACTTAAATTAACAATTGCTAAGCATTATTGACTAATACACATAAAGATATTGAATTGAATTGATTTGACCGATAAGATGTAAAAAGGAGTATTATTTCAAAATTGAGGATTTGCTACTTTAGAGAAATTTCTTTTTACTTAATATTTTTTAACTCATAATTTTATTTTGTTACCATGCCAGCAATATTGTGATTGTACCTCAATACAATATGTAGGTTAGCAGATAACGAATATAAATAATACGAAACGTTTCTTGTCGGAGATAGTGTTTATCTTTAAACTTTAATTAAAGTACACTATCATAAGCGAACTCTTTATTCTCTCGCATAGGTCACCATGCGGTTCACACTGACCGGTTAACTTAATAAAAAATCCAATAAATTACTTACTGCATTCTATTGAGCGTAAATTAGAAGAAAATAACACCAGGCGTAGTTAACAGGTTTATTTGCATTTATAACCCATAACTATTTGTGAAATACCGCACAATATTTTGGAAATCAAATAATTTGAAATTTTGTAAGTCATATAAGTTTTAATTCAAGTTTCCGAGAAATGCAGCGTACTATCGGTTCGTAATCCCAAATGGTTATCGCATCCAATCGATTTGATGACAAATAAACGGAACACGACGCCGTAAACGCCGGCATAAAGAAAAACACTTTTACGCCTCTTACACACTCTTCACACGTCCCAATATACAAAACAAGCCCAAAATAAAATAATAAGCATAGAAATGCAGCGAGATTTATTTATAAAACACCGACTTACCAGCAACAACTGTATCGCTCAAGTCGAATTTCACCGGTTTAGGAAACTCTCTCAATTTTCGTCCACTCAATTTTAATTCACCACTCAAATACGCATCTTCGATAATTCTCTCTAACGATTTTGTTAACTGACTGTGAATACTATTGTGCCCGTTCATATTTACACTCACACACGGCCCTAACACGGCCATATTCTTTTTGAACTGAAAAGAAAACTGTTTTCTGCTGTCGTTTACATGGCTGCCATCACGATAATGTCAATTATGTCAATTGCTTATAACTTCAGTTCGCAAAGGAGCAAACTGCCATTCAAAGACATTTTGTAAAACATTATAATGAGAATTTATCTTCATTAACACATTAGACCATTGAGAACTTAAAAAATATTTTTTGTTATTTGATTACTAATAAGTAGAGATGAAACGGATATCCGGTAACTATCCGGTATCCGGCCTATCCGGCCAATTTTCACTATCCGGCCGGATACCGGATAGTAGCGCACTATCCGGCCGGATACCGGATGATAAAATAAATAAATATACATGGTATATATCACTAGATGTTGAATTCTTTACGTTCTAAACTCGTCTATATCACGCTTTTCCGTCGGAATACAATTTTTTTTCTTTGTTTTTTTTTCCTTTCTCATTGCCTAATCTATTTATGTATCAAATTTCATCAAAATCAGTTTAGTAGTTTAGGCGTGATTACACTCGAACGCCCCCGAGTTGTGCCGATCACACCGAACGCGTACGAATCTTTCCGATCATGATCGCGCGTGCATATTCAAATCAAATTGTAACGCTATAAGCGGCCGAATATCCGGTAGCCGGATATCCGGCGCTCTGGCCTCGTAGCTAGCCGAATATCCGGTATCCGGTATCCGGCCGAATCACTATCCGTTTCATCCCTACTAATAAGCCATACGAATAACCATACGAAATAGAATTTTGGTTTAGTTAAACAAAAATATAGTGTTTGTAGGATAATATAATTTCTAAAAAATAAAATATAATTTTCTGTAGTGTTTTTGAAACTTCGTAATGTGATTATTGTGCTATTTTTTTTTAATTTGAATTTTTCTGTTTAGATTCAACCCAGAGTTAAGAATTTGTGTCCGATATGTGGATAAGCTCGTCCCCTTATCACACCGTGTAGCCCGGTCAAATAAGGATTTTACCTCGGATTGAGAGATAATAAGCTGATTTGTATAAACCTTTATTTTGGTATTATAAACAGTCACTCAAAATTTTCATAAAATCTCAACGCCGCTAAGTGAGATATCAGGGGTCAAAGGTCCCAAAGATCAGTTTTTCGCAAATATTTCGCTTCTAATAACTTTTATGCAATAAGAATATATGAGAAACTTTTAGAGAGTTAAATTCTCTACAAATGTTGTATGAAACATATTTTTGTGCGATTAACCGTTTCTGAGAGAGAGCGTGGAGAGTGCGCAGAGCTCCGCTATTCATAACAATATACAATGTCAACCACGAGCCTCGTTAGAAAATATACGTTATTAAAACATTAAAATAATTATTATACATAATTTAAATTTTTTATTAGTAAATACATACTATTTGCACCTAACTGCTGCCTCGGTGGCGTAGTTTTACTAAGGTACGGTTACAAAGCTGAGGTCTCGGGTTCGAATCCCGGGTTGGGCAAAGTGATATTGGATTGTTCTATCAATTCCAGCCGAGAGTTAAGAATTTGTGCCCGATATGGCGATAGGTTCGCCACCTATCACATCATGGGACGGAACATAGAAGGCGAAATTTGGTGCCCTGGCACCTCTGTCTACCTCTTCTGGGAAAAAGGCCTGAGTTTATGTATGTATGCACCTAACTACGCCTCGCAAAATAGGCTAATGCCATGTCTAAATAAGTTATCAGCTGTCACCAGTTGTGAATAGATTGTGTTTATTAGTATCTTTTATAAGTTAAAAAATTTGTATATTCTTGTGTATCTTATTAAGTATAGGCGTACCAGAATCTTATGGCATAAAATTAAAAACAAACAACGATTTCTATGTGGCAATACCATCGGTAAACAGCTGATTCAAAACTTGAGTTATGTCATTCGATGTGAATATTTTAAGATTTCTATACTTCCTTACCGAAAATATACAAAATAGTTCTACAATCACAAGTGCGACACATTGTTTACAAGGTTTATCGCCAGATCCGTGAATAATTTGGTCAAGTTTAAACAAAATCGTCGATTAAAAAATAAGTAAAATCTACGTCGTTTTGACAAATAAATCGGAGTGAATAGTTTTGATACTTCTTTTTTTTTAGTTAGTTTTGATATGTACATGCGTTTTATCGTATATACTTTGATATCATTTTATTATACTAAACAGCAGTGGCGGATTTACATATTTGCCAGTAGGCTATTCAAATGTTACCGTCCTAAATTTATCTTCTGCAAATCAAAACAAAAAAAAATAGGCCCAGATCTGCCGCCTTCTAAAATCTACCGCCCTAGGCTCCAGCCTACTCAGCCTAAATGCGCCACTGCTAAACAGTAATGCATTAAATACCTATTTAGAGGTGTGTCCAGAGACTTTAGACTTTATTGTTAATCCTTTATCTTCATAGTCTTCATCAGAAGAAGTACAGGAAGACTAAAGTGTTAATGAAATAAAGAACACCGAAAATAAAATTATACGTTTTTTATTTTACAATCTTGCATCTTTCGTATAACATTTTTGGAATCTATTAATTATTTAAATAAAACCGACTCATAGTCAAATTACTTACAATTTAGAAATTGAAAGTTGTTTGATTAAGTGAGAACTAATAAGAAGAGAGAATTAAAACGAAACTGGTTACTCGGTAGCACCATTTTTATCTACGTTTTGGAACTTTTATTAATCTACGAGTAAAAGTACAATTTCGAAGTCATTTTATTGTTTAACTAGCCTGTATATTATACTTAAAACATTATGTACTTTATTTACAAAATTTTACGAAAAAAATCATGTTAATTTGAAATAATAATTATGTAAATATAATTATTGAAAGTATCAAAATATGTTCATCCAATTACCCCAGTGTTGCTAAAATGCCATGAGATTATGTTAGACCTATATAAGGTATGATGGGACTTAAATTTCTACACGGATAAAAGTCCAATAAAAATAAAGAGAAAAAAATCTTAATCAGTATATGTATGTATGTTTCTTATCGAGTAAGGTATTGTTGAATAGGGATTTGAAAATCATTATAGGTTTGTCATATTATTATTAATTAATTATTATTTATCAAACAAATTTAAAAAACTTGTTAAAATTAAAGTTAAGCATGAGAAAGATTTATAGGAACAATAGGAAGACATTAGTCTCAATTTTATTCTTCTTCATCGTCGTCCTTGGTTCGCTCGGAAACTTCCAGTTGAGAGTCATCGATTTTGTCGTCATCCAGAACATTTGCTTCCAAATCCGCCAGGATTTCGGGATCGAATGCGTGTTCTTCATCGAGATCGTCCTGATAGGATAAAGCATTTAGGAAAGCTTGTCCATTACAATGACCACAAGCCAAAGAACATTGCAACCCCGATTTCTTGCATTCGCAACATCAACCAGAGCCGTTTTTGCAGTTGCAAAATATTGTATTTAGTAGTTCATCTGGAGCTGGTGGTAGTGTAGTCGTTATACATACATACAAAGTAAAGTAAGTTCAACGTTTGTTTCCAACAAACTCTGATATTAATTTGCAAAATTGCAAATGAAATATAATTGAAATTAATTTGCGAATAAGTCATGTACGTTCAAATCTTATAGCTTTTTAACAAATTAATAATTAAAACTGGTAAATAAAGACACCATCCTTAAGGTCGGTAAAGACCTTTTAATAAGGAATACCAAGCTCTTAAGCGGAGCAATGTTATAAAAACAGTCTAAAACAAATCGTATTGCATAGGAAGCTTTATGTCCATCTTCAATACGCATGGGTGCAAACTTAACAATGTTTGACAGCTGTAAAGAAGTGTGACATTGACATTTGACATAACCTAAAAATTGTTCGTGTTCTGTGTGTTCTGTGATAATTATATTAGAAAAAAATGACGATTGTAAATGCATTACGAGCTGCAAATATATTTAAAAATGCTAACAAGTCCAACATATCTCAAATTCAGGTATGTTACTATTAAATACGAATTATTTGCCTGATATACAACACCGTGCTCTCCGATCAATTTTTTACGTAATTCTAAGAAATACTTGTATGTTAAATATCTCACAATATATAGAAATTATATTAAATAGCTAATTGTACTCTAATACTTGACATGGTGTTTATTAAAATTCAAATCCTTGGACCTAGGTTCATAAGTCAGTTATATTTTCCTCCCGCAATTATTCATACCTTTTTTGGTACCTACTGCATATTACCAATTTCAGGAAAATAGATTGAATTCGGAGTAAATAAAGATCTTTATCCATTTTTTTGCATGGGCAAAGAACTTAGTAATTTGATTCTGGATTGCAAGGAAAATTGTGTGTCATTTAATACTACCATATTAAATAAATAAATAACACCTAACAGTCACATATAGTCCTGACCCCACACTAAGATCGAGTCTTTTGTCGTGGGTATCAGGAACTATGAGAGACTTTTCAGTCTCACAAACACCCAGACCCTAAATAAATATTTGTGGGCCGCACAAACATTTCTCTTGGTGCAGGGATCATACCCGCGGCCTTTCGTTTCACATGCGGCATCTCACCAACTGCACCACGGAGACAATAAAAAACTTAAATATTGATTATGCAGCTTTGGGATATGTAGTAGTACATATCATCATAATTTAATTCCTGTTTAAAATCATGTATTACTGTATTTTAATTTTATATATATATATGTATATATATATATATATTTTCAGAAATATTCCTCATATGTCAAATATGCAGAACACAAACAATTGGAAAAGATCAGAAACATTGGTATATCAGCCCACATAGACTCCGGTAAAACAACACTCACTGAACGAATATTATTCTATACTGGAAGAATAGATGCAATGCATGAGGTTAGTAGCATCTTTCATTCTATTCATTAGACATTTGTAGACTTTTGATGAATTATCACTACATAGCATAAAACAAAGTTGCTTTCTCTGTCCCTATGTCCTTTTGTATGCTTAAATCTTTAAAACTATGCAACGGATTTTATTTAATAGATAGAGTGATTCAAGAGGAAGGTTTATGTGTATAATACGTGCATATTATTGTAGAGAAATCTATATGCACCTGGGCGAAGCTGGACGGGGCAGCTAGTAACTTATAATTTGCAATGCATGGTGAAACTAGCATAGTTGGTAATCATAAACCAAACAAATCTTGAATTAGAAATCAATGCTTGATATTCCATTGTGCTCACCATGCATAAGATGTTAATTCTCAATGTTTCGAGTAGTTACCTTGGCTACAAAGTTCTTCAAATCAAAACTATGTTCAAACATGACCAGTTATAAGATGAAGATCAATTTGTGATCTAAATTCTTCTAAATTCTTCCACTAATATATCGCATTTTTCATCTTTATAGGTAAAAGGTAAAGACAATGTTGGGGCAGTAATGGACTCCATGGAATTGGAGCGTCAAAGAGGCATCACCATTCAGTCAGCGGCCACATACACAATATGGAAAGACCATAACATCAATATTATTGACACACCTGGGCATGTGGACTTTACCGTTGAAGTGGAAAGAGCCTTACGAGTGTTGGATGGAGCAGTTTTGGTTTTGTGTGCAGTGGGAGGAGTCCAAAGTCAGACGCTAACCGTAAACAGGCAAATGAAGAGATACAATGTACCATTTTTGGCATTTATCAATAAATTGGATAGATTGGGATCCAATCCACATAGGTTAGTTATTATAATATCTTGAATGAGCAATATTAACATGGAGAATAGTGCATTTTCTGACAGGTATGCAATCACCAAAATGTCTGAAAAAAATATTATAGTAAGTGTAGTTAAGCCAAACGGCAGTGTAAATGCACTGTTGTGTTCTGAGTTGAAAGACATTGTAGCCACAATAAATACTGGACATATTGAGAATTAACATATATATATAATATATATATATATTTTATATTAAAATAATACAATTATAATTCTTTAATATTAATTTCTTTAATTTACAGAGTATTGAAGCAAATGCGTTCAAAACTGAGCCATAACGCTGCATTTATCCATTTACCAATGGGTTTAGAGAAGGACTGTCGAGGTATTATAGACCTTGTTGAAGAAAAGGCTATGTACTTCGATGGAGATTATGGTGAAATTGTGCGACTCGATGAGGTCCCTCAGGACAGACGAGCAGAAGTACAAGAAAGCAGGCATGAGTTAATTGAGCATTTGTCTAATGTTGATGAGCATTTAGGTAAGCATACTATAAATCTATGTATATGTATTATAAACAACTCTATTTCTTTTGTGGCAATAAACATGTGCTATGAATTGTGCTTTGGAAGTAGTAGAGCCACTCTGTTGTAAATCATGATTCGTTATGAATGGGCGGGCTCGTCCGGGACGATACCATTGTCTCCCAGGAAATCAATGTGTGAATAAGATTGCCATATACCCAATACTCATTTCCTCATATCATCCTGTTTTCTTCCCGCTCTTCTCGATTTGATCGGCCGACAACACATCCTTGATCTAATCATTTCGGATGTTCATTGGTGGCAATGATCACTTACCTTCAGATGACTTGTTTATTAAACATTTGTATTAATTTGGTTGTAGTGTTTGTCGTTAGGCAGTCTTTAACATACTTGAAAGAGAAAACGGATGGATTCGATGACATATTTATTATTTAAAATTGACCACAACTTTTAGGTGAACTATTCCTTGAAGAGAAAACACCAACAGTACAAGACATAAAGCAAGCGATAAGACGTAACACACTCAAGAGAACATTCACACCAGTACTACTGGGTACCGCATTGAAGAACAAAGGTGTTCAACCATTATTAGATGCAGTGCTTACCTACCTACCACATCCAGGCGAGGTGGAAAACACAGCTATAATTAATGAAGGCAAAGATTCTGAGGGAGAAACGATCATATTGGATTCTGCCAGGGATAATAAGAAACCGTTTGTTGGCCTGGCTTTCAAGCTGGAGGTCAGCAAGTTTGGACAGCTGACGTATTTGAGGTGTTACCAGGGTATGCTGAAGAAGGGTGATTATATTTATAACGCCAGGACTTCAAAAAGGGTGAGTGGATTTAAAATATGAATTTTAATTTGCATGTACTGCTAATTTATTTTGTCAAGTATCTATTGTATAAACATGTGTCATTTAAATATATTAGAGTTACCTATTGTTGGCAGAAATAGCTTTTTATAATGATAATATGTCTAAACTAGTTACTACTTTAATTATTATTTGTTATTGTATTTTCTATTATTATTTCTTATATGTAATACTTTCAAGTTTTTGTTTTAAATGTTATTCTTAATGTTTTGTTTCTGTTAATGTGTGCTATTTGTACCAGCATTAAATAACTCTTGCTTTCTTCTTTTTTATATTAGAATAATTAGATATGGCTTGGGATCCAGCCCAAACGTTTCACTATGTACAGATAGCCAGTGAACAATAACTCTTGTTCTTTTTCATATATCTAAAAATCTTTTGTAAATATTTTCCACTTTATTCCAGGTGAAAGTCTCTCGCCTAGTTCGTATGCACTCCAACAACATGGAAGAAGTGAACGAAGTACTCGCTGGCGATATCTTCGCTCTGTTCGGCGTAGATTGCGCTTCCGGTGACACCTTCGTTAACGACAGCAAACTGAACTTGTCAATGGAATCAATCCATGTGCCAGATCCCGTTGTTTCCATGGCTATAAAGCCGAAGAATAATAAGGACAGGGATAATTTCTCTAAAGCCGTTGCTAGGTAGGTTTTATTGAATGCATTTTATATGCGACTTTCTTTACACATGCGAGTATTTATTATCGCTTTAATTCAAATTTCTACTTCATTATAAATACATATATTCGTAAGCAGTATTTTATTTTTAATAGTTCCATATAGGAATCGTCCATCTAATTACAGTAGACCAGTATAATAGGCTACGTCTTAAATACATTTAAATAATACTTGAAACCTCCATTAAAAAGTCTCATTGATCAAAGTAATGATTTTGTAAAAACATCTTTATAATTAATATAAGTATTGCAATTATTATTATATTATCGTTTTAGTAATATTTCATGGTCCACTAAATATGGATTAACGTAAATGATGTATTTCTTTGAATAACGTATTACTTACTATATTATAAAGAATAAATAAGACGATTACCAAAAATATAATTATTTTGTAAATATAAAGTAAGTATTTACTTGTCATAAGAGCTATTTAATTGCCTACGTCATCAATAAAGCAGTTACATTTAATTTTATTTCATTTCATAGATTCACCAAAGAAGACCCAACATTCCAATTCCGTTACGACCCTGACAACAAAGAGACCATTGTCTCCGGCATGGGAGAGTTGCACCTCGAGATATATGCGCAGAGGATGGAACGGGAATACAACTGCCCCGTCGAACTCGGAAAACCTAAGGTTGCATTCCGGTATGTTATGTGGTTGACATTACTTGCCATTATGTAGTGTAGATTTTATGGATAAAGTCTTTATTAAGAAACAATTTAATTGATGCCAGACTCAAACACGTTCAACGTGTTTGAGTCTGGCCGTCAGTCACAGATCATAAATAAATAACATAATTAAATATATAAAAATCATAAATAACAATTTGGAACAATCTTGCCACCGTTTCAGTAGGGCGATTCACGTATTATAATAAGTTTAGCTGCAGTGCAGTTGCGGTTAAGTTTCGATCAAAACAGCCCTTTTCGTATTCTCGTAATTTTGACAACCGCTGTCAAATACGCTCGCGTCAAGTTCGCGTCACGCAAACGTTTTATAGCGTATTCTACTGCTGCGCGTATATGTCAATTTCAAACAAATTTCATACGTCTGACGTACAGTTGACGCGCAGTTCACGCGCAGCTTAACACTTACAAGAATACCATTTTGTACCAAAGCGTAAACTTAATTGTAACCGCACCGCAAACATCGGCGCGTCAAAAAGTTATTACGTGAATTAGAAAGATTACGTGAATCGCACTACTGATATTTCATATTCGTTCGATTACTGGTAACCACAATAGGCTATTTGACTAGTTTCTGGAAACCATGCCACATTATGAAGCGGGGTCTATAGACCTTACAAATAAAGGTTATTTTTAATTACTATATCTATATAATTTAAAAATAAATTTATAAAATACACTGAATAATTACACTGTCAAAACGCTCTGTCGGACAATGTGGCGTCCAGTTTGTAAATATCCGCTCCACAGATTCGTTCGCATTTGTCACTCATTCTCAAATCAACCATAGATCAATGAATCAATCAATCGTCCGAATGAGTTTTTGTCAAAAAAATTAGAATTATTTTTCTTTCTTCATATTTTATTACATTGGACATGATAATATTATTAATTCACGGGTATAAATGACAATTAACGCGTTTTAAAGGTATTTTTAATATTTAATTTGCATCTATGCCGTTATCAATCCCATTCATTTCCTGTACGTGAGTAGTTCATATTAATGCATGACGTCATAGCCAATCAAAATCGTTTACGATCACGTGGCGCGAACTCAAAATAAATTAAATTGTAATTGTGGTTTTTAACCAAAATATACAATATTTTTAATGTATGATAATGAAATATGTTTTAAAATTAAATTATCTACACGGATGGAAACAAATAACTCAATATTTTTTATACAGTCAAATAGCCTATTACAAAAAAAAATGGTACTGGTAGAAAAAAAAAAGATAACAAAAGCATTTAATTTGTTACGGTAATGAAACTCACTGCTTTTCGTTTAATATCAGGATCTGATAGATCTGGGGGCACGGCCGTGCCCCCTCCAAGTCGAGCTAATAAGTGGTCGTACCATCCTTTTCTCGAAACCATTCAGACCATTTTCTACACCCTATAACTTCGTTGTGGATAAAGCAAAAAGCCTGAATTTCAGTTACTAAGCAGGCATTGTGTAAACACGGTATATTTAAACTTTCATTCAATTTGAACCAGTAGTTTAAGAATTGTAACTACGAAATTATAAATTATTTTGTCACTCACTGACTGACTGACTGACTGACCGATCATCAAAAGTCTAAGGCACATCTAGCAGACATGGAACCTTCAAATTTAGAATATAATTAGTGTTTAGTGTCTAAATCAAGGGAAAACTTAAACATTTCATAATTTCTGTCTAGTTTTCTAGACACTTCAACTGCGTGAATAACTTTGTATTCTCATATAAATGTATAGGATTACATTTGCAGTTAATGAATCATTTTACCCGTATACAATGGAATAATAGTTGTAGATAGGTATCTATATATATATGAGGCATAACAGGAGGGGGGTATAGAGAGGGAAAGGATGTATTCAGCCTGTGAAACATTCCTCTAGAAAAATATGACGAAGAAAAACTTGCAAATGAATAGACTAAATAGCTCGAAATTATCAATTACCATGAAAGAAAGAACACTAATAATCAAATCCGCTATATTTTTGATAAATTGATACCTACAAAAATAAGAAAAATCCATAAGACAGAGGCTTTAAGAAAAATCGTTATTGATATTCTAGAAGTAAAAAGTACCGAAAAGGAATAAAAAGAAGGATTCCACAAAAAGACGTGAGATCCCGTCAAAAACATCCTGTAAAAAAATACCATCGACTTGGTCAGCAGCATTATGTATAAATTGTACGATATATTATGTTTTCATGCATACACACACATGGAAATGTCGATCTATTTATTTAAGACGTAAAGAATTTTTTATATTGATATGATAATAACTTATGTAATAACTTTATACAGAAGGTCCCTTAAGCAAGGACTAAATAATAAATTAACTGACTTGATATTACATGGATCTCACAACTTTTTGCGGTAGGAAAACTGAGCTGCGAGATTTGGTATTTTTTTACATTCTCGTTTAGTGCCAGCCATTCATATTATTGATGTAACTTTACGAAATAATTTTATATCCTTTTAAATGACCATTCTAATAACTGATATAAATAAATCTTGGAAGTGGTAGAGCCACTTTGTTTTCAGTAATGAATCGGCAAGACTGGGCAGGCTCGTCCGGGGCTCTTCCACTATCTCACAGTAAATCTACTCGAGCGACAGGTTCGCTATCGCGTTTCGTTCGTAAGCGAGATTACCGTATGCCCAATAACCCTTCCTCTTGTGAACAAAAATATTTGCAGCTCCTATTATTTACTTCAGGATTAATTTCGTTGCGGTTTAAAGACAAGTTAGACATTCCCGTAGACTCGCCGAACTTCAATGCTCGTTGTCATTTAAATGCGTGCCACTGTTGATCCTAGCTTACAGTTGCAGTTGCAGTGTGAGGGCGGGACAGTCTCCTATCCTTTCTCTTACCATCCTTTATCCTTCCCGCTTCCCTCCCGATTTGGGCTTTGTTTTGGGTCGACAATACATCCAGAACCCAAATGCTGTAGATGTTGCACTTGCCATTAGGTGATCTGTTGGCTTGTGTGCTGAATCCAATAAATAAAATATTTGTTATAGAGAGACAATGATGTCGCCATGCACGTTCGATTACTTACACAAGAAGCAGTCAGGCGGTGCTGGGCAGTACGCCAAGGTCACCGGTATTATGGAGCCGTTGCCGCCTCATCAGAACACAGGTAAAATTAAGGACGACTTCCAAGTTACAATGGTCTAGTGTACGAAATGGTGTTTTTGTTGAGTGAAATTTTGAACGGGAGGAAATAAAACAGAAACGTTTTCCTTATTATCATTATGAATTTTAATGGTGTTTTTTAGATTATTGATGTTATTTCATGTTTATTATTTGTTTCTATATTTAAAAAACTATTTGAACACCCTTCCTTTACTCCAATTTAATAAACTATAATCTATTATTTAATACTTTACTGTACACTTATACTTCGTTGAAAAAAAAAACAGAAACAGGCTCAAATACAAATTATCGGTAGAAGTGGCGGTCTTATCGCTAACCATGTCGATCTCTTACAGACAACCTTTGGAGAATGTTAAGACCAATAGGAAGAAATAGAGGGTTTACATTTTCATCACAAAATATTCTTACATAATAACATGATATATCAATCAAACCCAAAGAAGCATGGGCTGCGTAAAAGAATACATAGCTGACGTTAAACTTGATATATTTCAGTTTTGGAGTTCATCGATGAGACCATAGGCACGAACGTTCCCAAGCAGTTCGTTCCCGGAGTAGAGAAGGGATTCCTGGACACGTGTCAGAAGGGCTACCTGTCCGGCCACAAGGTGTCCGGCGTGAGGTTCCGCCTCCAAGACGGTGCGCATCATATCGTCGACTCCAGCGAATTAGCATTCTTCTTGGCTGCTAAAGGCGCTGTTAAAGAAGGTTGGTTGGATTTTGAGATGTTTATAATTGCTGTGTTTTTGTTGAGGTTAAACTGTGTTACTGCACAGTGTCGTGTGGATTTTGAGGTTATATTGTAGTGCTATTGTCACGTACAGTTTGAGAAAGTTATTGGTCGTTTCAATGTCAGATAGGTAGCGATTCTATTGTTATCATCATCAGTCCATTGCAGTCAACTGCTAGACAGGCCTGTCCAAGGTACGCCACACACGCCAAACAGCAATGCAAATGCACTGTTTCCGGTTTGAAGGACATTGTAACCAGCGTTACCACTGGACATATTGAGACGTAACATCTTATGTCTCAGGGTGGCTAGCGCAGTGCAATTCCCTGCATTGCTTTGTATTTCATGTTGTTGTTTGACTTTGACATGAGCGGTCGTATTGCTCACCATCAGGCGACCATATATATATATATATATATATATATATATATATATAAATATAATGTTTATATATGTTAACGGAAATGTATGTGATCCGTCATTGTATACAATTCCTAGGAAATCTATACATTTCCTAAATAGTAATCGGAAATGTAAGATATTTAAGATATCAAGGGGTAAGCGGGGATAGCGGATTGAGGGGAGGGTATTGCATCATCCGATCGGGCGCTCGGCGCACTCGCGCTAGTGCGGCGTAAAAAGGTCAATGCGTGTAGGTTAGGTAATAGGTTAGGTTAAAAAAATAAAAATAAAAAAAAGGTTAGGTTAGGTTAGGTTACGTTAAGTATTATAGAATTTAACGCTATGATTGTTACCTGTGATAAAAAATATTACTCTCATTTGAACAACGTGTTTTATTACAGAAACCATTATTCTTATACATTTCCTAATGCGATATTGGAATTTTATACAATGCCTAGGAAATGTATACATTTCCCAGGATATGTATGTATAAAATAATTATTGAAAGAATATTTTATACATTTCCTAAATAGCTTCGGAATTGTATACATTTCCTAGGAGCTGTATACAATTCCTAGACTTTATACATTTCTGGTAACATATATATTCTAATAAAGGAGAAGGGGCAAACATGTATGAACTCCAGCCTATCGACCAATAACGACAAGCGATATGTCAGTGGAAAGGTCTTTCCAGATGCTGCAACTTTTTCTATTGCAACAAAACCGACATCGCTGTATTTTAGAAAATATAGCTCCTTAAAGACTGCAGGAAAATCACGCGAAAGGGCCTCGCCATAGTGAGCAATAAGAACAAGCGATGCGTCATTAGAAAGGTCTTCTGAAATACTATAACTTCTACGGCGGCCAGTGTCAAATCTCTGCGTGGAAAAAACATCGGTGCGTAAAGGTAACGCAAGGATGAAAACATGTATATGGACTCATAGCCTGTTGACCAATAACGACGAGCGATATATCATTCGAAAGCTCTCTTTATTTTCAATAACTTCTTCTTTACCAAGAAATCCCGATTCGCTGTATGAAAAGAAATATATCG
Source organism: Hyles vespertilio (assembly GCA_009982885.2). NCBI lineage: Eukaryota > Metazoa > Arthropoda > Insecta > Lepidoptera > Sphingidae > Hyles > Hyles vespertilio. The sequence continues at coordinate 6,122,197 of CM042807.1, forward strand.
ACATAACGATATCGCAACGCTCCTATGTATGGACTCAAGCCGATAGCGACGAGCGATATGTCAATGGAAAGGTCTTTTCGGGTGCTACAACTTCTTTTATGGAAATAAAAACGAAATTACCAAATTTAAAAAAAATATTGCTACTTAAAGACTGCACGAAAATCACGCGAAAGGGCCTCGGCATAGTGAGCAATAATAACAAACGATGCGTACTACATAACGTTAATGTACACTGTGCATGAAATTAGTCCAGTTTCAGGTTTGTGATAAGATGAAATACGATAAATTCAATCCAGGTATTGGTCAGAAGTTGTCCAAGGAGGATTTTGCGCAACATATATGTTTATAAGTAAGATATTTTTGTACTGATATGTGTTGATTTGCCAGTGACGTCAATTATTGTCAACGTTTATAATAATCCAATCCGGGGGGCTCTTAGAAAAAATAAAACACAATTTAAAATAGAAAAACAAATAATATGTGGACCTTAAGTATGCTTCGGTGGCGTAGTTGTACTACGGTATGATTGCAAAGCGGAGGCCTCTGGTTCAAATCACGTGTGGGGTCCAAGTGAGAGCTTTCGAATGATATATCGCTTGTCGTTATTGATCAACAGGCTATGAGTCCTTATATGTACATGTTTTCCTTGCGTTGTATCCTTGCGTTACCTTTACGCAGCGATATTTTTTTCCACGCAGAGATTTGATACTGGCCGCCGTAGAAGAAGTTATAGTATTTTAGAAGACCTTTCCAATGACGCATCGCTTGTTGTTACTCACTATGGCGAGGCCCTTCCGCGTGATTTTCCTGCTTTCTTTAAGTAGCTATATTTTCTAAAATTCAGTGATTTCGATTTTGTTGCCATAAAAAAAGTTGTAGCATCTGAAAAGACCTTTCCATTGATATGTGGCTTGTTATTATTGGTCGATAGGCTGGGATGCCCCTTCTCCTTTAATTTAATTTGACTAACGTACATATTGTATTTCTTTGAAAAATAAATTACCATAAAGTAATAACTAATACTTTAAATAAAATATGAATAAAAACGAAATAAATAAATAAAACTAATTATAGATAAAAATAAAAATAATTTAAACTAAATAAATAAAATTAATAAATAAATTAAAGCAAGAAATTAGAATAAGTAATACTAAATATAGAAAATATATTGTCAGGCAATTTAAGAACTCTTATGACAAGTCAATACACATAGAACTTAATCTCTATATACAGGGTATATCAAGACTGCTACCGAAAACGAAGCCGGGTGGTAGTTTAAGAGACTTTAGACACAATGCAACATAAAATGTTGGAAAAAAAAGCGACAATTTTTTTTTGTAATTTTTTTCCTAGGGTCGTATTTGGGCGGTAAATGCATTTTTCCCTAATATAATAGTGAATACCCTTTTATTTATAAATATTCTAAGGTATAAAAGAGTTTAAATTATTATTTTAGCAATAACCATGGATTTAGCACCCAAAAATCATGATATTTAAAAAATCATTAAAAATAATTGTCGCGTTTCTTTGCGAAATTTTTAGTTGCATTGTATTTGTAATCACTAAAACTACCACCCAGCTTCGTTTTCGGTAGCAGTCTTGATATACCCGGTATAGAGATATCATAAGAGCTCTTAAATTGCCTGCGTGACCAATAAATACATTTCATTTCATTTCATTGTTTATTTATATAATGTTTAAATATATTCTTATGTTTATATATATTCCTTGATTATGCTGATGCTAGCTATCTTGACCTCACCGAAGCCCAGATTGAAAAGCTTGAGAGACTTCAGAATTTCTGCATTAGGTTCATATTTGGTCTTCGCAAATATGACCATGTCTCCGAATTTCGAGTCAAACTCAAGTGGCTATCAATACGTTTTCGCCGAAATACTCGAATTCTCTCACTCTTATATGGTATCTTGTTCCATCCCTACACCCCCCATTACCTTAAGAACCGCTTTAATTTCCTTAGTCACACTCATGCGCGATCTCTTAGATCAACAGAGAATTTAACGCTAGAGATTCCCAAGCACAGCACATCATTTCTTGACAAGTCCTTTACCATCCATGCTGCTCGCTTGTGGAATGTATTACCACTGTCAATTAGACAAGCCAAGACGCTGCCAAGTTTTAAAAGACTTGTTAAGGAACATTACTTATCACTACAGTAATCTTTATTCCTGTCATAATTGTATATATGTATGTATGTGTTTATATATATATATATATATATGTATGTGTATATATATATATATATATATATATATATATATATTTAACCCGCAAACAAATAGGCGTCCCCTGAAGGAAAAAGTGCATTTAAACTGGCGTCCACCTGCTTTGGGCGTCCGTATACCGGACGCCACTTTGGTGGCCGGTGCCACTTAGGTCCTTTTACTCCTGAGAGGCCGTAGGCAAAAAATCGACAGAAGCCAAAAAATCGCTTAAATGGCTGCAATAATATATTGAAAAGTTCACGGAGAATTCTCAGCGCAGGTTTGGCGCTGCTGTAGCGCGTATATCCACAGCCGTATATCTCAGATATTTTCTGACTACGGATTCGCGTATTTGGCATCCGCAGTTGCGACGTTGTCAGTCCGCTCATTAAATCTGTGACACTAGATGACATAATATTAAACACAATCAAAATAATATTTATCGTCCTAGATCAGGCACGCGGTGCGTTTGAATCGGCGTCCAATTATCTTAAGCTTTTGGAACTAACTTTTTTTTAAATGTATGTATGGTGAAGTTGACAAATTGTCAATTTGGCATACATTCACAAAAGTTTGCTTAACAACGGAGCAAACAACTTAACCTTTTTTAAATCTGAGATGTTTTAGTAAATAATAAATACCTACACCCCACCAGGAATATATATAGTAATATATAATATAATATATATTAGACTGTCGTAAGCGCCGCCCACTTTCGTTGATTTAAAAGTAGCCCCTATTTCAATGACATTAGGTTGCTTTTTTGCCTGAAACCCGGAGAGCCGTATAATAATAGACCCTATTTCAATCCCATTAGGGTTGCTTATTGCTTGAAATCCGAACGAACCGTGTTGCGGTTCCCGACAGTCTAAGGGTACCCCACAATACGATCAATTAAATGTTCTTTCGTGGTTATCAGGAAATATGAGATACTTTTGAACTCACAAACACCTAAACCCGAAACAAATATCGGGGCATATTAGCGTAGCAATTATGAACAATTTTGTTGTACTTTGAAGATATACGAACGCCGAATTGCTATATACGGACGCTCAATAGTATATACGGATGCCTATTATCTGTATACGGACGTTCAATAGCTATCTGGACGCACGATAGTCAACACTAAAGTGATGTCTTCTTTTAGTAAATTAATTATTTATCTTTAAATATTTTACTCTCTAGCTCCGACTGCCTCGATGGCGTAGTTCTACTACGGTACGGTTACAAAGCTGAGGTCTCGGGTTCAAATCCTGGGTTGGGCAAAGTGATATTGAATTTTTCTATTCATTATCAGCCCAGAGTCAGGAATTTGTGCCCGATATGGCGATAGGCTCGCCACCTATCACATTGTGGGACGGAACATACAAAGCGAAATGTGGGTATCCTGGCACCTCTGCCTACCCCTACTGGGATATAGGCGTGAGTTTACGTATGTATGTAAATATGTTATTGTTTTGAAAATTCAAGGGGAAATTATAGGATATTATGTTGTATACGGATGCCCAATAGCTATATACGGATGCGTAATAGCTGTATACGGACGTTCAATAGCTAATTTACAAACACTTTCGTCTTTGGGGAAGGACAGCTCATAAACAGTAGCAACATTCCTCTGCGCTCGCCATCCTAAGACATAAGATATTAAGACTATTATTATTTTGAGGTAGGCAGCGACTTTGTTGTGCTGGTCCCCTGGCACTACGGAGGTCCATGAGCAGCGGTAGCCGCTTACCATCAGGCGGGCCGCTAGCTCGTCTGCCTACAAAGCAATAAAAAAAAAAAAAAAAAACTCCATATGTCCAGTAATTACTCTGGCTACAATGTCCTTCAAACAGAAACACAACAGTGCATTTACGCAGTGTTGTTTCACGGGCAAAATAGACATTGCGGTGGTACCTAATCAGGTGACTTCACATATGAGAGACCTGCCACCAGTAAAAATCCCTAACTTCGCATCTGAGACACTGTAATTTCTTCTTCGGGAGAATGCTTTCTTCATCTCTGTGACTCATTACCAACCTAAAGGTTGGATGACCAGAAGTAGGTAAAATTCTTTTCTTTTATCTGATTAACAACATTTTATTTAAATTCGTCTAATAAGTTTTGCGTGAAAGACGGACAAATATCTACCAATTAATACATTCACCTATGCTTATAACAATTATGGTAGGTATGAGATAGCTAAGGACTAACAAATACATTTTATATCAATATTGGACGTCCGTATATCTATGGAACTCACCAATATTGGAATAAATTAAATGATGAAACTGTGTAATACAAACAAGTGATAGTAAAAGAAAGAGACAAGTGACGAAGCTGGCAACGTCGCATTCTGAGGATGTCAAATTGTCGTTGCCTAGGGTAAATCAGGATCAATATATCCAGGATGCCTTTTATGTTTTACCATGGTTCGGGGTTCAAAAATGTTGCGGCCCGACTGCAAGAAGAATATCGCGAAAAATAAACTTATCGGAAAATAACGTACCCCACGGAGCTGGAAATCGAAAAACTAAGCACTATTCATCAAGACATGTAAAAAAATGTAAGAGGAACTGGGAGACGTCGTAATGATGCACTACATACTAGACGCCAAAAACACTTTAGGATGTAAATATATATATATATATATATATATGTATGTGTATTTTCATCTTCACTGTTTACTTAATATATAGTATATTAATATATATATGTATGTATTTATAATTTAGGTATATAAGTATGTTATATTTAAAACATAATATGTAACCTGTACATCTAGTATAATTTTCTTTCACCTCATCCTCTGTACTGCCCCATTAGATCTTTATTATATTAATCCAGTCCATCCAAAGGTTGCCTGGAAGAGATCGCAGCTAGCGATAAGGCCGCCAATTGTTACCATATCTTTAGTTTTAAGTATTTAATATGTTATTTTTCCTATTTTATGGTGTACAATAAAGTATATAAATAAATAATAAATAAATATTCCACAGTATTCGAAGACGGCGCATGGCAAGTCCTGGAACCGATAATGTTTGTGGAAGTCGTTTTGCCTGACGAGTACCACGGCACTGTGATTGGCCAGCTCAACAAGAGGGGAGGCATTATCACCGGCACGGAGGGAGCGGAGGGATGGACCACTATATATGCTGAAGTACCTCTCAACAATATGTTCGGATACGCCGGGGAACTTCGGTAAGATTTTTGCTTTTTTTTTCATTTATTTAACATGGTGATAACTGGGTGGATCAAAAGCCTTGAAAGCTAAACTCATGATTTTTTACAAAACTATGAGGCAGTTTTTTTCAAGCTTGGTACTAGCCACTTTTAGCGTGTGATTATGTTTCGGATCTAGTATATATTTCATCGAAGAGTTAAAATTAATTACCATATTAAATCAATATCACCCTGTTTTATTTATTAAAAAAATCATTGGCATATACAATTTGTATCTAATTTTACAAGTATTTGCAATAAATAAGGCTAATAAAAGGTTTCCTAATAAAGAAACTGATGTAGTAAAAGTTTGTATTTTTATCGAGATTGATATTATTTTGTTTAATTATTGACATAGTTTGTTGTGCATACAGAGCAATATATTGTAATTTTATAACTATAGTTTTATTCAGGTATGTATATACACTAACAATCATGAAATAATATGATAGTTTTCGTGAAGTAATATTTAGTCAAATGTTTATATATACTCGTTTTATGTTTTTGAATGAAAATAAATTATAATTTGGGTTGATAGATACTTCAGTAATACAGATGGGATTATATTAAATCTACCAAAGTGGAATAAATAAAATAAACAAATAAATACACACATACATAATTCTGTGTGTATTGATAGTCAATCACCACGCACTAAAACGGTGAAGGAAATCATCGTGAGGCAACCTGCATACCATAGTGATTTATAAAATTTCTATGGCATGTAAGTCCGCCAACCCGCACTAGGCCAGCGTGGTGGATTATATGGCCTAACCACTCAATCGTACTCTCGATTGTAGAGTAGGCCCGTGCCCTGCAGTGGGACGTATATGGGCTGATACAGACAGACATACATAATTCTGACCCCATACTAAGATCGAGTGTTGGGTCGTGGGTATCAGAAACTACGAGAGACAGAAGTCTCACAAATACCCAGACCCGAAACAAATACCTGCGGATCACACAATCATCTGTCTCGGTGCGGGGATCGAACCCCCGGGCTCACGTTTCACAGCCGGCGTCTAACCAACAGCCAACACCTTCCAAACTTCATTTCATTCATGTAGTACTGTACTGTACTGTATCAGCCCATATACGTCCCACTGCAGGGCACGGGCCTACTCCACAATCGAGAGTACGATTGAGAGTGGTTAGGCCATATAGTCCACCACGCTGGCCTAGTGCGGGTTGGCAATGTAGTATTAACTTAAAATTATCAATGGATAATAAATGCCTATTTATCCATACTTATCCTAGTATTAATTCATTAATTATTCCAATAACTATCAATGTCTCCGTATACACAAACAAATTGCCTATTTATTCCATAGGTCAATGACGCAAGGTAAAGGAGAATTCAGTATGGAATACAGCAGATACTCGCCCTGTCTCCCCGATGTTCAAGAACAGTTGATCAGGAAATACCAAGAAGAGATGGGCATATTACCCGACCAGAAAAAGAAGAAAAACTAACCGCCTCTAATAAATTAGTATAATTATTGTAAAGTGATTTATTTTAAGAATTATTTAGTTTAAATTATTAAATGTATTGTTTTTAAACACATGTGTTTTTACTTCCACTTTTCATTTTTCAAGACTGGCGTTTTGGTTTCTGCCTATGCAGTCTGAATCTATGCGTTGTACAGTCTAATATACTATAAATGATTTTTCTGCTGCCTTACGCTACTTTCACACGGCAACATCCCGTTTTTTGTAGGATCCCGTTTTTTGTAGGATCCCGTTTAGTAGTGTACGTACTGCAATACTGGCATTCACAGGATAATCCTGTTTACAGTACCCAACAAAAAAACGGATTCGTCTGAATTTTACATTCGGTTTTGCCACTACAAACTGGATGACAATGACAATGATAATGTCCAGTAAAATGCAGTATCCAGTTTAATTACACGTATAGTTTAATGGGAATGTTCCCCCCAGCTTCCTGCGTACTGTTTTTTACTGGACGGGTCGAGTGGAGAGTACACCTATACCGCTCGTTGCCGTACCGCAAAAAACATGATGCAAACTACTAACAGCCGCTGCCAATAAACAAACCCATTCCAAAATTTACCGTTTAAGATTGATAGCTCAATCTTTTTTCTGATACTATATTGCCAATAATCAATCTCAGTAGTGAAAAAACTATGGCAACATGACAAGAGACCAATCGAAAAGTAGAAAACAATCCAGATTGACTTCAATCTAATTTTTTCGATTGATTATTGGCATCAGCCGTAAGTGGGAACACAGCAGTAGTTTTTCAGGATTCCGTAAAAAAAAACCGTTCCCGCAGAACTAGATGCCATGGGGAAGTAGCCTTATCACTAAGATTTCAGTAGAAATACTGGTGGTAGGTCTCATATGTGTGACGCCGCCTGGGCGGGTACCACCGCAATGTCCATTTCTATCGCCAAATAGCAGTGTAATTGCCCTGTTGTTTCGGTGTGAAGGACATTGTAGCCAGAGTAACTACTGGATATACATATTGAGATCTAACATGTCTCAGGATGGCGAGCGCGGAATCCCAAGCATTGCTTTGTAAATCAAGGTGTTTGGTTTTGGCACTGTTCATGAGCGGTCGTATCGCTTACCATCAGGTGAACGTCACGCACGTCTCGCTGTTAATTGCAATTAAAAAAAAACATACATGAAAGTAATATTTTATTTTTAAATTCTACTTGCTTTTGCCTAGTTTCTATGCGGAGGTTTAGTCAATTAAAACACAGTAAAACAAGCAACTACATTTATAAAAACCCATTTATTCGTAATACTTCACAATAATGTTATCGAAAAACGATACAAATCCGAATAACAAACATTCCAGGTACAAATAATAATTGTTTTACTCTTAACTAACATACTTATTATACGTTAAGCAAACATATATTAACTCCTACTTTAGTAAGTGCCAAAAATTAAGGCTACTTCACACTACTAACAGAAAGCACATACATTTCGTTTATTATTAATAGATATCTCTATAAAATATTGAAAGAAAAAAAATTAAGTTGGTATTACTCTTTAATTACTGCATCAATTTTATTGCAGTTGTTTGATAAGACATTTATTAAACAAAAATATATGTTATAGATATTAAAATAAACTAGTCAGAATGTTCTCTAATATTATGATAATTATAACAATATGTTTTATGTCTAATATAAGCAGACACTTAATACGCCTAGAGTACCTATTGGCTGTACGAATTCTAATGAGGGACGATATAGATTCAATGTTAAAATCTAATGGTATTATGCTATTGGCACTTCCTTTAAATTACTTTTGCGTGAAACAGCTCGACAATAAAAGTTGATCATGTTTTTCGACAGTAACAATATAGAATGTATGTTGAGATTTAACATTTGTGTTTAATTGATATATAATATGTTGTATAACTATTTGGCGACTAAATACATTACGAATAACATAATTAATGTTAATTTCTAATTAGCATCATACATACACGAATTACACAAATATCACGCATCATTTTCACAATTTCATGTAAGCACAACAGCTAATTGATTCCTCTAGCAATAATATGACATGTAATGTAATAAAACACTGAATTATAATTACATTTAACAATAAAAATATTAATAATTTAAAATCTAACGGTTTTTGTGACTTATATTCCATTTAACGCAGAATATATATATATATATATATATATATATATATACGATAAAAAAATAAATGTTAAAATCATTACACCGAAGTTTCAGCAGACGTATTATTATTTCTAGATTCATTCTTTTTATTTCCTCCACTCCATGACTCCTTGCGCCTTACAACATCGCTCTGAAAATCCACAGTTTGAAAAATGCATCATGAAAGCAATGTTAAAAAAACATAAAGTGATCTAGGCTAACGAATAAGAAAAAAAAGAGACGTGCTGTATGGGGTTCATGCGGCCTCAGGATAAATTAAATACTACTGAAGATACCAAAAAAATATTTATGTATGTCATTGAGGTTTCAATTTGGATAAATAAAAAAATTGAAGATCAGAAAGTAAATCTAGAAAGCGTAGAGATGCTTGGATATGCCAGCAAAAATAAAATAGAATTTATAATTATTTATTAAATACCGTTATCCTGCAGCAAGTTATTAATATTCACTAACCAATCAGAATGTAATAAAAATTACTTTTAAAACATTAACATTTGCACTGGGCCCACAATAAACTTTGCAACAATAACTAAAATAATAAATATCAACATTAAATAGAATCTCGCTATTATATCACAAATTTGAAATATTTGTATATACAATAATAAATACATACATACATAATATATTTTGACGTAATTTACCACTACATGTAGGTATGTAACAAGAATTTGTGAGTACAATAGGAAGTGTGGTATTCGACATTCTTACGAAACATCTAAAATATTGTAAAGTTAATCAATGTATTGGAAGTAATTTTCAATTCTCCAAGATAAAATCTTGATTAATTATGCTATTTAATCGAAAATACAGTTTCTGATCTACATTTAAAAAAATTGAAATCAACGATGTTAAATTTAAAGCGTTGGGGTCTGTAAGAATGTCAAATTGAGTTGAAACATTGTAAATTTTTCTACTATTGGTTCTATACACTTATGTAACAACGTCTAATATAAACAGGTTATCTAAAACACTAATGATATATTAAAATTCTAAACGATTCTAGACGTTGACTGCGGAAAACAATGATTTCGGTTTCGAAAATGAGAATGTGAGTTTAATTGTAGCTTCACTCTATCCATACAAGGATGTAGGACTGTTTACTAAATTTCCACGGTCAGTATTATATACAGGATATCAGATTGGATTCCAAACTTCAACGCTAAACTAATCTAGGATCGACTTCATGCGTTGTTTCTGGCAATGTGCTGCATGCATTGTTGGTTGCAGTAGATGATCTGAATAACATGACATGCGCCTTTAAAACTTGGTGTCATTAACGCACACCTTTACAGAGGGGTCATCTTCCTCAACCTCGTCCATTGTAGATAATCTCCTCTCTATTTCTGATTGTGCGTTTTTGGACATTAGTTTTTTGTGTTTTATACTGAAATTGTTCATAGAAAAATTATAATTATGAGTGATAAGTGTTGTGGAATGAAACTAATGAAAGTGCAGACATGATTTATGAATGTCTAAGCCACTTACTTCTTCTTTCCAGATTTTGGTTTGTAATCCTTCCCGTCACTCTTAATTTTTATTTTGTTGCTGTTATTTACTTGCTTCCATATGCCAGTTTTGTTAACTTCTTCTGATATGTTTATGGATGTTAGCGGGATGTTCATGATGTTGCCGTTGATGAGTGGTATTTGTAGGTTCTCTTCGTATTGTGGCGGGTTGCTCTTGTTCGCTTCCTACAAGGTATTAGCCTAAGAAGCTTTTATAAACCAAACTAATCTTCGTATCGGATATTCCGTTACTTACGTTTTCAATCAGTTTCCTATTATTTACATATTAATATCAGTCACTTTACCATCAGCCTTCTCGCAATAATTTCTTTTAAATACAGTCTTTATTGAATTGAAATGTTTGACCCACATTCTCAATTGATTTATAGTATTTGTACAACAGATTGATAAAAGAAAATGAAGTGACACTAATGAGTAAAAGGATAACGTACACTCAAAAAAAAAAATACAACGTTATAAACATAACACTGAGTTTATTTTGTGAACCAATAATGATGTCTAGATACTAACAACAAAAATGCGGTGTGATTTAGGACAACTAAAGGAAATGCCATACAAAATCAGTTTCGACGACAAAGACGCAACATCTTTGTATGCCAGCCCACCTCAGCGTCTCCTAACTCCCGTAACTCATCTTGATTCCGTTTCGTCATCTCTGGCATAACGTCATCGAGTATCTTCAACTCTCTCCTTGTGAAGAAAAAGTCCAGCGCTTTCCTTATCCCAATCATAACAACTAACATCAACGGGAAGAGAATTGATGTCGTGGAAAAAGATTTTATCAACCACAAGCAGACAAGACAGGTCAATTGGATTGCAGTGAAAAGGTGTACGCGACGTATTGGCACCTGGAATCAAGGAAACAATTTAAAGAAATGTCAAAGCGACGAGCGTCATAATCACGCATAAGAATAATTGATATATTACCTGTCTCAAGAACATGTGATCGGGTTGATATTTTTGAGGCATAAACATAATTAAAATTCTATCAAAGAATTGCAGGCCTTTGAGCGAAGCTACTCCCATGTAGAGAAATACTCCAAATAACACAGGCATTGGTATGTGGCTTAAGACAGGAGTAAGTACTACGGAACATCCGATTGTCATAAATATCAAGATATGAGTAACCCTTTGTTCTCGGACTCCAAGAAATTGTGGTTTTTCACCCGGTGCTGCACATTCTGATTCCACTTTCAATGAGTTGACATGGTTAATACTTAATACAGTTGCTGCCACAAACCATGGCAAACCCATGACAGAGCAAATTTGTATCAGTATTGCAAGAACAAATAAATCCAAATGGTATCCACACCCTTTCTTCAGTTTATTTTCTTTCCGGTTCACTATAACTGCAGTAATTTGCTGATCCATAAATATCAGTATCGTTCCTAATAAAGCTGGCAGTACTGCAACTAATGACGACCAAAAGGGATTTCCGTTGAATGGCGTAATGACCCAATTTCTAGTGGGTAGCGTTGGTTTGAACTCTGAGGGTACTTCCAGTTTAGGCGTTTTTACTCCAACTTTGTAGTCCAGGAATGACATTGATAGTATGGCAATTATCACCGAAAAGTCGCTTATAATTTGTCTGACCTGAAAAAAAAAGTGACTCGAGGAAACAAGTTCTTATCATTTGATAAAAAACGTAAGCTTCGATGTATTTACCTTGGATGGAAAAAAGAGAGAGTTCTTAAAGTCTTTCAAAATGATCGATATTGTGAAGGTTCCCAAGAAAAGTATTATTGACATTAAGAAAACATCTGGCACGTAGACTTTTGTGTCGCATCCGCCTCCAGCTAAAGTTCCGTTATACATCTAGAAAATCAATACGGTTATTTATGTTGAGTCTAATTTGGAATAACCCAATTTCGCTGAAATTGTATTATTTAGTATTCAGCGTCCTTGGCTTTATTTTCGAGTGAAACCAGCATAAGCAACTGCATGACATGTATTGATTTACCCTGCTAATAAAGTATCACCACATGTTTGAACATTCCCCCATCTCGCAGCTTGTGTAAAAACCGAAGTTTAAGTGGGTCGTTTAGCTTCAATCAAGCTATATTGCGATACTTATATTTTTATAAGTAAAGAGCTATTAAAAGTAAATATTTTGACGAGTGTAAAGTTGCTGTAGTTTGTCGATTAAAGCTATTAAGTAATTGCTAGGGCACCTGACAAGACTCCTTGTCAACAGAGGACCAATTAAACTGCTCCGGCATTTTAGAGTAATTGCTTGGCAAACAGTAGCACTCATAGTTGAGAACTTCATCAGGCCGAGTTTTGAGAGGATACTTTTTGCCGATAGAAATTACATTTTCCACAGCCTGAAAAATAAAGCAATGTGGAATAAAATGAATAGACACAAATATTTATAAAACTGGGGTAATTCATAATTATTACCTTGTAAATGAATATAAATGCAATTAATGTAGCAAAGTTTTCTTCAGTAAATCTTGTGATGTAGCATACCAGAGCGCTTGCATCGATAGCCACGAGAATGACCAAAATGATCGTAATCCAAGTCCCGATGCAAAACCTAAACGACATGTAATCCCAACCGATTTGTCTGCAAAACTCAAACACAATCGTTTCGAATACTAAAACGGGTCCAGTTGACCCCAATATTGTTAAAGGTTGACCTGAAAAGAAACCATATCCCATACCACATACGAAACCCGATACTAATGACTCCATGGCGGCCATATTTTTACCAGTTGCTTCTCCAAGCAAGCCACCAAATGTAATAATAGGTGATAAACAGGCAAAGTACAAAAATATCCAAGATGCAATGCATTGTAGTGCTAAGGCATCTTTAAAATCCGACCAGTACCAAGGCATTTTTCGCTTGAGGTCATTAATTAAGCCACCAAAAAGCCTGCCACTCCTCGCCAACCCTGATTCTTCCCTTTGTCTCTGTTCCTCTTCTTCTTCGTCTAATTCCTCTTTTGGGTTGTTATCGGTGGGACGTTTTCTTGGATCCTGGGATGGTATTGCTGCTGGTGGCTCTATGCGTATCGCAGGATCCCATTCACCGGGTGGCAAAACAGTCACAGCATCAAGAAACTCGTCTATACCTGCTAATAAGTGATCTCTTTTCTTAGCCCGATACGCGACTTCGTGAAATATTTCGTCCGACATTAAAGTGGCCATTGCACGGCCAATTTCATGAAAGCTGGAGTTGCTATTTGGAGGGCCGAGTAATACGAACATGAACCTCGTCGGAACGGGAACTTCAGTTAAATCTCCCATTATAGTTCCCGTTTTCAGTCTGACAAATGCTGATAACGTCTTCTCCAGGAAATCCACTTCGCCGACAAGAATGTTAGAAGCTTCTGCCCCTGGTGGTATTTTTCTCATAAAGTTGATGTTGCATTTGTGGTTTATGTCTCCGTTCATAGGAAGATCTCCAGAGCTATGATTGCGACTCATAGACATGCTGCTCGGGCTTTTAACCATTCCATCATCATTGACACCACCTGAAAAATTTTGACAAAATTAAATGCATGATGAAAATATAAACTGAAGGTATTTACACGTCAATATAGAATTAAATAATAAAATCATCACATCGAGCTGCAAATGTGCAAATAATTGTTTGTGATTAAGCATATAAAATTATGATGCGTTTTTTGGCGAAGAACTGTTCATATGAATTTACACCAATGGAATCATTTAAAATTTGTATGTATTTGAATCGTAAATCTTGATGATTTGGTATAGGATGAAGTATATTTGAAACATATAATTTTGGATGAGATAAGCATGAGCAGTAACCAATGTAGCAGAATAAACGAGCACCAATTTAAATAAGAAAGAAGAAGTATAGTATTAAAATTATAAATTAGAATAGAAACAACATTGATGAGGAGGAGCGGTTACCCGCACTAGGGATGCCTAGGAAACGACCAAATTCTCCTTTGTGAGAATGTCCACTTGTTGCACCGCCTTCTTCCACTGCAAATTAAACGCCAATTTTGAAGGATCTTATATATATACACGGACATATAATTTTAAAAACCTCGTATAGACCAACACATACAATATGTACACAGTTAGCTTCAGTGCGTGCACTTCTAACATTGTGAATTTTAACCAAAGGGCGTGAGTTTGGAGAGCAAAATGCACACAGTGTTACCATATCCCCGTATTTGGCTAACCTGGCACGGCTAAGTATGAACCTCTGGCATCGGATGCTCGAAGAAGAGCGGTGTGAGGTGATGAGGTAGACCCCCGACAACTCCTCGGACTGGAGCGTCGAGAGTTACCCTCCTGAAAATCTGATAGGATCACGCGACCATTGAATCGCTCGGAAGTTGACGGGAACTTTAAAAAAAGTATTTGGTACCAATGTTAATAAATGAAACTTACTTTTGCATGAAGAATGATTCCGACCAATATCTGCCAGTGACCTGATTAAGGGTAGCCTTGACATGTTGTGGTTTCGCCGTTCGTGCTGGTGCCTGTGCCTCCTCAACAAAGCATCTTTGACCTTTTCTCTGCAATCATATCCTAACGATCCGTCTGCAACCATATTATTTAGCACACCATCTGCAACCTGCTCTAAGGAACTAGCATCCATGTCAAGTATGACCGATCCATTTAAAATGAGACTTCTTAATTCGAAAAGGGAATGGAGTGAGAGCGTAGCGACATGAGGCTTAGACCAGCGATTGCCGCCTTCCTCCACGTCTTCTTCAAATTTGATCCATCGAGCAGTTTCTTTCCACTCAAGTTCGTCTCCATCCTTGACTAGTTCTTCCATTTCAGAAAATAATGGATGCGATTCCGATGACGCATCGTCGACATCTTCGCCGAGTATAAATTGCACCCTTTGAGCCGGCGGCGTTACTGAAAAATATTTTACAAATTATAGTTTCCGACCATATTAAAACTGCATTCCTATGAAATTATATAAAAAGGAGTAAGAAATCGTTGTAGAAAGAAGCACAATATTTTTTCTAAGCAAATGTCATGAAGAACATGCATATTGAGGAATGGGCCGGAATACGACATGAAAGTATAGTTCAGTTAATTTTCTACTCTATGGATAGGTACATGCTAGTGGAAGTATAGAGATTGATTTCTATAGCATTTGGAGAAGTGACAAGGCTCCTATGATCAATGAATCTTACATGTTTCTCCGTCATCCGTAACACTCAATCTTCTGACTCGTGACATTATTCCGGTCCCTAAGAATTGGAATCATTATTCGTACTTGACTATTCGCAATAACGGTAATCGAATTTCCGGAACCTTTTGAATTACCTGAATTTTCGCCTACGCAATGGTCTGTTAAGGGCCAAATATTTGGCATTGATCAAAGTGTGGGGAATATACTAGATTTATCAGTTATTACTGTGATTACAGAATACAGTACCTATTCCACAACCATACGTAAACGTAAAAAATATTTTTACTTTACCTACAACATGTTTATGTTAGGATAAATAATATATGATATATTAATCAACCAAGGCTTTTCAAATATATAGTAACTTATTTACTGTAAGAAGTCTTTTCACATTTTACTTTAGTGATCATTTGTTTGTAATTATACTTCAGTGCTATTTTTATTGAATTTGGAGTTTACAAATAAAATGTCTTCAAATTATGCCACTAATACGTAAATAGGCATCGTATCATCGTAAACGTTCTATTTACATATGTGTAGATCTTGCCTTATCTCATCTTGCTACCAAGGCCTAATTACGCATGTACTGGCCTTATGCTAATAAAATGTCTCATTCGTACTTGAGACATTTGAAGCTCTATTTTCAGAACTCATTGAATTAAAACAAAATTCGCTACATAAGGACACTACCCAGTTACTTTTATACAGATTTTCAACAGAGGCATTTTTATTTCAACGTGAAGAGATCTCATCAAATCACGTAAGTAAATAAGCAAAAGACTCAACGTCTATTGCAATTTAGTCTTCAACGAGTGGCTTGTTTGTCACAAGCGAGTTAATTTTATATGTACGAGGATTGTAGGCGACAATCAAGTTACATTAGTCTTTCAGTCGCAGCGATAATAGGCTGTTCACGGGTCGTTTGATTTCATTACTTCTTATTGTGGAACGTCTATTACACTGATGTTCTCTAGAAATGTCCTCATTATTGAAGATGATGACGGTTAAATTTATTTCAATTCCTCTTTGTAATTATTAATGTAAGGAATAGGGTAAAAGTCAATTACAAAAAGAAAGTCAAAAAAACAAAAAGAATTCTATTGATATAGCTTTATCATTAACGATGTTTGTTGGGTACGGTATTACCGACTCTAAAGTCTACTTTTCAGTACACAATCTAATAGCTGGTACTCTAGAATTATATAGGAACGAAATTCAAATGTATTTCCCTAAGGTTCCTCGTAATTTGTAGAATCTATAAAGAATTCCTTTGCTTTTCTTTTTTCGATCAACTATAGATAAACTGTAGATGAATCTCGAAATCACATAACTTTTTTATTAGTTTATTCCCCAAAGTTTCCGTCTGTTATATTTGAGCAGAATGCGCTAAGTGTTTTTCTACATTAGTTCAACTTGCATCTTGAGATAAAGTTTGAGCATGTCTCAGCAAAACTTTGAAATCGTGGGAACAAAATAGGAACATCCTAAAATAAAAATAAATTTGAAAGAGTTGCTGAAAAGAGCTATTCCTCTGAATTAATATGTATAAAATTTTAAATACGATTTCTATTTATTACCAATCATTTAATGTGAACGTTTTTTAATAAAAAATGTATTATTATTTGATTTAAATTAATCATTTTTAACAACCTCCACTTATTTATTCATTTTATGGGGCAAAAATAGATCTGTTTTTAAACAGGTTGTGAATCTCACCAGGTTTGTCAGCCTCCTTTTCTCCGTTGCGATGGTGATGTTTGTGCTTTCTGTGGGAATGTCTACGTGCCGGCACGTGCACCCCCACAAAAACTGTATGAGCTCGATGACCTGTTTAAAAACATTTAGAATTAAAGCGAATTATAATCAAAACATTCCTCAAAATAAAGGAGAAAACCAATTTTACTAAGAAACTTAGTATCAGTGCGAAAATTTGTGTCCCTCAATGAAACCTATTTTTTTATGTAGTGAAAAATATATATGAACATAATTGTGACCCACGCCCGGAGTTTTTGGAGAAAAGAACTTGAAGTCAAATAAAGATTATTTTTGTCTTTAATTCTGTGAACAAAATTTAAAATGGTTGGATTAAACAGGACATCGTTTGAGGACAAACCATAAAAAATCCTATAATTAATTTTAAGCAGTATCGGTATCAACAATATTTTTTACCGATACCATGAATGGGCATTCTTCTTTAAGGTTTATTACAACTTAAAGCCATAAATTCTATAAACGAAGTTTCAAAGAACGTGTATCAATTCAAAGACAAACCTCAAAATTTTGAACAAATTAGAAAAACAAATTATTCCTTTGATATAAAATTACTGTTGATAAAACTTGTGTGCGAACAAATTAAATCTATACCATTTCAAAGTCTCAGATGATGAGTTCCACGAAAAGCCGAAGTAAGCTTAAAACAACCACCTACGCATAAATTATCACCTCTAAACTTCAAAATAACCATTTAGTAGAACGCACTCTATTGGAAATGTCTGTGAATAAACTTTAGTTTAACTTTAAACTAGTCAACAAACAACTAATTGTTTAGGGCCTACAAACTTCGTATTTTCGAGGGCAGGCTAAAAGTCAAATACAGTCTAAAGTAAATTTAGTTTCAGTTATGGAATATAAATAAAAACCGTTCGATCAATCAATCTAGTTCATTTGTTCAGCCGAGCTATTTCCGCTCTAGAGCAATATTCTTCTAAAATTTTATTGATAAAATTCAATCTGGCGAAAGCTGCGGTGATTTATTTTCATTAGTTAGATTTTGACAGGCCTATTTGTGTTCTTAAAATAAATTTAAATAGCTACAGTTCACAGAAAAGGTGGTTTTCAACCACCAGCTATTAAGTGAACCAGGCGGCTGTGTCGTGTTTGGGTTTTTTAACAAGTTCTTTTATGTAGCTAAATGATAATATTAATGGTATTTTAGATGTTTTGCATTTTTTCTCTAAATTTTAAAAACGTGAGCTGAACTACATGATAGATCTCCACAAAAATTTCAAGGCTGTGATTGTGCTGCTGACGGATGAGCCGAAATGTGGATGGATGTCCTGGTGCCACCTCTGCCTACCCCTTCTGAGAAAAAGGCGTGAGTTTATGTATGTATGTAGTTTTGAGTTTATAAGCTTTAATTTAATAAAAAAAAAAACAACTTAATAAAATCTTTTCATTCACGTTGTTGATGTGTATCATAGGTGGACGGGTTTTATTAGGTTGTGTCAGCTTTATACATTAAGACTCTAAACCCAGATGTGTATGGTGGATGAAAGGGTTTTATTAATTTAATGCCCACTGCCCAGTCTAGCATAGGATTATTTAATATACCTGCGGGTTTTTGACGTATATATGTAATATGTATCTTAATACATAAATGCTAATATCGCAGAATGACCACGACCACGATTGATAAATTCAACATTGTTACAATGTATTTCAATAATGTATTTCATTTTTGTATGTAGACATAATTTAACGACACCTAATATTTTTCCGTCAAAAATTTTTATAATAGGAAATTTAGAACTAAACTTACTTTAAACTGATTTTATGTTTAGATGATAAATGCAGAAATACTGGTAGAATGTTTAAATTTCCAATATGCGGTAAATTCGTGAATCGAGTGAAGTTCAACGAAGCGCGAAATAGATGGCATTGCCAAGTATATTTTGCCGCCTGTTATTTTTGTTGTAAAAAGAAGTATTTTTAATATCAGTTTTTAAATATTATTATTATTCCATTTTGATGCTGACAGAGAATAGTAAATAATTAATACATAAATATGAAGCCTTTTTCCTAGAATGCGTAACAGGACCACAACGTTTGGCCTTGTGTGTTCCGTCTCACGATGTGATAGGGGGTGAGTCTATCTCCATTTCTGGCACAAGTTTCTGAATCCGGGCTGATATTAGTGAATATAAAAATCCAATATCCAATAGTGTTGTAACCATGTCGTAGTACATCTGCGCTACCAAGACAGTCAGGAAGTGAATACATTTATAAATTTATAATAGTCATTTAGTGATTGTTAAATGTTATTTGGAATGGTTCATTTGCAATTAAGATTGAACTCCTTTAAATTTCTAAGATTTAAGAGTCGTCTTATAAACCCAGTATCTTCATTTAAATCTTAGAAACCGAGGTATTTTCAATTTATTTCACGCTGTTCTATATAATGATTGTGATGAGTAGATTACGATATTCTTAATGACGGATCTTGTATAGGTATATTGTTGTTTCTCCCGCCAACAGCGGTGTAAATGTACTGATGTGTACCAAGAACATTGTAGCCAGAGTAACTGCTGGACATATTGAGTCTTAACATCTCATGTTTCAAGATGACGAGCGTAGTGGAATGCCAGGCATTGCTTTGTAATTCATGGCGTTGTTTGGGTTTGCCCACCATCAGCGAATGGCATGCTAAGACAGGAAAATTTTGTGTCGAGGTAGCCGACACCTTGGATTAACACATTTTTTTTTGTGTGAAAGAGGAACAACTATCCATACATACGAGTATATAAACTTTACCGAATATAAATAAGGAAGTATATTTAATTGCAAGCGTGTAATAATCGCTTACTGAAAGATGACAAAACCATGACGTTTACCATAATAATATGCAGATGTTTTTCTGGTGTCCCACAGAATATAACGACCATTATCCATTGATTTACTATTCTTATTTATGAGCACCGCAAGAATATATGTATGTTAAAGTCCAAAACCCATAAATCACAAAAGGGCCCCATGTTATTCTCCGGGACAAAAGATGTCATAATATATGTACATTGCCACAAAGGCCTCTGTAGGCCCAATTATGTAACTTGGCGCTTGCATGAAATTACTTTACCTTTGGGATTATAACAGCGTGGAACCATGTTAAAAATGAGACAGCACCTTTTGAGGATTACTGAGATATATTTAAGGTGAATACAGAGTTGATACGAAATATATAAAAATGTAAAAAATTAAACTAAATTCGCGATAAAATCCGTAAATAATAGTTTTATTTCAAGGAAAGATATAATATGGGGTTTCATAATAGTCACCTAGAATCTTCAATGAAATTTATACTAGATACAGGGTCCGGAATAAAATTCCACGCCAAAAGTGGCTGAGATTGCTTAGATATACTTATACATTTGAATTTCGAACTGCGAGATGTAGCAAAAGTCCTAAATGATAATCAACTTCAGTTAACAATAAACCTTATTCCTTTAAATTAAGATTTATTATGTTTTTGGACCATACTAAAATCAAATAAGACCACACGCTTATTTGTGCTCATATTTTTCATGCCGTTTTTTAGGCTGTTATTTATAATCTAGTGTATATTTAATAGAAACCTAGAATATTGAAAACAGAAAAAAAATTGTTTTGCGATAAGATCAGATCATGGAAGCTTACAAAGTGAATGAAATAATTAATTGGGTTCTAACCATCCAATTAGATACAGTATTTTTATTCGAACTCTCGTTTGTAAAGTACCTAGTCCTGTATTGAGCAGCAAAGTATATTACTTAGATATCATATCCATAAAGAAAGGGAGGCAGGCGAAGGGTATTCATATAAATGTTAGAGTAAATCTAAAACTATTTGAAATTACTTAGTAAGTTTAAATTAACAGCTTATTGAGAGTCTACAATCTACATGTTCGATCCGTCTACCACCACAATATAATTAGGTTTATATTACTTATAGTTATTTCGGTGTTGTCGTTTGTGGTTTCTGATACAAATAGAATAACATAAGTATATATGTAAGCGCGTGGTGTCCTGTTGCTAATGGATATATTCACGGTGGTCGCGGGTTGAAATCCCATGGCACTGAAAGTCAATCACCATTCACCACGCACTATAACGGTGAAGGAAAACATTTTGAGTCGAGTCTTCCAATGAAAATTATTGTATTACTAATTACCTGTTAAAATCTGAAGGCGATGTACATCACTTGTGAACATAAATAAAAGAATTACATAACTACGGAGCATAAGCTTCTCATGAATTAAGAGGCAAATTACTTCACGAAATTTTTGATGTCGGCAAAACTTTTTATTTCTTACACGTAACATAATTTCATTAAAATATATTAAGGGCTTTCGAAGTACGAAGTAAAATAAAACTTCTGCGACGGGCTTTAAGTAATAAATAAGTTATATAACGTGCAATAAGTTTTCTGTCCGTGAACAGTTTTAGGGTTTGGAAAAAGTAAGATATTGTCGGTTTAATTTAGAATTATATTTTTAACGGTCTTCTACTTATCTAGTAGTAGCGTGCCTCGACTTCTGTATCAGCCCATATGCGTCCCACTGCAGGGCACGGGCCTCCTCTACAATCGACAGTACGATTGAGAGTGGTTAGGCCATATAGCCCAACACGCTGGCCTAATGCGGGTTGGCAGACTTACATACAATAGATATTTTTTTATAAATCGCTATGGTATGCAGATTTTCTCACGATGTTTTCCTTCACCTCGACTTATAAATCAGAGATCCAAGGTTAGATTCAAAAGCACAAACCTGTGAGATTTTGAAGTTTTGTGTATATAATAGTGGTGAAGAACAATATAATAACCAAACATACAAATCTGAGAAATGTTTAGAAAAATTGAAAGGTATATTCAATCCACCAATCCATTTTAAGCCAGCTTGGTTTTACCCCTAGACAAATATCGATAGTAGATGAAGCCCATGCCATACCCATAACAAATTCTAAAAATTGTTCTGATTGATACATTTTGTCCAACAAAAAAATTATTAAATGCGTGATAATATTAACATTCTCTACGCCATCTTTTCCATTTGATTAAACATTAGATGAGTAGAATTGAATACAACGTGACTTGACTGAGCTGTGAAGGTTTTCTGTAACGTAATATGCGGGTTTTACTTGCTTTTAATGTACTATCCGATTGTGCCTACCCTTCATGGGTTAAAAGCAGTTCAAAGGTACTTCCAAAAGGTCTATCGTTTGCTGATTTATACGAAGATTTGAAGGGCAAAGTTAGAGCCAAATGGATTTGCCGCTGAAAGGATTAAAAGTTAAGATTTCTTAAGATATAGTTGTGTAATCTTAAAATAGGTCAACAAAAATCTATATTTATTTATTCACAATAATGTTTATTTTTAAAAATGTAAAATGGAATAGATTGAACTAAATGGTGTGCATTGATACAACAGATTTTAGCTAACAAGATTAGGAGCTTAAATACATTAGGGGATCGATAATTCTCATAATCACAAAACTGTACGTCAGAGTGAAAATCGGTCAATTAATTATACTTAGTGGCTGCCTGCATTGTGATAAGTAACGTTTTAATTCCCAGTTTTTACCGAGTGTAGTCGTGTGAAATATTAGTATTACAAAAAATAAGATAAAAATGAAGGTAGCATAAACAGTCTAAAATAGCATGAATATGCTTAATGCCCTTAGTACATAAAAAGGAAATTGATGAAGATTAAATTAAATGCGGTAAAAGTAAATTGCTTTCTTCCAAAAACAAAAGAATGTCAGCTGGGCAAATAAAATTGTTTCCATTGTTTTACTTTTATATGAATTGCCGGGAATCATGACCTCAGAGAACAATATCTTTGTAAATGTTATTTGCATTTGTTTGTTTTCTTTGCATATTTTATTCAGGATTTTTCATTCTATTTTTTTTATGCTGTACAATATGATTGCAATACACCTAAAGGCAACCAGAAACACGGCACACCTATCCGGGTGATTATGGGTCCTTAATTATTTTTACGGTGGGTGGTATTTCACCATATAGAAATACACTACTAGCGAACTAATTCTTATTTTGTTTGAATCATATTGCCATTCAGTTTATGTTTCATAGTTCAGTAATCAATGGTTTCGTCTACCTATACTTTTTTAAAAGTGCGTGGTGGCCTGTTGGTAAACGGACCAGACGCGGCTGCCAACATGTTCACGGTGGTCGCGGGTTCAAATCCCAGGGCACACCTCTGACTTTTCGGAGTCATGTGTGTATTGATAGTCAATCACCACGCACTAAAACGGTGAAGGAAAACATCGTGAGGAAACCTGCATACCATAGCGATTCATATGAATTTATATGGTATGTAAGTCCGCCAACCCGCACTAGGCCAGCGTGGTGGACTATATGGCCTAACCACTCTCAATCGTACTCTCGATCGTAGAGTAGGCCCGTGCCCTGCAGTGGGACGTATATGGGCTGATACAGATACAGATACAGATACAGATACTTTACGTGTTAAAGTCATGTAAGAAAAGTTGACCAAAAGGCACTATGCTTGTTTGTTGGATTAAGGCTTTAATCGTCTAATCTGTGAGATGGCCCATTCCCGACAGGTATAAATAAATCATAATATAAATAATGTCTACTATATACAACTGCTCGGTCCACATTGAGCAATTTATTCTCACGCCATTTGTCGGTAACTAACAGTAAACATATTGTAGAGAGTAACTATTGGATATATTGAAACAACATCTTATGTTTTAGGGTGTCGAGCGCAGTGTAATGCCAAGCATTGCTTTGTAATTGATGGTGTTATTTGGTTTTGCTACTGTTCATGAGCAGTCATAACGCTTACAATTACGCGAACGACATGTGTGTCTCGAAATTAATAGCAATAAAAAAAACGACTTTGAGATTTTGTAATAAACTTGTCTATGAGGCTTAACTTTAATCGTGTTTTTAAACTGCTTTAAAGTTTGCTCCGTAATTTCCTTCTCTTTGGGTAGTTTGCTCAATAGACGTTTACATAGTGCTATAAAATACCCACACACCTCGTATGACCGAGATTGTTTTTAACTAGGGGTGGGCCCGTCTCCGCCCGGGTGCAGATTCTTTTTGAACCCAGTCCATATCAGTGACATATTATTTTCCGTACTGTTTTATATATATTCAAACTCAATGTCGTCCTCTGAACTGATTTTCCTGTCCCGTTCCGTCCCGTCCCGTTATAAGGCAGGCAATTCAGTCCCATCCCATCTCTTTGAGTATAAAAAGTAACAAATATATCGGAATTTCTTCCTCATCACACGGGAACACTACATTTTTCGGGATGAAAAGTATCCTCAGTGTTAATCCAGGGTGTCAGCTATCTTTCTTCTTCTTTATCAGTCCATATACGTCCCATTGCAGGGCACGGGCCTCCTCTACAATCAAGAGTGTAATTGAGAGTGGTTAGGCCATATAGTCCACCACGCTGGCCTAAAATAGTGATAATAAATAGTGATAAAATTTAACAATTGATTGATGATAGCGGGGATATCTATTTGGGGGAGGCCTATGTTCAGCAGTGGACTTCCTGTGGCTGAGATGATGATTATATCTATTCTTATACTGCAAAAAAAAAATAATAGAGTACATTACTGGTGATACGTCTCTTATATGTGAGATGCCGCGTGGGTACCACCGCAATTTTTCCCGCCAAACAATAGTGTAAATGCACTGTTATCTTCCGTTTTGAAGGACATGTAGATAGTGTAACTACTGGGCATTGTATGGAGACTTAACTTCATATGTATCAGGATGGCGAGCGCAGTGGAATACCAAGCAATGCTTTTTGTGTTGCTTGGTTTTGTTACTGTCCATGATTGGTCGTATCGCTTACCATCAGGCGAATGACATGCTCATCTTGGCATTCATTGAAATAAAACTTCTCTTAAATATCCTACTTATGGATTGGGATGTCACGAACTTTGCTAATATAAAATGGAATCCAGCAACTGACATTTAAACGCAGTTCAGAGACCAGATTCACTCAAATGCCACAATCTCCCAAGAATAACTAGTTGATGCACCACAAAAAGCTATCGGCATTACCATGAGTTTTGCATAAATCGATGCTGCAAAAATAGCCATCGTTATCGAAGCAGGGAGAGCTGTCGAGAAATCTTAATGGCAGAGTGGATGCAAACGGGTCAAGAGCGATCACACGGATTTGCCAGATTATACATCAGATTTGGATGAAATGTAACGTGGCATTTGAAATTTGGCTATGCAACTGTGCAACGTGTTTTAAAAAGGCGGAGGATGCTTATAGTAGAAAAATATTTGAGATTTGGCTATGGAAATCGTTAGGAAAAGATTTTAATAGTAGAATATTTTAGAATTAAAGCATTATCAAGAATAACGGGTGAAATTAAGATTTAATTTAAATTTTACTAATAATATTTTCCAACAGTGTCAGGCCATGTGACTCAAAAGCATCAGGATCGTTGGGCAAATATACGACCTTTCGAGCCTTTTTCTAAATTTCTTTAGATCACGAATTATGGAGGGAGGTGGGGAAAACCTTTGCCTAGCATCGGGATTCATCAAGAAACTAGAAAAAAAAGTTTTTTGGGAAATTTTATTATTTTCGTACAGTTCTATAACACCGTAGAAATCACGAATCTAAGTGTAAGTAGTATAATTAATCTTAGTTTAATATTTTGTGATTTGTATTTGACGCTAACGATTCTCCCAATCGGAAAGATACAGACGTCATTAATTACACACAAGTTATTCTTGTTACCTTGCCATCTGTAAATATTTTATCAGATTCCGGTAAGTAACTGCGATGACCCAACCTAACCTAATTTACTTATTGAGAGAAACATCATAAACAAGACAGAAATAAGTTACAGTGTAACCAACAACACACTGATGACGTCACAACGACGTGGGCGACAAACAAAACATCTGTAAAAGCAAGAAAAACATTGACTTATATTCTACCGATAGACGAGGCGCGTCATAGAAACTATTTGTCCCGTATTTGTCAAAAGCTCAGTAGCGACATCTAGTACGTTTACTTGAATATTACAAATTATGATCAAAGATTATTAGACAGACAAGACAGTTCATGTCAATAATAGCTTTGCCTAAGATACTGCCTAAGTATAAATACCGTCATAGCAATAATATATTTGCAATGTTTTTTTTTTTTATTTACGTGAATAATTAATGGAAATGATGTAAATGAAATTAAATACTCTTACAAGTGTACAAGTCTGTCAAGCAGTCAATCAGTGTACAATCAGTCTGACATTTATTATAATAACATTTATGAATTTTTAACAAGCC
This sequence comes from Hyles vespertilio, assembly GCA_009982885.2. Classification (NCBI taxonomy): domain Eukaryota; kingdom Metazoa; phylum Arthropoda; class Insecta; order Lepidoptera; family Sphingidae; genus Hyles; species Hyles vespertilio. The sequence goes on from CM042807.1 coordinate 6,149,021, forward strand.
GATACAAAAATGACTACCGCATTTGGAATATCTGAAATCTTCGTGTCGAAAATAAATTGAACAAATATAGGTATAGTCGGGAAGTTAAAAATGTAAAAAATTAAACTAAATTCGCGATAAAATCCGTAAATAATAGTTTTATTTCAAATATAGGTATGTTCTAATGGCAGCCACTTATATCCATTCCAATAATTGTGGACAAATATTATAGAGATCTCCTTTTTTCGTAACCGACGCGGAAGAATATAAAACAATATTAAATGGTATTAGTCTTCAATAACAATGGGTTCGAATAGTCCATTAAGTAATTCATATTAAGAAATGGGGTCTAAATACTATCCACTGTTTCAAAATATACATACAACACACATATTTTGAGTTAATAATTAACAACATATGATTAAAATAAAATACTGAAATCAATTTGCAACTACATCCTTCCTACATATTTGTATTTGTAATGTATTCGAATAGTTTATGCCTATTTGGTCCACTGATATGAATGTCCCTTGAATAATCTATATCTTATATAGTTCGTCTCTCTCACTCGACGGGCAATTTTTATGCGCGGAAATGAGATACACGATTAAGGAGCTCACCTTGTATTTTAACGAGCTCTAAAATATATTTAATCCATTAATAAATAAAAGATCTGTATTATCGGCATTATTCTGCAATATTATATAACTTACGTTGTATTCTTTAATTATATTGTAACTTAAGAAAATTTCGCTGTCGGTTTGACGGGGAAAAGTCAAAATAAATTACTTATAAATATAAACAAAGAGGCGTACTATTGCGCGGCCGTCACGCGGCAGACTGATTCGTGTGCGGTGCATGCACCGCACTTGGGTGGGACACGTTTGTTACAAAGAACGTCTTATCTAGTGTAACATTGATATCGATGAAGAAAAACGACATAATTAAGAAACTCATACAGGAAAAAATGCGACATAAAAATATTTCACGAAGTTCTCGCAGAGCTTGGAGGTCAAGACTTACTGACAAAGCTCAGCTGCTTGTGACCTTTCTTAAAGCTTTTGATGCTTTAAGCTTTCACCGAACGTGCACACCGGGATATTTTGTCATATGTATTTTTAGTTTTATAAACCTTTGAAATATAATTTCCCTTTAATGTGTATTTTCTTAGCAAAATATAGCGCGGTTAGAAAATATTATAAATGTTTGTAATAAAATTAGTTTATTTATATTGTAAATGTTTGTAATAAAATTAGTTTATTTATAATAGTAAAATGGCCTAGAAGAGATACCAGACTAGGCAGTGATAAGGCCGCCGCGCCGATTGCAACCATGCTTTTTGTTTTAATTAATTTATCTGTTAATAAGTTTCTTCCTTTTAATTTGGTGTAAGTATGTAAATAAATAAATCAAATAAACATAATTCCAAGTTTGTGAAAAAACGCAGAGCTGAAATCGATTGGTATAGTATGAGTTTTGTGATAGCACAAATTGCACTAAAGGACTTATAAAAGTTTCCATTTCAGGAAATAAAACCTCAGGTTTTAAAAAAGAATCAACGTCGGCGAGAAAGTTTTTAATTGTTTAAGTTATGTTTGTAATCATTCATTGATCAGCTTATAATTATCGAGCAGAAACAATAATTAATCAAATCCTTATAATGTAATAAAAAGCAATAGTCGTAATATTCCTCGCCCCAATTTTTGTTCTCCACACTTTTTTTATCACCATTCCAACTGTGGTCTACGTTGCTACAAAAACAAAAACTTCCTGGAGCGAATCTGCATAGAGAATATTATACTTTTATAATGCACACGGTGCTCCATACATTGTTGGCAATATTTTAAACGCGACACCGCTGCGTAAACATGTCTGCTAATGAAAATCGTAAAAACGGGGACAGCTTTTTATGAAAATTGCTTTTGAATTTTTCACCGTAAAGTTTATGAGTTTTAGTGCATGTTTTTTTAGTAGTATAAGCTGTATATTCAGTTTTTGGTATACAATAAATAATTGATTTAGTTCTATTGACTTGCGACGGAACTTTTACAGAATTTTATTTCTACTCATTCCATTCTCTGTTCAATACATCTTCTACCCGTAAAGATAATCGCAATTACTATTTTCAAGTTATTTATAGCATTACTATTTTAATATGAGTCGTTATCTCAAAAAACTCGGTTATTACTGTTACGAACTGAAAGTCATTTCCACATTTCCAATTTATTATGTCAATTTAATGTCGACGGGTATTAATGTATCATCAAATTTACTATATTACAATGAAAATAAAACAAAACTGAATTTCAACGCAAAATGCTATTAACAACAACAATTTCGTAGAAACTCCGCGGATTGAAATATCACAAAGTACTAAGTGCAAAGCCACATTACATTAAAGCATAATACGCCCACACAGAATTACAGGCCAACAAGATAATGGACTAAACGGCCCTTCCACCATCAAACCAATAACGTCATCAAACCAGTAACAAGATTACTGATAAAATTTCAGCACATGAGCATGCAGTTTTCCACGTCCTGAACAAACTAACCCAATTAAAACCTCGTACGTTCGCTAACAAAGTTATTTTTTTCCTCTCGCAATCGTTATAAAGACTGAGCAATTTTTCCCTATCTTCTATATTCATCCAGGGATTTTAATTGTATTAGATTATATATATAGAGCAGAATATAGAGCAGAAGATTACTAATATATTTTTTTAAATTATAATAATGTGATTAAAAGTGCGTTCATAGTGGCCATTCTGACTTTTCGGAGTCATGTGTTCCAATCACCACGCACTATAACGGTTATGTAAAAATAGTAAGAAGACTTGCATACCATACCGTTTTGTTAGATTTTCTATGGTATGTTAAGTCCGCCCACCCGTACTAAGCCAGTGTGATGGACTATGCCGTAATGCTGTCTCAATCGTGCTATCCATTGTTAAGGAGGCTCGTGCCTTGCAGTGGGACATGTATATGTTGATACAGCTGGATAAAGCAGAATATTATTGATTATCAATTATAATTAAACTTAAAAAGGTTGTTTTATACTAGCATTATAAATTCAAAACAAAAGAATCTATACGGGAAGACCGTCTAGACTCCAGTACTCCAGTCTAGTAGAGTATTCACAGACGAGAGATTATTACGTCTAGCCGTTTGACACAATTATGCAGCCTTATTCGTGACCGGTCATACGCTAGCCAATTCCGGTGCGCATATACTGTCAATAGCTTTAGTGTTAGAACATCTGACCGAACGAAACTCAACAAGTCTGTATGTTAAATCGGCTTTAAAACAATAATTATAAATAATAATATTACTCACAGCAGTAATTATCATCAATAAAGTAACTGTAAGATGTTTATCGAGGCCATGAAATTAATATTCCATAATGGACACCTTTTAATCAGACGGTATATATCAATCAAAAGAATGAAATGATTAATTATTGTATCATTATAATCGAAATGACCGCGACAAAGCGATGCCATTGAATCAAAGCGTTGCCTCCGTGAACTAATTATTTCGACGCTCGGCGTTTGCGGCTTAATTTCCGAAACATTCAGATGGCTGCAAGAACGAGTGTGAGGGTTTGAGGGTTTCTGCCTAGTTACTGACCACCGTACAAGACGTTGGAAAATCGCGAATAGTGATGTACCCAAACTGTGTCACGTTTCAACCAACAGTACCTGGATGACCGAGCTTTGCTTGGTATGTAGAAAATAGAATGATCTTTGTTTTACTGACGGGAGACGTCATTCAGATTTATATATATATATATATACAAAAATTTCTCGTTAAAGATATAAGATAAGATAAGAAAATGTTTTGTTTACCGCCATCTACAACTATTTCCAATATTCTCCATCCCTCGGTTGTCTGGTAGAAATCGCTTTAAGCGATAAGACCGCCCATTATATTACCAAACATAACATATCTTTTAAACTCAATACTGTAATTTGGTGTGCACTAAAGTATTATTGTATTGTAATTTGTATTGTATTATATAATCGTGGAGACCAGTAAGAGATTACAGTATGTCTCTGTTGAACATTATATTTCGATGCTACTGGCACTGAATGCCATGATACCATTAGTTGTACGAGTACTGTGGTCATTTTGTCTTGCAAGTATAAAAATACTTCTATGCCAGATCGTACATTATCATGACGATAATATTATGTTAAACAAGTTTACGCAGGGACAGTTCAGTCTTCTACATACGTATATTAATTTATTGTTTAGTTCCATAATTTAAATCTCTAAACTAACCTAAAACCGCATTTGGAACTTGTTACAGGGTTACGAACCTTAATCGATGCAAACCGAGTAGTTCTGATTGCATCAAATAAAACATGCCCGATGGAAACGAACAATTTGTTTCCGGAACTCTCGACAGTGTGACCCAATTCCAATCGTTTAAACTGCTATATTCGTGATAACTAAGGACCTGACGCTAATTCATTTGAAGGAAATTGCCTTCTTAACCTTATTTTGACGGCGACTGACGGTGTTTGTCTTTGTTTAATGTGCTGTTTAATAAGCAATCTTGTGTTTATAATGCATTTGTCTACGTTGCTTTATTCTAGCCTTAATCCAGTTTTAACGATGTGTTCTGAGAAGCATTTTCGTTCACACCACTTTGAAAGCTCCAAATCCCACGATAAAATTCACAATAGGCTCGTAGTATTATTTCAATGTGCTAGGAAAAAATGGGATATGGTTAAATGATTTTTAGCCTAACATCAGACCTCGCGCCTACAAACTGATCTATCGTAGATCCTGAAAGAGTAATTTTGGACATAACTCCGGTGATACGGCTCAAAATGTTGTTTAATTTTGTTCCAAAGGACTTCGATATTATTATCTCCCTAAAACGAATTTTAAGCGCCAAGTAACGCAGTACTTCGCTCCCTGGTGGAGAAATAAAGCCAAACAATTGCATTCAGATAATGTAAAATGAGACTGTTTCGTCTTGGCTATGTATGAGTATGAGTTTATTACTTCCTTCTAACGTAGTTAAAATAATCTTTTACAAGATATTTTGAATCTTTGATATCTACGAGTACTACCACCGCTTTGGAACGTGTTTTAGTTTAAGAAACGACGCAAGAAACTCCCTCTGCAACACGAACTGTCCTCTATTTTTCTTCATTTTCTAGTGCCATATAAAATTACAATGATTCATGTCATAAATCACAATCATGTTGGTACATAACGTTATAATGTAAATTTTTACTATTTGAAAAAAATCGAGCACTTTATCGAGCAATCGTAAATGGGTCCATCTATAACTAGTGAACAATATAATTTATCTGAAATTAATTGCATACTATTGTTAATTATCACAGGTCTGCGATGAAAAAGTTTTTTAAATAAATTCATCGCAAACATGTAGATATTGGTCTGTATATAGTAAATTTATACTTTGTTTTAACGTATCACATCACATTTTTTTTGCATATAAATATTTAGTTCGTAAAATCGGTACGTTTTTTTACATACTTGATTTCAGGATCTATATTTTTATTCTATACTCTATGACCATTTTAATATATTGTTAGTAATCTGTAGTACTAGGAAATATTGCCATTTCCAATTAATATCACCACCTTGTTATTTTTGAAGCCTTAGCATGCTCTACATTTCTGCTATAGCTAATTACCCTCCACCAGAATTTGTAAACATAAAAACTGACCATATATTATAACCGTTTATCACAACTAAAACTAAACACACAAAATTTGATTGTTTAGTATCTTCTTTAAATGAGTTCGTAAAAAACTCACTCTTTCATAGACTACACGAAATCTTATAAAAATGTTAGCCGGTCGGCTTTGTGAATCACTATTGCAATAGAGATCGCAAAAGTTTGCTTATTTATATTACTTGTGAAATGTTATTACCTTAGAGTATTTATATATAGAGGGAGCGCTGCCATACATTCGCGTTTTGAAAAACGTAGATATTTTCTTGTTCGTAATGTTGGTAGTGCTCCTATATTAGTAAAAATTAAATTAATTATTTAGCAATAAATTGCTATAAATTTCTTTGATAGCGTAAATTATATTTAGCTATTATCCTTTTAAAACGAGTTTGTGTGGAATTAAATAGACCTTAACTACTTATTTTTATTTTTATTTTCAAATAATTTATGTATGTTGCACAACCTGTTCAAATATTAGCCAATAGGAGGGCAGAAAAAGGTGGCCCGGCACCACCATTTATATCTACGTTTTTGAAGTATTAGCGCTCCCTCTATATGTATATACTCTAAGGTTATTACCAACATCACCTGATATTTGTGATTGCTATTTATTCCTACACTACTACTCGTAATATTTCTTTCTTCCTGTAAGAAAAGTAACAAAAAAAGATTTATGTATTTTATGGTTTAAACCGTGAAAAAAACGTGTAATAAAATATTGTTTTATTAAATCTGTATCTGTGGCCCCTTGGAAGAACTTAATGATCATCTTGGATTACCTAAGAATGCTGCAGAAATCCTCGGTTCTTAACGAAAGGAAAAGAATTCATTAGATTATGGTACATATTGATATTTAAATTAATATAAGACATAGTAGGACCTATATTTGGTACTTGGAGGCCCGCCTTCAGTGTATTACGCATATATTTCGATTTTTTAATTAAGTCAATAAGCAAATTAATCAGCGGGTACAAGTACAATGAAATAAATATTATTATTTTTAGCTTTGCAGTGGTATTTAGTGGTATTCATTATTATTTTTTACTTTTTAGTAGTGGAAGTTTTAAACTCGGTTTTTATTCGTATTGAAGTACTATGTCATATAAATATAATAAATGTGACGTGATATATATAATATGAATACCGTTTTCTATTACTTTTAAGACAATTAAAACAAATATTAATGATTTAGCAAAAAAACTTTTCAAATATATTTTTTCGCTGAACTGTGTTATTGTGTCATTGGTGGATCGTGTTAAATGTTAAAAAAAATGAGGCTACCAGGTTTATTACCGGCTGTTTGAATGGACGAGGAAGCGAAAATAGCAACTGCTTCTCAGGACTTTATTCTCGGCTATGACGCTTAATGGTAATGTCAACGTCAATAATGGACTAGCAATGCTGTTGGGTGTTATTTATAAATGCAAACGTCGAAACTCTCTGCTGTCTACTAAGCACTCCCTTTTAACCTTATTCATAACACAAATCAGAGGCGTCAAATTTGCGATTTTCTAAAAGGGTATTATGAAAGCAATACCATTTATACTAATAATCTTCTGGACCTAATTAATAGGAAATCATACACTATGCTGGGTTAACAGTGAACTGTCTTTAGTTAGCTCATCTCTCGCATCCGCAGTCAGTCCCTTTGCACTGGTCAGATGAGTTCTTGAAAATTTTGACTAGCATTAATATAATCGCAAATTTTATCAGCCCATATCCGATCCACTGCAGGGCACGTGCTTCCTGTACTATTTAGAATACGATTGAGAGTGGTTAGGCCATATAATCAAGCACTCTGGCATATCTATATGGTATGCAAGTTTCCTCGCGATGTTTTCCATCACCGTTATAGTGCGTGGTATAACGTAGTGGATTGACTATCAATTGGCTTTGAAAAGTCAGAGATGTGCTCTGGGATTCGAGCCCGCGACCACCTCGAATACGTTGGCAGCTGCGTCTGGTCCGTTTACCAACAGGCGTTTGGTAACCTGAACAATATTCTCAAAGAAATGTCACTCCCAAAGCAAATTTACTGTGTGCCGCAGTAATTTCGAACGTGTAACGTGATATGGTGGGCCCTCAATTAAACCTAGCGCGTGGGCGTCCATTCAGATCCGGCAAATTTACATAGACATTAAGAATCCTGCCGAAATGTGTGGGTTTATTTACTTAGTTCGCACTGTTGAATTTTTACGCCCACCAATCTAACAACAATGGTATTTTATTTTATTAGTAATCTATTACAGCACAGCATTATTGACAGCCTCCGTAGCGCTCCTGACTCTGGGCTGATAATGAATAGAAAAATCCAGTATCACTTTGCCCAACCCGGGATTCGAACCCGAGACCTCAGCTTTGTAACCATACCTTAGTACAACTACGCCACCAAGGCAGTCAATTTATTTTCAAGTTTTAAATATACTCTCGGTGTAACATGGCTTTTAATAAACGTGAAATTACAGCACAGAATGAACAAAGAACTCCAAATATATATGATAACAACAGTAAAATTAATCAAAGCGTTCTGTATGCCTCAGTCAATTTATTTAAGGACACCAAAGAAAGAACAGGACAGGTATAACAATATCTTTCTCTTTTCAACATACAGAAAATTGAATACGCGTTCTCAGAAATCTTCAGGGAATACAGGTGTTTGAACTACCAATGATTTCGCTTAAAGAAAACGTGACTGGAATAGAAAATAATTTCAATTAAGAATTTTAAATATAAATAGATCCAATTTTAATGGTATTTCAATACGTATAATAGAACGAGAGATGTATAGTAGATGTTGACTAATTTATTTTCTATGTATATTAAATTTGACTTAAGATTGACTGTCTCAAGTCCGAATTCCGAGTTAGACGGTCGGAAAGAACATACAAAGCGAAACGTGAGTGTCCTGCTAGCACATTTGCCTACCCGCTCTGGAAAAAAAGGTTGAGTTTATGCATGTATGAATATTAGATTATAATTTGAAGAAAAAATATGTGGATTTTGTTTTGTCAGATTGGTGAGACACGCATTTCTCTCGCCTGGTGAAAAGCGGCAATCCTGACCATAAAACAAGAGCACTTCCTACTTTATAACCCTCGAAAAATTATACACTAGATTATACGTAACGGCCTAAAAACAGCAAGAGAAATAATCTAGCACAAATAATAGTCTTATTTGATTTTAGTATGGTTCAAAACAAAATAAATCTTAATTTAAAGGAATAAGGTTTATTGTTACCTGAAGTTGATTATAATTTAAGACTTTTGGCTAAATCTCGTGGTTCGAAATTCAGATGTATAACTTTAAGCAACCTCGGCCACTTTTGACGTGTGATTTTGTTACGGACTCTGTATCTAGTATATATTTGATCGAAGCCTATAACATTAAACAAGCCTATAACATTAAACATTGCTTGATCCTGCACTCCGCTCTCGTCCGACAAAATTAAGTGGCAAACCTATAAATGCACAGTAACGCCGGCTACAATTTGCTCAGCCCGATGGACAAAGCATTCGAAACCCTTCTGATCAAAGAACCTTCAAATACGAGACACTGACCAAATACCTAATCCATATTAATTATTGATCATGCACGGATGATGAATATATGTATTATGACCCGATTAAACTATTGTGGTGAAAATCATTATGCATTCATTGAAATATCAATTCAATTATTTACGCGCACATTGCGGTACTGTTGAGGTTTTGTTTAATGATCTGGTGAAAATTGTCACGAGTTATATTTTATGTAATACTAGCTGTGCCCGCGACTTCGTCTGCGTGGAATTTAACAAAAAAGTTAATCAGTTTATTTTTTTTTTTTTTGCATTTTTATTTTAATTATCAACCTTTGTAACGAAACCATACCGCGATCTAATTCTAGCGCCATCTCTTAGCGAGCGGCGGTAAACTCCCGTTACATATTTATTTTCAGTTTTTTGTATTAGCTATAATGAAAATTTTCTTTATAAACAATATTTTGTAAATGTGATATTGATTCGTTGGTGGGAGAAGTGGTGGGAGGCGCCCGACGAGACGGCCCAGTGGTGGCATGCGCGTGAGCTGCGCGCGGTACTGGACAGTACTACATTTTTTTTCTAAAATAATAAAATAACTTTTCTAAAATAAATATAGCTTAAGTTACTCCTTGTTATATCTGGTACCTGACAAAAAAAGTCCTGTCAAAATCGGTCCAGCCATTTCAGAGATTAGCCGGAACAAACAGACAGACAGACAAAAAAAATTTAAATATCATTTTCGGTACAGGTATCGTGTATATAACGATATGCAGTTGGACATTTTCTTTTATTTTCACTTTTAAAACAGACACTTCAATTTTATTTATATGTAACGTATAGGTGTGACATGCTGCATCAAAATGTGTGTTTAAAATGCACTCCATTGAACTAGTGTGCGACTGAGCAAAAGCCTAGTTAGAAGCCACATTTGTGTTCGAAGCTGACTGGTTGATAATAGGTCGTGTTCTCTGGCACTCGCCTTTTTGACGGTTGAAATTCGAGTTTCGAGAGTTGAGATCGATTTGCCTTTAGTGTACCTTGTAGGTCTAGTGAATTCCATATTGATTTGTTTTCATAGAAAATGCTTTTTGTGTTCACGATATTTTCTGTAACTGTTCTATTATAAATTATGTAACCCAATTCTATGATCTACGAAATGATCCGACCAAGGATTTTTTTTTCAAGTGTCTATCTAATAAGTGATCAATGTAAAAATAGAGCTATAAATTAATGTTACTGCAGAGCAAATTTCTTAATTGAAACAAAAGCAGCAGGAATCTTTGGATAAGACTTTAAGCGACGGATTTCCAGTCGCTGATGACATTTTACTATCCTGTAAAAACCCTTAATCACCGAAAGCTGAGCACATCCTCATTCACGTTTTATTGAGATTGCTTAGGCTCCACCAGGTTGGCTAGTGAAGGTTAGCAGACTTCACATACCATAAGCAAACTTATTGGGATCTCTTTAGATTTCAGGTTTCCTTGCGATGTGTTCCATTTTTTTTTATTCTATTGAATGGCGAGACGAGCATGCCGTTCGCCTGATGGTAAGCGATGCGACCGCTCATGAACAGTAGCAAAACCAAACAACACCTTGAATTACAAAGCAATGCTTGGCATTCCACTGCGCTCGCCATCCTGAGACATAAGATGTTAAGTCTCAATATGTCCAGTAGTTACGCTGGCTACAATATCCTTCAATCCAAAACACAACAGTGCATTTAAACTGCTGTTTGACGGGAGAAATAGACATTGCGGTGGTACCCACCCAGGCAGCCTCTCACATATGAGAGACCTACCACCAGTTAAAATTTAAAATAATTACTAAAATTTAAAATAATTACTAACCTTCAAAGTCTTGCTCAGTGTAGTCATGGTGTGTGTGTTTCCTCGCCGCTGGGTCCGTCGGGGCCTCATCTTCGTCTGCTCTCGTCTCCATGTTCCACGGTCTGGTGACAAACATATTAGGACATTTAATTAACTGTTATTCCTCCTGCTTTATCATATTTAAAATTAATAAGTACATACGTTTCCTTAAGTATTAATTAATTATGTAATGCATTGTCTTATCAAAAGTCATCTTTATCACACTTTCACATACAATTATTGTAATAAAAATTATATTTAACTGGTTTCTCAAGACACAGGCAACGCCTAATTTTAGAACCCTTTCAATATTCTTCATAAGTAAAATGATTATGTCCAAATAAAGATTTTTCATTTTTCATTACGATTTACAGAAAAAGCCTGACCTTTGTACACATGACCTTCATATTTTAAACAGACAGAGACAGAGATTTTATTTCTAGTTTCTTACATATCTCTAATTATATCATTTAGGTATCCTTAGTTATTTTTGTCCTAGAGAAACATGTTTATTTTTGCCCAGAAATCTCTTTTATTGCTGTTATAATACACACATTGTCTGCGGTTCGTTATTTCTGCGACAAAAATGCCCGTAGGTTGTTTCTTTTATGAGTTACTGGGCAGGATAATTAGGTCGTTTGAAGAAAGAAATCTAAGAAAATGCTTATAATTATGATTCTTTCTTGAACTGGTTGTTTTGTTGCTACGTTTTGATATTATTACATTTGAGTGCGAATTGGGAACGTATCAATGATGGAAAAAAGGAGTAGGAAGAATGATCATAGAGCATAATATCACTATCTTTAAAAAAAAACGTTGTATGCTTGAAATTGGATACCTTGCTAAGCAGTTGATATCGGTTGTAACTCGTTACCATTAGCAATAAATAAATGAGTCAATACTCGTAATAGCGTGGTTTGGAAATTTAAATATAATTGATCACTGGTCTGATCCAATTTATTTGTCGATTCATCCGTACTAAATTATTTCAGTGAATTAAAATAATCCTTTTTACAGCATATGAAAATACGCACCCAGTACCAATCCAAGTACGTTTCTGCTCAGAAATGGATCGAAATGCTCGAAAATAATTAAGTTAAAACCTGAATTTAGGTGTTTTTATTCAATTAGATCTCCTCTTACATGAGTGCTATTCAATTTGTTCAATAAGAACTATCAGTTTTTTTTCTGTGTAAGTGATTGGGTATGTCATGCTCGCTAAAAAGTCTGTGCTTGCGGTGGCGTCGCGTCGTGTGCCAGGTCGCTCACTTCCCTGCAACATGGTTGAGAAGGCCGATGGCTGGCACATGCGCCATACTCGTGAACGGGTGCTGCTTGCGTAGACTGTCCTATCCGATTTGCTTACATTGTAACGGATTCATTGATGGATTACATAAGGCTTTCGCAATTATTCACTGTTTTGGCGAAAAAGAGTGTACTGATTCTTCGTTCTGGGCGACTTCGCTTCACTCAGCCATAGTAATAATAATATAATAATATTCGTTTTAAAAATATTTTTAATAAACTGCTCTGATTTAAACCAACTTGTAAATTATGTAATAATCACTAAATTGTAAACTGGTTTTGAAAAGAGCAACACTAGAGTTTCTTGTATGTAAAATGTACTCTGTGGTTTCTTGCCCGTTCTTCTCTAGTGAAAACCGCTTTCCGAACCGGGTGGTAGATAAAAAAATGACTGAATCTAAACGATGTTGAACATTTTAATGGATTCAATAAATTATTTTCATTTCAGTACAAAACAGTTTTTAAATTCTTTACAAATTTCAGGTTGTTAAGTCTTTAGAGCGCTTTTAGAACTGCAAAACACTTTCAACTTGAAAGATTAAAATACTAGGTACTCCATTACTTAATGGTAAATCCATTAATTGAATCCATACTTTTAAAATATTGATTATTTACCTACCTATTTATGGAATGGCTATAAATATGTAGACAAATATAGGCTCGCCCTTAATCACAGTGTGGGATGGAACATACAACCTTTACCCTGTATATAATGAATATAAGGGACATGACAATATAAAACTAAAAAATAGTCGACACGATTTATGCCTATTAAATTCTACCCATGAAGTACTGGACATAATGGGACTTAACATCTTATTGCTCCAGGTGGCGAGAGCAGTAGAATGCACAGCATGGATTCGAAATTCATTTTGCTACTATCCATGAGCAGTCATATCGCTTACCATTAGGAAAATAATATGCTAGTCTCGCCAGTCATCGCAAAAAGAAAGCTAAGCTAGGAAGGTATCACTTATTCGGTATTATTTTACTAAAAAATACACGCTTTACGGCCGTTCTCTATATCCTATCTATCTTTAACAAGGGGTTAATATAGCTACCATGACTATATCTGTACAATCCTACGCTTCATTATACAAAAATAGGCATATATATTTATCTAATCTATCTATCTATAAATATATGCACCATATCTATACCCCTCTATCTTTGTTAAATTAAACATAAAATGCATCGAAATATCTAATGAAATCTCTAGTTAAAGATAGATAGATTATAGAGAACGGCTGTTAGTTCATATTAATATTTCAGAAGCTGTAAACAGAGGTACTACTAGTGCCACTCACAGTTTGTTTCCGTGTCAAATGTAATAGAGGACGAGTCTATCTGTATGCCAACAACAAATTCCAGAACCAAAAATAATACAAGAACTCCCAAAAACGTGGTACAGATTAAATTCATATTCCTATCCAGATACTAGATTAAATAAGCAACATTTACTAGATCTGAATAGGTTAAATATTCATGAAATATCTTACAACATGAAAATATTAATGAATTACCCTCATAATAATAACGTGAAGGCGCTCAAAGGACGTGATACCAAGCATTTAGATTTGTTCATTAATTAAATGCCCATTTCGTTTATGTTGTCCGGATTATTTTACATAATTTATTTTCAAGTAATTGCGATTTGGAATTAAATATTTATTTTCTCTATCATTTATCGACGAAAATTATTCAGCCTCGATAATAATCCTTTTCGTGTCGATGAATAATTCGTTTGGTATGTTTAACATGCTGGTTTTATTATTGTAATGGATGGAGATACGAGTATGCCATTCGCCTCATGGTAACCAATACTGCCGTTCATGGAAAGTAATAAAATCAAACAACACAAATTACAAAGCAACGCTTAGCATTCCATTGCCGGTCATCCTGAGACATGCGATGTTAAGTCTCAACATGTCCAGTAGTTACTCTGGCTACAATCTCCTTCAAACTGGAACATAAAAGTGCATTTACACAGTTATTTTGCGGGAGAAATAGATATTGCGGTGGTACCTACCCAGACTCATATATGAGAATATATGAGGGACCTACCACCAGTTTATTTTGCTGCAGGCTCAACAAACAAAAAGCTCAGTTATCATCAACATCTTGAAAAACCCACCATACATCAGGGTCGTAGATACTAGATATCTAAGTTTCTATTATTTTAAAATAGATGGAAATTTTGAAGGAGAAAAAGGGGTGTTAAATTAATTGGTAAATTACAATACACAATGAAAAAGTTTGGTACAGAAGTCAGACGATGATAAAGGGGTACCATTCTTTGTCGTTACAACAAAGATTTTATTTGAATGTTAAAAGTTTCGGCTTGAGGTTTGAAGTGTTCTGCCAAGGTTCTGAATTTATTATTTATTGGTGTTTTGTGTTAAACTTTAATAAACTCGGAGGAGCGAAGGATTAACTTTAGGCATTGGGCTAGAGATTCAGCCTAACAATCCTGTTACGGCAATCCACTGATTTTAAAAGTAAAAAGAACCGTCAAAATAAATTAGTCAATTTTAATGTTTTGGGCTAAAATTTAATCCCTCGCTCATCCGAGTTTATTAATAAGGCCGTAAATGTTTGCCCTAAGACCTTCAAGATAAAGAGATGAAGCTAATTTTGTTAATTTTTAATTTTGCTTTGAAAATTGTCTTGATGAATAGGTATAATTTTATATTAAATATAAAATTCTGCATGATTTTTGTTTTTAATAATTGATATATTTTAAACAATGAGTACAAAATCACTTTTAACGATTTAGTGTAAGGAAATACTTGCAATATGTTTAGGTACAATAGAATTGAAATATTGACTTATTAATTTAGGCAGAGACCAAATTAATGACGGCAAAAACCAAATTGATAGTTGAAAGCCATCCGCTAGATTAGCTGGGTAAATATTATCTAATAAAACTAATATTTTTTTAATATAATATTTTATCTATGAATGGCGAGACATATGTACATGCCATTCGCTTGATGGTAAGCGATACGACTGCTCAAGGATGGTAGCAAAACAAAACACCATTAACTACAAAGCAATGCTTGGCATTCCAATGCGCTCGCTATCCTTAGATGTAAGATGTTAAGTTTCAATATATCAAGTAGTTACTCTGGCTAATGGCATAATGGAAAATTACAGAATGATTTTGCCTGCTCCTATTTCCTTGTCAATGCTGCAAAAGCCGAAGTTAATTTCAGGGAAAGTACTTAAAAGCCGGAAATATCTCTATTTTATAAGCACATGCACGAAGAACTGAGGGTAGATGGAGCTGAAAAGTTCTTGAGTGGAGGCTACGTAAAGGCAAGCGAAGTGTCGAACGCCCACGTATAAGATGGACGGGCGACCTGGCTAATATTGTAGGAAGTCTCTGGATACAAGCCGCTTTCAATAGGTCGATTTGGATATCCTTGGAGGAGGCCTATATTCAGCATTGGGCTTCCTGCTGTTAAATAGAGAGAGAAAGAGAGTGTAAACATGCTGATCTAAGTATAGAACAATTATATCTCATTATGACCATTAATCGTCAAACATTGGACCAAATAAGGAAAAGACAGTAAAAGTTTGCCAATTGTTATTTGTTATAAATCGATATAATGGTATTACGAAGCGATATTGGATATAACTTTGTCGAAGCGTAACAGGAACTCGGAATCGTAGGATATAATGTCTTATTAACAGATACAGGGAAAATATTTTAAATATTTTACTGGTGGTAGATCTCTCATATGTGAGAGGCTGCCTGGGTGGGTACCACCGCAATGTTTATTTCTCCCGTGAAACAGCAGTTTGAATGCACTGTTGTGTTTCGGATTGAAGGACATTGTAGCCAGAGTAACTACTGTACATATTAAGACTTAACATCTTATGTCTCAGGATGGCGAGCGCAGTGGAATGCCAAGCATTGCTTTGTAATTCAAGGTGTTGTTTGGTTTTGCTACTGTTCATGAGCGGTCGTATCGCTTACCATCAGGCGAACGGCATGCTCGTCTCGCCATTCACAGCAATAAAAAAAAATTGCTTAATTTTGAACTCGTCTTGGTAACTGAATGACCTTGTTTATTCTTAAAAGAAAATAACTTCTGTGAAACTTTGTCCAACTCTGAATCTTAGCATTTTCAACAACAACGAATGCTATCGGTGCAGGAATAGAATATCTAGCGACTTATTTTGCAGTCCGTTTTTAAGGAACTGTGGAAGAGTAGTTGTTGAATCTGTATTAGCACATATAAATAAATAAATATATCATACATATGTATATAGGTTCCACAGCAGAGCACGGGGATCCTATACAATCGAGAGATCGATTGAGAGAGACATTGTCCACCACGTTAGCTTAGTGTGAGTTTGCATACATTATTATACAGTAGATATTCTTACATATGTTTATATGAAATGCAGGTTGCCTCACGATGTTTTATTCATAGTAATAGTGCGTGGTGATTGACTATCATGAAGGATGTTGAATAATAATAGGCTATAATAAGTTTAACCACTCTCAATCGTACTTTCGATTGTAGAGGAGGCCCGTGCCCTGCAGTGGGACGTATATGGGCTGATACAGATAATAAGTTTAAATTACAACTCTCTGGGCGTGTGTTATTCTTACAATAATACCATTAATGTACCCTAGATATAAAACCCGCCATCGCAATCTATGAAAGCGTGTCGCACTCCAGGATTTTCCATACATCCGGTTTGAGAAAGCCGGGATAATTGTGTTAAGTGCTAGGAGAATAGTCACTTTACCTTCACGTAAAAATAAGAATATATTATTTGCTAGAATAAAGAATAGACTAGTGTAGATAATGCATGCATACATCTAATCCAGGAAAACATCGTGAGGAAACTTCATACCATAGCGATTTGTTTAATTTCAATGGTGTGTAAGGGCCGCCAACCCACACTAGGCAAGCTTGGTGGATTATATAGCCTAACCACTTTCAATCGTACTCTCGATACTACTACAGAATAGTATAGTAAGCCTGTCTTCTGCAGTGGGACGTACATAATATATGGGGTGTTACAATACAAAAAATATCTAATTATTACTTTTATCATGGTCATAGATATATATTTATATGTTTGGTGGGACACTAGCTCCCCTTATGCTGTTGGCACAAATAAATGCGGCATTGTTTACTTGTTTAAGTCCTATGTGAAGTGTTAATATTTTTACACAATAAATAACTTTATTCGAGATTACCAAAGCATTTCAAAACATTTCACATTTATAGCTTCGCAATATTTCTGCCTATTGATATTCGAAAATAGCATGCAAACAAAACAATTTTCTGAATCGAAAACATACCTTTCAGTTTGAATTTGTCGAGTAAAAACACTTTTCAAAGAGAAGCACATTTGATAATCACTTACAAACACATACCGATTTAGTACTAAAATATAATTTCATTGATAGATACGTGCACTATGGTAGGTCGTAATCTAGCATCTAGATGAAAAAGGCTACTTGACTAATATTTCATAATACTAAAGCCTGATACACATTACATCGCTTCGTATAGCATTCGGCGCAATAGTAATCGGGACGCTTCTGTCCTGACCCGCTCATGAGATAGTTAACATCAATGCCAATTATGCAGCTAATGATATTTCTAAAGATTTCCCGTTCATGCTTAGTAGGCTTAGAAATCAAACCACATAATTTAAAAAAAATGTATTCGTAATACATTAAAACGGTATTTTTTAACAACTCGGCCTTAAGCTATAATTGCGTATGTGGCTGAATTCATCAACAACATACTATAAATATTTTTGATAGCCTTAGTTAGACACCGGCTAAAACGAGAGGCCGTGGATTCGACCCCGTACCGAGACATAAGTTTGTGAGGCCAAAAAGTATTTGCTCCGGGTCTGGGTGTTTTTGGTCTGGACCATATAGGTGACTGTTGTGTGTATTTACTTATTCCAAGATAAAAACCCAGTTACATCTATATAATTATCGAACCCCTAAATTCTGAAGCAAAATACATTTCGTAATCGCATTTTAATATTTCTCATCCTAAGGTTTATAGTTTTCCCAGACCTATGAGATACTTATTACATACTGGTCTCCCATATGCGAGAGGCCGCCTGAGTAGGTACCACCGCAATGTCTATTTCTCCCGCCAAACAGCAGTTTAAATGCACTGTTGTGTTTCGGATTGAAGGACATTGTAACCAGAGTAACTAATCGATATATTGTGACTTACATCTTATGTCTCAGGATGGCGAGCGCAGTGGAATGCCAAGAATTGCTGTATAATTCAAGGTGATGTTTGGTCTTGCTACTGTTCATGAGCGGTTGTACCACTTACCATCAGGCGAACGGCATGCTCGCCTCGCCATTCATTGCAATAAAAAGAAAAAAAAAACTGCATTATAGTTTGTCTAGTTTATACGCACTGCCCTTTACCATCAGGAAGTGACCAATGCAACTGACATGTGCAGTGTATCATCAACTCCTGTGGTTATGAGGGAAACGAGCGCGTCAGTTTTATGACCCGCCCATACTCTTAACTAGATTGGACGTGGCTAATGAACGCTACTTCCGTGTTTTATGACATATTTTGATCATGCGTTTACTTCATCTATGGAATTTTGTTTACTTTAAAATATGGACGTGTATAGTGGTCTGTTGTTGGAATGCAAGATGGAGTCGGGGCTTCGAAACCCATGAACACCCCTGGCTTTTCGGATTTAGGTGTAGTAGTCAACTACTTAATTATGCCATGCGTGAAAACTTTAAGATTGAAGAAATTAATAAAAAAATTAAAAATCCAGCTTATTAAGAGGTCAGGCGTAGGTGATCTAAGATAAATCGCAGAGGAGGCCTATGCAGATGGACGTATTATATAGGCTAATTTGTGAATTTTTTAACACGTAAAAATATTAAAATATGATTACATTAATATATAGGTATATTATTACACCCCAATTCGAAAAGATACTCCAGGCTTCTTCGACTAAATGAAAACGCTAAATTATTAATGAATAGCGTATAATCCACAACAGTGGTACAAACGTTCCGGTATTAACCGCGACATTAATTACTACTGATTAGTGAAGGGTTAAATACGGAATGTATAGACTCTATATTCCACATCAGAATATGTACGGGTTGTTTGTAAAGGGTTATCGAGCCGTGGGTATTTTCCGGCTCCTAATAATAGTTTAATTAGCATTCATATTCATTGTATAAAGGGTTAAGTTAGTTTTGGATGGTGAACTAAAATGATACTTTTTAAACCGTTTGGGAGTCCCGTCCTTTCAATTGAATAAAATCATTACTTACTCAAAGTTAATCGTCCATCTAATGGTAAGAGATTTTTTGTAGGCACTGTGTTGTCACTTGGTTAAGCCACTATTAAAGGAAACCGAACTAGCTATAAAAGCTGTAGAAAGTTAACTTCTTAACCGCCACGCCAGTCGTCAAACTAACTGAATATCACGTAAACAATATGAACGCGGATTAATTATATTGTTTATTCCCTAATTAATAAGGCCATTAAATAATCAAACAAAGCGAATAGGCGTGTAGAACTTTTCAATAAGCGGAAAAACTTTTAAAAGTACGGTCGACAAAAACTCCGATTTATACATTTTGATTTTTCCTCCCAACTTCGCATTTTAATCGCTTAAGCCAGCGGTTTTAAACGTATCCTTTGGCTCGGGAGTTCTATCAAATATTAAAGGGATAGCAGTAATTTTGGGAAATAATTGTAATCTGAAAACAAGGGAAAATAGTGTCTAGTTTTTTACACCGTCACTACAATAGACTACAATGCATTTGACAACATGTTCAGTGTAGTACAGGTAAAGTATTGCCCGAAAAGTGATGGCTATGTTTCTCTAGTTGCCACAAATATAGCAGTTCGATTGTTAAATCTAATGGCCCTATTCATAACAGTTTTAAAACCTATTATCGAATGTTTTGTCTCCTTCAAAAAACTATTAAATACAGTTTGAGCGAAGAAGACAAAACATTCGATAGTTACAATAGGTTATAAAACTGTCTATGAATAAGATATAAATATACTGAGGCAGGCCTTAAATATATTTAAGGCCTGCCTCAGTAGCGCAGCTGCACTACGGTACTACTACAACGCTGAAGCCTCAACCAAATTAAAGGCCAGGCAAAAGTGTAATTGGATTTTCTCTTAATTATCAGTCCAGTGCCAAAAATTTGTGATCGATATGGCGATAGGCTTGTCTCCTATTAAATCGTAGGACGGAACATACAAGGTGAAACGTGGCTGTCCTGGGAGCACCTCTGCCTACCTCTTTCTGGGAAAAACCCGTGACCTTATGTATGTGTGTTTCTATAAATGAAGGTTTATTAACATAAACCTTCTACAAATTAGTAAGGTAATTAATAAGGCGATGACATATATATTACACTAGGTCACCGTGGTGCACTATATGGCCTAACCATTCTCAATCGTATTATCGATTGTAGAGGAGGTCCGTGCTCTGCAGTGGGACGTATATGGGCTGATACAAGATGGTACATACATCACAATATCAAACTTCATAAAATCACTTTTAGTCCACGTGTACTTTAGGAAAATAAATAAATTGCTCGATCAATTTGTTAGAAAATGGCACATTGTCAATATTCGTGTTTCCTGTATCCTGAGAGGCCAGCGTCTTGTTTAATTTGCAACTATTTTGTGTTGGAGATAATTAATTGAAAGCCGACGTTAATACAACCGAAGTGGGATTGACAGAATTACTTAAAATTTCTTCGTAATAGTATTATGGTATTAATTCTGGGACTTACTTTGGTAGAAAAAACTTATTTTCTGAAATAACTTTTATAGTACAGTACGTCTATGCTAATTTCCATAAAAAATATATTGAGACCACAAAGTAATACATAATAATCACACACAAGGGAAACCAAGAAGCTTATACCCAAATGGAGATTGCATTCCGTATAAAACACTGAAGCACAGAAATCTGACCTTAAATGACGTCGTGGTTGCCTGCTATCCTTTTCTTTAGAGTAACAATGAATGAACTTCATGTGAACTTCATTCATTGTCACTCTAAAGAAAAGGATTTCATGTGCAGTGATAGCAGGCAACAGCAACTTCATTCAAGGTCAAATTTTTGTGCTTCACTTTTATATACGGAATGCAATCTCCATTTGGGTATAAGCTTCTTGAGGGAAACAGTAGCGTTGAGTGAACACCTAATATTCAACTTTTAAATTACTCCCACAGGCTAAGGTCGTTTGATCATACAGGCCTGCAATTTTGGATGTAACAATATTTTTAAATGGAGTGAATTTCAGTTCGGCAATGAAACTTTTGACAGAAATAATATTTATTTATTGTTCATAGGTTTTGTTAAAAATGCAGTGGCTTAAGAGTTCATATTATATTGTTTTTTTCTTTTGTTTGGAAAGCTATTTCCATATTGTAATGCTCCTACTGTTCTGATCTGTACTGTTATCAATAACTTTACTTTATTCCTGGACCATAATATCTTTACTTCTACGATTATACTACGACTGTAGCTTAGGACACCGATTCGCTTAAAATTTTGCCTTTCGTGGACTCGGAAAACAGCCGCTAAACTGTAATTTTAATTTTTGAAACATCTATGCCAAACACATTTATTATTTTTCCAAAAATAATTTTCAATGGCCTACTCAATAGAAATTTCTGGTGTTGGAAATAACTAGGGAAATATAAATTGAAATAAATATAATTTCAATATTGAAGAATCCTGTTTTGTTTGTGACGTCGTAAACCGACAGAGGACGTTAATACCCTTATTCTGACTGTTGACTCTATCTCCATATCTATACTAATATTATAAAGCTGCAGAGTTTGTTTGTTTGTTTTTTTGTTTGAACGCGCTAATCTCTGGAACTACTAGTTCGATTTGAATGATTCTTTCAGTGTTGGGTAGTCTATTTATCGAGGAAGGCTATAGGCTCACGCTATGTCCTATAGGAGGAAAGCAGTATTGATATTTCTAGCAAATACGAGGAAATTTTGTTCGTTTTTCGTGGTCCGATTGGTCGATGTTCTAAACTGATAATCAGAATTAAACATTTTGACCGCCATTTTAAAACGTGTATGCACCCGGGCGGATCCGGGCCCGACCGCTAGTATACCATATTTTCTGTGGAAAAACTGTTTCTGGCAAATAAATCAATTTATGAAATTAAGCATTCCATATCCTCTATACTCTAGGGGAATCGTGAGCGCGTTGTCTTCTGTTGGCTTTTCCTCTCTTATGGGTGTTGGGCCGATATAATGCAATATTATGCAAACAGCAAATTACAGGGAAGATAAAAATAAAAATTACCATACTATCGTGTATCATATAAACATATATAAATAGATTATCACAATCAATAATTTACTTACCTCTCATATTCGTTAATTTCAATACGACAATGCAAACAATTTTCAAATTGAACACTTTTCAACATCACTAAAGTCAGTTGTCATCCTCCTACCTCATTTTGAAGGGTTTTCTGACATTACAACATATACCAGGGTTTAATTATTATTCGAGATAGTGTTTAGTCGAAGTGAGTTCATGTAATAAAGTGTTTGTTATACCAAGCAGAAGGTAATTTGCGTTGTATAGTTTGTTTTGCATTTGCATTCAACGTCTGATGTTGTTTCAGGAGTTTTATATTGCATGTAGATTAAATTTAGGATGTATTTTATTTCTACAATTGTAGTTAGATTTTTTTCTGCATATACATACGAAAACATATATTTTTGTTCTTATTCTGTTAATCGTTTAATTTAATTGTTACTTATTCTGTGTTTTCGCTAATTTTATTACTCTTAGGAATAATTTCTCTTGGCAGCAAGGTATGTATGTTGATCATTTCCGTCACACTCAGTTGAAGAGACCGACTCTAAGTAGACACTTGAGTGACACTCGTCAATGCGAGCTTTTTGTGTAGACTGGCCTATTCACACTGTTACATAGAAATATTCCTAGTGTAGTGTAATAGTTATTAATAAAAAAATATTTTTACTTTCTACTGCAACGACGTGGGAAGACGAGCTATATTTTTTTCTTGTGTGAGACATCAACGTCACTTAACTCCGTATTCACAAACAATATTGGGACCTACTATATAAATCCGAAACGAAGTTCGAATCTTCGGATCGAAGAATGAATTATTCCAATATATCGGCAATACGAACATTTGCAGAGTAGGTACATACGTATCGTCACAAACTTCGTTCGTCCGAAGTTTCGAACTTCGTTTCGGATGAATATAGTAAATAAAAATGTAAATGTTTGGATTGCCGATATATTCGAATCATTCATTCTTCGACCCGAAGTTTCGAATTTCGTGTTACAGAGTAGGTTTCGAAACGAAAAACGTCACGAAGATTCGAACTTCGGATTTATATAGTAGGGCCCATTATGATGTCGTATAGTGCGGTCAAACGCACATCTGGCTTAGTTACTGGATATACCCATATAAAATATAAATATGTATTTTTTATTCCATTGAATGGTTAAACGATTATGCCATTCGCCTAATGCTAAGCGATATGACTGTTCATGGGCAGTAGAAAAACCAAATAACACTATGAATTATAAAGTATAGTTTGGTATTTCACTGCGCTTGGCATTCTGAGACATAAGTAAATGTGTCCTGTAGTATAAGAAGTAATATACCCATAAATTAATAAATATTGTTCAGCATTAATTAGTTGTAATTACAAAATAACCAGCCATACATCTACGGCCGATGCCAATAATCAATCGAAAAAATTAGATTGAAGTCAATCTGGATTGTTTTCTACTTTTCGATTGGTCTCTTGTCATGTTGCCATAGTTTTTTCACTACTGAGATTGATTATTGGCAATATAGTATCAAAAAAGATTGAGCCGTCAATCTCAAACGACAAATTTTGGATTGGGATTGTTTATTGGCAGCGGCTACTAGTGGTAAATAGATACCATGGATAAACTTAAATGGACCGCCATTTAAGTTATGACCGGTGAATAAGATTTTCGGCTACGTCACCGGTCGGCAGTTCGGCACAATCAAACTTCAATTACTGGGTTACATAATAGCATCAAACACCTCATTGGCTGCATGTTTTGTGTATGATCACATATTAGCCCATAATTGGACAACGCCTGATGTAATTAATGCGAATTAGGTATAATATGGTCAGCCGAGCAGAATGCAGTGGTAATCGAGACAGTACATTGTCTAGCTCGTCCATAGCAACCGCTTTTGTGTTGAATGGAGATAATGCTATGATCTAGAGCGATGCGATTTTGATCTATATTTTTATATTGGCATTGATGGTACACGGTGGTCGCGGGTTCGAATCCCAGGGCACACCTCTGACTTTTCGGAGTCATGTGTGTATTGATAGTCAATTACCACGCACTAAAACGGTGAAGGAAAACATCGTGAGGAAACCTGCATACCATCCATCCATCAGCCAAAGGAAGTCCACTGCTGAACATAGGCCTCCCCCAATGATTTCCACAGAGACCTGTTGGAGGCAGCCTGCATCCAGCGACGTCCCGCGACCTTTACCAGGTCGTCGGACCATCTTGTGGGTGGACGTCCTACGCTGCGCTTTCCGCTACGTGGCCTCCATTCGAGCACATTCCGACCCAATCGGTCATCAGATCTCCGCGCTATGTGCCCTGCCCATTGCCACTTCAACTTGCTAATCCGGTGGGCTATGTCGGTTATTTTAGTTCTCCTACGAATCTCCTCATTTCTGATTCGATCTCGTAGGGAAACCCCGAGCATAGCCCTCTCCATAGCTCGTTGAGTGACTTTGAGCTTCCTAATAAGGCCCATAGTGAGAGGCCACGTCTCGGTGCCGTAAGTCATCACTGGCAACACACAACTATCGAAGACTTTCGATTTAAGGCACTGAGGTATTTTGGACGAGAAGACGTCGCGTAGTTTCCCGAACGCTGCCCAACCGAGTTGGATTCGACGATTGACCTCTCTCTCGAAGTTGGACCTGCCTAACCGGACCACTTGTCCTAAATAGGCATATTCGTCAACAACTTCAAGAGTCGAGCCCCCAACACCGATGGGGGTGGGCACAACATGGACATTCGACATGATCTTCGTTTTGTCCATGTTTATTTTAAGACCCACCTGTTGGGAGACTCGATTGAGGTCTTCGAGCATAGTGCTAAGGTCTCCCAGCGATTCTGCCAAGACTACAATATCTTTCAAAATTCGCTTTTAAAAACCCAATACAAAGAAACCCAAAAGCCGCTGTCAATTTTTTATTGTCACAAATACGGAGCTAAACATTTGATAGACCATTATCCACGTAAACTTCATTAATGCATGTAAACACTAGAACACTGCAGGCCCAGTTTTCAATTATCTAGATAATTGAAACGACTAAAATGCCTAGATCGTTGAGCGTAGGCGGTGTGTACACAAACGGAATTTCCTGCTATATCCGTTAATACCTATTGTTCTACAACTTTGTTATGCAGGAAAACAATGGCTGCATGTTTTTCAAATATCGAACTGTGGTGCAAGCTCGTTTATGATTCATTGAGTAAATATAATGCAATAGTAGTCATGGTGTTTGCCGCTAGATGTCAGTATGTTAAAATTTTATAAAATTGGTATTGGAGTTTTGTTATGTTATTTGTTTGTAATTAATTTACCATATAATATTTTAGTATAATGAAAGCAAGGATAAAATCAGCAATATTTAACTTCGCTAGCTTTTTAGACATCACGCCAATATAAATAGTCAAATTATAATTCCAATTACTAATCATATTTTACATTTAGGTGTTAGCCCGCTTTCGTCTGAGAATAAGAAATATAGAAGATATAAATCAAGTGAAATAATGTTTATTAAGTATTTAAAAGTGTAGTTAAAGAGTTTTAACTGGGAATTACTTGATTTAAGACAAGTGAATTCTGTTATAGGACCTCCAATCCAACGAGTTAATTAAAGCTAAAAACAAAAGAAAAACATATATAAAAAGAAATAGTGCTCAGCCCAGGTAACATAAACTTCGGTATTTGTAAACAAAAATAACGAACACGAAAAAATTTACTTTAGCTGCTGTGTGATTGTAATTTACTTAAAGTTTATTCGAAATCGCTAAATTGTTCGAGTTGCTACCCCAGCGTAGATGCTACTCTAATATACCCGAAATAGTTAGAAACAGTTTTTTTTTTTATTGCATTGAATGGCGAGACGAGCATGCCGTTCGCCTGATGGTAAGCGATGCGACCGCTCATGAACAGTAGCAAAACCAAACAACACCTTGAATTACAAAGCAATGCTTGGCATTCCACTGCGCTCGCCATCCTGAGACACAAGATGTTAAGTCTCAATATGTCCAGTAGTTACTCTGGCTACAATGTCCTTCAATCCGAAACACAACAGTGCATTGAAACTGCTGTTTGACGGGAGAAATAGACATTGCGGTGGTACCCACCCAGGCAGCCTCTCACATATAAGAGACCTACCACCAGTAATTTAGTTTAGTTTAGTGCTTGTAGTAAGGCCACGTTTCACCATTACCTTAAATCGTGCTATAGTTTTGGAAATAGCGTAGGTATTAATACTCTGAAATATTTACATTCAAATAGAGCTATATTGTCACAAATAAAGTGCTATTTGCGTGGAGTTGTATGTAGTGTATCTGACTTATTTATTGTTAGTATCGTGCTTTGTGTGTTTTTTAGTCGTATCTACTTATTGTGTGAACTTCAAATAATATGTTGTCAAAGTAGGAATTATGTTTTATGCAAGTGTTTAGGGATTCAGTAATCAAATAAATTAATAATAAATATACCCAATAGTCAGATACATAGTTCTGACCCCATACTAAGATACCAGTCTTGTATCTTGGTATCAGAAACTTCGAGAGACTTTTACAGTTTGATAAACACCCAGGCCCGAAACAAATACCTGTAGACACAAGTATCTGTCTCGGTGAGGGTATCAAATCCGCAGCCTCACGTTTCACAGCTGGCGCCTAACCAACTGTACCACTAAGGCTGTCGTTGGCACCTATTCTTGGATTTTGCAAAATAGTGGCTTGTATTTAATATTGATTAGCCTATGCAACTTACACCACTGCCAGTTCAGCGGCAACCATATCCACCAAATCTGTCATAAAATCCATAAATAATAGTTTCATTTCAACCTTATTCCTATACTAGCGGCCCGGTCCAGCTTCGCCCGGGTACAAATAGATTTCTGTGCAATAATATGTACTTATTATACATATAAATCTTCCTCTTGAATCACTCTATCTATTAAAAAAAACGCATTAAAATCCGTTGCGTAGTTTTAAAGATTTAAGCATACAAAGGGACATAGGGACATAGGGACAGAAAAAGGGACTTTGTTTTATACTATGTAGTATATTCACTTTAGTTTCAGCAATTTTATCACTTATCACACATATTGTAATTAAAAAGCAAACTCAGAGTTCAAGTCATCCTACAGAGTAATTTGAATAATGATATACTCCAGAAAATTGGGGCGTGGATAATTTGCAAATTGATTTCAGGGCAGACAAGTCGATTATTTGTGTACCTAACTATTAGTCTCTCCGTACATTAGTTCATTGAACAGTTTATGTTAAGCTCTAGTTTAATATAACATCTATGTCTATATAGGCGTTCCCCATTAATGTTTCATAGCTTTTATTTTTATACACGTCGAATAATAAATTACCTTTCTCTCTAAGCAGCTACATTAAGAAATGTTATTTCTTCTTTTTGTCTCAATAGGTTATTTAAAGTATGTATGTATGTTTATCTTTAGAAGTATTCATATATGTATGTATATTAGGTGCATTATGCAATTATGTATCATGTATTATGTATATATTCATTATAAATAATTTGTCTAAGAAATACGAGCATGTTTTATTTAAATTTTATACTGCCTTCTCCTCTTATCCTTTTCTTATATTCACCTAAAGGTTGTCTGTAAGAAATTACCTAGAGCGATAAAACCGCTAACCGAATTCTTTAATTTTATGTGTAAAATATTGTATGCTTATGTGCTTTCTTTTTATTTCATTTTTCTTTCGTTGTTCTAAATATGAGCAATTATTGGCTATATGCCAAAAGAGTATATATCCCAGAATTCCTTACACATTAAAAGCAATTCCCTCGTAGCCCCTGATACTCACGATACAAACTTAATTGATTTTAATGTGGAGTCAGCAATATACATGTGACTATTATTATTTATTTGTTTACTGGTGTGCAGGTCTCTTATATGTGAGAGGCCGCCTCGGTAGGTACCGCCGCAATGCTTGTTTCTCCCGCCAAACAGCAGTGTAAATGCACTGTTGTGTTTCGGTGTGAAAGATATTGGAACCAGAGTAATGAAAGATATTGGAGCCAGAGTAACTACTGGACATATTCAGACTAAACATCTTATGTTTCAGGATTGCGAGCGCAGTGGAATGTCAAGCATTGCTTTGCATCCATCCATCACTAGATTACCCTAAATTTTTACGTAAATTACGAATTTCACCCCTATCTAGAAGTAATAAAAGTTTATGGGTGTGTAAAAAGGGTCAAAATGCCGTCGAATGTTTAATATCATTTGCGTGGTAGCATTTTAGATATTATATTTTGCTCGATGGTGGAAAAAATCATAAGTTTTACTTTACTTTTCTTATATTAAAATTTATACCCTTTTAATAAAAATGATTCGGTATTTTTACACGATTTAACTGTTGTACTGTTTAAATAATTGTACAAAAAATCGAAGTATTGTATTTTGATTTTTATGGCTCTCATGAAGTTAAATATATCTTAACCCACGCGAAATTTTGTTTAAATCAATATACAATAGTTATCAATCAAAATCAGGCATCATATAATGCGATCTTTACGACTTCAGTATCAAAGGAAAAAATATTTCAACACCGAAGTCTCAAACAATATATCGCCTAAATTATTTTTTGTTTGGACAACAAAAGGAAAGCCGCTAGGAATCGAATTATTCGAACACCTCACTATACCACAGTTAGGTACAAAAATACAAGGAAACAATCAACAAACTTGTACAGAGGATGTTTGCGAACAACTGGGCGGACCGGGAAACAAGGAAAAGCATTTCCGCTCGCACAGCCTACAGATCAATACGGAAATCTCTTTATTTCGGAACGTTTTGCCTCTCCAATTCCGCATTTCTCAGAATTGTTTGGTCAGTTGGAATTAAGTTTATTTTATTGTTACTTGAGTAGTTTCATTTGGTTAATTACGTTTTGGGACGTATTGCTTTGTCTAAAAATATATTGTTCTTGTAAATAGGTTTTAGATTTGTTAGAAGTCTGATTTATCAGCAAAAATGTTTTATGTAGCTTTAATATTGATCGATATTTGATTTGACTACACTTTAATTCCAAAAAGAAGCAGTAGTTTACATACCTTTCTTCATATTTCAGGCATAAAATACTTATACACTATATAGTGTAGTTTAGCTTATTAATTTGACTACAGGCACATGTGTACTATAAACACATGTTTTTTATTTAATAACCTTATTTCTTGATAAACCCTCTATTTTAACATTAACGTGAAATGCAGTTACTCTTTGTCATAAAATGTATCTAAAATCCAGAAATAGCTAGTTTGAAATTATATTCTATTTAAGTTTATTTTTATTTTATTTTTTTATTTTTATTTATTAGAATCTCCAACGAAGACAACACATAACATATATATAAAACTCCATATTTATCATTCTGCGTGCATCTTCAATTACAGGAGAGTACAGCTTGCATAGAGTTAGTTAACAACATAAACATCAGAACAATAATGACAATTCCAATATGAATAAGGATGAACAGTCTGCTACTGAATGAGACTTATGGGCTCTTTAATAAAATAATTACATAAGAAAAAAGAAATACCTTTAACAGTAACAATAATTTTAAGAGTACTAAAAATTATATACAACAAAACAAAAATAGACTCTTATAAACGAAATTAAACAGAAAATATTATGAACCTTAATTTAGAGCTCTCAGTCTTTCATAGAGATACTTACAAATTAGAACATAAAATTAATATGGGTTAACAAAAATGAACACTAAGCCAAACTAAATAAGAGATAACATGTTGAAAAACGAATTAAAAAATAGAAGAAAAAAAAACAACAAATCACAACACAATAATAAGGTTACTTTAAATTAAATTAAATGACATTGTTGTAGTGAGACTTAATTTTAGTTTTAAATTTGTGCAATTTATCATGAAATATATCTATTTCGAGCGATCGTGGCAGAAAATTATACAATTTTATAAAACGCGTTATTGGTGAGTTGGCACCCAAGTTCGTTCTATAATTTCGAGGTTTGAACAGTTTATAGACATTAGGGCGTGGTAAAGTTCTTGGGATGGATATATTAATTTTGCTTATAAGTTGGAGACAGTCAATCTTGTTATTAAGTACTTTATAAAAGTACATAAGGTCACTCAATTTACGTCTAGTATTAAGGGATGTCATTTGTACTGACGATAATCTTTCAGCATATGATGTATTTTTTTTGCGACTCTTGTAGTTGAATGTAAGATAATTAATAAATCGTTTCTGCACTTTTTCAATTCTATTTTTATGGACATCATAAAAAGGCGACCAGACCTGGGAGCAATATTCAAGGGTGCTTCTTACTAAACAGTTATACAACAGTACTTTAGTGCTAGACTTTTGAAACTGCGTGGAATTCCTAAATAGGAAACCCAACATTTTTGAGGCTTTTTTCAGAATATGGTCAATATGAGCATTGAAATTGAGTTTTGAGTCAATTAGGACACCCAGGTCTCTGACCTGATCAACCTGTCTTAGTTTAACACAATTTATATGGTATGATGAATTGATAGGAATCATTTTACGAGTAAAAGATATGTGATAGCACTTTTCCACATTCAAAGCCATGTCGTTGTCAGTACACCAATTATGAAGCCTATCAATATCACTTTGCAGCATGGAGATGTCATCGGTATTCTGTATAGGTCTAGCTATTTTCAGATCATCAGCAAACATAAAAGCGGTGGAATAATGGAAACAATTGACAACGTCGTTAATGAAAATAAGGAACAATAATGGTCCCAAGTGCGAACCTTGTGGGACCCCGGAAGTTGCTACAAATGGATTAAACAGTGCTCCGTTAACTACAACACTGGATTTCCGATGACTTAAATATGACTCGAACCACGTAAGAAGTTTACCCCCGATACCGAAGTTTGAGAGTTTACGAATCAATATTCCGTGGTTTACTTTATCGAAAGCTTTGCTCAGATCAGTATAAACAGCATCTATTTGAATGCCATTATCTACTACGGCCGTCAAGGTCTCAACATAATATACTAGGTTAGTGTTTGTGGATCTTCCTTGTATAAAACCGTGTTGCAAGTCAGAGAGTAGTTGCTTGACATGTCCGCTTATACATGGGTAAACTAATCATTCAAAGACCTTAGAAAATACTGATAATATAGAAATTGGTCTGTAATTTTTTACATTGTCTCTTTGACCAGTCTTATACATATATAGGGACAATTCTTGCCTCTTTCCATTTTGTAGGGAAAAAACCTGTTTTGAGTGAATTATTAAATATTATTGTAAGTGGTATGGATAACTGATGAGCACATCTACTAATAAGTTTCTTGTCTTAATACTCTGTAGTCTGTAAGCTGTAAAAGCTTTAAGACATCCGACACTAATCCCTATCTCGAGTGTCTAGGCTTGCTAGATCTGAGTGCAAGAAACTATTTCATTTGGAATTTGACACGAGGTTGTGTGACGCAATTCATTTACTTTATTTGAAAGAGAGAAAGAAAACAATTTTATCACAGATACATAAAAAAAAGATAAAAAAGTACACGTGAAGTAAAATTTTACTTCACTTACTTTTGTACGTGTAATTGTAAATAAGCTACCCACTATTGTGTGTAATACAAACAAATTATAATTATATAACAAAGCATAAAATATATAAGTATTTATTTTCTTTAAAAATGCGTGGCATTAAGGTTGTGTACCTAATATCTTGGGACCGCCATAAGCTTCTGGAATTGTGGGTTACCGATATCTTTGCTTACACCGTTGGAGATAGCAGTATGACGTGTGAACAAGTTTAGTGACTCTTTAAATACCTACTGAAAAATTGGTTCAGTTTGTGATTGTTAGCGATTAACACAAAATTTAGACGTAGCTTTTAGATTCTCACAACTAATTCTACAAAATTCAACATAGTGTCGTGAGACTTTGTCTTCGATTGAAAAACAGAATCAATCTGCAACATCCATAAAATACTATGTTGCACCAAACTCTCGTAAACCTTAGATAATAGTATATAAAAGACCACTGTACAGATAAACCACACACAAAACAAGTACATCCAACATTCCGATTATCCGCGATGTTTGTCAAACAGTCCAGGTATTTCATACACAATGCACGAGCACTAGTTTCCACAAATATTTGTAACAAACATTCACAATGCCATTTAGAACTGCTCCAATACGCTCTCAGACCGATTGATGCTATAAAATGTTAATACGATATATTTAGATCACGTACTTAATTGAGGCATCAGGCTATGGCGGTTGGAATTGTAAACCACGCTTCACTGAACTGCAAATGGGGCGGCGGGGTGTACCATCGAAACAAACGAACATCGTCGGTGTAGGAATTAATTTGGATCGGAGTTTTTCGTGGTAAGCTGAGCATTTCGTTTTATTTAGTATGTAATTTTGGGACGTACAAGACTCTAATTATGCCTAATAAGTAACAATTAAAATAAAAAAGGTATTGAAAAATAAAACTATTATTTAAGGATTTAATCGCGAATTTGGTTTAATTTTTACATATTTTAACTTCCCGACGTTTCGATTATTTTACAGCTTTTCGTGGATACGGGGCGGACTTAAATAATAATAATAGATTTATGTGTAACATTTAAATGTGTAATATTCCTGTGAATCTGGAACCGTTATAAAAATGGAATTCATGACATTTAAATACCTTAACGAAAGCCTAAAAATTCAAATTGTGGTAGATCACAGATATAATGTTTTATACAAGCATATTTCCGATTTATGACTTAATCTTAGTATAAATAATATAAAACATTAACCTTAGGATTTCTTACATAAGTTATAATATTAATTAAATCAAGAAAGTTGTTCACGCTGAACTTGTTCTAACATTTATAAACCCTAATGAAAGTTCGTCATATAAGATAAAATTTGCAAGAAAATGCTAGTCTTAAGCTAAATTAGTCAACAAAACTTTGAAGGCACCTCGAGCTCCAAGCTCCAAGCCTTTAAGAGTAGGGTTGTCATCCTTCTAATTCTACTAATATTATTAATGCGAAAGTTTGTACGTATGTTACCTCTTCACGCCCAAACCGCTGAAGCAATATCGAAGGATTTTAGTATGATAGTAGGTAACAACCTAGACAAAAAGATAAGCTAATTTTTATCTCAAAAAAAATTGTGTTACCTACCGTGGGATGTGCAAAGAATTGAAATATATTTGATACTCTTTCACAGCCAAAGGAAGGGGATGGGAAGTTAAAAGTACGGCAGTAATATTGAGTTTACATATTTAAAATAGATAACACGCGAAATAGATCCAGTTCTTGTGTGGACTGGTCTCAAAAAGTATCTGCACCCGGATGAAGCCGGGCCCGACCGCTAGTATTTTTCTAAAGTGAAAAGGCTTTTTAAAACGCACCTTAAATGTACCTTTTTAAGCATGTTTTCAAAGGATGTAAGTGTAAGTACCACGTATAAATTCACTTTTTCCTCGAAGGGGCAGCAGAAGCGCTCTTCTATCATTCATGGTTCGCTGAGCTTGTTTCCGCCTCAAGATGTAATATGGGATCGTGCCTATTTCTATATCGAGTTAGTGAAACAAGAGCAACTAACATAAGATTTTTATATCGAAAAGTTGACACTTTGTCGCCTTTTTTGGTACGAATCAAATTCAATAGTCCACAGTTAGCAACCACTGCCAACCTGACAAGGATTTTAGCTTCAATCCATTTATTAAAACTTTAATGCTAAACAACAAAATAACGTCTTAATAGAAAATTATTCAGAAATTAAATTTTGTTCCTAGTTCCGTCATTATTAATTAAGGCCACGGTATCTCAAACGACCTTAAATACGATTTGTCTGATAATTTCCTAATGAAAAGAGGCAACCCTATTTGCCGAAACACTCTATGTACGCCCGAATACTGGAACGCCATTTAAATTATAAGTTGCTCTTAACAGCGCACGGCCCACTTAGCCAGTACATTTAATCGGGATTAACGTAGTTAAGCGCAACTTATATTTAAGATGCGTTCCAGTATTTGGGCGTTAATCTGTTTAAACTTGCTGTGTTTATTTTAACCATAGTTTAAGCGACAGAAAGGAGAGGCCTTAGTTAATCAAATTGCCACAGTAATGGTTGAGGTTAATGTAACTTAGGCAAAAATAGGTTAAATCACTAAAATACCCAAGAGCGTATCATTGCGGTATTATACTAGAGCGGACATTGGAAACAAAATCTCTGCGTATTGTGTTGGTACGGGATTGTCATTGTGCATTGTGTTGGTACGGGATTGTCATTGTGCATTGTGTTGGTACGGGGAAGATGATGTTACTGTGTAGGCGTGACAGAGACAGAAATAGAAGGAGTGGTATGGTACTGTCATATTTGTTACAAATATATTGTTTGCAGTGTTTTCTATAATATAATATCTCAAGAGTCATTTATACACAGCGTATGTTAATTCATAAGTGCATGTTGGCCTGTTGGTAAACGGACTAGACGCGGCTGCCCACATGATCACGGTGGTCGCGGGTTCGAATCCCAGGGCACACCTCTGACTTTTCGGAGTCATGTGTGTATTGATAGTCAATCACCACGCACTAAAACGGTGAAGGAAAACATCGTGAGGAAACCTGCATACCATAGCGATTTATAAGAATTTCTATGGTATGTAAGTCCGCCAACCCGCACTAGGCCAGCGTGGTGGACTATATGGCCTAGCCACTGTCAATCGCACTGTCGATTGTGGAGGAGGCCCGTGCCCTGCAGTGGGACGTATATGGGCTGATACAGATGTTAATTCAGAGCAGATATAACATATTATATTAGTCTACTCTTTGGCTGATATTCTTTTTGTATTACACTGTATTTACGATCAGGTAAATTGTAGCTGTAAAGTAATCGAAACGTCCGGAAGTTAAAAAAATGTAAAAATTAAACCAAATCCGCGATAAAATCCGTAAATAATAGTTTTATTTCAAGGTAAGTTGCAGTACTTTTGTTGTGCAGTATAAAAAATGGACTGATGTTTCCTTTTTGATCTTTCAGATAAAAAGGTCAATGGTAAATAATGATTTTCAAATCAAAAAGAAACTTCTTAAACCAGAAAAACTTGAGAGGTGTCAGCGGACACCCGGATGGAACGAAGTTCCTTTCGATTTATTAGTGAACGAATTGTAATAAAATTTTATTTCTTAAGTTATAAAAATACTATTTTTTTATTATTAACAAATATAATGTTATATAAACTTAATCAGTAAGCTAAATTTTAGTAATAATTGGCAAAGATACATAGTCAAATGAAGGGTTGATGATTGACAGCAGGATAACAAACTAAAATTGTAAATAATAATACATTTATTAAGGAGGATCGAAAATCAATGTATTACGTTTTTATTATGTAATTTTAATTAAATGTCACCACCAAAAGAATCATTTGGGTATCACCATCATTATGGTTTTTTTTTCACATATTTATGCAATTTATGTTTCTTTTGTACCAATTTGATTTATGACATTTGATGAAAATTAGAAATTGTCGCAACGTTTCCCACTTAATTTTGGGCTTCAGCGTATTCTTAGTTTTTACTATAGCCTTTAACATATTAATATGTATTTGGATATTTTATTGCATCTATTAGAGTTAAATAAAAAGTATGACATCATTTTCAAATAAAGAAATAAAAAACGATTGTCAAATGTTTTAAAGTGTCGTGCCAACTTTTCGTGAGAATTTTTTTCCGTCTAGCCCCCTTTCACACCGCGCGATAAGGAACTTCGTTCCAATAATTTAAGTATAAACGTCACACAAAACATTTTGATGTCCGATTCATATTAAAAAAATATTGCAAAGCTTTTTGAATGGTCGCTAACCTTAATCAATTTTCTCTTTAAATAGTTAAAGGAGGTGTCAGACAATAAGCGAGCAACGACCCTTACGTTCATAAAATTTCATCAGACTTAGAAAAGTACGTATAAGCCGTACCGTAAAATTGTAGGAGTAACTTAAAAAGGATTTTTATACGTTCCCAAGCGGGTTGACTGTCGCGATTTTTTGCGATATCCAATATGAAAGTTTAAGTTTCTATTCACTATTAATATTTATGTTTTTTCCCTGATTGTATATTTTTCTACTGAGCCCGATACTGTTAGTATAAATAAATTAATAACACCCAACAGTCATGCCTAATCCTGACTCCACACTAAGATCGAGTCTCTTGTGTCGTGGGTATTAGAAACTACGAGAGACTTTTCAGGCTCACAAACACCTAGACCAGGTGTAGGGATCGAGCCCGCCTGTGCAACGGAGTCTGTCAAAGTATAATAATACTAGCGGCCCGGCCTAGCTTCGCCCGGGTACAAATAGATTACTGTACAATAATATGTTCGTATTATACATATAAACCTTCCTCTTGAATCACTCTATCTATTAAAAAAAAACACATCAAAATCCGTTGCGTAGTTTTAAAAATGTAAGCATACAAAGGGACAGAGAAAGCCACTTTGTTTTATACTATGTAGTGATACTGATGCTGCAAAGTGAGTAACGCACTGGGAAAATACAATGCAGCTTACATAGAGCATTCATTTTGCCGGTATGTTTAAAACTGTACACACGTATTGATTCCAAAACAAAGTTCTAATATTCTGTAGCGGAGGCCACGTATAAGCAAGCGAAGAGTCGGTTACCCGCTTCCAAGGTTGACAGACGACCTGGTCAAGGTTGCAGGAAACTTCTGGGTAAAGGTCACTTCCATCAGGTCGATGTGGAGATCCTTGTGGGAGGCCTATGTTTGGCAATAGACTTCCTTTGGCTGAAAAAAGAGAGAGGAAGATATTCCAAAATACGTCTTCTTATATACATTGGTCGGAATTTGGGAGGCGATCATCCCACCACGAAATAAATTAAAACAATAAAACTTACTAAAAAATGGTATTTAACTTTATTATTATTTACATTCGCCTCTCTACATCCTGAAAATATTGGCAGCAAAAATAAATTATAATTATATTTTTTTCAGTGCATAGACAAGCACATTTCTTTGTTAACTTCTAATAAAATTCAAATTTCGGACAATCTAATGCCGGAATTCCAAAATTACTAGTTTAACGGTTTTGTTGTGAAGCCTTGAAGGAATACAAGCAGAATTTGTTTGAAGTTACTATCCAGAAGCTTATTAGGTAGAAGGGTAACTTGATAATGAACTATTATGGAGATAATAATCCTACAAAGGTGCTACCATATAATTGCTTATTGCACGTTAGTGAGAGTACACTCTGCGTAATGAGATTGCAGCTATTTATAGCAAACAGTAATTTTCTATATGAATCCATTGTATGAGTGCATATAGCTGTGCATTTGTCTGTGAAAGCACTGTAGTAATTGCATGTTTGAGTAATAATTAAATTGGTGTAAGCAATTATTGTCGTTAGCCAAATATAATCTTAACAGTAGTTACGTTGTTGTCAGTCGTGACTCAACATGAATGGGTAGGCTAGCCCGTGGGGGTACTACTGTCTCACAGGAGATTGATATGAAGCGAAAGCTGGGTAACTAAAACCCCTTCCCATCCTTTATCCTTCCACCTCTCCATATTTGATAGGACGGCGACTCATCCAGGATCCATGCGCTATGGATATTCATGGGCGGATCACTAACCGTCAGGCGACCTGTGCCGGTCCTTACAAAATACTTTAAATTACTTATGAAATGAATCAAAATTCTAAATAAACGACAAATATCGCGTCAAAGCCCCATACTGTAAAGCAATTAAACCTGAATGAAATTTTAGATCGGTCAAATACAAAAGAGTTCGTCGAATAGAATATTCCTCTCTGCAGAGATCGGAATTGACGTGACCCATTTCCACTCCGAATATATGGACAGACACTTAATTTGGACTGCTGAAATTAAAACAACTCAGTTCGTTTGGACAGAAATTTTGCACAATAGGTGAAAAGTGGATGTGGTACTAATTGAAGCGTGACTCTGAAATTGATGTTTGATTAAAAAAAATTCAAAAGCGGTTTTCCGGTCCATGACGTGAATTAACAATAAAAAAGATATTGACTATTAGAAAAAACTTTCTAAATAATCGCTTATTTTACTGGTAAAGGAACACAACATGAGAAAATCAGCGAGATCTTCACAAATGCCTGTCGATTAGGCAGACAACAGGCTTATCCCCGAAACGTTTGATGTCAGTCAGCCATCAGTCGTAAAATTAGGCCTACATTCAGACTTCGATGTCCTAACTGCTACAAAATTGTAAAATAAAGTGTACCCATGTATTTAAAAATTGCAATTATTATCGAGATAAAGTGAGGTCGCAAAAAAACCTTGAAATATTGCCATGTCTATACCCCCGCGTAGTAAAGCCGACAAAATAGAACCGCCTCAATTTGTCTTCGGAAACCATCGCTGTATAAAAAGTCTCAAGCCTGTTATGCAAAAATCGGGTTAAAAGGGGTTTAAGGCCATCAACGATGTTTTAATGTGTTTGCGGTCGTGTCAGTTATTATCTGACGGTTATTATAGACCGTCTACAAAGTCCAGCAGATATTATTTATTGACAGCCTCTGTGGCGCAGTCGATTAGACGCCGCATGTGAAACGAAAGGCCGCGGATCAGGTCACTGCACGGCGAGAAGTGGTTGTGCGGCTCACAAATATTTCTTTCGGGTCTGGGTGTTTGTGGGACCGAAAAGTCTCTCGTAGTGCCTGATATCCACGACACAAGACTCAATATTACTTGGATCTTAATACGACGAGTCTTTCTCGCTCATTTGCGGCGTTCGATATTGGAGCTGATGCGGACATGCCTTCAATAGTTTTTCGGTCACCGAAGATTTCACTCATGCAATGAAACCTAAGGAAAGCTATTCTGTAACAAGTAGTATTGCCTATTCAACTCGACCCATTCATATTGTACTTTTACCGAACAATACGATGACGCATTTGTACTATGGTATGATTGCAAAGGTAGTCGCGAGTTCGAATCCCTGTCAGGCAAAGTGATATTACATTTTTTTCATCATTATTAATCCGGAGTCAGGATTTCGATTCCTGA
This sequence comes from Hyles vespertilio, assembly GCA_009982885.2. Classification (NCBI taxonomy): domain Eukaryota; kingdom Metazoa; phylum Arthropoda; class Insecta; order Lepidoptera; family Sphingidae; genus Hyles; species Hyles vespertilio. Next base: position 6,188,810 of record CM042807.1, read on the forward strand.
TGTGGCGATAGATTCGTCGCCTATCTCATCGCGGGACGGAACAAACAAGGCAAAATATAGGTGCCTAATTAGCACATCCGCCTATCCTTTCTGGTAAAAAGGCGTGAGGTTGTATATGTTTGTATGGACAATAAGACTACATACAATATAAAAACATATTTTCAAAAATTACACACAATACCTTTCATTAACACTTAACATTTTGAACTTCTTACCTAAAACCGTGAATGTCAATAAAGGTGAACATTTCCACGAGCAAGCTAAAACATGGCCGTCCGTCTAAATTTTTCAGCGCTTCAGTTGTTAATTTAAAACGGGTTGGCATCGCTGTACAGAATCGGTTTGGCCATTCGAATTATAGATGAATAAGGTCTGTAATAGAAAATTTAAATTGATCTTAGCGGTCGATTTCGTTTAGATTAAAATAATTTTGGGACTAATCTACAATACTTGATTAAGTAAGTTTCTAACGTAAGGTTTAAATATACTTCTATTAAAAGAATCGAAACACCTTGCAAGTTTTATTTGTAAGGATTATAAGAAAAATGTGTATATTTAGGAACATATTTTAGTTGATGTTCTAAATTAAAATTAAAATACACATTTTTCTGATAATCCTTACAAAACATAAATTTGCAAGGTGTATCGATTTTTCTACTGAGATGTATACTTTAAATGTTGATAGAACTGAATTCTGCGTTGACTTCATATAGTTAAAAAATATTAGAAAAATAATATATGCTATATTGCATTTATTTTTTGTTCCCATTTTGTTTAAAAGCTTAATGTCTGTAAAAAACATTAAAGTGACTCTATTTCATTATCAGACTTCGAAGTAAAAATTGATTTATCAATATTTTTGAAGTTAAATGAAGTGTTCAACCAATTTTATTTAGATATTTTAGAGTATGCACTTAAAATTTAAACAAAGAAATATAAAATGAAAGATATTTTTATCTTCAATATGATCAAATATAAATTCATTCACCTTTTGTAGTAAGTTGAATGACTCGCGTCGTCGCTGACAAGTTTCTAGTAAATATTATGAATATTTTCCAATAGACTGAGTAATAATATTGAGACCGTACGGAATTGCAAACACGGAGATCGCAACTTTATTCCTTAGCTCTGGCTTTTCAAAGTTGTTGTTAACTATCTATAGCTTAAGTGCTCAAGAAAATGTGGAAAGAAACATTCATAATACATATCTGAGTTATTTTCAAGAAACTTGAAGGTTTGTGAATCGTTTCCGACTATATCAATATAGACTACTGTAACTTTCAGTAACTTATGTTAACATATAACTAATCATCTTAAAGATAGGGTATGACCAAGCCCAGCAGAAGGACGTATCGGTGCCGGGATAGATCCTATGTATAAAGTATCCCGTAGATCCTATAAAGTAATAGGTAAATAATACATATAGTATATTTATAAAGCGAATAAAAAGGGAATGAATATTGAAGTATTGAAAATATATTTGCAGCGTCTTTGATGTGCTCGTAAATGGTGTCTGTGATTTTTATCGCCCTTCTCTTTATGTTATCACAGTAAAGTACCAACCTCCATTGACATTTATTACTCATTTTCGATGTAGTTAATGTGAGTTTACATTTGTATAGGTGTTTTTTTTATGGCAAAATGTCATAACCTTAATATTATTTTAAGTTATGTTTACTGCGTGATAAGTCTTCTTTTATTTATGTTAGATGACAAATAAGCAGAAGTAGATATCTCGTGTAAAAGTCACAATAACGAAATGTTAGACTTTTTTCCGTTCAGATTCATATTATATACGCAGCCTTATTATATAAGTTGACTTCCTCTTTCCTCGGCCACGAGAAATCCACTACTATCTAAACACATGTAAGCACATGTCTTTAGCTGACTAACTATAATAGGTATTTGGTATTTACATTTCTAACATTAAGTTTGAAAATATCACATCAGTTACTGGTGGTGGGCCTCTCATTTGTGTGAGGTAGTGTAGTGTTTCAGATGAAGGTAGCTAGAGTAACTACTGAACATATTGAGACTTAACACCTTATGCCAAGCATCGCTTTGTAATTCAAGGTTTTGTTTTGTCTTGCTACTGTTCATGAGCGGTCGTATCGCTTACCATCAGGCGGCATGCTCGTCTCGCCATCCATAGCAATAAAAAAAATAAAAAATATATGGACCCTCAATTTAAGACTGCTAACTTTTATTTTGAGTGATGTACATTACAATAGGTTATAACTGAGCCTATAATATATTTTATCGTTATTGCTCGCCTAAAATAAGATTTTCCTCTTTTATATATGCCAACAAACCCTTGTCAATCGCTTAGAACATATTGACAAATCGAATGTTTTCTGTACTCGTAACAACACTTAATCAAAAAGGGCACCAATATACTCGTATCTCCATAAATATTTTGAGACAGTTTCTAAGAGGAATTTAAGTGGCCCAAATAAGTCCAACTTTATATCGATAATATGTTATTTTATTGTACGACGTAATCATGACAACATGTTATCATCTCATCATTAAGCTGTGAATAACATATCCTTCACAAAGAACCGCATTGCGGCTCGCGTCAGTTTCGCGTCACCTTTGACGTTGTTTGACGAGCCGCAGTGCGGTTCGTCCGACAGTTCCAGGATTAAGCGACGCTTGAATATACATACCATTTAAACAAACAGCTTCTATATTGAGCTTCAGTTTTTGTTTTAAAGACTTAGGGTGATTGTTGATTACTCATTCTGACTGGGGCTGCTAACTGATATGCCCATGACAATAATGTTATGACTAGTTCTTGTGGGAAATTCTTTTTATAAATAATAAAATAAAACATTTCGCTTTTCCTATATTCCAAACTAGCGGTCAGCACAGTTTTGTCTCTGATGTCAATAACTTTACGGAAGGAACATAATACTAAAACTATCTAATAAAGTCGCTTCCGTTACAACCACAGAACAGATGACTATGGTTAGAAGGGAAATACAAGCGTTTGACGCGTCGCAAGGTGGTGCATAAAAAGCATCACTACCGCGGAACGGATGATTTGTCAAATCAGTCGTCGAAATGCCTTAGAGCGTGGTGCTCCGGCGAAATAGAGTAAAAATGGAGATTTGTGCTATTTTATCTTGTAGTTCCAATAATAAGCATCGAATATCAATAGAGGAAGAATTTTATACCACTATTAAACCCGATTTTATTGATTTTCATCTTTATTTCCAAAAATTGCGGTTTATAATTACGACTGTGATGTTCCGGTGTTTAGGTTGGTAGTTTAAATAAAACACAGTGCTTGATCTCCAGTGTCTGAGGCCCGTCCAGTCGGTCTGACTTCTGTCAGTGTACTACCTGGTGGCGGGCGCTCGCTCACTTTTATATATTTCTCATACTTGATTTACATCTACCTACAACACTATTTAGTCAGTACATCACAACGACATTTTGAAGAATTCCATAACATGATAGACGACAAATTAAAAATATACAATTCTGATTACGCGTACATACAATGCCAACCCGCACTAGGCCAGCGTGGTGGACTATATAGCCTAACCACTCTCAATCGTATTCTCGATTGTAGGGTAGGCCCGTGCTCTGCAGTGGGACGTATATGGGCTGATACAGTACATACAATGCACGCGAATGCCAAGTTCCGACGCAATGCATAAGACTCATTTTTGTAATGTCAACTTCGAAATTTGTCACATGTCACACAGTGTTGTAGTCAGGTACATAGTAACTGTATCGATCAGATGAAAAATATTATTTATTAGAGGGTAGTTATTGTACTTATCTAATGTCATCTTGCTGGACCAATAGTCCAGTTTCTTGTGAGCATCAAGAGTGCTCGGTTTCTGCGCTAGAGATCGTGATAAATTTAAATATTTACGGACAATATACCGGGTATCTCAAGACTGCTACCGAAAACGAAGCCGGGTGGTAGTTTTAGTGGCTACAAACACAACGCAATTAAAAATTTCGCATAGAAACGCGACAATTATTTTAAGATTTTTTAAATATCGTCATTTTTGGGTGGTAAATCCATAGTTTTTGCTAAAATAATAATTTAAACTCTCTTATATCTTAGAGTATTTATAAATTAAAGGGTATACACTATTATTTTAGGAAAAAATGTATTTACCACCAAAATAGGGCATTAGGAAAAAAATTACAAAAAAAAATTGTCGCTTTTTTTTGCAACTTTTTCTGTTGCATTGTGTCTGAAGTCGCTTAAACTACCACCCGGCTTCGTTTTCGGTAGCAGTCTTGATATACCCTGTATAATAAGTGAGTTGAGCGCTACAATGATCACCGTTTTTGTTGGCATGTGCATACAGGTTCAGAAGCAAGATACCAGTGAGTGATACATCTATATACTGTGTTATTATTATCATCTGTTGTTTGTTATTGTATCCGCTGTTCTGTACGCTATTTTAAAAAACACATGGTATAGAACTGCATAACCAATATTTTGATAAAAAATAATTCCATTTAAATCAATTAAATAACACTGGTATGTTTAATCAAAAGAACACCATGTCGATAAATGTAAATAAAATTATGAATAACATACGAGAAGATCATGAATTTGTTTTCGCCAATGTGCCGATATGTTTTGATACCACTCCAGAATAGTAACATCTTATTTCTTATATCTTTCCATAAAGTCAACCAAAATATCTTTTTCTTGCCTCCCCGTCCCAGTCCATCCTATCCCATCCCATATCTTCCCATCTCAAATGGTTTATACACCGTCTTATGAGTCATCGCATAGAAACATATCCCGACTGGTCCCATCCAACTTGGAGGATGGAAGCATGGAGGGCAAAAAAAAGAAAGTCTGACCTAGCTGTAATCAAACCCATTCTTAAGATTTACGACTGACAATTTTTTATATCCATGAAATTTAAATCGCCTTTTGTCGGGCCCTTTTTTAGTTAATCACTTTATTAAAAGACGTAATTTAATTCGCTGAACCTGTTAACAATCTTAAAAAAAAAATACAGACTCTAAAAGAAGGTCCGTGTTTAAGAGTTGAATTTTAAAGGTCAATTATTTACAACTTAATCTAGGTTCTAATGCTCGAAACCTTATTAACATAATTAATTATCACCATTTTATATTTTTAATAAAACATAGAAGTGTTTTTTTTGTGTATAATACGAATATGAGTACTAAAAAGACGTAAAGGATATGGTATTAAACTCCAGATAACTTGTAAAGCGGCTTAAACTCTTATAAAATCATCATCATCATCATTATATGAGCCACAGGAACTCCACTGCTGAACATAAGCCTCCCCAAGGATCTCCACAATGACCTGTTGGAAGCGGCCTGCATCCAGCGACTTCCTGCAACCTTAGCCAGATCGTCCGTCCACCTTGTAGGCGGGTGTCCGACATTTCGTTTACTTATGAAATAGTAAACACATTTTGTTTCGATCCTTTCACAGTGATAATTATCTCAGTAGTGCTTAATATTCTTAACTTCATTCCGTGGGAGGTCGAATATACTCATTAGATACTCATTTACCCGCCTTTAGGCTACGCACTTGCGATTTCAGGTATCGTGGATTTATGAGTAACGATTGTCGCATATCATAAGACGCACTTTTCGATATCATGGGTTTTACTGCAACCGTTGCAGTGTTCACTTACTTCTAAGGTTTTTTAATCATAATTTTATTTTAGAAACTTGACAATTAAAGCTATTAATATAATCCTTTACCTATAAGAATTTCTATGTCATGTAAGTCCACCAACCCGCACTAGGCCAGCGTGGTGGACTGTATGGCCTAACCACTCTCAATCGTACTCTCGATTATGGAGGAGGCCCGTGCCTTGCAGTGGGACGTATATGGGCTGATATAAAATATCATCAATGCATTGACAACATTGTTATAATCAACTACGCCACTCAGATCATTTTCAAGAAAATATGTCCAATGTTAAAGTTGTCGGACTCTGTAAGCAAGTCGCAAAGAGCTCTCGAGACAGTGTTGTATGAACACATGGTTATTTCACCGTGAATATAAATATAAAGGAAAGATTTATCGCAAATATGTTAATTCATATTTTTGTTACAAGATTTGTTTGGGATATTGAATAACAAATAAAATTGTTTACTGTCAGATACGTGACGATACGTGAAAATTCAAATTCTAGAAGTTGTATGAAGGAATAACAATCGCTTAGAATTTTGAATGCTAGGATGTTCTAAAATTTCTTTCCCCTTACAACAGTTTATCTTACGTGATTTTTTGTTGGCTATTGTACATTTTCGGAAAATCGTATTTTGAATTCCGAATGGAATCTAAAAATATTTTTCTTTCTTTAATATGATTCAGGACGCCAGTATCTTATCGCGTTTGTTTAGTATTCTCCAAGCGGAGGGCTTGGCTTGTGGCAGATTTTTTTTTATTGCTTTGAATGGCGAGACGTCCATGCCGTTCGCCTGATGGTAAGCGATACGACCGCTCATGAAGAGTATCAGAACCAAACAACACCTTGAATTACAAAGCAATGCTTGGCATTCCACTGCGCTCGCCATCCTGAGACACAAGCTGTTAAGTCTCAACATGTCCAGTAGTTACTCTGGCTACAATGTCCTTCAATCCGAAACACAACAGTGCATTTAAACTGCTGTTTGGCGGGAGAAATAGACATTGCGGTGGTACCCACCCAGACAGCTTCTCACATATGAGAGACCTA